>JBANSL010000007.1:26768750-28225000 GCA_037127255.1 Persicaria tinctoria | reverse complement strand
CGATAGATTATTCGATTGCATCAAAGGATTATTCAATACCACTACCGACTTTACATTGGTAATAGCTTCTAATCGGCTAGCACCCTCAAACCGTCATGAACTTCTGTCAAACTTCATGTTAACAAATAACTAACAAGTATTCGATGGTATAACTTGATTAATCATTGGTATCGGTGAATTATTCGATGGTATCGCTAGATTATTCGATTGTATAAATGAATTATTCAGGGCTACGACCGACTTTACATTTTAAAAAAATTCTAACATAAGAAAAACCACATCTCATGAAGCACGAAATCGGTCCATACATATGAATAATTCGGCTTTTCCTACGAATACCTCTTAAATTAGATGGAACAACACAAATTCGACGTATATTCATACACAATTTGCTACAAATCCTCACAAAATAAATGAATAATTGACAATAATATGACAAACCCCGATTGGGATGTCGATAATGACCGACTGGCCTCTCATCTCTCTCAATTAGGTCTAAAATCTCACCAATTGATTCAATTGTCAGACAACCACTGTATTCATCGACTAATCCTAAACCTAACACATCGATCCACCAATCAATTGACCAAAAAAAAAAAATCTGAACTTACCCATTGATTTACTTCATGTTCGTTGATGCATTGCTCGTGGTTCTCTCCTCGCCGCCACCGGCACAGTTGACTGTCGCCACTGGGTGTGCGAGGACGCCTCGTCGTCGATTCGCCACTCATTCTCGTCGCCGCCATCTGAAGGTGCGATGGTGGGACGAAGTGCCTCTCTTCCTCGCTCGCCTCATCGCTCGGAAATCACCATCACAGACCAAATCCAAACGCGAAACTACGTCGCTTCTCTGCCTTCGCTCGCTCGGGAATCATCATCGCATACCAAATCCTCGCTCGCCCCATCACCCGAAAATTCGATGGTGGGACGGCTACGCCACCTCTTCGCCTTCGCTTGCCCCATCGCCCGGATACAGGAAACTAGAGGAGGAAGACCGACGGCCTTACCTTCGCCAACCATCACCATCGCCATGTCCAAATCGCCGGTTGAATTGTGTCGTCGCTCCTCCTTTTCTGTTTCCTCTGTATGGAACAACCCGATGGTGTGCTAGGGATTTGGAGTGGGTATATACACGCGCGGGGTTTGTGATGATGGGGTGTATTATTTCACTTTAATTTTTAATTAATTAATATTGCGGAAAACTCTCAGCCATCGGATTCATCAAAATCAATGGGTAGGATGTGTTCACATGATACACGATAAGGCTTGAGTACATATATATATATATATATATATATATATATATATATATATATATATATATATATATATATATATATATATATATATATATATATTCATAAAGAATATTAAATGGAGAAAACCAGAACAAGACTATGAAACTGAAGTTCGATGGATCATCAACAGAGTGGAAGAATTAATACGGAGTAGTAATAGTAGGTATATTATTCGGGAGTGGTGTGGAAATTTGATTAACATATGCCACAAACCTACTGGTAGACAAAACGCACCGGTAACGTAAGTCTTGGCCCTACGAGGACATCTAAAAGCTCGTGCATGAATGACATATTAGAAAAATCGAAATTGAATGGGGATTCACAAATCATCATAAAGAACTCACAGCAGAATGAAAAATATCTTTGGAAAATCGAAATTTTGATGGGATATATCAAATTAATTGCACAAATAAAATTCTCACATGTGCCCCGCGAGGGAAACAAAGTGTCTGGCTAAGGTTGTCGCTTTGTTTGCGATCATAAACTTACAACTAACAAAGAACTTATCGATCTCATCCGAAAGGACGCAATCAGGGACGAATCGAGAGACGGACTGGTGTCGGCTTTAGTCTGCCACATTTTTTTTAAAAAAAAAATAGGTAAAAAAATTAAGGAAAATTAATTTTAAAAAATTAATTATTTATTAAATTAAGGGTTTTGTTAAGAAAAATAATGAGTATAGAAAAATTTAGCCTACCTAGCCCTCCCGACTTTTAAGGCGTGTTTGTTAGGGGGTGCGAGAGGGTGCCGGGGGTGGGGATGGGTTTTCGGGTTCCGTGCCCGCGTGTTTGGCAAGGGGATGCGAGGGGTGGAGGGAGCTGGCGCGCAGGGGATGCGGGGGATGAAAGGGGGTGCGACACACACCTGATCGAAGGGAGATGGAGGGGATGGGAAGGTGGGGGTGCCCAGATTTGCCCCTCCTCTCTCATAAATATTTTCAAATTTTCATCGAATTCTCACTTCACCCTCTCTCGCCGCCTCCGTCTCCCTCGCCTCTACATCCTCTCGCTGACGGTGGTCCGACCATCCTCCGGCCTCCACCACATCGTCGACTTACTCGTCTCCTCAGATCCAGCCACCAAGTCAACACCAGCCGCCCCTCCCTCCTCCCTTCTCTGCACCCCGCAGCCTCGTCCCCATCGCCTTTCCTCTTCGCAGGCAAGACCGTCGCCGCTCCTTTGCTCTCCAGATCCGGCCGTCTCCGACTCCATCCGGCCACCAGACTGTCCGATCCGGCCTCCCTGCTCCCACCGACACCCCCCTCCTCCTCTTTGCACTTTATTGACCGTCGCCGCTCCTTTGCTCTCCATATCCGGCCGTCTCCGACTCCCTCCGGCCACTAGACTGTCCGATCCGGCCTCCCTGCTCCCACCGACAACCCCCTCCTCCTCTTCGCACTTTCTTGACCGACACCACCCACTTCTGACGAAAATGACGAATTGAAGATGGGCTTTTAATTGTGGGGTATTTTGGAGGGGCATTTTTGTCATTTCATGTCAATAAGTGGGGGCAAATGTGTCTTTTTCAATGACTTTCATCCCATAAACTTTAACCCACGACCAAACACGAACGGGATTAAATTGGATTCAAAATTCCACCCAATCCAACCCAAAATTCCATTCTCATCCCTCCCATCCCTAAAATTTCATCTCCATCCACCTACCCATCCCGTTGTCAAACACGCTGTTAATTTCTGGTCATGCATACAATCGATTGGGCTTACAACCAACCAAAATATTTCCATAATTATAAAAAAAAAAAAAAAAAACCTAGTACTATTTGTTTTCCGCCTTGGAAAACAAGTCTTACGTAGTTCTAGGCGAACTATTTGTTTTCCGCCTTGGAAACTACTTGATCATTTTGACACCCTTACTTGGCTTTAGGTGTCCTTGATTCGGTTGAGCTTATGGATGAGAACTTTTGACTGCCTCTTCCGGAGCTCTTGCTTTTAGTCCTTTTCATTTGGACTTTCTTGCTTTTAGGCTCATCAACTTTTCCGAGCATTTCGAATACCGGAGCTTTAGATTCTCTCCACTTATCGAGGCTGAATTAAGCCTTTGAAACACCGAGGGTTTAGATTCTTCCCTTGTCGAAGCCATATCAAGTCTTTGAAACACCGAAGATTTGGAAGCTTCATTTGTTGAGGCTAGCTCAAGTCTTTCGAATACAGAAGATTTCGATGCTTCACTTGTAGAGGCTAGATCAAGCCTTTTAAACACCGAAGAGTTAGGAGTTCCACTTGAAGCCATCTCGAGCCTTTCAAATGCGGACACTCTAGGCTCTATCACACTTGCAGTTAGAACACCCTCTTCGTATGAGATTTGAAAATTGTTTACACAAGCCTCGTCGACAAGTTTTTGTGGAGCTTTACCCTTGAAAGAGGGTTTTAGCTTTTGCACTTGAACTTTATGCTTCTGGTGCATTTTTGAAGCTTTTGCGAAGCTTGATTTCTTTCCTTTTGATTTATCTCTTGATTTTGATGAGAGAATTTGCTTCTTGGGGTGAAGAGTAATCTTTTTAACTCCTGCTTCATTTTCGTCCATGTCATTGGTCCATGAGACCATACAACATTGAGCGATGTCTTTTTCATTCAAGGACTCTTCTTTTGAAGTGTCATCTTTCACCAATGCTTTAAAAGGCAATGAAACCGTGGGGCTTCCCCCAGCTTCAATGACCATAGCAGATGTTTTTTCTGTTTGAGAAGACACTTGGAGTGAGGGAGTGGACTCTGTAACGTCTACCACTGAAATGGTATTTGCTGAAGCTGCTTGAGTTGAGGATGTTGCCCCCTCGATTTCAATTTCTCCTTTGTTAATCATCTCCTCTATGATATCTTTGAAGACGTAGCAATCTTTGATTGGATGACTAACGAGTTGATGATACGAGCAGTATTTTGGATCACTCCTTTTGCCAACCTCTTTTGGCCTTTTCGGCTCCGGGAGTGTTAAAAGGCTAGCACTCATCAATTCATCAAATATCCCTTGTACATCATCATCGTCAAAAGGATATTTCTTTTGCCTTCTTTCATGGCAGGTGAGTCTCTTGGATGGCTCCTTGGTTTTCTCTTTTATTTGAGCTTTAGAACCATTCTTATTAACGAGTTCTCGATCATGTTTGACGAAAGTCGCCATGGACTCATCTTCATCTTGTACCTCATCGCCATCAGTTGTGTTAGCCTCACTATCTTGAGGCCTGTTGGATCCTCGTGCTAGTTGTTTTTCAACATTACACGCTTTAGATACCAACTCATTAAATGAACGAGGTTCGACACTTCCAACATGTACCGCTAATTCCGGTATTAAGTTGTTGGTGCACATTTGAACGCACGCCTGTTCACTTAATTTCTCATGGCATTGGAGTCTTATACTCCTCCACCTAGCGATGAAGTCGTTCGCGAGCTCGTTAGGCCTTTGATAGGTGTTTGCGAGATCTAGAATGGAAACTCTCGCTTTCGAGCTCACAAACTGAGCTAGGAACTCTCTTTGTAGATCGTCCCATGTTTGAATCGACCCTGGTTGAAGTTGAGTGTACCAAGTGAATGCCGATCCTTTCAAAGATTGGACAAATTGCCTAATTAATAAGGCGTCATTTAAGGCAGTTTCACCACAAGCAGAATAAAAATGAGCTAGGTGCTCGTGGGGTGAACCGTGAAGGCCATCGAACTTTTCAAAGCTCGGTCTTTGGTAGCCCGGGGGAAATGGCATCGAATCATAGCGTGCTGGATATGGCTTTCTATATCCAAACACTTTTAGATTTTGTGATGCATAAGCTTCTTTTATCCCTTGAGCGATCATCTCTTTGATTTCTTGTGGAGTGATCGATGTGCTACTGCTTGACCCTTCACCATTTGGCCTTGATTGCTCTTGTCTATTTGCTTGAGCTTGAATATTTATTTGAGCAAGGAGTGATGCAATTTGAGCATCTTTTTCATCAAGCTTCCTTTGCAACTCTTGAAGCTGCTCTTCGATACTTGATGTGCTGGTAGTCAATACCGACATCACATATGTTCCATCTTGTGAGATGTTTGCTTGAGATTTAACCATTGAAGCATTTGAACTCGTTAGCTCCAACCGGTCTTTCTCTCTTGCATCCACTTTGGAGACTTGGCATACTTGTTGAACCTCCTTGGCTCTTGAAGGCTTAACCTTTGTGGCCATAAGTTCCATCTCTTCCGAATATGAGGCCATGTTGACTTGTACAACCTCTCTCGGATAAATGAACATAGACCCAACGAGGATCCGACTTGGAGAAGCCACTTGTGGAATTTCTTCTGCCCCCTGCGATCTAAGAAGATCCTTTGCAAGGGTTGTACTGACTCGCTCTAAATTTGATGAATGAGCTAGCACAAGAAGAGGTCTTGTCTTGTCGCGTTGAGATCCACACTTGCGTCCCCTTCTCTTCATGGATATGGGTGCCTTCTTGGCAATGGAGACGGTTTGTGCAGACATTGCGATCAACCCCTCATTCTTTTTGGTAACATGAATGATGGGTTTTTGAGCGACCTCAATAGTTGGCTTTGTGCCGTTGTAACCACCCTCCTGCATTTTGAGCTTGTTGCAGATGGGTTGGTTATTAAGCTTGTTGTCACCGAGTCGGGTGATCTTGAGCTTCCTGCCCCCATGCCTTGGAAAGGCTTCAGGCTTCATGCCCCCATCCCTTGAAAGCGTTGCAGGAGACTTCGACACCCACTTGACAACAGTCTTGTTCTCTAGAGCTTGAAGAGCCCCAAAGATGTTGTTGACAGGGATCGTTGAAGACATCGAATCCCGGGTGATGTCACAGTGAGCTTCATATGATCTTTTCTTGATCCAGCGGCCTCCTTTGATGATGAAGGTTGCTGGAAGCTCGTTGAAGTTGACAATCACTTGTGGTGCCATTTGTACCTTTCAAAAACATATAACCCTGTATTAGTATAAATACAACTAAGATATGAAAAGGCAAAAAGAGTCCCACTGGGCGTGCCAAAAATATGTTGAACAAAAATGCGCGAATAATCGTACAACACATTTTATTTAATTTTTAATATTTGAGTCCGGCCCCTTTTGGTTATCCTCTTGATTCGAAGTCATATCGACACCAAGATTTGAGTGGTTTTGGTGATTTGGACTGCACCCGGAATTTAGCGGGTTGCCTACGTATCTCTTGGGAGAGAATCAAGCCTTACGTAGTTCAGAGTGTTTGGGTTTTGTGTGTTTTATCACCTTTAAGGTTTTCATGCATCATTGGATCGTATTAGGACCCACCTTCTCGGAAGGGTAGCCCTAACATAAATCACACTATCATATGCATGAGATTTTCTCGTGTATCACCCGAATAAATTGAGCACACCTTCTCGGAAGGGTTTCTCGACTTAACGGCTATCACGTGTATTTAATTTAAATTTAATTTTAACCCCATTTTTATTTTAAAAGTGAATTTAGGGATTAGCGACTGTACCCGACATATTTTCATATTTAATATCGGGTTACCTACGTAGCCGTTTTTACGGCGTCAAGTCTTTACGTAGTTCTTTTTGAAACCAAGTTTGATTTGGTTTTAAAAAATTGATCGTTTGAGGATCGTGATTGAACTCGACGAGCTCGTAGCTTTATGTTAAGCTTCCTACATACCCGTTTGAACGGAATCAAATCTTATGTAGTTATTTTTGATGAAGTGATTTAATTTAATGGGATTTAACCTCATATTCATTTGAGAGTGAATTTAGAGGCAGACGACTGTACCCGATATATTTTTAGGATTTCTTATCGGGCTACCTACGTAACCGATTTTACGGTGTCAAGTCTTTACGTAGTTCTACCAAATGACAAATTTGATTTAATTTGAGCCGGGCGACTGAATCCGATATATATTAATTTTTAATATCGAATTTCCTACGTAACTCGTAAACGAGTATCAAGTCTATACGTAGTTCTTAACGAACCGATTTGATTTTTACTTTGGTTTGGCGATTGAACTCGGTGAGCTTTTAGCTTTATGTCGAGCTTCCTACGTACCCGTTTGAACGGGATCAAATCACCCGTAGTTCTTTTCTAAAACCAAGTTTTTTATATTTGTTTTGTTTTGTTTTGACCTCATCTTCATTTAAAAGTGAATTTAGAGGTGGACGACTGTACCCGATATATTTTTAGGATTTAATATCGGGTTACCTACGTAGCCGTTTTTACGGCGTCAAGTCCTTACGTAGTTCTACCAAAAATCAAGTTTATATTTGGTGAAACTTGATTTGAGGTTTTGACTCCGTTTTTATTGAAGCCGACTTGAGATTGACCCACTAGAATTAATTGACAAAGAATATTTGACGAGTTTAATTTTATATTTTAATCAAACTCGAATTCTTAATTTGTGTCAATTATAATTCTTATATTTTAACGGGTCAATTTTGTGATTAAATATATTTGTCTCCAAATATGCTCAAGCTTATTAGAACATATAAATGTACGTATATATGTTGCCTGCTAGCTTGTGAAAAAAACTTGAGCCTCAAATCAAAGCAACAAGCCCAACAAATTAAAAGGGAGGCCCCAACCCAATTTTTTTACTCCATTCCACCTTAATTTATTGCTTTCATTAACCCTTGCCAGTATGCCGGCCTAGGTCTAATTAGACCCTAGAAAGCGGCGACACTCCAGCCAGTTTAGGAGAGGCAACGCCCGGAGTGTGCAGAAGCGGAGCCGACGGGAGCAAGAAGGCGGGAGCAGGACATGAAAGTCGGGAGTGATCACGGGTTCGTCAAGGGCGACCTTGTTCAGAGAAACCGAAGAGGCCTACGATCCTGAACCTTCCCGTATGTTTGAGTTTAGATTAATTGTTCTCCCGTCATTCAATTTATGTGCTCAATTTGTGGCTGAGTTGATTACAATCCCTCTTGAGGCTTTATGTAAAATTCATTCCCTTGATTTTTTCCCTTCAGTACCAAATTTGGCATTGATTTGGATTTGGTCTAAATCGTTTTAGATTCAAATGCCTTTTGAAATTTTAGGGATAATTCCCACTATTTGAATTTGCTGATGTTGATTCCATTTTGAGTGGTTCAATTTGTACAGCAGATCCATTTTTTTCTTTATGATCTCAATTTCTTTATCCCCACATCTTGTTGCAATGAACTTTTCTCTTTGCTTGTTCAAGTTAGGTTGTTTGTGACCCAACTCAATCAGATCCTCGCTTTGAGAAAATCCTCTAATGAGACTAGCAACTCTTCTGGTTAAAATTTGGCAACGTTTCACCTTGATTTAGGGTGATTTCGTGATTCCAGAACCCAGGCCACGAGAAAAGCTCTCGAGGTTTTTAAGGGCGGGGTTCTAAGAATCAAAAGGACATGGGACATAATTTTGACAGCACTTTGACATGGTTTAAGCGATTTGATGGTTCTGGAACCCAGGCCACGAGAAAAGCTCTCAGAGGTTTTCAAGGGCGGGATTCCGAGAACCGAACATGGATCGATCAAAACCACTACCTTGTTGTTGTCGCTTCTTCTTCTTGCTGATTTTTTTTTCCTGTTTTGTTCTTGTGGTTGCAGGTGGACAACCCGGAATGACCGCTCTTTATTTACCAATTCAAGGACAACCCGTGAAGAGGAAAAGATTTATCTGCTACTTTTATGATGCTCTGAAGAAGAAGCAGGCAAACCTCCATACCCAGAAGCAGCAGGCTTTTAAAGAGAGGAGAATAGAAGTAGTTATTTGAGTAACCTCTCCATACCCACGTTCGACAAAACTGCTTGGGAACATTTTTTAAATGTATTTTTTCCTTAACTGCCCTAGATAAGGGAAGCAGTTGAAAACTGTACAATCAATACTGCACATTACTTGGGCTCATCGGGCCTCTCGTTTTAAGTATGTATTGGATTTATACTTCAATCAATCTAGAAAGCCCAATATTACATTGTCTAATTTTGTGTTTGAATGGACAAAATTGACAACATTTTAATATATAATGAATTAGTGTAATACCCGCGTCATGGCGCGATTGCGATGAAAAAAAAAAGAATATAATATATTTATTATAAGGAATGACCAAATAAAATATAAACAAATGTTTGGAAAGTTTAAAACAACAATATTTTTTATTGAACAACATAGGTGTTTAGAAAAGGCACAGATCGAGTTTGTGATGTAGGCTTCGTCCATGCAAATCCTGGAGGAAAAAAAAATATTGATGAATACAAATTACAAAGGGATGAATTTGTATGATGGATATCATCTATAGGTTAATCAAATGGGATATAAAATACCAAAAAAGCACAAAATCAATTCCATGATTCCATATCAAATAAATAAATGAGGATAATCATAAATTTCCATCAGAAAAAATATAACTAAATTCAATTGCATTTGCCAAATATAGGAACTACAGAAAGTTGATTTATCAAGGTGTCAGTTTAACAAATATCAGTTTCAGTTTCGATCAGCTAGCTACAATTTCAGTTCAGCAAAGAATGTGACTGATTTATAATGTAATTTCAATTCAAAAATCTAAAAGTTGTTGAGCAATAAAGATATTCAACATAAAAGAAACATAAAGAAATTTTAGCACATTTTTAAATATGTAGGCAACAATCTGTCTCAAATTCAGCACACTTTAAAAATCAATAAACATAATTTTTTTTTGGTTAAAATCTGTAAAAAGTACATCTGTAAACAGAAATTTGTCACAAGTTCAGCATACTGTAAAATCTGTAAAAACAACATTTGATTGCCACAAATCTGTTTTCTGCTGGTAGTCTACTACTTTTATCAAAATTTGGGGTTGTTGAGTTGGAAAAAAAGTCCAGATCGGGGGGCTGAATTTCTAATGGTTTGAGGGCTGTTTTGAGGCAGTTTCCTATGCTACTGCTCGTAAAGGTATTGTTCGGGACTGAATTTTAGTTGCCTTCAACTTCCAACTTTGGTGCTGCTGCGTGTGAGTTTAGTTTTGAATATGCTAAGGGCTGTTTTATGCTGGTTTTTATGCAAAATGGGAAGGTGCTGATTTTTTCAGCAATTTATCTATAGTTTAGGAGTTGTCTAATGGCCAATGCTTGTAATTTAAAGCTTATTCTATCTGCAAGGAATAAATAGGAGTTGAAGATAGTCAAAAGCCAACTTGAGAGCCTAGGCTTTATAGAAAATGATAACAAAAAATTAAAAATAAAAGGCTAGAATGGTAGAAACTTAAAAATGATATAAGAATGCTATTATCTTTAAGGTGCACATTTTGCATAAAATATGTAGCCCTTCTTCCATGGGAGACCAAAAACATCAGTAGGCTGTTTTCGAGCTTATGTTGCTTTTAGTTTTAGACCTGCTACAGTAAACCCATATGATTGTGTATCTAGGCACTTGGAAAGGGTTAAGTTTAACATTCTAAAAATCTTATACCAATCAAAGACAATGTAAATATTATTTCAGCAATAAGTAGGTTGAAGAGATAAGAAATGGCTTCGGGTGTATAGGTGGCATAGCTTCCATAATTATCACTGAAGTAGATATACATAAGCAAAAAGGTGAAGTTATAATAAACACTTGGTTTCCGGGTGCAAAATCAGTGGATTGCGGGTGCAAAATCAAAAGCTATCCAATGAGGCTTCTTATGCGAAGGAACTTGGTTCTGTTGCTGCTGCTGAGTTAGAGAACTTAGTTGGTGTAGTAACTAAATTGTCTCTGCAGAATGCAAAGCTCGAAAAGGAATTCCAGGTTGCTCAAGCCAGACATGCTAGTATTCAAGGGTGCATCTGAAAATACAGTGATGGAAATAAGCAAGGAAGAAGGGGCAGGTTTTCAGCAAGAACGAATGACATTTCTAGAAATGGGTATGATGACTTTGATTCATACAGCTTAGTGTAGATGACCTGAAAATGGAATTGCAAGCAAGGAAGCAGCGTGAGGTAGTTACAGAGGCTGCTTTGGGTGAAAAAGAAATTTTAGAAGAAGAATACAGGAAGATAGCCTAAGAGGCAAAGAGAAGGGAGGCAGTATTAGAAAATGATTTGGCAAATATATGGGTGCTTGTTGCAAAATTTAAAAAGAGGGTTCAGCTGTTCCTGAGTCAAAAAGAGATGAAAGGCAGGGTAGTGTAGAATTATTTGGTGAGAATAAAACGAAGGTCAATGATATAAAAGATGGTTTCAAAGAGAAACAAACTTAATTTTCAAACTACAAAACCATTGCAGGATACTCCCTACGATGAGGATTTGAATCCTCTCCTTATAAAAACCTCCTAATATTTGCCTAATACATTAATCTTATCCCTACAAATAAATAGACGGTTAAGATTTATTCTATCTAAATAAAAACTTATTCAATTAATCATCCCTCTCTTTTTCTTTTAAAAAAAAAATACCGATTCACTCCACATTCTCCTAAATACTAAAGAAATCATCATCATCAAGGAAATTTCACAATCTCCTCCAAATATTAGAGAAATCACCATCATCAAATAGAATTTTGATGAAATATATTCAGGGCTCGTTTGTTTAGATATCTAGGAAAAGGAAAGGTATTAAATTTTACACATAAAATGTATATGATCACTAATTTTTGTATTAGATCATCCTAGAGGTATTAGTTACCCCTCAAAATTAGGGAATAGAAGAGTAACACATTTGTATGGAAAATGGGAGAAGGAGGGAAATGATTAGAATAGGGATCAATGAATCTTAACTTAAATATGGACTATATTCATGAGGGTAATCATTACTTTTCCCTACCAAAAAACAAACGGGGGCTCAATTCTTCAATCCAATAGTGGAGAATAAACATTGGTGAAAATCAAAAATCAGATCTTGTAAATTTTGATAGGAAAGCAACAGTAAACCCAATAATGGACGGTAAATTTTGATCGGAAAACATTATTTCAATTTTTTATAAAAAATATCAGATCTTGTTTGGAGGTAGATGTCTTCTGCATTATGTTTTTCATGTAGGCTACCCATATGGTGGAACTTTGAGTCATTTCGTACATTAAGGTTATTAAATATATGAATGATGGTACCAATTTCAGCTTATCAAGTTTAACTTTGACTTCATGATTAAAATGACAGAATGGGCTAATGAATATCTAATTTGACTTGCCAAGTATCCAAAATGAAGCTGGCATTCGAACTCTACTGTTTAATATGCATACTGTTTTCATTTGTAATCAGGCTCGAATGCAGGAGGTGAGGGAGAAAGAACTTAAACATACCGAAATGAGAAATTAGCTAGGGAAGACAAATGAATGACTGAACTATACAAAATTGGGCTAAAATTAAGAACAAATTTGAAGATCTTGAATTTTAGAAACAGAATGAAGACCGAGAAATTAGGGACAAACCTTATTTTTAGGGCACGGCTGAAGCAAGGCCCTCATGACCCAATGAGGCAGCGAGATCTATGAGGTCGATGGCGGAAGCTATATTCATCTTCACCATCGTTGGAGGCACCAATATCTCATAATTACGGAGAAGAAGAAATCAATACATACACACAGATCATCCAAAATTTAAAAGAATTTAACAAAGATACAGAACATAAATTCATCAAACAAAGACAAACCCTAATTTTTCATTAAAAAGATTAGGAGAGAGGGTGAAACTCAAAGAAAGGGACTTGAGGCTTACACTTCGCCATTGGCAACGGAAGATCCTGGATGCTAAACTACAATCGGAGAGGGAATTCGACGCTGTCAACCAGCTTGCAATTGTTGGCGTGGCATGTTCTGAACTCGGCAACGATCTAGGCGTCGAAGTTGGATCAAAATTCAGTAGAAGCGAAGGGGGATCAATAGCAAGCAGAAAGAACAATAGCAAGCAAAAAATAGCGAAGGGGAATCGTCGAAAGAAGAAGGACGCTTCTGGAGGAGGAAGAAGGAGACATACTGTAAATGTAAATTAGGATTAGCGGAGGAGTTCCGCAACCATTTGGAAATAACCCTAAGCTCCGGTCGAAAGTGTGAAGCCATAATTGAGAAGCAATCTGAAAACCTAGTCAAATTAGGCATAAAAAAACAATGAATTCATTGAATCTCAACCATTGTAAGATGGAGAAGAGGAGGGCGAATAATCTTAGCGGAGGAGGAAGACGCCGGATGATCGGCCGCAGGAATAGGGAGAGGCGGAGGAGGATCGGCCGCAAGCATAGGGAGAGGCGGAGAAGGAAGACGCTGAGGAGGAGAGGCAAGTGGGAACCGCAATCTCCGGATGATCAGCCGCACGGGAGAGGCGAGAAGGAAGGAGGCGATGGAGAACCCTAGCGCGTTGAGCATTCCGCGTGAAGAGGGAAAAAAATTAAATGAAAAAAAAATCTGATTGGCTGAAAATGAGAAAATTGCGGGGGTGATGCCACGTCAGCGAAAACTCTTTGCAATTAAGTTATTATATAGATATAGATGTGATAAATCATTAATGAAATCATCAAATTTTACCCTCCAACACTGCTCACAATCGATAATTCTTTAAGCCTGTTTAGACCGCGGTTTGAAGCTTTCCCTTGCTAAAACGTACATGAAACAATAACATACCATCATATATTGATCAATTGGTTTGAGCACAGAAAATGTACTCTGTAGCATATGGGCTATAATGACATTTACAATCTCTTGAAAGATGGCTCCAGCTTTCATAAAAAGAAGTAAAATAAGTTAGAAGCTGTAGGCATAAACACGGAAGAATTCATGTACAAGATATTAGTAGTTACCTAAAATCATATGAAGGCTTTTGCTGCATATATGACGTGAGGAACCATTCTGCAAATACAACATTAAATCAATCACTTCAATACCATGATAAACTGACTGGTATATTGTGACCTCTGATCTATTCTTGTGGTTGTTAGTTTTGTGATTTATTTATTATGAAAATGAGAGTTGAATGATGATGCCTGTTTAGTTTAATTGCAGAGCAATTCTGTTGCTATTCTCTCTGTTTCATAAGATTCAAGAGTCATTTCGTATGACAACATCACCAATGGACTTATCGGAGTCGGAGTCAGAGTCAGATGGGCCAGCCCCAACAACCAATGATAATGATCTTGGACTTGTTAGCAGCATCAACTGCTATCTCCTAGACCTACGCAAGAAGCACAGTCTCATCCTCCGAAAGGAGGGATCTTTGGCCGGGAAGCGACAGAAAGTTGCTGCTCAGATAGACTTGTTTCAGAAACTTGCTTTGAGGGCCCTCAAGCCAGATGAGGAGTCTGGTTCAGCTGTCGGAGGCTGTGCCAAGCGAGGGAAAGGGCGTGTTGCCTGTCAGTTCAATCTTCCTACATCAAGGTGGCTGGTTCACCCACAGTTAAATCTCACTGCGGTAATAACTCTGGAGTCTGGACTCGAGAATGAATAAATGAATGTTTGCTTCTGTTTTCCTTTCTTGTAGACTTCACTTGGGCAGCAGGTGGATTGCTTTTATTTGTGCACATTTAAATCTCTAATGATTGATTGGATCTCTTAATTTCTGCCAAATTTGTTATAATTTCAGGAACTCATGCCAAACCCGATTGACAATGATACCAAAGGGCCACGGTATCTGTGTGTTTTGAACGAGTAAGGATCCTCTGCGACCCAACGTGTGACCCTGTGTACACCCTTCATTTAATTGGTCCACCTGTCTACCTAACTAAAATTGAATCCTAAAAAAAATTTGCTCCGTGAAAAAAAAAAGAAGGGCAAATGCTTTTTTTTTCGGTAAAGGTTGCCCCCTTTTCTTTTTCTTTTTTTATTCATTATATTTTTGGTAAAGTTTGCCCTCTTTTCTCGTAGCTACTGTTCGGAGCTTCAAGAGAGACGATAGTTCTTCTTCCCCCGCAAGACAATGGTTCTTCTTCCCTGTTGCTGCAATTGTTATTCGACAATGGAGCAATTTCACCTTTGTTGTCGCTATCCTTGTTCGACGATGGTTCTTCTTCCCTCTTTTCTTTGTTTTTTTGCCGTTATCCTTGAGGCAAAGCCACTGCCTACGAAGCCGGGAGACGAAGCCACCGCCGCCAAATCTGAGAGTGAAGTTGACGATGACAAATCTGGGAGGCAAGTCGATGAGGATGAAGAGGTTTTGGTTCTCTGAGATTATTTTACTTCTTTGGATTTCAAAGTTTCCCGGTAATCTAATTTATTGAATTTGCTGAAATTAGTCTACGCTGTTGATTTAGGTTATCAAATTAGGGTTCTTTAATTTAAATTTCAGAGTTTTTTTTTTACCATTATTCAAAATCAAATCGAAATTGATGTCAGAGTCCAATTTCTCTGAAATTTATCGAATTTGCAGCTCTATTGATTATCAAGTTTATTAGTGTGGATTGGGAATTAGGATTAGTGGAACCCTTTGTCAAACAAGGTTCTAGATCGATTTCTACTAACCTATACTTATTGTGACTTGTTGAAAGTTGCTGTCTTGGTTGGGTTACTTTTCAATTAGAGAAAAACAATCTGATGTCTTTCAATGTTAGCTGATAGGGAGTTAGCTTGTTAAATTTTGATTGCACTTATAGAAAACACCTGATCTTTGTCAACTAATTAGCTGATACTTATTATGATCATTACAACACCCCAATCTCAGCCATGTATTTTGTTTTCTGAAATATTGATCTCTGCTATTCTATTGGTGATATACTGATATTGTTTCTCCACACTATTTCAAGCTTAGTGTGCCAAATCTTGATATATGCTATTCTTTTGATTTACTGCCATGCTATAACTTAGCTTGGTTATTCTTGTTTTATTGGTGAACTTTCAGAGTTCAAATTGATTGTTTTAGTTCATCTAAGAGTATTTATTAGAGTGTTGTCATGATATCACTAATAAAGCTTGGCTTATTAGCTCAATCGGTAGAGTATTGTGCTTCGGCACAAAGATATGGGTTCGAATCCCATATAAGCCTATATAACCATCTATATAGATTAAGAGTAGTTGTGATTGTAGAAGGAAAATGCCCAAATATATGAAAGGTTGCCAACAACCATGTCAGTTTAAAACATATCCAAACCTTATGCAATTACAAGTTTCCCTTCCAAGGGCAAAAACACAAAATAATCATCAATGCCTATACTATCAACAAAAGTTTCCCATCCAAAGCAAAATACAGTGGGAGAAAGGCAATTCCAAGGGCAAAAACACAAAATATTAATCTTCAATGCCTATACTATCAACAAAAGTTTCCCATCCAAAGCAAAATACAGTGGGAAAAAGGCAATTTGATCTTCAAGGTATATACATCGTCCCAAATAAGTCTCCTTCTAAGCTATATTCTGGAATGGGCCGGGCATGAGAAAGCTTCACCTAGGTTGAACCTGCCATTATCATAGTTCTGGTAAATGCTTTGAGCTAGATAGTACTATAAAAAAAATAATAAAAACACATATCCAAGAGCATAATTATGATCTCCTTTCATGTTTACCTGAGGCACTCCAATGCTAGTCAATAATGCTGTGTGACTAGGCTGCTGGCCGACTAGTGAGCTAATATACATGTTCCCTTGTGTGTAATCTAAAGATGTGGAATAGGTGTGCATAGATGGATCCTATGGCTGGATGAAACAAGTTGAACCCATAGTTGAATGGCTCCCCTGTAAATGGAAGAAGTGAATAACTAAAGTGTAATAAGACAAATAATAAAACAAGTACTATAAAAGCAATATGTCAGTAACTTCAATTGAAAGTACCAAATTATCATGAACTTATATTATACCTGTTCAAGAGCAACCTGTAAATGGAAGAAGTGAGTGCTTAAAGTGTAATAAGGCAAACAATAAAAAAAAGTAGTAAAAAAGCAGTAACCCAGTAACTTTAATAGAAAGTACCAAATTATCATAAACCTATATTATACCTATTCAAGAGCAACCTATAAATGGAAGAAGTGAGTACTTAAAGTGTAATAAGGCAAATAATAAAAAAAGTACTAAAAATGCAGTAAGCCAGTACCTTCCTCCAATTGAAAGTATCAAATTATCATGAACTTATATTATACCTGTTCAAGAGCAACCAAATCACTATGACATAAGTCTCTGTTTTGCTTATGCCTTTTGCTTTTGTTTGTTGCTTTTTCAAGAGCACTTATTGGCCTCTTACTTGATTGAGTTCCAGATTTAGGCTTCGGTTTCACACCTCTAACTGTCTGTATCTTGCCATTCGCACTAACATCCATATCATGATTTTCCTCATTTCTTCCCAAGTGATTTTCCAAGCTGGATTGCAATGGTTTTTCATTGTTCCTTGCATCAATTTCTCTCACCAAATTAAGAATGGTCTCTTTCACAAGGGTGTACCCATCTTCAGTTTCTGCAGCTCTTGCAAATAAGCGAGTGGATCGACGACATAAGTCTCTGTAGCGCCTTCTCGTTGCTGTTTTAAGATCTTCCTGATCAACATTTGAACTCTCACAAGTAGCTTTAGTGCTTCCTCTTTTAGCATCTTTTGTCCACCTTTTCAAAATGTACTTGCTAGGAATTTTAGGAATTTCCCTATGAGAGAAAACCTTGAGTATATGACTACACAACAAACCAGCAAATTCAAATTTCCTACAAGTACAACAAACGGTTCCTTCTCTATCATCATAGAAGGAGACAATGAAACCGCAATGCTTACCCGGAGGTGTGACCACATATTTCAAAGGTTTTTCTGTATCACAACTAACCTCAAGATGATAATCATAGGCTATATATACTTGTTCTTGGAACAGCACAAACACTTCCGGTGTATAAACACTCGCAGCATGCTTCAGAATTGCTATTGGAAACCATAACGCTGCTTTACTTTGGCTTGCCTTAAAATCTGCAGACATCTCACCATAGCGTCGATCATCAAGTAGTCGCTGAAAGTTTTCAAAAAATCTTCTCAAATCATGCTTATAACTTATATAGCCCTTGATGAGTTTGTTCATGCTTTCACTTCGTTGAGTAGTGACCATGTCTGCACAAAATGTATCTCGCCCATAAACCAATGCCCACTTTTCTTTTATACTGAACATTCTCTTCAGCCAGTTATTATCTTGTAGCTGATACTTTTCTAGCATTTTGCTCCAAGCATCCAAAAACTCTTCCTCGTACTCATAATTGTAAATACAATTACTAAAATCTCTAGAAAACTCAGGATTGTACCTTGAGAAAACAGCACTCAGATGAATCGCAGCATTCTGAAAGATGTGCCAAACACAAAGACGATGACGAGTCTCTGGCCATTGGAGATGAAGGGCGGTTGACATTGCGATATCTTGATCTGTTAGCATTGTCTTGGGCAATTTGCCTCCCATAGCCCTGGAAAAAGTGTCAAATAACCATACAAATGTCTCAGATTTCTCATCATATAATAATGCAGCCCCAAAGACAGTAGTTTGCTTATGATGATTCACCTCGACGAATAAAGCAATTGGTCGACCATCTTTATGCTTGCGATATGTTGTATCAAAGCAAACGACATCGCCAAAATCCTCATAGTCATCCATCATTTTCGCATCCGCCCAAAAGATATTAGTTATCAAATCGTCTTCATCCACTTGAATAGCGTAAAAGAAATTAGGATCTTGTACTTTCATTCTTTGCAAGTACTCAAGAACACCACCAGTATCCCCTGATTTTATTTCCAAGCTGCGCTTACTACGCAAATAGTTCTTATAATCCACATGAGAAAATCCAAGATTTTCATGACCTCCTGCTTGTCTTGCCATGAACTCAAAGGCCTGTTTTGGAGCAATTCCAGAAATTTCAGCCAAGTCAACTTCTGATGCTTGAGATGTCGACATTCTCCGATGTGATCTAAATAAATGACTCTTACTTGGGCTTGCCAGTGCATGATTATGATCAGCAATGAAGTTGACAATACGATATTTTCCCGTTTGCCGACAACTTATTCTTAACATGGCCAAACAACCGAATCTTGTCTCCGCACGATGGGGTCTATAAACATCATCTCGTTTGTCGCGTCTTCGTTTACCTTGGCACGAACAAACAAAAATCCTGTCCAACACCGCCCCTTTGTGTTTGTGAGTTGTGCTTCTTCGAACAGAAAAGCCAGCCACCAATGCATAAGCATTGTAGAACTCGTAAGCTTCATGTTCGCTTTTAAACTCCATACCAACTCTTGGAATGATCTCCTCAGATAACTTTGAATGGATCTGTTGCACCATTTCATCTTCACAATAAGAAAGTGGCAAATCACCATCTTGCTCGAATTCAAGACGACGACGTGGCTGCGTTTCTTGTATATCCATCTCTATAGCCTTTAAACAAATTAAATTAATCAATGAAAATGCGTCCAAAACAAACACTCCTAATAAAATCAATGACATAAATGATTTGGTTAGCATTTATAATTACAAGTTCACAACAATGATACTAAGATTAAACATGAATCTATGATTTTAGAACTTTGCCTATTATGACAGTAATCACCCAACTCCTGTTTTCTGTATAAGTGCAAGTTTATTCCATTTTCATACAAATATAATCCAAGACAAAGGCTAGGTGGATAAATTATAACCTAAGGCACTCATAATCTATAAGATTCATGAGGTGCAACTACCTACCTATCCTATTTAATCCATCAAAACAGAGTATGGAAAAAGGAAAAGTAAGTGAAACTTATAATGGGTTACCCAGATGATTGCCTCATAAGCTGATAAGCAGTTATACTATTGAATTTCAGGATGGCAGGAGAATCAATATGTGAAATTTATTCTCTGAAATAAAAGAGTAAATGAGTCATAAGTGAATGTATGAAAGGGAATGTTCCCAGAGGGAGGGAGTAAATTAGGAGGGAAAAGTACTAATAAGGACAAAAAGAGAGGGAAAAGAGGGCAATTGCTTCTTTTTTAAAATCTTTTCTTCTGCAATTTTGTTAAATTGAAAGTTTTACCATGTAGACAGGTGGACCAATTAAATGAAGGGTGTACAGAGAGTCACATATTGGGTCGCAGAGGATCCTTACTCGTTTTGAACGGATATTCGATATGTTGCTTGGATCTCAAGTTGCTGGGAAAAGAGGAGCCATTAAGCAATGCAGCTGTTGTACCGCCATTTCCCAAAATCGCCACTCTCAACTTGCTGGAGGAGGGTCTTCCGGTTTCATCGGGTTTGCTCAAATTGGGATCACATGTGTACCTCATTGGTGGCCAGAAGTTTCCAGCTGCGGCATTGGAGAACCCTGGAACCCATCATTTTGTTAAATCCGGCAGGAATCCCAAGGGCTTCGATTTGTTTAGGATCCTTTGTTTCACACGCGGTTCCCGAGGAACATCCCGTGTCGCATACCGCTTGTCCCTGGCTGATGACGGTACTACCCTCTCTTACTCTGAGGCTGAGGGCAACCAGGTTGGAAAACTGGTGGAGCCCAAATGCTGGCCTATAGTAGAGAAGGTCGGTGGCCAAATACACGTGATCGAATCAGTTCCCTTGGGCATGGAGAATGGTGCTTTTGCTGGGAATGTATCCCACGAGGCCCTCGACAGTGATCAGCAATGGAAAAGAATCTCATCAATGGAGGCTGAGGAACAGATAAGTAAGGTGATAGTGGTCGGGGACCGCATGTATACAGTAGGTTGTAAAGCAGATTGGGTGTTCGACTCCAAGAGGGAGGAATGGATAGGAAAACCACGAGAGATCCGGTTTAAGGCCTTTAACTGCAGAGATGTGTGGGATATTCTTGATAATGGAATGGCAAGGTGTGGTGGACAGTTTCCACAGGGGGAGGGAGGCTCAAATTCAAATCACCCGCTATACGTGCTCGTTGGAGTGATGCGGGAGTATCATCAATATACGAAACCAGGTACGTATGTAACGTATGCAGTTGCCTACCTTGTGACCTCAAAGGGTCGGGTTGTTTGCATTCAGCGCCTTCCTCATTTCTTCGAGGAATCCAGGCAGCCAGTGCCGGTCCTATCATTTTATAGGCCCAGGGCGAACTAAAATTTTAAGGGCCCGATAAACATTACTGTAAAAAATAAAAATTTTGTATAACTTTATTAAAATTTCATATTATTTTTATATTTGAATTATTTTTCAAATTTAAGAAAAAAAAAATATTAACTTTTTTTTTCTTAAAATTTTGTTATATTATACTTCCTCCGTTCAGAAATAGATGTCGTTTGACTTTTTGACATGTTTTTAATGAGCGAAAAACTATATAAAATATTAACTTTTTAAACAATTTTTTTTAATAATATGACACTTATTATTAATAAGTATTTATATTATATTAAAAAATTACAAAAAAAATTTGAAATTTTATATAGTTTTTAGCTCCTTAAAAAAACGTATCAAAAAGTCAAACGACATCAAACGGAGGTAGTATATATAACATATATTTTTAATGGGCCCCTACCGAAAATGGGCCCTGGGCGATCGCCCACCCTGCCCCACCCTTTGGGCCGGCACTGCAGGCAGCCGTATAAGATGGAGGACGGTGCGATGATTGATGTTGACGAGGAGGAGGAGGAGGGGAAGTCGACGACGCTGTGCTCCATTGTAAGTGGATCTGCACTTGTCAACGGAAGGATGCGTGGGATGGAGTGGATGAACTACCTGTTCATCAACACTTTCTGTGTGGAGATGCTTATGGACGCGGTCTCTCAGGTTGGACAACTCTTGTCAAAAAAGGGAAGAAAAGCGTGGCATGTTGAGCTAGATTTCGTTCGGGTTCATATCAGGGAAAGGTATGTCTATAAAACCGATGCTAAGCTTAAAAAGAAAGAAGCCGATTTGCCCGGATTTGCCGGCCTACAAGCCTGCTTCCTCTGATTTAGGTCTTGTTTTTTTTAGTAGGAGATCACTTTTTTTGTGAGTATAGAGAAGCGGAGAAGGAAATGGTTATTTGTGAGTCCTAGAGTCTTTGCTAGGGTCATAGGATAGCCCAGCTCCATCGGGTTTGTCCTGAGTCATTATTGTCACGAGATATGAGATGAGCTCGATTGTTTTATGAGTTGATATTATGAGCATGATGATGAGATGAGATGATGATTGATTATGTTGCGCACATATGATGAGATTTCTATGCTATAGCACCTAACTGCCAGTGTCTACCCTAACGGGAAGGGGGGCAGATGTAGGAGATGGATATGTCACTTGGCATTCTTTGGGCCATTTACTGCACTTCTGCATATTTATATATTCTGATAAGCATGACTTGCGTGATTAAATTCCTGTCCTGCATTAGATCATCTTTATCTAGGTATAGCGTATATGGTATGATTATAGTAGGACCTAGTCCTATGTGCGGGCCTCAGTCTGATCACACGCTCTATAACAGGGTTACATGTTAGCATTGATCGATCGAGAGACTGACTTGACCAAACTTATATAAACTCGGATGATTTCGATTATGCTTTACACACGTATTTTGGTTTTGACCCGGCTTTGTCGTGGCAAGCTTTACGCGTATTTCCTCTTATCTCGTTTTGAATTATAAACTATTTTGGGGTTTGAAATCCCCACTTTAAAAGATTAACTTTTGGGGTTTGAAACCTCGACCCATACCTGGATTGCAAGATCCGAACGAAGGTATTGAACCTTCGAAACGTAACCCCAATATTTATATTTGGGTCGTTATAGAACGAGAAGGTGTAGACTACCCGCCAAGGCCCATAGAGATCGCACCAGCGCCAACTCCAGCAATGCTAGCAATATGTACAACGAAAGTGGACGAGTTGACGTCCGAGATCCCAGCCGCAAGGGCAACGACAAAGGGTTTGTTGGAAGAAGAAAAGCTGGACACGTTCAACTGGCCGTTATACGCGCCGTCGTTGGCCGAAATCGAGGACGGGATGAATAACGAAGGCTCCTTCACCATCACCAAAACCCACATATTCGAAGTCAACAACTGGTCTAGCGGTGTTGACGATGACGAAGACGGAAACAACCCAGAACGAGACCCGGTTAAGCCATCCATGCTCGAGCGTCGGATCCATTATGTGGTGACGAGCACAAGGTCGGGGATGGAGTCGTTCCTCCGGAGCCACATTGGGGAGGGGTTGTTGATCGACGAGGTTTTCCAGAGGTTCGAAGCTGAGACCCGCCAGGGCCTGACCGAGGAGCTAGCTTGGCTTAAGACGCTCACTGTTTCATTGACCCGGAAAATGGGCTAGAATATACTCCCTCCGTTCGGCAAAACTTGTCATTTTAACTCTCCACACAACTTTTAATAAAACTAATAATTACACTTCTTTTTTACTAATTTGCCCTCAATTATTACTTTACTTTTTACTTTATCAAAAACTACAACTCACAACACATCAATCAAATCAAGGGCATTTTAGTAAAGTATAAGCAAAAATACCTAAAATGACAAGTTTTTCCGAACAAAAACAAAACTCTAAAATGACAAGTTTTGCCGAACGGAGGGAGTATTACTCAGTGACAGTATAAATGCATGCTATTTATAGTATATGTGTTGCTTGGATTTTTCTTTCCTCTCCGATGTTTTGTGTTATTGTGTTATGTTTATATTGACGGTTTTCCATCTGCCGGCTTGTTCGGCCATTGATAGCAAAGTGTTGTTCTCTGTGTGTTTGGAGGAGCGAGAACTCCTCCTCGCTTTGGTGATCCGTGCTTTGTTGATCTACCATTTGATAAAATGCTTTGTTTTTGGGTTGGGTAGGTTTTAGTGACTTTGGGAGCCGACGAATTGAAGAAGATCGTGTTGTATTTATATAAGGGGTTGGGTGTTAGGCTATCTTTCTACATTATTACATATAATATTTTAAAAAAAAAATATCGTTGGACAGGTATAGGTACGTTATATAGAGACACACACATATTTACATTTATACAAACATATACATATACATCCGAGGGTCGTTTCCGAGCACCTTGTATATATGTATATATGTATATATGTATATGTATATGTATATGTATATGTATATGTATATGTATATGTATATGTATATGTATATGTATATGTATATGTATATGTATATGTATATGTATATGTATATATGTGTATGTGTATGTGTATCTGTGTCTGTATATGTATATATATAAAACTTTACCAATGTCAGTAACGACGATGGTCTCCTCTTGTTCCCGCTTCAACTATCTCATGTAACTATTCTCTTCACTCTTTTCCACCAAATTAATATACGTTGCACAAAATAACAAAAGATTCATCCTTTTTCATAAATAATAAAAAAAATAAGGGGAGGAAGATCGATGGAGAAGATGTAGACTACCTGCCAAGGCCCATAGAGATCGAACCAGCGGCAACTCCAGCAATGCTAGCAATAAGTACGACCAAAGAGGGCGAGTTGACGCCCGAGATCCCAACTGCAAGGGCAAGGGCAAAGGCAAAGGGTTTGTTGGAAGAGGAGAAGCTGGACACGTTCAACCGGCCGTTATATGCGTCGTCGTTGGCCGAAATCGAGGACGGGGTGAATAACGAAGGTTCCTTCGCCATCATCAACACCCACATATTCAAAGTCAACAACTGGTCTAGCGGTGTTGACGACGACGGAAACAACCAAGAACGAGACCCCGTTAAGCTCTCCTTGCTCGACCTTCGGATCCACTATGTGGTGACGAGCACAAGGTCGGGTATGGAGTCGTTCCTCCGGAGCCACTTTGGGGAGGGTTTGTTGATTGACGAGGTTTTCTGAGGGTTCGAAGCCGAGATTCGCCAGGGCCTGACTGAGGAGCTGGCCATGTTTAAGATGCTCACTGTTTCATTAACCCGAAAAATGGACTAGAATATATTGCTTAGTAACAGTATAAAGGCATGTTATTTATAGTATATGTGTTGGTTGGGTTTTTCTTTCCTCTATGATGTTTTGTGTTATTGTGTTATGTTTGTATTAACGGTTTTCCGTCTGCCGACTTGTTCGGCCATCGATTTTCATGTTTGCTCAAATTCTTACCTAATAAAAAAAAATGCACTAGTGTAATTTAATTGTAAATTAAATTGAAAATAAAAACACCCAACCCAACCTTAAAGCGTGTGTATTACAACACCATCCTCCATTCGCCCTTCGCACAATTGCTTGCTCCCTTCGGCCTCCATTCGCCCAATCTTTGTCGGACTCCACTCAGATTCGGAGAGAGAGAGAGAGAGAGAGAGAGAGAGAGAGAGAGAGAGAGAGAGAGAGAGAGGCGGGAGAGAGTGCTCTTTAGGTGTGTGTAAGGTTCTAAATATCGCGTATCGGGGTCGTATCGGTTATGAGTAAAAATGATATATCGGGAATATATCGAGTATATATCGAAATATATCGGATCTATCGGTTTCACTAATTTTTAACTATAAGTACTATATTTATACTTAAAAATGTAGAAATATACTTGAAAAAATAATATTTAAATTGCAAAATTACCAAATAAACTTGATAAAATAAAAACAATTTCATTCATAAAGGCTAAAGTTAACTTATCAAAGTTGACAGTTCTAAATATCCCCGATATATCGCCGATATTGGCCCGATATATCGGTGTTGACCTGATATATCGCCGATATTGACCCGATATATCGGCGTTGACCCGATATATGGCGTTGACTGATATTTTTCACCCAATATGCCGATATCGTAGCGGATTCTAAATATCGCCGATATATCCGATATTTAGAACACTTGGTGTGTGTGGGGCCTGGGTGAGACAGATGAGCGGGAGAGAGAGTGCTCATGTGTGTGTGTGGGGCCTGGGTGAGAGTGTCGTGAGAAGTGTGAGAGAGTGAAAGTGGGTGGAAGGTAAAAAAAAAAGGTAAACGGCATAAAACCACCCCTTAAATAGGGTGTATTGCTCAAAATCACCCCTTAAAATCTATATTACAGAAAACCACCCTTTATGTGGGTTTCGTTAACCGAAGACCACCCCATATCTATGCTCGGTTAGGGTTCCGTTAAATTTAATGGAAAAGCCAAAATTACCCCTACACTCTCATCTTCTCTTCCTTCCTAGTCTTTCTCGTCACTACTCACCATCCTTCTCCTCTTCCATTATTTTTGGATGAATCTCCATCTATCTGCGATTTTCCCAAACATATACACAAGTTGCATAAACAAATTGAAATCCCTTAATTCCTATCCTAGTGAACCCTCAATACACCCATCCGCTCTCATTCAAGTCCAATGAACCCTATATCAACTCACACTTTTATTCAATCTAGAAATCACTGTTGCACCCTTCAATTCAAAGCACCAATATCAAAATTACATCCTATATTCGATGCAAACACATACTCATGCAATCTCACTGGAAACTCGATTTCGTCGGTGACGAATTCGTCGAAATTAGAATTCGGTCTTGTGATTCGCGACTACAATCGGACTCGAAGCTTCGCTGCCACCTTCCGCCATCGTCGTAAGGCTTGAAACAACGTCTGGTGGAGGTTCTCTTGGAGAACTCGTTGCCTAGAATGTTAGATTGTCAACCCTGTTTGATTTCTCTGTAATTGGTTTCTTCCTCAAGCTCTCTCTCGTATTTTTTGGGAGTTAATAAACCCTAATTTTTTTAAGGTATTGTAATTTAACTTTTAAATTATTTTCAACTTCAAATTAGGCAATTGAAAGGCTTAATGCATCATTCGATACTACAAATTGGAAGAGTTTGTAGTTCAAAGTCAAAATTGCAAAGACGGTCAGATCTTCTATTCTAGCTTTATGGCAGTGAAAAGTGAATTTGATGAAGTGATAAGGGTAATTTGGTAATTCAATTTTTTTTTTGAAGAAAGACCTAACAAAATCAAGATAGGGTGGTTTTTGGTTAACCAAACCTATATAAAGGGTGGTTTCTTGTAATATTGCTTTTAAGGGGTGGTTTTGAACAAAATACCCCATTGTATATTTTTCTGCAGTTTGCCAAAAAAAAAAAAAAAAAAAAAAAAGGGAGAGTCGCCGTTTTTTTCTGCATTGTATTATTTAGTATTTATATTATTAAAAAAAAAAAGGGTAATTCGTTAACAATGACTTACCTATTATATATTTTTTTAGATCTGGCTATTTGGTAAAATACTTTTGGCTAATCTGCGGTTAAGTTTTGTTTTTTGTGGCGATTTAGAAAAAAAATCCCCGACCTAGTGACTCTTGTCTAGCAACTCCGACGGCCGACGCATTGATTCATTTGACATTGACAGGTATCTCTCTCTGGCTCTGTTTGTTCAATCTAAGGATGCAATTAGAAAATTTTGGAACATCGCAAAGATCTCGTACTGTTTGTCGTGTAGAGATTTACTTTTGTGAAGAAAAAGTGATAGTGATTTTCGGGTTCTTAGGTGATTAGGGTTAGGTTGACAAACTCGGGTGAGTAGAGCAAAAAGTGAGTGATTTTCTGATGAAATTGGCATCAGATGCCTAGTTTAGTAGCAAATTAGGCACCTTTTTGGTTGTTGGTTTTGTAATATTAACAAGGAAAAGGGACACCAAAAGAGTATGTCCTTGGTTAGTGACTCTGCTCACAATCGATGATTCTGCAACCCTGTTTAGACCACGGTTTGAAGCTTTCCCTTGCTAAAACGTACATGAAACAATAACATACCAGCATATATTGATGAATTGATCAGTTGGTTTGAGCACAGAAAATTTACTCTGTAGCATATGGGCTGTAATGATATTTACAATCTCTTTAAAGACGGCTCCAGCTTTCATAAAAAGAAGTAAAATAAGTTAAATGCAGTAGGCATAAACATGGAAGAATTCATGTACAAGAGATTAGTAGTTACCTAAAATCATAGGAAGGCTTTTGCTGCATATATGACTTGAGGAGCAATCCTGTAAATACAAGATTAAATCAATCACTTCAATACCATGAGAAATTGACCGGTATATTAGGCGACATCTGATCTGTTCTTGTGGTTGTTTTAGTTTTGTAATTTATTTATTATGAGAATGAGAGTTGAATGACGATGCCTGTTTAGTTTCATTGCAGAGCAATTCTGTTGGTATTCTCCTTGTTTCATAAGATTCAAGAGTCATTTCTTATGACAACAACAAGGCCAACATCACCGATGGCCTTATCAGAATCGGAGTCAGATGTGCCAACCCCCACAACCAATGATAATGACCTCGGACTTGTTAGCAACATCAACTGCTATCTCCAAGACCTACGCAAGAAGCACAGTCTCATCCTCCGAAAGGAGGGATCTTTGGGCAGGAAGCGACAGAAAGTTGCTGCTCAGATCGACTTGTTTCAGAAACTTGCTTTGAGGGCCCTCAAGCCAGATGAGGAGTCTGGTTCAGCAGTCGGAGGCGGTGCCAAGCGAGGGAAAGGGCGTGTTGCCTGTCAGTTCAATCTTCCTACATCAAGGAGGCTGGTTCACCCACAGTTAAATCTCACTGCGGTAATAACTCTGGAGTCTGGACTCGAGAATGAATAAATGAATGTTTGCTTTCTGTTTCCCTTTCTTGTAGGCTTCACTTGGGTAGCAGGTGGATTGCTTTTATTTGTGCACATTTAAATCCCTAATGATTGATTGGATCTCTTAATTTCCCCTAAATGTGTTATAATTTCAGGAACTCATGCCAAACCTGAGTGACAATGATACCAAAGGGCCACGGTATCTTTGTGTTTTGAATGGATATTCGATATGTTGCTTGGATCTCAAGTTGCTGGGCAAAGAGGAGGCCTTAAGCAATGCTGCTGTTGTACCGCCATTTCCCAAAACCGCCACTCTCAACTTGCTAGAGGAGGGTCTTCCGGTTTCATCGGGTTTGCTCAAATTGGGATCACATGTGTACCTCTTGCGGCATTGGAGAACCCTGGAACCCATCATTTTGTTAAATCCGGCAGGAATCCCAAGGGCTTCGATTTGTATAGGATCCTTTGTTTCACACGCGGTTCCCGAGGAACATCCCGTGTCGCATACCGCTTGTCCCTGGCTGATGACGGTACTACCCTCTCTTACTCTGAGGCTGAGGGCAACCAGGTTGGAAAACTGGTGGAGCCCAAATGCTGGCCTATAGTAGAGAAGGTCAGTGGCCAAATACACGTGATCGAATCAGTTCCCTTGGGCATGGAGCATGGTGCTTCTGCTGGGAATGTATCCCACGAGGCCCTCGACAGTGATCAGCAATGGAAAAGAATCTCATCAATGGAGGCTGAGGAACAGATAAGTAAGGTGATAGTGGTCGGGGACCGCATGTATACAGTAGGTTGTACAGCAGATTGGGTGTTTGACTCCAAGAGGGAGGAATGGATAGGAAAACCACGAGAGATCCGGTTTAAGGCCTTTAACTGCAGAGATGTGTGGGATATTCTTGATAATGGAATGGCAAGGTGTGGTGGACAGTTTCCACAGGGGGAGGGAGGCTCAAATTCAAATCACCCGGTCGTTGGAGTGATGCGGGAGTATCGATATACGACTCCGGGTACGTATGTAACGTATGCAGTTGCCTACCTTGTGACCTCAAAGGGTCGGGTTGTTTGCATTCAGCGCCTTCCTCATTTCTTCGAGGAATCCAGGCAGCCGTATAAGATGGAGGACGGTGCGATGATTGATGTTGACGAGGAGGAGGAGGAGGAGGGGAAGTCGACAACGCTGTGCTCCATTGTAAGTGGATCTGCACTTGTCAACGGAAGGATGCGTGGGATGGAGTGGATGAACTACCTGTTCATCAACACTTTCTGTGTGGAGATGCTTACGGACGCGGTCTCTCAGGTTGGACAACTCTTGTCAAAAAAGGGAAGAAAAGCATGGCCTGTTGAGCTAGATTTCGTTCGGGTTCATATCAGGGAAAGGTATGTCTATAAAACCGATGCTAAGCTTAAAAAGAAAGAAGCCGACTTGCCCGGATTTGCCGGCCTACAAGCCTGCTTCCTCTGATTTAGGTCCTTGTTTTTTTTTAGTAGGAGATCACTTTTTTGTGAGTATAGACTATAGAGAAGCTGAGAAGGAAATGGTTATTTATATTATTATATATTTTTATATATAATCTGAGAGATCTTTTCAAAGTATAGTATCCAAGGTTTGCTGCATTGCTTTCGTTGATTGCATATTTGCAATTGTCTCAGTAGCCACAATCAAATCAAATCAAATCAAATGGCGGTTGCCATATGCATCGAGTACAGGTGTTACATGCACTTAACACGAACGACAGGAAGAGTTGAAAAAGCAGTTGGAGGAACGGTCTGCTTCAACGAGTCTCGCACTCGGACAGTAGAGCAAGCCTAGAACCACCCAAATAACAGATTGATTTTGCCCAGAATTACCCTCAAGGCCTATTAATTAATGAATTGATGTACTGTCTGTTAACAATATAGCATGCAGTGCACCAACAACATTATGAAAGATGACGAGAATCATATTATGTCAAAGAACTTTCATAGGTATATCTAGTTCAGCTCAATAGAGCAAGAATTACAAAAATCTCTGAGCTGCTATCTGTAAACAAATGCTGCTATGAATCAATCCGGCACAAAAGGGGAAAAAAAAAAAGAACCAAGTGCCACACAAAACATTCAAACAATTCAAAAGAATGAACCGGCATCGCTGGAGATTAAACTAAACAAACCACTCTTGCTGCGTAAACACAAAGGCTATTTTACAGTTCACCAAATGCTTGCTACGCGTTAACATGTAACCAGTCAAAAGCTTTGACATTATTCTGCCTCGGATCAACTTACTTGTTCCCCAATCAGATCTAAGCCAACGACTAAAAACGTGACTCCCTGAAATAGCAGGAAATAGAAGTGAATCCCTTGGGCTGACAACAGACTTCTAACCGATGCAGTCAACAAAATGAAAGCAAGGGCGAGCTCCTTCCTGTACAACCGGTTTCTTCTGGACTTTCGTCCTTTCTGGGCTGCTTGATTCATTATTGCTTTATTCAACTCTCCTAGTCCAGAGTCTGAGCTAGATCTATGAATAACAGGACCCCCTAGTAAGGGATCGGATTCTTTCTCAGATAAAGCAACCAGGTCTGCTTCAGATGCTCGTCCTGATTTCTTTGTGACCACCCATTCATAAGAGCCTTTGAATCGGAATAATCCAGAAATCATGGCGTTGAATTTGGTGACAGACATGGTGTTCTCAAATAGAAGGTACGGCACTATGAAAGGAAATGATTGTGGAGAAGGAATAATATTTAAGACAGACATGAATCCAGGAATGTAACATACTACCCAAGCCGGCAACTGAGCTTCTGGAAGAAACATGGTCAATGGCAGGATGATGCAGAATAGAGTGAATGAATAGAAGGGAAGGATGAGCTTTCGAAGGAGAAAGAATAGAAAAATCAAATTAGCTTTCTTTGTCCAGCTGATCTGCAACAGAAAATGAAAAATTAAGGAAAAGGAATAAATTAGCGTCAAACTAATACCTATAGATACCAAGCATATATCTCAAAGTTGTCATAATGCTCTGGACAAAGAAGATTAAGTCAATTAGAAGCTTTAATTCTATGCCAACATCTCTGGTAAAAAAAGGCAACACAGCCATAATAATCTCATTTTCTTCTCCATCGTATGCTCTTGGAGTGTTTAAAGTTATTTGAAATTCAAGTTTGTTACAGTGAAAAGTCTCCAGTAAAAGACCAGGACTCATGAAGTACAAATATATACTCCATATAATAGGGTAAACTGGAAAATAAGACATAACAATCCACTTACGAATATATGAATTTATTTACCTTTGCACGGATTATATCCATAAAGCACATGCGGAATAACTGCATGGGGCCTGAATGCCAACGATGTTGCTGTTTTATATATGCTCCATATGATTCTGGTAGTTCACAAAGACACTACAAAAAATACTATCCTTAATGTTTTGTTTTCTGGTAAAAAATACTGAATGCAGCTATCTTGACAGAGAGAGGGTTGTCAATACACACCTTAACATCATTGAGAAATATGAACTTCCAACCACAAAGGTGAGCACGAACAGCAATGTCCATGTCCTCGACAGTTGTCCGTTCTAACCACCCACCACACTCCTCCAGAGCTTTGATTCTCCAGACACCAGCAGTCCCATTAAATCCAAAGAAGTTAATAAATACACCATTAACTTGTTGCTCAACTTCAAAATGGAATGATAGGTTTATATTCTGTAATCTTGTAAGCAAGTTTTCATCCTTGTTAACAAATGCCCACCTTGCTTGAACTAACGCTAAATCATCATTCCCCTTCACAATGACAACACAAGTGAAATCAGAAACGAGGCTGTAAAAATAACAAGAATGCCTCATGTGCATCATCCTTGAAAGTAATAAAACAACAACAACATCCCATTGCCCAAAGTGGATGGGTTATTGACTTGCATTTTTTCCCTATGCTAAAATTACAATGCCAGGGCGGTAGATCAAACCTAAGCAAGATTATTGAATTAAGCTCGGTGGCCGTCAAGGAAGATAAAAAGAGGCAAATAAATTGAATGACAAAAGTTTAGAAGAGTACCTTAAAGTAAGGAACAGTTCTCTTCAGAAAATCTGGACCCGGCTGAAAATCAGCATCGAAGATTGCAACAAACTCATAATTTTTGACATAGTCACAATTCATAGCAGATTTCAAGTTTCCAGCCTTATAGCCAGTGCGGATAAGGCGGTGCCTATAGACTATTGGCACACCACGCTGTTGCCATTTTTGCACTTCTGCTTTTATAAGAGACTGCACATCCAAGTCATCCGAATCATCCAAGACTTGCACAAGCATTCTTTCCTTTGGCCAGTCAAACACACACACTGATCCAATGGAATGTTGATAGACCTGTTCAGCACCCAAATGCATTACATTAAAAAATAAAAAACTCGGACTGTTAGAACAAGTGAGACGGTTGCTATCAGTTACAAACTCAGTGAATGGAAAATTAAGAGCAAAGACAGTTTTCAGCAGACTTCTCCTATTTAACATAGAGATAAAGGAAACAGCTCACATTTTTGCTTGCTGATTAAAAGTCAGACAAACACATTACAGTACCTCAAACAAAAAGGAAGTTATTCCACTTTTTTTTGAAATGGAAGAACAAATATCATTCTTGTCTCCAACCATAGAGGACATTATTGAAACTACTTCAGCTTTTTTTTTTGTTTTTGACAAGAAGGATAATAATGAGGGAAATCAGGAAGACAAGGAACATTTTGTTCACACGATCTTCACAGGGATCTCTATCCACAATCTTGCTTATTCAACAAAGCGTCTTTGTACGAGTTCCAACAAGAATAAGCTCATGATCCACAATCAGAAAATCTCAAAAGAGATTACTGCTAGTAAGTTAGGATTGAGCACTTCAAAGGACAATCGCTAGTGGAACCAAATCACAAAGGACCAACTTTAACTCTATGATACTTGAACAGTCAGAGAGATTTTGCAAAGCAGGGATTTCGAAACCTACATCTTCTTACCTCCCTCTCATTGCACATAGGGATCTGTATCAACACCATCGGAAAATCCTCCAAGCTCTGCCCCTCACAGTCTCCTTCAGGATAATCCACTATCGCCACTGGCTTAATACCGCGCAACTTGATCCAGAAACATCCTAACATCAAAATGAACCGATCCACCGACTGAACTAGGAAGAGTACAATGCACACATTCGCTAAACTCTGCAATGGAGGCGCAAGGTATTCAGCTCGCACTCTCAACCAGGTTGCGTAAACGAGCTCCACCAACCCCAGGACCTCAGCGCGATGAAGCGACGGTGGACTGAAATGCCAGCCATTGAAGTAAGCCGCGAGCTCGAAGATGAGCAAAAGAATAACAGTAAACAAGAATCCCTTGATTACTCGATAGAGTCGGGAGTCAGAGCGCTTCCGCGGTGGCGAAGACTGAGCGATCCGACGGTTAGCGGTGCGGAGGAGGAGGAGGAAGCGGGAGGCAAGGTGAGAGAGCAAATTGAAGAGTTGCTGGAATCTCAGTAGACACATAAAGGACAATTGGCGGACGCTGCGAGTCCGAGGCCGCTCCCCAGCTGTACCGGCGTCGGAGGTAGAGCCATGGATCTTGAGTGCTAAAAAGCTAGGGTTATCGGGGGATGAGAAGACGTCGTTGTGCTTGTCACGCTGCTTGTTCCACCATTCCTGGAACTCATGATTGGTAGGCCGAGACATACGAAATAGAGGACGAGGCCCTGGCGAAGGCGGCGCAGAACCGAGGCTTCCAGGGGCGGATCGATCCTTCTAGATCTCCTCAGCGAAACATGACGAAATGACAATCTAGATCGTCGGCCGGCGGTGTCGGTGGCGGCGTTGCGGCGGTGTCGGTAGCAGTTGGACTCTTTCCCTAATTCTCTTACTAGTGCGAGTAGAGTCTGTAGAGAGTTTGGTGTGGGAGGAAGACGGAGACGGAGGCGGAGATATGGATGAGATCCGAACAAGGGGGGTTACTGCCCAATTTAGGTAGTTGGTAATACGTAGAAAGCTGTAAATTGCGATAACTTTCCTTTTACAGTGCCTGCGTTGTATAGGCTATATCATCTTGGATTTTGTGTGAGGTCTGTTGGAGTGTTTATTAACTAGTCATGACCTAAACTTCTCGTCTTTTTCTCCATACCATTTTGCGCTGATCTCCATTAGAATTTTGGTTGAGTCAACCACAAAAGAAGCAACTTTTATTGAGAATTTAAAATGTGGCACCTCATACTCTACACGTGTTAGGATTAGGTCGTCCGGAATTGTTTGCTTGTCAGTGTTTCATGATATGTTTCGATGGTTCGCCATCTGTCGATTTTGTCGGCCTCTCGGGGTGTCACGTATTCACGTCTGATCCTCGAATTTTTACTTTATAAAAAAAAAAGATATGGTTGTAGGAGACTCTACAAAAATTCAAAACATGAGAGAGAAGAATGAGAGACCAAGGGGTGATTTCCCCTTTTTCGAACCCTAACCTCGTGTGTCTAGAAAATTGCGATCAATTGTGCAACAAAACTAGCAATTGGAGATTGAAAAATCTGCTAAAGGGTGTCAGGAGACAGATCTCTGAAATATTTGCCGAATTTATGGCCCTAGTAGCGTCAAGCCTTCCTCCGACTTTGAGTCCTTGGCAACCTTTTTTCTGCCGGATGTAAAGGCTCGAACGGGTGCAAGAGGGAAGGTATACCAGGCTTGAGTTGCTGGCTGAAGCCGATTCCGAAAAGGAAAAGTCAATACTTGACACTAAACTGTAGAACAACAGAAAAGGAGAAAGTTGCATTTACATAGTGGACCATATGGTTCGTTAGAAATCCACTGATATTTATAAATGAAGTATCGGTCGCAATGACCCGTGTGATTTGTTCACATAGGGAGAACTTTGATGATGGAGGATGACAGTGATATGGGGGGGGGGGGGGGTAAAGGAGAAAATATGTGGACGGTAATAAAAAAAAACCTACAGATAGTACGTAGCAAAATGGAGGAAGCCAAATCATGGAACATACAAACTCAATTTTGATTGATCATGTTGGGTTTTGCATTCAAATCCTCATTTGGGCTTAATTAATCTTGATTGGGCTTGGTTAATCTTGATTGGGCTTGTTCACATTTGGAACAAGGAGCTATCATCAAGATGGATTATTTGAGAGCTTCTCACTTGCTTGGGACAAATGTGGCTCTTTCCGAAACCATCCACCACTCTCTAGAGAATTATATTGCCCTTATCATTCCATCTTTCTCTAGAATCTTTCCAAGCTTTATCCATCCCTTCCTACCCAAGCATGATGCCTATAAATAGAGACTCAAGCTTAGTCTCTTGGTGGATCATTCCCTTGAATCATCCCACACCATTCAAGCTCCATCCACATTAGTCTATCCAAGCCTCCACACAATGCCTTCATCATACATACACATTCTATTCCACTATATTGTAAAGAGAGAGTTTTGTCCATTACCCCTTGTATTTCCTACAAGGTTCGTTGTACTCTTTCTTATTTGATAGTGGATTTGTTGGCTCTTGACGCTCGTGGGTTTTCCTCCTAGTACTCGGGTTTCCCACGTTAAATTTGTGTGTGTTTTATCTTGCCTTATTTCTCTATTCGTGGTTCCGTTCTTTCCGCTGCGCGCTCGTTGTTATTATTTCCACTAAGTCCCTAACAAGTGGTATCAGAGCGTTCTAAGATCGTTTTGGGAATCACTGTTGGAGAGTTCGGTTGAAGGCCCTTCTCAAGCTTTGGATGGAAGTCGACCAAGTTGTTGGTTTGTGATTGGAGCTTAGATTACTTTATATGACGAAGAGTTTTGTCATGAAGGAGCGTCTCTATACTCTTCCTTTGGTTACAGGTACCCCAATTCAAACTCATCTTAGTGAGTTTTTCTTCTATTGTTGATCTTGAGAATCTTCTACCTCTCGTTATGATGATACACAATGGCATGTGAGTTTTGGCCACTTTCGAGAAAAGAACATGCATGCATTGTTCTCAAGGAGAGGTCTTTCCAGCATCTAGCATTTTGATGATCAACATTTGTGAGCATTCTATCTTTGGCATTCAGAAAAGGCCAACATTGCCGAAGTTCGTCTACACCTATTGGTGTTTTGGATCATGCTCATTCTCTATGATGGGGTCCTTCTCGTGTTATTCATCTTAATGGGTGTTCGTATTTGTTGACCGTTATAGGTGACTTTATGTAAAGTCTTTGTGCTGGTTTCTACGCCCTAAGATTGCTAAAACGCTCCATTAATTCTGAATGCCCTTCGGACTTTATGCGGCAGAGATCTCATTTGGATATTGATGTAAGGCGGAGTTTGTTGGGTTTTGCATTCAAATCCTCATTTGGGCTTGGTTAATCTTGATTGGGCTTGTTCACATTTGGAACAAGGAGTTATCATTAAGATGGATTATTTGAGAGCTTTTAGAAGCTTCTTACTTGTTTGGGACAAATGTGGCTCTTTCCGAAACTATCAACCACTCTCTAGAGAATTCTATTGCCCTTATCATTCCACCTTTCTCTAGAATCTTCCCAAGCCTTATCCATTCCTTCCTACCCAAGCATGATGCCTATAAATAGAGACTCAAGCTTAGTCTCTTGGTGGATCATTCTCTTGAATCATCCCACACCATTCAAGCTCCATCCACATTAGTCTATCCAAGCCTCCACACAATGCCTTCATCATACATACACATTCTATTCCACTATATTGTAAAGAGAGAGTTTTGTCCATTACCCCTTATATTTCCTACAAGGTTTGTTGTACTCTTTCTTATTTGATAGTGGATTTGTTGGCTCTTGCCGCTCGTGGGTTTTCCTCTTGGTACTCGGGTTTCCCACGTTAAATTTGTATGTGTTCTATCTTGCCTTATTTCTCTATTCGTGATTCCGTTCTTTCCGATGCGCGCTCGTTGTTATTATTGCCACTAAGTCCCTAATAGATCATCAATGGCAGACATAGATATTTCAATACAATAATACGAGAATGGGAAGATCGATCGATCCATATCATCTTCGGCAAATTTGGTGCTCAGTCTCCACTAAAGGCGAAATCATTGGCTTTGAAACAAGGTATCATAGATGCTTTAACATTAAGCATAAATAAACTTCACGTTGAAGGAGACTCACTCATAATTATGGATCATCTTACATAAAAAACCAAATGTCCTTGGAAAATCGAACTACTAATGGTGGATATCCAAATGTTACCATCAAATGTGAGAGAAGTCTTTATCTCACATACCCCGAGTTGGCTACAAAGTGGTGGATACGGTGTTCAACCTTTGTCACTCTGCTAGGAGTCTCGACATATATACCAATCAAGGTCTTCATGACCTCATCTGGAATGATGCCTTCCAGTAGGTCCCCCCGAAATTATTACCTAATAATAATAAATAAAAAAAGATTCGCCACTACAATTAACACATTGTCACGAATTGCTCAAACCGAGACAAAGCCATTTAAAGTGAGTGTATTATTTTCTCTAACAAAGTTTTTCATTATATCCGCTATAATTGAAATGGGATTCTTGTTCCATTCTTTGTCAAACTAAATCCGATTGATTTTTTTTATTCATCACACTTCTGTTGTAGCTTTTTTGCTAGAAACATAGCACCAATGATAAAGAGGTATGAAGATATCGGATCATCTTGTCTTAATCATTTTTAGTCTAAATGTTTTCTGAAGCTCATCATTCATTAGAACTAAGTAAACAATACAGAGTATTATACACTCCTCAATCCACCACAGAATTTTCTAAAAAAAACAAACAAACTTCTAACATAAAGCCATCCTCCACTAGTGTGGTGTGTCAAGGTGTGTGACTTTATGTTTAATGTTCTCGAGAAGTTTGGTTTTTGTAGAAGATTTTAATGGTTTGTAAAGTTTGAACTGCCCCATTTGAAAATAAGTGTAATGAATATCTGTTAATTATTTTAACAATATGTCCAAGTAAAATCGGTCTTTCTATTCTATAATTTAAGGACATAAATTAAGAACTTTAATCGAGAAACATTTGCTATCAAATAAAGAAGCAGTCTAGGAAAACAATACAGTAACAAAAACTAAAATAATTTAAATTTAAGAAATCTTTACCAATTGAGATTGTTAACCGGTGTAAAGTTAGTGGAACTCAAAATTCCCAAAGACACCCTAAGTTGTGTGAGAGTGTGATAGTTTGACTTGGGACGCAAATAGAGGTGGCAATCGGACGGGTCGGATCGGGTTTGGGTTCGGTTAGTCGGGTTCCGGGTCATTCGGGTTTCGGGTAATGTCTAATAATTTGGTCAATCGGTTGAGTCGGGTTCGGGTTTTGGTTATTCGGGTTTCGGTTGTCTCGGGTTGTATCGGTGTCCAGATCAATCGGTTTCGAGTCGACCAGGTCGGGTTTTCGGGTTCGAGTCGGGTTTTGCCAGCTCTACGCGAAGGTTGATCACTTCATTACACGTCTGACGTCCCATACAAACATCAAAGACCGATCCGATCCGATAAAAACCCTACCCAAGAGGGTCTCCCCCCTATCGGTCCACGATTTCGCCGGTAAAGGTCTCCCTGCCGAGCTCGCTCGCTCGCTCCACCTCTCTCTGTATCTGTTTCTCAATCTCTTTCTTGACAGTCCTCCTATTTGTCGTTCTAATTTCTCCATTGCCGATGCAGCTTCGATTTGGGAGAATTACACCAGTACGTTGAAGTTTCCGCTTTGAATTGGTAAAGTCCACGGTATGTCACTGTCTCTCTCTATCTCTATGTCTCTCGATAGGTGCTTGTTCTTCTGATGTTCACGGGTAGCCGAGGTTCTGCTCATGCTCTGTCCAGCAGCGTCAAGTCGAATTAGATGATTCGTTTCCCAATTCCTTAAATTGATAGAGAATAGATTGGGATGTTCGTCACGTTCATGATGTATTTGAATCCTGGCTATTTCAGTGTGCTGAAATTTGGGATGCTCGGCAGTGGCAAAATTAGTTTCTTATTCATAGTTTATTGCATCTGTAGATTTGATATGAAAATTTATGAATTACGAGTTAAACTGTTTGGCAGCAGGCGTAGGCACAAAGATCAAGCCAAATGGCAAACCAAGGTGCCAAGAAACGCAAGGAAGAGAATGCTCGCCATATGTCCAAGCTTTTCAAGCTCATCATCGCTTGCAATGTAATATTATCTGTCGCCTGATGTTTTATAGATGTGAATGTTGTTCTCTTCTCAATATAATTTATGAGGCATTGTTTTTCCTTCCTTTAGGAACTTGGTAAAAATATTGAAGGGAAGAGAAATGAATTTACATTAAACCTACCAGACTACAAGCTAGGTGCAAGATACACAATTGCAACTCTATGATAGGATTGTACATCCATAATTTTTTTTTAGTCTTCGTGAATCATCTTCTCTTGTTATTGTTTATGACAAAATTAGCCAGGATCCACGTATCCCTGGTATTTTTGTTCTCTTAGAAATAAAACTTGTAACTTATCTTGGTTTTCCGTTAGTGCAAGCCCTTACGGTTCCAAAAGTGTTAACTTGATGATGGTGTTCATCTGCACCATGTCTATTTAGTGATGTTGTGTGTATTTGATATTAAAACACAATTAATATGCATTTGCCTACTTAAGGTCATGCAATGTGGTTTAAAATGTGTGCCATGTTTTATAAAATGTGTAGACATTTGCTTTTTCTCTGTGTTCATGCTTTTGATTTTTTTCTTATTAAATTTCAATTGTTTGAATTGTGCCTTTATAGATGATGATTCTTTTTGCCAGGTTATTTATGTCTTGGTTAGGATGGTTATTTTCTATTCTTCCTTCACGTGGAAGCACTGGATTGGGCTTATGCTGACATCTTTGGCCTATGCCTTTCCATATCAACAACTTTCTAAAATGGCAACACCATCTTATGACAATAATGGAGAACTTCTAGATGGTGGATTTGATATGAGCACGGGAGGAATCTGTGGGTATGCGATTCTTAGCTACTTTATTGTCTTTGATTCCTTGAATTCATGGCCAAGCAACTATTATGGCCGTTTAGAAAAAAAAAAAAGAATAAAAAGGTATGCACTGAATCTTTAGGAATCATACTGAGTATGATAATTGTGGCTTGTAGGTACATGCATGATGTAATCTATATTACAAGCTTTGTGCAAATAACTTCCATCCTCTCTGAAAAGTTTTGGTATGCATATCTAGTGGTAAGCCCATTGCTTTGATTTACTTGTTAAAATTTAGCATGTGAAAAGTTGTGTACCCCTTGGAGGGACAAGTGAAGAAGTAAATTTTCCTTATCGTTGCCAACAGGGACTGTTGAACAGTGGACGGAGCCTGGTTGGTCGGTCGGTTGGTTTGGCTTAAATGATTTTATAGAAGTGAATTTTGCAGAGATTTTAGAGGATCGATTGCAACAATTTGTATTGATTTGCCTTAGATGGTTGGGCTGGTTAGATGGCTGGTTGGTTTCTCTAGTTATATTTTGATCAACAATAGATGATCTTTTAGATTTTCTAGGTAATGGATTGTAATAATTTGTATTGATTTGTGTATTTTTGACTTTTTAAAATCTTTTGATCGGTTAAAATGTGTAGTGGTTATTAAAAAAATAGTAAAATTTATGAAAAAGTTAGTAGAATGATGAAATATTTTCTTAAAACGCATGCATTTCCTTAACAATCAAGGATTTTAGACCAAGGGAGTAGTTTGACAAGTTTCCTATCCGTGCACCCCCTCAAATATAAAACATTGGTGCAGCTGCACACCTTTTTAAACATATGGCTGTGTGTAGCTGTCTATTCTTGTCCTACTTGGGGTTGGCCTCGAACATGCCATAATACTAAAGCCTTCTGGATTGCTATTGTCTGTTTGAGGTCATTCTTTTTTCTTTTCTATTTTTTGAGAAATGAGGTCATTCTTTTGGAATGTGAGTGAACGGTCATTCTTTTTTAAATCAATGTTCATATATAGAGCCTCTAGGCACCATCAAATATAACATTGCACACCAAGAAAAATGCTGGTTGCTGTCAAACTGCATTTATAATCATATATATTTGGTGTATTTTGCTCTAACTTATGAATACTTTAATTCTAGATCCCAGGCTTTGCAATATATCAAGCTTCTGGGTTCATAAAAGGATTCTTGTCACAAGGATCAGAGGTAACCCTTCTATTCAACGACGGCCTGGCAGATTTAAGATAACTAATTGATAATTGATGTAAATTATTATATTGGTGTACTATGGGGTACTGTACTTTGAACTGTTCTTATCCCTGATTGTATTTTTGGTTTGAAGAGCTTCATTATTAAGCCGTAATTTTATTCTACTTTATTTGTCCTATGGTGATTGCATTTGTAGGGAATGGAGGAGGATGAGAAATCACGTAAGAAAAGAGAAAAGCTCGAAAAGAAGGCATCAAGAGGCAAATTTATTAAAACACGGACCAGATGAATCTGTTCACTTTTCTCAGTGTCGCAAACCAGTTATTTGATTTGCAGCAGGTATCAGCAAGAATCATATTTATGAAGCGCTAATATGATGGAGAGAGACCAAAGTTACCTTGCCTGTTAAAGGAAGAGAAGTAGAGAGGCTAAACTTGTACTTTTACCACCCATCAACACAATAGAACTTTGTTGGTTTGGACATGGTTGTGTGGTAGCGTTTGTTATACTTTTGCTTCAGAATCTAAGTATCAAAATTTGAGTTAAGTTCTTTCATTTACTCCTCTTAATTTCTGTTTCGCTGTCTTGGTTTTTCTTTTGCCCACAGTTCTCTTCTGTGTCATGGAGTCTGGTTGCAAAAGCTTCTTCTTTGTACTTCTTGTTTCGATCTAATATATCATAGTTTAAAGTTTAAACCTTTCTTCAGAAGTTAGTTGCTTTTGAGTTAGATCAAAGCCTGCCAGGAATGAGATCTTCCTGTCACTTACATTGATTAAATTTAAATTAGTGCTTTAACCTTGGAAGCTCCCATTCACACGTTGAGCAGTTGAGCATCTGATGAGATGTGTTTTCAAGACTGTAAACTGGTGGAAGTCATCTTTCCAGTGCTAGTTCTTTTTCCCATCTATTAAGTTGGAGGAGAAGAGTAGTTATGTCAGAAGAGTGCAGCAAATGACTTCATAGTGAGGTCCAATGCCATACTATGCTTATCCATATCATGAGACCTACTGACCTACTATAACCGCTCTAGGCAAGCATTGTTCACTTATTGAAGTGCTCAGAGTAAGATCCTGATGTGTGAATCTTGTTTTCATAGATGCCCCAGGTTCCAAGTACCCAACTGCTTGACAATTTGGGACACTTCAAAATTTGAAATAAAGCTCAATTACCTGCAGCGATGCGATCATCATTTGGTACACTGAGCTGGAGCTTTCTCATTATTGCCTATTTGAAGGTCCTCAGTGTCTCTAAGGAACAGGTATGGTGGGCTAATCTTTGTCAGGTTCAGGTAGGGTATACACCCATGAGTCCATGACCTTATCTTCCCTTATTTAACCTTGAGCTAATTGCTAATCTGGTTCGCTTGTCAGGAGGACCAGGTTAATTCCAAGTTGCTGTTGCCTGTTGTTGAGGAATCTTTTCATCCTTTGTTGCAGTGGAAAACAAGGCCACTTGAGCAAGTTGTGCACTCATACCAAATCAAGAAAAAAGAGAAAACAACAAAAAGCATCACCTATCAGGTAACGTTTCTGCTGCCTACTACTTACTACTCAGATGCATTATTCATGAAATTGGTAAACTCATATATTTAATTTTATTACATATTACAGAAACCATTGTATGCGGTTATGGTTATCTCTTGTTTGGATTTCGAGGGTCGTCTCTATCTATGAAAACCATGGGAAGTAACAAACAGAGCCTGCCAAGTAGGTGAAATGAGACAAAAGTGATGGCTCCACAAGGGACACTTTCTGTTCCTTGCCTGTGGAGAACAGGTTCAACCCTTAAGTTAATTCCATAAAGTGCTTAAACAGGGTGATTGAAAAGGAAAGTTCATAGGAGAGACTAGAGAGAGAGAAAGAGAGGGGGCTTAAGTATGGGTTTGAATGGTAAGATTGCATTGAGAGACAAACAGAGACAGCTGACTTAAATTAAGGAGTACCTACCCTTATAATTGTTCATCATATTACCCCACAAACCATCATATGGCCCCTTACACTGTCCCTAATCAATAATCTCTCCCTTTTTTTACCATTTCCCTTTCTTCCTTTTTCTTCTTTATTACTTTTCACCTTTGATCTTCCATCCCATCTCCAGTGGAAATCTGATGTACCTTCACGTTAAAGGAAACTATTGCTTCAATTACCTCTGGCAGGTTGGATTTGAATTGGGACTATTTTGAGTTTCTAGTTTTGGAATAAGCCCCTAACCCTTTGTTTATTGTCTGTGTATCGCAGTTATAGGTTTTACTCGGAAACCCCTTACACCCTACTCAATTTGAGCACAATATAGTTGGTTTAGTTACTTCAGAGATGGAGTTTGAGATGGGTAATTGATGCCTTTAACCGTGAGAGGACATTATATTATACGGTACAACCCAATCGATCTTGTAGAAGGATATGTTGATTGTCTAAGATATCTATTGTCAGCCTTAATGAACAGCAATGGAATAATACAATACAACTTATGAATCTAACACTTTACCTTCTTGGTCAGGTTGGGTTGGGTCGAGTTGGTCCCTTGAAGTGGTTGTACAGCCAGAGGATACAATAGTGGGTTGAATTGTGTTCAGATATGCATGATTTCTGTGTAATATGTCGACTTAAACATGATCCACAATGGCTTTTGCTTTGAACCCTAAAATTTTGAAACTTAAACAAAATTAAATTACAGTTTACTAGTATTTTTTTACCATCCAAAATAGGAGTATATAGTCATTTTGCCATGTTAGATAATATTAGTATATTATACATACCGACCAAAAAAATAAAATACAATATTATTGATAAACAATATGCTCCGTACGTAGTTTTACTTTGTATGTTGATGGGATGAATCTTGTATGAACTTGTTAAATAAAGTAAATGCCAGCGTAAGGAATCTTTCTTGCCTCACTTAATTACAGGGTCATTTTAATTAGGTCTTATAATAATTTTTATAAACAAACAATCATTTATTGTTACTTATTTAAATTGCTTGACTGCACAGTAAAAGTTATTGAGGAATATTAGATTATTCAGCAAAATTCCGTCAATTAAATCGTGGTTGACTCGATCCAGCACTTGAGTTAATCATGCCTTTAATACTAATCATTAATAGGTGACATGTTTATCAAGATACCCAGCTAATACCAGCTGCTACAACGTACATTTTATTTACTCCCAGAGTACGTTTTTTCGCCATTTTTTTCCTTCATTTATTTATTTATTTAGGCTTGTTGCAGTACAAGAAGATATGCAATTACCAAGATAATTAAAAAATATTTTTGCATAATTCTAAGTTTTTTTCGGGCATCTCCCTTTCCAGTAATATCTTACAAGATAGCAGCAGAAGTATCACAGTACACTGCAATTGGATACATAAATTTCATACTTACAAAATTTAAACATGCCCCAAAAATCATTTAGAAGAGCAAAAATATGCTCCGTCTTGAGTGCAAATCTGCAGCAGATCGATCGATCGATGGATGTGCTTGATTCTTATGTACAAATCCCAGTACTATATGATCAAGGCTTCATTTGGTGCGGAGGTATTATCATTAGTCTCTTTTGCTATCAACTTGTGATTTGGTGATTGATATAAATCATATAATGATTATGTTGTTGGTAAGAACTCAAATCATTCCCGGCGTTTGATCAAAGACGGTTTTACCCCTAGCTCTTAACGATCCTTGACTGTCCTGGATAATTAAGCTAATTGTCTGCCAGGGTAGATTGTGTTATCACTCAAACCCATCTCCACAATCGTGTGGAGATCGCCCTCGCATAATGAGTGCAGCTGCAATTAGGAAGAAATTGGTGTCATTTGCGCCTTAATCAGCTGATTAAGGAGATAATTATTAATCAATTAATTACCTCAGGAACGCCATTAAAGAACCCTTCATTAGGTGGTAATTGCGTTTCCTGCCTTTGATTAAGTGTGCCATTTTGTTGCATTTGAACACCATCAAGTGTTGGCGCCAATGCACCCATTTGCTGCATTGAGCAATTTTGTTGGTATATCTGCAAATTTTGCAAGAATCAAATTTTACTTTATTTTGTTTTCTTCAAAAAAAAAAAAATTATAATTTTTTAATTGCATGGTTAAACATCTTACGTCATTTTGAAAGGGGTTACTTGTGCTGAAGTCCATCATTGGAGGTGTAGAAGCCAACTTCATAGAAAGAAACTGCAAAAGATTATTAAAAAATAAAAAAATTCACTTTAAAGTCAATTGTATATAGTTGACGGATTTGATTAAATCAAATTGCGATTATTAATAACATAACAAAGATAAGGGTTTAGGTGATGCATCTAAAATTACCTCTACTTGACGTTGTAGTGACTGTACATAATTTATAATCTCTTCTAGCATGAGTGCTTTTCCCGTTACCTAAACGTCATTTTGATATATAAACATAATCTTACAACTTACTTCAACCAAAATTAACACTTATAATTAGTTATTACATTGTATATGAATGAAGAGTGTTGTGTATATACCTTATTGCAGCCAGGCACAATATCCTGAAGCAGCTTCATTCGTTCGCCGATCTTCTCTCTTCTTACCTATCATACAAGTAAATATATTAATTCAAACATTTTCCCAAACATAAATTATGATTTATTGGTTAATAAAAAGCTTCATACTCTTTCAGCAAGACTGTGGCTATCCGTTGCTTGGCCCCTCCTTGCCCTCACATGAATGTAGTCCTTTGGTGGCTCCGGAGGCTTTTCGTCATTCGTTGTATTATTGCCCTCTTTCTGCCCTGGCTTGATTCGTTTTGGGTTCGATTCATTTCTGTTTTCGGTTGTCTGTAAAAATAAAATAAAATAAAATAACATAAAGTTAGATCAAAGTTCGTTACAAAAAATATTTGTACAAGTTGTGTGAAATTAATTACCTGTGTAGGGGAAGAGGGGATTTGCTTCGATTTACCCTTGTTAGGGGCAGATTTCCTCTTCTTAGAGGCAGAACCCATATCATTCCCGGGTGGGGGTCCGGACCCGGTTTCACAACCCGATGAATTCTCTCTGGAATTCCCAAATTGCCCCTGGTCAACGCCATAATTACCAGAAAGTGCGTTGACTTTGATCTCAGTTTCACGTCCCGGAGAAAGAGCGGGGCTCCGGTTTTCCACTTTCAGAGCAGGGCTGCTTAGGACCCTCTGAAGCTTCCGGCCCGGTTTTAATTGGGTTGGTCCTGAATGGGAAGAAAACCCGGACCCGTTTTGCAAACCGGATTGGGTCGTCCTGCAGTTGAAGCTCCGGCTCCTAAACGAGGAGAACCGGGCAGCCCGGGCAGCGAACCCGGGATCTCCGGGCATGGTGGGCAAATCGGATCCGATTGAATTCCCCGGGTGGGCGGGCGGGGAGCAGTAGAAAGAATTGACGGGTGTAACACAAGGAGACGAAGCTCCGGCCAGCGGAGTGATCCCGCCGGAGTTGCCGATCGTACCGGCCACGAATCGATCGCTGGAGATGGCGGAGTTGGAGACGGAGGCCGGGGAGGAGACCATGGTGGAGCTGAGGGCAGATTCGAAGAAGCAGGCGGAGGAACCGTGAGCGTTCGCCGGCGAGGGGAAATGCAGGTCGGGTGGTGGCAGGGGGTGCCATGTGGACATCGGTGGTTGGTCGAAATGGAGGAGCGGTTGGATTACGGCAGCATCGAGGAAGAATTCGTTGTCCATTGGAGGTGAAATTAAGGGAGGGGGGGGGGGGGATCGAAATTCGATCGGAAAAGCAGCTTACATTGGGAGTTTGAATGGGAGGAAAACAGGGGACGGGAGAGAGTGAAATAGGGCCGCGTTTGGATAAAGTAGTTTGTTTGGGGCGGAAAAAGTAGAGAGAAAAAGAAGTGTTGGGGTGAGAGTGGAAGAAGGTATTTAAATAGAACCAAACGAGAAAGTGGGAAGCTGTGGGTGTGTAATTTGCTGACGTAGTCCTTTACCAGCTCTCCTAAACTAAACCAAACCATACCAAACCAAACCAAACAAAAGTAACAAACCATCACTTGTATAAAACTTTGGTCAAAGAGTGACTGAGGGTGGTTTCTAAAAATAAATAATTCTAAATTATATACTCTAAATTATTTTTGATCAATTTTTAAATTCTTCATCATAGACTTTACCTTAAAATATAGAGTTTTTCTCAAATTTCTTGACACCTAAAAAATATTTCTCATTTAATAGTTAGATTTAATTGTTAAATATAGCTTAGTTAAAAAAAGTGTAAATTGTAAAATTCAGGAAGTTATGACATATAAGCAAAACTGATTCACATTTAATAGATAGATTGATAGCTAAAAAAAGAATTAAAATATTTTTAACTTTGTTAAAAAAAAAAATAAGTTTTGAATTAATTTCATTGGCTAACCATTCCAGAATGGCTCACCGAAAATGACTTATTGGTAGTATCCATAGGTCCCCGGTTCGAACCCCGGAATGACGGCTCTTTATTTACCTATTCAAGATATAACTGCAACAAGAAGTTGCATCTGACACAGTCTTACAAACGAAACCTCTAGTCTTCTATTTAGGGTTAAAACAAGCTATAGCGAAAGGATTCAAACAATTAATCACGGAAGGGGATATGGGTAATCAATGTGCTCAACAATAAGGGTAGAATTCCTTGGGAAATCATACATACCATAGAGGTTATTCAAATTCTTAGAAGAAGTTGCAGCATTATTCTTTTTAGCACTGTCACCGAGTGACTAATTTTGCAGCTGACTTTATTGCATTACGAGATATGTTAATAATATCAGTGTTTACATCTCTCCTGTTCTATGGAGACCTTTGTAATATCATCTATTTGGATGATCAAGGTTGATCTTTGTTTTTTCAAAGGCATCCTAATTCTTGTCTATTGTACGTAAATAACTAAAAAATATCGGAGGAGATGCAATATGTCTATTGTGATCATCTCGATCTCCCAAGGACATTTCCACTTCCAAGAGATATAGTTGATGACCATGAGGCTTTCACCCTCAATGTCAATACGTCGTAGACCCAAATCTCTAGCTACCTATCATAAATGTAGAACATAGTGCTAGAGCTTCAACCATCAAGGGCAATGTGAGTTGTTAGATGTTGTGATCGTGGGGATGGAATTCCGAATGATGAAGCCTAAAATAGCAAGTCCAGACGAGAGTTTGGAGCCATCAAATTTATCTTCAGTCGATTTGTTGCAAGTGTTTTCCATTAAAGGTTTTTTCTGGAATCTAAGCAGGTTATGTGGTTGTGTATCCCTTGTAGTGGTGTCTTCCCATAATACATTATTGGAGCCCTATTGTTGTTGTTGAAGGAAGTATCCCTTTTATTTCTGGACGCATGTAAAATTATCATAATTAAATACAAATTTGTTCATAATAGTCCAAACACCCCGTGATATCGTATCTATATACTAGATCTATAGGTTTCGTTAAGGCGGGAGAAAATATATCATTTGTATTTATTTGATTGTTTAGTCAGTACTTTTGGTTACTAGAAATGGTGTGCGCGATTTTGTTATCAACTTTGATGATAATTTGTATTGAATGAGTACAACATGTATAGGTGTTTGAAATCTTCTTTTGAATGGTTACATAATATGCAAAATAGGGTAACCACAACTCTTCTCTTCATAAGAGGAAATTGTTAGCATTATATTTATTATATGTGTACAGTTACCATTGTACCCTTGGGTTTTCACCCATTGATATATATACAGGAGTAGGCCTCTGAGATCCGTTAAGGACTCAGTTCTCCAAACACTTACATGGTATCGAGCTTTTGTGTGAAACCCTAACTTTTTTGTTTCACACATACCGATCCACGCCGCCGCAGCCCTAGCCGCCGCCGCTACTCCCTAGCCGCCGCCGCCCACCAGCCGCCGCCGCCAGCCTGCCGCCGCCGCCCCCGTGCCGCCGCCAGCCAGCCGCCGCCGCCTCCGCCCCCTGCTGCCGCCGCACCACACCCCCAGGCCGCCGCCGCCGATCCCTTCAGCCGCCGCCGCCGCCCTTTTTTACCCCTTCCGCCGCAAATTTCCCACCTTTTCTCAATGTCTACCGACGAGATTATCAACCCTAACCCTAACCCTAACCCCAACCCTCCACCACCACCACAAAACCCCTTTCACTCCGCTCAATCCGTCACCAACATCAAAAATCAAATTCCCCTAACCCTTGATCTCAAAAAGGTCCAATACCACACATGGGCGGAGCTCTTCCAAACCGCCTGTAAGGCTCATGACGTCATCACCCACATCGACGGCTCTGATCGTCCGAATGGTGTCCCTGAGCCCCTCTGGAACCGCCTTGACTCCATCGTCCTTGGATGGATCTATGCCACCATCTCTGAGGACGTCCTGATTACCGTCCTCCAACCAAACTCTACCGCCCGTGATGTCTGGCTCCGCATAAAGGGCCTCTTCCATGACAATCAATCCGCTAGGGCAGCGGATCTTGAGGGCAAGTTCATCAACACCCGTCAAGAAAGCTTCTCCACCATCTCTGACTACTGCCTTGCCATCAAAGCCATTGCTGATCAACTAGGTGATGTTGGTCACAAAGTTAGCGAAGAACGTCTTGTTCTTCAACTTATCAACGGCCTTTCCACCAAATTCGATGTCGTCGGTGGCATGATTAGCAACACATCACCACTTCCGACCTTCATGGTGGCTCGTAGCATGCTCTCCAGGGAGGAGAGCCGTCAGGGACGCCCCCAGGGCCCTTCCCATGTCCTTGTTTCCTCCAAAGACTTCATCGCCCCGGACCCCCTTCCCCAAACCCAACCCAGACAGCCCCAACAACGCGGAGGACGCGACAGAGGCGGCAACGGCAACGGCCGTCGCGGCCGCGGCCGCGGTAGCACCACCATGCAGCGACCGCCGCCAGGGCAATGGTACCCGCATCAGCAGTGGCCCACCGCCCCGCCGCCGCCCCCTTATCCGACGTGGGCAGGATACCCCCCGCCGGAGTTGGCCTGGACGCAGCGTCCGGCACATCAGCGAGCCACATCCCCGACAATGTACGCTTCGCAACAGCCACCAGCGCACCCCATGCACACCAACCTCTCCGCCGCTTTCTCCACCATGGGACTTCAGCAGCCGGACGACAATTGGTACATGGATACCGGGGCCTCCTCTCACATGACGAACACACCAGGTAACCTACACACTGTCTTTAATTCGAGCACTTTACCGTCTGTTTATGTCGGAAACGGCGAGTCTCTTAAAATTGTCGGTTCGGGTCACACAACCCTTCCCAATGCCCCACCTCTACACCTCAACAAAGTCCTGCTTGCCCCTGACCTTGTTAAAAACCTCATCTCTGTTCGTCAATTTACCGTCGATAATCATGTGGCTGTCCAATTTGACCCGTTTGGTTTTCTTGTGAAGGATCTTCGTACGGGGACCCCAATCATGCGCTGCAATAGTTCTGGCGACCTCTACCCCATCACCAAAGCTCGCCCACAGTCTCCCACCGCCCCCACCGCCTTCGTCGTTCATCGTGCTGACTTGTGGCACGCTCGTCTTGGCCATCCTGGCGACCACGTGCTCCAAAGTCTCCGCACTAGTCATTTAATTTCTTGTAATAAAGCCTCTGGCGTTTGCACTTCCTGTGAAATCGCCAAGAGCAAGCGTCTCCCCTTTAGTTTGTCTCATTCCAGTACTTTTGCACCATTTGATATTATACATTGTGACTTGTGGACATCTCCTATTCCGAGTGCTAGTGGCTTTCGTTACTATTTGGTTGTCCTTGATGATTTCACCAATTTTGTTTGGGTTTTTCCCCTACGCCACAAATCGGAAACACAGGGTTACATTGTACACTTTCACACATTTGTCCGCACCCAATTCAATTTGCCTATCAAGGCTATTCAGTGCGACATGGGAGGCGAGTTTGACGACACCGTCGTTCGCTCTTTTTGCCAACAACAGGGGATAGCCCTCCGCTTATCTTGTCCTCAAACCTCTCCACAAAATGGCAAAGCGGAACGCATTCTCCGCACCCTCAATGACAAAACCAGGACCCTCCTACATCACGCCTCTCTCCCACTCTCCTTTTGGGTTGAGGCGCTTCACATGGCCACCTATCTCCACAATATACTTCCATCCAAAGCCATTGACAACTCCATCCCAACCTTGGCACTCTATAGGCGCTGCCCCTCTTACGATCACATTAGAGTGTTTGGATGTCTCTGTTTTCCCAACATGAGTGCCACTGCCCCTCACAAGCTATCCCCACGATCCACTAAATGTGTCTTCTTGGGCATCTCCCCACACCACCGTGGCTACCGTTGTCTTCGCTTGGATACTAATCGGGTTGTCACCTCGCGCCATGTGATTTTCGACGAACAAACCTTCCCCTTCGCCACACCACCTACCCCTATTGTCCCCCACCCACCCTCATCCCCCCATTCCGACGAATTCCCACCCCTTCTACGCCACATATTCCATCAAGCATCTTCCGGAACCAACACCCCGCCCCAAACCCCCGCCCAAAATCCCATACGACGGCAACTACAGCGTGCGGCGGGCGCCGCACCCCATGCGGCGGGCGCCGCACCACAAGCGGCGGGCACACCCCCCCTGGCGGCGGCCGCCGCACCCCCGCCGCATCCCATACCCCCCATGCGGCGGGCGCCGCACCCCATGCGGCGGGCACACCCCCCCTGGCGGCGCCCGCCGCACCCCCGCAGCACCCCACCCCCCTCTTTTTCCCCCTCCGCCGGCGACCCCTCCTCCCCACCACCCTCCGACCGCCACCCCCGCCCACTCCATGCAGACCCGGTCGCAGTCCGGCATCTTCAAACCTAACCCCAAATACAACCTTCTCACTACGTCTCCCGATATATCCCCTCTCCCCAAATCCCCCCACAAGGCCTTACAGAACCCGAACTGGCATGCTGCCATGATGGATGAGTTTAGTGCTCTTATTAAAAACGGTACGTGGGACCTCGTTCCAAGGCCTCGGGACACTAACATCATTAACTGCATGTGGTTGTTCAAGCATAAGTACAGGTCCGACGGTACTCTAGAGCGACACAAGGCCCGTCTAGTCGTCAACGGCAAGTCCCAAGAGGTCGGGGTTGACTGTGATGAGACTTTCAGCCCGGTCGTCAAACCGGCTACCATCCGCACAGTTCTGAGCATCGCCCTTACTAAGGATTGGCCTATCCATCAGCTGGACGTCAAGAATGCCTTCCTTCACGGCAACCTTCAGGAGACTGTGTACATGCATCAGCCGCCAGGCTTCTATGATCGCACCCGCCCATCTCACGTCTGCCTTCTCCGGAAGTCTCTCTATGGGTTGAAACAGGCGCCTCGCGCCTGGTATCAGCGGTTCGCCACGTACCTCACGGACATTGGGTTTCAGGGCAGTCAGTCTGATCACTCCCTTTTTGTGTTCCACTCAGGGTCTGACACTGCCTATCTTCTCCTGTACGTCGACGACATCGTGCTCACCGCTTCCTCTACATCGCTCCTGTCCAGGCCGATGGCCCTGCTGCGATCAGAGTTCGCCATGACTGATCTCGGGCCCCTGAGCTACTTCCTTGGGGTCTCTGTGTCCCGCACACCTACCACATTGTTTCTTCATCAGCAGAAGTACGCTCTTGAGATCGTCGACAAAGCCGGCATGGCATCTTGCAAACCCGCCACCACCCCCGTCGACTGCAAGTCCAAGCTCGACGCTGCCTCCAGTCCTAAGGTTGAGGATCCTACTGCTTATCGCAGTCTGGCCGGTGCTCTCCAGTATTTGACGTTCACTAGACCGGACATTGCCTTTGCCGTACAGCAGATCTGCTTATACATGCATGATCCCCGCGAGCACCATCTTCAGGCGCTCAAGAGGATAATCCGGTACATCAAGGGCACTTCTGACATGGGTTTACATCTCGCTCGCAGCCGGTTTGACTCCCTCACCGCCTATTCTGACGCTGACTGGGCAGGTTGTCCGGAAACTCGCCGCTCTACGTCTGGCTTCGTAGTGTACCTCGGCGACAACCTGGTCTCGTGGTCCTCCAAGCGTCAGGCCACCATCTCCCGCTCGAGTGCCGAGGCTGAGTACCGTGGTGTTGCCAACGCCGTCGCTGAGACCTGCTGGCTCCGCAACCTTCTCTGCGAACTCCGGGTTCCCCTTCGATCGGCCACACTGGTTTACTGCGACAATGTCTCCGCTGTCTACCTATCGTCGAACCCGGTTCAGCACCAACGGACGAAGCATATCGAGATTGACATCCATTTCGTCAGAGAAAAGGTCGCCCTAGGCCAGGTCCGCGTTCTCCATGTCCCTTCTGCACATCAGTATGCGGACATTTTCACAAAAGGATTACCTACTCCTCTTTTTACTTCTTTTCGTTCCAGTCTTGCTATTCGCTCACCTCTAGCTGCGACTGAGGGAGGATGTTAGCATTATATTTATTATACGTGTACAGTTACCATTGTACCCTTGGGTTTTCACCCATTGATATATATACAGGAGTAGGCCTCTGAGATCCGTTAAGGACTCAGTTCTCCAAACACTTACAGAAATCTCTTATTTTCTACCACATTTTTCGGGAAGTCAATTCTATTGTAGATTGTCTACGGCATTATTCTTTACGACATTTTTTCTGAACGACGTTCTTTGTATATATATATATAAAGAAAAAGAAAAAAGTAATAACAACCGAGAAGTTGTATCCGTCACTAAGGTTTCAAGGGTTTAGTTTATGTTGTCCTAAGCTTTTGGGGAGTAGGATTGTTTGGTCGGCTTGGGTTGTTTGTTTGTCGATTCTTGTATTGTACCGTTTTCTTTTTATTTTGTTGTTTGTTTGATGGTTCATCGTCTTTCGACTCTGTCGGCCTCTCGATGGTCCAAGCCTGTCCGGTTCTCGAATTATTTCCAAACCAATAAAAAAAAAGTCACTAAGGTTTGAGAGGGTAGGAGGATTAATAATAATGTTATCTAAAATCTAGATTATAAGAAAGGATTGTTAATAAGAAAACAATTACGAGTAATTGGGAATCCCTTTGAAGTTTGAACCCTTTATGCAAATGAAGAGAGACAAATGACATTAATGTAAAAGTGAGGTGAATCATTAAACATACTGTACTAATTGAAAATTATGGCGGAAAGGTGCTTTTATTCGTCATATAAACTAACCATAAATTGCGTAGGCGAGTGGAATTTCGACATCTAAAAAGGCCGCCACATGATGACATAATTTTACATTTTAATTTGGATTTGTCGGCTTTTGGATTGCTAATGCTAAGCAACTTCAGCTCCTCCCTCAAATTAATTGACAAAATGTTTCTAACGTGTATCCATATACTGATATACATATACATATGTTAATAACCGTAAAAAAAAATTCATTGTATTGAATATAGAAGTTATATTAATACATGTTCTATTGTGTCTTTTCCTCATGAATTAGAGGCTGTTTTAGAGGATGATTTGCATTAATTAATTTAGTCCGGTTGATCTCAGAAAAAAAAAAAAAACATTACAAATGTATATATAGGGTGAGGTTAAAGTGAAAAGGGGGTTTAAGATGAAAAAAACGCTTAAAGTGAAAATGTGTTAATTAAGTTTGGCGCGAGTTTAAAAAATTAAAACGAACCGGGGCTGAACCGGCCAAAAAAAAAAATCACTACTAGTCCGTGACTCTCCCCACCCGTCCTCTCTTTTCTCCTTCAACCTTCTGCCATGGCTCCATCGATTCTCTTTCTCTTCTCCTGCTGCCGCCGGTGCCGACTGCGACCACCGGGATCTGTTTACCTCTCCGGCGGGCAGGGGCAGGTGGTGGGGGTAGCGTGGTAGGGCAGCTGACTGCCTCGGGGCCTGTGGTGGTGATGGCGGCTTCGTTCAGCAATTTCGCCTATGAGAGGCTCCCTTTGGAGGAGGACGGCGTCGGGGTGGTGGATTGCGCTCGCCGAGTGCGGAATTCGAGACGGCTCAGGGAGATTGCGCTCCGAGTCTTCGGGAAAGCTCCGCTCGCTTCAACGCTCTCTTCTCCGGATCCTTGAGCCAACAGCGCCACCATCCCGCACTCATGCCGACCACCAGCCACAGCCAACACCACCATCCACTTCCAGCGCCTCCCGTCTCCAGGTTTGTTGTATCTTCAGTTGATCCATTGAAGATGTTTTCGATTTTGTCATTGTTCAATCACAGGGGTTAGAGATTTGGATGTTTGTTGTATTTTAACCACATTCCGCCCTCTCTTGTTCCATCTCTTTCTCAACGCCCTTATTCCAAGCGTCAAGTGACAACCATTACTGTTTAGGAATTTGATACTGCAATTTTGGATTGTTAATCATATCTTGCTTTCTAGGATGGATCGCTGCAACTACATGATTGAATCTTTTAGCTGCTGCAATTCCTGTATGTGCAATCGAAAGATCATTCAACACATGAAATAGATCATCTTTGGCCTGAACAACCAACAACAAGGCAAACTAATTGTATAAACAGGAATGTGCTGCTGCCATTCCTTTTTAGAATCTGATTTCCTAGTCCCATCTTTGAATTACTACTAAACTAATCATGCCTGGCATTTCCAGCCTTCCAGGTTTGGATCATATAACCCAAATGTGTAATAGCTCCAGCATATTCTTGTGCATATGAGATACATCAGTGCTTATCTGAAATATCATTCACTTTGATGGAATTGAACAACTTGAACAAACGAACTAGGAAACAAGAAGAAAATGCGCAAGTCCTCACCAGCAGAAAACTGGATTCAAGACAACAGACACAAGAATCCGATCTGATCTTCCAAAACCACGAAGTCTTTTTGCATTAGTTTGTGACATTTTGCTGTCTCATGGTGGTTGTTTCTCAAATTCAAGGTCTATAAACAAATTCATGGTGGTTTTTTCTGCCTTTGTTTTCAGGTATCAATCTCAGCAGGTGTGGGTACTGACATTTGTTAATGATGATACTAATTTTAGGATGATTCCCCACAAGACCAAGAGAGGAGTTGCTGCCTTGGCAAGGTTGAAGGTATTTGAGGGAGTACCTCCTCCATATGACAAGATCAAGAGGATGGTTCTGCCTGCTGCTCTCATTGCAACTGTTTGATCAGATGTCTACTTTCGGGGAAACGAGACCCAATGAGGCTACTTTTGTTAGTGACTAACATCATGTATTCATGTGGTCATTTAGAATGACTTGATAAAGGTAGAGAGATACATTTTTGTATAAACAACGATAGGAGCTGGATTTTATGTCATTCAAATGCAATTATGGGGGTTTTTAACTCTAGATTGCAAGTTTGAGGCTAATTAGAGGTTGTTTGTTGTCTTCAATTTGAAGTTTTGGTGCTGACTTCTGTCATGAATATTGCAATAAAAGATTCTGAATTTTTAAGAGTCCTCCTGAATTCTTTATATTTAAGTGCAACATTAGATAGAAAATATGCATATATAAGGTGTAATTATGCATATTTAATATAATGAAGTGCAACATTAGATAGATAGAGAAGTGGAATCGCCTCTTTTTGTTGTATCTGTAAAGCGAGCTCCCAGTTCAACAACGTGAAGAGTTATTATGCAATTTCAGGCTCGGGGTGTTCTAAAGCAAACAACTGTCAACTTATGAGCGGCCAGAAGATTATTCAAATCTTATCTGAATGCATTCTAAATATGCACAATTGTATCTTCCTTTTGCACAATTGTATCTTACTTTTGCACACTTGTATTCTAAATCTGCACAATTGTATCTTACTTTTGCACACTTGTATTCTAAATCTGCACAATTGTATCTTACTTTTGCACACTTGTATTCTAAATGTGCACAATTGTATTCTAAATCTGCACAATTGTATCTTACTTTTGTACAATTGATTGAGATAAGATCTGTTAGATTCTTCACTCTTTTTTAGTAATTGTTTTATGCACACCTGTATCCTAAATCTGCACAATTATATCTTACTTTTGCACTTTATAATATTAATAATTGTTGTATGCATCATTGTATTCTAAATGTGCACAAATGTATTCTAAATCTGCACAATTATATCTTACTTTTGCACAATTGATTGAGATAAGATTTACCAGATTTCTTCACTCTTTTTTAGTAATTATTGTATGCACACATGTATTCTATTTATTGTCACATCATGATTTTATTGTATGCACACATGTATTCTATTTATAATCTTTATTGTGCACTCCGTAATCTTATTCGTGCACTTCATGATTTTATTCTTACACTTTATCATTTTATTTATGCACTTTATAATATTTATTGTGCACTTCATAATCTTATTCATGCACTTCATACTATTATTCATACACTTCATTATTTTATCTTCTTATTTATGCACTTTATCATTTTATTCTTGCACTTTGTAATCTTTATTGTGCACTCCATAATCTTATTCATGCACTTCATGATTTTATTCTTGCACTTTATCATTTTATCTGTGCACTTTATCATCTTATTTATGCATTTTATCATTTTATTTTTGCACGTTATAATCTTATTCATGAACGAGAATAAACACAATACAATCATAAATAGCCTATGCGGGATTTGAACCCGCATCTTTGTGCATGGCACATCGCTCTACCATTTTGAGCTAATAGGCTTTAAATCACGTCACTGTTTTTTCTATTGTCTACCAAAAAAGAAAGAAAATCTACTTGGAACCAATATGAAATCAGTGCCGGTAGGTTCTTAGAAATACAAAGCCTCGTATATTATGCAGTAAAAAAAACTAGCAAAATCAACCGTCAACCCAAGCAACCTAAAAAAGGCTTGTTAACTGTCATCAACTTGTGCCTATACCAACAAGTCATGATTTAACAGTCCAGTAGGGAGTGACAGCAAGTCCAATCGTAAAGCTTATGAATAATGCAACCAATAGCTTAAAAAAGACATATCGTGACAGCAAGTCCAATCTAAGTTTGCAAAAGGTAATTGTAACTTTTATATATAATCATATGCAACCTCAAAAGAGGGCTGCTTGAGATGGTATAGAAAACTAAAAACAGGAATGGTAAACGAACAATTCCTATTTTATACTAGTAAGAGCTGTCACTAACATTCCCTAACAACCATGTGATTTTAGCTACTCTCCATAATTGCATAAGTGTCTAACAAATCAACTTCTATGTAATTCCATTTCAAGTCCTAAACAAAAAGCAAAACTATGGATAATATTTTTGCACAAGTCAAGCCTAATTAACTGAATAAACAAAGATAATAAGAAAATGAGAAGAATACCCAGTAGCCAAGAAAAATGGTATTTTTTGGCAAGCAAGTGTCTGATGAGACGACTGGCTCTTGCAACACAACAATGAGATGGTAATATTAGGCACCATAAGCCCAATTTATAATTTCTTCAAGAAGTAATATTTGCAAGCCAAATCTAAAAGTTGTGCATCAGAAAGAAGGTCATTTAGAGGGAAAAGAATAATAAGTGGTTTTGACACAGAGCTCTTTGTTTCTCTCCTGATCTTGACTAAGTTATAATCTTAGGAATAAAAAAAAAGACAACGGTGATGATGTCTGAAAGTGCTATCTACTGAAGTAAACTATCTAAAAATACATTATGTGTAAGACAAGCAGAATATTTGAGGCTTCAAAAAACTGAAATAAGCAGGTTTAGCACCTGACATCAGATCACTTGTGGGGAACACGTCTCGGAGCATTGCCTCTCTTTCAACGAGAAAGGCTTCAGCTGAGAAAGAATCACTAATTCCAATCTCTTCTACAAAGACTTTCGCAGCCTCTAAAGCCTTTTCCCCCATCATCTTTGGCTTGAGGGACCAATCAAATGTTTTATTATATCTGACCAGTATGATTTCTTGGACTTTGGTATAGAAATTCTCAGTATCTGCATAATGCCAAAACAAGTAACAGATTTAGTCCCTTGTCCCTAGTCTATACATATCACCACACAAAAAAAGTCTTACAAAAATCTCACACAAACATCCAAAATCTGCAAGCCCAAAGAGAGAATTTGTCTTAATTTGCATAAAAAATTTCACCAGAGATCACCTATAAATCTCCAAAGGCCAAATATGATAAGCATCATGATATTAGGGGGAAAAAAGCAGAGAAGATTTGCATTTGGCAGGACCAATTACCACAAGTTTTATAAGTGGTGAGTGGTGACACGCTATTTTGTTAAGAGTGACATTCGCAGCTTATCAATTTTTGCAAACAGCCTATCAGAATTTGGGGTATTAACAACGAGATCTATTCCAGGTTTACTATGACACTGAGTCACTGTGGTTTTTTATTAGATAATCCAGAAATGAAGTAAACCCTTTATGGAAAACCTTTGTTTTTCTTAATCTGTAGATTTTGTTCTTTGCCAAATTCCTATTTGGGATCGATGTGGAAGCAATAAGCAATGATATTCTAAGGCTCCAAATTTTCGAATCTGTAAAATGCTTTCAACTTTATATTGAATCTAATTTGCAATAAGTTTCTCTACTAAGGGTTACAAATCAACAAGCTATACATCCCATCTAAAGCAATTAATCTGAAAGACAATGATGTAAAATTTAAAGACAATGAAGGATAAGTTAGAAAGTGAGAGAGCCGAGTGAAAAAACTGAGCAAAAAACACACCAGCAGGAGCACAAATATGAAATAGCAGCAACATTAGAACATAATTACAGCACACCGACAGTAGTAGCAGAAGCAATATAACACAAATACAAGCAATATTAGGCAAAAAAAATCAATCTGCATTCGACTACATCAGTTATACACATCCCTCAAAGAGTACCGATTTCAATTTCAGAGCGAGAAAGACAGAGAGGAGAGTTCAAGAGAAGAATGCCTAGTCGGGAATAGGCCGTGCAGGAGGAGAACAAGAAGAAGAGGAGGCCAAGCAAGCAGCACAACCGAGAAGAAGGGGCGAGTTGCCGGTAGGGGAACTATCGCCAACGGATGACGGACGGCGACAGCGACGGACGACGGACGACGAGGATTGAGGGAGGATGACAAGCTAAGACGAGGGGCGATATAGGGCAAAAATGTTGTCCACCGCCATGGATGCAAGGTCTCGGAGTTGGGAGAGAGAGCGAGTGAAACTTGTTCGGCCCAAATAAACCACAACTACATTATCCCGACCCAAAACGCATGTAAAAGGCCCATTTTCACTTTAAGCCCCATTTTCATTTGAACCTTTACATATATATATATATATATATATATATATATATATATATATATATATATATATATATATATATATATATATATATATATATATATATATATATCAATATATAATACTAAAACATAGACGTTGAAATCCTATGTGGCGGGCTCTGGCACAATTCGCTTACGTGTCTTTTTCTGGTGTATTCTGACCGGGTTTATTTGACACGTCAATTAATGAATGTCCAATCAATTTAAGTCATGTTAAACGATAACCCCATCTATTTATCCACGTTTCATCCTACGTGTCTATTTTAGTTGAAGGTTAAATTTAATTATATAATACTAAAACAGAGGCGTTGAAATCCTATGTGGCGGGCTCTGGCGCAATTCGCTTACGTGTCTTTTTCTGGTGCATTCTGACCGGGTTTATTTGACACGTCAATTAATTAATGACCAATCAATTTAAGCCATGTTAAACGATAACCCCATCTATTTATCCATCATACGTGTCTATTTTAGTTGAAGATTAAATTTAATTTTTAATATAAATATTCAACATCATATCTTAGGTGGTTACAAAATCTATCATTTTAACTAGAATCATTTTATAAATATTTTATATTGAGTTATTTTGTCTTTAGTCATATAATACGGAGTAATGTTTAATTAATTATCTATGAAATAATAAAATCTTATCAATCCATTTTTATACGCATTTTAATTATCTTATCAAGCCATATTGATTAAACATGTATACGCTTTTTAGCCATTTTTTTAACTTAAATGCAAATATGTTGATGGTTTCTTAAATAAAAATTGATTGGATGAATTATTTAGCTTATATCCAAATCCGTTGGTTGTTGGCATAATGAAATATGGAGATTTTTTAAATTATGAACTATAAATTTACAATTATTAATTTACCTTATATCCAAATTGGCAAATTGATTGGTACGTGGTTTCTTCATTGAAATATGGATTTTTTAAATGATCAATTACACTTTATAAGATTAATTTTACAAGAATATTAATTTTATACAAAAAGTTAAAAATATATTGATATTGATTAAAGAAAGCGTTGAAGATAAAACTTTTTTTTTCCAAATCTTTATTATATACTAATCGTTGACAGAATGTGACATTTTATTTTATTTTACATATTCCTCTATATCAAATCTTTTAGCATATAACAATATTAATATATCAAATTAATAAATTTTCATATCTAATTTCAAACTTATTATTTTTATTATCATTAATTTAAAACTTATTAATATGAAGAAGTTTGAATATATTTGTACTAAATCATATCTAATAAAAACACAAATAATGCACAAGAGAAATTTGTTATTTTATTCATGTTATCAGGCCTAAAATTTCATATTGTATGCTTTAAAAATAATACGGAGTATAAAATATCAAAAAAATTACAATCTCATATTTATTAGTAACAACTAAGATAAAAAAAATATAATAAAAATATATATAATTTATTAATTAAAAAGCCGCGAAACGCGCGGGTAATAAGACTAGTATATATATATATATAGGGTTGGGTTCGGGTGCAAAGGTCACCAAAAGTGAGAAGGAAAGAAGGCACGTGATTGGTGGATAAATTGAAAAATAAAGCGCGGCACCCAACCACAAATTGACAGCTGGCAGTCCGCATATCCGCGCGTCAACCAGTCGCACCTACCGCACGTCCCTTACACGCTCCTATCTGGCAAGTAATTAAAAATAACGGAAGGATTCTTCGTGCTTTCCAGAGGTCTCGAACACGGGGCAAACGGCTTCATTTCGCAACGCACTACCACTACACTTTTTTTTTTTTTTTTTTTTGACGCAAGATAAGAATTAGGTCGGGTCGGCCGCAGCAGAGGCCCTTCCTAGCGCATCCTTCCGGACGAGAACTAGCAGTTCTGGATCATCCTCACAGCAGACGTCGGCAGGGGAAGCATGGGCACTACGAGCAAGGTAGTCAGCCACAGCATTCGATTTCCTGAAAATATGACGAATAGCAACATAAGTAAGGACGAGATATCAGACAGTATATCAGCTTGTAGCATCTCTATTGTCCAGGGGCATTTCCAATCCCCCAGCAGAGATTTTATCACTAGTAAGTTGTCTCCTTCGATCAGAAGTGTAGATAGTTGCAACTCCTTTGCTCGTAACAAACCCATTCTGAGTCCGAGATTTTCGGCATAAATCACCGAGATATTTGTGCAAACAGATCTGCCAGCAGAGACCACTAAACTCGCAGAGTCACGGATGACAAAACCATAAGACGAGTTGCCATTCGGGAGTACCGAACCATCAAAATTGAGCTTATAACAATTCGGCGGGGGTTTATCCCACTTCCCTGACCGATTTTGAGCCCTAATTTTCGTATCACAACCCCTAAAAGCCTTGTCGTGCGTACCGCTATGAATGCGATGATTAGGGATCAACGGACCAGTCGGATCATCGTCTAAACGTTTTGATTGTGTCCAACAATAACTAGTTGTCCTGTGGAGCAGCAAGATTTCATTGATAGTTACCTTGTTAGTATGATCGAAAACGAGTTGGTTTCTAAAGAACCACATGGCCCACCAAGCTGTAGCTAGAACGGCAAAAGTGTTGGTCCCAATAGCACATTTTATAGCAGTAAGTGGGAACACATTTCCCATACCGACAGAAGCATTGATAGATCCCGGAATGTGGATACGTAAAGCTTTAAGCAAAGCAGTAGTCATTGGACACCGAAGAAGCAGGTGATCACCCGATTCATTTGTATTGCCACAGAAAACACAACCAGCAGGTACAGCCACATGCGACCTCTGTAATCTGGTTTTGGTCGGGAGACCATCACGGGAGATTTTCCAAAGGAAGTGTCGAACCTTAGGGGGCACATCGAGACTCCAGATCCAATCGCAATCGAAATCAGGCGACCCGGTGTTTACTGATAGGAAGGAGTTTGCAGAGGCGGTTGAGAACCAGCCATTTTTGCTTGGGCCCCAATATAGACGATCCGTGATTTGGTTACTAGTCAAAGTTAGACCCATGATGTGGTCAATATCATCTTGTTTCAGAACATTTGCTAATGAGTCATTTATAAGTGTTTTGTTCCACTGGCGGTTGATGATGAAGTGAGCCACCGAAACTCCCAAGAGATTATCCGGGATGGGTCTCAGTATTTTGGAACTCAACGGCCTTTCAAAGGCCCAGTTATGGGACCAGAAATCAATGGATTCCCCATCTCCGACCCTCCACTGAAGAGCTGGGAGGAACTGAGGTCTGATGGACATAAGGCGGGACCATTGCCACGAGGTATTACCTTTTTTGATATAACTGGAAAGATCGTGGCATTTAAGGTACTTTTGTGAGATGACACGAACCCAGATATTGTCTGGTTCAGAAATTATTTTCCAAAGAAGCTTCATCTGGAGAGCTATATTCATAGACTCCGCCTTATGAATCCCCAAACCCCCTTTTATAGTGTCCGAACAGATTTTGTCCCAGCTAATCAGCGGTGGAGCTTTAGTGGTGTTGTTCCAAAAGAATTGTCTATACACTTTGTCAAGTTCATGAAGAACATGTGAGGGTAGCAGGAAAGCTTGCATAAGAAAAATTGGCTTGGCACTCAGATTTGCTTTGATAAGCACCCGTCTCCCTTCGGCAGAAAGATTTGATGCTTTCCATTTTGTGAGTTGATTTTTGGTCTTTAGAACCACATCAGCGAATGTGTCCCTATTGGTCCTACCGTTAACGATAGGGCAACCCAAATATTTGTCAAAATTGTTAGCCTGGGGAATGCCAAGTACTGCAATAGTAGATGCTATGGCGGTAGCAGTCGTGTTAGGAGACGCTTGGAAGCTGGATTTGTGCAGGTTCACCTTTTGTCCCGAAATTAAACAGTATTTGTCTAAAATGGACAGTACAGAAGTACATGCCGAATGGGAGGCTTTGCAGAAAATAAGAATATCATCAGCAAACGCTAGAAAAGGAACCTTGATACCCGGACGACCGAAAGAGATACCCAGGTCCTTACTAGCTAGCCCTTTGTTATGCAGTGTACGTGCTAATACCTCAGAGGCTAGGATAAAGAGAAAGGGGGAGAGGGGGTCTCCTTGTCTTAAACCTCTTGTGGGTTTAAACACTGTGGTTGGTTCATCATTAACGAGGACCGAGTAGGATACAGTTGATACACATTCCTTTATTCTGTTAATAAAGAGGTCATTGAACCCATACTTAGATAAAACTTGGAACAGAAAGGACCATTCGATGCGATCGTATGCCTTTTCCATATCTAACTTAAGAGCAACCATGCCCATTTTGCCTTTCTTCATCCGAAACGAATGCAAAGCCTCATGAGCAATCAGAATATTGTCCTGGATAGATCTCCCTTTTGTAAAAGCTCCCTGGAGGGGGTGTATAAGTTTGTCAAAAATCTTGGTTAACCGTGCTGAAATCACTTTAGCTATGATTTTGTAAATTGTAGAGCATAGACTGATAGGTCTGTAGTGGTTTACTACAGTCGGTTCATCGCATTTCGGTAGAAGCGTAATGAAAGTATGATTCGTCTGACGCAGTAACCTGCCACTGGTGAAGAAAGCTTTGATGGCTTTAATTACAGAGGGCCCAACTGTAGGCCAGAACTTTTGGTAGAAACCAGCTGGGAAGCCATCAGGGCCCGGAGCCTTATCCGGGCTCATAGAAAATACAGCCGCTTTAATCTCATTGTTTGTAACAGGAGCCGAGAGCATGTCGTTATCTGCTTGTGAAACTAAGGATGGGATGACCGCTAGGTCTGGAGACAGATCCGAAACAGGGGTCGAAGAGGCTCTGAAACGAGCTTTGAAGTCGCGGACAAATTCCTGTTGGATTGTGTGGAAATCAGCAGTGGATTCCCCATCGGGAAGAAGGATAGATTTGATCATTTTCCTGCCTCTTTTTGCGGTAGCGATCTTATGGAAGTATCCTGAATTGGAGTCATTAAGTTTGGTATGTTTAACTTTAGCCCGCTGGCTCCAATAGCGACGGTGAAAGTCGAGCATTCGTTCTCTTTTGTTAAGTAATTGTTTTAGGATTTGAACATCCTGATTGTTATAATTTGAGATAAGAGATGTCTGTAAACTAAGGAGCTTTTGATCCGTTACTAGAATTTGGTTATGAATATTGCGTATTGTACTCTTATGCCAGTTTTTAGATAGTTTTTTAAGAACTTTTGCCTTCTGAAGCAATTTAAACATCAAAGAACCTTGTGGGTTTACTCTCCAAGCTTGCGATACTAAGTTTCTGTAATCAGCCCTTGAGGCCCAAGCCAATTCGAACTTAAATGGTCTATTCTTAGGCTTAATGTTGTGACGAAAATCCGTGGAGATCGGAGCATGATCAGATCTAGTAAAGGGATGGATTTGTGTACGAAGTGAGTCAAAAATGGTAAGCATGTCCGTGTGGATTAGTAGGCGATCAAGTTTTTCCAAACAAATGACCACATCTTTCGATTTACGTTGCCATGTAAACTGGCCCCCGCTAGAAGGTACTTCTAGTAGTGATAGTCTGTTCTTTAAATCTAGTAAGCGCGTGAAACGCGACGTCGACGGATAGACTCCTCCAAGTTTATCTGCTGGGGAAGCTATTTCGTTAAGGTCTCCCATAATGCAGAAGGGAATAACAAGTGACTGTATATAAAGGGAGATCGTATCCCAGAAGGGTGATTTGCGACGCTCATCCGGTGGGGCATAGACCACAAGAACCGCAAAACACCGCTTTGTAGCGTAGTCCGAGTAGTTAAAGTGAATAAATCGGTGGTGAACCGAAATAAGTTCAGTGGATCCTTTTGAGGCAGGGATATCTTTCCACATAAGACAGATTCCCCCAGAAAAACCAATAGCCGGGTCAAAAGCAACATTCGAGAAACCACATTTACGCAGTGTGCTTTCGGAAGGAACCTTATCAGTCTTAGTTTCTAAAAGAGCTAGAACGTTGATATTATTATTTTGACAGAAAATATCTACATTTGTCCAGAAATTACGGCTCCGGATGCCGAGTGAGTTCCAGGTGCATATATTCATAAAAACCTTGTTGGGCGAACAGTTTGTACTGATCTAGGACCGACGTGCTCCGTCTTAAAGAAAGGAACCATAAGAGAGATGGTTTGGTTGAGGTAAGCCGTGTGAGTAAATCGATAAGATTTTTTCAAGGCTTGTGAGTCACTATGATTAAAGCTTTTAAGAGCACATTGAAGCCTTAACCGGCTAAATTTGAATTGTGCAAATCCAAATTGGATTAAAAGGAGTGTGTAATACATAATGTTTGGGCAATTATGCATTTGTATATAAAGACAGTATGTCAACTGAGATGTTATACAAACATGTTTAATATATATTGCCTTGTTTGGCTTACAAGGGTAGCTTATGTATTGGTGATAATTAGGCGAAACCAAGTACCTAGAAGTACCGGAGCCAACTCCGAAATGACCACAGCTGCGCAGCGGGCTGAAATCCCACCTCCATTGTGACAGAATATTGGTTGAGAGACTAAAAATTAGCCGATTGCTATATAGATTTTGTAAGGCACAATAAATTGAAAATACATAATAGTTGGATTTTGGAATCAATTGTGGGTAAAGACCAATCATCCAAGCAAAAACAAAACCGTCAACTTGGATCGTATGAATTGTGATAAGACATAGGTAGTGTAAGAACACCCACTGCGAGAGAGCAGAATATGTAAATAACTTATGATCAACAAAGGTGTCAAACTCCCTTAATTGTATGTTTTGGAAACCATTTACGAAGGCCTTGTGGGGGCGTATTTGATCTCGAGAGATCATAAGGTGCATTGTGGTAATTAAGTGTGGTCGTGTAATATATAAAGCAACAGCAGCACTGAACGCAACAGCAGCAGGAGCGATAAACGCAGCAGTAGCAGCAGCACTGAATGCAGCAGCAACAACAGCAATAAACGCAGCAGCAGCAGCAAACGGCGCCAGCAACTGAGGGAGCGTCGAGAGCCTTGTAACAAAAACAGAATGCAAAGCAGAAAGAGTAGACAACGGGGCGCTTTACCGCCAAGCACACCCGAGTGGCCTTCGGGGCTTGAATTTCTGTCAGAGCATCCATAAAGGACCCAGAAGGATCCATAAGAAACCGAAATAGGGGAGAAAGAGAGCACAGATAATTGCAATCAAGAGAGAACGCAGCAAGTAAACTGGAAAAGGGACGATGAGTCCAAATGCACACGGTGAGTGTGTTTGAATAGAGTTTATGCTGGTGAGCACATACCCAGTGGTTTTTTGGTAGATTGGAGAGAGAGGGACTTACAGAGGAGAGTTGCATAACAGAGATCGAAAAGCGAATCGGCGGACAAGAGACCCGCGAGAAAAGCCAGGCACGCCGAAGAGAGAAGAGACCCGCGCCGCCCGGCCAGCACGACACCCTCTCCCAAATCATTAAGGCCCGGTAACAGGTCATGAGAGCACTGCAAGGAGCCCCAACAGAGTCAGGCCATGTCCAATTGAAGGGATAACCCTCCCAATTGCGATCCGGGCTAGGAAAAACTCCAAACGGAGGGATTTGGTGAAGATGGGCGCTGCAACTGAAGGCACCCTTGCAGGCTAACAGAGAGACCAAAGGCGATTGGGTTCGATGAGAGGGGATTCGGGCTCTGGTGCGGGATGGCCAAGGCGGAGGGCAGGAGATGGGCATGGCGGCCGGTGACTTCCTCGGGGCAGAGGACAGGGCGCGTGTTAGCGCGTTGATTTAGAAGCACTAGGGTTTCCATTTTTTCGCACTACCACTACACTAAATGGGATCCCATGATTTTTAATGCACCTTATAATACTAATTACTAATTCATTTAAGGGTGATTAAAAAAAAACATTCTTTTACGGTTAAACCAATTTGCCTATATTCTAATCAATTAAAATATTTTCATATAAATTTGTTAATTACACATTAAGAGACAAGTTAATTTATATTTTACCCTTCAAAATTTTCACATTTTTATAATTGATTTTTTAACCGTATTATTCGGTCACTGAACCACTCTATATTCGGTCACTGAACCACATCCAGCGAGTCCAGTGAACCAAATCAAGTAAATCACGTCCAGTGAACCAAATCCAGTGAACCAAATCAGGTTAACCACATCCAGCGAACCACATCCAGTGAACCAAATCATGTGAACCACACTCAGTGAACCACATCAAGTGAACCAAATCCAGTGAATCACACCCAGTGAACCAATCTCTATTTAGTCACTGAATCAACCTCTATTTATTTGCTGAACCAACCTCTATTTAGTCACTGAACCAACCTCTATTTTGTCACCGAACCAACCTCTATTTAGTCACTGAACCAACCTATTTAATCACTGAACTAACCTTTATTTAGTCACTGAATCAACCTCTATTTAGACACTGAACCAACCTATTTAGTCACTAAAACAACCTCTATTTAGTCACTAAACCAATCTCTATTTAGTCACTGAACCAACCTCTATTTAGTCACTGAACCAACCTCTATTTAGTCACTGAACCAACCTAGTTAGTCACTGAACCAACCTCTATTTAGTCACTGAACTAACCTCTATTTAGACACTGAACCAACCTAGTTAGTCACTGAATCAACCTCTATTTAGTCACGAACCAATCTCTATTTAGTCACTGAACCAACCTCTATTTAGACACTGAACCAACCTCTATTTAGTCACTGAACCAACCTCTATTTAGTCACTGAACCAACCTCTATTTAGACACTGAACCAACCTCTATTTAGTCACTGAACTAACCTATTTAGTTACTGAACCAACCTCTATTTAGTCACACTGAACCAACCTCTATTTAACCACTAAACCACTTTCTATTTAGTCACTAAACCAATATCTATTTAGTCATTGAACCACTTTAATTAACGAAGAATAAACCTTAAAAATAAACCACTTTCTCAATGGCGGTGAAGGCTCCGATTGCAATGATCCCAACCCATTTTCCTAGTTATGTCAGTTTTGCTGTAATTTATTTATTGCAATTCCAATTAACAAACTCATTGTCAATTTCAAATTCCCTCCTGTCCATACAGACCATATATCTCATACAATCTTGATTCTTATGTTACTGAATCAAGTTGAATTAAGCAAACAAGTAATTTTACAATTAACCTTTTCTGTGTTTGTTGAAGCGTTTGATTCCGAATTTCAAAAGAATCGCCGAGATTTTGCGAGCTTGGGACAGATCAGAATGGGGAATCGATTCATGTGGATGTTGAAGAAGCACGTCGGCAAGGAACACGGATCTAGGAGCAAGAGATTCGGCAGATCTCAGCGCAAGTTCCTCGCCGACGACGAAGCGCTTCAGCGCAAGTGCGATTCTGTGCTCACCTGCTCTTCCATTATCTCCACTGTCGGCATTGACTCAATCGCCGCCTTCAACGCTGTCAGCTACTCCGCTCGACCAAGCCCGTTCATCTCGGTCTGAGACAACTAGTCCAGCAACTCGACGAGGTCGAAAGTGGCAGAGGAATGGAGGAGGCCGGTCGAAATCGGCGAGGGTTTGGCAGAGGACCGGATGAAGGGCCTCCCGGCGGAGATCGCCATCTTCACGAGTCGGAGGGCCAGAAGCTGGATCTTCACCCTAGGGCTCCACTTCTCCAACATCTTCCGGTTGAAATAAGACGCCTTCCCCGGCGATCGCTTTGAAGAATCACTGCCAGGCCGAGAAGCGCCGCCGGGAATCGAACAGCTGCGAGGGGGAGGCCTGAGGAGGCAGTGGTTTGGCAGAGAAGGGTCACTAGCAAGAGGAGACTAGGAGACGAGGAGGTGGTGCTCGGAAAGCCATACGACATAGAAGAAGAGCTAAGAAGAGGGCGGTCAGATCCGATGCAGAGAGGAGTTTTAGGGTAACTAGTTGGACGCTCGTCATCCACGCGCCTCTTTTTTTCCTTTTTATTTACTGTATATTATTCATTTATTCAACCAATCATATTACTTCTTTCCTTCCTACCGGACCGGATACTTCTCACTTGAACCCTACCCTATATATATATATATATATATATAGGGAAGCTTTAAAATGTAAAATATCCTTAACGTGTAAAATTTGCTTAATGTGTAAAATTTTCAAATCCTACGTAATACAACCGCGTTCAACATTAAAGCCCCACGTCGAGCCACCTCCGGCCTCCACCGCCTAGCCGCCCTCGAGCCCACCCCGGTGCGCATCCCCCGAGCCCTGACTTGGCTTGGTTCGAGCCCAGACGCGCCCACAATGCCCTGTCGAAGTCCAACAACGCTTCTTCTCTCATCGGCCTCCCACGCCACCCACGAGCCACCTCCGGCCACCAGCCCCGGCCAGCTCGAACCCTCTCCCTCAGGCGCACCCCCCGAGCCCGGAACCCCCTTGGTTCGTGCCCAGCCGAGCCCACACCGAGCCATCTTCCCCAACAGCGCTAATCGGTTCTTTTGGCTCGGAAAACCTTCGAAATCCCGATTTTTCTCCTTGTTTCCACTCGAATTTGGTATGATTTCTAACTATAAACTTGTTTATTACAGTTATTTGGATTGTTTGAATGATTTAGGTTGAGATTGAAAACCTAGGGTTTGATTTAGGAGCGGAATTTGGGGCTTTTTGATAAAAGCCAAATTGATTGAAATTGATGATATGGTTGTGTTGTTGGGTTGATTTTGAGCTAATTTCATGTTCATATCATTGTCAAATTGTTTATGGATCACGAGCTAATTGAATTTAAAATTTTATATTGCGATATGTTCTAGCATTTGGGGCTTTTTGCCAAAAGCAAAATTGACTTAAATTGGTAATATGGTTGTGTTTTTGGGTTGATTTGGAGCTAATTTAATGTTCATAGCATTGTCAAATTGTTTATGGATCATGATCTAATTGAAGTTTGGAATTTTATATTGCGATTTGCTTTAGAATTTGGGGTTTTTTGCCAACGGCCAAATTGACTGAAATTGATGCTATGGTTGTGTTGTTGGGTTGATTTGGAGCTAATTTCATGTTTATAGCATTGTCAAATTGTTTGTGAATCATGAGCTAATTGAATTTTAAAATTTTATTCCAATATGCTTTAGGTCGATTAGGTTATTCTATTTTAGCATAAAAATCATAATTTAGCCTATTAACTCAATTGGTAGAGCAATGTGCGTTTGCACAAAAGATGTGGGTTCAAATCCCACATAGGTTACATAATAGACAAGAGCGCAACAATCGCAAATTGTTAATCATGCACATTATAATCTAAGTTATGCACTTTTTAACCTTAATTATGCACATTTTAATCTTATTTATGCACTTTAATTTTAAAAGCTTATACGTTAAAAAATCGATTTCAAACTTACATTTATCAACCTAAATTATCCGAGAGGTGAAACCAAACTCTCAAAAGTAAAAAAAAACAAAATTAAAACATCGATTTCAAAAGCACATCTTTTGACTTATTAATGCGCATTATGATCTTACATTTGCACAATTGTATTCTTCATCTGCACAATTGTATCTTACTTTTGCACAATTGTAGTTTAAATTTGCACAATTGTATCATACTTTAAATTTGCACAATTAAAGTTGCACAAAAGCACTTTACAGTTGCACAAATGCACTCCACAGTTGCACAAATGCACTCCACAGTTGCACAAATGCACTCCACAGTTGCACAAAAGGTATCGAAAACGGGAAAAAGTGCATTTACCCATAAAAATAGACATTTTTACCAATTTACCCATAAATTAAACATATTTCAATTAAAATTTTTTATAATTGAAATAGTCGCAATTACCTATTTACCCCATAATGAATTATTTGTCTGCACAAAATAAACTTATATTTGCACAATAAGATGTTATATGTGCACAAAAGCAAGTTATACTTGCACAACAGAAAGTGCTATCACGAAAAAAAAAATTCTGGGCAAAAAAAAAAAAAATTTTTTTTTTTAAATAAAAAAAATCGGGTCCGAGAAGGGGGGGGGGGCAAGGGGGGCACACGCATGGGCAGGGGGGCAGACATCCTACTCATGAAATTAGGCCCAATAGTAATTAAATTAGGCTCATTAGCAAATTTTACACAATAAGCATATTTTACACTTTAAGGACTTTTTATAATATGTGTCGATAAACACTTTAGAAATTCATTTAGCTAATCACATTATGGTAAAGATAAAGGGCATGCTATTTCTGTTACAATTTGAGAGTGCGGAAGCAAGAAATTAAGAGAGAATTGTGGAAGCTGAGTATTTTCGTATTGATTGAATGAATGAATACAGATAATGCTCAATCGTATTTATAATGGAGGCATAGTCCCAATCTGTTGCAACCACTTGCGCGCGCACACACATATACTCTAACCAACTTTCCCGCGCTCTGTATTACTCAACACCCCCCGCAAGCTAGAGGGCGAAAGAAACCCAACTTGGAAAGAAGTCGATTTTGTTGAGCAGAAGATAAGACTTTGGTGAAGGCGTGTGCCAATTGCTTAGTTGTGGGGATATACGAAAGTTGCAGGAGACCCTCCATGACTTTCTCTCTTATGAAATGGCAATCAACCTCAATGTGTTTCGTTCTTTCATCAAACACTGGGCTTTTGGCAATCTGGAGAGCCAAGTTGTTGTCACAATGGAGTGTGACTGGCTTGAGAGAAGAAACCCCCATATCTGAAATCAACCGAACAAGCCATGTTGTCTCTGCTGCAGCTTGAAACATGGCTCGATACTCTACTTCAACAGAGCTACGAGAGACCATTGATTGCTTTTTAGATTTCCAACTAATTGTAGACGTCCCAAGCATCAGAACATACCTAGTGAACGATCTCCAAGTGAAGGGACAAGATTCCCAATCTGAGTCTGAATAAGTTGAGAGAACTGGGCAATCAACACCATTCAAAAGAATCCCATTACCAACAATGCCTTGAACATAGAGAAGAACATGAAGAAGAGCTTGAAAATGAGACACATAAGGAGCAGACATGAACTGACCAAGAGTTTGGACAACATAACTCAAGTCGGGCCTAGTGTGAGTTAGGAAATTGTGTTTCCCAACCAGCTGCCTATAACGAGAAAGATCATTGAAAGCAGTATCTATTCCAAGAGCAAGTTTGCAATAAAGAGTAGGGGTGTGCAAACTAATGTGAGATCCGAGAGATCAACATCACTGAGAAGCTCCTGAGTGAATTTCTGCTGTGTGAGAGCAATGCCATTGTCAAGATATGAGGCCTCAATTCCCAGAAAATAACTCAATAGGCCAAGATCCTTGATGCTAAACTCATGATCTAAAAACTGCTTTAGTCGAGTAATAGTAGCATCATCTGAGCCCGTGACTAGCAAATCATCAACATAAATGGCTACCAAAGTGAGTTGATCACTAGCAGACAAAGTGAAAAGAGAGTAAACGTTCTTAGATTGCACAAATCATAGAGTCTCAAGAGCAAAAGTCAGGCGCTGAAACCATTGTCTTGAAGCTTGCTTCAAGCCATACAAAGACTTCCTAAGCTTACAAACCAGATTGTTGGGATTAGGAATGCCATCAGGCATCTTCATATAAACACCCTCAAAGAGTTGGCCATGTAAAAAGGCATTGTTCACATCTAATTGGTAAATCGGCCAATCCTTAGAAGCAGCAACTCAAATAAGACTTCTGATGGTTGGCATCTTTACTACCGGTGAGAAAGTTTCATGGTAATCTATACCATGTTTTTGATTGAACCCCTTTTCAACTAAACGAGCCATATACCGCTCAAGAGAGCCATTAGCTTTCAGTTTCACCTTGAATACCCACTTGCAACCTATTGGTTTCTTGCCTGTCGGTAAAAGAACAAGACCCCAAGTGCCATTGGAATGCAGTGCATCAAGCTCCTTCTTCATGGCTAGTATCCAATTTGGATCAAAAAAAGCTTGGTGATAGGTAGATGGCTCAATGTAAGAAGAGACAATAGAGAGAAAAGAAAAATGAGAAGAAGGCAAAAGAGAAGAAGTTACCATGTTGACTGATGCAGTTGAAGAAGGCAGATATGTGCACGAGTAATCACTCAGATAAGAGGGTTGTTTTGTGGTCCTAGTGGATCTCCTTAGTTGAACAGGTGGGTTGGGGGTTGTGGGGATCAAAATAGGGGTAGTCTCATCCAAATGTAGGTTGTTGTCATGACTAGAAGCGGACGAGATCGGCTGTGCCAAAGGGGACAACCCCCTGCCGTCCCCTCCCCTCCCCCGGGTTTAAAAAAAAAAAAAGAAAATTGATTGAAATTTGAAAGAAAAAAAAATAAATAATAAAAGGGGTGTTTTTGTGAGAAGGGTCAGGGGGACAGTGGAGAATTGGGGACAGCAGATCCTCTCTGGACTAGAAGAGGGAGCATGTGGTGTAGTGTATGTGCTTGCAGGGTAAAAAATGTGCTTAGGATAGTAACAATGAGAGTATGTAAGGTATGATCAATACGTAATATGTTTCATATATTGCAATGGTAAATGTTTTTCATGAAAAACTAAATCCCTAGTATGAAAAACTTTGTGTGTTGTAAGATCTAAGGCAATGTAGGACTTTTTGCCAAAAGAGTACCCAAGAAAAACACAAGGATGGGCACGAGGCTCCAATTTGTCTCTCATTCTTTTTGAAGTACTGGCAAACACCAAGTAACCAAAGGATCTGAGAAAGGAGTAATCAGGGGGCTTATGAAATAGTAACTCATATGGAGACTTGTGTTTAAGGGGAGGCAAAAGAGTTCTGTTTATGGGAGATTGGATTGAAAAAGCAATGACCCCAATAATTTTTGTGGGAGGTTGGATTGAAAAAGCAAGGCACGAGCCCATTATTTTTGTGGGAGATTGGATTGAAAAAGCAAGACACGAGCCAACTCAAGAAGGTGTTTATGCTTTCTCTCAACTCGGCCATTTTATTGACGAGAGTAAATGACGTGCTCGGACCCGGGCTCGAGCAAAAGGACCGGCGACGAGAGTTCCGAGAAGTCGGGAAGTTGTTGACAGTTCTGGAGCAGCAGATCAATCGGCAAAGAATGCCGATTTCCCGTCGATTGGGTAGGCTTCTCGAAACGTGCGAGTACTACTTTTGTAGATATTGAAGTCGCGGTCGCGGATTGGGGCAGATCTTGTCAATCGGATGTCAGACGAAGCGGGAAACTGAGTTTTACCGAGACGTCGCCTGTGCAGAGACGATTCCGAAATTGGGTTCGTTTGAGAGGTATTGAGGGCTGTTTCGGGAGTGACGTTTTGGGTAGGATTGAGGGTGATAATGGGGCTGTGGAAGGCCTTAGAATGGTGGTAAAGAAGGGGTATGGGGTTGAGGGATATGTGATGCAAGATCGCTCTCGGCCTTGCACTCCGAGCTCTCTCCAACACTTGATCTTCCACACTCTCGGCCTCGCACTCCGAGTGTTTCCGACCCTTTGATTCCGTCGTCTCTCACTAAGGAATCTCCTTCAGCCTCTCACCAAAGGTTTTGTTCCCGGCCTCTCACCTAAGAACGAGATTCTTAACCCGAATCACAGGAAGCTAAAAGGCTCACTTTTTCTCAAAATTCAACTTGTTTTCAAATGAAAAAGAGCTTACACATATATAGGAGTTTATTGACATCTCCATGTGTTTTTAATTGGTGTGGGATAAAAAAACTTCAGATTTCGATCAGCTTAGAGCTGCTGCAAGGAACGGGACTTTTGACCATCTTCTGAGTAGAACTGGTGGGAGACGTCTTCAACAATGTCGTAGCCCTCGAAATCAGCTTTCCAACGAGTCCTCTTGCGTCTTTTTCGGACAAACACGACTCCGGTTAGAGCCAAAATAGCGAGCAGATGCCGGCTCATCAAGTTATAAGACTTTGATGTCTTCTTCTTCCGGAAATATGATGTCGTCCAAGGTAAGAGCTTCCGAGGTTGCCTTGTCAAGGCTAGGATCACATGTTCATCCCTCCAAGATCCATCAACGGTGTCATATTCTCCTCCAGGTTCATCGACCAAGCTACCATCGTCCAAGATCACATCAGTAAACACATGAAGTTTTATGACAAATTCCTTTCTCAGAATAGAATTGCTGAGCAGAAACATCAGAAAACTTAAGAGCATTGTCTGATCGAATGTTCTTAATAGAAGCATTAAACAGGGTAGCAACAAGAGAATGAAATGTTTTGGTAACACACAAAGTATTACTTTTATTTGACATGAGATACAACCAAGTACAACGAGAGTAATCATCCACAATGGTAAGAAAAAAAATCTAAAACCATTATATGTGGTGGTCTTGTATGGACTTGACGGAGGGAAAACCTGTCGTTGATCCGTCAAAGTAAACTCAAACCTATAACTAGTATAGCAATAAGTAAGAGGTCGATCCACAGGGAAATTTGGTATTCAAGTATGATTTAAGTGTGAATTAAGTAACCAAAGAGGGGGGTTTTGAGTGTGAAAGATCCGCCTTTTATCAAAGCGGATTGATGAAAGCAAGAGTAAATGGTTGTGATTCAAATAATTATGAGAAGCAGGTCTACCTACAATTTTCCACTTTATTTGGTTTGAAACGATCCTTGTAACTTCTTGTCATCCTATTAGGTTTCATATGAATGCCCTTGTCCCGACCTAATATAGTTACTAGTCTAATCAGTCCTAGAAACCCTTATCAATCGAACAGTCTCTAAAGAAGGATTTAACCCAATTGATAGCTTTAAGTTCAGAGATTAGCCAAGGTATTTGCAGTCCCTAAAGAGGGATTTAACAACACATCCAACTTCCTACTTATCCAATTAGTTCAATCAGCCCTAAAGGGACAAGTTTGCTACTTAGGTTAAGGTTCACAATTAGGAATCTACAAAACCTTAGCAATTGAATTGATTCTAACTAGTTGCGCGAGCTAGATAGAATAAAACAATAGACAATCACGCACAAAGAAGTTGAAGCATTCAAATATAGGAAACAAGGAACGAGAATTAGAAACTCACAATCAATCCAAATAAACCTTCAAATTATAGGCAGAACAGATGAGTTTAGTTCCTCATGGAAGACATCGATCAATCTCTAATTTGTCTGATGAACGTAGAATAGAATGGAAGTCAATGAAAAATAACAATAATCGGCCTTTTAAAAGTCTAAGTCGGCCATAAAACAAACTAGTCAAAACTAGGGTTTCTTTAAATGAAACGCTGCGTCGTTGACGACCAATGCTGCAGCCGCGGCATAGATGCGGCGGCCGCGGCATAAGGCTGCTACTTAGACGGCTCTTGCTGCGGGGATGCGGCGGCCGCGACATACATGCGGCGGCCGCTGCATCGGCCTTTCACAGAAAATCTGTCCCGAATTTGATCTTCTTGTCAACGGGAAAGTTGTATTTCTCTGAAAGAGCTTTCCAACGCATGGTCATAAAAGTCAATCGGACAACCGCGGCCTCCAGAAAGTGCAAAACAAGTTCAGCATGTCTGGCGACAACTTCTGCATATTTGTTCTTCGTTTAGGTTCGCCTCTTCTTCTCAGGACCTCTTGAGATCTTCATGTAAGCTTCTTCGATCAACTAGACATTCTCATCCAATGCTTTATCAACCCATGTATCCTCCTCGGATCCACCATTACCTGAAATAATCAATAAAAACGTGTAGATTCCAACTCCAACAACATAAAGAACAAATATGCAAGTTATACTTAAATCATGCATGAAATGCATCATAACTAAGCTAAATGCAACCTATTATGACCATCTGAATGCATGCTATCAGGACCCCAAGTATCTATGTGGATGAGCTCAAATGGAACTGAAGCTCGTGAAGGAGAAATAGTAAATGATTTTCTATGTTGCTTGGCTTGTGGACAAATCTTACAACTGAAAGGAGATTTAGAGAAAGACAAATCAGAAATGTACTTCAATTGGTCATAAGCAGCGTGACCAAGCCTACAATGCCAAAGATCAGAGCTTTTGGTAAAAGAAGCAAGCACAGTTGGAGATCCATTGTCTAAGGAAGAGGGAGTGGCCATGACAGACTTGTTGAGCACATATAAGCCTTTCTCTTCCTTACCAATCAACTGTAGCTTCTTCTTCAAAGGGTCCTGAATGTAACAAGCACCAAAGGTGAATATGGAATTAGATTTTAAGGACTTGGTAAGCTTGCTGATGGAAAGCAAGTTGAAACAAAAATCAGGGACATGTAAAACATCTGAGATGGAAAGAGTGTCATTAAACTGTGTAGATCCAATGTTCATAACAGTGGACTTATTTCCATTAGGCATAGTAATGGTAGTAGGCTTAGAAACAGGATTATATGAAGACAAAAAAGAAAGTGGAGGGGTTATGTGGTCCATAGCACCCCTGTCGATGATCCAAGAAGGATTAGCACATGAAGAAAGGAGGCAAGATGATGCAATACCTGCTAGGAAGGCACAAGAGTCATTGTTTTCCGTGGACACCTTACCAAGAAGAGATATCAACTGAGTGTATTGCTCAGAAGTCAGAGAAACTGGAGAAGCAACATGATTAGTTGAAGCAGTTGGCGATGAAGCATTGGCAGCACTATGATTCCCTTTAGATTGCTGAGAGAGATAACCATGAAGCTTCTAGCAACGCTCAATGGTGTGATTCGTTTGCTTGCAGTGCTCACAAAAAAACCGATTCTTCTTGCCAGTGCGTTTGCCAGAGACAGATTTCGAAGATGAAGAACTTTTCAAAGAATTTCTTTGCTTAGATTGAGCAGCTAAAGCAGTAGACTCTTGATCAATAGGAGTCTCTGTACTACGAATGGAACGCTGCTAGCTCCTCATCTTGAAGAAGCATCTCATAGACATCATCTAGAGATGGAGGGGGATGAATAAGCAAAATGTCCCCCCTAGTAACAGAATAGACGTCGTTTAGTCCCATAAGGAACTGAACAATCTGCTGATCATGCAAGATGTCAAGAACAATTGCAGAAGATCCACAAACACATACTTTTTCTTCAAGAAGTTGCAAATACTCATCCCAGAGTTTCTTGCACTTAGTAAAATAAGTAGTAACCGACAGAGAGCCTTGAGAAAGAGAGCTCAGATCGCGCCGAATTTGATAAACTCGAGTGCGATTAGGTTTACCAAACCGTTTCGTAAGTTCTTTCCATACCTGAGAAGCAGATCGACAATAGACAATCGATTTCGCGATGTCTTTGTTGACAGAGTGAAAAATCCAAGAAAGCACCATGTGATTACATCGCTCCCATTGCATCAGAAGAGCAAAATCATTTGCAGAAGAACGACAGGTTCCGGTGACGAATCCAAGTTTGTTCTTGGCGATCAGAGAAACCTCAACAGCGCGCCTCCAATGGTGGAAATTCCTATCATCCAATAAATCCGTAAAGAGAACGAAATTAGGATGATCAAAATTATGGAGATAAAGCTCGCTCAGAGGATCGACGACGAAAGGAGGAGGAAACCAGGGATCTGGAGTCGGTTGAAATGCCATGGGAGATCACCGAGAGCTCAAGGAATCGAAACTCTAACTGATATCATGTTACAATTTGAGAGTGCGGAAGCAAGAAATGAAGAGAGAATTGTGGAAATGAAGAGAGAATTGTGGAAGCTGAATATTTTCTTATTGATTGAATGAATGAATACAGATGATGCTCAAACGTATTTATAAGGGAGGCATAGTCCCAATCTGTTACAACCAGTTGCACACAAACACACTCTAAACAACTTTCCCGCGCTTTGTATTACTCAACAATTTCTCCTTTTGTTTTCTTTTTGGAAGGGAAACGAAAATTATTTGGTTAATAAATAAAATAATACTAGGCTTATTACTCACACTTTTGGTTTCTTAATATATTATATTACATTAGTTAGTTTTTTTTTTTTAAAATTAAAATGTAGAGGTTAAAATAATTTCTAAAATCTTTCTATTGAAGATTTTAAGCTAACAAAAAAGCTAAATTAAGATAAACTTAATTTGTTTAAAATCGATCAATATGCAATTGATATAAACAAATTAACGAATCACTTTATAACAACTTGTATCATAAAAAATGCCATAAAAAATAAAGAGGAAATTTGGTGATTTAGACCATTTAGCATGTTTACTTAGGTAGTTAAGCCCCTTAATTGTTTTTTTAACTAGCGGAAACCCTATGAATGTTTTATTGGGTATCCAGACTCTTCTTCTACTTCCTTTTGCCTATGGATCTGAAGATTATTGAGCGCCTCTTCCGCTTCCGCTTCCGATTTTTGAGATGCTGGAGAAGATGAAGATTAAGGAGGAGGAGATAGAGGAGCTTTGAAGGAGAAGGGCGTCCTTGTGGGCGGCGTCACCGCCTTCATCGTCTTCGTCACCGTCGGCGTCCTTCACCGCCTTCATCGTCTTCGTCACCGTCGACGTCCTTCTCTCCTCCTGTTCGATCGTCGGACCTCCATCTTCCTCCTCTCCTCCTGTTCGTCACCGCCACCGCTCCTCCTATTCGCCGCCGCATGCAGCTCGTCCTCTGGCCAGATCCGAATTCAATTGAATCCACCAAATCTCCTCCGTCCAGATCTGAATTCAATTAGACTAACTGCTTCGGCAAATCAATTGATTTGGAATCAATTAATTCGAAGCCGATCTGAAGCCGGTGGATCAATTGGAGACGGTGGAGATCAATTGATTCGGCAAATCAATTGGAGACGGCGGAGATTCGGTGGATCGAAGCCGATCTGAAGTTGTCTCCTCTGGTTGTCATGGAGTTGCAGAGGTCGAGCGAGGTGGCGCAAGCGAGCGTGGCCGAGCGAGCGAGGTCGAGAAAGCGCCGGAGCGAGCGAGCGAGGGAGTGAGATCAGAGGCGGCGAGGCGGAGATCCGACCGGCCCTGGTCTTCTTCGCGGAAATTGTGAGGAAGGAGAAGACTTTTTTGTTAAATTATAAAAATCACCCTATGAATATGAGAAATTAAAAAAAAAGACATTTGGGAAAAAGTGGCATTTCTTGCCGAGATTGTTGGTTATGAATTTCTTGCTGAGATTGGAATCTGATTTAATTAGAAAAGTGGCATTAAAGTTGTATTACATTAAAGAAAAAAATGTCATCAAGATACTACTTTGAAAAAATATCATCAAAAATATGGCATCACGGTAAAAAAATATCATCAAAAAATTGACATAAAAAAAAGTGGCATCAGTCGTTAACAGTAAAAAAAATGGCATCAATGGTCAACGTGACATTAGAGTAAACAAAAATTGTCATCAAAGTTTAAAAAAAGTGTCATCCAATAATTTAATTAGAAAAGTGGCATCAGAGTGGAAGTAAAATGTAATAAAATTTTGGCATCAAAACGGTAAAATATGACATCATAAAAAATGTAATCAATGTTTTAAAAAAGTGGCATTAAAAAAGAGTCATCCAATCATTTCATTAGAAAAGTGACAATAAGGTGACAATATGTTGATTCCACGTTTTAAGCTCTTATGCCATCAATTAAATAAAATTGTCACCATAAATAATTGTGATTAATGAAGCGTAATAACAAATGTCATCCATGAATAAAAATTTAATGAATATGTTACCACAAGTGATTGCATCAATGAAGTGTAATCACAAACGTGTCATCAGTGAATGAAAGTATAATCGCTGAAAATAAATCAATATACAATTGATTAAATTAAAAACATGTGGCATCAATCGATTTGATTAAAAAAAATGGCATCAAATAATTACATTATAAAAATGACATCAAAATGCCATTTTGAAAAATTTGTATCACATTAAAGAAAAAAATGTCATCAAAATACTACATTGAAAAAATATCATCAAAAATATGGCATCACGGTAAAAAAAATATCATCAAAAAAATTGACATAAAAAAAAGTGGCATCTGACGCTAACAGTAAAAAAAAATGGCATCAATGATCAACGTGACATTACTGTAAACAAAAAATGTCATCAATGTTTAAAAAAGTGACATTTAAAAAGTGTCATCCAGTCATTCCATTAGAAAAGTGGCATCAAAGTGAAAATAAAATATAGTAAAATTTTGGCATCAAAACGGTAAAATATGGCATCACTAAAAAAAAAAAAGTTGGCATAAAAATGGGTTGGTCAACGTTGACCGGTCAATGGTCAAACCGTTGACCATTGACCAACCCACCCTATTGGGAAGGGGGCTAGGGCAAAACTAATTAAATTGATTTAGGGCCTAAGTGCCCAATTGAATATTCAAACGGCCAAGTACCAAAATCACCCAAAAATAAATGTTTATCATAAATGTATGTATGATCATACGGTAAAAAAAAGCAATCTAAGTAGTAACATTAACTCAAAGATATGTAAATTAATTGAGATTATCTTAAGGCCAATTTGCATGGATATACCAAAAAAATACCAACTTTGCAAAAATGTCAATGGAGTGTAAAAATTGCAAGGGAGTGTCAAAATGTTAGTTTTGCAAATTTCCCTCAGCAGGTAGCAGGTCACTTGACAAAAAAAAAAACAAAAAGATTTGTAGGGAGAGAGGGCAAATGGGATGGTGACAAGTGGCAAAACTTAAGTTTTAATTGTTTTAAACTAATTTTCTGCCATTTTTATTTGTTAAAATAAAAAAATAAATTTATTTTTGAACTTAATTTAATTTTATCTATCTATAGACACCCACTTTATATATGTTTATGGAAAAAAATATTTCGAACTACAGTTGGGTGTACATCGTATCTTGATCTCAATTTGGAGGTTGGCATGGATAACCATTTGGATGGCAAAGATAACAATTTAGTTGGCACGGAAATTCACACAACTGGCAAGATAAACCAGAAAATCTGAGCAGAACCGAAAATCGTTGCTCCGAAGATGAAAGGTAAAGCTGCCGACGTGAACATGGAGGAGGGGGCAATGCTCATACAGGAGAGCATGTCGTTTGGGTCCGTCAGGAGCAAGATAATGGAGACAAGCAGGTACCCGTCTCGAGGATAGTTCCTTCGCCGGAAACGTCGGAGGACATAAGCAAGCGTGTGATGGTAAGGTGAAGAAATCGATGTCTAGTGGGATAACTCTTCTTTTGCGTAGTCGAATGTAGTATTTTGTTAGTTTGCTTCTAACTCACTAACACTTTGGGGTTTTGGTGGTTTTGAATGTACATAACTGATCCTAAAAACAAACCTACATTACTCTCAAATGACATCGTCCAGTGTAACATTAATGGTTTCAATCACAACATACTTCAACACATAGAAAGAAATTTACAACGATGTATAAGTATAACCCATTGCGATGTATGCTTACTAGCCAGTAAATACTAGTATCTAGCCAGTGACAATGATGTCTTAGCCAATCTAGAAGTAACCCCTGTTGGATCTTACTACCCAATAAAATCAGACACAAGTCATCTAAAAGGTGGAAACGATTAAACAATTAAGACCTAAGCCAAACACTAAGAAGTACTAAAGTTCTTAACCAATACAATCATGTCGGATGCGAAACCCGAATATTTGCGATCCATGCTTACTAGCCAACAAATACTATTATCTAGCCAGTGACAACGATGTGTTAGCCAATATAGGAGTAACCCCTACCGAATCTCGTATACCTCAGGAACTTCGCCGGATTCCTCCTCTCTCGATGCCCTTTCTTTCTTCTTGTAAGATAAAAGCAGTTTTCCTCCTGTCAACCTCTGGATGAGCAGTTGATGAGCCGCCACGTCTAACCGAAAAAAGGGGTTGGTTAAAGTTCAACTGTTTATTAACAAGTAAACCAAACACTTATATAATACACATATGACAACCCTAGAAACAAACCCATATTACTCTCAAATGACATCATCCAGTGTAACATTAATGGTTTCAATCACAACATACTTCAACACATAGAAACAAATTTACAACGATGTACAAGTATAACCCAATGTGATCTATGCTTACTAGCCAGTAAATATTATTATCTAGCCAGTGACAACGATGTCTTAGCCAATTTAGAATTAACCCCATCCGGATCTCGTCTATCTCAACAACTTTCATTCCAGTAATGTTTTTCGTGTACTTTTTCAATGTCTGAATTCATTTTCTACCAAATAAGAAAGGGTGGCGTAAAAGGATGGATTAGGCATCCTAAGGATCAACTCCTCCTGTTCCTGATTCTGGCTCCAACCTCTTGAGCTCAATGTCATAACCCAACAAACCCAGAAAATCATTCCCAACTCCTTGGAAGAAAACGATCCACTCGGTTTGCACTCAGCATCATCGGAATCAAACTGCAGCTTCAAAGGAATCCGAACTTTCTCAGCTGATAAGGCAATCACCCTGAACAATGTATTCAGCAAGGAAGATTCAGACATCGTCTCACAACACTTGACATATCCTCTAACAAATTCAACCCAACTAACTTGTTCTTTTTCATGTAAGAACAAAAATTCACAAATGCTGGCACCCAATTTACCCAATAATTATGGAATCCATTAGGTAGGCAAATTCCCCCTTCGCATCTTATATTTCTATATTTGGGACTGAAGCATTGCTGAAATAGAAATCAAACTTCAAAAATCATCATCAATCACGAAATACCCAATTCTACTAAAAGATCCCAAATTGTGGGAAAGCTACATGAAGATGAATTTTCGATAAAAGATCCCAAATTGTGGGAAGTAGTACCTGAAGGGCAGTATGGGGGGTGAAATTGGATTGGGGATCGGAGAGTGAAGAGAAGGTCTTTTGAAGCAGCGGGAGAGAGCCCGTGGAAGCTGCTTGTGATTGAATTTCTCTTTGTTCGTCGGGGGTTTGATGCGTCGCAAACCAGCGCCCATTTTTGATCTGCTTGCTCGCAGCGGATTCAGGAGGTCGTGGTCGGATGCGTGAGCAACGGATGCGTGGCCGGCTGGTGGCGGCGAGAAGGAGGACCCCCACTCCTTGTGGATTTGGGTGGTTGGCGTCGGCGCTAGGTCGAACTCGCGAGGAATCCCGCAAGCCCAGCCCCTTCGTCGTCGACTTCATGAGCCAAGTGGGTTCTGGGCTCGGGGGTGCGGGTGAGGGTGACGGTTCGAACGGGGGTGGTTGGGTGGCCGGAGGTGGCTCGTGGAGGGTAGGGAACGGCCGGAGAGAAGAAGAAGGCGGGGGGTGAGGGTTTGGTTCAACAGGAATGGTGACATGTGAAAGGGGGTAATGAAACCGGTTATTTTTGCCAATTTTTGGGCTTATTTGCTACTTTTGCAAATTGTAGAGGAGAGTGTTATTTTTGCAAAGGGCCCAAACATTTGGTATATCCACTACCATTTACTGTTATCTTAAAGGGGCTACTATTTACACGTTATTTTATTTCCATTTACAATGCCTTAATCGCTGATTGCGAATTTGTGAATTTTTGCAAACTCGCAATACGTGGGTGTTCATTTTTTTTAAACTTTCGTAACCACGCATTGTGAGTTTGCGGATTTCAAAAACTCACAATGCGCGGTTGATTTAAAAAAAAAAAATTTAGATTACGTATAATGTTATCCCGATCCAAATTCAGAATACGAATAAATATTAACGATATTTGACGATATACCATTGATATATTTGGAGATATGCGATAAGGATATTTGAAAATATCGCGTTTTAAGGATATTTGAAGATAGATATATTTGAAGATATGTGATAAGGGTGTTGATAGTGATAAGGGTGGTGACAGTACCCACAGATAAGGGTGGTGACAGTGATAAGGGTGATGACAATGACCCTGTAAAAAAAAACTCTAAAAACAAAGTTGTCATAAAAAAAAATTGTCGCCACATGTGTCACCACTGATAAGGGCAAACTTATCAATTTAAAAAACAAAAAGAAAACTTTAAAAACGAAGTCGTCACCAAAAAAATTTCATATCACCACACATGTGTCACCCAAAGTCATTTCCCTTGATCGGTCAATGATCAAGGTCAAATTAAAAAATGGGAAGGAAGGGCAAACTTATCAATTTGGGACAATCACTTATTTCCTACTAGCATGCATACATAACTCAATCGGATTAACATATGTTTCTTTTGGAACAAGGACCCAAAATACAAACCACTTATTGGATGGGGCAAAGTGTGTAGACCAAAGCGGGATAGTGGCCTAGGGTTACATAAGCCTAAAGAAATGAACAAGGCTCTGTAGATGGAACTTTTATGGAAAATTTTGGCAGAACCACGTAATGAATGGGTTAAAATTATTCCAGAAAAAGTATTTAAAAGGATCACCCTTGTGGGATTACTCAAGAAAGAAGAATACGCCATGGCAATGGACACAATTAATAGAAATCAAAAAAGAATTCTGCGCAGGGCTGATTTGGCAGATTGGAAACGGAAAAACTGTGAGATTCTGGAACGACAAATGGGTCAATCATGATGCTAGCCTTCGTGAACAAAGGCTACATGATAACGTTATAGAACGGGAAACGGTGGGCTAATACATAAGACCAAACAGAACCTGGAACACAGAAAAACTGAAAGAGGTACTCTCTTCGGACTTGGTGGAGCAAATTACTTAAGTTCATATACCAACCTCTAAAACTGAGGACCGTTATACTGGAAACATATTAGAAATGGATGGTTCTCAAATACTAGTGCCCTACACTATATTTCCAGCTCTAGAAGAACAAACTCGGAACAACTTGACTGGATTTGGAAAACTGATTGCCCTCCAAAAAATAAAAATTTTTCTTTGGAAAAATCTACTGAATGGCACGCCTACGAAATCAAGACTTTGAAATAAAGGCGTAACTATTCTGAAGAAGATGCAATTTACTTGTTCAGTGAATGCTAGACTACATTGATTTTTATTGGGAAGATTGATGAACAAATTGAGTAAACAATACGATACATGAATAAGAACGAAATAAGTAATTTCTGAAATCTTTTCTAACATCTCCTTGGAGAAGCAATCGATCCTAGCTTTTTCCTTATGAGGTGTTTGGACGATGAGAAACAAAATTTTATTCAATGAAAATGACAGAACGAACGTGACTGAATGGGCGAAGTACAATAAACTCTTCAGAGATAACTGGAAGAAATCACAGACTGAGGACCTATAAATTGACACGACTACAACAACTATGAAAATCAATCAAAAAAGGGCTAGACAAAAGAAATTGGTAAAATGGGGGAAGCCTGCTGTGGGCTTTGCCAAACTAAACTTTGATGGAACTAAGATAGCATCTGGTTCTGCCGCCTATGGCTTCATTTTACGGGATAGCGCCAGAGTTGTCCTTTTATGTGGTGCGCATCGACATGGCAAAGTCTCTGCAATTCAAGAGGAATGTCTCGGTCTCCTAGATGGATTAACGGAAGCATCTAAGCGGGGTTTTTCGCATCTCGAAGCGAAGTGTGATTGCTTGACAATCATCAACGCCATGGAGGGATCTTGGAAATGTCCGTGGAAGGTCGAGATGCTGATCTCCGATGCTCTTCGTCATTGTTGTGACTTTCAGTCTATCTCCTACGCTCACACTTTCCGTGAGGGAAATCGAGTTGCAGACTGTTTAACGCATTTGGGCCTTTCGGTATCTCTGCTGCTGGAACGTCCCCATCTTGAGATTAAAGACCTCGTCCATGAGGACGCCCTTGGGCGGCGGGTCAGCCACAACTGACCAATCCCGAATCATCACCTTGTATTAAAAAAACTTAACTCCTTAATGAAAATGGACAAGGGCTAAAATTTATATTTCAAATGGACATATAGCAAATTTGCCTATTTTATTTAATTTTATAATAATAACTTTTATATGGGAAATTTACATAAAATCATCAGTTACATATAAGCTTTTACATATAAGCCACCCATTAAATATGAAATTGCAAAAAACTACCCATTGAATGAGTTCCATCAACAAAACACCACACACCACATATTTTCATTCGAATTTCATTAAATATATTATATTTAATATTTTATACTTGAAAATTAAAGTAGAAACTTGAATACATTTAAAATTATATTTATGGTAGGATAGAACATTAAATAATATTTTACGGGAAAAATGTATAAAAATTTTAAAATTTAAATTTATTTGAATGGTGGTGGTTTTAAAATTTGAAAATATTATTGAATTTTATTTGGAAATTTAAGCAAACTTTTAATAAAGATACTTTTAATGAAAAACACTTTTGAGTTGGAAAATATTTTTTTAAAAAATATAGATAATTTTTTTCTTTTGACGGAATTATAGTAAATGACCTTTGCCCCGGTTTAGTTTGCACGTCTAACCCACTGTCCGAATATATTTGCAGAGGTTAACCCTCCCTCTACAAAAAATTGCAGGCCAGCCAGTTAAAAAAAATCGGCTAACTTGTTGCTTAGGAGAGATGGAGGCGGTAGAGGCCGAACAGATAGGAAAGAGAGGCCGGGAGGGGGCCGGAGGAGGAAGAAGACGCCTCATTTAGCGAGCTCGGGTGCCATGGTTGAGGCAACCACAAGAAGGGAGAAGGAAGGGGGTCGGGGGCTCGGGTGCCAAGCCTCATGCCCTTTCTCCCTCACGCAGGTCCTTCCACTCTCTCTTTCTTCAGGCGATTTCGAGCCTCGTCAAGGATGATCTCCACAAATTGGCTTCGATTATGCGATTCCAGGTACAATCCTTCACCCTTCTTCTTCTCTGCTCTATCTTCCAAGCCTTTATTCACTGGATTGGTGTTCCAATGACTATTTGGAGCCGAGATTTTGGATTTTGTACAGTCAGGGTTTGTGCACTTCATGTGGCCTAAGTTGACATTGATGATTTGATTATCTGTTATTCCTAATTCGTGATGGATTCATCCTGGATTCGATTAGACTAGTTATGGCTGTTGATGACAACTCTTACTGTGACATAGAAATTTTGAGACATTGAAGAGAAAACATGAGTTTAAGGCATTACCTTTCTCTTTTTTATGCGATTATTGATAAAGAAAGCCATAAACTCATTGGTTGATTGTATAAGTAAAACACTAAATATAATTGAGGTGGTGAGATATATGGATGTATGCTTGATCAGATTTGGAGATTAGTATATTACAATATCTTGAAATTTCAGTTTAGACATGTGATTTAAAGATGCTCTCTATGTGTTCGATGAAATGCTTATCCTAGAATTGTTCTATGTTTATATGCTCCAATTCATATAATCCTGTCAACTCCACCTTTACTTGTAACGTGTCGTTGTGAAGCGGGACCATCCAAGACACCTTCGGACACACCTATACTTGGGGATGGATGTTGGAATGTGGTTGGCCCACATCGGTAATCTAGAGAATACTTGAACAACATATAAGGTTGAAGGGGTAATCCTCTCATTGCCAATTGGTTTTGAGATGGAACCCCGTTCGGGTTTATATGTTGTTCGTGTCTCTCGTATGTGGGCCCGCACACACGATCTTCCCCTCCAGCGTCTTGACCCCACCGGGCCCAGCCGAGTTAACATGGTATCAGAGCCGGGTTCGACTAGTTGTGGTCTGGGCTCTATCTGGTGGGGTTGCTAGCCGTAGGCATGTCGCGGGCATTGTGGTACCCATTTAAGCACATGTGGCAAGTGCAACTTGTCGGCTAAAAAATGTCGTTGCACTTGAGGGGGCGTGTTGGAATGTGGTTGGCCCACATCTGTAATCTAGACAATACTTGAACAACATATAAGGTTGAAGGGCTAATCCTCTCATTTCCAATTGGTTTTGAGATGGAACCCCGTTCGGGTTTATATATTGTTCGTGTCTCCCGTATGTGGGCCCGCACACACGATCTCCCCCTCCAGCGTCTTGACCCCACCGGGCCCAGCCGAGTTAACAATGGACCTATGATTCGAGCTCACGAGAATGAAGTCATCCTCAAGAGGAAGAAGAAGGCTCCACCATGGGAGAAGGTCCAAAGGTGCAAGCTTGATGGTCGTCCGTTTTTAGATTCGTTCAGCCGTTTGACAGCTTTTCGACGTCTCAGTAAAATGAGCCGTACGGATTCAATATTATTCAGATTCGATCGTTCCATACCTTGTCGGAACGAGGACGAAGAGATATACAACTTTGATGTTGAAGGTTTTTCCAGATTTGACCTAGAGATTGACCGAAAATCACATTATTTGAGTTGTCGTTGGTTTTGACGGGAATTTATTCTAAGTGTTGGAACTATCTTTGTTGCTATTTTTAGATACCTTATTTATTTAAGTTATTTTAGGTAATTTAGGGATTTATTTTAATTTCCATTATATTTATTATTTTCGTTAAAAAATCAGCCCTAGGTTTTCTATATTAGAACGGTTGATTCCTCCATTGTAAATCAGACGTCTCTTTTATGAAAATTTCAGTTTGTGTGAAACACAATTGAGAGAAAGTCAATCGACTCGAAGCGTGGCTCGTCGATTGCAACTATTGGTATATATCTAACTTGGTTTGCTTTGAGTTCGTCAACCTCGCGAGAGCTTGATGATCGTGGTAATCACAAGTCCCCTCCTTGTGCCTCCAAGTTGTCCGCTTGATTGTGTAAGGTTGTAGAGGCGGGCTTTATAGTGGTTGGTATTTGGTTCCTACCCTCTTAGGAGGCCTGGGGTCTCTGCCTCGTTATATTTTAGTTCGATTCAGTCCTTATCGGTCGTGTCTTGTTTTCAATTTCGAGTCTTTATTCTTGTTCATCGAGTCTTTGCTTCCGTTCTTGCTATTTCTAGTTTGATTGTCGAAGATCGGGCCATCCTACGGCTAACCCCGTATCAAATTGACATCAGAGCTTTGGTTTCCGACATGAAAGTTGTGTCTTTTATTATTCATAAACACAAAACTACAAAAAAAAAAACAGAGTCGTTCTTGTTCTTGGTTTTTACTTCTTGAATTTTTTAATTTGATTGCTACTAATCTTTATTTGTGATTGTTGTGGTTGCTTTAGCCCTAAAAACATACTAAGCCGAGACCACAGTAGATAGAGCCAATTCCCATGTGCGCAGCCTTGTGTCACTTGCATTAGTCGACATCGGCAAATGATTAATTAAACTTGCAAATCTCCTAATTGACGCCCTTGCAAGTGGCTACTTTGTGTGTACATCATTGCGACGACAAAGAGAGTCTCAAATTTCAGTTGGCCGCACCTTTCAAAGCAATACCGAATCCTAGTTTGTTTTCTATCTTTGGTTATCTTGTTCTATCCTAGATCTATCTTGTTCACTTGCCTTATTTAATTTGTTGAAATTTGTGGTAGATATATTTCATATTTTCTATAATAGATTATAAAAGGCATAGATAGATTTACTTACCATATTAGCCAAACCATCACCTATATATTTCATTAGGGCTACATAAATTTTATTTTTCTTTCACCATATCATATAATTTTTTAGAGTCCTTTATTTCATAGATAGTTTTGTTGCATTAGTCCAAAAAAAAAACAAAAAACAGTCCGCATATTCAAAAAAAAAAAAAGAGATTACATTCAAAGCTTAGTCCTAGGAGGATAAAATTCAATAGGGACAAAAAGTAAGGTTTCAAAAAAAAAAAAAGAGAAGGATTGTATCTAGTGCAAGAAAGCTTAAGGACCAAATTTGGGGAATTTGTTATAGCCCTGGTCGACAACCTTCTAACAGATACCTCCCAAACCATAAATTTTTTTTAAGCCCTACCTTGCAACTACAACATCCATACTAAGGGTTTAAATAAAAAAGAGGTAAAAATCCAAGTTTTTCTTTCTTTTCCTTCATTTTCTTTTCCTATTTTTGTGTGTCCTGTATTGCAGTGCCCATACCGACCCGCTACAGCCTCGTTACGGGTTCTGTCGAGTCTGTTTTGGTCGATTTTGAGGCTTTTCGTCGATTTTGACCTTCTTCTCCAGCTTTTGTCGAGTGGCTCTTGGTATTGTTGGGTCCCTTGTTGCTTGTTTCTTTGTCATTTCTCTTGATTACTCTCTTTTGATTGTTAGGTTCTTGCTCGAGTGTTGATTTGCCCAAAGCGGATTGCCCAACAAGCTTGTCATACCAATTTGAGAGAAAAGTGTGAGCGAAACACTTGCGAGATTGTTTCTATTTTTCTAATCTTCACATAGTTCTTTGTTTGTTTATTTGCGATGTCTAACCAGGGCAACAACCCGATTACTTATGCTGAGATGATGAAATCTTTTAATGCCATGATGGAAACCCTGGCTAAGATAAATGAAAGATTGAAGGTACAAGAGCGTCGGTACGGCTTACCGGTACAACATACTGATTGTTCTTACCCCGTGCTTAGTTCTTGTGTTGGATCTAACACGGTGACCGGACAAGGAGTGCCACCTAGAGATGACGTGCCACCACATGAAAGGGAAGAAACTCATCCTATTTCTAATCAACTTAATGTTTCTCCTAGTATAGATATTCAGCTTGTTGATGAAATTAAAGAGCATGTTAATAATGATCAAGATTTTAATTTACTTGTCTGTGATGATAATGATTGCATTGAATATGAGCATGATGATTCTTTGATTGATTTAAGTGTTCAACCTGTGCCTTGCATTGATCATCAAAGAGAAGAGTTGTGTCATACTAAATGCATAGAAAAAGGCATAGTTCATGATATGATCATTGATAAAGAAAATTGTTCTAATATTGCTAGCCTTGAGATGATTGAAAATCCAGCCTTGGAAAAGGATGAATACTTGCTAGCCTTTGATGGAAACTTAGAGATCAATGAACAAGCTAAAGTGCATATTAAGTTAGAATATCATGACGTTGATCTGAAATCTGAATTGTGCACTATTCAATTTTCTTTTCTTGGTTTTGTAGAGAGCTCTAATGGTCTACATGATGGCAAAGCCAAGATCAAATCCATCCAGAAGTGGTCAACCCTTGCAACAATCTGCCTCGAGAGGAGTTTCGAATTGCATGAGGTATTCGATCCAGGAGCTCGTGTGGATGCATTTGCGGAATCTTATGCGACCTTGGATTTGAGGTCGAATCCTTTTCAAGAAAGAGGGAATGATGCGGGACCATCCAAGACACCTTCGGACACACCTATACTTGGGGATGGACCTATGATTCGAGATCACGAGAATGAAGTCATCCTCAAGAGGAAGAAGAAGGCTCCACCATGGGAGAAGGTGCAAGCTTGATGGTCGTTCGTTTTTAGATTCGTTCAGCCGTTTGACAGCTTTTCAACGTCTCAGTAAAATGAGTCGTACGGATTCAATATTAATCAGATTGGATCGTGCCATATCTTTTCGGAACGAGGACGAAGAGATCTAGAACTTTACTGTTGAAGGTTTTTCCAGATTCGACCTAGAGATTGGCCGAAAATCACATTCTTTGAGCTGTCGCTGGTTTTGACGAGAATTTATTCTAAGTGTTGGAACTATCTTTGTTGCTATTTTTAGAGACCTTATTTATTTAAGTTATTTTAGATAATTTAGGGATTTATTTTAATTTCCATTATATTTATTATTTTCATTAAAAAATCAGCCATAGGTTTTCTATATTAGAACGACTGATTCCTCCATTGTAAATCAGACGTCTCTTTTATGAAAATTTCAGTTTGTGTGAAACACAATTGAGAGAAAGTCAATCGACTCGAAGCGTGGCTCGTCGATTGCAACTATTGGTATAGATCTAACTTGGTTTGCTTTGAGTTCGTCAACCTCGCGAGAGCTTGATGATCCTAGTCACAAGTCCCCTCCTTGTGCCTCCAAGTTGTCCGCTTGGTTGTGTAAGGTTGTAGAGGCGGGCTTTATAGTGGTTGGTATTTGGTTCCTACCCTCTTAGGAGGCCTGGGGTCTCTGCCTCGTTCTATTTTAGTTCGATTCAGTCCTTATCGGTCGTGTCTTGTTTTCAATTTCGAGTCTTTATTGTTGTTCATCGAGTCTTTGCTTCCGTTCTTGCTATTTCTAGTTTGATTGTCGAAGATCAGGCCATCCTACGGCTAACCCGTATCACATTGTCAACTTTGTTGTCTGTCATGTCTGAATAACCAGGTGAGATGTTGAAACGTGTTGTTGTCGGGTAGATCGAAATGGAAAATTAAGGGATGAATATGTGGAACTTTACTTGTAAGTTTTTCAAAAATAGGGTGACCGTAGATATGTTTAGCTTTGAAAATCGTTCGACCATTGAATTGGATTGCCGCAACTTTACTTGTAGTATTGATATCTAGATGTTGTATCCGGGGCTATCCAAATGCTTTCTACTTAGAAAGTGACGAGCTGACGCCTCTTGTTACATAGGTATGCACTCAGAGACTGTACATTAATATTTTTCTAAACAAAAAAACAGAAGGTGAACATGTATCTAAAATTTCAGCCATGGCAAATAAAGCTGAGAATAGTAACAAAATCTTTTGAAGATATTTTTTTTTAACAATGAGCAGGTTTTCGTCAGGACCTTTCTAGTATCTGAGTTTTATTATATGTTGAAGATATTTTTTTTAGATATTTTAGGATCAATCCAAATTATTTCTTTCTACACATGTGCATTCAAATCTTGTATAAAAATCATATATGTGTAGAACTGTAGAAGGTTGTATACTTTCAATCCTTTGAATATTGCGACAAATTATAAACTGTGCATATTTTAATGTCTAATGATTTTAGTGAAGGTTCTTTTGATGACATCTGGATTCATGTGCAGGGGTTATCAATAGATACTCAACCCACGATCTTTGAGAGTTTTAGAGAGATTCCACAAGGTACTTTTCTACATAATAGCATTTTAGGTCGAAGAGTGCCCTTTTTCTTATGAACCTAGATCTCCATGAGTCATTGTTTTCTGTTTACATTTTTAGCTTGCTCAGAATTCAAGAGCTTCTAGTTGCTGATTTATGATCCACTCAACTTGGCTCATATTTTTATATTTGATGTTTAGTTTAATGGTTGTTTTTATTCTGATTTAGGTATATTGGCTCTGTTTCTGGGCGATTATGTTGATCGAGGGAAGCATAGCTTGGAGACCATAGCTTTGCTTCTTGCTCTCAAGGCAAGCTTGTACAATGAATATCTTGATTGAAGTGTTTATTTGTAATTATATACCACTTTACTTGCTTTCTAATTGACTATTATCTGTACACCCGTATGTGACAGATAGAATTATCATATCTAAAGTTTAAATTTCCTTGCTATCTTTTTTAGTACGAATTCCGTACTATCTTCTTGAGTATTGTATTAGCAATCAACATCCACAATTGTGACTGGTCTACACAGTTCTCATCAACTCATGTTAGCTAATGCAGGGACAAGTTCGGGATTACAAAGTCGACAAAGCACTCTGGGGTAGGAGGTTGCCTTTGTGGTGAAGCTTCTGTCAAGAGGAGGTTAAGTACCTATTTTGGTTAATACTTTGAGAACTTTAGTTGTTTCATTAAATTTTTTAGTTAGGGGCAACAGTGGTATGAAAGGGAGTGCTTAATCAAGTGTAGAATAGTATGCAACTTATCTATTGTAATGACAAACATTTGCAACTCTTGTTTTTTTAGTTAGATTGATATGTATTCGGAAATTTAAGGTGAATGATATATATATATTCATGGGCTAAATAGTTTTGTTTGGTTGACAACTCTCGTTGGTCCTCTGTGTATTTGTACAAATTTTGTAATTTTTTTTAAAAGAGGGAGACTTTTTAGCCCAGATATCTTAATATTCGGGCTTAATATGTGTATTTATTTTTTAAATGGAAGGGACATGGGCTAAATGGCTTCATTTTTTAAAAAATGAACGGGACATTATAGCCCGGATCTACATCGTTCGAGCTATAAACTGAACCAAATAGTCTGGGCGTGTAAAATAGCATCCGGGCTCTATACCTATTATCACACCACTCTGATGCCCGTATGCTATTTTGGATATATCCGGGCTATATTAAGCTGAACGCCCGGGCTTAAAGAGCATTTTTCTACTAGTGAGAAATGGAAAATTAAGGGTTGAATATGTGGAACTTTACTTGTAAGTTTTTCAGGAATAGGGTGACCGTAGATATGTATAGCTTTGAAAATCATTCGACCATTGAATTGGATTGCCGGAACTTTACTTGTAGGTTTTTCAGGAATAGGTATGCGCTTTTTTCGTGTCATATAGATTGTATTTGAATGACATGTTAATAGCAGTTCATGTCATGTACATCGTCTTTGAATGACAAGTTCGACCAAGACGAACATAGCGCATTGTCATGTCAAAACTATCAACTATCATGGCAAAGGTATTACTTGACATGTTAATAGCATTACATGCCATGTACATCGACGTTGGCTGACATGTTCGAATTTCCCATAAGTACATAATGCGCTAACTACATACTAAATTACAAACAAAAAGCACTTTTTGAAGAGGTAAATATATAGATAGAGTATCGAAATTACAAGGAAATATGGAACCATACGACGAAACCCATGATTTTGATCAAGTTAGAAGAGAGAAAGAAGATTTTGAACGTGTCCATATTTCCACTGTCTTAGCTTGTTCAAATAAGAACTCGGAGATTTTGATCAAGTTAGAAGGGAGAAAGAAGATTTTGAGACGGAAGTAGTATATTACAACTGTCATGTAATATGAGATGGAGGTAGTATATTACAGCCGTCATGTAATATATTACAACCGTTAGCGGACTAGAACAAGGTCAAAATGGTTGCCCATACCTTCCTAGTACAAAATTGGTCTAATATCACATACATTTTTATAGGAATTGTATACATACAGAACTTTGGACTTAGACTCTGGTCATATATTTCTTATGTAGTGATTTCAAGTTGAATCATCATTGATGGTTGTATCATAACCAAAAGGAACAATCGTCAGAGCCAAGGCTTTATTCATGACTGGTGGAGGATCATCCAAATCCTTTCATAAAGAGTAGATCCGAAAAGGTAAATAAACACCCTTTTTTTTAGATAGCAACTACAAAAAAACGGCTAAGATTCTCTCTCAACGTCTGGACACGTGAATTGATTTACTTGACACGTGAATTGTTTTGCTTCACACGTGAATTGTTTTACTTGATACGTGAATTGTTTTACATGACATGTGAATTATTTTACTTGTCACCCAATAGAATATACATGACGCCTATTCGATTGTACATAACAACTGTAATGTGATCGCAACCCCGAATGATTTTTTTCTTCAAATTATATAAAAAAGGGAAAAGGAAGCATGTATACACTCATGAGTCATGACGCCTATTCGATTGTACACTCATCATTTTTTTTTCCAGCAATTACCTAGTGTGACTAAAAAGAATGTCATTGAGACGAACAAACTGAACACAGAGCTCTCTGTATTTGTCTTGCTTTATGAATGTTCCTTTACTTTCAGAATCATAATTTCATAGTTCAGTTTATTTGTTCCCACTTCCCTTAGCAACTATCTGCTTATCTGACTCCTTCGTTTGAGATGCTTTAATCTTTGCAAGCATCTCAGAGTAGCTTTGTCGATTCTATCATACAGAAGAAACAATAGTGAAAAATGGTCATGGCTAAATATGAAATATAGATGTCACGAGTTGAAGTATAGCATACTGCTATACCATGTTCAAAGAACGAATAATGAGATGTTCATACTTCTTTAAATAACCAAGGAAGGATGATAGAAAGACTCATACTTCTTTAAATAACAACGAAATCAATTTTAGCAACTCAAATTCATAATGTGATAAGAGGCTATGATGAGAAGGGATGTGAGTACCTTCAGTAATCCTCCAATGAACCATTCGACTAACATAGTTACTACTTTTGGGTCAAACAAGTTTTATCGAATAAGCGAGATGAGAAGGGACAATGTCTCTCTTTTACCGAATAAGCGAGACTTGCTTTCCATCTTAGTCATTGCCTACTTTAACTCGGACAATGTCTCTCCTTTACCGAATAAGCTTATAGATTGCAGATCAGCAAATAACCTGTCATGTTAAAGGGTATAACCAATCATGTTAATAGCATTACCTATCACATTATTTTCTTTCATTAAGGAGAAGAGGATCGATTCGCTGTTTTACAGAGCATTGTAGACTAGTATTTCAAATCCATAGTCTGCAAACTTTAAAATTTAAATAACATATTTATAGTCGGTTAACCTTGTTACTTCCTAGCCTCACAACTAACGGATTTGTGCAAAAAACGCTAGTAATGCTTGGAATAAAGATGTCTTAGTTATGTTCAACAATAGTTGGTGTGGGTTCAGTTACTACATGACACATACACAGATCAACATGTCACCTGTTCATTTAGACATGACAGACAACAAAGTTGAAGCAATTCAGTTTGTACATAGTTGTTGTAACGACCCGAAATTTAAGTACCTGAATTAACCTCCATAAACCTACTTAGAAGGTAAATAAGGTTCGGAGTACTAGATTATCGAGGAACGTTATAGGAGAAGTTTGATCTTCTCCCGTGAGCTTTGGATCTTACGACCGAGTACGAGTTATTATTAGGTTCATTTAAGCGGAGGATTTAGTTGTCAAAAGATGGGGATTACGAACCCCGAAAAGATCGTAAGCCCGTTGGGGCTTTACCTGTCCTAGACTATCGCGAAAATGTTTCGAATACAACAAAACGCCACGGCCGCGCCTGGTCAAAACGATATAACGTATGAGCAAAAGAGTACGAATGTCAAGCGCCTCCCTAACTCTAATCGTCCAAAAGGTCTGTCCCGACAACCATTCACATAAGTAAGTCATATCGGGTAAGGGGTACCTGAATCTAAAAACAAGAAATAAATCGGGGTCAATCATCGAAAATACACACACTTAATGCCATATAAAGAGGCATACTTAAACTACATGAATGTTAAAATGTAACACATAAGCAAGTGTATAGATATATATAAATGCGAAATAAACACACAAGGGACCGTATCATCATAATAATCATCATCATCATCATATCATAATATCTTCTCAAACGTACTCATCCTTCTCAAACATACTCATCCTTCTCAAACATACTCATTCTTTCTCATCATAAGCCTTTCATCATTTCATTCGTGTTCCATCGAGTCTAAGTCATTTATTCAGATTTTGACGGCCGTCCTACCATAGACACATAGCATACATATGAATTGTTGGATTTACTAAGTTCATCCTACGTCATATTACCGGTTTATATTCATAAACATGTTACTAGGTCGCGTGATGCATGAAGACTCTCGATAAGACAAAGAGTATCACATAAATCCATCATGAGTAAGTCCAGGGGACTTACCTGGAGTCCGGAGAATAAGCAAGCAATAAAGTGCACAACCAAGGATCCAATCAACAAGAGCCTATTAATTTCATTAACCTTTCATTAGATGGTATTCTAATGCATGGTACCCAACCTAATAATCAACATACATCCACATGAGGTTCACGATTCTATAGATTACACACTTTGGTTAAGTGATCCGGACTTAACCAGTTATAATCTATATCGTATTATCACATAATCGATTTTCTTGTTATCGGATCATAAGCCAAGTTATAGGTATGCTTCATTTCTGTATTTTATATGCTCTAAGTTTCGGTTATGCCATCACATATTTAACCATATTCTTAGCATTCCCTTAACCAAGTTTTCTAACCGAGTCATTATAAACACTGGTTACTAAAATTATAATAACTCTTGATCCAACCGTTGGATCGCCCTGATTTTTAAAGAACAGTTAGATAACATTCCCATGAACGTCATCTTAAGATGTCAGCCGAATCAGAACTTTGGATTGGAATTATAATCCAAATTACAGAGGCACATATATCCATTTTGTTTGTGGTGACGTTTGCTACAAAACGCAACTAAAAACACATAGAGGCTCCACTTCCTAAGCCCTAATTTACACATAAGGCTCTTAACCTGTAGAGGGGAAAGGTGGATGAGAGATTACCCTCGAAGCCTCTCTCGAAAAAGACCAATTACCCCTCCAAGCTTCCCGGGACCTTGTGCCAAACACCTATCATTTTTGACAAATCCAAACCAAAACATAAAAGGAATTCTTAGACAAAAACCTTCAAAATTAGTTTTACAACAAGTATAAAATCAGATTTGAAGGGGAGGATACCAAGACTCACCCAAACACACTTGAAAACCTCAAGAACACAAAGGGCTCGGCACAACTGGCTCGAAAATGGGCCTCAACGGGCAGCTTGGTGGGACTGGACTTTTGTGAACTCACTATGGTATGAAAGGCCTCTCTTTTGTGGATATTTGGCTTCAAGAATCAGCCAAAAAGCTTGAGTGAGGAGGGAGTTATGGTGGTTTGAAGTTGAGGTGTTGCTAGGCCAACAATGGCTTCCCTCTTTTCTTTCTCTTTCTTTTTCTTTCTTTCTCTCTTATTTTTGGCGTGTGGATGGCTGAGAATGGCAGCCAATTGGGGTTCTTTATGGAGCTAAAAGGGTGGGCAAGGGTGGTCAAGGAGTTGGTGTGTATTAGGTAGCATAGTGAATGGAATAGGACTTGGTCATTCAAATGTGTCAATCCATGGGGGGTTTTATTCTTTAATCAACAAAATGATGGCTCATGAAGATCATCAAAATGGGGCTGAAATGGGTCATAGGGGAGGCGGCATTTTGAGGTTAAAAAACGTCTCGAAAAGTCGCGACAAGTTATGAAAGTTACCGATATAAATGGATGACAAGGCCTTTACCTCACCAATATTTCTTGGAAAATTATCATATGAATTCCATTAGATCGGAATTGTAATCCTCTTTCCATATAAAATATGCCATCCAAAAATTTTAAAATTTCCCGGGGTTTCAAAATCGTCAAAAGAAGGATAATTGATCGAATTATCACATGGAAATTAATTAAATCTTAAATAATCATAATTAAAATTTTCGGTCTTTACAGTTGCCGTAATGATTTTCATTCAATGACTACAAAGAGTTTCGTTTACGAAAACCCAAACAAAGAAACATGCTAATCCAAGTACTTATGTAATTAAATTTTGTGATAGCAGGACCAAAAATAACTCATAACCCATAATGAATTTATATGTCACTCATACCAGATTTACATGACATATATTTTTACTTTAGACCTGAATTTGAGACATATTCTATTCCCTTTTGATGATTCAGAATTTCTTCTGCTAGAATTCTTTTTTTTTTGAACTTGGTTTCAAATCCCGGAGTTTCATATACTGAAACTGCAATTGATCCAAATCACCAACGCTGAAAAGTTTACTCCAAAAATGCATTTAACTTGTGTTTTCTAATGAACTTGCATATTGGAAGTAACAAGGTTAATCGATTGTAAATATGTTATTTAAACTTTAAAATTTGCATACTATGGATTTGAAATACTAGTCTACAATGCTCTGTAAAACAGCGAATCGATTCTCTTCTCCTTAATGAAAGAAAATAACATGATAGGTAATGCTATTAACATGGCAGGTAATAGGTTTTAACATGACATGTTATTTACCGATCTGCAATCTATAAGCTTATTCGGTAAAAGAGAGACAATTTTCAAGTTAAAGTAGACAATGACTAAGATTGAAAGCAAGTCTCATTTGAAGAGGGTTTTTAACCTAGAATTCATCTTCCATGTGTGTTGAATTCATCGTAAGATGTGTTTTTAACATGACAGATAATAGGTTTGAAACGTCACCTACGTCACTTGACATGACAGTAATGCAATCAATTAAAGATAAAACCAATTAAAAACCAGCTTACAACAATTTTTTTTTAAATAATTTTATATTAGCCTATGCAGGATTTGAACCCACATCTTTGTGCATTAGCACATCGCTCTTCCATTTGAGCTAATAGGCTAACATTGTGATGTTATATATTGTTGTTTACTAATACTTTACCTTTTCTTTCATACAACTACCAAACACATGCATATAGATTGGCCTAAATTATACATGACAATAGATACCAGTATTCAGTTTCTCAAAATAAGTAGTGGCACAAAATGTGACTTATAAAAATAAACACCCATCATTAGTTTATTTGAACCGAACAAATTTCACTTTGATGAAGGAATTTGAATAAACCTGAATTCTCAAAAAATATAATGTCGCATTCTTTTGGCTTTGAGTTATAACTTTAAAAAAACAAAGGAATCAGTGGACTATTGCATGCACTGAGTAGTTGACACTTGACGGGTATTGCTCTATACTTTAAACATCAATGATCAAGTATGTAAAGCAATCCAGAGATGGAAAACATGGCAAAGAGGCGCGTAAAAATGATTAAAACAAAAAACCTGTATCGCTTGCTAAGGGGTTAATCTTTTATGAGTAAAAGGGTATATTACCCCTATGCTCCTTCTTTTTCAGTTTCTTTTTCTCTTCAAGGGAAGTGAGAAGAAGTTTTTGCTTTGACAAAAGAGTTTCTCGAACATATCTTCGTCAATTCCATGATTGATCACATAGAAGAACCCAGTTTCAGTACATTCCTGACAGTGAAATTTCAATCATATCAACAAAGTTACCACTTAGATTTTCAACTTGCTGAAATTGAATCAGCATTAACTAGAAGTCTAGAAATGCACAATGGAGATAACTCGAATAAACATTAGGAAATCTAGAGTTGACAGTCCTACTCTAGATTTGGCAATTTGTTTAATTTTTACCTGGGGAAGAAAAGCGTTCCCAATTTAATCCACTAACTGAACTTGGCTACATTGTCTCTCAGAAGTCTAGAAATGCACAGTGACTCAGTAATTATTTTAACACCGACTAATTAGAGGAACAAATCTTATCTTGCAAAAGACAGTGAGTTCCTTCTGTAAATCGAACATGATATGGAATTTGAACATGCTAACTTCGGATTTTATGGAAAAAAAAAAGCAAACAGATCTCGCAGCTAACAGTAAATCAAAACCAAATTGACCAACAAATGAAAAACAAATGACATGCCTTTCGGAGAGCTTGAGCATCGACAACTGAATCGGCACTGTGAAGAGCAATCAATGTTGCTAGGGTTCCAGTGGTGAAGGCGGAGAGGAGCGAGGGGAGCGAAGATGTCGCTGTCGACGCCATCAAGCGACTCGAACCCATCTCTAATTCACCATCTCTATGTCCTCTACGCTATGTCGATCTTCAATTTCGCCCGCAGACGATGGGCCGACATCGGAATTGGACTTCAAAGCGACGTAGCAGGCGATCAATCTTGATGGCGTGGTTCAATGCCTGGCGACAGTGGTGAAAGAGAGAGAGGGTTGCCGATCGGAGCCATCCCCTTCCTTAACCCTAGCCGCCGCCCCCGACCCCCTTCCTTCTCCCTTCTTGTGGACTGCGCTCGAGCCCTCCCGCTGAGACCGGATGCTGACGTGCGTGAGGGGAGATCGATGCCTATGCTCACTCCAATCAAATATATTTATGCTCGAATCCCTCTATAGTATAGTGGAAATCAAGGTCGATCCAAGGGAGTATGTCAGCGGTTCTATCCTAGTTGTTTTATGGTAGAAAATAAGGGAATTAATTGCAAAAATAGCGGCTGTAAATGGTGGTGAACACACTGAATTTGGCTCAAGTAACAAGTGATTGCAATATATGAGAAAGAACTTCCAAGATTAGGGCTAACCACAACAACAAACACATGTATAAATCAATGAATCATGTAAGAAATCATGCTTTTATCTCAATCAAACAAATCAAATCACTTTCGTATAAGAGACTTATTTGACTATACCTTTTCTTAATTAGGTCTTTTTAACTTTCATCAAAAATCTCTAATTACTATCAATGTTAACAATCTTCTTTGGTGAATTCAGTTGTAACAATGAATGCCCTAGATTTTCATCAAGGGTTAAACACATAGGTAGAAATAGATAAAAACATCTCATAAATATAGATTCATTCATTCACACACATGCCTATTGTTGGGTTCACCCCAACCCTAGAAGATGGGGGAACTACTCACTCATTGCAAAGGAAAACATAAGAACAATGGAAGAATTCATAATCTCAAATTGCATAAATCAAACCTTAAAATTCACGTTCGAACTTTCAGCCAAAAACTCCCAGAACGTACGACTGTGCTGCTGTAAATCAGTCGTGTGCTGTGTGAAGAGATATCCCTAATTAGCCTCTAATTGGCTTTATTTAAAGATATAATTTTTAGACTTAATCTCCAAGGAAAGAGATTTAATCTCAGGAAAATAATAAAATCTAACTAAGGAGGGATAAAATATCCCAAGTCTATATAACTAAAAGATCCTAAAAGAGATTTAGAAGAAAACCCTAATTAAAAAGCCCATTAAGTGAATAAATCAGCCCGCGGAAAATTTCTCCTGGTGTGCAGGGTATCGGCGCCGAGGTCTGAGGTGTCGGCGCCGAGGGTTTGTTAAAAAACAGTGCTACTGGAATTTGCTGGATGTCGGCATCGAGAGTCTTGGTGTCGATGCCGAGGGTCTGTTACACACTTCTTCTCCATCTTTACTTGTTTGATTTCCAATCTTTTTGTGCCCTTTTCCTTCCTTCGTTACTCTTCCTTAAGCTCTAGAATTGCCTCTTTTTAGCTTCAAAACCTACAAAACACCGCCAAAGCTTGTGTAGACATCCATATCTCGAAAAATACGAAAACTAACACAAACGACACATTTTCCTAACACAAAAGCTAATAAAATGACTCAAATGGAATGAAAACATGATGCAAAATATGACTAAAAATGCGGACATCAAAACACCCCATACTTAGACTTGCTTGTCCTCAAGCAATAGCCAAACTATGATCAAGACCTTTAACATGCCATCAAGTCTTCGCCTTAGTCAAAAGCAATATCAATTTGGCACAAGTGCAAATAAGAATAAGCATTGAACCATCATCACATATATTTCGGTAACCTTAGGCAAAGCAACTAGAATCCAACTACTCGAGGGAAATAATGTGTTTCACTTCCTTTCAAATGTGTTTTAGGCTATGAAGAACATCTCTCAACTCATTCATTTATGACATTAAGCTACATAGAAATTGCAATTAATATCACCAATCAATTCACCGAGATGTCAAAACACGCATGAATCATCAAGAGGACTTTGGCTCAATGGCCTTCAAAGAAGGACTCATTCGGCCGGGTTGTAATATGGCTTGGGAAAAACAATAAGGTAGGAATCATTTAGGCAAAGTGGTGCTAAAAATCCGGGAACCAAAGACTCCTAAATTTCCAACTCGACTTAACAAAACAATTCCATCATATATAAACACTTCCAAACTCATCTAATATAGCACAACTCTTCAAAAAACCACAAAATATCCAATACATCTCGCATAAAATATATAAGGATAAATTTGGCTCATGCACAACTTTCATTTATTGTTGTTGCAGGAGGATGGTCAAGTATGAAATAAATATGAAATATAGTTCAGATTGACTTCCCTGTCTCAGCAAATAAATACAAGACTTCCTCCCGTTGTAGTAAGAGAAAAGTCAGGATCGAATCCACGAGGAAGCACGTCAGCAGTTCTTGGGTAGCTATCAGATTCTTACAGCAGCAGCAGAAAAACACGGAAACAAAAGCAGGAGCAGAAATAAAACAGAAACAAATAAACCCGGCAAGGGCAACTAAAACAAAAGCAAAGAACAAATTAAAGACAGAAAGCAAAAAATAAAGCAAAGCAAGTAAAGAACAAAGCAAAACAGAAACAAAGCAGAAAGTAACTCGAGGACACAGAAGCTGGTCGATCTCGACAAGCTGTCCTCCAGGTCGACAAGACAGTAATGAAAACAGAAAGTAAAGAACAAAAGCAATCAACTCGACAAGATCAGACAACTCGACCTCGACAAGAGGTACTCGACTTCGACAAGAAAGGTAAAGACAGAAACTTGAAAATCGACAAAGACAGGAGCAAATCAACTCGACCTAGACGAAGCCCTACTCGACTTCGACCACGGTTCCTCGAGATCGACAAGATCTCCTCTATGTCGACTAAAATAGTAAAAGACAGAAATTTAAATTGCAGAATTTCGAAACACAGAACTTAGAGAAACGAAGTAAATTCAATATATTAAAAGACCTCCAAGGCCAGGGTTTCAACACCACAACGATAACCATGCAAAACAACACATAAAGGCATAAAAGATCATGCTTTCCATCAAATAACTTTCGTCATTAACAAATAGGCAAATAGAGGCTCTCGCATAAACCCTAATTGTTACTAACCCTTTTTCACATAATTAATCCAAGTTGCATTAAGATCACTTTCGCTTCAATAATACAAACAAGGATCACCTTCAACTCTCGCAAAAGAATCATGCTCATAGGGATAGAAGATGAATCGCACAAAAGATCTGACCTTTATCGCATCGCCTCACATGGCCACCGTCGGGCTCACCCCAGCCCCAGAAGTGGGTGGACTACTCACGCCTCATCGCAATTGCAGACATTGAATGAAAAGAAATAACTTGCATAAAACTATATTCAAAAGCATTTACAATTCCGGCAATCAACTTTCGCAGAAAGCCAAAACCCTAAAAACCTTAGAACCCCTAAACTGTATCTCTGAATGGAACTACTTGTCTCTGACTGAAATTGAATGATTGAAAAACCAGCCCCTAGGGCCTTAATTATAGTGATCAAACCTTGCTAATCAAGGAAATAATCATCTATCTCTATCTAAATCTATATCTAAAATTATATCTAAAAGCCTTAAAGATAAATAAATGTTTAAATGGAAATAAATCATAAGGAAAGGATAAAACTAATTAGGGTAGATCTTCATGTCTTGATAGATTGCGTCTTCCATAGATAGAACTTGATGTATTTGGATAGAATCTTCCGCCTTCGGCACCAAGGAATCCCAACTCTACTCGGACAGGTCATCGACGACGCGTTTCTGGGCACTGCTCTAGTCGACCTCGACAAGGCTTGGTCGACTTCGAGTAGGATTCGTCGTCTGGTGCTTGATGTGGCTCGTCATGGCTTCCTGGGCTCGTCGACCTCGAGTTGGTCTCGTCGACTTCGACAAAGGCTAGGGCCATCGACTAAACCTCCTCGGGTTGCTCAGACATGGCTCAGGGCGGCTCGTCGATCTCGACAAGGGTTAGTCGAGATCGAGTAGAGGTGGCTCGACCTCTCGTCCTCGGTTTGGTGTGCTCGACCGGCTCGGACAAGGACTCAGGCGCTCGTCGACTTCGACAAGCCCTAGTCGACTTCGAGTACGGTGGCTCGCCGACTAGGGTTTCTCGAGCAGCTCTCCTCGAGGGACTCCGGATCTGGTGTTGTGGCTTCGTCGACCTCGAGTAACGGTCCTCGAGATCGAGTTGGCTTCGGAGCTCGGGGAGCTTGGTTCTCGATCATGGCTTTGTCGACTAGGCTGTGCCCGGACATGCTCGTCTAGGTCGAGTAGGCTTACTCGAGATCGAGTAGCCTCGACTCTCAGACTTGTTCGCTGCTTTGACCTTGGACTTCTGTAGTGGTTTTCCGAGCATTTCCGACCTTCTGTAGAATTGCTGTAAATGCCTCGATTTCTGCGATTTAAACAGAATCTGGTGTAGATTCCATAATTTTGGCAAATAAACATAAACTACATAGATTATGTACTATCTTAACCCAAATGCATGAAATGTATACAAAAATCGATATAAAAGTTACTGTAAAACATGGCAGATTCCGCTCACAACAAACACCCCATACTTAAGCTTGCTTGTCCTCAAGCAATACTTTTAATTGTCATTCAAGGGAAGTAATAAAAACTCTCAACATCTTAGATTCATTCTTATATGTCCCTGCAATCAATTACCATCCTCGAAAAGGTACTAGTGTCACAGATCCATGCATGTGCAAATATGTAAAAGCAACATCTACTCATAAAAGGAGGGTTATGCACAAATAATTTTTGTGTGACAAAGCATCGATAATCAAGAAGACTTTAATTTAAGCTCATGAAGGAGTAGATTGGTAAAAGGCTAAAAGGTGGGCAATTTTTGGCAATGTGGTGCTTTTATGATCCGGGGAAATGGATCACTTTCAAACTTGAATTTCCACATTCCTTCTTCCTTTGATTCATCACCTTTCATAATGCTTTTATTCATAATAATGCTTTTACCTCTCTAACCTCAGCACTGCCTTCTCGCGAGTCGCAAACATGGGTGTCATGAATGGCCCCGGATACTTAGTGCGTCGGACTCCTCACAATGTGTCCCATCTCTCCAAACTATTATCTTAGAGAGCAGGGTCAATCTACCTTTATCTCCTGAGGTGATTGGATTTTCTTTCACTCATTAAATTTTCCATATATTTCAAATAATTTCCTTCCAAACTCCAAATATGATATATAACACAAACACCATATAACATCTCCATAATGTAACATCATTCTCAACATAATCCCCGGATAAGGTAAAGAATGGAAATATTTAGATCACGTGGAGCAATATTTGAAATAAGGCATATTATGGCTTTTGTGATGCATAAGCATAGGTAAGGCTAGCAATTAACAATGAGCATTATATGGAAATATAAAGTCCTCCATCATTTTATCATGCAACATGTCAAAAGCAAATTCAAATTTTACCTCCTTTCATGGTTTTCAAGAAAATAATGCACTTCATTGTGACTTCCCTTTACTAGGCAATTTCATGCTATATCTCTAATGAATCCAATTTTGCATCGTCGAGTTCAATATAAGCTTCCATGACATTATTCAAAATTTTCAATGGGGGTCATTTTTCTCAAATTTTTGGAAAACATGCATATAAGCACATAAATAAATAATGCATTCCAAAATAGCCATGTAGCAATTTCAAAGAAATAATGCACAAATAATGTCAAATATGGCAATTATGCGTAATGTAAGCCCTTCCCCCACCCCATACTTAAACATTACAGTGTCCTCACTGTATAAAAAAAACAATGTAAAGGGTAAAGAAAGAAACTCACAAGACATGTGTGCAGAGCTGTAAAATTTCGAATGGAGCACCTCATAGTCCGAGTAAGCTTTGGTTCTATCCATTGACCTGAAAAAGTAGAAGACATATACCCATAATAGCAAAAACAAAAACAAAGTCTCAAATGTCCTAAAAAGTCTTATGTACATGCTCTAGATTTTATAGTCGCTAGGCCGACTTTCATTAATGCTCAAGGTGGCATCTGCAGGGCCCATGTAGCTTGGGCCTCAAATAAGACTCCATTCTTGTCCATCAGCTGTAATCCTCCAGAATGGATCTTGTTCACCACAAACGGTCCCATCCGCTTCTTGTTGAATTTGTTGGGAAACCAATGATCCTTTGATTTAGAGACATAGAGCTTGTCTCCAACTTCATACTCCTTAGGCTCATCATTGGAAATCCTACACAATCGCACATACCAAGGCAGACCTCTCCCATGTATAGATAAATCTTTAATAGAAATAGGAGAAGAAAGATCCATACCTTGACTTACCTTTGCGGAAACGGAATCGGGCACCACGGTGTTTGGTCGATCTCGACTAGGGCTCCTCGAGATCGACGAGGCTGCTGGCTCTGGTGGTGGTCTGGTCGAAGAGGCAGAAGTCGATGAAGAAGGTGGCTCGTCGACCTCGAGTTGGCTACTCGACATCGACAAGGACTTTGCTCCTGGCAGGTGGCTCATCGAGGAAACAGGGTTTGGTGGTGCCGACTGGTGGTCGACCTCGATAAGCCTACTCGAGGTCGAGTAAGGCTTGGGTCCTGGAGTCACCATCGTCGAGGAAGAAGAAGCCGAGGCCGTCGAAGGGTGGTCGATCTCGACAAGACCCTTGTCGATCTCGACTAGAGATGGTGCGTCAGGCGGCTTCTGTGTCGAGGAAGCAGGAGTCGTGTTGGCTGGGTTCTTGTCGACCTCGAGTAGCCTACTCGAGATCGACGAGGGTGTGGCTTCCGTCTGGCTGCTCGACGAAACTGGCTCTGGTGGAGTCTCCTTGGTCTGGTCGAGATCGACTAGGGTTCTACTCGATGTCGAGGAGCCTTGGTCGATCTTGACCCCATACTTAGCTCCTGTCAAGGCATCCGAAAAATAATGAATCCACAAGGACTTACCTTGGTCTGTGTCAATGGGATTCTCTGTGTTTTCCTTGAGGATTGCCATGATCTCCTCCACCTGGGCCTCCATGTCCCTTTTTTCTATCCCCTCAGGGGTCATATTTCTGACCTTGGGTTCCCCGCAGGTGATGTAGCCAGCTGAGATAGATTTGACCTCTTCCATTGGACCTGTATGCCTTTCAGTTTTATTAAAGGAATACTCAATTACCTCATCGCTGATGTTGAAGGTGAGCACTCCTTTCCTTACGCTTATGTTGGCATCCACCGTTGCCAAGAATGGTCTTCCTAGAATAATTGGACAAGCAGGATCTTCTTGCATATCAACAATTAGGAAATCAGCAGAAACGAAGAATTTACCTACTTGTACTGGTACATTTTCCACCATGCCTGTTGGAATGACCACTGTGTTGTTGGCCATGTATAGTCTAGCATCCACAGGCTCCAGGGCACCTATCTTAATCTTGGACCAAATCGTTAAAGGCATAATACTAACACTGGCTGCAAGATCACATAGGGCATTAATTTTGTATGGACCAAATCCAATAGTTATAGCAAACTTACCTGGATCCGGCCTCTTCTCCAGTATGTCCAGATGGCTGCACTCCTCTGTGATTTCTGCCATCGATCGCTTTTTGCTCAGAATCTCCTTCAGGAACTTGACGTAGGACGACATTTCATTAAGAGCTTCTGTGAAGGGGATGGTGACGTTCAGCTTCTGAAGTATCTTGATGAAGCGCTGAAACTTTTTCTCCGCTGGGTCCTTTAGAGATTTTGTGGGGAAAGGCAGCTTCTTTTTTTGATTCGGAGCCAGAACAGACGTCGGAGTTGCTGCAGATTTCTCGACCAGGGGCTCCTCGACATCGACAAGAGGCTTGTCGAGATCGACTGGATTGGGTGCAGTCGAGTTGCTGTTCGGAGCAGACGAAGATTCTGGCAATTTCTCCTCGAGATCGACGAGAGTCTTGTCGAGGTCGAGTACGGCCTTGTCGAGATCGACTACGGATTTGTCGAGGTCGACTTGCTGATCTTCGTCGTTCTGCTGCTTTCCAACCTCTGGCTCTTGCAGTTGATGGCCGCTTCTGAGTTTTACAGCAGCGACATGCCCAGTCTTTCCCTTAGGATTTGGTTCTGAAGATCCAGGGAGTGCGCCTGACTGTCTGGGGATTCCTGCTGCTAGCTGACCAATCTGTGTATCAATTGATTTCCGCCAGATATCAATTTCCCCAAGCCTAGAGTTGACACCTTGCATCTGAGTATAGACGGAGTTGAAGGACTGCCTAGTTTCTGTAAGGTTTCTTCGTATTTCCTCGAGGACCAGCTGTATATCATCCTTTTTCTGTTCCCTTTCTGGATGTCCTGGAGCTCTGTAGGGCGGGGGGTTCCTAGGGACACCTTGGTTCCACTGTGGTTGCTGAAACCTTTGGTCCCTCCATGTAGCGATTGGGTCCCCCTGCGTAAGCTGCATCCTCATGGTGCTCTGCCAATCTGACTTGCTCTGTGTGTGGGCACTCAAGAGTGGCGTGCCTTTGCGATCCGCATTCTATGCAAGGCTGGTTGACAGAGAGATATTTGACTTGCTTGATGAGCTTCCTATTCTGGTCTCTGTAGTATTGCTCCCTGACATCTGGATCGATCTCCTTTGATGGCTCATAGAGGGGCATGGATGGTGTTGGCCTGGCGTATGGGTTCTCTTCATAAGTTGTAGTAGACCCATACTTGTTGTCGTAGGTAGTGAGCTTCTCCAGCACTCCTCATGCGTCACTTGGCGGCATTGTCAGATACTCGTAGCGAGTATAATTGTTGATTCTGTCCTTAGTGACTTGATCAAGAGAGTTGAAGAAGATCTCCTGAATGATGTAGGGTGGCTGTCCATGAGTAGGGCAAGATCGCAACAGTTCCTTGTAGCGCTCCCATGCCCTTGCCAGCGGTTCCCCTTTCTGCTGTTTAAAGGCGGTGATTTTCTGGCGGAGATGTGCTGTTTTGGCAGGTGGGAAGAATTTGTTCAGAAACTCTTGCTCTACTTGGGCCCAGGTTGTGAGTGATCTTGCCTTCAGCCCTTCCATCCATTTCAGTGCAGGTCCAGTGAGCGACCAGCGAAAAGATTTCATCTTGACATATTCCAGAGTTGTACCTTCTGCAAGAGTACGGCACATATCATGAAAGTTAGTAATATGTTCAAGAGGACACTCATTAAATCTGCCGTAAAAGGCATTGTTTTTAAGCTCTATAAGAAATTGAGTGCGAATTTCAAAAGAGTTTTCAGGGATTAGAATCGCCGATTCAGGCACGACGAGAGTTGGGTGCATGTAGTCCTCTGCCGTGGTTGGATATTGGGCAAGCTCAGCTTGTGCTTGTTCCCTTGCTGCTCTCTCAACGGCGATAGCAGCATCTTTAGCGTTGATAGCGGCATCCCTTGCGGCTAGTTCCCTGGTAAGCCTAGCGATTAGCTGTTCCTGTGTTTCAGCGGCCGACATGATCCTTTTGAGTTTGGAGTGGATGTGTAGGTAGCGCTCCGGTTCGTCTAAGCTGTCAAACTCAGGTGTTTGACCAGAACGACGCATACACCCTGCAATCTAACTCAAAGAGACAGTGAGAACTGACTACCTAAGGCGCGATTGATTGCTTCCCCGGCAACGGCGCCAATTTGTTGTTGCAGGAGGATGGTCAAGTATGAAATAAATATGAAATATAGTTCAGATTGACTTCCCTGTCTCAGCAAGTAAATACAAGACTTCCTCCCGTTGTAGTAAGAGAAAAGTCAGGATCGAATCCACGAGGAAGCACGTCAGCAGTTCTTGGGTAGCTATCAGATTCTTACAGCAGCAGCAGAAAAACACGGAAACAAAAGCAGGAGCAGAAATAAAACAGAAACAAATAAACCCGGCAAGGGCAACTAAAACAAAAGCAAAGAACAAATTAAAGACAGAAAGCAAAAAATAAAGCAAAGCAAGTAAAGAACAAAGCAAAACAGAAACAAAGCAGAAAGTAACTCGAGGACACAGAAGTTGGTCGATCTCGACAAGCTGTCCTCCAGGTCGACAAGACAGTAATGAAAACAGAAAGTAAAGAACAAAAGCAATCAACTCGACAAGATCAGACAACTCGACCTCGACAAGAGGTACTCGACTTCGACAAGAAAGGTAAAGACAGAAACTTGAAAATCGACAAAGACAGGAGCAAATCAACTCGACCTAGACGAAGCCCTACTCGACTTCGACCACGGTTCCTCGAGATCGACAAGATCTCCTCTATGTCGACTAAAACAGTAAAAGACAGAAATTTAAATTGCAGAATTTCGAAACACAGAACTTAGAGAAACGAAGTAAATTCAATATATTAAAAGACCTCCAAGGCCAGGGTTTCAACACCCCAACGATAACCATGCAAAACAACACATAAAGGCATAAAAGATCATGCTTTCCATCAAATAACTTTCGTCATTAACAAATAGGCAAATAGAGGCTCTCGCATAAACCCTAATTGTTACTAACCCTCTTTCACATAATTCATCCAAGTTGCATTAAGATCACTTTCGCTTCAATAATACAAACAAGGATCACCTTCAAATCTCGCAAAAGAATCATGCTCATAGGGATAGAAGATGAATCGCACAAAAGATCTGACCTTTATCGCATCGCCTCACATGGCCACCGTCGGGCTCACCCCAGCCCCAGAAGTGGGTGGACTACTCACGCCTCATCGCAATTGCAGACATTGAATGAAAAGAAATAACTTGCATAAAACTATATTCAAAAGCCTTTACAATTCCGGCAATCAACTTTCGCAGAAAGCCAAAACCCTAAAAACCTTAGAACCCCTAAACGGTATCTCTGAATGGAACTACTTGTCTCTGACTGAAATTGAATGATTGTAAAACCAGCCCCTAGGGCCTTATTTATAGTGATCAAACCTTGTTAATCAAGGAAATAATCATCTATCTCTATCTAAATCTATATCTAAAATTATATCTAAAAGCCTTAAAGATAAATAAATGTTTAAATGGAAATAAATCATAAGGAAAGGATAAAACTAATTAGGGTAGATCTTCATGTCTTGATAGATTCCGTCTTCCATAGATAGAACTTGATGTATTTGGATAGAATCTTCCGCCTTCGGCACCAAGGAATCCCAACTCTACTCGGACAGGTCATCGACGACGCGTTTCTGGGCACTGCTCTAGTCGACCTCGACAAGGCTTGGTCGACTTCGAGTAGGATTCGTCGTCTGGTGCTTGATGTGGCTCGTCATGGCTTCCTGGGCTCGTCGACCTCGAGTTGGTCTCGTCGACTTCGACAAAGGCTAGGGCCATCGACTAAACCTCCTCGGGTTGCTCAGACATGGCTCAGGGCGGCTCGTCGATCTCGACAAGGGTTAGTCGAGATCGAGTAGAGGTGGCTCAGCCTCTCGTCCTCGGTTTGGTGTGCTCGACCGGCTCGGACAAGGACTCAGGCGCTCGTCGACTTCGACAAGCCCTAGTCGACTTCGAGTACGGTGGCTCGCCGACTAGGGTTTCTCGAGCAGCTCTCCTCGAGGGACTCCGGATCTGGTGCTGTGGCTTCGTCGACCTCGAGTAACGTTCCTCGAGATCGAGTTGGCTTCGGAGCTCGGGGAGCTTGGTTCTCGATCATGGCTTTGTCGACTAGGCTGTGCCCGGACATGCTCGTCTAGGTCGAGTAGGCTTACTCGAGATCGAGTAGCCTCGACTCTCAGACTTGTTCGCTGCTTTGACCTTGGACTTCTGTAGTGGTTTTCCGAGCATTTCCGACCTTCTGTAGAATTGCTGTAAATGCCTCGATTTCTGCGATTTAAACAGAATCTGGTGTAGATTCCATAATTTTGGCAAATAAACATAAACTACACAGATTCTGTACTATCTTAACCCAAATGCATGAAATGTATACATAAATCGATATAAAAGTTACTGTAAAACATGGCAGATTCCGCTCACAACATTTATTCTTATATTTTTTTTCTTTTCTTTTTTAATTCATGTGCATTTATTCAAATATAAGAGCCAAAAATTCCCTTTAAAATAAACAAAGTGGCGATAAAATAAAATACCAACCCAAGCATGTACCCCACACTTAAACCAAATCATATGTCTCAACCCCTCAAATATCAATATTTACCAACACTAAGTCCTAATTCCCGGATAAGGAGGTAAGGCTAAACATTGGCTAAGATAATCTTGTGGAGCTACAAAAATAGGCTATAAGGCTCAAAATGGTTACAAGCAAAGGAAACATGTATAAGGTAGGTAAAAGAGGATAAAATATGGCTAATAAATAGTGCCTCTATCATTTGATCAAATTATGCAATGACTAGCTATCTCATATTGGTTTCAAGACTTAGATATACACCGCAATATCAAGAGGTAATGCATAAGGAGAGTAATACACACATCAAAAAGAAGGGAAAAATATAAAGATCAATTCCCCATAAGCCAAGTAACTCACTAGGACATGTTGGATTCCAATCACCTAAATCCTAAAGTCATATATGCTCAATTTCATTTGCAAGTTAAATTTCACATAAAAAATATTTTGAGCGACTTAGGCTAAACCATCCAAACCATGCCTTAGGATATAACATGATCAAGCTCAATTATTAGATTTCATCATTGGACATCTAAGTTAGGTGTTTTTTTAACTAAACTAAACTATTATGCATTTTGTCTTTTATTCTTTTTTTTAGACATTTTTCGGTTTTTTTTTTATTTTGTGTGTGTGTGTGCGCGCGCGCGCGCAGAACATGCTAATAGACTAATCTACTTTATGCAAATGTGATGTTATAAATAAATATTAACTACAGAACTAATATGCTATATAACTAATATATGCAAGCTAGCTATTACAATCCGAATTAGCCCAAGCAAGTTGGGACTAAATCAAATGCAATCCTGGATAATTGAAGCTAATAAAAGTTAATTAGAACCTAATTGAACATAGTACCAGAAATCAGTAGCACCCGTACCCAAAATAAGAACATCAAAATATCAAATAAGAACATCAAAATGTTGCCCCAAAATAACCCCACCCCATACTTGAAACAAACAATGTCCTCATTGTAAAACCAAAAGAAGTAAAGGGTAAGGGATTTACTTTGATGCTCGACAGCTGAATAGCTTATGGTGCTCCACGCCGGTCCGGATTCTCGTAGTTGCATTCATATCGTCGGTTGCGTGTGTACCCAGGAGCTGGTGGTGCACCGGGACGGAAAGGGCGGTTTGGGTGCAAGGAAGATTGCCACTTAACAAACCTTTCGGTTGCCCACCATCGTTCGTCATTTGCTCGGCGCTCTTCGAGGAGTACATCATGTATAGCTTGGACCTGGAAAGCAAGGATGCGGTATTGCTGTTCCATCTCAAACACTATGCTCTTGCAGTAGTCTTGTAGCTCGAATACCATCCCCTCGATCCTATAGAGTGCTGCAGGAGTGTCATCGTTACTCCCACTCCCTTGGCCTTGTTCAAAGTGCCTCGGTGGTGAGTCTTCAATAAGGAGGCTGCTTGGGACATTTATAGAGGCCGGCTGCGAAGATGGCTGTCCAGTGGGTTCCACAAGCGGAGCATCAGCTGTTGTGTCAGAAGGTTGGCCAGAAGGTTCTACCGGTGTTGCATCAGCTGCTGTGTGGAGAGGCTGTCCAAGAAGCTCCAAAAGCAGTGAAACATTTGTAGTATGGTTGAGAGCAGCAGCTGTTGTATGGTTGAGAGCAGCAGCTGTTGGGATGTTCACCGGGTGCTCGAAGAGTGGAGGTCTCCGTCTCAACAGCGGATCAGCTGCAGGAGAGGTAGTAGGAGAAGCGTCTTTACCTGTCCATACCTTGTACCAGTTCGGGAGGTGGAGGAGATAGCCATGCTCCGTGGTGATTGGCACTTGGTGAGCGTAGGAGACGTATGTGTTGTTCTGCTTCTTCAAAGCCTTGCTCGGCAAGTGGTATGCAACATCAATCCGGAGGGTCGACAGTGATGTGTAACGAGAGGTGTCTAAAGAAAAGAGAGCTAGAGGATGGGCTGATGCCGAAAAGGAGCTGGGCGGTTGCGGGGCTGCCGGCAGCTGCAGAGTGGACGGATCAGATCGGCGGCGGCCTCCTCGGGTGCGCAGGGTAGAGGCGAGTCCGGTGGTGGCATCGGTGTGGGCTGGGGTAGCCGGAGTCGCCGTGGGTGGCCTGGAGAATGGAGGTGCGTTGGAGTGGAAACGCGTCTGTGTATCGGCGCGAAGGGAGTATCGCGTGGTAGGAGAGAGAAAAAATAAAGGGTAAGGGAAGGGAATAAATACTTGGGTATCCTCTTACCTTCCCGCTCTTGTTTCAATTATCCGATACCCAGTTTGACTTGCTTGGGCAATCCTTTTGAAAAATCCGTACTTGTTGCTCCTAATAAAAATCCAAAAACTAAATAAATAAATAGAACAAGACTAAAATAAAATAAAGTAAAATAAAATAAAATAAAGAAAAATAAAATAAAATAAAATCGGGTTGCCTCCCGGAAGCGCTATATTTAAAGTCTATAGCTTGACATACTTCCCTTGATATCAATCGGAGAGGATGAGTGCCCAAGAGGCACGAATATTCTCCTCAAACGTGGCATGCTCATAGTACTTCAATCGGTGCCCATTGACTTTAAAAGTAGCACCGCTTTCATCTAAGAGCTCCACCGCTCCGTGAGGGAAAATCGTTTGAACCACGAATAGTCCACTCCATCTTGAGCGCAACTTCCCTGGAAAAAGTCGGAGTCTAAAGTTAAAAAGCAATACCTTATCACCTACCTCATAAGTTTTGGGCACTAGCTTTCGATCATGCCACGATCTTGGTCCTTTCTTTGTAGATTTTGGCATTTTCGTACGCCTTAAGCCTCAACTCCTCAAGTGCTTGTAGGTCAATAAACCTCTTCTTCCCGGTCTCATCGAGATCCATATTGAGCTCCTTGAGAGCCCACATAGCTTTGTGTTCGAACTCAACGGGTAGATGACATGACTTACCGTACACGAGATTATAGGGAGTGGTGCGGAGAGGCGTCTTATATGCCGTCCTATAAGCCCATAATGCGTCATCAAGCTTTGATGACCAATCCTTCCTTGATCTTGACATGGTCTTCTCCAAGATAGCTTTGATTTGCCTATTGGATACCTCAACTTGACCGCTAGTTTGGGGGTGGTAGAGTGTGGCTAGCCGGTGATGTACCCCATACTTGGTCAAAAGCGCCTCAAAGCCTCTTTCTATAAAATGCGAGCCTCCATCACTAATTAGGACCCTAGGAACACCAAAACAGGGGAAAATGTTAGTTTTAAAAAACATAGCCACAACTCTAGCATCATTAGTTCGTGTAGCAATGGCTTCCACCCATTTGAAGACATAATCAACCGCAACAAGGATGTACTTATAAGGGCTCGAGGATGGAAAAGGGCCCATAAAGTCTATGCCCCAAACGTCGAACAATTCGACCTCTAGGATCCCCGTGAGAGGATTCTCGTTCCTCCATGTTATATTCCCGGCCCTTTGACATTCATCACATGATGTCACAAATTCCTGCACATCTCGAAACATGTTAGGCCAATAAAATCCACTTTGAAGTATCTTCGCGGTGGTCTTAAAACCTTTAGCATGACCCCCGGTGGGGAGAGTATGACAATGGCAAATAATCCTTTCTACCTCTTCCTCCGGAATGCAACGACGAAAAATATGATCACTTCCTTGTTTGAACAAGTAAGGATCGTCCCAATAATACCTCTTAACATCATGTAGGAACTTCTTCTTACCTTGTGAAGTTAAACCTGGCGGAATCTCACCTCCTACAACGTAGTTAGCATAATCCGCAAACCAAGGTATACTAGCCTTCTTAATAAGAAAAATATCATGAACGGGGCTAGAAGGAGGAGTAAAGAAGAGTTCCTCACCTAAACTTACCTCATCCGATACTCCAAACGATTCAACTTTATGTTCTGTTGTAGGTGTCGATGCCGAGGCCTGAGGTATCGGCGCCGAGGCATTTGTGTGTTGCACATCTTCTGCAGAAACTTGGGTTGTGGAATTGGGTGTCGGCGCCGAGGGTGTGGGTGTCGGCGCCGAGGTACCTGTAGGAAATAATGTTTCTGCGCAAATAAAAGGGCTCGATGCCGAGGTCAGAAGGTCGGCGTCGATGTCTGTACTAACCTTACTTACCTTTATGCGCAAGAGACTTTCATCAGCCTGTGAGTCATCGATGAGCACCATATCCTCCGAGTCTTCAATGTTCTTTGGTGGCAACCTAGAGAGGTGGTCGGCCACAAGGTTCTCGGCTCCTATCTTGTCTCTTAGCTCACAATCAAATTCTTGAAGAAGGAGCAACCATCGTAGAAGTCGTGGTTTGGCATCCTTCTTGCTCATCAAATATCTCAAGGCGGCATGATCGGTGTAGACAATAACTTTCGAGCCAACTAGGTAGGAGCGGAACTTCTCGAAGGCGAGTACCACGGCTAGAAACTCTTTTTCCGTGGTTGTGTACCTTGTTTGGAAATCATCCAAAGTTTTGCTCGCGTAGTAGATGCCGTGCAATTTTTTACCCTTCCGCTGTCCAAGAACCGCTCCCATGGCATAATCACTTGCATCACACATGATTTCGAATGGAAGTGACCAATCAGGTGATTGCATGATTGGTGCTGTGACCAAAGCCTCCCTCAACCTATTAAAAGCATCAAGACACTCCAAAGAAAACTCAAAAGCAACTTCTTTCATTAATAGGTAAGTGAGTGGTTTAGCAATTTTGGAGAAATCTTGAATAAAACGACGATAAAATCCAACATGCCCTAAAAAGCTACGGACATCTTTTACCGACGTTGGAGGAGGTAGCTTCTCAATAAGCTCGATCTTGGCTCTATCCACCTCTATACCTCTCTTGGACACCAAGTGTCCTAGCACGATTCCTTCTTGCACCATAAAATGACACTTGCACCACAAGACTTGTCTCTTCGCATATTCTGAGTACTCTGGCCAAGTTAGCTAGACAAGCATCAAAAGTAGTACCATATACGGAAAAGTCATCCATGAATACCTCAACAATATCCTTAATCATATCGGAGAAGATTGCCATCATGCACCGTTGGAAAGTGGCCGACGCATTGCATAGCCCAAAGGGCATTCTCCTATAAGCGAATGTACCATAAGGACAAGTGAAGGTGGTCTTCTCTTGGTCATCCGGATGAATTGGAATCTGCCAAAACCCCGAATATCCGTCAAGATAGCAAAAATAATCATGTTGGGCTAACCTTTCTAGAACTTGGTCGATGAAGGGAAGTGGGAAGTGGTCCTTCCTAGTGGCGCTGTTGAGTTTCCCATAATCGATGCACAAGCGCCAACTCGTGGTAGTCCTCTTCGGCACTAACTCACCCTTATCATTTTTCTCTACGGTCACCCCCCCCCCCCCTTTCTTTGGTACCACATGCACGGGGCTAACCCATTTGCTATCCGAGATGGGGAAGATAATCCCTGCGTCAACCATCCTCAATATCTCTTTCTTCACCACCTCTTTCATGTTAGGATTCAGCTACCGTTGTTGCTCGATGGAAGGCTTATGACCTTCTTCCATGTGGATTCGGTGCATAAACAAAGCGGGAGAAAGACCCTTGATGTCTTCTAAAAAATAGCCCAAAGCTTTCCTATGGGTCCTAAGAACATTCAACAACTTCTTTACCTCCTGCACACTAAGTGAAGAATTAATAATAACGGGGAAAGTAGAGTTAGGACCAAGGAACTCATACCTCAAAGTGTGCGGCAATGGCTTCAGTGTCAAGGAGGGCTCTTGTGGGATTAAGATGGGTTCAACCTCCTCCGTCTTCATTACCTCTCCAAGAAGATCGACTTCAATCCGTGAAATAGAAGCTTCCATGTCGGAAATAGGCGTAGGAACCGACCATGCATAAGCTGGCATCGACGGTTGCAACACATCTTCTCCACGTTGTCCTACTGCTGAAGGTGTCAATGCCGAGGCTAAGGGTGTTGGCGCCGAAGGTTCAACAATGGCCATTTCAATTTCCTCGCTCTCATCTTCTTTGAGGGTGGCTAAGAGCTCTTCAATAATGCTTTCCTCTTCTTCGGTGGATGGTATGCGAATGGATTCCTCATGAGCCAAGGTCCTCTCTATGCCCGTGTAAACCATCTTGACTTTTGTTTTCTTTACCTCCCTTAGATTGAGGTCAAATTGAAATTCAACTAGCTCATCCCCAATTTGGAAAGTTAGAAGACCCTTCATTGCATTGATAATCGCATCCACCGTGGCTAAGAAAAGGCGCCCTAAGATAATACAACAGGATCTATAGGCATATCAAGTACTATGAAATCAGTGGGAACATAGAACTTACGTACCCTTACCGGTACTTCGTCCATCACACGGGTAGGTTCCACCGAGGAGTTTTCCGCCATATAGAGCCGCATGTTGACGAGTACTAGTGGTCCCATGTTGATCTTAGACCATATAGAGAGTGGCATAAGGCTTGCGCTTACACCAAGATCACATAAAGCTCGATATCACTACTAGAATTATGCTATTTAACATCAGTTGATTAACATCGGTCAAAAAAACCTTCCATGTAAAAAAGCATTTTGACATCGGTTTATAAATTTGTGATGTTGAAAACAAAATAGACATCAGCTTATTTTTTGACCGATGTGAAAAATGGCTTTTTGGAAAAAAAAGGTAAGGCGCGAGATTGAAATATGAACTATGTAAAATCCCGCTCATTCTAGGTACGGGCGGGCTGATCCCAATTTTCCCAATACTTAGAAAATTTTCTTGAAATTTGTGGTTTTCCTTAAAACAAAATCCCAATACTCCAACACTTAGAAAAAAAAGGTTAAATTGTTTGCAAAGAACAAAAAATGTTTACATACTTAGAAAAATAAAAATCAGATATTCACCATCCACACCTCCACTCTCTTTTCTCCTCACATCCCCGAGTCTCCTTCCTGTTCACATTCTTGTTCAAATCCCGAATCACTTCCATGTAGGCTCTGTGTTGTTGACCTCGAGGGTGGCTCTGGTGGTTCGTGGTCGGCCCCGTCTCTCTCCTATCCGGCTCTGTCGCTGTCGGCCTCGCCTCTCCGGCTCTGTCGCTGTCGGCCTCGCACCGGTGTCGTCCTCGCTTTTCCTCGCACTGGTGTCGTCCTCGCTGGTGGTGTCGTCCTCGCACTGGTTCGTACTCGCCTCTCCTGCTCTCCGACTGCCGAACCAAAGCTCTGTCCTCGCTGGTGGTGTCGTCCTCGCACTGGTTCGTCCTCGCCTCTCCTGCTCTCCGGCTGCCGAATCAAAGCTATGTCCTCGCTGGTGGTGTCGTCCTTGCTATGTCCGGTGGTTCGTCATCGCTCTGTCTGGTGGTTCGTCCTCGCCTCTCGTTCTCTGTCAATGGTAAGAATTCCGCCTTTAGGGGTTCGATTTAGGGCTTTTGTGAATTGGTAAGAATTCCGCCTTTAGGGTTTCCATTTAGGGCTTTTGTGATTTGGTAAGAATTCCGCCTTTAGGGTTTCGATTTAGGGCTTTTGTGAATTGGTAAGAATTCCGCCTCTAGGGTTTCGATTTAGGGCTCTTGGGAATTGGTTTATCAAGTGTATATATGTAGCAGAATTCTGCCCTTAGGGCTTTTGTGAATTGGTAAGAATTCTGCCTTTAGGGATTCGATTTAGGGCTTTTGGGAATTGGTTTATCAAGTGTATATATGTAGCAGAATTCCACCCTTAGGGCTTTTATGAATTGGTTTATTCCGCCTTTTAAGAATTCCGCCTTCACTACTTCTCTGTCAATGGTAAGAATTCCCTTCTCCGGCTGTTGAAAACCCAACCGCTTCACTGTGGGGGCTCTTTGCTTGCTGTTAAATCCCCTTCCTCTTCACCTTGGCATGTACTTATTTAAGGTTGTGTTGAAACAGGTAATTGTGATGGTGCGGTTTGGTTTGGAGTTGTGCTGCTAGTATTGCTTCTCCTAGGGTCGTTCCATTTGCTTCTTGAACTACTAGTATGGCTGCTATATCCCAATCTAGTAAAGTTCTCTTCTTTATAATGGTTATAATCTACTTCTTGCACGTAACACCCCTTAATGGCCCAATTTTCTCTTATTATTCTTCTTGGTGGATGTGTGATTTACTTGTTGTGGATGATATTTATATCTAATATATAGTTTTAGAAATACGGAGGATTGACCCTTATGTTTTGAGATTTGTTGCTTTACAAGCCATGTACCTCTTATTGCTTCTTTGCACCTCATGCCTTGTCTTCCGTAACTGAAAGTCCTAGAGCAGATCCTGAAAGTGTAATCTTCATCATGGTCTTTAAATGCTTAAGAAGTTCTCTCTATTTTATGCTATTCTCTTATTACATTTTTAGTTTGCCAATACATATCTCTATTTTCTATTATTTCTTTTATTGCTTTTCCATGAATAAAAACATCGATTAATAGTCACTTCCTAGGTTTGCATCTCTTTACATTATTTTCGTTGAACCTTTGCATGTATTTGTTTAATATTGTTGTACATGTACTTTTTTTGTTTTTAGGGGGATCTGTAATTCTGTATATTCTGTAATTCTGTATGTTTCGATGTGAATTGGATGGTTTTCTGTAATTTACATTGGCATTTTGCTTCCATTGTTGTCATTTTTTTGTGCCTTATGGTTCTTAATCACATATTGAAACTTGATATCATGATCTGTTAGCGTTTCGGTCAGGTTGGTGGTTGTACTACTTCGATAATCCTTGAGTCCGCTTTTATAGTAATTGTAGATAATATCATGTGCCATATATTCCATGCCCCTTGCTATATCTTTATGATGAAGATTAATTCTCCTAATGTTCAAATGTTTTGTAGTTGGCATATCAGAAATTGTTTCAATTTCACATGAATTAAGCTAGTTTGCTGGAAGGTGCAAGTGGTGAGATGAAAATATTGTATAGTAAATGTGATGGTTAAAGGAAATTAAAAGGAGTGATTTTTCAGCAATAAAATACAAACAATAATTACTTGAAACTATTGGAATTGACTTTGTCATTTTGAAATTTCCTCTTTTTAGACTTTTCAAAGCAAAAAAAGAGACCGCCCATCACACCATAAATGGACCCCTTTTTTGAGTTGTCGTTAAAAATGATATGCTTACCTTTTCCTCTCCTTCTCTTTCCCTTGAAGGAAAAGATTTACCAATTCATATTGAAACAAGAAGAGGAGGGTTCAAGGGTGACACCTTTTGATATAATTGGATATCTTCAGGTTTGTATTCGAGGCTTACCCATTTCTTTTGTATGTTTGTCGGGTAGGGGAATGCACCTTGATAATGTTACCAAACTTTATGTTGGAAAACCATTTCCTAACTAAGCTCCTCATTGCTATGTATGCTCCCTCTATATTGTATTATGTGGCTAATTTGTGTATGCAATGGATATTATAACGGTGTTTGTATCCCATCAAATTATTAATAACTTATTTAGAATTGATAAAGAGTTTGGGTTTGTTTCTGCCTATAAATAATGTATCCCATCAAATTATTAATATATCCAAGTTATGAGTTATTTAAATTATAGTTCATGTTTTTTTAGTAACATTGTTTCTATTCTTCTTTTTCTATTTGTTTTATAATTTTTAGCAATGGATAAATCATGGATTGATGAAGATAGGTTGAGTGAGAAGTATCAATTGGGGTTGGGCGCTTTCTTTGTTTATGCTAGAACTAACTCTAATAACGTTAACAAAGTAAGATGTCCTTGTTCACAATGTGTGAATTTTAAGAAGAGGACATTTAAAGTCATGAGAGAACATTGGCGTAAATTTGGGTTCAGTTTGGGATACAAAAATTCGATTTGGCATGGAGAACCTACTGCCAATGTTGACACAAACAATGATGTCCACAAAGCTCATCACCCTCAACTCGGCTCCGAAACAGTGGAGATGTATGAAGCAGCTTGGAATGAAGGCGATGATTATGATGCAGAATCTGATGACTTCAAGCAAAATGTAGGAAAGGCTGAAGTTATATTGTCTTTGTCTATGTATTTTATATTTTCATTTTTTAATTGTAGTTATTTTGGAGTTTAGGGGTAAAAATAAAACAGATTTGGCCTTTGAGGGATTGCAACAACACCTAATACAGATACAACCTATGGTATATATTCTTACATCTTTAGAGTCACCTAACTGCATCATTGATTTCCATTTGTATTATTCCATTTTCTAGGCTTTATAATTTATATGCCTTTTTCCTTCTTCAATTTGCTTATTTGATGCTTACATGCTATAAAAGATTGGAATGTTGTACTCCATTGGTATGATAGTAAAAAATAACTTCAAGCAAGAATGTGTTGATTTGGAGTTTGATTAACATGACTTGGCTTTATGCTATCTTCAACTGATGTTTTCTTTCTTTACAGAGTGGTTGACTACACAATGGTTTCCAAGAAGTTTAAGGGTAAGGGTAAGGTTGCAAGTGAACCAAAGAAGAAGCCCAAGAGTAAGAAAGCGTCAAAAAACCGCTGAAGATTCTGTTTCAGCGGCTGATGAGGTGGTTTCAGCTGCTGATGAGGTTCTTCCTACTATTGATGGAGACAATCAGCCCACCTCAGCTGGTACAACTACTGAAAAGGGTAAGCAAAGGGGGGTATGAGGTTCTGCACAGATGTACAAGGTACTTGTGAAGAAGGCAAAGAATAAGAAAATCAAAGTCGAGTACAACCGGTCAGGCAACCCATGTGGAAAAACTCGGGCGACCCTTCAATCTTATATTGGAATGCTTGCTCGTCAAATGGTGCCAATCACAATTTCCAGCTGGCCCAAAGTCGACAAGGAGCTGAAAGATAAGCTTTGGAAAGGCATTCAGGTATGTGTGTATTTAGTTCAGTCTATATTATCTCTCATCATCACTTCCCATAATAACATATCCATGAATATTATTTGTGTGCCTCATTTATTTAGGACACATTCAAAGTAGCCCCTGAAAGTCGCGCATTGATCTTGTCTTCTGCTGGGGCTAAATGGCGACAGTTTAAAACAAATTTGACGACAAACGAGGTTCTTTCATACTATGGACAAAAGAAGAAGCTGAGAAATCCTCCAAAGAAATACACATTCATTGGTAAAGAAAATTGGAGGGAGTTTGTCAAATCAAGGTGTACAGAAGAATGGAGGGTAAGTTTCTTATTTTTAATTCATCAGGTTACCCCTATAGGTCAATACATAAAGTACTTAACATATCGAATAGATTCTCACTTTCCAAGATATTTTCTCCGTAGGAGACACATGAGCTTAATAAGGAACGAGTTCAGAAGAGAAAGTATCATCACAGAACTTCAAGATTTGGTTACATTGGTGTCGAAGAGAAAATGGTAATTAAGTTGCCCTTATCCCTTAACTGATCTACATTACTTGTGTTACATATCTCATATAGTTTATTTGCTATGGGGCCGTGGATGAGATCTTGAAACTCGTAATCGAAAAGATTGTAAGTTGTTATCGCTTGCATACTTTGATCACTCTTATACAGAAGCTATTTTCATTCATAGTCCTGAAATTTGAAACCTACACTAGGATGAATTGTTGGAGAAGCAAGAGCGTGGTGAACTTCTGATTGAACTCGAAACTGATATTGATCTATTGACCCAAGCATTGGGAACTCCGGAGCACTCGGGTAGGGTGAGGGGTGTGGGAGGCTTCATAACTCCAAAGAGGTTCTTTGGCTTACCCAAACAAAGAAGAGTTGCAATCACGAAGGCTGAATTACTGGCTCGTGACAAAGAGCGTGATCGGGAGTTGATTAAGACGAAGAAAATGCTTGCTGAGAGTCAGGCAAAGACGCAGGAGTTAATCAATAAAGCAATTGCTGATTTTTCTTCTCGTTTAACATCTAGCCAAGTTGGAACTCCGCTAGTAGAGGCAAGAGCGCCAATTACCCCTAGCCAAGTTGGTAAGAGTGAGTTACCTCAACATGTCCCCGAGTCCTGCAAGCTCTTATACAAACATGCTAAGGATACCATGGCTGAAACCGGTATGTCCATAACTACTGATCTGGAAGAAGCAGTCTTTGGTGTACCTAAGCAACTAATTGTGTTACGAGAGAATGTGGTTGACCTGTTAGAGCTAAGTTGGATTGGAGCTGGAGTGTTGGATGCTTACATGGCGTAAGTAAAGTTTTTCTATTCTAAGATCTTTACTATTTTAGTTCCATAGTTGATCACGCTAATTGAAGTCAGTTTGCCCTAAATGAATAGGTATCTCTATGAATATGTTGCTGCAAAAAATGAGACAGACTTGTTTGCTTTTGTTGACTCTAGGGCTACAGTTGCTTACACAAGAGCAAGTTTTGTTCCATACTTGGTGGCACGACTAAAAGAAGGGAAGAACGACCTCATATTCATGATCCCTCATAACCCCGGGTGTGTTGTGGTCTTTTTTTTTTTATAACTATATGCACTTATGATCCCTCATAAACTTTGTGTTGGAAAATTGTCAAAAGTCCATTTGGTTGTCTATTGATTGCATGTATGCATTTTTTTTTTAAAATGTTTAGGAACCATTGGATCTTAACAGTTATATAGGAGTCACAAATCTTCATAATTGTCTCCATGCCAAGACCAACTGTGTACAAGGGCTGGGAGAAGGCAGTGCAGAGGTAATTTATTCAGGCTTATGATTTTTATGATTTAACAAATTATTGATAGCTTTTATATCCATATGAAACTTAATTTCAGCATGTGATATATATGTATTGCTGTTAAACAATTCAATGAGGAGACTGGTCATGGTGATGGAAAAATGCCAAAGGTCACACCCCTCAAGGGTACACCTATGCAGCCGGGTGGACATGAATGTGGGTATTACGTAATGCGGTTTATGAAGGAGATTGTAGAGGATGAGAGTCTTTCATTCAACACAAAGGTATAAATATTGGATCTTTCGTGATGTACCTATTACTTATTGATTAGGTGCACATTAGATCTTTGTTGCTTACAATTAAGATGTATGCACTACTATATAGAAATGTAACAACATGCTTTATTTGTGATATTAGTGGGCTGCTGGAAGGAGTCGTACATCCTATTCCCAAGAGGAGATTGATGAAGTCCGGGCTGAACTTGTTGAATTTATAGAGGGCTTGTTGTAGGTCGATCCATTTCTTTTATTAATTAACTACCTAGCTTCTGGAAGGTTTGTCTATTTTTTGAATGAATTCAAGGCCTATTTTTTGGATTTATAATTGCCTAGCTAGAAGCACGTATAGAATATACTAACTAGATCAGGCGAGTTCGCCTTTAACCTTGGTGCCACCAAGATTGAATATCCTATTTTGTGGATTTTGTAAGTATTTAGGATGTGCAACTAGCCTTTAACCTTGGTGTCCCAAACATGCCAATTTTGTTGATAATACAAAGTAGCCAAATGTAGTGCATTGTGTGGCATTTGACCTTTGTTTATGAAAATATGTTCTGTTCGTTTGGTATTGTGTGGTACTTTGATCTGGTGTGTGTGTGTGTGTATATATATAGATAGGATATTGTGTTTATGAACCAAATTGATTCGGTTCATAAGCTAGCACGTCGGGTATGTTCTGATTGGTTGGTATTGTGGTAATGTGGTCTGGTGTATGTGTATATGTATATATAGACAGGATATTATAGCGGTTTTACAGGCAAAAGACAACGATTTGTTGTAATAAAAGACATCAATTTTACGTACTAAACACATCAGTTTTACGTACTAAAAACATCAGTTTTACAAACTAAAAACATCAAATTTACGTACTAACAACATCAGTTTTACGAACTAAACACATCATTTTTATGAACCAAACACATCATTTTTATGAACTAAACACACCAGTTTTATGAACTAAACAAATCTGATTATTAATAATTTATGATGTCTTTAATATATATAAACAACAGTTTTCAAACCAAAAACGATTTCAATATATGTAATAACATCGGTTTTATATTTATTCTATATAGCCAAATTTTGTAAGGAAAAATAACATTATAAATTATAGAGAGAAAATGAATATACATATGTAGGATATCTATACATGTGATGTCTCTTTCATGTTAAAACATCGTTCAATTTTAAAAAAACGATGTCTAGGAGCTTAATTGTGTTATGATACACATCTTCATCGACCTAACAATACAAAATAACAAGGGTTATGAAGAGATGAGTCTATCAAAACAATGATATAAGCAACATAAATAATGTTTTACAGTATTAAAAATATCATTTTTATAAATATAAACGATGTTGTAAACAATATATACATCGGGTTCTGGCCGATGTGAAATTTTTTTGACTTTTTACATCCCCCACATAGACATCGATTTTTTTTTTTTGAAAGCTATCGTCTATTACCCGATGTTAAATAACAAATTTCTAGTAGTGTATCGATGTTCGCCTAGGCCAATGCTGATGGTGAACTTGCCCGGGTCATCTCTCTTTTGGGGAAAGTTGACGGCGTTGCAATCTTCTGAAATCTCCGACATAGACCTCTTATTGCTCAAGATCTCTTTCAAGAATTTGATGTATGCCGGCATCTCTCGAAGAGCTTCCGTTAAAGGAATGGTCACATTCAAGCCTTGAAGAACCTTTATAAACCTCCTAAACTTCCCTTCGGTTGGATCCTTGAGAGCCTTTGGTGGATAAGGGAGCTTGGGTTTGGCTTTTGGAGTGGTCAATACATCGGGTGTAGGTGTGGGTTGGCCTGCGGAGGTATCGGCGCCGATGGTAGAGGGGTTGGCGTCGAGGGATTGTGCAGGAGCTTCCTCAGCGGTGTCGACGCCGAGGTCTGGGGTATCGGCGCCGAGGGTCTGTGTGCTTACAGCAGTTTCTGCAGTAGTTTGGTTTGCCGTTAGGGTGTCGGCGCCGAGGTCAGAAGTGTCGGCGTCGAGGCCTGTGTAGGGCTGGCCAATTTTTTCTCATTTCTCCTTGGCCTTCCTTTCCGGTAGAACCTTCCCACTTCTTGTTTGAATGGCTGCGATATGTTGGGATTTGGTGTTGGCTTCATTTTGGCTGGGTAGTTGGCCACTTGGCTTTGGAATTTGAGCCGCCAATTGACCCAATTGGGTCTCAACGTTCTTCCTCCAAATATCAATGTCCCCGAACCTTGCGTTCATGCCTCGCAGCTGCGTATTGATCTCCAAATTGGACTGTCTAGCATCCGCCTTGGCCTCAGCTTGGCCCTTCCTTAAATCTTCCAAAATAGATCTCATATCATCCCTAGGTTGCTCACGATCCACATGGTCTGGAGGTCTATATGGGGGTCGTTGATCATGTTGAGGAGGATGGTTACCCAAAATGGAGTGCCCTTTGTTCCTTTGGTAGTAGTTGCCTTGGCTCCTATAAGGATCTCTCATGTAGTTCACTTCTCCATATGATTCATCGGATTTCACTTGATTAACATGTGGGCAAGCGTTGGTAACGTGGGAAGTGGACCCACACTCTATGCATGGTTTGTTGTTGGAGAGAAACCTTACTTGCTTCTTTAATTTTCTATTCTCATCCTCTATAAATTGTTGCCGCACATCAGGGTCAATCTCATCGGAAGGTTGATAGAGTGGCATCGATGGAGAGGGCCTCGCATCAATGTTCGTGGGGGTCCCATAAGTAGTATCAAAGTCCGTGAGCTTGTCAAGTGCATCCCACGCCTCTTGAGGAAGCATCTCAATGTACCTATATGATGTGTGGATGTTGATCTGGTCCTTAGTAGCCGAGTTGATGCCGTTGAAGAAGATCTCTTGTAAAAAATAAGTGGTTGCTCATGAGTAGGGCATTGGCGAATCAACTCCTTGAACCTCTCCCAAGGTTCGGCGATAGTTTCATTCCTTAATTGCTTAAAGGTCGTGATCTTTTTGCGCAGCTCCGTCGTCTTCATTGGTAGAAAGAACTTGCTCATGAATAGATCATGAAGCTCCTCCCATGTGTTGATGGATCACGACGGCAAGCTTTCGAGCCAATGAAGGGCTTTTCCCACTAAGGACCAACGAAAAGCCTTCAAGCGAAGCTACTCCAAATTGTTTCCATCGGCTATGGTATCACACATCTCCTTGAACTCCTTCATGTGCTCCATAGGGCACTCATTGGGTTTTCCTTCAAAAAGAGTTCGCTTCACCATGGTGAGGAAGCTAGTCTTGATCTCAAAGTTGATATTGGGGAGAACGATGGCCGACTCTGGCACCCACAGCGTAGGATGCATGTATTGGCGAGCATTGGTTGGAATTCTCTCCAACTCTTCCCTGAGATTTTCAGCCTCCTCCCTTGCTACTCTAGCGGCGTCAATCTCTCTTTGACGAGCTTGATTGGCAGCGGCTTCCCGCTACGCCACCTCTTGATTCTCTTTGCGAAGCCTTTCTAGCTCCGCACAAAGTGTTTCCATTTCCGACATCTTTCGCCTAAGCCTTTCCTTTAGATGTTGGTGTAGAACACGTTCGGGCTCGGTGAATGGCTCGTATAGAGGACGGTCACTTCTTCGCATAAACCTTAAAACAAAAACAAAGAAAACGAAATTAAAAAGAAAGATGGGGATGGGCTATTCCCAACCCTAAAACAACTAGATTAGGCGCGATTGATTACTCCCCGGCAACGGCGCCAATTTGACGTGCGTGAGGGGAGATCGATGCCTATGCTCACTCCAATCAAATATATTTATGCTTGAATCCCTCTATGTCAGCGGTTCTATCCTAGTTGTTTTATGGTCGAAAATAGGGGAATTAATGGCACAAATAGGGGTTGTAAATGGTGGTGAACACACTGAATTTGGCTCAAGTAACAAGTGATTGCAATATATGAGAAAGAACTTCCAAGATTAGGGCTAACCACAACAACAAACACATGTATAAATCAATGAATCATGTAAGAAATCATGCTTTTATCTCAATCAAACAAATCAAATCACTTTCGTATAAGAGACTTATTTGACTATACCTTTTCTTAATTAGGTCTTTTTAACTTTCATCAAAAATCCCTAATTACTATCAATGTTAACAATCTCCTTTGGTGAATTCAATTGTAACAATGAATGCCATAGATTTTCATCAAGAGTTAAACACATAGGTAGAAATAGATAAAAACATCTCATAAATATAGATTCATTCATTCACACACATGCTTATTGTTGGGTTCACCCCAATCCTAGAAGATGGGGGAACTACTCACTCATCGCAAAGGAAAACATAAGAACAATGGAAGAATTCATAATCTTAAATTGCATAAATCAAACCTTAAAATTCACGTTCAAACTTTAAGCCAAAAATTCCCAGAACGTACGACTGTGCTGCTGTAAATCAGCCGTGTGCTGTGTGAAGAGATATCCCTAATTAGCCTCTAATTGGCTTTATTTAAAGATAGAATTTTTAGACTTAATCTCCAAGGAAAGAGATTTAATCTCAGGAAAATAATAAAATCTAACTAAGGAAGGATAAAATATTTCAAGTCTATATAACTAAAAGATCCTAAAAGAGATTTAGAAGAAAATCCTAATTAAAAATCCCATTAAGTAAATAAATCAGCCCGCGGAAAATTTCTCCTGGTGCGCAGGGTATCGGCGCCGAGGTCTAAGGTGTCGGCGCCGAGGGTCTGTTAAAAAACAGTGCTACTGGAATTTGCTGGATGTCGGCATCGAGGGTCTGGGTGTCGATGTCGAGGGTCTGTTACACACTTCTTCTCCATCTTTACTTGTTTGATTTCCAATCTTTTTGTGCCCTTTTTCCTTCCTTCTTCACTCTTCCTTAAGCTATAGAATTGCCTCTTTTTAGCTTCAAAACCTACAAAACACCACCAAAGCTTGTGTAGACATCCATATCTCGAAAAATACGAAAACTAACACAAACGACACACTTTACTAACACAAAAGGTAATAAAATGACTCAAATGGAATGAAAACATGATGCAAAATATGACTAAAAATGTGGACATCATATGCTTGTCGCCTATTGTCGTGCATCTCGAGATTGAATCCATGCGAGTCCGAGTCGCCAGCCTGCAGCCCCACCACCAGCGTCTGGATCCCCCTCCTTCTCCCTTCGCTACGTCAGATTGCGCTCCAACTTTCTTTTCTTTTTTCCTTTTCTCTCTGGCTACGGTCTACCTGCTATACCAGTTACCATGGGAGTGGACCCCGGTCCGGTTTTATGCAAATAAAATTCGGATTGGGATAGCCCTGCAAATATTTCCCCCAAAAGGGTTATTTTTGCAAATGGCCCTTTTCTTTTTTAGTATATAGTATATATGTGTTTACAAATAAAAGAAAACGAGACATTAACTATTAGTATCAAAATATTAGAAATTTTGAAAAATGCTAATGATTTATAAAATTATTTTAATTTTGATTACAAAGAAGTCTATAAATTATTTTTAAATTTTATAACTCTTTTTAGGAATAAAATAAGAGAATTTGATAATATATACATCAGTTTTTTTTTTTAAATTATTAAAAAATATATTTTTAAATCTATTTGAGATTATAATTTAAATATAAAGATTAGAATATTATAATATCATATATACTTGACAAAACCCAAATGAAAATAGAAAACGAGTGGTGACTTGTTAATAAAAACCATTTAACGAGTGGTTTTCTATAATTTCATATTATCTGGTGATTAAGTGTAAAAGCACGTATTTAACGGGTGATTTTTTGTAAATTTTCTTTTCTGTATTATTGATATTTTCTTTAGAAAAAACATGGCATGATTGCGTGGATTGTACTAATATATTACGGAGTATCAATTCAAAATACTTTCTTGATAATGTGTCGCCACCCTATTAATGATATGTTTTTTTTTCTCTCAAAACCATTCTGAAATGGTTCAGCTGGAAATGACTTGCGGGTAGTATAACCAAAGGTCCCTGGTTCAAACTCTGGATGACCGTTTTCTATTTACCGAATTCAAGGTAGGTTTTTTAACGAATTATAATTTTTTTTCTTTTATGATTTATTGTTCTCTTTTTCTTTCTCTTTAAATCAATCACATTTTGTTCTTCTATTTTTAACCCATAACTAGTTGATCAAGCCGACAAAAACCAATAATATTTAATAATAAGCGTAAGAGAATCCATATGAATCAATAAGAATAGGGACGAGTATAGGAATTTGACAACTTTGCAAACCAAATCTTCAATCTATAGACGGAATGACAGAGGTTAGCACTCCGTGGCAATGGAGGCTACTCTCTAGGGTTTTCCCAATCGTCAAAAAGGCATAAAAATGTTTGAACAAAACCCTAAAACATCCTACAATAGTAGACAAAATCGAGTCTTAAAGATAGTCTTAAACATAACTAGGGTTCAATATTTAATTGAAATGCACATTCAATGATGGACAAACCCATGACCGCAGTTACTGTTCGATCACTTATAAAATTCTGGTCGAATCTAGTCTTGCCAATAGGAGAGGCCACGACATATAGTCTAATTCGGGATCATGCAGACTCTGTTGTGGCTTGCAATGCCTCACCCTGCAACTCCACTTTAACACTAATGTCAAAAGGGCTTAGACGACATACTTCTTCTGGGACTTTACGGGTAACGAGTTGGCCCTTCGTCGCATTGAAGTAGGGGGAGATAGTCTCACTATTATCGATCAATCCCATTTCTAGTCTCTGAAAATGTCCATGGGTGATTGAGATGGTGATCACCGATGTCGTCCTTCTCCTCATCCAATCCTTTTGAGTATGTGAGCTTTAGTCATGTCTATTGAGAAGTCGACCAGGTTATAGATAAAGTGGTACACGTTTTTCGTTCATCGGATCCGACGATCTTGTCTTCACACCCATAACTCCTAGTTCTCGTCTACAAAGACGATATTGGGTGGTGGTCTAACATCGCGTAACACCACCCAAACTCTTATCTTAAAAAATAGTTATGCGTAAATTTATTGGTTTAGAAGAGAATATATAGGGGTAATTAATGTTCAAATCAATAATTAGTTTTCAGGATTCTAAGTGATTATCAATCATAATTATAATCATTTTCAAAATATCTATTATATATAATAACAGAGAAGTCGTCTATGTTGCCTTACGACTTCTTTTCAATAGTAGTGTTTTTAACCAATTGAATTTTTTTCCAACAATAACAATATAATATAGCAATATGTGTTAAAGATAATATTTTACCAAATTTTTATCTGGTTCCACTTAATCAATATAACAATTTAAAATAAGATTTTACCTATTTTCAATAAATATTGATATTCAATTCTTCAATTCATTTATTAGAAAATTTATCACCCTAATAGATGCATTAAATAATAAGATTTATAATATCTAAAATTAATCAATTAATTATAGTTGTGTGTCTAGAACAAAAAAAAAAGTCTATAATAAAGTAACCAAAAAATTTAAGAAAATATGATTTTTTAAAAAAAACTTTTACAAATAAAAAGGGTTATAGTAGTTCTTGGAAAGAAAAAAATACATTTACGGATGATTTTCTGCAAAACCTTTATTTTAAAGGTGGTTTAATTTGCCAAAACCAAACCTATTTTAAGGGCGATTTTCTGTAATTTACCTATTATAAATTTATAATGTCTTTAAAATATCATGTTTTTTAAAAGAGTTAATTTGTGAAAAAGGCTAGATTATTGGCTAATATTAGCATAGTGGCAATGGCTGATGTGCGCTCATTTCACCATGTTTTATGTCAATCTTTTATGCCAATTTTTATGTTATATTTGCATTCTAGGATGGGATTATTAGGAATTTGTGTAGTTAAGCTTAATATTGCAAGATATGGAGTCTACACAAAGTTTGATTGGATTTTAAGGAGTTTAGAGATGATTTGAAGAAGTTTGGACGCACTTTGGAGCTTAAAGGAAAACCATGAAGACATTGGAGAAGCTAAGGAAGAGCGCAAGATGGTGCATCTGGAGAAAAGCCCACTTTTCTCCATTCATCATTTTGAATCAAGTTCTGATGACTTCATAAGATTTGTAGCCCTCGAAAAGAGCTTTCCAATTCATATTCATATGCATGAATCAAACGAACGAGGACTCGTGAAAGTGCGTTTCAAAACAAAGTTGACATAGTACTCGATATCTACCAACATGACTCGATATCGAGTCCACTACTCGATATCGAGTGAACATCCACTCGAAATGCCAACATCAAGAGCCGAGATCAAATTTAGACCAGAACCATTGAGTTGATATCGAGTCATTTGACTCGATATCGAGTGACCCTCGGGAACCGTCCGACGCGTTTTTGGAGTCCGAATTCAAGGGAGATTACTTAGCTACGAAGTGAATATCTTTTATCTACTTTGAAGACATTTATCCCCATGGTTTAATCCTATTTTACCTAGGGGAATTTTATTTCATTCATATTTATTTATTAAGAAAGATTTATCTTTAGATAGATATAGATAGATGATAGATATATGATCTCCTTGGTAGCAAGGATTGAACCCTGTAAATAAAGCCCTAAAGGCTGGTTCTTCATTCATTCAAGTCAAGTCGCCTTCGAACGCAAGTAGGAAGGAGAGAGAGGAAGAGAGGGGACGGTTGACAATGGTTGTAAGTTTTAGTTTCATATTAAAGTTATTTATTTTCATGTTTTGTTTCTAGTTTCCCTCTTCTAGGGTTGGGGTGAGCCCAACGATAGGCATGTGTTCTTAATCAATGAATTCATAATTGTGTATGTTTCCATCATCATCTACCTCTATGCTTAACCCTTGGATGAGAATTCAAGGAATTCATTGATGCGGGACCATCTAAGACACCTCCGAACACACCTATCATACTTGGGGATAGACTTATGACTCGAGCTCGTGCTAAGAAGCTTCAACAGGATTCTTTCATGTTTGTGAGTCATGCTCTTTTCTCAAGCGCGGTTCAACTTCAAGAGGATCCATTGAAGACATATTTGTGTTTGACACTTGAAGTGGCCGATTCTTCTTAGTTCCTAGTGTGGCCGGAATTACTAAGTGTTGGAGACTTCTTCTCATGCTATTTTTAGTAACTTTCTTTACTTAAGTTATTTTAGGTAATTTTAGGGTTTACAAAAAAACTATTTTATTTGTTATTTTCCTAAAATCAGCCTCTTAGGTTAAAAGGAGAGGCACACCGTCATTGTAGAACTCACGTACACTTTCATTGAAGAAATTCCTCCTTTGTGTGAAACACATCGAGTGATTAAGGCGATCGATTGGAGCTTCGCTCATCGATTGCAAATTGGTATTGTTTCAACTTGGTTTGCCCTGTGTTTGTCAATCTCGCGAAGCTGGGTGATCCCTGGTATCCACGAGCCATCTCCTTGTTCTTCCAAGTTGTTCGCTTGGTTGTGTAGGGTTGTAGAAATGGGTTATATAGTCATTGGTGTTGGATCTTGCCTTTTGAGCCAAGGGTATTCATCTTGTTCTATGTAAATCACTTCACCCAACTATCGTGTCTTTCATCTTTGTTATTTTCGAGTCTCATACATTTAATTACAGCCGCACCTTGTACGTTCATTGTTTGATCACAAGGAATTAGATAGAAGATAGTTGCCTAAATTAGCCCAAATCCTAACATATTTCTATCTTTTTAGGGCTGAATTTTATTTTATTCACCATGTTTTATAAATTCTGAATTTTTCCTTCATATTTTCAGATTTCTTGCATTAGTTGCTGCAAAAAGTGAAAAAAAAAAAAGATTCGAAAATACAAAAAAAAAAAAAAAATAGAGAAAGAAAGTTCTTTGTTTGTTCTTTTGAGTTAATTGTTTCATCTAGTGCAAGAAGACATCAAGGGACCAATTTTGTGGTGAATAAACAGCCCTAGCCAAGCCTCTTTTTCCCTAAAAAAATACCTTGAAACCCTACCTTTGCAACAACAACATCCTTACTTGGGTTACAAATCAAAAGAGGTAAATTATCAAAGGTTGATTCTTTCTTTTCTTTTCCGCAAAAATCAGTCCATAATTGTTCTATACTTGCCATTGTCGAGTCTGGTTTCTCACCTACTGATTTTTGTCGAGTCATATAGCTTTACCTTTTCCATTGTCGAGTCTTTTCCTTGCTTGTGTCGAGTTCTTTTCTTGCTTGTGTCGAGTTGTGCAAATTGATTCATTCATTATTCCTTTTATCTATTGATATTATATACCTTGTGTTTGCTAAGTCCTAGCTTGAGCATTGTCTTGCCCAAGGCGGATTGAAACAACAAGCATAACATACCAATATAAGAGAGGTAGTGTTGAGTTATACATTTGCGAGGTTGCTTTTAGTTTTTACTAACCTTTCACATAGTTCTTTGTTTGTTTTATTTGTGATGTCTAATCGGGGCAACAATACTACTACCACTCCTGATCTTGTTTCTCCCGAGGTGTTCAATCTTTTGAATACCATGAATGAGAACATAGCAAGACTAATGGAGAGGATGGCAACACTAGAGTCCCAACCTTCGGGCTCTAACACGGTGCCCGGACAAGAAGTACCACCTAGAGGTGAAGTGCCTACGAATGAAAGGGAAGAAACTCATCCTATTCCTCCTAATAATAATGCTAACACACATAATGTTCCTCCTCAATTAGATAATCCTCTCTTTGATGAAAATCCCTCTCCTAATAAAGAGAGGCGTGGTAGGAATAATGTGTTTGTTGGTGCGCAGGGATGGCGAGGTCGCATGCATCAGGAAGAGTTCTACTTTTCGGAGGACAATTATGACTTCCAAGAAGAGGATCACTGAGAGAAACGTCCTAGGAGGAATGATAGGGGTCGACCCCAATGAGCACCTAGGGAGCCTAAGCAAGATGGCGTGGGCAAGGTGAAGGTGAAGATTCCCTCAATCGAGGGTGAGTGCGATCCATATGCTTACATCGATTGGGAAACCAAGATGGAGAAAATCTAGAGTTGCCATAACTTCTCCGATCAAAAAAAGGTACAACTCGCTTCTCTTGAATTTCAAGGTTTTGCACTAATTTGGTGGGATAATCTTGTTACAGAAAGGAGAAGAGCTTTAGATGCACCCATTACTAGTTGGGACGAGAGTTGTTTAGTCCTTTTATGGCAGTGGTGGAGGGGTCACTTATTGTGATTCATAATGTTTTGGTAGGATAGGTTGAACTTTTCCGTGATTTAAGGGACTATTCATTTATTTGAAATATGCAGATGGATTTGACAGGATTCTGAATAGATTCTTTCCATGTGTAGGTCATGCAAAGTGCCTTCAGAATCCCCGATTCAAGCCCTCTTCCTCGTTCAGCTCCCTTAATAAATGTTGGTGCAGACTATGTTGTCTGTACTGTTGTGTTTGCAATATATATCAAGGCGTGCGGATTTGGTGTTGCAATTCATTCCACTGTTGTCTTTGTTTTGTTATTTTTTTATTTACAGGGGAAGCAATGGCTTCGTCAGTTTCTAGGATGCAGGATTTTTATCATTCTATGGATGTGGAGGATAGGCTTCATCGCTTGGGGATCTTTTGGTATTTTATAAAATTATTTGTTGTTGTGTTGTATAAATCCTTATCTAATGGTGTTTTGCTACATCTTCTTCCTTGTTTTTTCGAAAGAATGTACGGTCATGCGGTGTCAGATCGCGTTTGTTTAGTATCTTCGAGTGGGCAGGAATTTCGCGTTCAATTTTTCAAGGACAGCTTTAACCGCTGATGGTTGATCGATGGCTGGAATAATTTCACGATTAACAATGGCCTTCGCGCTGGATCGACAATGGTGTTTTTCAAGAATGTAGTGGAGCGTCGTTTTAAAGTTCTCACTCTTGAGAATGAGGAGTAATGTAATTTGTATCGCGAGGCGGTGGTTTATGGGCTTTTAATAAAGCATGACTCGTTCATTCTGTAATTTGTCTTTATTTTTCTGGATTGATTTGCGAGAAAGTGATGCTTTGTTTTGTGACTTTGTCTTTGTTTAATGTAATTGCTTTGAGCTAAATTTTTGGAAATCGCGTGCCATTTGGTTATGCTTTAGGTAATTTACCGGTTGCTTTCGAGTTGGAAATGGTATTTTCTTGATTTGATGTGGGTGGGCAGGGAGGCAGAGTGTTGTCTTAACTTCCTGCCACGTGTATTACATGTAGAAACATGTAGAATACTTTGGGAAAGTTTGGATTGGGGCGATCTCTTTGTTCAGTGTATTCCATAAATGTTAAGCACAATAAAAAAAATATATATATATATATATATAGGGTGAGGTTAAAGTCAAAATGGGGCTTAAGATGAAAAAAAGTCTTAAAGTGAAAATTGAGTTTTTAGTAGGTAGCTGTATGCGCGGGTTGTTTAAGAAATTGAATCGGACAGAACCGGAAAAAAAAATGGGTTGAAGTTGAACCACTCACACGCTGAACAAATCAACCACCCGTGACCCGACCTTCCTTCCTTCCCTCCGCGAGTTGCCAGCCTCCCACCGGCCACCAGCAGCAAGCCTCCCTCCCGGAGATGGAGGCGACGGTGGCTACTCCCGGAGATGGAGGCGGCGGCGGCGACCTTCCCCTACCATGGCTACTCCCAGATCGTCCTCTGCTCCCATGGCCCCCCTCGCCCTCTCCTTCTCATCCTCTACTTCTCGCTCGTCGCTCCTTACCATGGCTGCTCCCAGATCTGGTCCTAGCCTCCAATTTCTCGCCTTGACTCATCCGTCCCCCCTCGCTTCACTTTCCTACCTCCATGGCTGCTCCCAGATCTGACCTAGGTTTCTAATTTTCGGAATTGCAGAGAGAATTCAAACAGTCCGAGATGAGAAATCTGGTTTAATTAGAGGATGAACTACTTGATTTGTGGTTTAATTTGGTTGTTTGTTGAGGCGGAATCAAAATTCGATTGCAACTTTGAGTTTGATTGCAGTCGCCAAGAGGTCGAGTTGTCGCACCGCCACCCATCGCCGCCGGTTGTGCCGCACCGTCTTTTGCCGGATCCACCACCCCCGAAGCCGTCTTTGCGTGCCCTCGCCTAGCTGCCACCGATGCTCCATCAGCCGCCTGTTGCCGGAACTGTGTGCTTTGTACGGGAGGAGGAAGGAGATGCTAACATTACAAAAAATCTCCCCCATAGTTTCTGTTTTTATAAATATTGCCCTATTTTAATTATATAAATTACAGATTTTAACCTATAATTTTTATTGGGGTTTGAATGCTATAAGGTGCATCTTCAATATTAAGTGCATAAATAATAAATCAAATTGCACTTTATCTTTTTTATTCATCCACTTTATAATATTAATTGTGCACTCCATATTATTATTAATAGACTTTATCATTTTATAATATTAATTGTGCACTTCACAATATTATTCATGCACTTCATATTTTTTTATTCATACACTATTTTACTCTTGCACTTTATTATTTTATTTGCACAACATAATATTATATTTGTACAATCTAAAGTTATATTTGCACAATATAATGTTATATTCGTACAGCATAATATTATATGTGCACAAAGTAACATTGTATTATTAGATATGCACAACATAATGTTATATTTGGAAAATATCGTGTTATATTTCCACAATATAATGTTATATTTGCACAGCATAATGTTATATATGCACTTTATCATCTTATTTGTGCACATTATCATTTTATTATTGCACTTTATAATCTTATTCATGAACGAGAACAAAAAGAAGACAACCATAAATAGCTTATGCGGAATTTTGAACTCGAACATATGTGTATTGACACATCGCTATACCATTTTTAATTGAGCTAATAGGCTTTTATTCTTGCACTTAATAATCTTATTCATGTACTTTGTCATTTTATTCTTGCACGTACTCATTTTATTCTTGCACTTAATCATTTTATTCTTGCAATTAACATTTCATTTGCACAACATAATATTATATTTGCATAGCACAATATTATATTTGCACAATATAATACTATATTTGCACACCATAATGTTATATATGCATTATATCATCTTATTTGTGCACATTATCATTTTAATATTCCATTTTATAATCTTATTCTTGCACTTATCATTTTATTTGCACAACATAATATTATATTTGCACAACATAATATTATATTTTCACAACACAATATTATATTTGCACAATATAATATTATATTTGCACACCATAATGTTATATATGCATTATATCATCTTTTTTGTGCACATTATCATTTTATTATTGCATTTTATAATCTTATTCATGAACGGGAACAAAAAGAAGACAATCATAAATAGCATGTTTAGTAAGCTAATTAAGGGGGATCATATATATAATCCTCTATGTGACCATTTTCCACATTTTTTAAATCCAACTCAGATGATGGGAGCCTAATTAAAACTGTGAATATAAAGTCACTAGATCCCTAGCAGTTGCAGAAATTTTGAATATAATCTCTGACTATAGTGTCTTACAAAGTTCACTTTTTATTTGTTTAATTCAAATTTCAAATGCAGAAATTTGCATTCATTATATGTTGTTATGCAATAGCAGCTGCAGTAACACTAGCAGTAGCAATACATTTTCTGTAGCAGCAATACCAAATAGTAGCAGTGGACTTTTTCAAATTGCATAAATAAGACAGGAACAACTAATATCAACAGCAATACTTTTGAGCAATAAATAAGACAGCAACAGTGGCTTTTGTTAAAATAACTTTGAGTGCATAAATAAGCACCTTACAATACTGTTAGGACTACATAAGACATGTGCACAACATTGCTGAAATCTGAATACACAAGGCCGTAGCAGCAGCATTTGAGCCAAACAAGTATGGTTCTACGTAAATCCAGAAATTAATCTGTTACTTAATCAACAGAACATGTTCTTCAGTATAGCTTCGCTCCCCATTGGCACTCCCCTCAGCTATGAACACTGCAGCCCCAGGAATGCTCTGGCCATGGTGAATCCCATTCTCAGGCAGACCAGGTGTAGGTGAACCTATCTTCTCACAAGCCTCAACAAGTTCATCAACAGACAGATTACTGTTAAGTCTATAAGCAATTCTGACAAATTTCAATGCCCGGTCCTTATTGCCCGAAGCAATTGCCAACTTGGAAATCACAATGCATTTCAAAGCCTCGTCCTTGTTGCCATCCATGGGTTCAATTGGGCTTTAACCAAACCGAATCACTGGAACAAACTCAAAAGCTCCGATCCAAAACCAAATCCTATTCAAATCCAGATCAAAAGCTTAGCTTCAGGTCGGATTATCATCAATAAATGACAGTATAACGTTCTGAATTCAAATGAAGGCATCGCAAATTCAACAGAAATATAGAAAATCTACATAAAATCTATAGCATCGGATACTTGTCGACTTCACCTAATATATGTAAGTTCTATAAAGAAGATCAAAATAAATAGAGACTTGATCGATTTAATTGGAGAGACACTATGAGGGTTAGGATTCTGAAAAACAAAAACAATAACTAATTGCAATAATAAACAGGGGGAAAGGGGGAATTGAAGAGCTCTTTGATAGACCTAAAGGGATTTGGAGGGATTCACGTCCAGTAGAAAGAAGTGATTCAATAAACCAGTTGGATTGAAGTGAGAACATTTAAGGTCGATTGTACTGTCAATCCACATCTTAGGTGATATCTGTATTTGGAACAATCAAACCTCATTTTGCTCTTTGGGTGATTGGTAGCATCTTAGGTGATATCTGTATTTGGAAAGGATTAAATTTCTGACTAAAACATGGAAATTCTCTAAAATCACATTGACACAAAAAATTCAGATCAAATATCAGCGGTTAGAACTAATAGATTTGATCAGTATTAAATTAACATCAACGACATTCATTCAAAACAATCAACAAAACTAAGAGTAAGCAAAATCAACAAAAGCCAAAAGCCACGTGCACGAAATGACAAGGGTTGCTCAATTATTGAACAGATAGTGCAAAATCGATGGTCGAATCTACAAGGTTCGTGCACCATTCGCACCATACTACCAAAAAGGGGCACGAAATGGCGCCCTCCAACCAACGAAGCTAAAAGAAATCAACGAAAGCGAAAGCATAAGGGAAATAATGAACAAAGCTAATAGAAATCTGACCTTGGTTCTTTGATGAAGATGAAACGCATTTTTTGGGCGGATTTGATCTCCGAGAAATCGACGGGGAAGGTTGCAAACCCCTTTGTTTTTCCTTGTTCAACAAGGGCGGATTTAGCCTGGATAAATCACAAATCACAAATCCCCAATTTACCTTAATAGATTCTATCCAAACCCTAACAATTGAAATTTCTCAAATTAATATGGACAATATCAATGTGTGGGAAAAATCAAAGTAAAAAAATCCAAAAGTGAGGAAACATATCACAATTGTGTGGCATAAGAGGAAGAGGAAGAATAGGGGGCTGAGCAATCAAAGTTAATATTACGAAATAATCTCAGCCATCCATTTTCCCTAAACCAATGGCCCAGATGTGTTCACATGTTACACAATAAGCCTTGTTCTCATATGATCTATCCTCTATAAACACACACACACACACACACACACACACACACACACACACACACACACACACACACACACACACACACACACACACACACACACACACACACACACACACACACACACACACACACACACACACGTCCACACACACACACACACACATATACATATATACATATATATGAGAGCGTGGGATGTGTGTTATTATATTGCCTTTGCTTGCTCTCCGTAATTTTTCTGAACTGGTGTGAGGAACAATAGCTTTTCCTAACCCGACGGCGTCGAGATTTTATCTAGTCCATTGATTATGAGAAAAAGCTTGAATACTTCGTAGTTCTTCCAACCCTTTATATGTGCTTTTTATATTTCTGGGCTTTTTTCAGTAAAGGTTTGCTTTGATTTTCTGCAACTGCTTCCAGATCCCTTTAGCACTATGTATGGTCATGTGGTGTGGGATCATGGTTGCTTGGTTTCCCCTACCGGGTGAGAGTTTTGCGTGAGGGTGTCTTAGGATAGTCAGGGTCGTTATTTACTGATTGAAGGTTGGCGTGTGTTTGCAGAAGACAGTGATTTGCGCGCCGGTGCGTCCCTAGTGATTTTTAAGTATGAAGGAGGGAATCGCTTTACAATCATCGTCCTGGAAGCGAGTGAATGAGTTTTTTTTTTTGTGAAGCAACGACGATGTTGTTTTTCCTGTTTGGTTTTAAACAATGGCTTTGTTTTCATTTGTTTGTATCTTATCCGTATGTTGCTGTCTGAATGTTTATCTTGAGTGTTTTGTACTTTGTTTGAATCCATTATATAATGAATGTGTCGCGTGGTTAGATGAATTTATCTTTCGTAGAGGTTTATTTGCACATCCGTGTTTGAAAGACACGCGATTGCTAAATTTATTCTCCATAGAGGATTATTGGCATATCCGTGATTGAAAGACACGCGATTGCTAAATTTATTCTCCGCAGAGGCTTATTTGCACATCCATGTTTGAAAGACACGCGATTGCTAAATTTATTCTTCATAGAGGCTTATTTGCACATCAGTGTTCGAAAGACACGCGATTGCTAAATTTATTATCCGTGGAGACTTATTTGCACATCCGTGTTCGAAAGACACGCGATTGCTAAATTTATTCTCCGTAGAGGCTTCTTTGCACATCCACATTCGAAAGGCACGCGATTGCTAAATTTATTCTTCGTAGAGGCTTATTTGCACATCCGTAGAGGCTTAAATGTAGATGGATTTGACAGGATTCTGAATAGATTCTTTCCATGTGTAGGTCATGCAGAGTGCCTTCAGAATCCCCGATTCAGGCCCTCTTCCTCGTTCAGCTCCCTTAATAAATGTTGGTGCAGACTATGTTGTTTGTACTGTTGTGTTTGCAATATATATCAAGGTGTGCGGATTTGGTGTTGCAATTCATTCCACTGTTGTCTTTGTTTTCTTTTTTTTTTTATTTACAGGGGAAGCAATGGCTTCATCAGTTTCTAGGATGCGGGATTTTTATCGTTCTATGGATGTGGAGGATAGGCTTCATCGCTTGGGGATCTTTTGGTATTTTATAAAATTATTTGTTGTTGTGTTGTAATAATCCTTATCTAATGGTGTTTTGCTACATCTTCTTCCTTGTTTTTTTGAAAGAATGTACGGTCATGCGGTGTCAGATCGCGTTTGTTTAGTATCTTCGAGTGGGCAGGAATTTCGCGTTCAATTTTTCAAGGACAACTTTAACCGCTGGTGGTTGACCGAGGGCTGGAATAATTTCACGATTAACAATGGCCTTCGCGCTGGATCGACAATGGTGTTTTTCAAGAATGTAGTGGAGCATCGCTTTAAAGTTCTCACTCTTGAGAATGAGGAGTAATGTAATTTGTATCGCGAGGCGGTGGTTTATGGGCTTTTAATTAAGCAGATGACTCGTTCATTCTGTAATTTGTCTTTATTTTTCTGGATTGATTTGCGAGAAAGTGATGCTTTGTTTTGTGACTTTATCTATGTTTAATGTAATTGCTTTGAGCAAAATTTTTGGAAATCGCGTGCCATTTTGTTATGCTTTAGGTAATTTACCGGTTGCTTTCGAGTTGGAAATGGTATTTTCTTGATTTGGTGTGGGTGGGTAGAGAGGCAGAGTGTTGTCTTAACCTATGTTACACGGAAACAGAAACGGAAACCGGAAGGGAAACAGAAACGGAAATGGGGAAACGACAATCAAAATTTTGTAGGAAACGGAAACACCGAGGAAACGGCAATATGAATTATATGTTCATTTAAAGGTCTAAATAAGAGCAATAAATATATCACCAAGTTATACACATAGAATGCAACATGAGGCTACAAATTGAAATGTTCAATACTGTGATATACAGTGTCCTTTACTCCATCAGTTGCAGATCGAGTCGGTTTGTTGGCTTTGTTCAACACTATGACTTCCACTATGACCACTACTCGCATTTGAGGATGACATAGTTCAAGCCAAGAGAGAGCACTGAGCAAGTGAGAGTTTACCTGGAAAGCACACCGAAAAGAGAGAGAGGTCGTTGGAAGGGAGGAGAGGAGGGAACACAAAAAATGGGAGAGTAGGAGGTGGCAAGGCTAGAGGGAAATGAGAACTTCAAACGGGATGAAGGGGAAGCATGTTTTAGAGTTTGGTTGTTTATTTTTTTCCAATTATAAAATTAGTGGAAACGCCACCTGGCAAGGTAGAAACGTTTCTGACCAAGCGGAAACGGTCAAGGTTTCTGACTTTTCTGGTCAACGAAATGGTCAAATTTTCTGACCTCTCAGAAACGTTTCTGAGGTGTTTTCGCAGAGTTTCAGAGTTTCTTCATATCCAGAAACGGGAAATCGCTATGAGATGGAGTTTCGGGGTATCATAGGTCTTAACTTTCTGCCACGTTTATTACATGTAGAATACTTTGGGAAAGTTTGGATTGGGGCGATCTCTTTGTTCAGTGTATTACACACACACACGCACAATAAATATACATACAGACGCGCGCGCACACACACACACACACACACACATGAGAGCGTGGGATGTGTGTTATTATATTGCCTTTGCTTGCTCTCTGTAACTTTTCTGAACTGGTGTGAGGAACAATAGCATTTCCTAACCCAAGGGCGTCGAGATTTTATCTAGTCCATTGATTATGAGGAAAAGCTTGAATACTTGGTAGTTCTTCCAACCCTTTATATGTGCTTTTTATATTTCTGGGCTTTTTTTAATAAAGGTTTGCTTTGATTTTCTGCGGCTGCTTCCAGATCCCTTTGGCACTATGTATGGCCGTGTGGTGTGGGACCATGTTTGCTTGGTTTCCCCTACCGGGTGAGAGTTTTACGTGAGGGTAACTTAGGATAGTTAGGGTCGTTATTTATTGACTGAAGGTTGGCGTGTGTTTGCAGAAGACAGTGAGTTGCGCGCCGGTGCGTCCCTAGTGATTTTTAAGTATGAAGGAGGGAATCGCTTTACAATCATCGTCCTGGAAGCGAGTGAATGAGTTTGTTTTACTGAAGCAGCGACGATGTTGTTTTTCCTGTTTGGTTTTACACAATGGCTTTGTTTTCATTTGTTTGTATCTTATCCGTCTGTTGCTGTCTGAATGTTTATCTTGAGTGTTTTGTACTTTGTTTGAATCCATTATATAATGAATGTGTCGCGTGGTTAGATGAATTTATCTTTCGTAGAGGTTTATTTGCACATCCGTGTTTGAAAGACACGCGATTGTTAAATTTATTCTCCATAGAGGATTATTGGCATATCCGTGTTTGAAAGACACGCGATTACTAAATGTATTCTCCGCAGAGGCTTATTTGCACATCCATGTTTGAAAGACACGCGATTGCTAAATTTATTCTTCATAGAGGCTTATTTGCACATCCGTGTTCAAAAGACACCTAAATTTATTATCCGTAGAGGCTTATTTGCACATTCGTGTTCGAAAGACACGCGATTGCTAAATTTATTCTCCGTAGAGGCTTCTTTGCACATCCACGTTCGAAAGGCACGCGATTGCTAAATTTATTCTTCGTAGAGGCTTATTTGCACATACGTGTTCAAAAGACACGCGATTGCTAAATTTATTCTCCATAGAGGCTTATTTGCACATCCGTGTTCAGAAGACACGCGATCGCTAAATTTATGCGTAACGACAACCATGTTTAGGTTTGGAACTTTCATTTATATATATGAAGAGGTAGACCCAATCGGGATTCCTGGTGACTCCTATACATATAAAATCTAACTCATCGGGTCTCCATGACACATAGCTAGCCCTACATAGCATTCCATGTCTTCCCGAGGACTGCGCCTTCGGAATTTTGAAGTTTGAAGGAACCTCTTCCTACTTCCTTGTGTAGTACGTAGGGGCCTTCCTATTTTGGTTCAAGTTTTCCTCCTGTTGTTGCTTGTCGGAGGACCATGTCCCCTTTCTGCAGTGGTCGTAAGAAAACGCGCTTGTTACATCCTTCATCCAGTCGGCGTTGATCCTCGGTTGCTTTGAGGCAGGTTGTGTCACTCCTTTCTTCTCGTAAATGGAGCTCTAATTCGAGAGCTCCTTCGTTGGTGCCCTTGTTAAAATCAATTACCCGGGCCGATGGTATCAATAATTCGACTTGGATTATTGCGTCAACCCCGAAAGTCATCGCAAACGAAGTTTATCCCGTCAGACTTTTGGCAGAGGTTTTTTAAGACCATAATACTAAAGGCATGATTTCGGTCCATTCTCCTTTTGATGTCCCTAGTCTTTTCTTCAGAGTGTTTAAGATTTGGAGATTTGTGGTCTCGGCTTGTCCATTGGACTGTGGGTAGGCCATGGATGAGAATCGAAAATCAATGTGGAGGCCCGCATAGAAGTCGCGGATACCTTCGCAGTCGACTTGTGGTCCGTGGTCGATGATGATGGCTTGTGGGACTCCAAATCGGCAGATCATATTCTTCCAGAGGAACTTGCGTACTTTCTCCACAGTGATGGTGGCCATAACTTCAGCCTCTACCCATTTTGTAAAGTAGTCAACTATGGCGACGATGAAACAGAGTTAGCCCGGTGCATTTGGAAAGGGCCCAAGATGTCCAATCCCCATATCGCTAAAGGGCAAGGTCCAGATATGCATTTCAATGGATGAGGAGGTCGAATGTTTGACGGATGCATGTCGCTGGCAAGGATCATATATGTGAATGGTCATTTCAATGTAGGCTTTGAGAGTGGGCCAGTAGTATCCCAATCGCGTGATCTTGGCTTCCACGGCTCTCCACCCTTGGTGGTTCCCGCATATGCTTGCGTGTAACTCATGTATGAGACCGAGACCTTCTTGGTTTCACACACAAAGGAGGTCGGGGAGGTTTAAACCTCTTTTGTACAGTCGCCCGTCCCTGACTCTGAAATGAGCTGCCTGCTGATCGCCTGGGCAAGTGTTCACCAATATGCATGCCTTCGGTGATTTACTGTAAAAGAGGTCTTCGCCAATCTCCCATATTCGTTATTTTGAAGACCCCTACTTGATTATAACATGCCCCCTCCAAAGACACTAAATGACATCAATCCTTCAAAGGTAAGTCATGATAAGTCACCGAGGCATCGACATCAACCCTTCAAAGGTACAGACAATACTCGGCATGGCCCCTCCAAAGACACTAAATGACAGGCCCGGTGTTGTAGTCGCGGGCCCTTTTGCCGATGTTGTCGTTGTCGTGCTTCAACCCAGGGTTGGGCAGGCCGTCGGCAGGGTTAGGAAAATGGTTGAAAGTTGTAGGTACTGGGCCATGCTGTCGATAGTAACAGTGGGGATCGTACTGAGGTGGCACCCTGTTTGCTTGTTGCCCATAATATGGATTTTATGGATAGGCGCCCGCGAAGTACTGATAGGGGGGTACCCGCCCCACATCTCATATTGGCCAAAAGGAGGAGGCGGAGCTGCGTTCCAGCAAGGTTGCTGAGGAATATTCTCGTCGACGTGGTGTTGGGCTTCTTCATTGGGGGGATTGTTGAGGTTCAATTCAGTGGCTTCGCCGGCATCGTGATGCTGATTTCCAAATTCTTCACCGAACAACGTGAAATTCATCGTGATTCCTACAAGTTTGTTAGTACAAAGAGTAAAAACAATGTTCATTGTGAATCATAAAAGATTATGAAAAAATATTTAAATAATAAAATATAAGAAACATATATATGCGGAACCTCTCATCGTGAAAGGTTCCCACAGACGGCGCCAATGACGTGTTTCTGGAATTTCACCTATACTTATTACCTCAATGTGACGACATATGTCCTGAATTACCTGCAAGTCTAATTAGAACGGATGATAATTGGTTCGTTCGTTATAAGTCGCGATCAAGTAATTACTGTTCAATCGTCATCTTTAGAGGAAGTTTGTTCAGATGATGTTCTAACTCCAGATGCGTTCTTCTCCGATTAAGGATTTCAAGAACTCAACTCCGAGGGTTTTTAGGTCCGGGAGAATGACAGAGCTCTTCTACTTCTTTCCTCCAAAATCGGCTCCCTTTAGGATTATGGCGGGTATTTATAGGGGAGTTAAGCTAGTAGCTGGTCAGCGACCTCGTGGGTTGCTCGAGGACACATGTAACACATGCCCTCGCGCTTAGGCATTTAGGCTTTGGAGGGGATCATATCGAGGTAGGCTACACCCAACGAGCTGCTTAATGAGGTGTAAAGTGTTAATGGTCGTGATGTAGTATTATATCGTTCTTGTTGTTGCTTGCTTCGCGATCATTTGGGGGTACTAGAAAATAGTTTGTCTAGATGGCTTCTGTCTTTTTATAGGAGATGTAGCCTATTTCTGACGTCGTAAGTTATATTCCTTGAAGGGGTGATTTTCTATAGTATTGTCAATAGAGTACGTATAGTTTTTGATAAATTACCTTTTTATAGATTGAATTCTCCTTAAATTGTACTTTATAGGAATTGAAAAAAAGTTATTTAAATATATAGATTTATCCAACTTTTTAAATCTTCGAACTTACTCGATTTTTGGTAGATTAACAAAACGAGAACTTGTATTTCATAAGGATAGATGGCAAAAAAAAACCAGATATGAACGACAAGGAGAACGAGATCTGTTATACATAGACTTAGACTATATAGTTTATGTTATGACTCAAGTGGCATGGTTTTGTTCAAAGTTTGACATTTTTATAATAATTTGCTGTTATCATATATTAATTGCACCCTTGTTTTTAAAATACAGTACGTAGAAGCTAATAAAACATTAGAAACACATATCAGACAATATATGAGTGGCAGGCAGTGTACATGGATGGATGGGTACGCCCAAGACAGAATACACAAGCCCCAGCGAAGCATAACACCGCACTGTTGGGATGCTCGTTGGCATCACCTTCCTTTCTGTCTATTACACCGGCCCTTAATTATGTTATAATAACCACTACAAATCAAACTTCTCCACATTTAATATATCTTATCCTGTGTAATTATAAATTAATTAAGGAGGGTTCTAACTTCTAACTGGTTCCATATAAACAATTAAATCCACCTTTTAATTAATTAAATTAAAAGGGTACTACTACTAACCTAGTTTTCACTGCCAATTATGTTGGAACTTACTTTTAAATAATTAATTATATATATAATCATATATGTTGGTAATGGAGGAATCAAATAAACGAGTTTGTGGTAAGTGTTGTTTTCATGGTTTGGAACATCGAACAGATATGTGTGTACTGAATTGTCGCTATTTATTTCTGTATACAATGCATATGTCATGGAAACCATTAATTTGGATGAATATAAATCTTCATTGTTGTCGTTTTATATTCAAGTGTTTAATGTTTGCCTTGATGGTGCATTGTACCGTAGTCGCTTTGATTATTGGTGTATGCGAATGCGACTCATTTGGTCGTGTGATAGCCACATTTTCGGATTCAAATTTTAGGTTTTTTCGTTCGGCATCAAACATAAAATCTAGATCTGATAATGGATGGTTTGTTGTGTGATCGAGGTAGGTGTGAATATTGACTAATTTGAGAATAAGCATCCCAATTTGATAATATAAGAAATTCAAACTTTGCATATAAGTTGGTGGGTTACTCTTCCGCGGATGTAATTGATTTTAGGATGGAAACCCTCATCAGTTTTTAGGGTTGTTATATGAACTAAACTGAATTGCTCGATCTCGACTCGAGTCCGCTTACTTATTTAAATAAGTCGTCTTGAACAAAATTTTAAGCTCGGTTGAAAGCATGACTCGTTCGAATAGTTCAAATTCTAAGGAATTTCTAAAATTTCCTTTAATTAAGTTAACATGTTATAATCAAGTAGGAGTACTTAAAGCTCAAAATAAAAAGCTAGTTTAAAAATTAGGCCCGGCTCGGTTCGAGCTCGTTTAATAAACGAACCAAACTTGGCTCGAATAACACCCCTATCGGTGTTATATGTGTTTGACTTGGTTAGTGCATAGTGTGCTCGGATGTGGGGTACATCTAATAGTTAGCACTTAGCAGTTCCTATTGAGCAATGGGGTTGAATTTAACATAAATCAATTTGTGATATAATTGTTTCGAATTAAGTTGAGCTCATCATGGGTGGCGTTATGATTCTTGTAAGTAAACACCTCGGGGTGTAAACTGCAAATAGGTTTATGAATAACCATGTTGTTTCAAACGAATAAATTTGTTTTTAAATCTGAATTAATTCAAAATAAAAGAACTTGATAAAAAAAATTACCAAATTAACTTGTTAATTTTCATCTAGCCAACAACCACTACAGTCTACAATCATTTTATTCATTAGCCCTTCACTTCGGGGTATGTACGGTTTCACACTTTAAGACCCCGTTTGTTTGTTTTTAGGGAAAAGTAATGATTACTAGAGGTGGCAATCGGGTGAGTCGGGTCGGGTTCGGGTCGGGTTATTCGGTTTCGGGTCATATCGGACTCGGGTTGATATCGGGTGTTATGACAATTCGGGTTTGATCGGGTTCGGGTCGGGTTTATTCGGGCCTTATTTTATCGGATACAATCGGGTTTTCGAGTTCTATTCGGTTCGGGCGAATCGGGTTTCGGTCTAAGCGGGTTCGGGTGAACCGGGTTTCGGTCTAAACGGATTCGGGTGAATCGGGTTTCGGTCTAAGCGGGTTCGGGTTAATCGGGTTTCACCGTTTCACTCACAACAGTTTTGGTCGAATCGGGTTCAGTGAAATCGAACCCGCAAGAATTATATTGGATAAAATAAATCAATTTTTTTACCTATGAGTTATTTATCATTATATATATATTAAGCTAATGTTTATCAATTCTTAATCAATACTACTACATTTGTTAAAAAAATATAAGTTTTTCCAACATTTTTTAAAAAAAAAAACTCAAAATTATATAAAATATTATTTTTCAATTTTAATTTCATATTTATTCCTCATAACTATGAAATTTTAAAAATGGCCAAAAAAAATTGATATTTATGTGGTTTTGGTGTCTTAAAAAAATGCTAAAAAGTGACCTTTTTAATGAAGGGTGTACAAAATTATATTTAATTATACTATATGCATGATAATATTACAATCCATTATTAAGTAATCAAATACTTAGGTTGTTTTTAGTATTTTAGGGGAAAAGATAAGATTTTTGTTGGTTTCGGATATAATCGGGTTTGGGTTATTTCGGGTTTCGGGTATAATCGGGTTCGGGTAATTTCGGGTTTCGGATATGTTCGAATCGGGCAATTTCGGGTTTCAGGTTGATTTCGGGTCTGTCCATTCAGATATAATCGGGTTCGGGTTATTACTGGGTTCGGATTGCTTTCGGGTTCGGGCTTAACTCGGATCGGGTCGGTCGGTCACGGATCCAAACTTTTTTTTCAATTATTCGGGTGTCGGACGGGTTCGGGTCGGGTTAATCGGATCGGTTTTCTCGGGTCGGGTCGGGTATTGCCAGCTCTAATGATTACCCTCAGGAATATAGTCCATATTTAAGTTAAGATTCATTAATCCCTATTCTAATCATTTCCCTCCTCCTCCCATTTTCCATACAAATATGTTACCCTTCTATTCCCTAATTTTGATAGGGGTAACTAATACCTCTAGGATGAGCTAATATTCCCCTCCATCCTCTCCTCCAAGCTCACAAAAATTGGTGATCATATACATTTTATGTGTAAAATTTAATACCTTACCTTTCCTTTTCCTAGGTATCTAAACAAACGAGCCCTAAATTTGTTTTAAGTTTGAATGCATGAAATGAACCATCAAAGGCATATATAACTGAATCATTACGAGTTAAGACCGAATGGAGCATTAAGAGTAATAATTGAAACATATGCTAAGAATACATGAAGCATTAGGACTCCATATTTGTTGGAGGGTAGAGTTGTTGTTTTACTTGTTACGCTCGCTCGCACACTTTTAATCGTATTCAACTTAACCTTCAAATGCCAAAAGCTTACAAATATAGAGGACTTCCGTTGTTTAGTGTCTGGATTGGGCTGTTGCAAGGCCGACCCATGTGGCTTATTTAGATCCCAAAATGCATGAAAAAAAATAGACCTAATTCTAGAAACCACCCTTTAAGTTTAGGGAAATTTACATAAAACCACCCTTTAAATGATCTTTGTTTACAACTCACCACCCATTCATATATTTTCATTAATTTATCATTAAATATATTATATTTTAATATTTTTAAAATCAAATTTGATTGTAAATATATTCAAATTTTGAATTTAAGGGCTTGATTGTATTTTAGGGATCATTTTATTTATTTGTAAAAAATAATACTGTAATAAATAAAGCCTAGAATTATTTTCTTAATTTATATTTGAAAATGTTTATAATTTTTTATAACATTATATAAATTAATATTTTATTTATAATATGATTAGAAATCATAATTTATATTTATAAAGTTAAAAATATTTAAAATAATAACTAAATTAAGATAATAATTCTAGGCTATATTTATTATTAATTTTTAAAAAATAAATAAAATAATCCCTAAAATATAATCAAGTTTTTAAATTCAAAATTTAAATATATTTATAATCAAATTTGATTTTAAGAATATTAAAATATAATATATTTAATGATAAATTAACGAAGATAGATGAAGGTGTGGTGAGTTGTAAACAAATACTCAGTACTATTTAAAGGGTGGTTTTATGTAATTTTAAATTTAAGGGGTGGTTAAGTGAAAACACTCCTATTTAAAAGGTGGTTTTCTGTAAATTTCCCTTACGTTTAAATACATCATTTTTTATGTCGCGCTTGAGAAAGACCCGACTCCATCCACCTTAGGTCCGGATGATTGAAAGAAAGGCTCATGTCGTGTGTTACTAGGGCTGGCGGAAATACTCTTTTATTTAGGTTTATTTTATTTATTTTATGACATTAGGGGTGGAAATGGGTCGGGTGATGGGTGGGTGGAGCCATTTTTCCACCCGACCCATCACCCGTCCGTCTAATGTTTCACCCATCACCCAATCCGTCGGGTGAATCAGGTGGGTAATCGGGTGAAGTAAATTAAAAGAAAATGAGTCACAAGACATGCTTAGAAATCGTTCATATTCGATAATTTCACAAATCACGTCAACGTGGAAATCTTATTAAATGTATAAAAGGTTCATTATATCACTATCATCATCTTAACATGTTAGTATTCGAAGTTTAATATCAAATCAAATGAGATGAATTTTAGTCTGTTGCTAGATTTATAGTTAAAAAAAAATGGCTAAATCATGTCTTAACACACTAAATGTTAACAAAGTTGTTGAAATGACCGAAATTGCTAATACGCTAATATTGTTGGCAAAACAAATAAAATATTTATAAAAAAAAAATATGTGATGTGGGGTTAAATAAAATAAGTTTATGTTCTTTTATTTGACCGTGTTTATAACAGGACCTAAAACCAAATATATAACAGGACTTAAAACCAAATATAACTACGGGGATGGTGGCAAGCCCACATCCAATTTGCTTGGCTTCAGAAGGCTTTAGCATGGGGTGTTTGATTTGTTCTTTTCCCTCTAAAATGACAAATGACAAAGGAGATGGGTGGTCTAGCACTTGTCCTGTCCTTTTCAATATAACCTTATGTGTTAGATTTTCATACATAAATTCAACTTTTATAGTCTTTAAGTTAGATGCCTTCAAGTTTTTCATTTTCCTTTCTTTGTTGTTTGGCTTGAGTCCATTTTCCTTCATGCATAAATTCACACTTCATCCAAAAAATCCAAAATTTGGCACCCATTATCTATATTTTGTTTGTAATTTGACATGTAATTGTATAAACGTGTTTTTGAGAATACAAAAATGTTTAAAATACTCACTTTTGCAAAACAACAAATCCTAAATATGTTTCCATATATAATATAAGGAATATTTTTGAAGTATCTCACATTTAACCCTACACCAGATTCTATTGATGCTGAAATGAAATTGATGTTGCAAAGTAAAGAGTGTGCTTTATGAAATTTACCCAATCAAAACTTGTAGGAAGCATAGAATATATATAGAGAGAGGTTGGTTCCTGTGTAAACAAGCCTTATCATGTAATTTGTGAGCAATTTTGAACCATTGGATGATGAAAAATGAGTGGACAAGATTAATCCCAAATTTTAATTAATTGAAATGGGACCCACATCAAAATCTGGTCCACTCTCCTCAAAGAGAGGGTTTAGGAGGGTCCCATTTCAACTTTATGAATTGGCTTACTTTACAACTTCAACTTTATGATTCACATTGCTTTTCGATGATTGATATATTTAACTTTGATTGAATTGGATTCAATTGAGTTTCACTCGCAACAAACAATCCCCACATTATTACTACTTATTTACAATATTGATCACAACGAAATAAACAGAATGGATACATAAAAGAAACATATCTCTTTCTTAACCAATTAGCATGAAAGAACAAAATAAATCATGCTTTAATAAAAGGGTGGGTATCTATGTCATTATTATATAGAGTCATCGAATAATAACATTACCCAATTATACTTGTCAAATTCAAATTAACGGATATATAAATCGCATAAAGCAGATGAATTGCAATTTATTTTAACTAATTTGGCAAGCATTCCAACGGAAAGAAACAACAGTAGACACGAAAGGCACAAGTGAGCATAAAGGCTCGGAAGGTCACTTGCCTCGATTTGGAGTTGCAAGCGTTAACGGTTGGTCGGACTCTAATTCCTTAGTAGCGGCGTAAGGGTAGCCTAGCTTATGCGAATTAACGAAATTGGAAGCAATTTATGCCCAAACAAGAACATGGGTTAGAATCTGGAATTTTAAAAACTGAACAAGGGCATGAATTGGACGGAATAGAAGTATGGGAGGTATTACGTAAATAACCTTCTTCAACCTTCAATCTGATACGCTCTTGCACATCGCTTTCCTGGCGAGGCTCTGGCTTCACTTCGGCGAGACACTGCAGCGTCACGACTCACGGAGGCACACGAGGATGACGGAAAAGGACTCGTGGTGGCTGGGAGCTCCTCCGGGTGGCGGATGGTGGCTCCGGCAATGGCGGACGAGGGCTACCGAGTTGCTCCAACGAGGTTATTCGAAATTGGGGGGTTTTGGATTCGGGATGATTTTCTGAGAACCTCATGAGGGGAAACGTTGCCAGCGGTGTTTAGAATGCCATGGGACAGGTTGAGAGATCGGAGGTGGAGAGAACTGGTGATGGTGTGCTTCGAAAGTGATCCCGAAAGGGGTATTTATAGGAGAAGGATTTTGGGACGGATTTGATTAAAATAATTTCACAAATCGATCAGATAATCGCTCTCCACGCTATCCCGATCCTTAATTTGGTGAGATTCGGCCTGACTGGAGCGGATTGGGGTGATTTTCGAATTTGGGGATAAGTTCGTTCGGTTGCGGTTGGACCCCGAATCTCCAAATTGGTTGCAGAAATCTCATCCTCATTGAGTCGAGAACATTCTAAAAACATAAACAGTAAGATTCGGGTGAGATTTGAGGAAGGGAAATCTCACCCTTGTTCAACCGTGAAACGCAGGAGCCGGAGGTTGGGGAAGGGTTCAACCGGTTCGGTTCAACATTTTTTTTATTTGGTCCGGTTTGGTTCACCCAGCTCAAAAGAAGAAGAGAAAACCGGTTTAGCCCTTACTTATTTATAATATATACATACATACATATATATATATCCGGAAAATTTTATTTATTAAAATTCTACACAACTTAAATAATAAAATATTTAATTTAAATACATTTTATTTCATGCAACAATATTTTCCTAAAATATCATATTACTTATATTTTATGGAAATTAATAAAAGTTACACCTCTTTATTTGAAGAAGAATATGGAAACTTGTTTTAAAATAATGTGACTTAAAATAAATAACTTATTTATTAAATTTTCCTTAAATGAATAAAAATGAAATGTGTCAAAACAGTTACGAACTTTATATACATTTAATTTCCAAACATCATTATTAAGTTCAAAATAAAAGAACTTTTATATAACTATATATTTTCTTAAAACGAAATCCCCAAAAATACTTTGGGGTATTTCATTTATTGAAATGATCTCACAAATTTCTATATATTTTAACTAAGAAAATTTGATAAATCCATATCAAATTTCATTGATTTGTCTTTGATGCATATCTACAAGACAATGATCAACTTCATTGACAAAAAGAATCGCACTCTGTTTCGAAGACAACGAGCTGATAAGGGGATCACAAATTGTTTTATTCAAAGAGCAATTTATAGGAAAGAATCAATTAATTACCCAATTTCACACTAGATCTAGAAAGAATAAAAACAATTAGATATTTATGGTTAAAAAATCCCAAAAATCTCAAAATAATACACAAGAGATCCAAGAAAAAAATACATTTACAAGAGAGAAGAACCTAAATAGATGGAGATCTTGATCTAGCGAGCATAACTATCGTCGTCCCTCTGAGAAGTGACGCTATCGATATGCCTTCCTACGGACGAAAAAGGTGGTGCCGAAGAGATTGCGGGGGAGACAAGGATATGGGGTTGAAGGCTCCTAGGCGTGAACGAGGAAGATGAAGAGAGAGGGGATCTCGGATCTTATCCCATTAAACATCTGTATCACACGCACATAAAGCAGAAGGTGTGTGTTTTCACCAACGGGTCCCACTTTTATTAATTATTATTTTATTAAAATTTTGGTTAAATCTGGTCAATTAATTTCCATTCATCCAAAGGCTCACAATTGCTGACAAATTACATACTAAGCCTTGCTCACATAGAGCGTGCATTGTGCACAATTATTATTCGGTGAAATGTGAAGCATCCTACATAATACTGTTATGTTTTTTTTCCGTTCAGTTCAAATGAAAACGTCCCAATTCAATTGAATAATTTGTAACATTCTACCGAATAATGTTTAGTTTTTTTATTCATCCATTTCAAATAAAAGAAACTTAAATTCCCTAAACAATACTTACAATTTATACGAAATAATTCAAATTTCACCAAATATTGTTTCACATTCCCCTAAACAATACTCTCATTTCACCGAATAGTGCTTCAAATTTCACTGAATAATGTTTCACATTTCACCGAATAATATTTGTGCACAACACACGCACACATGATCATGGTACAAGATATGGTAAAAAAAAAGTGCATCATCCTATCATACCGCATAGTACTCCATTTAATACAACGTATAAATGCAAGTAAACTAGACTACGAGTGAAGATGTAAAGAATACATATTAGTTTGTTATACCAGACATAAAATCCCTAGCTATTTAGTTACGATTGGACATGCTATTAAATTCCAGTGGGTCGTATGGTGTGGCGATCAGACACGCACTACGCTCTAACCAAGTCCAGCAATGCAAAACTAGGGTTCCATCTTAATACCAATATGCATTATAGAAGTATCCCTTGACTTATATACAAAACTTTGATTTCTTATATTATCAATGTGATATGTGGGCAAATGACAAGCTAACATGCGGTAGTCTTGTATTTGCCAGGATATTATTAACTACCTAGTTTAATCTTATACATGATCAAGAGTCAAAAGACCCACATGTCCGATTAATTGACACAGTACACGTGATAATGAGGTTCTTGATTAATCAAAGGAAACTCATAGGGGATTATTATATACATAATTAAGTAGACACAATTTGACACATTGATTTGTATCAAATATGTTCTCTGAGATACCAAGATAGATGTTCTAACTACCAGGGTAACAGATGCCATTAGAAGACACTTTACTCAACAGTGTGGCCAGTGGGCAGTGTCTACTATCGTTGTTGTAATGCTTCCTTTCGCTTTATCAATCTGTTTCCAGTGGATATAGTTGGAAGTCAACTTTCATAAAGCTGCCCAAGTTTAATACTCTCCTTGTATTGCAATTATTGTGGTTTTAAATTTTTATTTTTGTACAAAAAATATTGTTTTCACTTTTAAGGCATTTTGCATAGATATATCAATTCAATTATGGGTCGGAAAAAATGGTATGACATCGGGTAGCTTGTATTTACCATGGAATATGACATTTATACAATTTATTTTTCCACCCAAGTTGTCAGTAGCACACTAGCACCGCATGACTTAATTATTTCTCATACCTTATGTTCCTACCATGACCTCATTACAACACGACATACAAAAAGACCCCATTATGTTGCTTACAAGTGATGACATCCCCGGTGGAGATTAATTGGTGATATGGTTTTCAATTCTCATGTAGCATAGTTGCATGTTGGATTGAGTTGAGAGTAGTATGTAAATCCGGAACACATTGAGAGTAAGAGAAACACATTTTTCTCTGTAAGGTTAGATGGATGTTTGCCTAATACTTTGATCATTCATATAACATGCTATGACGTTTCTGCACCTTACTTATGTTTTCACTTGCTTAATTTTTAAAAAGTACGTAAGGATGTGTTTTAGTGCAATGTTCTATTTTGCTCGAGGACTAACAAAGGTTAAGTGTGGAGGAGTTTGATAACACATATTTTACATAGGCATTCTAGCTAGTTTTAGGGTAGTTTTAGTGTACATATTGCATATTTTCTATTTATTTCGCATATCTTATCATTTGGTGGTCGAAGTTCAGAATTTACATATTTTGTGGTTAATTCTACATATTCGTGGATTTGGACTCGAAGTAAGGTGGTAATCTCACCCGCACCCTATGGGTACCCGCTTCACCCGATCCAAAAAAACGGGTGAAAATCCGATACAAGGTGGGTATTAAACGGGTGACGGGTGAATGGGTGACGGGGCGGGTCGGATTCGGGTGATAGTAATTTCACCCATCACCCGACCCGTGCATCATCCGACATATTTTTAATATATATATGTGTGTGTGTGTGTAATATTTTTTATCCAATCCTAATTTATTAAAACAGGGGATTTTTTTTTACTAAAAAAGGGGGTTGTTTTTTTAAGTTGTTAAACAATTTTTTTAATTTGTTATAAATATGTTTATTTTTTTGAATTTGTTAACCAGGACACAGTTTTGTTTGTTTTTTTCAATTGTTAAAACAGGTTTTTTTATATATAAATTTGTTAAATAGGGTTTATTTTTTTAAAAAATTTGTTAAATTAAACGAGATTTTTTTCACCCGAATTTTCACCCGATCCACCCAATTACCCGATGGGTAACGGGAGAAACGGGGCGGGTGGTGGGGTGGGTCGGGTGGTGGTTTCTGGGTGGTGGATCGGGTCAAAATTTGGACCATCCACCCACCACCCGACCCATTGCCATCCCTAACTCGAAGGGTAGATCAAAGAAGGCTGCTAAGGATGAATGAGATGAGGAAATATGTCCATAGGAGAGCTAAGACGAGCCCGGACAAAGACGAGATGAACGAGTGGAGAGTAAGGCAAGGATTCTGGAAACCGATATAACATTTTTATCATTTGAAAGTAATTGATATAACATTTTTATCATTTATTTTTATAATGTATTACATCTTCTTTTGTATTTATCATTTGAATATTTAGAATTTTTATTTCAATAACTTAAATCCATTGAACAGTGAATAAACAAAGCGCAAATAGAGATTAGTTGGAAACTACAAATTGTATTTGTATGCATCCCCCTCGACATCATAAATATGACCTATTTTAAAATAAGGACTTGGTTACAAAGTAGATCTTAAGTGGGTAATGGATTATCATTCTGTTTTGTGAATTACGATGATTTTCTTGTAAAAAAATTGCAGACTGCCCTAGTTTCTACTCGAGATGTTAACCTGAAGACTCAATTTATTCATCTACAACAAAGGTATATCAAACCCACAAACTTTCATAGTTTCTACTCGAGATGTTAACCTGGAGACTCAATTTATTCATCTGCAACAAAGGTATATCAAACCCACAAACTTTCATATTAAAAACAGTGGATTGATGTCATGTTGACGAACAACGCAGACAAAAATTAAAATTTCTTTTAGTAAAAAACTTCTTCATATTTTTCATCTAACCTTGGACATCATATTTGTTCACTTGATCTTTAAATGCCTCATAAGAATTTGTTCATATTTGCTTTTAGTGAGACACTTCTTCTTATTTACCCGCCAACCCCAAATTGAAAGTCTAGTTGACGAATTATGAAGGCAACAATTGAAATTGCTTTTGGTGAGATTGTTCTTTACATTCTCCATCCACCCTTGGACATCATATTTGTCCACTTGGTGTTTAAATGCCTCACACTTCTTCACATTTGCCATCCAACCTTTAAATTGGAAGTCTAGTTGACGAACTACGCGAACACAAATTAAAATTGATTTTAGTGAGAATAGGTTCTTGTGGAGTTGATGACGTCCACCACAACCTACAACCTAACTATCTAAAATGACTCCGTTGGCAGCAATAATTGAAACATCAAAGAAAAGGCATGTTCCATACCTTAACCTATTAGCATGAAAGAACAAGAATAAATCATTCCAAGGAAAGAAAACAACTAGACACGAAAGACAGCAAATGAACAAAAAGGCTTGGAAAGTCACTTGCCTTGATTCAAAGTCGCAGGCTTTGACTTAAATGGTTAGGTTGACTCGAATTCCCTCGTAGACGTCTAGGGATTGGCGAAGCACTGCGGAATTAAAGAGATTGAAAATGTTTAAAACAACTCTGCAAAGTATTGGATTTTTCCTGAAATTAATTATGCTGAAACAGTGGCATATTTTATAAAAACAAAAAGTACGGGAACTTTTACGTAATTATTCCATCTCCTCCCTCAGCCCGACAGTAGCTTCAACAGAAATTTGCCGGCGAGCTTCCGCGAAACTTCGGCGTGGCGTAGCGGCTTCGATAGTGCTCGGAACGACACACGACCGGTGGCTATGGGTTTATGGAAACTAACCGCATCTCCTGATGGTGGCTAGTGTATCCGGCAGCGGCGGAACAGTGGTGTACGAGGCAGCTCCGGCGAGGGTAGGATCGAAATTGAGGCTTTCGGTTTTGGGATGTTTTTGTGAAATTTTTTGAAGACAATTGTTGATATATGTGTTTAGAACACAACTGAATATATTGAAAGCTCTGATTTCTTCTCTATGGAATGAATTTCGAAAAACACCGAACCCTATATTTATAGTCGATGTCAAACGGAGCCGATTTGGATCGAATCGAATCCATAAGGATAACTGAAAATCTTTCTAGAAGCTTATGTAGTTGGTTAATTGGATAAAATCTATCATAATTTGGGCGGATTGGATAAAACTTCGAATTTGGGATAAACTTGTTCGGCCTCGTTTTGGATTCGAAATAACCAATTAGTTAAAGATATAGATAGAGTAGCACGTGGGAAACGTTCTAGAAGCATTTCGTTTGAGATTTGGGCGAGATTTGAGGAAGCTCTAAAATCAAAATTTTCCATGGCGTTTTACAGTTCAAACGAAGAAGAGGAAGGAAGGTTCGGTTCAGTTTTTTTCAGATCCGGTTCGGTTCAACCAAACCAAAAAAAACGGTTTAACCCGCTTATTACTGTAATAATATATATCCGAATAAATTTTTATTGAACCCACACAATTTAAATAATCAAAATAAAAAAATATTTAATTACATACATTTATTTTTTTCATAACAACGTTTTTTCTAAAACGTAATGTTAAATACTTTACATACATTAAAATAAGCTATACTCGTAAATCCTTATCTTTATTTTAAAGAAAAATATACAAATTCGTCTTAAAATAATATAACTTAAAAACTAATTATTCATTCATTATAAGAGCACGTAAATAAATAAAAATGAAATATCTCAAAACTAGTTATTATTCATTTAAAAAATTTCTAAGTTCAAAACAAAATAACTTTTATTAGAAGAAAATATACTTACTTAAAACGAAATATCCAAAGATAATTTGGGGTGTTGCAGACATTTCCCTTGTTGTGTAGCTTGTGCCAAAAGAATTGTACAGTACAATATACAGATGGTAGTAAGAATCAATTATTTGTAATTGGTTTAAGGCAACACATTGATAATCAGTGATTTGAGGTTAAAAAAAATGTGTGATCACATATTAAAAACCAACTAGCGTAATTCTACAAGCCAAACGGCTAATGATGAGTTTGTTTCAAAGGCACACCGATAAATGTAATTAAATAAAGTCCATTAGTGAAGCAACCAACGAGCCTAAAATAACATCGACCTCAAGCATTATAAATCATTACTGAAAATAAGGTTTTTTCAAAGTTGTTGTATGTACTACCACCTATAATGTTCTTTCATGAAAAATTCAATTTTCATTCCTAGAAAATTAACTCTCTCCTTATGTGCCTCTAGTGCATTGCATCCAAAACTGAGATACAATCTGCAAACGCGAACACCAATTTGATTTTTTACCTTGAGGAATTACAACCTTTAAAACGAAAAAGATAGAGAGATCATAGTTGATCAATATGAAAAAGAACCCCTTCTTGTGGAGGTGATGACGTCCACTATAACTTGCAACTTAACTTCTAAATCACTCAGCACATTAGCAGTGATAATAATGGTTAACATTGGTATGGTTCTGTTTGAAATTACAAAACAGATCTTCACAACTTTTTCAATGAAATCTGGCTCCTGAACATGTATAATGTTCAAGAACTTTTGTGGTTACGAGAGGATTGGGGAAAGCTCATGTGAAGCTGTCATTTTCTTTTGGTTTTCTTGACATTAACAACAACATTCTTAAATAACGTACACATATCATATGTTTTCTTATTATATTCCTTCTATCTTCCCTTTACAATATCTATAACATATTTGTTGTCACATATTTTCATAGTTGTGCACTTCATCTTTAAATGTCTTGCAGTTTTAAACATATTTATTAAGGTTTTGAATAAAGTCACAAAGAAAAAATGGTATACGTAGGAGCCACCAATTCAATTATTTTCTCTCCATCCTCTCCAATCCTAAAAATAAGATCCACTCTCTCAAAATTAATATATTTGTAATCACACCTAAGGTTATGGATTGCATGTGCAATATTGCTTTTTTCTTGTTCATCTACCCGATCATTTAAATTTACCCCTTATTTATATCACATCTCATCGTTATGGGAGTTTATACTCCATGATTGATGCAAAAAAATGTACCCATTTGGTCTCTTAATGTCACAAAAACGTAGTTAGACTCTCATCTTTAATGAAAGTTTTGCAAGAAAACATGGATTTTGTGTTCGAGGTTCCATCTTCCTTGCGATGGCCTAGATGTGAGCGCACTAGTTTATTCTCATTTTGAAACTTTGCCTTCCAAAATCCAACATTTTTCAAACCCTCTAACTTCAAAGAGGTGATAAAAAGGCATAATTAGTTCTGTGTGCATCGTGAAAGAATCAATGTATGATAAGTTTATTTCAAAATCACACTGATTCAACTAATCAAAGTTCATTAGCAAAGCAGACGCGAGTCTCGAGAAATATAGACCTTGGGCACTACAAATTATCACTTGAAATATTTTTTTTTTCCCACAGCTATTGCATTATCACCTAGAATATTCTTTTATTACAAGTTCGATTTACATTCCTAGAACACCAACTCCTCCTCATTTGCCCCTAGTGCTTTACATCCAAAACTGAGATACATGTAACACCATCCTACATTGGATATAATAAGGATGTTCGGAGTGATTTATAAGTGATTCAAGTTCTACCTATTTCACAAGAGCATTTCCTTTTGAGGCTCCAACTGAGCTCAACAAGCATGAAATGGCTAGGTGACATGGGATGGTGCATCTTAAGACCCCGAGTCTTACAATGCAATCCACAAACGAGAACACCAATTTGATGATTTTTTACCATGAGAAATTCCAACATTTGAAACAGCAAAGACATGAAAATCATAACTTGAACAATTTGAGAAATACGAACACATGATTTGAAGATGGCAGATAATGCTCAAGTTCATGCTTTAAACATATTTAAATGTCTTGCAGTTTTAAACATATTCATTAAGGTTTTGAATAAAGTCACGCACGATCACTTGGTCACAAAGAAAAAATGGTATACGTAGGAGCCACCAATTCAATTATTTTCTCTCCATCCTCTCCAATCCTAAAAATAAGATCCACTCTCTCAAAATTAATATATTTGAAATCACACCTAAGGTTATGGATTGCATGTGCAATATTGCTTTTTTCTTGTTCATCTACCCGATCATTTAAATTTACCCCTTATTTATATCACATCTCATCGTTATGGGAGTTTATACTCCATGATTGATGCAAAAAAATGTACCCATTTGGTCTCTTAATGTCACAAAAACGTAGTTAGACTCTCCTCTTTAATGAAAGTTTTGCAAGAAAACATGGATTTTGTGTTCGAGGTTCCATCTTCCTTGCGATGGCCTAGATGTGAGCGCACTAGTTTATCCTCATTTTGAAACTTTGCCTGCAAAAATCCAACATTTTTCAAACCCTCTAACTTCAAAGAGGTGATAAAAAGGCATAATTAGTTCTGTGTGCATCGTGAAAGAATCAATGCATGATATGTTTATTTCAAAATCACACTAATGCAACTAATCAAAGTCCATTAGCAAAGCAGACGCGAGTCTCGAGAAATATAGACCTTGGGCACTACAAATTATCACTTGAATTATTATTTTTTTCCCATAACTATTGCATTACCACCTAGAATGTTCTTTCATTACAAGTTCGATTTACATTCCTAGAACACCAACCCCTCCTCGTATGCCCCTAGTGCTTTACATCCAAAACTTAGATACATGTAACACCATCCTACACTAGATATAATAAGGATGTTCGGAGTGATTTATAAGTGATTCAAGTTCTACCTATTTTGCAAGAGCATTTCCTTTTAAGGCTCCAAGTGAGCACAACAAGCATGAAATGGCTAGGTGACATGGGATGGTGCCTCTTAAGACCCCGAGTCTTACAATGCAATCTACAAACGAGAACACCAATTTGATGATTTTTTACCATGAGAAATTCAACATTTGAAACGGCAAAGACATGAAAATCATAACTTGAACAATTTGAGAAATACGAACACATGATTTGAAGATGGCAGATAACGCTCAAGTTCATGCTTTAAACATATTTAAATGTCTTGTAGTTTTAAACATATTCATTAAGGTTTTGAATAAAGTCACGCACGATCACTTGGTCACAAAGAAAAAATGGTATACGTAGGAGCCACCAATTCAATATCGACCATCTAAAAATAATATCGACTCTCTAAAAATTAATATATTTGTAATCACATCTAAGGTTATGGATTGCATGTGCAATATTGCTATTTTCTTGTTTTTCATGAGACAAAGATGAAGCGCGGGTTGCATACTTCTCAAGAGGAGCACAAAAATGTTAGAAAACGACAAAAGAATGCTCTTGCCTCTAGCTATCAGGATGATGAGGTGCCAACTTTAGTTCTTATTAAGGATGCACCAGATTTTGTCCATGAGGCATGCATCTCACTTATTTTAAAAGAGCGATTTTTATTGATCTTTGTGTTGTGATAATATATTTTTCCTTTACCTTTTGTAAAAATTGTCTCCTCCTATTCATCTACCCAATTATTTAAATTTACTCCTTATTTAAATCACCTCTCATTATTATGAGAGTTTATACTCCATGATTGATGCAAAACATGTACCCATTTAATTTCTTAATGTCACAAAAACGTAGTTGGACTCTCCCCTCCCATTAAAGTTTTGCGAGAAAACATTGATTTTATGTTCGAGTTTCCATCTTGTTTGCGATGACCTAGATGTGAGCGCACTAGTTTATCCTCGTTTTTAAACTCTACCTACAAAAATCCAACATTTTTCAAACCCCCTAACTTCAAAGAGGTGATAAAACCATACTCAGTTCTGTGTGCGTCGTGAAAGAATCAATGTATGATAAGTTTATTTCAAAATCACACTGATGCAACTAATCAAAGTCCATTAGCAAAGCAGTCAACAAGGCTCGAGAAATATAGACCTCGGGCACTACAAATTATCACTTAAAATAAGTTTTTTTCCATAGCTATTGCATTAACACCTAGAATGTTCTTTCATAATAAGTTCGATTTACATTCCTAGAACACCAACCCCTCCTCATTTGCCCCTAGTGCTTTGTATCCAAAACTGAGATGCATGTAACACCATCATCCTACATTGGATATAATAAGGGTGTTCGGAGTGATTTATAAGTGATTCAAGTTCTACCTATCTCACGAGAGCTTTTCCTTTTCAGGCTCCAAGTGAGGACAATAAGCATGAAATGATTAGGTGACATGGGTTGGCGCTTCTTAAGACCCCGAGTCTTACAATGCAATCTACAAACGAGAACACTAATTTGATTTTTTTTTTTTTTACCATTAGAAATTCCAACCTTTGAAACGACAAAGACATGGAAATCATAACTGGTCAATATGCAATGGAACCCCCTCTTGTGGAGGTGACGACTTCCACAACTTTCAGTCTAACTTCTAAATCACTTTGTTGGCGCGATAACAATGGTTAAAATTGGTATGGTTGCGTCTGAAATTACAAAACTGATCTTTACAACTTTGTTAATGAAATCTGACTACAAACCTTGAATAATGCTTAGGAACTTTCGTGGTTGTGCTAGGATTGGGGAAAGCTCATGTGAAGTTGTCCTTTTCTTTCTGTTTTCTTTGGTATAAACAACAACATTCTTAAATAACATACACAAATAAGATGTTTTCTTATTATATTTCTTCTCCATTTCTTTTACAATATCTATAACCTCTTCGTCGTCACACATTTTCTTAGTTGTACACTTCATTCTTAAATGCCTCGCTATTTTGAATAGATGCATAAAGTTTTTGAATAAAGTCACACACGATCATTTGCCCAAAAAAAAGGGCATACGTAAGAGCCACCAATTCAACTCTTTTGTCTTCATCCCCTCGACCCCTAAAAATACTCTCCACCACCTAAAAAAAATTCGCCATCACACCTAAGGTGGGCTCTCTCTCTCTCTCTCTCTCTCTCTCTCTCTCTCTCTCTCTCTCTCTCTCTCTCTCTCTCTCTCTCTCTACCACTGAATCTAACCAAACCTCTCTCGATTACTCAATATTGTCGCTCCTGATCCACTTTCATTTGGTTCCTTTGCACCTTCCTTCTCAGTTCACTAAAACTCCAAACTACTAAACCATAGCCAACCGTCGATGCACTCTCTTCACCTTGATCAATTTGGCATCACCATCCTCTTCCTCGCTAGAATCGCTTCTCTGGAGGACCCTAGAGATGCTACCCATGTTCCTTTGACTCTTTCTAAAGAGAACACCGATATCACCCACCACCAAATCGCCATAACTGCACCTCTACTTATAGCCCTCATTCGCTCCACTCTCTAACTGCCTACCAATGTTGTAACATTAACTAAGGCATCACTCCGATTGACAAGAATCCTCCTTCTCCCAACCTTAATTTTTACTTTGGTTTTTAAGTCATCCACCTTCATTAGTTATGCACTTGTGAAATTCGATTTAATTTCGGTTCTCAATCTTGAACTATTTACTTTGTAAATTTAGAATTTGGTGAGATTTCAAGTTGATTGATATGTTGGCTTACTTCTCAATAGTTTTTCTGCTTGAACTTGGAGGCAAGTAAGTAAATTGGAACTTTATAGAATAAGCAATACTTTAGTAAATTGGAAGTTGATTGATCTGCTGGATTACTTTATGTATCAAATTGTGTTTTTTTTACATAGGTTTATGTATGTATATTCAATTCTCAATGGTTGTTTCTCCTCTTGTTCTATAGAATAAGCAATACTTGATCTTTTGTTTTATTATGCATGTACATAAGCAATAACCTTGTTGTTTTCGGCTCTTTTTCTTAACAAATCCAACCTGTTGGGGTCTTTTAATGAACGATTTATATGGCTCTCTTCCACTCGGGCTCGGGACTGGGAACATAAAAGGTTTAGATCACTTGCAAGTTTGTCTCCTTTTGTCCATTCATTTTCTTCTAGAATGTACATGTCTACAATCTTCAATTATTTGATAATTTCATTGGATCTTTTCTCCACATCATCATCCTTCCTTGCTAATTAATTCCATGTATAAACTGATATGTATGGTGAACTGCAATCTTGATGTATGATGTTCCTTAATTTGTAAGCCAATCTTATTAAGTTTTATTTGATAGTGTCTTCAATGAACGATGTTCCTTAATTTGTAAGCCAATCTTATTAAGTTTTATTTGATAGTGTCTTCAATGAACGGGGTTGTCTAACTTCTATATGTGCATTAGCTAGCTAACTAGTTTCAAAGTACGATTTTATGTTTCTAAATTTTGTTGGTACTCAATAAGTTTTTCAAGAGAGAAAGATAAAGCGCATATTGTATACTTCTCAAAAAGACTAAGAAAATGTTAGAAAACGAAAATGATCCTACCTCTAGCTATCAAGATGATGAGGTTGTGGTGCCAAGTTTAGTTCCCATTGAAGATGCACCGGTGGCGGTTAATGTCACTTAGTCATCTACCCGGTCATTTCTTAATGTCACTTCTATGTGGGCCTATTTGTTTTTGTTTTTTTTTTTTAAGAAAACCTATTTGTTCTTACGGTTTTAAATATAATATACTATAAATAAATTTGAGCCTAAAAAATATGTGCCAAATATACAAATAGACATTTATTTATTTATTATTGGGCCCCATAATTATTTAGGTAAAGGGCAAATGCCCAGTCTTCCCTTGTCTCTAGCCTCGGCCTCCTAATTGTTTGCTTGTTTTAACAAGAGTTGAGTTAGAATGTGACCTAAGAGTATAAGATGAAATACAAAGCTTGCTTGCTTGCTCCTGGATGTGCACTATTCCCTTGAAATTGGATGAAAAATGATGGCCGATGAGATTGCAAGCATGAACTTTTGGATGAAAAATGATGGCCGATGAGATTGCAAGCATGAACTTGAGCGATTGTTCAATCTGTTCAATACCTCTTCAAACAATCCCTCCTAGTATGGGTACCAATAATAGATGCATATTACAGACACGACATAGGATAACATTGCATATAGTTAATGATTTATTGATGTTTCTATATACATGAGATTATGTAAAAGCTGGTCTTTGGTGATATTTCAATTCACTACTCCTATTCAAACTGTACAGTTCCAAACATACATTATATGTCATTACCTCTCAAATGGACATCAAAACATGATTGACCCATACAAGTTGGAACGGATTTGATTGTAGTTGGATGAAGAATGCACAAAAGCAGCCACGAGATCATTTCCTCACCTAGATTTTGTTTAGCTTGTTGAGCACCCATACCATATGTAAGTTGAGATTCATAAAGACTGCAAAGATGACCATTGCGAGGAGTCGTCCTGGCAAATACCCATCATTAGTCTATTCTATAGGCCCAACCATGCTTTGCCAAGAATGATCGTACTGCTTCCTTTATAGCCAGATTGGATATAAGTTGAGATGACGTCAGTGGTTCACGTGTCACTGGATCAAACTTGCCCACCTAAATTAGCATACAAATCAGTAATGGAAGCTAAATGTTAGAGAGCGACTTCATGAGAAGTAAAACAAGAAACCTGATCTTAGTTTTTTGTCAATTCAACTTAATTTGTTGCAATACTATAAAATAATATCAATGAGAAACAAATTCAGTCAAACAGTAAATGATAAATAAAAATTCATATTCATGCATTGTCCTGTATTGCTTGCATTGAAAGCTTTATTATGACCTTAATTTGGCAGGATCTACATGTGATAAGAAATTAAGCTATTGATTAGTTAATGAGCAGGAAAAATTGCTTCTCCTTTGATATCCAAATGGAAACCATTTGTTTCCCTGCAATTTGGAGCCTCAAAATCTCTTTATTGGTCCAGTAAATCACGCTAATCAAGAGTTAAAGCAAATTTCACCTTCTGAAGATGATCAAGGATAACTGCTCTCTCATATGTGATACCACTAGGGGTAATGACAGGATCCCGGAAGATATCAAGAGTTATTTTGCAGCACAAATAGTCTGGCACCTGAACATCGGTTAAGAAATCAAGTCCTCACAGCAAGCAATTATGAGAAATAAAAAGAAGAGTGGAAGGAATGAAAGCGAAATACCTCACTGGGTATGTCTTCCTCTGCCACTTTTCTGAAAATCCATTCTAGAGTCTCCAGCTGCTTTGTATTTGAGTTATCAGAATCATCAATAAACCCCTCTCTTTGGGAAGCATCGATCAAATGCATTTCTCTAAGAGCTATCTCACAGTTATCTCTGATCCATCAGTAAAAAGAAAATGATGAAGCTTGGTAAACAAACTGAACAATGAAATTCCAAGAAGGCAACCACTCCACGACATTGAATGGGCCAACTCACGAGTTAAGTAATGACGTACTTCAAGGTTTGTAGTTCCCATGAGCGCTTGGATGATTCATATTCCCATTCCAAGTACTTTGCTTTAGCTAGCTCCCGCCATATCTCCTCTACCATATAGCTGTTCGGATTTTCACCTCTACCAAGATCCAAAGCCTAGAGAAGAAAAGAATAAATATCAAGCTACAATGAATATTGGCCTCTGCGGCCATAAAAAGGACTACTGTAAACATGCTCATGTGTGCCTTTTATTCCCTCATAGTAAGGAGAAATGGGGAGAAGAGAGAAGTCTCTCATAGTAAATACTGCAGGAAAAAAGAGAGATCTTTTTATGTAATAAGTCCATATACCACTGCTGAGAATAATATTGACTAGTGTTGTTTTTTTATCTAAATGAACAAAGGAAATGTTACTCGAGATGTCGTGCTGCTTCTGTAAGCTTCCTTCCAGGGATCTTGTGATAGTGCTCAATCCCAGAAATGGAAAAGTTTAAAGAAAATAATCTGAAGGCAAGTATCTCACAAATCAGCCAATTTGGGAGGAATTCTCGATATTCCATTCAATTTTCAAGTCTGGATACAAGACTTCGGTTACATCAATTTTTACAATGGGAAACGAATAACAAACTCCAAATCGTAATAAAATGTCTCGATTATAAAATTATAGATAATGAAAGAGAACATGAAGAGAATAGGAAATGCCTATAAATAAGGAGTTGGGATGGGCAAACTAAAGGAACTAAGTAATAATCGAAACTAATAAACTCCATGGGTTTGTAAGAGAGCTAATAGTCAGGAACAGCACAAAATACTCTGATTAACGACAGGAACACACACACACTACTTGGGGAAAACCAGAGGAATGCTTTAGTCCAAACCTCAACCAAACCCACCAGTGGAAGGAAACTCCCTGGCTGGCATATACAAGGGAAATGAATCCTTCTACAATAAAAGGGAGGCTAACCCCTTTTATTTGTAGGCATGTAAAAAAAGCACTAGATAACTGCACTGTGACAATATCAACTCTCCCAAACCTGCCCTAGAAAACTGATTCTATTCACTCATGGTTCCCCTTCTCAATGGCAGACCCTGGATGATGCTGAATCTGATCCATTGTCCTAACATCTTGCCTATTCTATTCCCATTTCTTATTATTTGGTCACTTGTCATGATGCTGAATCCTCTAGGATCTAACATCTACATGACAGCAGCCCATACCAACCAAGCTTTGTGCTGACATTCTTTGTCCATCTAGAGTGCAACATGAAAGAAAATGCAGCCCGAGCAACAATCATATTCAATAAAATTTCCCACCTCACAACACACCATAGTAAAAAAATAATGAACAATCTACCATCCTAACTGCACACCATAACTAATAAAAAAAAAAAACAATCTTTTAAATTTCAACAAGACACAACTGGAAACTTTTGGTGACCTTCTATCCTAAAGGAATTAAACACTGTGCTGGCTGCTATCATACAGCTAGACAGGAAGCCTAAAAGATCTAGCAGTTATTTAAAAACAAGAGTATTGAAAATCACATGGTTTACCGACATCGAAAGGTAACTCAAAACAATCTTTGAAAAAACAAACAAAACGAACAAACCAAATAATGATAAACAAAAGATGCCACACCCAGCAAGAACCACAGGCAATATGCTACAACCTGAGACAATGAACCTTGACAAAGAGATGTGTCCAAATGATTGTAATGTAAGCAAAACACCAACCACCAAAGGTTCCTCTAGCTTATACAACTAAAACACGTAAAAGAGAAAATAAAGTTGGTCATACAAAAATCGGTACATCAAAAAACTTCATGGATGGATTTAAGCAAGGAAAAAATTCAATATGGCCGGACCTTTAGCCCTATATTATCTCAAAAGACATTCCAGCAGCCCACGCCTTTTTCATGTCCAGCTTTCAAAACACATTAGAGATTAATAGAATCAAGTTTGAGTCTATAAAACGTGTTTATGCTTAAATAAAACCAAGTTTAAAACATCCTATTAGACAATGCAAAATTGTCCATGGACAGTTGAAAGTTTTGATTGTAATAAAACCAAGGTCAGCAGTAAGCAATTAATAAAACTAAAGTATCACAAAGATAAAACCAAGATCTGTTAGCAAGTCAAGTTAAAATAAAAAAGAGAGAAACTGATGTTTGGACGTAGGGAAGGGAAGGGAGAAGAAGATCTACATTAAACGTATGAAAAGAAGGGAGAAGTGGAAGACATTGCAATGCATAGATTTCATCATATCCTTTATAATTTAAAGCAGAAAGAAATGTTTTTTGAGGATAAAACGAACCAGAATGTATAGCTTTTATAATTAAAAATGGAAGAGATGTTTTTTTATGAACAGAAGGAAAAAAAATTATATATATAGGAAAGGATTTTTTTTTTTAATCAATACATTTATCTTTTAAAAAATCTATCAACTACAAACTAGAACTCAGCTGAGGAAGCAGTGGATCAAAGAAAGGGAAAAAGGATTCTATCAACGAGTAAATAGAAGAAGTTATAAGAAACAGAAGATCTCAAACCTTCTCCAATTCTTTGATTCCTTTAGAGTACTCTTTCTTCTCCAGTAATGCCAGTCCGAGCATATAATGTGCCTGCCATTGCCAATGCCATTCCAAGTCACATACCCAATGACCTCTGAAGTGAACAAGGTAAATAATGTCCAGCACTCCAGCTAGCTACATACTATGTTTTACAGTCTAATATTTCTTCTAAGCACAAACTGAAGTAGCATTTCATAAAATAATGTCATTTGAAAGGACTGAATCGATCACAGCAAAATCCCCCTCCCCCCATTCTCTTGAATTCCAGTCAGGTGGTTTTGCCTGTGGTATCGCCCATTTCACAGAATCCAATTTGAATTTTATGTATAAAGGAAGAATGTAGAATTGTGATCACAAACCTTCACCGAATTCTGATCAAGTAGGATTGCTTTACGACAATCACACTCAACCTTCTCCCAATCCCTTCAAAAAAAAATACAAAACACCTTCGGTTTCCGAATTGTAATAATTGAAAGTTAAACAAATGTATCCAAAAGGGGGTTTATGTTCCATTCATACTTCCTCCTGCGATGGCAGAGCGCACGATTTGTCCAGTAAACAGCCACATTAGGGCACAATGCTATAGCCTGCAAGAAACCAAAAAACAAGAAAAAGAAGAAGGTTCAAAATCAGGACCAAATTAAACCCTAATTGTCAAAGACCCGCAACCAAAGACGACAGATTTTCCAAAAAAGACATCATTTCTTGAGTAATCGCCTCCGAAATGGAATGATGAGAAAGGATTAATCGCAAATACCTCGGTGTAAGCATCGATAGCCGCCCCCAATCTCTCCTTCCTGAAATAGAGGTTACCGTCCTGTCTGAGCTGCTCCGCTTGGTATGCCACCGCTGACGCGGCGGTCGCCGGGGACATCCTCGCAGTATTTCAGGCCGCCTCTTCCTCTGAATCCCTAGATTTCTGTTTCTCCGATGTTGTCCCTCGTATCTGTTGAAATCAGGTTTCCGCTCCCGAGAGAAGGTTTCAAGTTTCAAAAACAGAAATTAAAAAAATTAATCGAGAAAAATAGTAAATCCCTTACTTCTCCTTGGGTTACATGTGGTCACTAAACATGAATGAAGGCCTTATGTGGTTGGTTGGGTTGGCGGTGACGGAATCGGATGCTCCCTCGCGTTGAATAGGATTCGAACCTGCACCTAATTATACACCACTCACTACTTCAACCATTGCACCATCCAATACACCTTTGTTATTAAGGGCATTAATTAAAACTAGTACTTTTTGAGTTAAAGTCACCACTTTAATTATAATTAATATGTTTTCACTTAAATAGGTTGATTACACGTTAATTAATATATTAATATATATTTCGCACTAAAAAATAATAATTAATATTAAAATAAAAATAAATATTAAAATAAAAATGATAATAAATATATTAATATATATTTATATTAAAATAAAATGGTTAATGAATCACTACTCTTTATTTGATGAACCACTAGAATTTATTTCATGAACCACTACTATTAAATAATTATAAAATTTTCATTCTTCTTTTATTTTCTTTTAATGTTTATTTTTAATTAATTAATTTTATTTAAAATAAAATGGTTCATGAACCACTACTCTTTATTTGGTGAACCACTACTCTTTATTTGATGAACCACTACTCTCTATTTGACGAACCACTAGAATTTATATTCTTATAATAATTAACATATTTCATATAGATTTATAAATTACACATTAAGAGAGATGTTATTAATATATATTTATCAAGAAGTGGTTCATCAAGCTATAAAGATGTTATCAAGAAGTGGTTCATCAAGTTATAAAGAAATGGTTTATCGAGTTTTAAAATAAAATGCTTCATGAACCATTTTTAAAATAAAATGGTTTATGAATCATTTTTAAAATAAAATAGTTCATGAAGTTATAAATAAGTGGTTCATGAACCTATAGAGAAGCGGTTCATGAAGTTATATATAAGAAGTGGTTCATTAAGTTATAAAGAAATGGTTCATGAAGTTATAAATAAGGTTTATAAAGAAGTGAACCACTTTCTATTTATATATTTAGCCACTAAACCATTCTCTATATATGTGTTGAACCATTTACTATAAAATTGATGAACCACTTCTATATAATTAATGAACCAATATATATTTAGTCACTGAACCACTCTTTATATATGTGTTGAACCATTTACTATAAAATTATGAACCGCCCTCTATTGAGTCACTGAACCACTCTTTATTCGGTTCGCTTAACCACTCTCTATTCGGTCACTGGACCACCCTCTATTGAGTGACTGAACCAACCTCTATTTACTCACTGAACCAACTTATTTAGTCATTGAACCAACCTCTATTTAACTGAACCAACCTCTATTTAGTCACTGAACCAAACTCTATTTAGCCATTGAACCAACCTATTTAGTCACTGAACCAACTTCTATTTAGTCACTGAACCAACCCCTATTTAGTCACTGAACCAACCTATTTAGTCACTCTCTATTCGGTCACTAAACCACTCTCTATTCGGTCACTGAACCACTCTATTCGGTCACTGAACCAATCTCTATTCGATTACTGAACCACTTTATCCGGTCACTGAATCATTATCTATTCGGTCACTGAATCACTCTCTATTCGGTCGCTGAACCACTCTCTATTCGGCCACTGAACCACTTTATTCGATCACTGAACCAATCTCTATTCGATTACTAAACCACTGTATCCGGTCCTTGAACCACTATATATTCGGTCACTGAACCACTCTCTATTCGATCACTGAACCACTCTCTATTCGGTCACTGAACCAACCTCTATTTAGTCATTGAACCACTCTCTATTAAGTCACTGAACCAATCTATTTACTCACTGAACCACCCTCTATTCGATCACTAAACCACTGAACCACTATCTATTCGGTCACTGAACCACTCTCTATTCGGTCACTGAACCACTCTATATTCGGTCACTGAACCAACTTCTATTTAGTCACTGAACCAGTTATTATAAAATTGATGAACCAATTCTATTTAATTCATGAACAATTATGTGTCTAGTTGGTCAACCTCTATTTATTTTTTATTTATTTATTTGTTTGTTTGTTTTTAAAACAAAATGGCTCATGAATCCATACTATTTATTTGATGAACCACTACTCTTTATTTGATAAACCACTACTATTTAATAATTGTAAAATTTTCACTCTTATTTTATTTTCTTGTAATGTTTATTTTTAATTATTTATTTGTTTATTTTTAAAATAAAATGATTCATGAACCAATACTATTTATTTGACGAACCACTCTACTCTTTTTATTTGATGAACCAATTGGTATAAAAACTCTGAACCACTTAATATAAAAAAACCTGAACAACTTGATATAAACCTCTGAACAACTTGGTTTAACACTCTGAACCACTTAGTGTAAAAATGTTGAACCACTTGTGGTGTATTAAAATTTGATAATTCTTTAACACACTTTTGCATTGAGATTTACTAACAAAAAAATTTACCAGTGCACATGAACAATGAGGATCAAATATTAATAAAATAATAACCCATTATTGTTCATCCCAATTCAAGTACAACAAATCGTCAAATTCAAGGTGCAGCAAACCGGCCGGGATCTCAATTCAAGTACATCCCAATTCAAGTACAGCAAACCGGCCGGGATCTCTATTCAAGGTGCAACATCCCATCGTGTTGCAACGGTGGCCATGGTTTCTTCCTCCTCGTCGAATTGCCTAGGTTTCCAACGGTGGCCATGGTCTCCGCCATGGAATCAAATTGGATCCTTGCGAGATCTCCGACGTCGCCGATGAGCTCGGTGTCCCCTCCTCCATGCTCCGGGTCCAGTCCACCGTTGGCTTCCTCCTATTCGTCTGCGCAACCGTTGAATGGTGGCCGCCTGATAGATGCGACTATGAGGACGACAACGAGTCGAACGACGAGATCGTCGCGACAGTGGCCAGCGAAGGCGGACGGCTAGGACGACGGTGAGGCTTTCGGCGGAGTTCCAGAGGGTTGGCGGTGGTGAATCAAAGAAGGAGGAGGAGTTCCAGAGGAGCCGCACAAGGATTTCAAGAGGAAGGCATTAAAATCGAAGAGGTGGAAAGCAAAATCAGAGGCGCGTGAGTAGGTTTTTTTTGTTTTAAAATTCAGATCTGTTTAGACCAATGAGATTGCTTCTTTCCTTCTCACCGGTATATACTATTCTCACTTGAACCCTACCCTATATATATATATATATATATATATATATATATATATATATATATACACACGGACTACGGAGTATATCACAATATAATGATTTGGATAACGTTGACCATGTTAATCCACTGCTCAATCACAATCACTATTTAGATCTCCCATCGATCCAGCCTCCAGGCTCCAGGCATGGTTTTTAGGTGGTTCAATAGGTCTAACTATACGGGCCTTAAAGTTTTGGGAGTCCATAGTTTTTTTTAAGGCTGTGTTTGGTAGAAGTTTTTCGAGGTTTCTAAAAAAAAATAAAAAAAAGTTGGAGGCACTTGTGTTTGGCGGAAGCTTATCCGGGAGATTGTGAAGTTTCTTGAGGGGATGTCGGAGTTTTTTTCTAGTGAAAATGAAAGCTTGGGGACCCAAGATTCTGGATCTTTTGTTTGGGATTCGATTTCATTTTACCCAACTTGTCCCTCGTCTTCAATTGCAGAGAAGCTCAGTTCTCATTCAATCTGCTCAGTCTCCGTCACCGGCCCTAGTCATATCTTCACTCACACAGCTCCATCGCCGCCTCCGTCAAGCTCCCTTGTCAACGTCAAAACAAATGGAAACGACATCTTCTCCCTTTATTACTCTGATAAAGATGGGTGGGTGAATCAACTACCCTACCACCCACCTTCAATCGCATAGAGAAGGTGGAGGTGCCTTGATTGCCATGGAATGAGGAGGCGCCCTGATTATCATGGAAGGCGGAGGCGGAGGTATCCTGATTGCCATGGAATTAGGGCTCTTCGGGTGCGCAGTGGAACAAAACGATAGTCATTAATGAGATTGGAGGAGAAGATTTTAGTGAGGGAGGAAGAAGACCATGGGCTAAAATACAGCACAGAGGCGAACACCTGCTCGGAGATGAGAGAGGTAGGAGAGGAGGGTAAGAATGTGAGGGCAATTTCTACATTTTCATCCTAAAAAAACTTTAAAAACCTTATAAACAAAAACATCTTTCAGTTTTTTTACAATATTTTTTTACAAAAAAATCTCAACCTCCAAAATCTCCATAATCTAAAAAAAAATCTCAAACCCCAAAATCTTCGTAATCTACCAAAAATCTCTCATTTATAATCTACTGACAAACACACCCTAAGGCCTTTGTATATATGTTGCTCCCTCCCTTCATAGATAAATGTAATTTGACTTTTTTACAAGTTTTTCGAGGAGATAAAGCTATATAAAATATCAACTTTTTATTTTATTTTTACAATGATTTTAAAGATATAATGTGTTTGGTATCAAGGAACCAACTAATGCATTGAACAACAACAATGACAAGAAAATGAGACAGACAGACTCTAACCCAAATACTAGCCGTCGACCCCAAGTTCATACCCTAAACACAACAAACTACAACGTTAAAAACCACGCCAAAATTGAAAGGTATACCCCTATTATCTCTATGGTTTAGTTGGATTTATTAGAGATGTTAGATGAAGAACTAAACTCATAGAGGACAATGATCTCCCATGACCCCGTGATTCATGAAGAAGTTAACTCATGAAGGTCAACGATCTCTGAAGTTGAGGTCTTCTTGATCTCTAATGTCTCTCTTGATGGATTTGGTAGTAGATTGGAACCCATTTTGAACTCACTGAACAAATATATGAATTTGAAAAATAGTTCGAACAATCAATTTATTTTCACCTATGGTCTCATGATTCGTACCCTACTTTTTATGGCAAATGTATCTTGGACCACAAAAAGAAAATCCAATCGTCAAATTAAACAACAATCACTTAACCATCAAGCATGTAGGAAAACAGAACACATGAAGAGCCCATATATGGTAAAAATTGTAAATGAATATTAGCTATTGGAACTCTTGTGGAATTGCTCGTAGGAATCTATGGGCAGAGGTTCACAGCTTTTGTAAGATCCAAAACATATAGATTTTTTTTTTTGATAAGGTAATAATTCGAGGGTCAGACACGCCTGACACCTCGAGAGGCCGACAAAGTCAGCAGACGGCGAACTGTCAAAACATAGAAAGACAATAACAAAAGGTGCAAACTAGGCAGAGACAAACAAACTAATTCGGGCAACCAAGCAAACCTAATCCTAAAAGTTAGGGATCCAAAACATATAGATGTTGGCACTGATGGAAACTAAGACGGATCGATAAACAGAGAAGAAATTTGGGGGTGGGAGGCTAGCTTTGATTCAATTGAATGGGTTCCAATGGTTGGAAGATTGGGTGGGATATGTGTGTTGTGGAAAAACCGTCAATTACACAATGAAACAATAGAAGTTACCCTTGAGCTTAAGTGAAACTTTTATGTCACATAAGACTCTTGACGTAACCTTCCATTTTTGCTAACCTACTTGAATCCGGTGCTTGACATCCATGTCTACACCTCCATCGCTCTGCATCACAGATCACATATATTTGAAACTGTCTTTCTTCGGAACTAGGTCCCCACCCAACAAGACCCCTTCGTTTCCTACTTCCTCTTCGCCCAACCTGAATACCACATACTTCGTCTTTGTCCTGCTCAAACGAAAGTCATTCTGCTCAAGCTTATCCCTTCATAAGTCAGACTTCTGCTGACCCCTACCCTAGTCTCATCCACCAGGACAACATCATCTGCAAAGAGCATACACCACGGAATGCCACCCTGGATACTTCCTGACACCACATCCATGACTATTGTAAAGAGGAATGAGCTTAAAGCCGAGCCTTGATGCAAGCCCACTTGTACAACAAAGTACTCATGGTCCCCACTGTGAGAGTACACACTAATCTATGAATCCTCATACATATCTTTAACAACCCTCATGTAGGATTCTGGAACTCCTTTAGCTCTCAAGCATTCCTAAATAAGGTCTTAGCACTCTATCATATACCTTTTCCAAATCAATGAAAACCATATGCATATTTTTTTTTTTCCGTTCTTTGTATTTCTCCACCAAGCACCTCGTCAAATAAATAGTCATTGTAAACAAAACTGGTTCTCGAAAACGCTAACCAACCCTCCCAGTCGCCGTTCAATAACTCTCTTTTAAATCTTCATTGTGTAGCTAAAGAGTTTAATACCCTTATAATTGTTGCAAAGAGATAAACATTGGAGTTATTTTTTTTAACCCATAACCTCCCCGCAAAGCGGTGTAAAATCATCTCAAATTTAACCCCAAATAACCTCCACCTTCTCCAACTTCAACCCCATAAGTGAACCTACCATACAGATGGAGTTGAAGTGTTTTATTTCTTTTAACCCTCGAAAACCCCATTTAATCTCCACCTTGCCCATGCTTGCCAAACATGGCGGCCTCAGCACTCACTTTAATCTAAAAAAAGTTCGGAGTGCGGGTCAAAATACCATCGCTGATTTGTTTCCCATGTTGGACCAAATTAATAAAAAAATATAGTAACCAATCCAAACCACTCATACAGTAATAGAAAACTGTTGTGAGAAGCTTGAGTTCATCTGGTGCTCAATGTAGGGTTGGCATGGTACGGTAACCACCAAAAAATGGCGATTACCACGTACCAACCACAAACTGGTGGTACGCAAATTTTCATACCACGTACCAACCACAAGTCGTGGTTACCGCATATGTGGTAACCACGACTTGTGGTTACCATCGGTACATTACCATGGTTACCAAGCTGTAATTCTGTTTGTATTTTTTTTAAAACCCTTTGGCTACCTTTCGGTACTCATCAAAGTTATCGAACGAAAAAAATATAGTTACCAAAAATAATATGGTTGTCATCTATTAAAAGTTCAAATAAATCAAGTTCACAACCTAAAGTATAAACCAATCAAGTTCAAAGTCTTAAAAAAAACCAAGTTCAATTGTTCAAACATTCAAAATGTTCCTATTGTTTCTAGTAGAAAAAGTAGAAATGACCAACTTAGGTCAAAATCAAAACACAAAATATAAATTTAAAACATAAAACTTAAAGATAATAACAATAAAATATTAAATAAAAAAATTAATATATATACTTGGTAACCATGGTATTAAGATTCCATTACAATTACCGTACCATCTTCATGTGGTTACCACCAAGATGGTTACCACCACGTTGGTTACCACAAGCGTGGTTACCAACATAGTCGGTTTGTGGTTGGTACGTGGTTGGTATGGTAATTTCCGTACCATTTGCCAGCCCTAGCTCAATGCACTTCCACTTCTAGTAGTAATCATCTTGTTTTGCTCCCTATTTACATTCTTTTGTTTCCAATTTTCATATAACAAATCCAAAATGGAAGACGTTGTATAATACGGGCTACTCTGTAATGCATTCAACAAAATGAATACTGCAAAAATCAAATGGCAGTAGTAACATTATCAACGAGGAAGAGTTGATGATCATGATGATGAACAACGTCATCCACATCCATCACAGCAGCTTTTCTCTTTCTACAATCACAATACAAAACCGTCAAAATCACATTACTCCACACTAGAACCAACCCATAGACGACCACCAGCCCAGCCTTCCTCCCAAGCTCCATCACAGCCGTCGATTTCAACCCCAGCTTCCAATCCCCACCGTACACGTCTATCTCTTCCACGCCTACCATCTCCCACCCTATCAACCCCGTCGCCGCCGCCACCGCCCCCATCACCGCCCATCCAATCACCCTCCTCCCCTGCATCAACCCCCACCCGACCCTAACCGCATCCAATCCGAACCTCTCCTCTACAACCGACACCACCGCCCCCATCCCAACCACCGCCGCTAGGTAGATCTCCAGGGCTGCGGATAGCAATCCGATCGCCACGGCCGCCACCGGCAAGGACACCGCGTCCAACGCGACAGCGGCGGTGCGCATCAGCTGTCCGTAACCGGCGATTGACAAGTGGCCGACGACTGCCGTCACTAGGGAGCGCCACCACGATGCTCGCACGACGGCCGGGAGATCGGAGGGGGAGAAGCGGCGGCGGTGAAGGAGAGGCGCGGAGGTGGAGGCGGCGGAGGATACGAGGAGGAGGGTGGAGAGGAGGAGAGCGGGGAGCGCGTAGGAGGCGCGTAGCCAGAAGAGGGATTTGGCGTCCTTGCGAGCCTCCTCGAGAATGTTGAGAGCCTCGATGCGGACGGAGATGATGGAGGAGAGGGATTCGAGGTGGGAGATGCGGCGGCGGAGGGTGGCGGAGGAGAGGGAGAGGGAGGCGAGGAGGAGAGAGAGGGGGAGGGCGAAGAGGAGGAAGATGGAGGTGAACATCTTTGGATTGAAGAGCAGGATCTTGAAGGAACCTACAAAGACTGCTAGCAGCGTGGCTGGGCAGGGTTGTTCTCTGTTAGTTTCAGGGATTTGGTGGTGGTGGTGGTGGCGGCGTTGGTGGTGGCCGTCGTCGCCAACGGCGGCGTTGGACATCTTAATTCTGGATATAAAGTGGTTGGTGGGATATTTGAGTGGGTATTTACTTTTAGCGCTGGAGAAAGAAACAAAGCAGGCAAGTGAAGTGGGTGGCTTTGTGTGTCGATAATCAAGACTGCTCATACGGAGGTCGAAAACGTGGTTTAATTTGTAGATGTGGGAAGAGAGATCAATGTCCAACCTCGGATTCAAAGGAGTATAAAATTCTATTTTTTTTTTTTTATTTTTTATTTTTTTATTAGGAAAAGATTCGGGTGGGCGAGCCCTACCCGGCAGCATCCTTGCGGATGAGGTCAATAAGACCTGGATTGTTGTGAATATCATTACCTCGGGCAGAGTGGCTAAGGTGTGCAACCTTATCAGCCACTCTATTGCCCATACGAGGTACATGAAAGTAACCTACTTCTTTTACAGTTGACAACATGACTTGAATATCGGAAAGGATTAGTTCAATCTCCCAAGGACATTTAGCCGTCTTGTTTAAGTAGTCTATAATTATTTTGCAGTCACCTTCAACCTGGATTCTTTCAATGTGCAGTTGTAATACCTTCTGGATTCCCAGTTTGAGGGCGAGAGCTTTTGCCATGATGGCATGCTGTTTTCCTAGTAATTTGTGCTCGATGGTGACCGGGCGGCCATTCCAGTCCCTGATAATGATACCTGCCGTACTGTCACCGTTGGCTAAAGACGAACCATCAAAATTAAGTTTGAACCACCTTAACGGAGGCTTGCGCCATTTAATTGGACGTTGTTTGTCGGTCTTTCTTGGATAGACTCTTGAGGAGGGATGCATATCGTCATCACCATCACCGTCAATTGCGGATGTTCTCTTCCAGTTATCTATGTGTGATCTGATCAGATGGACGGCGGTTTGGTGTTGGGGGATTGGTGCTTGTTGAAACAAGTTTTGGTTCCTGATGTACCAGGTAGTCCACCAAGCGAAGGATAGATCAGTCAGAGCGGCAGTCGTTAAGCTGGTTCCAAGGCTAGTAAGAATGGGTCTGAAATCCCGGGACTGGATGATCATTCTTGTAATTGTTGTTTGTTCTTGACTCGGAAGTCGGTTAATTCCAGAATTTTTTTTTTGAAAAAAAATTAATATGTAAATGGTAATTCTTGATTAGGAGATGTGTGCGTATATGAGGTTGGAAGGAGAAAGCCCAACGGTATTGGTATTTCTATTCTCAAACTGGAATCGTCTTAAAAAGAAATGATTTTGTTGAAACAATTTTTCTCCACAGACGACACCATCTTTTGGATTTGGTAAGCATTTTGGCCTAAAAGCAGCTTGTTTAAACCGATATCAAGAGGCTATTTTCAGGCCAAAACACTATATTCACCGAATACCAAACAGTTGATAATAAGGCAGAGCTTCACGAGGAATTCAAACACAATTTCACTGCGAAATTTCAAAGCAAGGAATGACGATAAGCATGGAAGGGCTGACAGTATGAGTGGAAGTGCAGCAAATCAGGATTTTTGGTGTGTTTTCAATTCCTTTTACCTGGGAATACAGTACACTACACCAAACGTTGAATGCATAAATGATCCAAGAAGTGCTGGAAAATGCATATAAAAGGTTTATAACATAAAGTTATCATCAAGCAAGGTTTTAGCAATAAAAATTCAAACAACCAAAATTGAAGGCAAATCAAGTTTCGAATCCCCCTCTTAAGCTACTACAAAGAGTTTCCTAGATTGAGATTACTCGTCCTCCTGGCTACGCAACCTAGCAAGCTTGTTGGTGACAACTATGTCAAGCTGTGCAGCACGGTCCACAATCTCCTTCCTCTTTCGGGTAGAGACATTGTGGGCAATCTCTGCACAGTAGGTCCTGAGTAGAATTGAAGATTATTACGAATTAGTTTAAAACAAAAACATGTCATTAAATATAGGATGTAATTCCGGTATAGAGTGCATAAACATAAACTAATACCTGTTGTGCATCATGAGAAGCTCGAGGTCCTTGGCATTGTGCACAACAAACTTCTTAAATCCATTGGGCAGGTAGTGGCGTGTCTTCTTGTCTGAGGCATATCCAATGTTTGGCATAAGAGCACATCCTTTGAACTTTCTCCTCACACGAGAGTCAATACCCTTTGGCCTACGCCAGTTTGTCTACAAATAGTAAATACATTCTCAGTACTTTTAAATTGCACAAGAGACTACAATTTTAAACTAAAATATGATGGCAATAAGTATCACAGCGTACATTTAAACATGACAACTTTAAACTTTCACAGCCAAGCCATCAGAAGCCACCCTTCAATTAAGAGTCCTCTTGGGATCAAACATGACTGCATTCTACCATCTCATATCAAGGGTAACACTATTACTACTACATTATACAATTGGTTGTTTGATTTGATATGTAAAAATGGTTTTCATCCCTCCCTAGACAGGCAAGAAACCGTATAATATACTTTCCACCATTTAGGTTTAATATCAATTGCATTTCTACTTTCACAATTCCCAAATAAAACAGCAAACTGATAATATACATACATGTTCAACTTCAAATGGATCAAGGATTTAACAATCAAATAAATGAAACATCCACACAAACTGACTGAAGTTGGAACTAAGGATGGTAATCAGAGGACATCAAAATGAATTAACAGTAATAATATAAAATGATTTTTTTATAGTTTTCTTCATGCTACTACTAATAACTTCAATAAGCTAAACAAGTAACGCGTTAATTCTATAATTCAGCAACTGACAATCAAAAATTGAGACAAACAGGCGAATTTCGGAGAGAAACACACCTTAACGCAAATCTTACGGTCACTCTGGGGCCTAATGAACTGCTTGACCCTCTTCTTAATGATCTTCTTGGTCAACAACGGAACAGCCATTGCTTCTAAAACATAATTAAAACCAACAAATAAAACGATTAATATTCCCAAACATTTCAGAACGCAAATAACAAAATGCCAGAGTTTGTTCATCAACAACTGCGGCACAAAAACACTAAATTGATTAAAACAGATAAAAACCGACATTAACAAGGAAGAGATGAGAGAACGGATCAAACCGTAATCGAGGGATACAACGAAGACGGAGATCGTAATGAAAGCGGAAGAGAGAAACTAACCAGATAGGGCGCGACGAGGAAGTGGAACGGCAGAGGGAGGAGAAGATGGCCAAATGGGAATTAGGGTTTATTGTCAAAACTCAAATATAATACTGAGTACTCCTTTTTTTCTCTGGGCCTATTATAAGACCAATCATACAAGACTTACTGGGCTCTATTGGGCCTGCGCATCCCTACTTGCTCCAGTGCTTCAACACTACACAATTATGGGGCTGAGCCTCGTAAATAATCAACCGCCAATCCTTAGGCAATTTTTTTTTTTTTTTTTTTTTTTTTTTTTGATAAGGTAAGAATTCGGTTGGCCAAAAACCTAACCGATCGCATCCTGTCGGATGAGGTCTAACAGACCTGGATGTGTTTCAAGTGCATGCCCCCGCAGAGAGCGGCTAAGGTGTGCAACCTTATCAGCCACTATGTTCCCATTTCGGGGAACATGCGAGAAAGATACTTCGTGAAAATATTGTAGGATTGTTTTGATATCTCCCATAGTCAATTCAATCTCCCAGGGGCATTTTCCTTTCCGTGCTAGATGGTTGATAATGATTTGTGAATCTCCTTCAACTATGATTTTTCGAATTTGAGGTTCTCTAGCTTTAATTACTCCTTCTCTCAGGGCGAGTGCTTCCGTCATAAGAGGGGATTGTTTACCTATATATTTGTCTCCCAATGAAATGGGTTTTCCTTCCCAGTCCCGGATAATGTACCCTGTGGTGCTTCCATACAGATTTGATGATGAACCATCGAAATTTAGTTTCATGACACCTCGTCCCGGTTTTCTCCACTTATTTTTTGTTGTTTTTTTAATTTTTCGGCTTGGCTTGTCTATTATGTTTTCTATTCCTATTTCCTCCTCTTGTTTGCATGCTTTTCTCCAATTCTCATAAAGCGAATTTATGAAACACTGTATTTCCCTATTTGATGGAATGTGGTCATCTCGGAAGGTAATCTGATTTCTGTAAAACCAAATGACCCACCATTTAATCGCTAGTGCCTCTTTTTCAATTGGATTGAGTTTATCACCTAATGTGCTCATAATTACTTTGATGTCTCTTGTGTTGTTTAGTAGGCTGGGTGTGATGTGTTTGATTGCTTGTATCTGCAGAGCTGGATGGTTTGCGAAAAAACATTCAATAAAAAGATGTGCTTCATCTTCAAAATGATGGTTACATAATTTACAGGGGATAGGGACAGAAAGGCCTCTCTGGGATAATCTAGTTGTTGTTGGGAGCCCCTTTTGGGCCATTTTCCATAGAAAGTTTTTTATCTTTGGGGGAATATTTAGCTTCCAAATCCATGAGTTGGGATCGTCTGTCATATTATCAAAGTTTGTAATGAGTTTCATTGCACTTGCAGTTGTGAACCAGCCCTCTCGATCCGGCCACCAGAAGAGTCTATCTGGGAGCGGCGAGACAGGGAGAGGAATTTCTGTTATTTCCTGTACGGTTGTATTATCGAAAACTTGGTTTAATCTCTCAATCCACCATTTTCCGTTTATCATATAATCACTGACCTTTTGGTTTATGTTAACGCTTTGAGGTGGGTTTATTCTCCCTAAAAGAGGGGACATCGATAACCAATTGTCTGTCCAAAAATTAATGGATCTCCCGTCTCCTACGGACCAGATGAGTCCTTTTTTGAATTTGTCAATAAGTCGGCTTAGGTTTCTCCACTGCCATGATGTATTGCCCTTTGCTTTATATTGTAGAAGTTCTGTGTTTTTCAGGTATTTATACCTTATCAGCTGAACCCAATAGTTATCAGGTTCAGCAAGGATTTTCCATAGTAATTTCATTTGGAGAGCCTCGTTCATGTCCTTCGATTTTCGGAGCCCAATCCCACCTTTACTTTTTGGTTTGCATATTCTATCCCAACTTATTAGTGGTCTATGTTGAAGATCTTTGTTCCAGAAAAAAGTTCTGTTTAGTTGATCCAGTTCTTTGTGTATATTGGTCGGCAACATAAAGCTCTGCATTAAGTAGAGGGGTTTTGACGAGAGATTTGAATTAATAAGTATTGCCCTTCCCTGCTGAGAGAGCGCATTGGCCCTCCACTTAGATAGTTGTTCTTTGGATTTGCATACAGTTTCTTCAAAAGTTTCTCTGTTCACTTTTCCGTTAATAATGGGGCAACCCAGATATTTTTCTAATGCTGTTGTATGATGAATTTGTAAACTGCATTCAAGTTCTTGGACTCTAGTTCTGGGTACACCACAAGTTGTTTGAAAGGAGGATTTGTGAAAGTTAACCTTCTGGCCCGAGTACTTACAGTATTCATCGATAATTTTTCTTATATTTTTGCTTGTAGTTGAAGTGGCTTTCGCAAAAACCATGATGTCGTCCGCAAAAGCTAGGAAAGGAATGGAGAGACCGTCTTTGCCAAACCTAAACCCAACAGTTCCATTTCTCGAAGAAGCCTCCTCTTGTAGTTTTCTGGCAAGGATTTCCGCCCCTAGTATGAATAAAAAAGGGGATAATGGATCACCCTGACGGAGACCCCTAGTTGGTTTGAATAATTCTGTAGGGTCGTTGTTTACCAAAACTGAGAATGAGACTGTTTCTACACATTCTCTAATCCATCCAATAAATGTTGGGTGAAAGCCAAATTTCGTTAGGATTTGAAGGGAGAAGTCCCAATCTACACGGTCGTATGCTTTTTCCATGTCAAGTTTTATTGCCATCCAGCCTTCGTTTCCTTTTCTATTTTTGAAAGTGTGGAAAATCTCGTGTGCTACCAAAATATTGTCCTGAATAGCGCGATCAGATACAAAAGCTCATTGTAAAGGATGTATGAGCTTCCCTATTACTTTTTTTAGACGATCGGTTATGATTTTTGAAATAAGCTTGTAAATGGTTGAGCAAAGACTTATTGGTCTGTAATTGTTTGTTGTAGCTGGGTTATCACATTTTGGCAAAAGGGTAATAAATGTGTGGTTTATCTGTTTAAGCAGTTTACCTGATTGGAAGAATCCTTTGACTGCTTTTATCACTGATGGACCGACAATGCCCCAATAAGTTTTGTAGAATTCCGCCGTCATCCCGTCTGGCCCTGGGGCTTGTTTTTTTCCCATACTAACTAATGCGCTTTTAATTTCGCCATTTGTAACAGGTTTTATTAATTCTTCATTTTCGCTATCCATAATTGAGGGAGTTATCAAGGATAGGTAACCTGAGAGGTTTGACCTATTTTCCCCATCTCTTTTAAACCGTCTTTCAAAATCTTGTTGAATTTCCTTCTTGACATTTTCTTCCCCCACAATTTGGGTTCCGTTTGCAGTTGTAATATTTCTAATAATCTTTCTATTTCTTCTCCCCGTTGCTATCTTGTGGAAATAGCCAGAGTTAGTGTCAGACAGTTTTAGGTGTTTAACTTTTGCTCTTTGATTCCAGAATTTTTTGTGGAAATTCAACAAGGCTTCTTTTTTCTTAAGTAGTTGTGTTTGTTTATTCTCCATGAGTGTGTTTTGAGAAACTAAATTCATCTTTTGTATCTCGAGAAGACTACATTCGACATCTTTTAGTTGTCGGAATATGTTTCCGAAAGTTTTCCTATTCCATTCTTTAGCTTTTACCTTTAAAATTTTTGTCTTAAAGGATAGTTGGAACATTGATGAACCACTACAGTTTGCTCTCCAGGATTGTTTGACTATATTGCGGAAATCATTCCTCTGTAACCACATGTTTTCCAGTTTGAAGGGTGAGGCCTTGTGTATTTCACCATTATTTAGATCGAGGGAGATGGGACAATGATCAGATGTTGTGACCGCGTGGTGTGTAATTTGTAGATTTGGGTATACCTCCAAAAACTGATGTTGGACAATTGCTCTATCTAGTCTTTCAAGGATATTGTTTGGTCCAAACTCCTTTTTTCTCCATGTGAAAGAGTTACCTAAAAAAGGTATTTCAACTAGATCACAAGATCCTTTAAGATCAAGAAGTCGTCTAAACCGCCTGGGGTTGATTTCTGTTCCTCCGAACTTGTCTTCTCCATGACTGATTTCATTCATATCCCCAATCACCATACAAGGTAGATCTGTAGAGCTTATTAAATCTTTGACTGTCATCCAGAAATCGTCTTTATCCCTTTCACCAGGAGGACCATAGATAAAGATAATGATGCAGGAGAAATTTGAATTAAAATTTCTGTATTTGACCGAAATGATTCTCTCAAATTGTCTGTCTAATGATATATCTCCATATGTAAGGTAGTGTGATTTCCACAATACACCAATCCCACCAGAGCGCCCGATGGCAGGCGACCAGATCGCATTATCAAAACCTGTGTTTCTCCATGTTTTTTCATCTGGTATTCGTTCTGTTTTTGTCTCCGTAAGGGAGATTAGATGAATTTGCTCATTTTGACAAAAGGAGCTAATGTCGGTCCAAAAAGTGGGTTTTCCAATACCCCTACAGTTCCATGCACATATTTTCATTTAATAGTAGTTTTTTGGGTGGCAATCACCGGTATGATCCCACCCCCATTGCTTTTGTCTAAGAATTTGTAGTTATTTTGGTTACCCTGAATTGCATAGGTAATACAAACTTTGTATGGAGATTTGGTTGATGAGCTGATACTTTGGCTAAAATCATTGTCTAAAAATTTATCTATGAACTTGTAGACTTGTTGTATTATTTCGAAAGGTCTCGTCGTTTTAGTATTGAAATTAATCTTCACATTTCTATAGAAAAAAGTCTTCCCATTTCTATAGAAATTAATCACCAATAATTGGTTTGTGCTATAGCTATGACAATTGCTCATACTAGCATCACGATTGTGATTGAGATTCTTAATGGTGAGATGAGGACAATCAAAGAGAATTGGATGAAACACAGATAATTGGAACTCATTGATTTCACAAGGACAGCCATCCTCCATTACATGCCCATTATCATCATTTGCCAAGTGCAAAGAGTTACAGCAGAAGTGGCGCACTACCAGTGCATTCATAGAAGCCGAAATTTTACAATGCAAGGGAGGAGTTCCTAAAAAACATTCCTTTCCCAAAGTATACATTGCACTACATAGATTACCAACACAAGTGGGATGCAATAGCGCAACATTGTTCGAATGAGTTATATAAACAATAATATTTCCAAAGAGCCTGATTAATCTATTATACTTTAAAAAAAATTTATACCATAACATGCAATCCTTAGGCAAATTGGCAAAACTGAACACACACCACCCTAGTTATTTTCATTTTTGATATATATAAAAAAAACAACAATAATGATATTGAATTTGGTTTTTGACAACTTTTGAGGGTTTTCGAGATGGTCGATTAGTCGGAAATGGGCTCATCAATCTGGACCGAGGCTATGACATACCCTCGACAATGAAGTAATTATAAGCCCCGAAAAATAAAAAGAAGCGTAGTAGGTTTTTATGGCGCAAACCCCCAATGGGAATGCTCAAGCTTAATTTTGATGGATCAACGCTAACAAATAATGAAAGTACGACGGGCGCCATAATTCGGGACTTGATTTGTCAACCAATACGGACGTGTTATAAAAAACTTGGTAAACAAAGCCCTCTCAAAGCGGAAGCATTTGCTCTTAAAATGGGAATCCAACACGTTATTCAACTCAATATTGACAAAATCCACATCGAAGGCGCGCGATTCTAGTATAATCATTGACCACTTAAACAGAACATCTAAATGTCCTTGGGAAATTGAGCTAATTTTGTCTGATGTTAAACTTCTTCTATCGACTTTGAAAGAAGTTCCCTTCTTTCATATGCCCCGTTTGGGCAATAGAGTGTCACTCTGCCCGGGGAGTCGATATTCACAGTGATTTTGGTCTTTTAGACCTCATCCGCAAGGATGCTGCCAGGTAGAGCTTGCTCGCCCGAATTCTTTCCTAATAAAAAAATGAAGTAATTATAAGAATGAGTCGGATCTTGTTCGGGATGGGTCAAAGACGGGGTTGGGAATGGGTTGGTTCGGGTTTTGGTCGGGTTGGGTTTGTCTATGTTCGTGTCCATTCGAGCATCGGGTCAAAATGGGTCAAGCTCAGGTTTGGGTTTGGATTGTGCAAGACACTAGAGTTTCAGGTTTCGGACGGGTTTGAGTTTGGGTGGGTTGGATCGGGTTCTTGAATTGGGTCAGAGTTTGTCAGCTCTAGAAACATCAAAGAGGGATAATAACCTCTAGATACCTATTATGCATTCTCAGTAGGACACTTCTCAATGACCGGTCTACTACCTATATCCCCAAGTGAACAATGGGCTTTGTTGTCGAACATAGACATATATACTAGTGGCTATCTTTAAGCGTGTGAGAGGCCTCATGCGAGACAAGCCGCGTCTGCAGAGAGCCACGTACGGGCGTGCGCCTCTAGTCACGTGGACGTGTAGTTGTTCAAGTTGGCAACCCAGCAACCAAGGTTGGGTGCATATATATATAGCCTATAGGTTCGCGAGACCTCTCATGCTCTCAGAGAGAAACAAGCATGTGGTATACCCGCATGGGCGTGCATGACGATGCTGAATATTTCGACTTCAACTTCATTTTATTTTATTATTTTAGGATCTCAATAATAATAATATTATTTTATTAAGATTTAACCTAGACTATTTAAGGATTAAGATGACATCTTTTAGCTTCTTCTCCCTTTTCCACACGTTGATTTCTAGACCTTTCAAGAACTTTATGAGAACCCTAATTGGATATTTGGATTGTTTCAGTTCAGAACTGGTTCTCTCTCTCTCTAGCTCTCTCTCATTTTATGCTTATCTTAAATTGATTTTATGCTTCTTTTAATTGAATTAAACATGAAATTCTCTATTCTGGACTAGTTCTTCTCGTTATAGGATTGAGGTGATCCCGATGATTCTTATTATTCGGTTCTTTTTATTTAGAATATAAAACTTGATTTGACATTATGATTTTAAGAGCGAAACTTATTGCAACTAAAATAAAGCATTAATTTTGTTTCAAATATAAATTTTGATGTGAGTTTATTATTTTATTCTTAAATATATGTTATTTGAAAATCCTTTTAATTACATTGTTTCAAAAATCTTTTTGATATCATTTTATGTACAAATATTCTAATTTATGACATGTATATTGACGTTTATTATAATCAAAAGTCCAAGGATGATGTTATTCTAATAATAATCATTTTTAAAGTGTGAAAGGTTATTTTTAATAAATTAATAAAATAATTAATTATAATATTCAAAGGGAAAATAAAAAATAATTTGTATGTGGTATCAATTTTATGAAAGAGATTGTTATGCGCGCTATGATTTAATAGATGTCAAATGTAGTTTGATTTAGACCAATGCTTAATTTACTTTAAAATTGGGTCTTACCACGATCAAGTACTTTGTCATGTTATTTTGTTAGATCTTTCATGGCTTATGATAAGAAGGTGATTCATGACGGTTTTCTTAATTAACACATATTCATCATGAGGTGTTAAGAGAATAGGTTCAGAAATGACAACATGGCCAAGCTTAGAGCGCAAAAAGATGTTGAACAATGGACCCTGACCGTCATAGCCCAAGGCAAAATACCCGTGTGACACTTTACTAGGGCCATGTCCAGCCAACACCCAGTTCTAGCTCGAGAACATATATACCCGTGTAACACTTTACTAGGATTACGTGGCTTGAGGGATGGTCCATGTGATCCAGCCTTGTTGTACAAACTCTATTTTTTCCACCTAGCTAGCTTGTGTGTTATGACTTTTAATAAATTACTTTACGAGAATTCTTTTTTTTTTTTTTTTGATCTGACTTTTCGGGAATTCTTTTTAGAAGTCAAACACGTGCCGATTACATTGTTTTGTTATTATTTTTGCGATTATAATGTTGGGATCCACCAACTTAACACAAAAACTTAAACTATTGTGTAAAGTGTCATCTTTCTTTATATAACCCATCATTTTTAATTAGTGTATCTGCTTGTGCACCATCAATCATATACTCAACACTTGAGCCTTCAATTTCAGTAAAAAAATGTCGTTGTTTATACTTTGAATTAATTAGTGTATCTGCTTGTGGAGTTTGATTAATTCATCCGGCGATGGCGCGATTCCTGGAACTTGGGAATTGGCGATTGAGGCATCAAAGGATGAATCTGGCACGGCGCTGTGTGTTGGAAGAATTGACTAGCAATCTCCTTCCGACCCCAATAGGCGATAGCTACTCCGGTTGGAATTCATTTTCCGACTGCGACAACGTCAAGAGGATGAGGATGAGGATGAGGATGAGGATGAGGATGGGAGATCACCATAAATGTTAATCCTGGGAATTAAATAGCTGTTGCCGGACTTGGGATTTTTGGGGCCCGAGGCGATGTAATTTTTTATATTCATAATTTTTTTAGGAAAAATATCAAACAATGCAATTTTATTTATTTATTTAACTGCAATAAATTTCAGGTTTTCTTTTCATCACTAAAAGGAAAATTTATGGACTTTCGGTAATATGCAATCAGTCGGTATAACACAACAAAATACTACGATTTTTAGATTTACCAATATACTTATTTACTTTTTTTTTTTTATTATATTTCCTTACAAGTCCTATTAAAAAAACATGAATTTTTTAGTGAGAAATAAAAGTAAAAAAATATTTTTTAATATTCTATTTTTTTCCATGAATGTAAAACAGTATGGTTAAACACTTTCAAACATATTATTACTTTGCAAATTTATTCAAATAAAATACTATAATCACTTAAATAAATTTATTTTGTTACTTAAAAACTACCCGTTTTTGCATTTATAACAAAAATTGGAAGACGGAGATTGACCTTCTTACATTCTTTATTGTTGACTCGGAATATTTAAAGTCGCTTCACAAATGAGTTTTTTTTACGTATAAATTTTCGTAAATCTTTTATTACGTGTAAATATAATAATACATAATACCTTAACTATATATAATATAACATAATTTTTTTCCCGGGACCCTACTCGGTAGGGGGCCCTAGGCGCCGGCCTCTTGGGCCTACCGCTAGGGCCGGCCCTATGTATGTATTTGCGTACGTACAAGACCACTGACCACACAACACAACTTAGCTTAATAGCTTGTGTGTGAAAATGTAGAAACTAAAATTTTAAATATGGCAACTGTTCATTCTTTATAATTCGCTGAAATTGAGTATTCAGTATTCACATGTCCTTTTGCCGTGCCCGATGGGTCAAGTGACTAGTCACGTGTAAACTGAAATCCGGTAATCTACCGCCAACATTTTAGGATGGAGTAATAAATATATTTATATATTTTTTTTTTATCAAATAATGTAAAATTTTAATTATTTAACCATAATCAAATTTGGGTTTTTTTTTATCACTAATATTTTTTTATTGAGTTTCAGTAGTATATAAATATGACTAATGAGTTAAATATTACAGTCTCTCGGTATAGCACAACAAAAGAGTATGATTTTTAAATCTACCAATATACTTATCCAACCCTTATACTTATAATTTTAGAAGCAAGGTCTTTGTAAAAATTTGCGCCACGTGTCATTCTCTGAACAAAGATAAGAAATACAGTTTTCACTTTCTTCCCCATGTTCTATTGCTTGCCAATACCAAAAACTGAAATTGGGTGTATCAAAACTCTCTCTTTTGGGCGATTGTTTGTACGTTTCTTCCGTACCCTGCGCGTGGATGTGTGCCGCCCGGTTCACTGGCCCGGTGGCCGACCGACGGCAGTCCCGTTATGCCGAAGAAGAAGGGTAAGAACAATGGAGCCAGATCTGGATTGGAGTTCGAGGAAAAAGAGAAACTAGAAGGAGATCTGGATTGGAGTTCGAGCCAGATCTGGTTGGGTTCTCAGTCAGACCAGGGGGATGGCGCCGCCACCGAGGGGTTCCAGGCCAGTGTGGGTTCGTCGTCGACCTCGGAACCTATTGCTCGACGCACTCGCTCTCAAAAAGAGCCTGCATTTCCTCCTCCGCCTTCTACTGATGGTGCGGGTTTGGAGAACTCGACGGCTGCGCCCTCTTGTTCTTTGGATCCTGGTGCGAGTTCTGTCCCTGGGGAGCCGGGAGTTGTAGCAAATGATGGTTCCTCGGGGTCTGTACTCGTCGGAACTGGTGGTTGTTCCCGTCCGGTGACCGGGATGCGATCCTTTGCGCAGGTGGCTAGAGGATCTAGAAGAGCGGCGATCTCGGAGCGGCTGAACTTTGTTCCAAATGTGGACTGCGACTGTGATCGGTACAAGCGAACTTTGTTCCCTCCTGGGTGCAGTCATGGGGCCAAAGATTTCTGGGCGAGCCATCTCCGAATTCATTGCTCGGTCCTGGAGGGTTCAGAAACCGAAGCAATTCTTTAAACCCTCTGGGATTTTTGTGTTTTGATTCGAATCTGAAGCTGATGTAAACTAGGTGCTTGAGCATTGTCCTTGGTCGAGTTAGAATGATATATTGTGATACATTTTCAATGGTGTGAAATATATTACGACAAGCAAAATAAGGTTACAATACTAAATAAAATAAGAATAAAAAATCAAAACGTAAAAACATCTAAAAATAAATCGTATATTGTATGCCATTTGGAATAATTGGAGTCCCATGAAATACACACTGCCTTTTAAAACAAGTAAAATATAAATTATTCATTTTATTCAGTCTTATTCACGGGCATGGTGTGAAATATGTCATGGCAATGAAAATTAGGTTCCGATATTGAATGCAATAGGAATAACAAGTACCAAAAATATTTTAAAAATATCTAAAAGAAATAGTCTATTAGAGGGAAAAGTGGAGCAATTGAGTTCTGATTAAAATACACACGACCTTGAAACAAGTAAAAAAACATAAATCATTCATTTTCTGCAGCTCATTTCACAAGCATGGTGTGAAATCTATTATGGTTATGAAAATTGATTTTCAACATTAAATACAATAGGGAAAAAAAAACAAAAATATTCGATGCTCAACCTATCATATATTTAAGCCTGGAGTTTGACAAGGGTTTCAATATATTTCCGTTGTGCAAAATATTTAGATAGTAATGAATAGTTTACTCCATTGATGAAATTTGTGAAATTGAATATTATAAATTATTGATAAAATTTCATCATAAGATATTGGTGTTATTCAAGTGAAATAGAAGGTTTCGATTGTGATTTGACGGGTTTAATCATTGCAGCTAAGTATTTAATCATTGTGATTTGATGAGTTTAATTTTTTGACCACTTAGGTTTCATACTTAAACATATAGTACATTTTTCTAATTAAGGGTCTAAGACATTATAAACACACACACACTAAATATCATTTTTTTTTATTCTTTAGCTATATTGTGTTTATACATTTAAACTTAAGGTATCTTTATCAAATCATTTTATAATTTAGACCAATTTAAAAGGTGCAACATGATGTGTAATAGATAAAGTATCATAGGGGATCCAAACTCAAATTTCTCAAGTAAAAAAGTATAATTTTTCTTTTCTTTGCCTCGATTAGGACGGATGTTAGGAGAATCGTGGAAGGGGCTGATTTACTATTCCTTGCCAAATTTGAAGTATCGATCATCTCAAGAAAAGAAAATTTCAAAGAGCAACATGATAAAAAGCATGGGAAATATGTTAGTAGAAAATTGATGTGTCGAATATTTTGTTTAATACACCAAACTCGATCGAAAATATTATGAAAAAACCCGAATAAGGTTCGGAAAAAGAACTAATTTATTGACTTTTAGTATATTTTCTTACAAGTGGCCTTATTAAAAAAAATGCGAATTTTTTTAGTAAGAAATAAAGGTGAATTTTTTTTTTATGTAATTGTCTAATTTTTTTTCCCGCGAATCTAAAATAGTGTAAAAATCTATCATTACTTTGCAAATCTATATATCCAAACAAATCTTAAATAAATATGTAGGTGATCGTCCTCTAGGCCTATCGTACCAAAGAGTCGACCCTGGATATTTTATTCTAAAAAAAGAGTTTGCTATAACTTCAGGAGGAAGTATACATTCTGCCAGCTTGAAAGGCTACTGCAACAAAATATTATCAGATAAAAATATCTATCAGCTTTGAAAACCAATATTGTAATTGTGTATTCAACCATGAGCATAATAACCCCTAATATAACATAATAATTCACCCTAACCCTAACACCACCACCATGAGCATCCCACAAATCCACCACCGCCACCACCACGCAGCCTCCTTGTCCACCATCATCACATCTCCCTCTCCGTCTGGCGTCGTCCTCGACCACTACACCAACATCGTCAACCCCTGGGAACCCCGTGTTCGTGCGTTTTCCGGTTCCCCACCGAACCCTTAATCTTGATTCCATCCCCGAATCCGTCCTCCTGTGTCCAAATCGGCCGGTTTGTGTCCGATTTTGAGTTCCCCTCAACTGTTTTCGCGGGTATTGGCCGCCGGTTTGGTTTCCGGTGCGCTGGATTCCTTTGGTTGCTCGTGCCGTCGAAGGCTCCCACCGTCAGCCTACGCTGCTCATCGGCGTTCGCCCTCGCTCCTCCTTAGTCCTTGGGGTCCATGCTTTGGGTTCTTGGGGCCCAAGCTTCGGGTCCTTCGGGCCAAAGCTTCGGGTCCTCCGGGCCCAAGGTTTAGGGGAAAAAAAAACAACCGAAATGGTTGAAACCACTCTTTGAGTATACCCCGAAAGGGCCTAAATCCCGTTAGGGCTTGAGAATACCAAAAGGATTTGAATTCTGAATTCTAAATTTATTGAAATAACATCTCCCGAATGGGTTTAACATATTGCCCGTTTGGATTGAATAAATTCTCTTTCGTCTGAAAGGGATTCAAGGTGCGTCTTCAAGGGTGGTTCTTGGTTGTGATCCTTGTTGTTCTTGGCGTTCCTCTTTTGTGTTGCAGCTCTGGCAACCGGTGTCGGGATTGGTTGAGGTTGTGGTGGTGTGTATCGAGGCGACTCCGCATGTAGGAAATTTCCTTGGAAGATCGCCTTCACTGGCTCACTGCCCACAGGGACTCCTGATGTACTGTTGGCCAATGGTGTCGCCGCTTGGCGGTAATTGGCATCGGTTCTTAGTCTACGTTGTCTCCAGTGTGTCCGGGTTTGGTTCGCTGGCTCGACCGGGATTATGTGCTTCCCACTTTTTTGTTTTTGCACATTTTTTATTTGTAGTGACGGTTTCATTGTCTGCCGACTTCGTCGACCTCTCCAGTTTTTTTTTTTTTTTTTTTTTTTGATTCGGTAAACATTCGGGTGTGACAAAGTCATCACCCGATAGCATCCAATTGGATGAGATCATAAAGATCAGAATCGCTGTAAAGGTTGGGATTGTTAGTTGCGTGAGCAAGGTGTGCAACCCGATCAGCCACGCAGTTACCTGTACGAAGAACATGTGTAAACACGACTTCGTTAATCCCAAATAGTAAGGAACTAATGTCAGATAGCACTAGTTCGATTTCCCATGGACATTTTGTACCCTTTTTGAAATAATCAATGATGATCAAGGAATCACCTTCAACAATAAGCTTGTTAATATTTAGTTGCCTAGCGCACACAATTCCTTTTCTCAGGGCGAGCGCTTCTGCCATAAGGGGTGTTTGTTTCCCAATTTTATCTCCTTCTATCGCTATCACTGTACCATTCTCATTTCGTATGACAAATCCAATGGAGCTTTGCTGATTGTGGGTTGAGGAGCCGTCAAAATTAAGTTTCATCCAACTTTGTGGCGGCTTTCTCCACCTTATTCTATTCCTTGTCCTTCCATTACCCATTGGGCTCCTTCCTTGCCTATTCACATAATGTTTTTCCTGATCTGCCATATTTGCTCTAATCCATTTATATCGATTCATTTCCACTCTTTGTTGAAAACCTGCTTGCGTAGGCGGTTTTTCCTGCTGGAATACCAGGAGATTCCTGGTTAACCATATCGTCCACCAGTTAAAAGCCCATTTTTGTTTTTCCTCCTTGTTCAAAATTTGCCCTATCTTGCCCATTATATTTTTTATGTTTCTTGATGATTTAATTTCATTGTCAATAATAGCTTTCCGGGCACTATCTAGACTCTGCATTATAGAAGAGAATTTACATTCAAAAAGTAGATGGACTGCATCTTCATGATGATGATTACATAGTTCGCAGTATGGTGGGATTGATACTCCTCTATTAGCCAGTTTCCCCGCCGTGGGTAATCCATCATTGCAAACTTTCCATAGGAAATTTTTAACTTTGGGCGGGGCATCTATTTTCCAAATCCACGCATTGTTATTACCCATCGGTTCTAGAGCATTTGTTACAAGGTTGTAGGCGCTGGCAGTTGTGAAACAGCCTTTCTTATCCGGCCACCAGTACAGTCTGTCCTCAATGGGGCATACCGGTAGAGGGGTTGCACATATCTGTAGAACTAGTTCGTCTGGTAGAACCTGTTTGAGTTTCTGTATGCTCCAACCATTATTGGCAATAAATTCATCAACCGTGCTATTTAGGTCAATATTATCTGTGTGTGTACAGTATAGTTTTAATGGGTGAGGAGGGCCCCAATTATCCTCCCAAAACTTAATGGATCTTCCGTTACCTACAGACCAGCGTAAACCTTTTCGGAATGGGTCAATTAATTTCCTCAGGTGTGACCATTGCCATGATGCGTTTCCATTATTCTGGTACCTTAGTATATGAGTATCTTTTAGATATTTTGCAGTGATAATTTTGACCCATATGTTATCCGGTTCTGCCAAAATTTTCCATAGCAATTTCAATTGCAAGGCGGTATTCATGTCCTTGGTTTTCCTTAGACCTAGGCCCCCTGCATTTTTAGATTTACAGATTTTATCCCAGCCAATCAATGGTTTGTATTGTAGATCCTTATTCCAGAAGAACGATCTATTTATTTTATCCAAATTGGAGTGCACTGATGTTGGCAGCATAAAACTTTGCATAGCATACAGTGGTTTTGCTGACAGGTTTGAGTTAATAAGTATCGAGCGTCCCTGTTGTGATAGAGTATTGGCTTTCCACTTGGATAATTGTGAATTTGTCTTGTTGATGATGTCTTCAAATGTGGTTTTGTTGACACGCCCGTTAATTATTGGACAGCCGAGATATTTGTCCAATTTTGTCTGATTTGTTATATTAAGAGTGCTAACTATACTTGGGACCCTGTTGGATGCTATGCCTGGAGAGCATTGAAACGCGGATTTAGCGTAATTGATCTTTTGCCCAGATATTTGACAGTATTCAGTCATAATTGTTTTGACCCTATTACATGACTCCAGATTTCCCTATGAGAATATAATGATATCGTCTGCAAATGAGAGGAACGGGATCCTCACAGTAGCACGATTTAATTTGAAGCCTATACCCGATTTTGGCTGAACTGCTTCTGCCGACAATTTTCTGGCTAATACTTCCGCACCAAGGATAAACAGAAAAGGGGAAAGAGGATCCCCCTGACGGAGCCCTCTCTTTGCTTTAAAGACTTCAGTTGGGCCATTATTCACAAGGACCGAGAAGGAGACCGTGGTTACACATTCCATTATGAGATCGATAAACTTTTTATGAAAACCAAATTTCTGTAAAACCGCAAATGTAAATTCCCAATCTACTCGATCATAGGCTTTCTCCATATCAAGTTTAATAGCTAACCAACCATCCACACCCTTTCGAGTTCTGAAAGAATGAAAAATTTCATGTGCAATCAATACATTATCCTGGATTGCTCTGTCCGACACAAATGCTCCTTGCAGAGGATGGATCAGTTTTCCAATTACCTTTTTAAGTCTTTCTGTGAGGATTTTGGAAATTATTTTGTAAAGGGTCGAACATAGACTTATCGGTCTGTAATCACTTGTCTTTTCTGGATTATCACATTTAGGTAATAGTGTTATGAAGGTGTGATTTATTTGACGTAAGAGCTTGCCCGAATGAAAGAAAGCCTTAACCGCACAAATGATATCTAGTCCCACTATGTCCCAGTACTCTTTGAAAAATTCAGCTGTCATACCGTCTGGACCTGGGGATTTGTTCTTTCCTAACATTAATACCGTATCCTTTATTTCCTTATTAGATGGTTGGGCGATAAGATAGTTATTTTCATCCTCAGTAATAGACGAGGGAATTAACTCTAGATATTCTTGTAACATTCTTTTATTTATTTGTTCTTTGGAAAACCTTGTCACAAAATCCTGCCTAATCTCGTTGCGTATATTGTCTTCTCCAAAAACTAGTGTTCCTTCTGCTGTTGTGATTCGCCTGATGATTTTCCTATTTCTCCTTCCAGTAGCTGTTCTATGGAAATATGCTGAGTTACAGTCCGTCATTTTGATGTGTTTGGATTTTGCCCTTTGACCCCAGTATTCTTTTTGATATCGAAGTAGTGCTTCTTTTTTCTTAATGAGCATTGCTTCTTTGGTTTTACTACCCCTAGGTGTATTAGCGACATTTGTCGATTGTAGTAATACCAGATCCTTTTCCACAGTGTCTATCTGTCTAAAAATATTCCCGAATGTAAGCTTATTCCATGTCTTAGCATTCTGTTTAACTATCCTTAGCTTTGAGACTACACGAAACATGGCTGACCCATTGTAACTTGTCCTCCACGCTTGCTTAACAACATTGCGGAAATCTTTTCTCTTTAGCCACATATTCTCGAATTTAAAAGGTGGTGGTTTGAACCGAGTTTGATTGTTCAGAATGATAGTGATAGGGCAATGATCGGATGTGGAGAAGGCTCCATTTGTGGCAACAATATCAGGATAAGTTTCTAAAATTTGGTGTTGCACGAGCACGCGATCGAGTTTCTCTTTAATACTTTCCTCACCATCCACCATTTTTCTCCATGTGAAGGGGTTTCCGACTGCAGGTATCTCAAGAAGTCCAGTCTGGTTTTTGAAATCGTTCAATCTCTGAAACCTAGAAAAATTGTATAAGGTACCACCCATCTTCTCATTAGTGTTCCCAATCTCATTTAGATCACCTATAACGATGGAGGGCAGGGTTTGTTGGGTGATAATGTTAGTTAATTCATTCCAGAATTCCGCTTTTTTTGCTGAGTTAGGGGGGCCATAGACAAAGAAAATCATTCCACTAAAATTATTACTAACATTTGAATATTTTACACCAATGATTCGAGGCATATGAATTTCTACTGTTATTGTTTCATTTATCATATAATTCTCATTCCACATTACTCCTATACCACCCGCTCTTCCATTGCCCGGTGACCAAATTGCTTTGTTAAACCCACTTACCATCCATGTTTTTTCTGTCGGAATTCTTACTGTTTTAGTTTCTGCCACTGCCATTATAGCTATATGCTCATTTAATCTCATAGCTTTGATTTCTGTCCATAGATTAGGTCTACCAATTCCCCTTATATTCCAGAAACAAATCTTCATAGATAACCTTTGTGCTGCATGAAGAAACATGTTAATTTCTTCATACAAGGATTTTGTATACACTTAACATTTTTAACAAAGTGATTCCGACTTTTCCAATAGTTAATGGTTCTTAAGTTATAAACGAATGAGAGCTTTGTGTTATTATCCGGACCATTTGTGTGTTTGTTTGTCACCTTCAATTTATAGATAGTTAGAAAAGATACTGGAATGTGAGTCAGTTGATTTAATAAGTCTAACATGCCATTAATCATGATGATACCAACCAAATTTACATGACAGATGAAGTCCCCTACCAAATTCCTTCCACACTTAGACACTAAACATTCATAGATAGACTCAACTGCACAAAATGAGTCTATACAGCATTTATAGTTCTCAATACAATCCCAGTTTAAAGCAACAAAATACCCCTTGGAACACCAGACAGTAGCACACACACCTACTTGACTTTGGACATTGAGTGGCTTTATTCTTTTCTTGGCAAGGAAGCTCTCTTCGCCACTGCAGAGAACACCCTTCTGCCATATTGCTAATGCACTACACATGCTTACCCTTCTTAGAGCTACCACCCATCAGAGTCATGGTGGAGCAGGCGGAATCACCCTCCTCGGTCTTCATCTTTCGCTTACCCGACTCAGATTTGGAAGCTTCACTCATCGCTTGATGGTCAGAAACAGTAGGAGAGACAGCAGGAATCACAGGATGCACATAAAGAGACTCGGCCAGGCGCTCAGGAGAACTTAAATCAGGCAGCTTGAATTCAACAGAAGGAGGAATGTCACGAAAGATTACCTCATAGTCAGCCTGTGTGAGGCCAGGGTCAGCAAGGCCATCAGATACCAGACATTCCTCCATAAAGTCATCCTCATCGAAGTCCAAACATTCCTCATCGTCAGCAGCAAAAGAGTGAAGACCGGGTTGCAATTCCGCCTTGAAGTGAGTTTCCTCATCACCTGGGTTTGCATTCTCAGAGGGAAGCACAGTAGGCATCACCATTGACATAGGGGCAGGGGCTAAGGCTTTGCCATTGCTCAGAACAGGAGTGGCTGCAGCTGAGTTACCAGCAGAGCTCCCAGGAGACTTTGAAGAAGAAGAATCAGAGGACAGTGTGACATTCTTACCAAAGCTTTTAAGGAGCTCCTCCTTAGAATGGCCAAACATAGGAGGGGACCTCACAATTGGTCTCCTGGCAGCTACTTGAACCCACTCTCCTCCCAAATTAGCATCAGCTTGAGCAACAGGCATTGGGGGAGCCATCATCTGCTCAGCAATGATCACACCAGAGTTGCATAGATTCCTTCTCGGACATGCCTCAAACACATGATCTTCCTCACCACAGCTTCCGCAGCCAATTGGAAAGTCTTCAAACCACATAGGGTAGGATTCAACCTCACCCATCTCATTGATCACAAAAATCTCCCTGCCAGCAATTTTAGTAACATCGACAGACACACACACTCTAGGAAAACGAAAGCGAGCTCCCTTAGAGTTAAAGGCCGCAACTTTAATAATCGATCCCAACTTATTGGCTCTCACTATGTCCCTGAGAATACTCTCATGGACATACTTAGCCGGTAGACCAGGGAACCTAATCCACAGGTCCAAGAGAGACACTGACTCCAGCAGAGGATCAAAGTCCAGCCTCCATGGACGGAGGAGGATGAGTTGCCCAGCAACATGGAAGGGACGGTTGTCCCACACCCATGCTCGATCTTCATTTTTATCGAAGCGCAGCTCAAACCAGTTATTGGCAATTGGAATAAGCTGAAAGCCACCAGAGAGAGTTTTCCATACATACCTCAGTTTTTTCCTCACATCCTTAGCTTCCAAAGCATCACCGATGATGGTGGCAAATAGCGATGACTGATTGAGCAGATTGATATTCTCCTGGACCTTGCCCTGGAGGGCAAGGAGTTTCTCTCTGTTGAGAGATTTCTTCTTGAATTTTTCCCCAGCCTTCACTTTCCGAGACGCCTCACAGCCATCATCGGAGTGGTTCACCTCCTCAGGAAGCTTTGAGCCCTTCGGCTTTTTGTTTCTCATGGGGTTGTTGGCTATGACAGGAGCAGGATCATCTGCAACCAAGGGTTTTTTCCCTTTGTCACCCGCAGCAGTGGCCATCTCAAAAGAAAACCAGAAATTTTTGTTAGAGAAGCTTGCACAAACTAGTATGAATATAGAGAAGAGAGGTGAGAAGGTGTGGGGAAATTGCACACACCAAACTCCCCTTTTATAGCGAGAATTCACCAGAAGAAAGAGGGAATTAGAGTAAGGAAGATCACAAACCCATAATCGATAGCGCAGGATGTCTAATGAGGCTATGACAGGAGATAGCCCCAAACCAATTTCAGCAACCACAGAAAGAACAGCGCCAATCGGAAACCCCCACGACAGACCTCCAATGGAGTCCGTACATACGAAGCAAACCCATGGAGGAGGCCGATTTGACCTCACAAGGACAATCATCGCGCTTGAGCATACAAATTCACCCTCAGAACTCCAGATTTCGCACAGGATTGGATTAAGGATAATCCCGCACGAAAACCCTCGATTTGAAGTGGTACTTTGGACCAATTGAAACCCGCCATCACAGGGCCTGCTCTGGCAACCGGTTGCGGGAAGAAGATGAAGTATAGGGCCATCATTGGGTGCGCAAGAGGGAGAAATCAGAAAGAGGGCGACGATGAATAGGGGATAGCCTAGGATTTCAGGCTTTTCGATTTGCTTCAAGCAAGAGTTCTTCAAAGTGGGAGGAGACAAAGGGTTTTTTTTTCCGGCGCGTGAGGCGCGTTCTTCACCAAGACGTAGTGCCATTCTTTTTTTGTCGACCTCTCCAGTTACATGTATGCTTGACTCTCGAATTATTTCCTAATAAAAAAAAACATAATAACTTTGGTCCTCCTTGATGCTTTTAGGCATATCTCCAACACGTTATTTTTTTTTTTTTAAAAAAAAAGTCTATAGTTAAGAAATAGAAGAATAAAAAAAGGGAGGAAATCCAAAAAAACCGTGATGAGAATAAGGGCACATGGGCAAGTAATATGAAAGGAGAATAAAATGTGAAGCCTAGCTTTTTCACGATTGTGCCTCTTTTTAGCCGGATTGCTGGTAACACGTTTAATTTTGTGACGATCCCTGTAACATAAGGTGTTACACTCCGTGTTATACTTAATTATTTTATATATAAATTTATATTAAAAAAAATTATATTTATATTCTATATATTTATATTAACACGTTTATAAAATTTTATTATGAAAAATTATTATTAAAAATTATGGATAATTAAGAGATTGATTATTTTAGAAAATAATTTTTTTATTTTTCTAAAACATATATTTTCAAAATAAAAGTTTATAGACATGTTAATATAAGTATATAGGGTATAAATATAATTTTGTATTTTTTTAATATAAATTGACACCCGAAATAATAAGTGTAACACCGAGTGTATCATGTAAAGTGTTACATGGGAATTCAAATGCGTTTAATTTATCGTCATTGACACGTTCTTTTAGAAAGAGAATAAAGGCACATTGTGATTGTTGTGGGTAATTATTGTTTAAAATGTGACAAGATAACGGTAAATAGAATATTAAGAAAATTTTATTTATTTTTCATAACCATATGGTCCATATATAATAGATAATTTCTATTTTAGTGTTTATTAAATGAAATTTTAGAGGAAAAAATACAACAAAAATAATGGGCGACAAAGAGAATTGAACATTAGACAAATGAGAAAGAATGATGTTTTTAACTAATACACTATAATGACTTTAATTAACCTTACTAATAAAAAAAGGGTGTGGTTATATACACCACAAATCCAAAAGCTGAAAATGCACGTCCTTAAGGACGTGCAAGCCTTATGACTGAGCTTAATCTGGCCTTGGTGGCTAAACTGGGATGGAGGTATATCATGGGTCTGGAGGGTCTGTGGAGAGAGGTGCTAACCGGAAAGTACTATGGCACCGCTCTTGGCAAATCGACGAGGGCGTCTCACACCTGGAAGGGCATTAGGGAGGGGTTGAACTCAGTCATTAACCCAGGGATTAAATGGAATATCCGTGGTGGTGAGAGCGTCGACTTCTGGAAAGACGTGTGGTTATCTGATGCGCCGCTGGGCAATGTCGAGATAGGGGCTGAGAATCACAGGCCGGAGGTGATGGTTGCAGAGATGTGGGATCCTGGGAGAGGCTGGAAATGGGAAGAGTTTAGTGTTTCCCTCCCCTCGAGCTCATTGACGAGGTTGGCGGCTATTACAATCTTGGAAGGGGAAGACGTTCCCTCCTGGAAATTTACGAGAGATGGAGACTATACGACAAAGTCAGGGTACAGATTCTTGTGAAGATGGGATGAATGGCAGTGTATTGACACTCATTTCTTCAAAACAATGTGGAAACTTGATGTGAATGAGAGAATTAAAGTATTCATCTGGCTGATGAGTAAGGGAGGAATCCTAAACAACACAGAACGCCTCCGGAGGGGAATAGGTACGTCTGCTACTTGCCCAATGTGTAATTCTTTCGATGAAACTTTGGAACACCTATTTCGGAATTGTGGTGCTGCTGAAGTTTTTTGGGCGCAAGTTGTCGGAGCGGAGCAGCGGGAGAATACATGGAGCCTCCCTTTTGCAGCTTGGATTAGAGCCAACATACTCGACACGAGGAACAAGGAGAACGAAGGAAGCTGGAATGCGTTCTTTGCTGTGGCGGTTTGGAGACTTTGGAAGAGAAGGAACGAAGCGGTGTTCCAACAAGGGGCTGGGAAACCGGTCACAGCCGCGGAGTGTTCGGAGGTGACAAATTCGTATAAAAAAGCCATGGACAACAGGAAGACCACGAGCGGCAGAAGGAAGAGGGAGGCCGGAGCGCTTTGCTGGGAGAAACCCCCTGTGGGCTGGGTCAAAATCAATACAGACGGTGGTCGACAAATGGATGGGAGTGCTGTTGCGGGAGGGGTGCTGAGGGACCCCGAGTCCGGTTGGATTAGAGGTTTTGCTGTAAACCTTGGAGCTTGCTCAGTGCCTATGGCGGAGTGTTGGGGTGTTTTGAAGGGTTTGGAACTTGCTTGGAGTTCGGGTTACAAGAGAGTGTTGGTGGAGACAGACTCGGCTGTGGTGGTTAGTCTGTTGTCGAAGAGGGTTAAGAGCACACATCCCTTCTTTAGCCTGGTAGAGTCTTGCCATGGCTTCCTTCGTAGGAATTGGCTGGTCCAATTACGACTTGTTTTTCGGGAGGCGAACGCGGTCGCGGACTCAATCGTCTCTTTTGCTTTTTCTTTACCTATTGGTTACCATGTACTCCTCGAACCCCCGGATAGCACTGTTGGCTTTCTGCTAAGCGACATATGGGGTATTTGAGGGACTGTCCGTTTGTATGCTTCGGTTATTTACTTAATGTTATGCCTGGGATTCTTTAATCCCAAGTTTTCCCATCAAAAAAAAAAATTTAACTTTAAAAAAAAATTAATTAATCCCTTTTAACCATGATTTGGGGTGTATATAGCCAACACGTAAAAAAAAACCATATACCTATAAAAAAGTTTTTAGCCCCCTTTATATTTTGGGTCTGAGACGAAGGCCCGTTTTGCATCGCCTCAAGTCCGACTTTTGAAATTAGCATAGTTTTCATTCTTGTTTGATTGTAAAATCATATTAATTCATAGTCACTCTCTTTAGGACTCCCTCCAAAGTCCAAAGTGGCTCGTTTCCTTTACAACTTTAAAGCTTTGCTTCAAAGACATTAGATGAACTATCTCAAATGTTTTTTGTTCAAAGGCATGGGATGAACTCTTTTGGAAGAATCTACGCTTGACAAGTATTGGACGCAAGTCCGCCATATATCTCAAAAGTCAGATTGAAACACCGCCGAAATTTGTAATTTGGCCTTAAATTGATGAAAATTTAAGTGATTTTCTATGTTAAACTTGATAAGGTTTTCAAATAAAAGGAGATTAGTGTAGGCGAGAAAACTATAGCAATTAGCAACCGTCCAGTCAACGGTGGAAACTAGTGGAAACTCTTTTGGAGAGATTAGACGACTAAAACATAGAAATGAAGATAAAATACCAACCCACAAATTGTAAAGAATATGAGAGTCATCAGGCAAATTCGTGGGTAGTTGGAAGTGGAGATGGAGCCACACATCACACGTTTAAAGTTGCACCATATTGTTTTTCTTAAAAAAAATAATAATTACATGGTATGTTTGGTGACACTTAGCTGATGAAGGAGTTAAATATTGTTTTTCTTAAAAAAAATAATAATTACATGGTATGTTTGGTGACACTTAGCTGATGAAGGAGTTAAAGCTAATAGTATTGTAAAATAGTGGAATTGATGTAAAGTCCCCCTTGAGGGTTTCCATTCATTGATAATCATATATATAGGTTACAAACAATGGCTGACCCAAAAACTTTTGAGGGGGGGTCACCAGGGTGGGTGTGGCGGCGGGTTGCTGGGTGGGTCGAGGGCTCGACTCGGACTTCTCTCTCACAGTCGACGGCTGCTGTAAATGTAAATGGGGGAAGGGGCGGCTACTGACTGTAAATGTAAATGAGGGCTTTTGAATTTAACCTATAAAAATATTTAAAAAAAATAGAGGTAAAAAATTAAAGTTTGGTGAGTCGAACCTGGGTCTCCTGACTCCGAAAGAGCTCACCCACATTCTTTGCCAATTGAGCCAACGCTGTTTAGTGATTCTTTACTCTCTTTACTTAATTATATCAAAAACGAGTTTTTTTTAAAGTACATATTTCCGGGGCCGAGGGGGGGGGGGGGGTCACGTGACCCCAGGACCCCCCTTGGTTACAAAGGTATTGAACCTTTGGACCCACTATACAATATAAGACCTATGTAATCTATCAAGTGTAGCTGAAACCGATTGATTAAGTATGTTAAATTAGAGTGTTTATAAGCTAGTAAGGTGTTTGGTAAACTAGTTGATAGAGCAGATAATACAAATTAGTTGACGAGATATGAGAAAATGAATAGAGCTGTGGAAAGATTGGGATGAGTAACTGGTGAAAATCGAATTTCAAAAGCTAATTAAACAAACAACTTATATTTAACTTATTTAAAACTATATAATATTGAAATCAAAAGCTCCGAAAAGCTACCTGTATCGTCAAACTAGGGGTGTTATTCGAGCCGAAGAAGCCGACCTTAGCATGTTCAAGCTTCATTCGTTTGTTAATCGAGCTCATTCAACAAACGAATGAAGCTTGAACATGCTAAGGTCAGCTCTTTCGGCTTGAATAACACCCCTAGTTTGACGATACAGGTAGCTTTTAAACGAGCTTTTTTTTTTATCAAGCTAATTGGCTTGTTTAGGAAATGAACGAGCTCGAGCCGAGTTTTTTTTCGAGCTTTAAAGGGTTCTACTTTGTCATAACATATTCACTTAAATAAAATTTTAGAACTTCCATAAAATCCAAGCTATTCGAGCTTTAATCGAACGAGCTGAGATTTCAACCGAGCTTAAAATCATGTTCAATCTCGGCTTGTTGAGGTAACTGAACGAGCTCAAGTCAAGATTTATTCGAGCTGAGCTCGAGCTGTTGAGCTCATATAACAACCCTACACCTAACCTTCTATTTCACACGATCTAAATTAAGTGTTGTTATATACACCACAAATTCGCTCAATAATACTGAAATGGACATTGTACAACGTTAGATTGGACATTGTTGAGTGTAAAAGTTATCGACGTTGCTAAATGGTAAGTTAGAGGATCGAGTCTAACCGAGCAAACACCATTGAATCCAATGTTGCTAAGATAAATTTTTTATTAAAAAAAAAAACACAAGTACACACATACATATACAAATACAAAAAAAGTCCAAAGGGATATTGTACACGTACGAAAACACCCCCCCCTCCACATGAGTAGCAACGTCCAATTCGATGTTGCTAGTCCAACCCGATCTGACCATTCGCTATCGAACAATGTCGATAAATCCCCCCCCCCCCCACGCGAGTAGCAACGTACAATTCGATGTTGCAAGTCCGATCCGATCTGACCATTCGCTATCAAACAACGTCGATAAATTTTCTACCCAATAACGTTCTATCCGACGTTGTTAAACGTCTAATTCGATGTCAAACAACGTTCAAAGACGATAAAATAAACAGAAAATGGTAGTAAATGGACCAATAACTGGGACTTTTTTTGCAAAAGTGTAATGTCAGGCTTAAAATTTGCTAAACTAGAGTAGTTCACATTTTGCAAAAAAAAAAATGTCGGTTTCTAGGCACTGTTAGTGTGTTAGTGACCGGATGTAACAGGTGAGGACGGAGAATGGTGTAACTGTTCATGGTGCGCCGATTTATAAAATCAAAAGGAGGATGGAGAGAGACGGGACACAGAGCAGTTGAAGCGGGAGAGAGACGAAAAATCAGAGGAGAGAAAGGAGGATCGACAGACAGGAAAGAAGGCCCCTAACACCCTCAACTCTTCCAAGGAGGAACTAACCGGTTGAAGAAGAAGGTAAGCAACTCTTGATGTGTGATTTTCTGTTCGAAATTGGGGACATGGGGGTGCGGTTAGTGGCGGTTTTTGGAAGAAATGCAGACATGGGGATGCCATTGCAGTTGCCTAGTAGTTGAGGAATGAAATAGGATGGGTAAGGGGGTGCCTTTACAGTTGCGATTTTGGGGACTTGGGGTGTGGTTAGGGTTTGTGGGTGTCGGGAATCGGATGGGTAAGAGTTAGGGGATATTGGGTAAAAAATTTGGGACAAATGGGGAAGGAGGGGTTCAGATATGGGGAGAGATACTAAGCAATCCAAAAGATTTGGGATAATCGGTAAGGGAAGTCTACACAAGTGGTAGGACGGAATATAGAAGATTGCGTCTGAAATTTTGGTAGCAGATTTCGTAGGACTAGATAATGAAATTGGTGGGATATATTTGAACAACTGATATGCCGACGATGGTGTAGAAATTTTGAGTGAATTAATTTTGTAGTGTTCAAACCCTTAGTGCCCACCAACTGTTTGATGAAATGCTTATATGTTTGATGAATTTTTGGTGAATTCGTTTTGGTGAATTACTTTGGCTATCTGTTGTGTTGTGGAAGAGGTAAAATCAATCAAACATGTCTGAAATGCAAAATTGGTAGGACAGAAAAGGATAACAGAATTGGTAGGATAGTAAGAAATTGGTAGGATATGTTTGAACTGTTTGTATGACAGATTAGGTGACTTGAATGTCTGAATGTATATGTGTGTGGTGGTTGTCTATATGTTTTAAAGTATATGTTTGATGAAATGCCTATATGTTTGATGAATTGTTGGTTAATTGGTTTTGATGAATTATTTTGGCTATCTATTATGTTGGAAAAGAGATAAAATCAAACAAACTTGTCTGAAATGCGAAATTGGTAGAACAGAAGAGGATATCAAAATTGGTAGGATAGTAAAATAAAATTGGTAGGATATATTTGAATTGTTGGTATTATAGATTAGGTGACCTAAATGTTTGAATGTATATGTGTGTGGTGATTTTGTTGCAAGTAGCCTCTATTCAATCAACATAAAAATGACAAAGACAGGAAAGAAGAAAGCAAGGGTAGAACCAAGCAGCCGGGGGGTATGAAAACTGAGATAGTTACATGGTTGTGGTTGTAATGGTTGGAAATTTTTTTTTTGGAACCTAAGATTGTTAAATGTATTGCAGGATGTGCTGGATGTTGCAGAGAAACACCACTTCTCTAGGAGGGCGTTGTCACATTCCAGTTTTAACCTGATCGAAGGCCTGGACTTATGCATTGTCCGTGACGATTACAATGCCCTCACGAAGAGCTAGTTTGGGGGCATCGTGAGGATGGACTCCAGAAACAAATTCGCTGAACAGTTGGTACACTATTGCCTTCTCTGGCAGCTGAAGACTAGGAAGCAACATGAGACGTGGTACTCCATCGAGGGGCATCACACACGATTCTCTCTTCACGAGTTCGTGCTCATAACGGGGCTAAACTGGTCACGACCCTCGCGGGATGTGATGGACGGCGACCACTAGGACGCCATTTATCAGCTGTTTAAGAAAGAGAAGCTATGTTTGAAGGATGTGGAAAGAGCGTGGGCGCTCGAAAAGGAGACGTACTCCGGCTCCCTAATGAACAAGTACAAGCTTGCCCTCCTAGTCATAATGGAGGGCATTCTGTTTGGGTTGGAGAAGAAGACTCAAATCAGGGGGTGGGTTGTTAAATTGCTGCTTGAGGACACCAACCGTTTTCTGGAGTTCTCTTGGGGTAAGCTGGTGTATGAGAAGCTACACAAAAGCCTCGCTGGGACGTTAAAGACCATGGTGGATGCAGAGAATCACTTAACAGATAGGCCAACCTACGCGCTCTACGGGTTCCCAATGGCCTTCTAGGTTAGTGAAAATTTACAATATGTTAAAAACCTTTTTCCAAAAACGTGTTTGCTAGTTGCTAATTATCAATATTTGTGTTGGTGTGGCATGCCAAATGGCTAATTATATCCTGCCAATGGGGTATTTCTATCCTACCAAATTTATTTAGAATGCTAACCTGCCAAATGGAAAATAATATGTTACCAACTCTAGGAAGTTGTCATGCCAATTATGTGTTAACATCTTAACAAAATGTGTATGCAGTTGTGGGTGTACGAGACATTTCCTAAGATTGGGAATCATTTCGGCCTTAACATTGACGACACCATCACCCCGAGGTGTCTCAGATGCGAAACCCCAAACAGCCACATCAGATATGGGAACGTGAAAACCTTCCTCAGCCTAGACGCCCCCGCCGACGATGATATAGACGAACACACCCGACTTGTGAAGCTAGAGCCCATCATGCACCCAAGCCATAAAGAGAAAGAAGCCCACCCGAATGCCTCGTACAGGAGAGAGTCTCCAGACATGTTCTTTGACCAAATTGTGGTTGAGCACCACAGGGCCCGCAAAGACAAACGACGTCAAGAGGATGCCACGACTGTACCCAGTTAGGGAACCAGTCAGTCAGGGCCAGACACGTCCAACATCGGTTTGGAGGCCCGGATCGTGGTGAAGGTGGAGGCCATGTGTAGGGGCATGATGGTGGAAATGGAGAGCCGGTTCACGGTGCTTGAAGACAGGATAAGTAAGGTCAGTGACACTTGTAAGAAGACTTTCTCGCAGAAGGGAGACAAGGGAAAGGTATGTGTTTATTGGGCCCAAGTTTCGGTTTCTTTGGGCCCAAACTTCGGGTCCTTGAGACCCAAGATTTTGATTTTAAAAAAAAACCCGAAAGGGTCTGAAAATCCCGAAAGGGCTTGATAATTCCCGAAAGAGTTTGATGAACCAAATTGTTGATATAAATTTTCCCGAAATAAATTCCGGAATCTTCTCTCGCTCTTCGCCCTCCTCGCGGTCATGCTTCATGCCCTCGTGTTGGTTGGGTGTCCGTGTGTTCGTGGTTAGTTTCGGTTGAGGAGCAGTTCTGCGGCCCTGGCTGATCGAAGACAAATCGCATAAAAATCTGACGTTTATCGCATCGCCTCACATGGCCACCGTCGGGCTCACCCCAGCCCCAGAAGTGGGTGGACTACTCACGCCTCATCGCAGTAACAGACATTGATTTGATGAAATAAACTTGCATTAAAAACTAAATTCAAAGCCTTTACAATCCTGGCAATCAACTTTCGCAAACCGCCAAAACCTTAAAAACCTCAAACTCCTAAAACTGTATCTGAATGGAACTAACTACTTCTCTTCGGAATTGGATGATTGAAAAACCAGCCCCTATGGCTTTATTTATAGCCTTCATTCCCTAGCTATTCTAGGAAAGAAGATATCTACCTATATCTAAAATTATATCTACTTGCTTTAAAGATAAAATGTTTAATGGAATTAAATCCATAAGGGAAAAGATAAAACTAAATATGGAAATATGTCTTCATGTTGATAGATCTTGCTCCTTGATGATAGAACTTGATAGATCGGATAGAATCTTCGGCCAAGTCGACTCCTTCGCGCCCAAGGAATCCAAATCCTAGTCGAACAGCTCACGTCGAGAAGATTCTGGAACTGGCTCTAGTCGACTTCGAGGAAGCTTCGTCGACCTCGACAAGGGTGGCTCGTTGAGTGGACTTCCTCGGGTTGGTGTGCTCGATGTGGCTCGGACTGGGCTCCTGGTGCTTGTCGACCTCGAGTAACCCTTGTCGATGTCGAGTAGACTGGCTCGCCGACTAGGGTTTCTCGAGCGTCTTTCCTCGATGGGCTTCGGATCTGGACTCAGGCTCGTCGATCTCGACCATGCCTAGTCGACCTCGAGTAGGGTTGTGGTGTGCGTCTTCGTCCTCGGCTTCTCGGCTTGCTCTTCTCCTCGTCGACTCCGGGCATGACTTAGGGTTTTTGTCGACCTCGACCAGTGGCTCGTCGAGATCGAGTAAGGTCCCGGAGTCTGGGTTGTCTGGCTTGCTCGATCAGGTCTTGTCGATCAAGGTTGGTCGGCCAAGTCTTGTCTAGGTCGAGTAGACTTACTCGAGATAGAGTAGACCTGACTCCTAGACTTGTTCCGTTGCTTTGACCTTGGACTTCTGTAGTGGTTTTCCGAACTTTTCCGACCTTCTGTAGAATTGCTGTAAAACGCCTCGATTTCTGCGATTTAAACAGAAACTGGTGTAGATTCCATAATTTGGCAAATAAACATAAATTACACAGATTCTGTACTATCTAATCCTAAATGAATGCAATGTATACAGAAATCGATATAAAAGTTGTTGTAAAACATGGCAGATTCCGCTCACAACAAACACCCCATACTTAAGCTTGCTTGTCCTCAAGCAATACTTTTATTTGTCATTCAAGGGAAGAAACTCAAACTCTCAACATTTTAGATTCATTCTCATATAACCCTGCAATCAATTACCATCCTCGAAAAGGTACTAGTGTCACAGATTCATGCATGTGCAAATATACAAAAGCAACATCTACTCACAAAAGGAGGGTTATGCATAAATAATTTTTATGTGACAAAGGATCGATAATCAAGAAGACTTTAGTTTAAGCTCATTAAGGAGTAGATTGGTAAAAGGCTAAAAGGTGGGCAATTTCTGGCAATGTGGTGCTTTTGATCCGGGGAAATGGAGTATTTCCAAACTGATTTTCATACCACATTCTTTCTCATAAGATTCATCACCTTTCATAATGCTTTTTCTCAATAATAATGCTTTTACCTCTCTAACCTCAGCACTGCCTTCTCGTGAGTCGCAAACATGGGTGTCATGAATGGCCCCGGATACTTAGTGCTTTGGACTCCTCACAATGTGTCCCATCTCTCCAAACTATTATCTCAGAGAGCAGGGTCAATCTACCTTTATCTCCTGAGGTGATTGGATTTTTTTTCTCACTCATTAAATTTTCCATATATTTCAAACAATTTCCTTCCAAACTCCATATATGATCACAACACAAACACCATATGATAATCTCCATAATGTAACATCATTCTCAACATAATCCCCGGATAAGGTAAAGAATGGTAAATATTTAGATCATGTGGAGCAATATTTGAAATAAGGCACATCATGGCTTTTGTGATGCATAAGCATAGGTAAGGCTAGGAATATAAACATATGAGCATTATATGGAAATATAAAGTCCTCCATCCTCTTATCATGCAACATGTCAAAAGCAACTTCAAATTTTACCTCCTTTCATGGTTTTCATCAAAATAATGCACTTCATTGTGACTTCCCTTTACTAGGCAATTTCATGCTATATCTCTAATGAATCCAATTTTGCATCGTCGAGTCCAATATAAGCTTCCATGACTTTATTTCAAAAATTTCAATGGGGGTCATTTTTCAAGATTTTTGGAAAACATGCATATAAGTACATAAATCAAATAATGCATTCCAAAATAGCCATGTAGCAATTCAAAGAAAATAATGCACAAGTAATGTCAAATATGGCAATTATGCATGAAGTAAGCCCTTCCCCCACCCCATACTTAAACATTACAGTGTCCTCACTGTAAAAAAACAAGGTAAAGGGTAAAGAAAGAAACTCACAAGACATGTGTGCAGAGCTGCAAAATTTTGAATGGAGCACCTCCTAGTCCGAGTATGACTATAGCTTTGATTCTATCCATGGACCTGAAAAGTAGAAGACATATACCAACAAAACAAAAACAAAAACCAAAAACAATGTTCAAAACCAAAAACCAAAAAACAAAGTCTTAAATGTCCTAAAAAGTCTATGTACATGCTCTAGATTTTAGAGTCGCTAGGCCGACTTCCATTAATGCTCAAGGTGGCATCTGCAGAGCCCATGTAGCCTGGGCCTCAAATAAGACTCCATTCTTGTCCATCAGCTGTAATCCTCCAGAATGGATCTTGTTCACCACGAACGGTTCCATCCGCTTCTTGTTGAATTTGTTTGGAAACTAATGATCCTTTGACTTAGAGACATAGAGCTTGTCTCCAACTTCATACTCCTTAGGCTCGTCATTGGAAATCCTGCACAATCGCACATACCAAGGCAAACCTCTCCCATGTATAAATAAATCTGTAATGGAAATAGGAGAAGAAAGATCCATACCTTGGCTTACCTTCGCAGAAATGGAATCGGGCACCACGGTGTTTGGTCGATCTCGACTAGGGCTCCTCGAGATCGACGAGTCTGCTGGTCCTGGTGGTGGTCTGGTCGAAGATTCAGAAGTCGAGGAAGAACAGGTCTTGTCGACCTCGAGTTGGCTGGTCGACCTCGACAAGGGATCTGGTCCTGGTGGCTGGATCGAGGAGGAAGAAGTCGAGGAAGGGGGCTTGTCGACATCGACAAGACTGGTCGACCTCGACGAAGACTCTGGCTCTGGTGGCTTGCTCCTCGAGAAAACAGGGTCTGATGGCGCCGATTGGTGGTCGACCTCGACGAGCCTTGTCGAGATCGACGAGGGTTTCTCTCCTGGTTGCTGCGGCGTCGAGGAAGCAGGGACTGGTGGCTCCGAGTGCTGGTCGACATCGAGTAGCTTCCTCGAGATCGACAAGGGCTCTGGTCCTTGAGTTGGCAGCGTCGAGGAAGACAGGTCTGGTCTCCCTGAGTTTTGGTCGACCTCGACAAGATCTTTGTCGATCTCGAGTAGGGCTGGTTCCTCCGGTTTGCTGCTCGACGAAGCTGGTGCTGGTGGAGTCGCCTTGGTCTGGTCGAGATCGACTAGGGTTCTACTCGATGTCGAGGAGCCCTGGTCGATCTTGACCCCATACTTAGCTCCTGTGTTCTTCTTGAGAATTGCCATGATCTCCTCCACCTGGGCCTCCATGTCCCTCTTTTCCAGCTCCTCAGGGGTCATATTCCTGACCTTGGGTTCCCCGCAGGTGATGTAGCCAGCTGAGATAGATTTGACCTCTTCCATCGGACCCGTATATCTTTCAGTTTTGTTGAAGGAATACTCAATCACTTCGTCGCTGATGTTAAAGGTGAGCACTCCTTTCCTTACGCTTATGTTGGCATCCACCGTCGCCAAGAATGGTCTCCCTAGAATAATTGGACAAGCAGGATCTTCTTGCATATCAATAATTAAGAAATCAGCAGGGACGAAGAATTTACCTACTTGTACTGGGACATTTTCCACCATGCCTGTTGGAATGACCACCGTGTTGTTGGCCATGTAAAGTCTAGCATCCACAGGCTCCAGGGCACCTATCTTAATCTTGGACCAAATCGTTAAAGGCATAATACTGACACTAGCTCCAAGATCACATAGGGCATTAATTTTGTATGGACCAAATCCAATAGTTATAGCAAACTTACCTGGATCCGGCCTCTTCTCCAATATGTCTAGCTGGCTGCACTCCTCTGTGATTTCTTCCATCGATCGCTTTTTGCTCAGAATCTCTTTCAGGAACTTGACATAGGACGGCATTTCATTGAGAGCTTCTGTGAAGGGGATGGTGACATTGAGCTTCTGAAGCATCTTGATGAAGCGCTGAAACTTTTTCTCCGCCGGGTCCTTTAGAGATTTTGTTGGGAAAGGCAACTTCTTTTTCTGAGTCGGAGCCAGAACAGACGTCGGAGTTGCTGCAGACTTCTCTATGTCGACCAGGGGCTCCTCGATGTCGACTACAGGCTTGTCGACTTCGACTAGATTTGGCGACGTCGAGTTGTTGGGCTGTACAGACGAGGATTTCTGAAGATTCTCCTCGACCTCGAGTAGACCTTTTTCGAGGTCGACTAGGCTCTGGTCGAGATCGACGACGGGTTTGTCGACCTCGACTTGCTGTTCCTCGCTGTTCTGCTGCTTCCCGACCTCTGGCTCTTGAAGTTGATGGCCGCTTCTGAGTTTTACAGCAGCGATGTGTCCAGTCTTTCCCTTCGGATTTGGTTCTGAAGATCCAGGGAGAGCGCCTGACTGTCTGGGAATTCCCGCTGCTAGCTGACCAATTTGTGTATCAATTGATTTCCGCCAGATATTAATTTCCCCAAGCCTAGAGTTGACACCTTGCATCTGAGTATAGACGGAGTTGAAAGATTGCCTAGTTTCAGCGTGATTTCTCCGCATCTCCTCCAGGACTGTCTGGATATCATCCTTTTTCTGGTCCCTTTCAGGATGTCCTGGAGCTCTGTAGGGCGGGGGGTTCCTAGGGACTCCTTGGTTCCACTGTGGTTGCTGAAACCTTTGGTCCCCCATGTAGCGATTGGGACCCCCCTGCGTAAGCCGCTTCCTCATGATGCTCTGCTAGCCTGACTTTCTCGGTGTGTGGGCACTCAGTAGTGGTGTGCCGATGCGATCCGCATTCAATGCAAGGACGGTTGACAGAGAGATATTTGACTTGCTTGAGCAGCGTCTTATTCTGATCTCTGTAGTACTGCTCCCTAACATCTGGATCAATCTCCTTAGGAGGCTCATATAGGGGCATGGATGGTGCTGGCCTGGAGTATGGGTTCTCTTCATAGGTTACAGTAGACCCATACTTGTTGTCGTAGGTAGTGAGCTTCTCTAGCACACCCCATGCGTCACTTGGAGGCATCGTCAGATACTCATAGCGAGTATAATTGTTGATTCTGTCCTTAGTGACTTGGTCAAGAGAGTTGAAGAAGATTTCCTGGATGATGTAGGGTCACTTGGAGGCATCCCCTTTCTGCTGTTTAAAGGCGGTGATTTTCTGGCGGAGATGTGCTGTTTTGGCCGGTGGGAAGAATTTGTTCAGAAACTCTTGCTCTACTTGGGCCCAGGTTGTGAGTGATCTTGCTTTCAGCCCTTCCAGCCATTTCAGTGCAGGCCCAGCGAGAGACCAGCGAAAAGATTTCATCTTGACATATTCCAAGGTTGTGCCTTCTGCAAGAGTACGACACATATCATGAAAATTAGTAATATGTTCAAGAGGACACTCATTAAATCTGCCGTAAAAGGCATTATTTTTAAGCTCTATCAGGGATTAGAATCGCCGATTCAGGCACGACGAGCGTGTGATGCATATAATCCTCAGCAGTGGTTGGATATTGGGCAAGCTCAGCTTGTGCTTGTTCCTTTTCTGCTCTCTCAGCGGCGAGAGCAGCATCCCTGACGGCTAGATCCCTCGTAAGCCTAGCGATCAGCTGCTCCTGTGTTTCAGCGTCTGCCATGGCTCTTTGAAGTCTATTTCTGATGTGTAGAAGGCGCTTTGGTTCGTCTAAACCGTAGTACTCAGGTGGGATACCAGAACGGCGCATACACCTGAAAAGTAACTCAAAGAAACATTGAGAACTGACTACCTAAGGCGCGATTGATAGCTTCCCCGGCAACGGCGCCAATTTGTTGACTAGGCAGGAGGATGGTCAAGTATGAAATAAATGTAAAATAAAGATCAGACTGACTTCCCTGTCTCAGCAAATAAATACAAGACTTCCTCCCGTTGTAATAAGAGAAAAGTCATGATCGAATCCTCGAGGAAGCACGTCAGCAGTTCTCAGGTAGCTATCAGATTCTCACAGACAAGACAGAATAGCACGGAAAACACAGAAGCAGAAACAGAAAAGACAAATAACCCGGCTAGGGCAGCTAAAATAAAAGCAAATAAGCAAAACAAAGACAGAAATAAAAGCAAAACAAAGATGAAAGCAAAGACAGAAAGTAACTCGAGGACACAGAAGCTGGTCGATCTCGACAAGCTGTCCTCCAGGTCGACAAGACAGTAATGAAAACAGAAAGTAAAGAACAAAAGCAATCAACTCGACAAGATCAGGCAACTCGACCTCGACAAAGAAAGGTAAAGACAGAAACTTGAAAATCGATAAAGACAGAAGCAAATCAACTCGACCTAGACGAAGCCCTACTCGACTTCGACCACGGTTTCTCGAGATCGACAAGATCTCCTCTAGGTCGACTAAAACAGTAAAAGACAGAAATTTAAATAGCAGAATTTCGAAACACAGAACTTAGAGAAACGAAGTAAATTCAATATATTAAAAGACCTCCAAGGCTAGGGTTTCAACACCACAACGGTAACCATGCAAAACAATACATAAAGGCATAAAAGATCATGCTTTCCATCAAATAACTTTCGTCATTAACAACTAGGCATATAGAGGCTCTCGCATAAACCCTAATTGTTACTAACCCTTTTTCACATAATTAATCCAAGTTGCATTAAGATCACTTTCGCTTCAATAATACAAACAAGGATCACCTTCAACTCTCGCAAAAGAATCATGCTCTTAGGGATAGAAGACAAATCGCATAAAAATCTGACCTTTATCGCATCGCCTCACATGGCCACCGTCGGGCTCACCCCAGCCCCAGAAGTGGGTGGACTACTCACGCCTCATCGCAGTAACAGACATTGATTTGATGAAAGAAACTTGCATTAAAAACTAAATTCAAAGCCTTTACAATCCTGGCAATCAACTTTCGCAAACCGCCAAAACCTTAAAAACCTCAAACTCCTAAAACTGTATCTGAATGGAACTAACTACTTCTCTTCGGAATTGGATGATTGAAAAACCAGCCCCTATGGCTTTATTTATAGCCTTCATTCCCTAGCTATTCTAGGAAAGAAGATATCTACCTATATCTAAAATTATATCTACTTGCTTTAAAGATAAAATGTTTAATGGAATTAAATCCATAAGGGAAAAGATAAAACTAAATATGGAAATATGTCTTCATGTTGATAGATCTTGCTCCTTGATGATAGAACTTGATAGATCGGATAGAATCTTCGGCCAAGTCGACTCCTTCGCGCCCAAGGAATCCAAATCCTAGTCGAACAGCTCACGTCGAGAAGATTCTGGAACTGGCTCTAGTCGACTTCGAGGAAGCTTCGTCGACCTCGACAAGGGTGGCTCGTTGAGTGGACTTCCTCGGGTTGGTGTGCTCGATGTGGCTCGGACTGGGCTCCTGGTGCTTGTCGACCTCGAGTAACCCTTGTCGATGTCGAGTAGACTGGCTCGCCGACTAGGGTTTCTCGAGCGTCTTTCCTCGATGGGCTTCGGATCTGGACTCAGGCTCGTCGATCTCGACCATGCCTAGTCGACCTCGAGTAGGGTTGTGGTGTGCGTCTTCGTCCTCGGCTTCTCGGCTTGCTCTTCTCCTCGTCGACTCCGGGCATGACTTAGGGTTTTTGTCGACCTCGACCAGTGGCTCGTCGAGATCGAGTAAGGTCCCGGAGTCTGGGTTGTCTGGCTTGCTCGATCAGGTCTTGTCGATCAAGGTTGGTCGGCCAAGTCTTGTCTAGGTCGAGTAGACTTACTCGAGATCGAGTAGACCTGACTCCTAGACTTGTTCCGCTGCTTTGACCTTGGACTTCTGTAGTGGTTTTCCGAACTTTTCCGACCTTCTGTAGAATTGCTGTAAAACGCCTCGATTTCTGCGATTTAAACAGAAACTGGTGTAGATTCCATAATTTGGCAAATAAACATAAATTACACAGATTCTGTACTATCTAATCCCAAATGAATGCAATGTATACAGAAATCGATATAAAAGTTGCTGTAAAACATGGCAGATTCCGCTCACAACAGTGAGCGAAACACATTGTGAGGTTGTTTATATTTTTCTAACTTTACATATTTCTTTGTTTTTTGTTTTGTGATGGCTAATATGCATGGACGAGGGAAAGGACGATGACAACAAGAAGTGTACTACTTCTCAGAGGACGACGACGACTTCCAAGAGGATGATTATTGGGAGCAACGTCCTAGACGAAATAATAGAGGAGGTCGATACCACTATCGAGCACCTAGAGAGCCTGCGCAAGATGGCATAGGTAAGGTAAAGCTAAATATCCCTCAATTTTATGGTACCACCGATCAAGATGCATATATTGATTGGGAAACTACAATGGATCGAATATGGATTCGTCATAACTTCTCTGAAGATAAAAAGGTGCAACTAGCTTCCCTAGAATTTCAAAGTTTTGCTTTAATTTGGTGGGACAATCTAGTTAAAGAAAGAAGAAGAGCCCTTGATGCGCCTGTCGCTTCTTGGATTCAATTAAAAGCACTTATGAGAAGTAGGTTTGCTCCTTCACATTATGCTAGCGAGCTTAGACAACGATTAGAAAATCTTAAGCAAGGTAGCAAAACTGTTGAGGAAACCTTTTATGCAATGCAAGAAACCATGGCTAGAGCTAATGTAGTTGAACCCTATGAAGATACTAACGCTAGGTTTCTTAGAATATTGCACCCCGCCTTAGCTCATGAAATTGATTACTTTCCTTATTCTACGCCTACTGAACTTTTACATTTAGCTATGAAAGTGGAAAGGAATGCTAGATACAGGAGCCAAGGTGGTAGAATGTCGAGTGGGCAACCCCAAAGGTGGCACCAAGGCCATGTGCAACAGCCCCAAAGGAGGTTTGATGGCGGCTCAAGGGAGAGAGTAAGCCAACCCCAAGGGAGGAGTAAAGGCCGAATGCCTCATGAGCCCATCGACAATGGCAAAGCGCCTTGGAACGGACATGAATCGTCTGGCCCTAAAGGGAGTATTCCTAACTCTTCTACTCTTGAACCTATGTACATTCCTTGCTTTATATGTCAAGGTAGTGGACATGTTATGAAGGATTGCCCAAATAAGAAACCTCTCATGACTAATCACCTAGACAAAAATGAATCTGAAAATTCTAGTGATAAACATGATGAGCATGTTCATAATGATCAAGATATTAGTTTACTTGCCTCTAAAGATGATTGTCTTGAACATGAGCATGTTGATTCTTTGATTGATTTAAATGTTCAACCTATACCCTGTGCTGAAAATCAAGGCAAAGATTTGTATCAAACTACATGCTTGGAAGAAGCCATAGTTTCTAATATGATCATTGATGATGAAACTTCTTCTACTATTGCTAGCATTGAGTTAATTGAAAATTCAGCCTTGAAAAGGGATGAAAACTTGCTAGTCATTGATGGAAACATAGAGCTAAATGAACAACCTATAGTGCATATTCAGTTAGAACATTTTGAAGATGATATGAACTCTGAATTGTGCACTCATCAAGTTTCTTTTCTTGGTTTTGTAGAAAGCTCTAATGGTTTACAAGATGGCGAAGCCAAGATCAAATCCATCCAAAAGTGGTCAACCCCTGCAACAATCAGTCTTCAGATGAGTTTCCATGAGCATGAGGTATTCGATCCAGGAGCTCGTGTGGATGCATTTGCGGAATCTTATACAAGCTTGGATTCGAGGTCGAATTCTTTTCAAGAAAGAGGGAATGATGCAGGACCATCCAAGACACCTTCAGACATACCTATACTCGAGGATGGACCTATAATTCGAGCTCACGAGAATGATGTCATCCTCAAGAGGAAGAAGAAGGCTCCACCATGGGAGAAGGTGGAAAGGTGGAAACTTACATTTTTTAGATTCGTTCATGCTCAGTTGACAGCTTTTCGACGTCTCAGTAAATTGAATCGTACGGAGTCAATATTAATCGGATTGAGGCGTGCTATACCTTGTCGGAACGAGGACAAAGAGATCTACAACTTTGGTGTTGAAGGTTTTTCCAGATTCGACATGGAGCTTGGCCGAAAATCACATTCTTTGCAGCTGTTGCTGTTTTGACGGGAATTATTCTAAGTGTTGGAACAACTTTGTTATTTTTAGTAACTTTCTTTACTTAAGTTATTTTAGGTAATTTAGGAGTTTATTTTAATTAATCTTTTATTTATTATTTTCATTAAAAATCAGCCTTAGGGTTATAAGTAGACGGCTGATCCTTCCATTGCAATTCGGACGTCTCTTTTATGAAAATTTCAGTTTGTGTGAAACACAATTGAGAGAAAGTCAATCGACTCGAAGCGTGGCTCGTCGATTGCAACAATTGGTTATAGATCTAACTTGGTTTGCTTTGAGTTCGTCAACCTCGCGAGAGCTTGGTGATCCAGGTAATCACAAGTCCCCTCCTTGTGCCTCCAAGTTGTCCGCTTGGTTGTGTAAGGTTGTAGAGGCGGGCTTTATAGTCGTTGGTGTTTGGTTCCTACCCTCTACGGAGGCCTGGGGTCTTCATCTCGTTCTATTTTAGTTCGAATCACCCATCTATCGGTCTTTCTATTGTTTTTAATCGAGTCTTTCATTGCTGCGTTTTATCCTTGTTCTTGAGTCTTTGCTTCCGTTCTAGTCTTTGAGTCTTGATTGTCGAAGATCGGGCCATCCTACGGCTAACCCCGTATCAGGTCTCCTATGGATTGTAGGAAATGGGAAGTCGATTAACGTTTGACATGACCACTAGCTTCCAAGTGTTTACTTGGATGTTTACTATTCCCAAAATTATGAAAACCTTTTAGTCTAGTAGCTAGCTTACCTAACCGACCCAAAAAAAAAATTGGAATATGAATATCCCTTTGCTTGAAAACCTATTTCCATCGGACATCATCTAAAACATTATCAAAATTAAAATAATAGATAGTGACACTAATACTAACTCCAATGGTTGTGTGTAAATGTCTAAATGTGTATTTTTTAGACATTTTTAGTTCCATTGGTTGCTTTTGAGGTGTGCAAATGTGCACATTTGAGCATACAACTAGTACTTTTCCCGAACCATGTTCGGGTTTTTTTCGATATATTTTCGATCGAACGTCAATTTTCAACCAATATACTTCTCACCTTGTTATTCTTCGAAATCTTTGGTTGTCATGGTGAATTATATCAAACTCCCAAACTATATTTCATACCATGAAAAATAACAACTCGAACCAAACTATATCAAACTCCCAAACTATATGAAACTATGTTAATTAAGATGCAAGCTACATTGAATCCAAATACACATGATCCATAACAATTCCGTCCTTCACAACAAACTAAAGACTTTTACTCAGCACATTTCACAACACGGGCATGAAAAAAAATATCGCCATAACAACAGTAATGACATGTGTTAAACAAATCTAACAGCTACGCCATGAAATAAGTATGGTTATAAGAACAACAATCAACCAACACAACTCAACATTAATAAGCATTAATCCCGAATTCCAATCCCAATTCCTCTCTCAATTTTTCCTCTTTTTTTGTTCAATCTCAATCTTCAGGTTCGCGGCCAGGGGAGATGATGACGGGCGGCAGAGTGCCAAGCTCTGCCAGCGGGAGCCCCAGGTTTCTGATGGCGTTGCAAACAGGATTAAGGAGATGGTTCGTGTTTTGGCTGCATAGTCGGTCGCGTTGCAAACAGGATTAAGGAGGGGAAGTTCACTCTTGATGGTGCTGACTACTCCTTGCCCATCAACAACCATCCGAATAGTCTCCATGGTATATATCATTCTAATTCATTTCAGGTTTCAACCTATATAAATTCGCTCTATGAATATAGTGTTTACAATATCCACAGCTTGTTTTTAGTCATATACAATTAACCTGTTAGTAACATTAGAGTTTTCACCGTTCATAATCACCAAAAATACACTATACTGTGAGCATCAATCGTTTTGTAGCATGCGTCTGTCTCGAGTCAAGAAGCCTTAACTCAATCTTGTCAGTAAGTTTGATTCCTCAAAATTGCATTTCAAAATGTTATTTCAAAACCATAAATTCAGACAAATTGATTTCGGGAACCACTAATCTTTTTTTCTCGTGATTCTCTCTATGGCATTTCATCAAACAGGTAGAGTGCATGACTAAATGGTACTTCAAAACCATAAATGTGAGGAGCTTTTATTCGTCTAAACTTTATATGTAATCAAATACATGTAACTTCCTGAAATTGAAACCCCTAAGGCCCTAACCCCTAGTTGAGTTTGAGTTGAGCCAAAATTATCAACCTCGGATTGAACTCAAATACCACATTCAATCTAACCAACAAATTGAGTCAGAATTCATGAAATTGAAAGAAGTAAATTTTGACAAAACTGAAAACTGAAAATGAAATAATGTGAATACCTCTTTTGATGAATTTTCTAGTTATTTCTAAAACCTAGATCAATGACAAAAAAAAAAAAAAAGGGCGTTAAGGGTGCATACCAATTGCCCTCCTCCCGGCGCCGACTGATTCCGCTCGTCCAAGATTCCAACGGCGAGGCGAGAATAGGCGAGTGGAGTTCTAGTAGAGCGACGGCCAGGCGGCAAGAGGAGATGGCCGTGGATCTGGTAGAGCGACGGTCCGACGGTTACGGTTGACAGTAGAGCAACCGTCCGGCGAGAGGAGATGCGAGGGAGGTCGTGGATCTGGTAGAGCGACGGTTCGACGGAGAGGAGATGCGAGGGAAGCCGTGGGGGTGCGGCGCGGCGAGGGACCTCCACCTTCTCCGGATCTGGGTGCCCCGACCTCGAATCCGAGCGAGGGAGATGAACGGATGTGAGCGAGACTGCGATGTCGATTGTGGAGCGGCAATGAAGCTGATGTGAGGGATATGGCTGTGTAGAAAAACCCGACGCGACTGACCCGACACGAAACCGGGGCGATACGACACGAAAAGGACACGACACGATAATGACACGAACCGTGAAAACACGAAAATTAATGGTTCGTGTATGGTTCGGGCAAATCTCGTTACCGGATACTTGACACGAACCGTTTATTTTTATTTTTTTTTTAAAAATATAGCGAGCTGTGTATTTATATATATTAGATGTAGTTAATTAGGATCACTAAGTCATGATAGCTCAATTGGTTGGCCGTGTGGAGAGGGTTTCAAAGGAGACTTGAGATGGTGGGTTCGAATCCCATTACTTCCTAATTTTCTGTGTAGGGTAAAAGGCTGAAAATTTGGCTTCATAGAAGGACACCGTGGCACGATATTTTGTGAAGACATTGCTTCTAAAATAATAAGTATAAGGGGTGGATGTGCAAATTTGAGCACATCACCTTCCCAATGTGCAAAAACCTTTTCAAAAATCAAGATAATTTTATTGGTTTATTTTTTATGATTTTCGTTTTCTTTTTTATTTTAACTTAATTGTATTTGAATGGTGTGTAAAAAATACACATTTGACTATTGGATTAAAATACCAAAAAGTAAGGTGTATTTTTACACATCTTGTGCAAATATATACATGATAGACAAAACCATTGTGGATAGTCTAATGACTGCTTTATTTAGACTCCGACTATTGATGGTTGCTTCTCATTCAAATCAGTGGCAAAACTAGTCAACAATAAAAAAGGGAGGGATATCAAAACTACAACTGGATCTAGAAATTAGAACTACCACCCAAGCTAAAAAAACATTCTATGGAAAGCTACAGTAGATGCACTTCTGACAAATTAGAAACACCTAAACAGATATATAATTTGGGTTCCTTCACAATGTTGTCTGTGTGAACTGAATGAGGAGGACAATAACCACTTATTTTTTAACTGCCTAAACACAATCGCTTTACTAAATCTTCTTAGCAATTGGAACTGGACATATTTTTTTAGTACAACCACCAATGAGACCATCCTAGACAATCTAATGGATACAAAAAATACAAATAAAAACTTTCAATCGCTCACGTTTGTCCTACTTCTGGTTCATTTTATTACTAAAAAGGGAGGAGGAAACTCAATACCAAATGCTTGGCAATCATTTTTGAAAGTTCTGGAATAGACCTCTCTAATGAGAATCACCATTGGCACACAATTTGGGAGTACAAAAACGTACTGGATCATTTTTAATATTGCACACAAATCAACCAACAAGGTTGTGTATCATACTCCCTCCGTTCGGCAAAACTTGTCGTTTACTATTCATGCACGCTTTTTTAAAACGATAAAAACTATATAAAATATTCATTTTTTAATAAAATTCTGTTAACAAGTTTGTACTTATTAATAATAACTACGACGTTGTTAAAAAAATTATTAAAAAAACTAGATATTTTATATAGTTTTTATCTCCTAAAAAAGCGTGCATAAATAGTAAAGTGTCAAGTTTTTCCGAACGGAGGTAGTACTATATATCACATCCATGGACAGTTGGAGCCAAGCACAAGAAGAGAGGCCCAATAGTAATAGACGTAGAAAAGATAACACCCGGTGGAAGAAACTATCGAGGGGCCTCATCAAATTAAACATTGACGACTTTGTAAGAAATCGAAGAATGTCAAGTAGGTTGTATTTTTAGGAACAAACATGACCATGTGTTTGATATTCTTCACCATAGTGTCTCAACTGGCTTGGTGATATAAACAAAAGCTCTAGTAGTCTCTATAGGGATCAAATGGGCTATCTTGCTAGGGATAAAAGATCTAATTGAAAAGTGACAGCCTCATAGTTATCAATGCCATCAATAAGAGGAATATCATTCCGTTGGAACTGCTAAGAACTAGATATTGAGGAAATTGAAAAGTTAAGAAGTTGTTTCAGCTATATCGGATTCCATCACTACTACAAAAACGCCACTTATGTGGCTAATTATATTGCTAGATCGAATGGGAACTGTAATATCTCAACCCTCCCATCACGAGAGCTTTGCATAATCATCTAGTTCAATGTTGATCTTTGGATTACAAATACTTCCTTCTTCTTGCGCACATAGTGTAAATAATTAAAAAAAATATAAATTCATAAATATATTATATATACACATTCCATATATACACCGCAAATACTTCGTCGGATTGTACGTTGTAGCAACGTTGGATTAGACGTTCTAACAACGTTCAATCCGATGTTGTATTAGCGTGGTGTTTTTTCCATAGGAAAAGGGATCCGACATTGTAACAACGTTGGAATCAACGTTGTTAAAACATCGGTTTGGACATTGCAGCCTATAACCCAAGCGGGCTCAGTCGGGCTTAGCAACGTCTATTTGAACATTGTAACAACGCCAGATTTGACATTGTTACTACGTCCAAATTTCTCCAAGGCATTGTATGTGAGGGCTTAGCAACGTCGATTTAGACGTTGTAACAACGTCGATTTAGACGTTGTAACAACGTCAGATTCGACGTTGTTACAACTTCCAAATTTCCCATAATCAGCCACCCCTATAAAATGGGACGAGGACCTCATTTGAAAATGCAACACAACAATTCCACATTTTCATTCCTTCCATGGAGCCGGTTACATCTGAAATAGAAGGCTCAACACCCTGCATTGATTTTGCAATCAAATGGGTTCGGTACCCAATGCCCTCGAAGGAGTCCTATTGTGCTTGCCGCAGTCCAGAATACAGTGGCATTCATCTATGCGCGCTCTTTCGGGTCGTGTGTGAAAAAGAGAATCACATTTCCGCACCCTTGTAGTCCGGGTGTCTGTACTACAATCATTATCATCCGGGCATTCGTGGAGCGTATGAGTAGAGGGGTTGAAGACCTTCTTCTTCAACATATTCGGTCATTCTTCCCCGATTTAAACAGACATGACCACGTTTATATAGCTCAAACGGCAGGGATACTTGTGAGGGAAGCAAATATGGAGGTCAGAAGCTTTGCATTCAATGAGTTAAAGATTGAACTCATTCCAAAGACGAATTAAGTATAGGTCAGTCGATTGTAAAAAAAAATTATGTTGTTATCCATAGTTTATTTGTTAATTTTAGTAATGCCTCGATGTGTAATCTAATCGTTACCTAATCGTTATCTATGAAGTGAAGCGTTTGTATGTGATTGTTTGTTGTTGTCAACGGGTAGAAACCATCGAAAATAACAACGCAAGCAACACGAACTACACAAATATAGTATACCCATAAAATACGAAATGTATGTCATAAACAAACAAAATATTATGTATCTACTGCAGAGATCGAATGTAGCCCATGAAATGCTCGTACATCTGGTCTAGATGGGGATGCCCGACCAATGCCTGGACAGCCTGGGTCATCTCGTCGACCCGGGCCTGTCGCGCAGCAGCCTGCCAGCCTCATCCTCATCTGGTTCGATGACGTCCTCTGGGTGGGTAGGCGCAACCGGAGGAGCATCAAGTAGTACCACTGTCGTGGGCAACACATGACCTCGAATCTTGGATTAGAACCAAGCGAGGTAGTCAGTTGAGATGCCTCCCTGACAGCTAGGAATGGAAATGGGGCGGGTTATGGGTGGATGAAGTCACTCCATCACCCACCCGCGCATAAAAAACTCCACCCGCTCCATCCATCACCCCCAAACCTTTTCACCCGCATCCGACCCACGCGGGTGATGCGGGTGGAGCGGGTACCCAATGGGTGAAACAAAAGAAAAAATCAAATCAACATCAATATCTAGTAGTCCCATTCTAACTCAAAATTACAAAGGGGTGGGTTTATATATTTATATTTTTGGTCGGCAAAGCACTAAAATGACGAGCTCATTGAAATTTGAAAGTGGAAGGTTATATATCTCTATACTAATCATATACTAATCCAGTATATCCCTTGATATAACGTGGAAGAGCAAGCCGAGATCATATCCATTCTAATTTAAATTTGGTGGGCAAAGCACTAATCAAGGATTAGAGTTTGTAGAAGTTAAACTTGAATAAGGTAAAATAGTAAAATGATACACATTATATATGTAAATTTAAGGATTTTATGCGGGTTTGCGGGGTGGGTGTGTGGGGCGGGTTAATGGGACGGGTTATGGGTGAAAACTCTTCACCCATAATCCATCCATCACCCGCTTCACCCGTACCCGCTCCACCCGTCACCCACTTTTTTTTGCGGGTTTTCACCAGCAAAATTAATGCGGGTAAATAGGGTGGAGCGGATACCCGCGACTTATTTCCAGCCCTACTGACAACTCTCGACCGTCCTCCGGTGACCGGTGACACGGTAGAATCTCTTAGGGTCCTGATTTGCCCAACGGTGGTGCTGCAGGCCGAACGTCACGATGTAACACCTCTACAGGCGAAACGGTCAATGCGCGAAGGTCGGAGTTATGACGGCTAATGGCATCTCCTGCACGCAGCCGAACTGTCGGAGCACCCTATCTAGCATGTACGGCTCAAAGACGCCACTGAATCTGAGGGTGCCTCGATAGGTGGAGGAGCGAAACTGACCTGCAAAATCCAGGTCTCTGCCAAAAGGCATCCACTCGACCTAGGTTGTAAAAATGATATAAGGGAAACAATCTTACTCGACATATGTAGTTAAAATCAAAGAAAGTGAGAAACAGGTTACCTGACCGATGGTCATGCACTCAAGCTGTGCTCGAAGCCTCTTCTCACGCTTGCGCATCTCCCTGTCGTTCCCCATCTTCGCGGCCTTCGACGGGTTGAATTGTGCCATGTATCGGGAATCATCAGCCAGTGCATCCTTGTCCGGGCGAAGCGGATCCGCAAAACAAGGGAAGTACGACCAGATCAATGCCTAAAAAGTATAAACCATTAGAGCAGTTATTTTATGTAACTCGCAAGCAGAGCAACATATTTACCGTATTAAACCACGACTTACCTGCAACAGTGCAACACACCCACGTACGCCCTTATCCTCGCCTCTCGTGGTCTCCCCTAATCCTCGGTAGAGGAAGGCAAGCACTCCTGCTCTCCAAGCTAGTCTCTCAGAGTGCGGCAAGTTCCAAACTAACCCGAACAACGAGAAGTGTACGCAGCTCTAAGACTTGTCGGTGAAAAGGTCGCACCCAACAACGTAGCCAAGAATCAAACAACGAGATAGTGGTGGTGCTCTCTGGCAGCTGGGGTGTTGCCGACCTACTGATCCTGACGGCGGCCGTGCCTCTGCTCTCACGCAGCCGTCATGTCGGCTGCGTGGGAGAGATCTGACGTGGGATGAATAAGAAAATGTGGCCTTACCCTATGCTATGTAGGCTTCGTACACTGCATCCAATGAAGCATGTGGCCTTACCCGTGCATAACGAATCCCTTGCGATATGAGGAATATCGGGTGAATTTTGAAAGGGAGGAAGCCAGATCAAGTCGCTGCGGTCGGGACCGACACCCCCGACCTCCGTCTGACGCACAATACTGCGGTTTTAGTTGGGTCCACAACAATGTGGACCCTTTCATGTTCAGGCACATTGCGGCAACCGTCAACACCGTGTGAGATGGTCACTGAGGATATCGAGCTTTGGCGCAACTGATGTTACGACCAGGGGAGGCAGGGTTCGCAAATATGAAAGGGTTATTGTGCAACCATTTGGAATAGAACTATCAACTGTACGCTGGTTGTTACATGGGAGGGTATTCGGTGCGAGAGTTTGTCGACCTGCAGAGTTACTCCGACATAGTGGGAGGTGACTGAAGATACTGGATCGAGCTGCCGATCATGGGTCTTGTGTTCACAACCGTCTACCAAGTGCCCTTTGTTGTCTTATTTTGGCACATGTCGTTCACATGCCTCCCTATGCACACCGAACAACCAAATGACACACCTCACGAGGCCATACTAGGCATGGCCTGCATCGGAATACAAGATCATTTCGCAGCGGTGAGTATGATATGTGTTACTCTCGCTTCAACCATAAATTTACATTCATAAATTACCCCACTTAATATTCTATTATACTTATTGCAGATATGGTTACATCCAAACACTCATTTACCTCCTCCAACGCATGAATGGATGGCATACCATCACCCGAGCGTCAACGGATGGGATACTCGCTTCCAAGACCAATTTGATAGATTTAGAGCATTGCGGGTTCAGGAAGGTCGTCCCCTACACCATGTTTAGGAGTCATAACACGATTTTCAGTTATCGTTGCCCTATTACTTTTCCAGTCATTCTTGCACGTTGCTACTAGAAGTTGTTATTATCCGTATTGTATTTGTTTGTTTTCTTGACTATGAAGTTAAGAGTTGACAAATGAATGCTTGTTGTTATGAAGAGGTAGAAACCATAAAAAAAAACAATCATTCCAGCAAAACGAACATCAGTTAGCGCCAATTCGAAAATTAAAAACATTTTTGAACTTAACATTTCAACAAGGGTTGTTGTATTAAACGGAACAACAACCGACAGACTCTTCAGGAATGTTTGGGTATATCCAAATCTGCACCTCCTGGAACGTATATGTGTCATATCATCTTGGGCAGGGCGCACTACTGTATCAACTGCATACTGTGCTACTCTGCGACACCGCGAGAGAGACACGTCGTCGTACAAAACGATTAGCATATCCTTTATCTGCTCAGTGATCCGCAAATAGTACGATGCAGGGTCGTCGTCACACTCTTTACACCCGAACTGCAACTGTGTTGACATCTTCAGGATGCAGCAACCATGCACAGAAAATAGATTGCATCAAAATAAATTCTTATAGTTCATGTGCTTGTAGTTGCAAGTATCATCTTTAGGCGGACGACTGTGTCTCCCCACTTCAACAATGAAACGGGTCCCATCATTGAACGTGCCATATTTAACAAAGCAATTTAGGCTTGATGCCATGATGTGTGTTTCGTTTATGGCAGGTGACGTGCCTCGGGGAACAAGTGTTGCAGTATTTACAGATGCCGTAATCAACAACTTCCAATCGGACGTTGATAGTTATTACAACGTCAAATCAGACGTTGTTGTGTGGCCCGACCAGGCTCGCGATACAACGTCGAATTTGACGTTGTAACGTGCCCACCCACACCTCGATTCACAACATCATGTATGGCAAACGACAACGTCGGATCCAACGTATGTTTTTGCAACGTGGAATTCAACGTTGATGCAACTTTACATCGGACTTTGCATTAGCACCGCTTCACTGCGAATTTGCGGTGTATATAGGGAGACCGGATACCCTATACATATTTGCATAAAATATTTTATAATTCTCGTTAATATATATAGCTACTGCACTAGTTACCATATATGGGGTAAATATATGGTCAACTACTGCCCAACCGCCAACTAATTAACCTTAATTATACAATCTCTCCGGTAAAATGTGATGAATATTTAGTGATCGATAGAATCCGTAGTTACTTTAATAATGTGTTAAAGGCGGTCATAAAGTTCTCCTGTCTCCCCTCTTTATATATTCCTCAACCACCTCCAAATTAAATCACTCTCTCCTACACGCTCTCTTCATTGCAATTGCTTGCTGCAGATCTCTCTTCCTCCATCTGCATTGCCATTTGCAATCAATGGCGTCTTCTTCCATCCTCCCCGTCGCCACCGCCCTCCTCCTCCTCCTCGCCCTCTCCCCCACCGCCCTCTCCCAGTCCTGCAAATCCCACAAATTCACAACCCCCAACAAGTCATTCGCTACCTGCACCGACCTCCCCTACCTCTCTGCCTCCCTCCACTACACCTTCGACCCCTCCAAGTCCACCCTCTCCATGGCCTTCACCGCTCCCCCCGCCAAGTCCTCCGGCTGGATCGCCTGGGCCATCAACCCCTCCTCCGACGGCATGGCCGGATCCCAGGCCCTCCTCGCCTACAAGTCCCCCAACGGCTCCGTCTCCGTCTCCACCCTCGACATCCAGTCCTACTCCTCCATCACCCCTGGCCCACTCTCCCTCAAGGTCTCCGGCCTCTCCGGCGAGTCCTCTTCCTCCACCCTCACCCTCTTCGCCACCTGGAACCTCCCCTCCAAGACCTCCTCCGTCAACCAGGTCTGGCAGGTGGGCCCCTCCGTATCCGGCGGCGTCCCCGCGAAGCACGACTTCTCCCAGCCCAACCTCCTGGCCAAGTCCAAGCTCCAGCTCTCCTCCAAGACCACTACCTCTGCTGCCGCCCTATCGAGCTCCCCGGCTGTAGCCCCCTCCGTCGGAGAACCGACCGCGTCTGGATCTCCGGCTGGGAAGACCACCGGGGCTGCTTCGGCGCCGGCGCCGGCTTCCGGGAAGAACGCAGCAAGTGAGGGGCTGAAGAGATTTGGGGGTTGGTTGGGGTTGGTGATGGTGGTAGCGCTGCATTTGGTTTCTTGATCTACTAGCTTAGCTAGCTATAGCTAGGGAGTATCAATTAATGGCAATAAAAGAGATATTTAATTATTATTCGGGGGATCATTTTTAGCATATCGTATTGATTGTTATTTGTAATCATACCGATTTATATATAACATCATCCGCATCCATGGAACCCGATTCGGTTCCTTAACTTTCATTTTTATTTTTCTCTCTCCTTAAGAAACCCAACATAATTTTTAATAAAAATAGCCCTACCACTTACCCTAAACCCCTCTCTTTCTCTTTCCTCCTCTCCCACTTATGTCTTTTTTCTTGAGTTTTTAAGGGTTCTTTAGTAGTGAACCCATCCCATCATTCCTTACCAAAATATATATCTCCTCTATTATTTAATTATTAATTTCCTTATTTTTCTCTTTAAAATACCCATTGTGGGTGCTCTAATGTGCCAGAGATTTTGATGTGGTATGTATTTGTATATCTTCTTCATATATCGTCTTACACTTTGAGGAAATTGGCATTTTCCATCTCCATTCTTATACTTTTGTCGGGTTAAATTAATTAATTTCAGATGATGATACTACATTTGTAAGGTTAAAAAAACTCGGTCAAATCATACTAAACAAATCAACTTACCCTAAGAGTGAGGTAACCTTATAAAAAAGTCAATAGTTCAAATCTTATTCTTTCCGTGAATTGGTAAATAAAGAGCGGTACACTACCCACGAGTCATTTTCGATGAATGGTTAAATTTTATTCTTTCCACGTTATGATATATTACCTTACATTTATAAGGTTAAAAAAACTTGGTATGTATAATGAATATCATCTGAAAATACTTCTTTCCAGGTGCAAGAGCCGGTTTAATTATTTTTGTACTTCGAATTGTTATTAATTTTTTTAATAAATCAAAAGATGCATGTGAGATGAACAAGGAGGAGATACGGAAAATGTGGGAATAGGCTTATCTCACATTGCACTTGAGATTACCCCTCAAATTGGGTTAGAAATTAGAATACTAGCCATGTGAAGGTGTATAGTAACTTTTGGGTGTCATTGTCACATATGTGGCACGGTCAATAGTTGCTTTCAACCTTATTTTGCTTTTTAACGGCATATATATATTAGAAAAATAGATGTCAATATGAAATTTTACTACTGAATGTGGTGGAGAAAAATGCATTACGACTTACGAGTCCTACTAAATCCGCGTGGTTGTGGCCCATCAAACGCGGGGAAACTCTTCTGCCAATTCTTTCCAAATTCTAGGGGTGGGGATGGGACAGGACGGGACGGGATTGGGGTAGTCTCGCGTTCCGTCCCGCGTATTTTTTGCGAGACGGAATCGGGATGGGATTGATTTTTTTTTGTTTTCCAAATCCCACAGGGTCTTATCCCTCACGGGACGGGACGAGATTTGTCCCTCGTAAAAAATAATTAAAAAACTAACCAATTAAGTTGAAAAATAGCAAGTAGAAATGTGAAAATTAAAGCTATTAAAAAATAATACAGTAAGTGTTTACCAAAAAAATAAATACAGTATACGCATACGTAGTAGCAAAGACGCAAAGCCATTACAAATACAGTACTAAGTGCGAATTTGATTCAATAATTACTACTATAAGGCATTACAAATACAGTAAGCCATTACAAATACAGTAATTACAAAGCCATTACAAATACACACAAGTAATATATAATTTTAAAATTTAAATTTTGGGTTAAAATAAATGTTAAGGTATAATATAAATATATTCTTATATGTTTTTATTAATTTTAATTATATATATAATTTTTTATTTATATGCGGGACGGGACGGGATTTGCGGGATTCGAACTCTTCGTCCCGCGTCCCGTCCCGCGTAATTTTTACGGGACGGGATTGAATTTTTTTTTTCCAAATCCCACCGAGATCGGGACGGGATTTGCGGGATTCGAACTCTTCGTCCCGCGTCCCGTCCCGCGTAATTTTTACGGGACGGGATTGAATTTTTTTTTTTCCAAATCCCACCGGGATCGGGACGGGATTTGCGGGATTCGAACTCTTCGTCCCGCGTCCCGTCCCGCGTAATTTATACGGGACGGGATTGAATTTTTTTTTTTTTTCCAAATCCCACCGGGATCGGGACGGGATTTGCGGGATTCGAACTCTTCGTCCCGCGTCCCGTCCCGCGTAATTTTTACGGGACGGGATCGGGACGGGATTGAATTTTTTTTTTCCAAATCCCACCGGGATCGGGACGGGACGGGATTTGAGGGATTTGTGCCCACCCCTACCAAATTCACTACTACCAAATTACAAGTTTTAGATTAAAACACAAGAAAAGAAAAGGATAAAAATACACCTCCTAATTAAAATAGTTGAAAAGGGTCATATACAAATACAAGCATACATAAATAAGACAAGCTATAGGTAAACACATAAACCAAAGAGATCTAATTATAACCACAAATGCTCTATCCAACCACCTCATGTTGTTAGGGGTGTGCATATCCGGGCATCCGACACGAACCGAATAATCGTGTCGGGTACCCGAAACCATTTAGTCTAAAATGTCCGAAACGTATACGAACCATCTTAACCCGGGTATCCGACACGGTTAAGCTATTCGGTTTCGTGTCGGATACCTGGTTACCCGACACGAACCAAGTCTTTTTTCCCTTGTCTGTGTGCTACTGCTGACTTGCGGAGTAGCGCAAGCGGCGCCGGAGTCAGAGATGGTGGAATTGAGAGGGAGAGATTAGAGAAAGGGGGGGGGGGAAACCGCATCGGAACCCTAGACCTCATGGATTCATCGCGTACAGGAACAGAAGAGAACCGAGTTGCAGTGCGCTGATTCGATGGAGAGAAATGACGAAATTGAAACCTACAGAAATCTTGCAGGAGCGAGTTGGCCAAATCGAAACCCTAAGTGGCACCAACGGATGGGTATAGATTGATTGAGAGCTTTGAATTGGTGAGGCTGAAGGCGAAGTAAGAAAACTGTTGTACCTGTGCAGCATTCAAACGATTTCAGAGACGAGCGAATGAGTCGAACATTTCAGAGTGTCGATTTCAGATCTGATTTCGAGAGGGACGAACGATTTAGAGTGAGATTTGAGAGATCACGAGACGGACGCCGATTCAGAGTGAGATTTGAGATAGTTGAGGGTGTGATCGATTGTCGGTGTGAAAGAGAGAAAAACAAATGATAGAGATTGAGTTAGGGTTATGCCAGAGTGCCAAAAAGAAAAAAAAAAGAAAAAAAGGAAGCGTGAGGAGTATTAAAAAAAGGAAGCATAAGGTGTCGAACTCAGGTCGATCTATTTGCTAGAGCCCAAACTACTCGTTTCCTTTGGACCAATTGAGCTAGTAGAGTTTATTAATACATATAGGATTTTATCTATACTAGTATTATACTGCCATACCTAAAAATTTAAAAAAAAATTAAACGGTCCGTGTCGGGTACCCGACAAGGCGATTTGCCCGACCTGAACACGAACCGTTTACAATCGTGTTTTGTCGGTTCGTGTCATTTTCGTGTTGTGTTTTTTCGGTTTCGGGTTTTTCTACACACCCCTACATGTTGTAAGTTTGTATTGTTCTTGGATCAATCTTTGCATCCTTGTTGAGTTTTGTAGAGTTTTTATTATTCTTAAAATAATCTACATAAACACTCTAATTTTTAAACAATGTAAAATTTTTAATTTTCATAATGTTTTTTAATAATATAAAACTATATAAAAATTTCAATTTTTTAAAAATAATATCATATATTTATTAATAAGAAGTATAAATTTATTTAATTAAAATATTAATAGAAATTTTTTCAAACAAAATATTAAAAAAACAAAATTACTTACACTAAAAAACAAAAAGAATAGTGACTATATTCAGACAGGGCCATTCAAGACAATGTCCTGATAGCTCATGAAATTTTCCACTCTTACAAAAGTCGGAGGGGCCAGGAAGGATGGCTAGCAATAAAACTAGATATGGAAAAAACATATGATAGAGTCGATTGGAATTTCATACAAAAGGTGCTCCAAAGGTTTGGTTTCCACAACACGTTTATCTCTTGGGTAATGGAATGTATCACGACGGTTTCTTTCTCGGTATTAGTCAACAATGGTCCTACGGATCTGATTTATCCCACACGGGGTCTCCGCCAGGGGGGATCCGTTATCCCCCTTTCTATTTATTTTAGGGGCTGAGATTCGGGCTCGGAAACTGGCTGCTGAAGCTAGTCTAGATAAAACACACATTGGGTTCCCGATTGGACATAACGGCCCTCGGATCCCGTTCCTTTCCTTTGTTGACGATATCATAATCTTCTCGAAAGGTAGCTTGGTTGCAGGGCACAAAGTAAAGGAGATTGTTGACTCATACTGCAAAGTGTCGGGCCAAAAGGTCAATTACCATAAATCTAGTTTCCAAGCCACAAAAGGTATTACGAACCACAGGATCCTTGAGCTCCGTACCTGCCTCAATATTTCTAATGACAATTCATTAGAAATGTATTTAGGCTTTCCCATTATCAATGGAAGAGTTACCAAAACCACGTTCGAAGATATCATCTGTAAATGTAAACAACAATTGACAAAATGGAGGGCTAATGCCCTCTCCCAACAAGGTCGTGCCACCCTTATCAACTCCAACCTCTCCGCTAAGCCGCTATATGTTATGCAGAATTTCATGCTCCCCGCTGCTTTACACAAAGAACTCGACCAGATAAACCGCTCGTTCTTCTGGAATAAGGATCTTCAGTACCGACCGCTGATTTGCTGGGACATGATCTGCAAACCGAAGCTTTTTGGGGGGCTGGGGATTCGGAAATCTAGCAATATGAATGTGGCTCTCCAGATGAAGCTACTGTGGAAAATTCTGGCCGAGCCTAGTAATGTATGGGTGTCATTGATTAGACATAAATACTTGCGTTCTGCCAGTATTTTTGACTACAAAAACAAGGGGTCTAGCTCTTGGCAGTGGTCCAAGTTGTCTGCTTTAATTGATAAATTTAAAAAGGGGTTTATTTGGTCCGTAGGAAATGGGCGATCAATTAAGTTTTGGACGGATAATTGGATCACAACCTCTTCTCTGTCGGCCAGGGAAGAATGCCCTCAAACTTACAATCAGGACGAAACTGTTAGTGATTATATTTTGGGGGGGGGGGGGTGGTGGAAAGAAAAACTCCAAGAGGTTCTCCCTATTGATTTAGTGAATGAGATTTTAGTCATCCCTCTTCCTGCCTCCACTCTACAAGACAGATTATACTGGTGGCCGGATAGGGAAGGCTGGTTTACTACTGCTAGTGCATATAAATTGATAACAGCTCAGTCATCATCACTCCCGGACAGTAATGTCTGGATATGGAAGAGTAATATCCCCCCCCAAAAGTCATAAACTTTCTTTGGAAAATAGCTCAGGACGGGCTCCCAACTGCTACTAGGTTGTCCAACAGGGGTACGTTTGTCCCTTCCACCTGCTCTCTATATAATGCGGCACTAGAGGATGAGGTCTATTTGTTTATGGAATGTCCCTTTATCCAAGCGATCCACCAACTTCCGTCCCAAGTCCAATAAAAAATTGCTGGACTGATTGCACAGTCCCGGGATATTAAGCCCATTCTATCTCTTCTAGGGAGAAGCCTAAATTCTTCTGCTCTGACCAACCTCACTTTTTCGTGGTGGACGACGTGGTATATTAGGAACCAACATCTATTTGAGCAGGCTGCAATCCCACAAAAAGATAAAGTCCTACGATTAATTAAATCTCATATAGATAACTGGAATAAAACATCTGCAGCTGAGGCTGACTTCGAGGAGGACTTTCGCCCTCCTCGTCGGTACCCTCCTAAAAAAAGTCAGAAACAAAAAACAATTTCCTGGCGCAAGCCTCCCCAGGGCACGTTCAAACTCAATTTCGACGGATCAACCCTTTCTAATGGCGACAGCTCTGCTGGTGCCATCATTAGGGACTGGGTAGGCCACCCAATCTCTGTACATCACCAACGGTTGGGCAAACAAAAACCACTTACAGCGAAAGCATTAGCTCTTAAAATAGGCATCCAACAAGTGCGACAACTCAATATAGAAAAGATCCAAATTGAAGGAGATAGCAAGATAATCATTGATCACTTAAATAGAAAATCTAACTGCCCTTGGGAGATCAAGCTAATACTTTCGGATGCTCAAGTCCTGCTATCGACTGTGGAAGAAGTAGATTTCTTTCATGTTCCTCATATGGGCAATAGAGTGGCGGATAAGGTTGCACACCTTAGCCACTCTGCCCGAGGAGTCGATATTAAAAATGATCTAGGTCTTCTTGACCTCATCCGCAAGGATGCTGCCGGGTAGGGCCAGCCCACCCGAATTTTTTCCTAATAAAAAAAAAAAAAAGTAGCCTAAATTCAAATTTGGATTTAACTCTTTGTTTGAATTGTTTAAAAGGGGTTGGATTGCCTTAGCCACTGCGTCAATTCAGTTGGGAATCCATTTTCAGCAAAGTTGGCGCTTTCTCTGGAAGCAAAAGGCATTAAATTAAATGTTTTAAATTTAATTAGTGATAGCGTGGTACAGACTACATGGGGGGAGCACGTGACCTAGCATTAGAGAATACAGATCTTACGCTTTAATTAGTCTTAGCGTGATTAGTGGAAAGATTCATTTCAAACTTGTTTTTTTTTTTTTTTAACTTATTGTATGGATTGGTAGTATAACTTTATCTAAAATTGGTTAAATTTTAATACGAGTTTAAATAAGCATAAATTTAAATTAATTTTTTTTTTTTTTATTTTGATAGGTTTCTATAACTTAATGGAGTTCAACTTCATTAAGAGCTCGTTTGGTTACCCTTTAAAAAACCCAGGAAGTTAAAAAACCCAGGAAGTGGGATAAATATATGTGTTTGGTTACTTTTTTCAACACGAAAAAATACAGGAATTTAACTTCCCGGGAATTCCAATTCCTACGAAATAGGGGAATTTAGCTTACCTAGGGGGGACTAGGTAAGTTGCAATTCCACCCTTTTTTAATGTAAAAATTCAATTCTCCCTATTTAAATCCCCACATCTTATAAATCAACCAAACAACTTTTTCAAATTTATAGGAATTATAATTCACGGGAATTGAATTCATGGGAATTGACTTCCTAGGAAGTGTACTTCCTATGTTCAACCAAACAAACCCTAAGTTGGTTGCCCTTGGGAAATAGAAATGGTTATGTCCGATATCCAAAGTCTTCTCCAAGGAATAAGGAATGTTAGTGTATCACATATTTCCCGTATTGGTAACCGGGTAGCGGATAAGGTTGCACACCTTTGCTACTCTACCAGGGGGCCGGCCTGAGCTTTACCTCGATACAGGTCTTCTTGACTTCATCCGACAGGATGCTTTCGGATAGGGTTCTCCATCCGAATTTTTACCTAATAATAATAATAAAAAAAATGGAGTTCAACTTCACATAATTCATAGGTCGATCGATTTTTTTTTTTTGGGAAAAAAGGTCAACAGTTAGTAGTTGTCTACAAATGTTGACTTTGCAACGTTCGATTCATCTTTTCAGGGGTGAAGATCCACTGTCACCAAATTTTCCCTATCCCCCTATCCCTTCTCACAACTTTCCCCCCTTTACCATTTTTCTATTTTTTTTTTACAAATTTTAATGGTTTCCTTTTTTTTTTTATTATTGGGGGAGGAGGAGCCCAATTCAGGGGCCATGTCCCATGAGGGACAGGCGATCTCTACCCTCTTTTCAGTTGCTTCTCCGCATGCAACTCGAGTTCGACACTTTGACTATAAATTTTAAATATATATTTATTAGGTATATATCATCTTTTAAATTATATTTTCAATACACCACTTTTTAAATAACTTTTATCACTAATCAACCATCCCGAGATTATTTCATCCAAATTCTGATTAAACTTGTTAAATTATAATTTTATCCCTCTTGTTTAATTATACAATAATGGAAATTTAACAAAAAAAAGGGGAAAAATAATTAAGTAAGAATTAATTCGAGATGATATAATTGATGTCATTTTTGCTCCCAAATTGAAATTATGTTGAAGCTATAATACAGAATGAAAAAGTAATTTGAAAGGGAAAAGGGAGCGACTCAATTGGAGAGGGAGCAATTTGGTAGGAGTCGACACCGTTTTATCAGTTATTTAAAAAGAAAAAATAACGTCAATAATATCTTCCCGATTTCATACTTACCTATTTGCAACTTTCTTTTTTAATTGTTAATATTATATAAAAGGAATGATGAAATTTTATTTTATCAAATTTAACCTATATTTAAACGGAATATATTCGCAATGGTTGATTGATGAAGAAAGAAAGATTGTTTTATAAAAATATCAATTTAGATGGTAGTTTATACTGTACAAGGTAGTGTCACTAAAAATTCGATATTTTTAGTCAAAACTCAAACGTAGTAAATGTTTTTTTTAAGATCAAGCCCCGCGGCTTTATTCCATCTATCTATCTATTACTAACTATTAAAATAAAAGCATTAGCGATTACATGTCGCTCTCTCCTTAATTCTAGGCCTTTTAACCAATCACTTTAGCCTAAATTACAATTTTAGTTATTTAAAAAAACATCTATCTATTACTAACTATTAAAACAAAAGTCTTAGCGATGACATGTCGCTCTCTCCTTAATTCTAGACCTTTTAACCAATCACTTTAGCCTAAATTACAATTTTAGTTGTTTAAAAAAAACAATCTATTACTAACTATTAAAACAAAAGCCTTAGCGATAACATGTCACCCTCTCCTTAATTCTAAGCCTTTTAACCAATCACTTTAGCTTAAATTACAATTTTAGTTGTTTAAAAAAAAAACATCTATCTATCTATCTATTACTAACTATTAAAACAAAAGCCTTAGCGATGACATGTCGCTCTCTCCTTAATTCTAGGCCTTTTAACCAATCACTTTAGCCTAAATTACAATTTTAGTTGTTTAAAAAAACCATCTATTATCTATCTATCTATTATCTATCTATTACTAACTATTAAAACAAAAGCCTTAGCGATGACATGTCGCCCTCTCCTTAATTCTAGGCCTTTTAACCAATCACTTGAGCCTAAATTACAATCCCGCTTTTGTTGTAGTGCCAAACCAGATGGTCCTTTCTTGTCGGGGAGGCCAACCGACTCTGCAAGATCAACTCCACATCACCAGGCAAAAAAAGCTCCACCTTGCTCGCACCCCATCTTCTTGTGTTCTAGTCGATTAGATTGGTGAATCGGAGATCCGGATCTCCTCCTCAAAAATTTCCTATAACCTTGAAGTTGTTCTCCCTCGGGATCCACCTATCCTTCCAAACATTAACCTCCGCTCCATTCCAGATACTCCAACGCAGCCCCTTCCTCAACACCTCCTTACCCTCCATCAAGCTTCGCCAAGTATAGCTAGGCGAATTCCCAATCGTTGCCTCCAAGAAGGATGACCTCAGATAATACTTGGCTTTCAAGAGCTTGGCAATAAGGGATTCCGGGTCATTTAATAATCTCCACCCTTGCTTTGCAAGAAGGGCGAGATTAAATAACTCCATATCCCGAAAACCCATACCCCTCTATTTTTAGATCGACACATTCTTCGTCAAGACATCCAATGGGTCTCCATCTCCACCCTCCTCGCCTACAAGTCCCCCAACGGCTCCGTCTCCATCTCCATCCTTGACATCCAGTCCTACTCCTCCATCACCCCAGGCCCACTCTCCCTCAAGGTCTCCGACCTCTCCGGCGAGTCCTCCTCCTCCTCCACCCTCACCCTCTTCGCCACCTGGCACCTCCCCTCCAAGACCTCCTCCGTCAACGAGGTCTGGCAGGTGGGCCCCTCCGTCTCCGGCGGCGTGCCCGCGATTACAGTTGCGGATCCAGAATTTTATTTAGGGGGGGCTAAATTTTTTTTCGAGAAAAGAGACTTTACATAGGTACACAACTCATAAGGATACATAATTTGATAGGAAAAGATATACAAAAAATTTGAGTTCATTAAGATGAACAATAAAAAAAATACTTGATTTTGGACACACTTAGCTCAGGGTTTTGTCTTTAGATTTTGGAAACAAGCTTCGTAGGTTAATATCATTGGCTTCAACCTTGGTTTAGGGCAGGAAATTAAGGAAAATCATATGGTTTTGGTTAGATCTTCATTGAAAATTTTCAAGATATGGATATCAAATAACATTAAATGGTTAAAACAAGCAAATAACAAAATTTTAGAAAAATGGAACATTTGATAATAAATGGGTCTAATGATTCTGGGTTTTTTTGTTTCTGGGTTTTGACCCCCCTTTGTATAATTGTTCTGTCTAGCAATTTTGATTGAATATCGTAAAGAACAAAACAAATCCACAAACCACACTTCCAAGTTCCAAATCACAAACCACACTTCCAAATCACAAACCACAAATTCACAAATTTATTTCTCACAACCAAAATCACAAACCACAATTCCAAATCATAAACAACCACAATTTCAATTTTCAAATAACAAATCACAAACCACAAAGGCACAATTAATTTCTCATAGATCGCAGATCTTAATCGAAATTCTCCAAATTGATTCTCAAATCTACAACTTCTAATCTAACTTGATTCTCAATCAATCAATTAAACTTAAAAAAATCAAATTCAAAGGAAGATGAAGAAAACTAACAAACCTATTTGTCACAAATCATAAACCCTAATCGAAATTCCCCCAATTTGATTCTCAAATCCACAACTTTTAATCTAAATTGAATCTTAATCAATCAATTGAACTAAAAAACAATCAAATTCAAAGGAAGATGAAGAAAACTAACAAACCTATTTCTCACAAATCATAAACCCTAATCGAAATTCCCCAAATTGATTCCCAAATCCACAAATTCTAATCTAAATTAATTCTCAATCAATCCATCAAACTTAAAAACAATCAAATTCAAAGGAAGAGGAAGAAAACTAACAAACCTTGAAGGAGTGAAGAATTGAAGATTTCGCAGCGGGAAACGAGAGTGCTCGCCAGTGTAAGCCTTCGCAGACATCAGGTTGCGGTGGTGCGCCGCCGATACCAGGTCTGCCGGAGGTGGTGCTGGCACCGGCGCCGACGGCCTACTTGGCTTGGCCGATCGGGGATTCGTCTTCTCTCTTCGCTGTGTGTGCGCAAAAGTGAGGGTTGCTCTGCCTCTGTACTGTCAAAAAAAGAGGTTTTGATGTTAAAAAAAAATAGATGCAGGGTAAAAAGGGTTAGGGAATGGGATTCGAACCTGGGTACTGTAACGCTGTAAGGGAAAACAAGGATGGTGTTTAAAAAAAAAAAACAGCTGCAGCAAAGGAAAAAATAAGGAGTTGCTGTGATTCGAACCTAAAATGCCTCGCAACCCCATTAAACTCACCCCATGTCTTATCCGCTGAGCTAGTTTGTCATTGTGATATCTTTTAACTTCACTTTTATATATTATTAAATTAACAAATATATAAATATATACATATACCCTTATTTTGGCCAGTGGGGGGCTTCAGCCACGCCGAACCCCCCACAGATCCGCCACTGCCGCGAAGCACGACTTCTCCCAGCCCAACCTCCTGGCCAAGTCCAAGCTCCAGCTCTCCTCCAAGACTACTACCTCTGCTGCCGCCCTATCGAGCTCCCCGGCTGTAGCCCCCTCCGTCGGAGAACCGACCGCGTCTGGATCTCCGGCTGGGAAGACCACCGGGGCTGCTTCGGCGCCGGCGCCGGCTTCCGGGAAGAACGCAGCAAGTGAGGGGCTGAAGAGATTTGGGGGTTGGTTGGGGTTGGTGATGGTGGTAGCGCTGCATTTGGTTTCTTGATCTACTAGCTTAGCTAGCTATAGCTAGGGAGTATCAATTAATGGCAATAAAAGAGATATTTAATTATTATTCGGGGGATCATTTTTAGCATATCGTATTGATTGTTATTTGTAATCATACTATTACTACCGATTATATATAATGTGCCAGAGATTTTGTTGTGGTATGTATATGTATATCTTCTTCATATGTCGTCTTTACACTTTGTAGAAATTGGCGTTTTCCATCTCCATTCTACTTTTGTCTGGTTAAATAAAATCAGTATCAGTCTAATTCGAGGTAAATTAATTTCATACTATGATGATACTACAGTTGCAACTTGCAAGGTTTAAAAAACTTGGTCAAATCATACTAAATCCATGACCCGTACTTTTTATAATAGTCCATATTCAAATCTCATTCTTTACGCAATGAGAAGACGGTTCATGGGAATCATCTGATCGAAAATACTTCCATCCAGGGCAAGGTTTTTAGGATCGGGATTCTAGTGTGGGATCGAGACAAGGGTGTAGGATCGGATTGTAGGATCGTAAGATCCTAGACAAAAATAAAAAAAATAAAATAAAAACAAACCATCCTAAACAAATACCTTAATTTTAAAATAAAACTAAGCTTTTCCTCCATTAAACACATTATGTAACTAAAATAGTCCAATAATAAGCATTTAAAATTCATAATTTGTCAAGAATAATGTCTGAAAAGGTGACAAACAGACAAGGATAATGTCTTAAAATATGACAAACATACAAGAGATAAATCACACATCCAAATATCCAATAACATATCTAATTTCAAATGTCATCATCGTAATTAACCACATCATGAACAATTTTCAAGCGCTCGGACGTGGATTTGTCGAGTTGAGTAACGAAACAAAGGCCTTAGGATTTCAATTCAACGTCTTCACTCTTCTGCCTTCAATTTATAAGGAGATGGGCTACAAAAAAAAAAGGTTCATCGTATCTAGAAGGCTCAATATTCAAACAAAACAAACACAATTACACAAATATGATTTTTACTATGATCGAATATTTTTTCTAGGATCGATAGATCCTAGGTGGATCCTACTGATCCCACACAATCCCATAGGATCCTAGGTGGATCCTAGCACGAAAGAGTCTATATGTCCGATCTGGATCAAAACCTTGCCTAGAATCGTAGAATCGTAGGATCCGGATCGGGATCCTAATAACCATGATCCAGGGTGTACGTCTGTTTGGATAAAAGGGGTAAACACAATTCCTGAGAATTTAATATATAGGAAGTCTAATTCTCTGGAATTGAAATTACTGAAATTTTGAAACATATGTTTGGTTAACTTTTAATTCCCATGAATTAAATTATCACGTTTCGTTTGGTTGCACAAGAGAAATTTATGGGAATTTATGTGTAATTACTATTTTAACATTTATCTATGAAGGATGAGATATACATGGAGGGTAAAAATAGAGATTTTATTTTTTGGTAAAAAAGGGATTTTATTAAAATAAAAAAGGTGGAAGAAATCTTATCTACTCTCCCTTGCTGATTCCACTTCCTGTATTTTGGAGAAAGTAAAAATCAGAAGATAACTTCTAGGGTTTTTTAATTTTTGTTTTTTCCATCCAAACACATATATTAATGCTGACTTCCTGGGATATTACAATTCCTGAGATTTTTAACCCTATCCAAACAAGCACTAATATCCAGTTTAATTTTATTTTTTTAGTTGTTATTTATTTTCGTTTCGGCTATATACACCGCAAATCCGCACGTTGTTAAGGACGTGCATGCACGTCGGATTTAACATGCATGCACGTCTTTAACAACGTGCAAGTGGTTTTGCAACCCACCTGCACCGGACGTGCATGCACGTTCTTATTTTTTTTTTAAAAACGTGCTTGCACGTCGAAATGGACGTGCAATATTGCACGTCCATTTGAACGTGCAGTATTGCACGTTCTTTCCGACGTGCATGCGCGTCATCTAAAATTGAAGGCGACGTGCCCCTTTGTCTCCACTTCGTCCCAGATCCACAGAGAGAGAGCGCTGAGGGTTAGGGTTGCCGGCGACGCGCGAGAGAGAGAGAGAGAGAGAGAGAGAGAGAGAGAGAGAGAGAGAGAGAGAGATCGAGCCACACAGAGAGAGAGATAGATAGAGAGAGAGAGAGAGACACACAGAGCGAGAGAGAGACACAGCGCGAGAGAGAGATTCAGAGAGAGATGGAGCCGGAGCGAGAGATGGAGGCGGATGCGGTGATAGTGGAGGCGGAGGCAGTGCTAGTGGAGGCGGAGGTGGTCGGGTTCACACCCTCAGACAATACTTACTGCATCGCCTATGCCTTCATGTCGCACGAGAACGAAGACACATACGCCTGGGTGTTGCGTCAACTTCAGATCTTTCTTAGGACGGTTCAACCTCAAACTATTATGACTGATCGGGAGCTAGGTCTCTTGACGGAGCTAAAAGTTGTCTTCCCCAACGTCCAGCATCTCCTTTGCTGGTTACACGTGACGAGAAGATGCGAGGAAGCCGCTGTAAAGATCACAAAGAATTTAAACCACGCTGGCATCTTCAAGGGCAACTATTGGGGGTTGTTCCAATCGAGGTCGGAGGAATACTTCAACCGACGTCGTCGGGCGCTACACGCTGCATGACACCCATTCCCAAGTGTGGTGGCGTATTTAGAGGTGGTGTGGCTTCCACACAGCAGGAACATCGTACGATTCTACGTAGATAATGTCTTCCATCTCGACACCCGTACAACAAACATGTACACCTTACTTCATATCTCCCATTAGAATATGATATGACATCAAACATACACCTTAGGCAATACTTACTGCATCTTCATCGCATCTTCAATGTGTACAAAGTTGAGGGGCAACACAAGGTTCTGAAGGAGGCACTGCACTCATCGACTGGTGACTTTCGCATAGTGATCGATGCAATCCATAGATTCAACGATTGTCAACTGCATGAGCTACAAACTACTTTGGAGATCGACCGCTTCAAATGGGCCACAACGGCGTATAAAGTCAACCTTTTTTATGAGGTAAATACTTTAATCTCCAAAAAGTGCTTCGATTATCTGTACAAGTTGTGGCAGGATGTCGTGAACCAAAACATTCCTCCGGAATGCACGGACCGACATTGGAGGGTTTGTTACGGGATCCCTTGTGTCCATGAGATTCAGGCATACGTCAGTTCCGGTACTTCTATACCCGCCGAGGACATCCACCCATTCTGGATGGATTTGTCATGGATTGACATCGACGACACCCCACTGCCGTAGGAGTTGTCATCTTCATACACGGCTTCTAACGATGTTTGCGACGATGAGCTCCATCCACCCTCATCTGCAAGCGTCCGAAGGAAAGGGAGGCCTCGCGGGGTCGAGGAATGCCCGCAGAACCAACCCGTTGCCATACGAGGAGTTAAGGGAAAGATTTGAGAGAGAAGAATCACGTGCTGCTCGACATCGTCCACAAGCGACTTCAGCTCGACGTGGACGTGATGATGTGTTCGGAGGGTTCAAATAGGGTCGAGACAACATTGATCCCTTCATGCTCGGTCATATTGAGGGTGTGAGGGACACTATTGGAGATGACCATTATGGCTACCGTGCTTTGGCGTCATTGACATTACCGATCGGCGAGTCTGCTTTCCCGGAACTCAAAACGTTATTATGCAATCACTTGGAGTATCACGCCCATCTCTACGCCGGTTGCTGTATGGGAGGGTACCCATTCCAACAGTTCGTCGACTACCAAAGATGGGTGGGACCTGTGCATGGTGATAGGAGACGGTGGATAGAGCTACCCATCATGGGTTTAGTATTTGCAACGGTATATCAGATTCCTTTCGTCGTCCTAGCTTGGCATCATCCGTTCACATGTCTCCCCATGACCTCACCGACACCTGCTAATAACCCTCAATCAGCAACCCTTGGTTTAGCCTGCATCGGAAACCAAGACCATTTTGCCGCGGTACGACTTCAAACGTCTTATTTTATTACCTATTCTTGGTTTTCATCTACATGTCAATACTCTAACTCTAATTTTCCATTCTCATAGATCTGGTTGCGTCCTAACGTACGCTCCTATTCCGCCGCCTGTGGCATAATAGGTCGCACATCATCAACCGAGTGTCGAAGGATGGGATGCTCCGTTTCAAGCTCAGTTTGAGAGATTTCGAGCCTTACGTGTCGAGTCTAGTCGCTCTTTACACTTTTCCTAGACTTTATTTCACCAGTTTATTACAATTATGGATGTAAACCTTTTTTTTTTCCGTCCCTTGTAACATTATTCGCATATTATCCGAGTGAAAACCTTAACAATTATTGCTTGTCATTTAATTAGATTCTAAATCCTTAAACTCCACTAGCTAAACCCTTCAATTTCTTTCAATTAACGCTAAAAAACCCTCAGAAAACCCTAAACCCTAAGTGCAAACCCTAACTAGGGTTTACCCGTCGAAAATAACATGCAATATTTTCAGGTCCTTAACGACGTGCAAATAATGCACGTTATTTTCGACGTGCAAACCCTAGTTTGCTAGTTGACGTACACAGTTCCACACTTGCACGTCACGTCAATAAGGACGTGCAAATCCTTAACTACAATTTGCGGTGTATCTAACAAGATGCTTTATTTTTTAATAAATAAAAAGATGCATGTGAGATGAACAAGGGGGAGATAGGAAAACTGGAAATAGGCGATCCCAAATTGGGTTAGAATACAAGCCATGTGAGGCGTATAGTATCTTTAGGGTGTCATTGTCACATATGTGGTACGGTCGATAGTTGATTTCAACCTTATTTTGCTTTTTAACGGCATATGTATATTAGAAAAATAGATGTCAATATGACATTTTAGTATTTTACTACTGAATGTGGTGGAGAAAAATGCATTACGACTTACGAGTCCTACTAAATCCGCGTGGTTGACATTGTGGCCCATCAAACGCGGGGAAACTCTTCTGCCAATTCTTTCCAAATTCACTACTACAAAATTAGAATTTTAGATTAAAAGACCAGAAAAAGAAAAAGATAAAAATACACATCCTAATTAAAATAGTTGAAAAAGGTCATATGCAGTGTAGGATGGCCCGTACGTTCCTTATTTTTATTTTTATTTTCTGTCATTTGCTTCTGTTATTTATTTCTGTCATTTGCTTCAGTTATTTGCTTCTGTTGTACATGATGGTCAGTCCATCCACCGGCTTGTCCGGTCTCTCGGTTTCTCTAGGCTTGTCTGGAGAACTGAATTACTTATCTTGCTTCAAAAAAAAAAAAAAAAAAAGAAAAGAAAAAGGTCATATGCAAGCACACGTAGATAAGCCGATAAGTTGAGAGGTAAAATATGAGATGGAGCTTTGCGGGAAATAACTTATTTGTACTAAATTGTCTCTCTGCCGTGCTCCAGTTAATGAACGGAAGAGAAGGGAGAGAAGAGAGAGCAATGAAACCCTAGCCGCCAGCGTCGCCCCCCGAATCCACCATCCCTCATCAACAAGCAAGAGCTCCGATCTGCTAAATCTCCCAAAAAAACCCATAGATCTGTGAAATCCAAATCAAGATCCGCCATTCTCAACCACAAAAGACTTCGATCTGCTAAATCTCCCACAAAAATCCATAGATCTGTGAAATCCAAAACAAGATCCTCCATACTCGACCACAAAAGATTTCAAATCGAAAAAAAAAAAGAAACAAAAACAGAAAGTTTGGATGGAAGTGGAGGAAACACAAAAAAAAATGGAGCAATCCTAGTTCAAGGAAGAAAGAAAGCAAAAGAGAGAGAAAGAATCACAAGAAAAGGAAAAAGAATGCCTCTGCTTGGGGACTTTTGGCTCGGTCTCTGCGGATTCGGGGTGGCGGTGTGGCCCGGGGTGGTCCTCTCTTCCTCCGGTCATCGAAGGCCTCGTCCTGGTGTCCTCTAGCCTGTGTCGCAATCCTTGTGGATCTTTGAGTGGCCTGTCATCCGAATCCTTCCAACGAAAGCTTCTTCCACAAAACCAAGACAGATCAGAGAGATGATGGCAGTTGATCAGAGATTCAGGTACAATCGCTCCTTACTTCTACCCCTCCCTTTCCGTTCCTCCTTTTGGTGGGGGATGAACCAATATCATAGAAGAATGAACCGAAATTTATGCTACCTTTGTGAACAAAATGACTCCACCTCTCAGAAAGGGGATGAAGAAAAAAGAAACGAAAAGAAGGTAATAAGATGGAAGTTGATCCTCTCCTCAATATGGATGAACCAACTACAAACCAGAAAAGAAAAAACAGGATTCAGGAACTCAGTCATCCTCTTTTTGATGTGGAATTTCCATACGATGCAAGGAAATTATATATGACTCAATGCTCTATTAAAGAAAGGACCGAAGGCCCTAAACCATCTCAATCTCCTTCCTCAATGTGCAGGTTTATAAACCCCCATGCCCAACTGAAATGCTCCAGCAAATCGAGACCAAGAAAAGGAAAAGATGATGAAGGAAGACAAAGGAAAAACATGGCTGACACAAGAAACAAACGAGAAAAGAAAAGAGAAGAAACTAACCATCATAATGCTACTCACCAAACAGTGAAGAGAAGCAAGGAGACAAAAACCGAAACCGGAAAGAGTGAAGACCATAGGAGCAAAGAAGAAATACACAGACTAAAGAATCGAGAAAACATAAGTACTCTCATAAATATCTCCTCTGGTACTGCTTTTCCTAGACATATGTATGAAACTATAGATAGGCATCATGGAAGGAACTTTCTTCATCCCCCTCTTAAACTAAATTTTATTCATTGCATCGATAACCGAAGTGAAAATACATGAAATGAAATACATATTCCCTAAGGGAGTAATGAAGTCTTCCTATGAATCGAATCAACTAGATATGACGGATTAAGAATCGATGGATAAGAAAAGACAAGTTCCCTCTCCAGAACAGACTGGCTTTGAGTTATTAATATGGCATATGGCAGGATTGAATACAAGGGATTGGAAAATACCACTGTGTGTCCTTGGAGCAGGATCTATATCTATCTCGTTGCTTCAAAAATCTTCATTCCAATATATGAGTTGACCAAAGTTTTTCCTTTGTTTAAGTCTTATCATATTCCATATGGAAATACCCAACAGGCGCCCAACCCACTTGCAATGCAGCTGGAACACCCTCCCTTTTACAGCAAAAGGGCGATGATCTCTGCTCTTGCAAAGAATCCAAGAGCAAGAACGAAGCAAGCAAGTACACAACGACTAGATCTTGTATGGAACAAACGCACTGAACAGAAAGAGAAGAGCGAAAATAAGCAAGAATCCTGGAGTGCTGAATTTGTTTACGAAACTAAATTCTCTATTGCACTAATTACCTGTGAACAACTGTTGTTGAAACGTGTGATCTCCTCCCCCTTTTACCTATATGACCCAATCTATTGGACTCTAAATGTCAATGAACATCGTGGTCTGACGGTCACTAGAAATGAATCTCTGGAGTATTTTTGCCAACCACCAACAAGTTTCTCACCGGAATTACTCATTTGGCTCCAAAATATGCTTCCCAAATCGTGCTTAGTCATTAAGCCTACTATTGAACAAACACCTACTGAAATGGCAACGACTTGGGATTATAAATGTAAAAATGAAATCGGCAAAGAAGCAACAAGGAAAAAGAGAAGGAAAAGGTAATAAAAACAATGGGCATTGAAATAAGCCAGCTAAGACAACTAGCCGACATTTGGAATTTCTCCTCCACCAATTGGTGTGGATTTAAATTCAAATCGTATGGAAAAACTAATGAGGTGAATCCTCTTGTACCACGAACCGATACTTTGATCCAAGAAAAGATTATGGAACAGAAACTCTCAAATCAAAGAGTTTATATGAGACTATGCTCATGGAACATATGCGGAATAGGCCGCAAAAACCTATGGATGGAAATAGACTCACTCTCTAAAATTGAAAAAAATCCAAGTAATTGCGTTATTAGAAACAAAAACTGAACGACAACCAAAGGAGTCAGATTGGAAAAAAGTTGGGTTTGATCATATGATTTGGGCCTCGGCAACCGGAAGGGCTGGAGGGTTATGTGTTCTATAGAAAAGTCATAATCTTCGAAACAAATCACTAGAAATGGTGCATACGGATCAAAGATTCATAGTACTCAGGTATGAAAATGAACATAGAAACATTACTATTAACATCATATTCGTCTATGGACCACCTCATGAGAACGAAAAATCAAACTTCTGGACTGGACTACAACGATATGTCCAAACCTTGGAATGTCCATTCATGATCATGAGAGATCTAAATGAAATTCAAAATAGCTCAGAAAAGGAAGGAGGGATAGAACCACATCCGAACATATATAGAATATTAACAGAAGTCAAAGATAATTGCTTCCTACAGGAAGTACCTACGACTGGTAACATTTTTACATGGAGGAAAAATAGATCCAATAACAATAACATCATGGAAAAATTTGATAGAACCTTAATACAAGAGCATATACTCTCTTGGTTCCCCAACATTACAATCAAAAATCATGCATTTACAATCAAAGGAGTTTTCCACTCTAGTCGAATCCTAAAACAAATCAACCACATTTTTATCACATTGATCCCAAAATGTGACAACCCGACAACTACAAACCACTTCAGACCAATAAGTCATTGCTCAACGATTTACAAAGCTATATCCAAAATCATTGCAGAAAGGATGAAACCGATTTTAAATAAAAAATTATTCGCCCCCTCCAAGGGGCCTTTGTATCTGACAAGGCTAACCAAGACAATTTCTTAATAGCCCATGAAATCTTCCATTCATTTAAAAGAAGATGCGGAAAAGAAGGATAGATTGCTGTCAAACTAGATATGGAGAAAGCATATGATAGAGTGGAATGGGCCTTCTTATTCAAAATTCTAGAAAAATTCGGCTTCTGCCAAAAATTCCGAACATGGATAGAGCAATGTGTCCAGACAGTCTCCTTCTCAGTCTTGGTTAATGACATCCCCACGTACCCCTTCATACCAGGAAGAGGGATCAGACAAGGAGACCCATTCTCACCCTATCTATTCATCATAAGAGCAGAAATTCTTGCTAGGAAACTACAAGTTGCTTCAAACCAATCCGACAAATCCATCGGATTCAAAATATCAAGATCAGGCATGAAAATCCCTTTCCTCTCCTTTGCGGACGATATGATGATATTCACCAAGGCGAACCAAGACTCGTGTCCAGTGCCGAAGAATATTATTGAAGACTACTGTGCCATATCGGGATAAAAGGTTAATTTCAACAAATCGTCCTTTCAGACTTCCCCAAAAGTCTCGAATAGTACAAAACAACTGATCCAAAGTACGATCCATATCACAAACCAGATAGCACTTGATAAATACCTCGGTTGTCCCATTATCAATGGCCGAGTCAACCGAACTACATTTGAAGAAACAGTAATCAAAACCAGGCAACAACTCACGAAATGGAAAGCCAACTCCCTTTCACAAGAAGGAAGGGCGACCTTAATAAGATCAAACCTGGCAACTAAGCCAAATTATATTATGCAAAATTTTATGCTCCCGACAATAATCCATAAAGAACTTGACCAAATAAACAGATGATTCTTTTGGAACAAAGATCAATCATTCTTCCCCCTTTTTGGTTGGGACAAGGTGTGCAAGCAGAAACGACTGAGAGGCACATGAATACATAAAACAAAAGATATGAACCAAACACTACAAATGAAATTGCTTTGGAAAATCTTAGCAGAGCCATGTAACCAGTGGGTCCAAGTGATCAAAGAAAAATATTTGAAAGAAACCCCCTTCCTTGAATACCAGCGAAAAGGTAATTCATCTTGGCAATGGACCAACCTAATCTAACTAAAAGAAGAATTCTGCAAAGGACTGATATGACAAATAGGAAATGGAAAGACGATCAATTTTTGGAAAGACATCTGGCTAGAGGGAAAGCCTCTACAAGGACGACAACACCCCAACATCTCAATCAACGAAAATGACAAGGTGGAAAAATACATCGACATCAACAAGAAATGGAATATTGAGGAACTATCCAACATCCTCCCGATGGACATGGTCAACAAGATCGATAACATCTACATACCAGAACACGTAATAGAAGACAGACTATACTGGAAACCAAGCAAAAATGGTTGGTTCAGCACGACAAGTGCCCTAACACACATCACAAATCAAAACACAGAAGAAACTAGTGACACGACATGGATATGGACCCTAGATACATTCCCGAAAGTGAAAACCTTCATTTGGAAACATGCACTAGATGGAATCCCGACGAAACCAGACTAGCAAACAAAGGCATTCATGTTCCACTATCTTGCCATTTCGAAACTTGCACTAGATGAAAGCCCAACCCATCTCTTTACCAAATGCCAACACACCATACAACTGATTCACAAAATCGACCCAGACATTGAAAGAGTGATTCGAGAAATTGACACTAGAAACAAATCGTTCAAAAATATTATATGTGAAATCTTTAGTAAACTAAACCACGAGCAAAAAGGAAGACTTGCGACGACATGGTGGAGTCTATGGACAAGCAGGAATCGACAAGTATTTGAAAACCTCAATACAACATTCATCCATACTATGGAGAATTACACTAAACAACAAATACAGAACTGGGTTCCCTCTAAAATGGCATTTGAAGAGGAGACCACATGCCACCACTAGAAATCTCAGACAACTCAACCACGGAGAAGAAGAAATTTGAGATGGAGCAAACCAGATGAGGGATCTTTCAAAATCAATTTTGATGGATCCAAACTATCTTCGGGTGAAGCTTCCGTAGGTTTCATTATTAGGGACCACAATGGGGCAATAATCGAGTGTGGCGGCTTCAAATGTGGACACATCTCAACATTAGCTGCGGAGGCTCTGGCAATCAGAGGAGGCATCTCCAAGGCAAAGAAGCTTTAGCTTCCAAGCATCATGATTGAAGGCGAAAACCTGACCGTCATCAATTGCTTGCGAGGTTTGTGGTGCTGCCCGTGGGAGATCGAAATGTTGATTTCTGACACCCTTCTCCTACTCCAGCATTTTGCTAGGGTGCAATTCTTTCGGGAGGTCAACTCGACCGCCGACAGGATCGCGTGTCTAATCCACACAACGCCCACGCATGACCTCTTCAGGGAAGCTTACTATCTCTCAATTCTCTCCCTTCTTGGATAAGATCTTAACCAACATAAGCTATTGGAATTCTAAAACACTGTCCTATGCTGGAAAAGTGGAACTTATTAAAACTGTGCTTCAGGGTATAAGTGCATTCTGGTTTTCTATCCTACCCTCTCCATCCACTTTGATCAGCAGAGTTAATAGCTTATGTGCAAAATTTCATCGGAAATCCCATCGTATTAAATGGAAAAATATTTGTTTACCTAAGGAGGAAGGGGGTCTTGGCCTAAAAGATCTTAAAACTTGGAATACTGCCTTCTTGTCTAGAATGCTCTGGGATATTGTTAGGAAGAAGGATAGTTTATGGATAAAATGGGTGCATGACCAATATTTACAACAAGGGGATGTCTGGAGTTAGCAAGTCCATAACAAAAATGACTCCCCTTTGCTGAAAAAAGTCCTTGCTATTAGATATCTTTTGCTAATTAACCTCCACATGTACCTCACATGAAGCCACTGCTAAACTAAACAGTTGGTGTCTTGGAGGAAAATACAGAATTGAGGCTGCATATAATCACTTCAGAAGAAGAGCAACCCCTCCTCCATGGTCGACTGTAGTATGGGATAGAGTGATCAGCCCCAAACATGCCTTCATTTTATGGTTGGCAGCCAACAGGAGATTGGCCACAAATGATCTTATTAAATCAAGGGAAGTAAATTTAAATTGTCATGTCACCTATGCAATCAGAACATTGAATCCCATGAGTATATATTCTTTTCTTGTAAATTTTCCTCTAATATTTGGTCTCATGTCAAAACTTGGCTTGGAATTTGGAGAAGAATGGGATCAATCAGAAGTGGACTCAAATGGCTTAAGAAAGAAGCTAAAGGCAAAGGTTGGCGCTCCAAAGCAAAGAGAATTGCATTTCCTGCTACTATCTATCTAATTTGGAAGACAAGAAATGAAAAGGCCTTTGATGGAACAAGCAAAAGTGCTGAGGAGGTCGTCCACCTTATCAAACAACCCATATACAAGGCTCTCTCACATGAGTTCTCTCTTCACTTCACGTCTTCGGCAAGGCTACAAGAGGGACTGGACCTTGCTGCTACTCCTTTACCTCAAAACTGAAGACAAAAACCAGCAACTCCTGGAAGGCTTGAAGAATTGATCTTAAACATGTAGCTTTTTGTTCTTTCAAACTCTTGATAGCCTTGTCATCCTTCCGGCTTGGTATGCCTTGGATGGAGTTTTGTAACCATGGACATAAAAGGAGTACTAGGAGTTATTGATTTGGTGTGCTAAGGATGTGTTCGTGTAAATCTCTTGATGGCCGAGCCGAAGGGAGATTTATACTTGCTCATCCTAAGGGGTAGGTCCGACTTCTGATAGCCGTGGCTTGAAGAGACAGGAGTTACCCCGAGCTTTGGGCTCAACACACCCATAGATTGGAGCAATCCCAAATTGCTTCATGATTTTGGTAGTTATGGACGAGTTGCTTCCACACTCGATCCACGCTTTTGTACCATATAAATACTTTAATTTCCTTGAAATATATCAACCCTTAAAATAAAAAAAATGACCTCCTCGCCGATCCTGCTCTGCGCATATTCATCCGCAAGAATGCCCTTGGATGGTGGTTCAGTAGGGCCTGACCCCATCCAGATCTTTACCTTATCAAAAAAAAAAAAAGATAAGCCAACAAGCTAGGTAAATACATAAACCAAAGGGATCCAAAGATATCCAAACACCTCATGTTGTACGTTTGTGTTTTCTTTTTAACAGCAGGCAAAAGATTGGATGTACTACCTGACGCGTTTATGGAATTTTGCTTAAACTTAATACCTCACTATGACAACATAATGTCCTAAAATACCTGCGAGCCTTGGCTGTGTGGAATTATGGTCAGATTATGTGCTTATTGGTCCAAGCGATGGGGGTTATGAGTTTGGTTCACGATGAATTGAGTTACTGTTCAATCGTCGTTTATAGAGGAAGTTAGGCGGGGTTATTATCCCAATAACGTTCTTCTCCGATCAAAGATCTTTAGAACTCAACTCCGGGGGTTTTAGATCCGGGGGATAATCAGAGCTCTTATGCTTTTTCTATCTTGAAATCGGATCCTTTTCTTTTGAGGTTGAAGGGGGGTTTTATAGGGAAAGCTAAGCGAGTAACTGGCTGGCGACCTCGTGGTTTTTCATAGGACACGTGTAAGGCATGCCCTCGTGCTTTGGGGTATAGGCCGTACACGTGGCGTTATGAGAAACGAGGTGTTTGAGCCAGCAAGCTACTTGTTAGGGCTCCCGAGAACCTCGAGGTCCATTGGAGGACCCAGTCTGGTTTCTTACGCGAGTTGATACCCCTGTTTAGGTTGCGAAAAGGCTTTGGCTGGGGTTTGACTGAGTGACTCACTTCGCGATGAAGCCTGTAGTGGGACCATGCGTCTTTTGCGTTGGGTGGCCTATTTATGTCGTCATACTTGTATTATTTAATAGGCCTATTTTCTATGGTATCGCCATATCTCATCGTAACTGGATCGCGAGTGAAATGTCATTCGCGATTGAGTTTCGATAAATACGATGCCTCCGGCCAAAAAATAGTTCATGGGATGGGCCTTGACTAGGCCCAACTTGATTTTTGGCCTACTAGGCGGAATGCTCCCACAGAGACCTATACGAGAGGTTTTCGCCCTCGCCCCTCCTTATTCCATATTTCTGAATATTCAAAGAAAAGAAGAAAGAGAGAGGGAGTTCAAGGGTTTCATGCGTCCTTTGAAGAAACGAGATCGGAGTTAGGTGGTGGTCCGTTACTTGTTTTATGAGCTTACCGGTGCTTCTCTTTCGCATTTCTCAAGTGAGTCGTCTCTGATCTTTCTCTTGCCCTTTTTAATTTCTAGGTTTGCGTTCTCCTCTTGAGTTTTTTAAGGTTAGCCGGAAAAACTGAACCCAGTGGTGGAATCGTCCTCCCCTGGTGAGGAGCCCGGCGGTTATGGGATGGGCACCCTGGCATGTCCTGGTGCCCCATATCCCGCCTCCTCCGTTCTTTCAGTAGTAATTGTCTTTTATGGAGGAGTAGACGGATATCTAGTAATTGTGGGGGTGGTGCCAGGATGGGGTGGTATTGCTTTTTAGTCCTTTGGAAAAAACCTCTAGCGATCCTTTCAGATTTTGTGGCCGGTCTCCGACGACAAGGGATGGAAGGAACCTTCTGTCTCCTCTTTTTGCCTTTCCCAGAGGTGATTTCTCGGGAATCGAGAAGACTTAATGGGGGAGATGAAAAGGCATTTTTTAATCGTCATTTTGTGGGGGGGGGGGGGGGGGATGTCTATTCAACGTCCCATCGGGGGGGCGCGTGAGGCGCCAACTTGGGCCCTCAAAAGGGTTTTTTGGCGCCAAATTTGCTCAACTGCGATGTTGAAAAGGTAGTTTCCCCTTGTTAATTCTCCCTTTCCTTGCGTCATTTCTAGGGGGTTTTTCCTTTGCTTTTTAAAACTAAGATGTCGCAAGAGAGTGATAGCAAGAATCGTAGCGTAGGCCATGAACACGAGGAGGTAAGTTCTTCGCGAACCAGATCCTTGGCGGATGTTGGTTCGGTTTCCACGACGAGCCTTGTCCCTCTCCCACCGAGTAAGAAACCACGCGAGGTGAAGAGAAAAAGAGCAAACCCTGGGACCGATCCGAACGCGAAGAGACAAAAATTGATAGGGACTATCAAGCGTCCTTTGCGGAGGAATGAGCCTGAGTATTGTCATACCTCGTAGTCTATTAATGATCTGGGAAAGGGCGAGTCATCTCGCGTTCCCAAAGAAACAAAAAAGCCTATGCGAGTGGGTCCGGGTGATTTCGCCTTGCCCCCATATGACCGAACAGAGATAGACAACTGCAACTTTTGTGAAGGATATGCTCCTGCTACGCCTCCCCCTGTTCCGGATATTTTCAAAGATCGCGTGGCTCCTACCATGGCTAAAACGTTGGGCGAAGAGTCAATTCTAACCGTTCAACACTTGGAAGAGGTTGCGAGACTTTACCCATGGTCGGCTGGGGTAGAACTAGGTCTGGCTACCGAGAGTGGGGGATGTTTGAATGAATATAAAGACCACGTTGTCATTCATCTAGGCAGCTTGCTCCAGTGTTTCCGCTTACCTCTTCCCCTCTTTATTCCGAATTCTTAGCGCACATAAATCAATGTTCGGCCCAACTTGCCTTCAATAGGTGGATGTATCTCGCGGTGTATATTATGCAGTGTGCTATTATCAAAGAAAGATCGTCGCTAGACCACCTTTTCCATGTTCTTTCTTTGAGACCAAGTGAAGGGCTGGTGTCTGCCTCCTTGGCTGGAAAGATTGTTGAAAGGTTGTCTAGCAGTCCTGGATGGAGGAGACCTGCGTTTGGAGATGGCCGGTCTTATTCGCGATCCAACCAAGACGATTCTGAACTTTGTGATTGAACCTGGTAATTATGTCGCGCCTGGTCACAAGCATGACGCAACATATGGGTGGAGACCTGCGTTTGGAGATGGCCGGTCTTAGTTTTCCACATCGACCGGGTCGGTGTTTAGGATTTTTTCTTTAAGCGTTCCAGTATTTGATTTAAGGCTTTCTTTCGATTAACCTTTGTTTTGGCTTTTTTGCAGATATGCAAGTCGATAAGTCAAAGATCTTTGCTCTGGTGAAGAAGAAAAGCTCCGCTCGGGGTCAATCTAGGCTTGCTCTTACTGTTACTCCGCGATCGGGTGGTTGTCGGCAGAACGTCCCCCGCGAGTCTCCTCTCGTGAATAGGATTTTGAAAGGGAAAGAGCCGGTTGACGACCGGGAGAGTGTATCGTCAGACGACCAGCCATTGGCTCATCGCGGGCAGAAGCGATCAAGGGAGGGAACAAGATGCACCACGCTTTTAACCTCCGAGCCGATTACCCAGGCGGGAATTTCAATGGCAGCTTACCGGTTGCCTGGATTCGACCCCATTGGTATCAAGGAACTGGAGATCCCTAAGAAGAGCTGTCCAGCTGAGAGGGATTATCTCCATCATGTGACAGACGAAGAGTTAGTGGAGCATGGGCGGAAAAGCAGAGGCTGGGTAACCTCCTTCGCAATTCATGTTGCCGTAGGATAATCTGCAATTGTCTGAAATGGCTGGACGTTTGAGAAACTATGATGATAAGGTACGGGAGTTGAGGTCGATCGTGGCCGCTCTGAAAGCGAAGGTGGAGAAGCTGAAAGACGCGGAGCTCTGGGAGGTAACTATTGTAAGTCTCATTAATGATGCTCTGACGAAGTCCTAGAAGGATGTGGAAGTGGCGAGGAGCGAGCTAGACTTGTCGCGAGTCGAACTCGCGAAGGCTCAAGAGTCTGGGGGCCGGCATGAATCGGAGACCATGTGCTTGAGGGGTCAGCTCCAGGATCTTGACCGTGAGTTAGGGGCAGTTCGTGAGGAGCTTGGTGATGTGAAGAGTCGGTTGAAGCGCTTTACCTCTGGGGAAGATGTTGTTCATGTTCAGTGACGTCGGCCAGGGGTGGCTAACTGATTTCCTGGGGGGAGCCGGTCGGGGTTGGCTCGATCACTATCTTGAGACGGACGGGGAGGATGTCCTTTACGACAGGTTTACTGACGCGTTCATGGAGGGGGTTGCAGGTGGGATCTCTTAAAGTGTCAACCGCTTTGCTCATCTCGGCGATGAGACGAGGATGTTTCCTCCTAGTTATGAGGATGAGGATATGAAGCTGAAGGACCTCCAACGCGAGCTGCCTCTCCCCCTCGATGCTCCAATCGACAATGCTGCCATCATCGACCCTCCCCTTGAAGGTGGGAAAACCCCTGAGCCCGCTCGCGAAGATGAAGACCCTCCTACCGACGTCTAACTTACAACCTCTTTGCTCATGACGAAGTTTTTGTGTATGGATGTTTGAAAACATTTCTACCCACGGCAAGAGTTTCGCACTCTGTTGTGGTTTACTTGTTCATATTTTGGGATGGTGAACATTTCAACCCATGACAAGTGATGCCTTGTTGTGGTGTTTTGTGAATACTTTTATCTTTGAATCCGCCGTATTTTCGTTTATGCCTTTTGCCTGTTTTTCTTAATGGTCCGTCCCGCCGATTTTACTTATGTTTTCTCATGTTTAAGTCTTGACCTGTTCACCTTGTCCACTACTTTTATTTGCAAGGTAAATTCGCGACACCCTTACCCATCTCCTATCATTGATCGTTTTATGAAATAAACCGTGAAATGACAAAAAGTAAGGTTCGCGTATTTATTAGATGTTATGCAGAACGATATGCTGAACTTAAGAACTTCCTAGCGGTGAAATATAACAGGAAATAATTTGTATTATCTTTCTTGTAGTTATATTTCTTCGTAGCAAAAGCAGTCAGGCAAAATATATTCGTTCTCGTCGGGGTCTGGTTCCTCTATTGCTACATCAAAGTGGGATTCTCCTTGGTAATCGAAGGTGAGGCGGCTCCCTATTCTGAGGTTCGTAATGTTCGCAAAAGATCTCCATCCTTCCGATAGGGAGAACCAATCCCCCTCGTCTCGTACCACTAGGATTAAGAATTCTTGGTTCGAAGGAGAACATAGATAGATGTGGTTTATTATTTCCTCCCCGAATTCTACAAAGATATACGGTGAAGGGATCCTGTGTAAGTGGCTTTCCCTAAGGATTATTCTAGAGAATTTAGGATTTGGAAAAAACATAGTGTTTATGATGAAAGTTGGTGGAGGTGTTTCTGGTGGAGAGAGTTCTGCTGACACCATGTCGAAACTTGGCATAGTGTTTTTAGGTAATTCAATTTGTACTTCTGATGTTTTCATTTATACCAGTTCTATGCGTAGTGGATATGGATGTTGTTCTACAAGGTTATATCTGAATTATTATGAAGCAAGGAGGTGCGTGTTGTCCGCTTGTTTTTCGTGCATCTCGGTGTACGAATTTTTCTTGTAATTTTCTTCACCGCATGGATGGAACTTGTTCTTATCAGATGCTCTTTGTTGTGTTATTTGATATTTGTTGCCCTCGTGGTGGAACTGGGTGGCAGGCGGTTTCTTTGTTGTGTTATCTGATACTCATTGCCCTCGTGGTGGAGCTGGGTGGTAGGCGGTTTATTTTGAAGTTTTTCTTTGCAGAGGTTAGTATAAGAAGGTAAGAAACCCAAGGCCTTATTGTAGTTTACTTGTGACAATGATGCCTATGACGTCAGTTGACATTCCAGGTGTATTTCTTCCTCGCGTGAGGGGTTTCACTCGGGATATAATCATTGAGGGGCATTTATATAGGCCGGTAAGCCATATTTATGCAATTGGTTTTTTGATAAGTAAAGCGTTTCTGATGTATTTGTTTTTGTTGTAGCCTTTACCCTCCATATATCGGGATTATGGTTATGGTGCCCTTGGATTCGTCCATTTATGGACGCGGGCGGACAAGGAATTTGTGGTGAGGGTGGAAGCCTTAGGGTCCAACAACTACTGGGTTACCACTGGGTGGCCCGAGTTCGTTGTGACGAATGAACCTCGAATTGGGACACGCTTGATCTTTGAGTATAAAGGACACTCTTGCTTTGATGTTGTTGCCGTGAACCATGGTCCTCACCATAATGGTGATGTAGATTTCTCAGTTTGGTGCTGAACGTTCCGTTTTTATTATGTTTGATGTGGTTATATCGTTTTGCCGTCGTTGGATGGTTGTGTTTGATGTATAATTAATGAACTACTAAATTATCGTGGTGCTGCTCATTTGAGCTCATCGTAAAGAGTGGATGATTCGATAAATCAAGTAATCTCCAGCGTGATATTCACAATTGAGAGATCTCAATATCCAGCGTGATATTCGCGAATAGAGAAACTTCAATCTCCAGCATCCTTAGATGCTGAGGAGGAAAAAGTCAAGAAATCTCCAGCGCGATGTTCGCGATTTAGAGATATCAATCTCCAGCGTGATGTTCGCGATTGATAGATATCAATCTCCAGCATCCTTAGACACTAGGATTTTCCTTCGAATCGTTAGACAAAGATTGATGACAATTCGAATCTAAAGAAGTGAGTTTTTATTGATAGGCTGAGCTTTTCTTAAAATTTTTGAATTGGGACAACTTTGCTCACCGAATTGTTCCTGGGATCTAGTAGAAACCATTTGTCGTCGGACCGTCGTAGTCGCTATCGTAGAGTTCGTCCTCTATGTGACGGCCTTGTTTGTAAAAAAAATGGACTTTAAACCTTGCTTCTTCCAGGTAGATGAACATTATTGATGTTTCCAACTCTAGTCCGTGCGACTCGACAAAATCCCTCCATCCACGTGCCACCAAATGAGGTCCGTAACTGCCCCCAACGATGTGGATAGGGAAATCTTTGACGACGCGAGTGGATAAAAAGATCTGTTCGGGAACATGAGGCTGGAAATGTCGACCGAATTCGTAAGGCAACATCATGCGTATGTACTGCTCGTCCCCCGATAGATAAATATCGAAAATAAAGGGATTGTTTGGGTTTTGATCGCGGATGTTTGCTGCCATATTTATATTTTTTGGAAAGATCTCTGATGAGAAAGTTGTGCCTTTTGTGTTGCAAGGAAGAAATGCTTTTATAATGGTATTGACGGATTTGAAAAATGTTTTTGTGATAAATGACTATTTTCGGATTTGAAATGCTCCAGTGTACTTGGTCGGGTTCTGAAGGGATTCTTTGCCATATGTAGCACATGCAGAGTATCTCGGGAAATCCCTCTCTCAGATTCTTTGTCTAATTTTAACACATGTAATAAATGCTTTAGACGATTTCCAAAGTATTTATAACCTTCTTCTGGGTATAAAAAGGTATGGTGTTTGTGAAATATGCAGTTATTTTTTTGCTTTGTTAAGTATTATTGTTTTGGTAAGGGGATGGCATCTTCCAACCCTGAGATGCGAGATTTTTATCGTTGTGTTGATGTAGAGGGGAGGATGCATCGTCTTCTAAGTTGTATACGTTGGTCGCGCTTTTTGTCTTTTTTGAATTGTTTATGAAGTAACGCTCTTTTTTGCTTGTATCCTCTTCCCGATGCTTTTGAAAGGATGTATGGTCAAGTTGTATCCAACCATGTTTGTTTAGTTTCTGCAACTGGTGAAAACTTTCGTGCCGACATCTGGAAGGATTGCTCGAATCGTTGGTGGTTTTCTCGTGGTTTGAATAGATTTGCGACCATTAACGGCGTTAAGGTTGGAGCTTCGATGGTGCTCTTTCAATATGTAGGAGGGCATCGTTTCAAGATCCTTTTTCTTGAAGATGAGTAGGGCCCGGTTGTTTTGAAATAGTGGTGTAAGCAAACGTTTGTTCCTTTGTCGCTTTTTGCTAACCTTAACTATGCCTGTTGTTTTGTGTAATCACGAATATGTATGTAATAATATTTTAATGTGTTTAAAGATATGGTCTGGGGTTTTGTGTTTTGTCTTTTTTCAACTCCGATGTGATCTCTCTTTAGCGTGGCACTGGCGCTTCTGGGTAGTAGAGATGCGCTCTATGATTTTGCCACTTGCTTGGCATGCAGTTGGTTCTGAAAGTATTGTTTTGGATGGATGTGCATTTTTTCGGTGATGAGACAATGCTGCCCTGTTTGCTTTATTTGCTGATAAATTGCAGATGTTCGGATTAAATCTGCGACAATTGTCCTTGTGCTTTGTTTTATTTGCTAGTATTTTTGTAGTCAGGAATCATGACCTCCCCTCATCCTCGTCGTCGTGACTTTTTCCGTTCCATTGATTCTGAATAAAAGATGGAATATATGGTAGCTTTCTTCTACCTTTTTTTATTTTTTTTCGTAATTCTTGTGTTTCTTGGTTGATATTTGATTTTGTGGCTTGCAGATTTTGCCTGAATCATTTGGTGCTCAGTATGCTCGCGAGGGATTGACTCATGTGTGCTTGGTTTCTCCCACTGGGTGAGAGTTTCGAGTAAGGGTGTTCCGTGACAGCCAAGACCATTATATCCTTACTGAAGGTTGGCGTGCTTTTGCTATGGACAGCGACTTACGTGTTGGGGGGGGGGGGGGGGGTCTCTTATTATTTTTAAGTATGATGGGGCCAGTCGTTTTACAATAATTGTTCTAGAAGTGAACGAGTGAGCTTGTGAGGACGAGCTAAAATTCGTGTTTCTCTGCTCGTTACTCCTTTGTTTGTGTGGATTTTGTTATATTCATTGGAATGCTCGCAGGAAGTGTACCGTGTATACACTTTTATAGTTCTGTTTTGCATGCTGGTTTTTATACGCGTTATGTCGAACTTGGTTTAAAATTTGTTAAAGATTGGATTAGGAAAGCTCGTACATCTGATCTTAGTGAGTTATTTCAACAATATTTCGATTGAGAAAAACGTCTTACGTTATAGGCGAGCAAACCTGAATCGCAAACAGAGTAGAGTAAAACATATTGCTTTTATTAATTTTGTAGGTAATACGGAAACTTGTTGATGCAAATTGCAAACAGAGCGTTGTCATAGTTAAATTTATTCTCCTTGGAGGTTTAGTTGCATGCGTATCCGTGCCTAAAAGTGCACGCGATCGCTAAATTTATTCTCCTTGGATGCTTACTTGAATGCATATCCGTGCCTAAAGTGCACGCGATCGCTTAATTTATTCTCCTTGGAGGCTTACTTGCATATCCCCGTGTTTGAAACACACGTGATTGCTAAATTTACTCTCCTTGGAGGCTTACTTGCATGCGTATCCATGCCTAAAGTGCATGTGATCGCTAAATTTATTCTCTTTGGAGGCTGACTTGCACATCCCCGTGTTCGAAAGACACGTGATTGCTAAATTCATTCTGCTTGGAGGCTTACTTGCATGCGTATCGGTGCTTAAAGTGCACGCGATCGCTAAATTTATTCTCCTTGGAGGCTTACTTGCACATCCCCGTGTTCGAAAGACACGTGATTCCTAAATTTATTCTCCTTGGAGGCTTACTTGCACATCCCTGTGTTCGAAAGACACGTGATTGCTAAATTTATTCTCCTTGGAGGCTTACTTGCATGCGTATCCGTGCTTAAAGGGCACGCGATCGCTAAAGTTATTCTCCTTGGAGGCTTACTTGCACATCCCCGTGTTCGAAAGACACGTGATTGCTAAATTTATTCTCCTTGGAGGCTTACTTGCATGCGTATCCGTGCCTAAAGTGCACGCAATCGCTAAATTTATGCGTAACGATAACTTATTGTTGGGTTTGGAACTTTCATTTATATATATATGAAGTGGTATACCCAGTATTTGGGAAACCTGATGACTCTTATACATGGAAAATCTAAGTCACCAGACTTCTAATGTGCCTGATCTTTACGCAAAATAAGCCTTGAGATTCTTAGCGTTCCATGATTTTGCTCGCGCCTTCCAAATTTTGAAGCTTGAAGAAACCCATGCCTACTTCGTTATGAATGACATCTGGACCTTCCTATTTGGGTTTAAGCTTTCCCCCAGTTGTTGCTTGGCGAAGGACCATATCTCCTTTTTGCAAGGGTCGCACGAAAATACGCTTGTTGTATCCTTCCGCCAGACGACTTTGATACTCATTTGCTTTGAGACAAGCGGTTTCCCTTCTTTCTTCGCGTAGATGGAGTTAATAGTTCCACTGGTATGACTGCATCAACTCCAAAAGCCATTGTGAACGATGATTCTCCAGTGGGGCTCTTAGCTGATATTCTATACGACCATAATACTAGAGGCAAGATCTCATCCCACTCCCCCTTCGCTGTCCTTAACCTCTTTTTTAAGGCATTCAGTATTTGGCAATTCGTGGTTTCGGCCTGTCCATTGGATTGTGGATAAGCCACCGATGAGAATCGGAAGTCCGGAGGCCGACGCAAAAATCACGAATTCATTCGCAGTCAAATTGGGGACCTTGATCTGTGATGATAGCTTGAGGGACCCCAAATCGGCAAACCATATTTTTCCAAAGGAACTTACGCACTTTTTCCGCTGTGATGGTGACCATGCCTTCAGCTTCCAGCCACTTCGTAAAGTAATCTACTATCACTATATTGAAGCGTAGCTGGCCTGATGTTGTTAGAAAGGGGCCCAAAATATCCATCCCCCACATAGCGAATGGACACGGTGCGGAAATTGTTTTTAAAGGATGAGGGGGGCAATGATTGAGTGACGCATGTCGTTGGCAAGGATCGCATATATGGATGACCATTTCCGCATCTGCCCTAAAGGAGGGCCAATAATAGCCCAGGCGTGTGATTTTAGACGCTACGACTCTCCATCCCCGGTGGTTGTCACAGACGCCCGCGTCCAATTCTCTCACGAGATTAAGGCCTTCCTGGTTCGGGGCACAAAGGAGATCCGAAAGGTTGACACTTCTTTTGTATAGTCGGCCATCTCTGACTCGGAAGCGGGTTGGTCTTCTTCTGGCGTTTTGGTTGTCTTGTAATTCGCCTGCTAGTGCTCCTTCGGTTATGTATTCCAGGAGGGGTATACGCCCGTCTCCGAGGTTAGATATTCTAAAAACCCCTGATGGATTCCTCGGGCATGCCTCTGTTCGATTACCACACGATCTCTTAAACCTAGGGATAGTGCGGCCCCCATTCTGGCTAATGTATCGGCACGCTCATTTTGTTCGCGAGGTATGGACGTGATAGGACATTTCCCGAAGGCAGCAGTGAGTGTTTTTACGTGGGCTAAATATTCAGGCAGTATTCCGGTCTTTGCTTCATATTCCCCCTTAACTTGTAGGGCAACCACCTCTGAGTCTGTAAAAATCCAGACTTGTCGAGCCCCGTTAACCAGGGCCTTTTCAATACCCGCGATCAAGGCTTCATACTCTGCTTCATTGTTGGTGGCTTCAAATAATAATTGGAAGGATAATTCAATTATCTCTCCGATTGGGTTAGTGATGGTAACTCCGGCTCCACACCCTCCCGTTGATATCGATCCATCGACATTAATTACCCAGTCCTCCCCATCGTGATCATGAGAGTCCGTAAAGACGGCTTCGACAATGAAGTCGGCCAATGCTTGGGCCAAACGAGATTTTTTGGGTTTGAAATGAATGTCGAATTCAGAAAGCTCCACTGCCCATTTGACCATTCTTCCTGAAAGGGTTGGTGAGTGTAGGATCTGATGGAGTGGCAGGTCGGAGAGCACTTCAATGGTGTGAGCCTAGAAATAGGGTTTCAATCTTCGCGTTGCGAAAACCACAGATAGAGCCATCTTCTCTATCGGGGTATACCTGGATTCAGCGGTTTGTAATACTCGATTGGCAAAGTAAATAGGAAACTTGGATTCCCTAGTCAGAACCATGCTATTAGTGGTGGATCCGACAGCGAGGTATAGTTGTAATGTTTCATGCTCGTGTGGAAAATGTAGGGTGGGAAAAGTGGCCAGATAATTCTTCATGCTTTTGAAAGCCTTATCGAAAATGGTAGTCCATTAGAATAGATCTTTCTTTTTTAGCTGCTCGAAGAAAGGCAACGAGTGGTCGGCTAATCGCGAACAGAATATGCTCAAGTAGTTGACTGACCCATTCACCTTTTGGATGTCATTCAACGTCTTTGGAGGGGCCATGTCGATGACGGTTTGTACTTTTGAGGGATTCACGTCTATTCTCCTGTGGCTTATCATGAAACCTAGGAATTTTTCGGAATCTACTAAAAAAACGCACTTTTCTGGATTCAGGGAAACGCGATTTTTTCTTAGTGTATCGATGGTTTCTTCCAAGTCTTTGCAATGATCTTGCTTTGTACGACTCTTGATCACGATATCATCGACGTAAACTGCAACATTTCTTCCGATATGTGACGCGAATACTTTTTCTATCATTCGCTGAAAAGTGGCACCTGCGTTCTTGAGCCCAAATGGCATTATTTTATAACAAAAAGTTCCCTGGTTGGTGATGAAGACGGTTCTCTTTTCATCGCGAGGACTCATGTTGATCTGATTGTAGCCAGAATAAGCGTCTAGAAAGCTCAGGGTGGCATGTCCTGCCGTGGTGTCTACCAGCTCATCGATGGAGGATAACTATCTTTTGGGCAGGCTTTGTTTAGATCTTTGAAATCTACGCACATCCTCCACTTGCCACAACTTTTTCTGAATAACACCACATTTGATAACCAGATTGAGTCATTAATTTCGCGGATAAACCCAGCTTGCAGAAGCTTGTGTACCTCCTGTTTTGCTGCTTTTAATTTTTCGGCGGCCATCTTTCTCTTTCTTTGGCATACGGGTTTCACCTCGCGATTAAGTCTCAGGGAATGTTCCGCGGTTTCTCGAGGGAGCCCTTTTAAATCTTGGGGCGACCATGCAAAGACGTCTCGTGATCCTTGTAACAAATCGTTGAGACGCTCCAAGGAGGGGCCGGTAAAACTATGACCGCGGTATAGGGCTTCGGTCTTGTTTGGGAAGGGAAAGAAAGCAAGTTTTTCCTCCACAATCTTGTCAGCTATTTTTTCGGTTGTTTATTCTTTTAAAGATCCTTGAGTGTTTTCTTTAATCGCGAATATTCGGTTGTGGCCCTTCCTTAGTGAGGATAAGTAACAAACTCTACTCTCTGCCCGTTCTCCTCGCGCTTCACCCACCTTTCCGTCCGCGCATGGAAACTTGACGCTAAAATGATATATAGAGCATGCTATTTTGAACTTGAATAGACTTACCCGGCCCATGATAGCGTTGTAGATGGACGGCAGTCGGACCACTGTGAACTCAATCTTGTGGGTTCTTCTATTTGGTGCGGTCCCTAACGTCAGGGCCAACTCGATCGTTCTAGCTACCTCAACCTCGTCTCCGGAAAAGGAGACTAGCTTTCCTGAGTAGCGACGTAGAGCGCTTTCCGCAATCCCGAGTTGTTCAAAAGCGTCCCAGTAAAGGACCTGTACAGATGAACCCATATCTATCATGACCCGGTTGACAATTTTTGTTCCTATCTATACATGGATAGCCATAGGATCTGAGTGAGGCATCCTAAGAACGCGAGCGTCTCGGGTGTCGGGAACAGAGAAGCTTAGTATAGCGTGGGCAGTGGATGCTTGTTTCACACTTGCTTGGATGGGGGGCGTCTGGCTTCTCTTTCACAGGTTTTCCTTTTCTGATTAATGGTCCCAGATGTCGCGGGTCCTCCTGCGATGGTATTGATGCATCCATCCGGAGAAGGAGGCTTCAAGTGATCTCGGTTGGAGTGTTTAGGTCGGTTGGAGGAGGACCTTGCCGCGGGGTGACGGAGGGAAAACCTGTCGTTGATCCGCCAAAGAAAACTCAAACCTATAGCAAATATAGCAATAAGCAAGAGGTCAATCCACAGGGAAAGATATAATTCTAGTTTGATTCAAGTGTTAATCAAAGTAACCAATTTGAGGAAGTGTGTGGGAAGTCAGGATCGATCCACCAGGAAGCGTGTGGGAAGTCAAGTGTTAATCAAAGTAACCAATTTGATTAACACTTTGATTCAAGTGTTAATCAAAGTAATCAAAGTAACCTTTTCTGATTACTGCAACAGTGGGAAGTCAGGATCGATCCACGAGGAAGCGTGTCAGCAGATCCTAGGTAGCAGCGAAATCTCACAGAAGTCGACAACAGTGGTCCTCGATCTCGAGTACAGTTACTCGACAGAAGATCGGATAGTCGAACACAGCGCGGCAGCCACAGGCGATTTTGGTCGAGATCGACCAGGGCTTCCTCGAGATCGAGGAGACTCGTCGACGTCGGGTTGTCTTTGTCGATTACCTGCACACAGAAGCTACAACGACCTTGATCGAGAATCAGTAACTCGATATCGAGGAGTGCTATTTGATATCGAGTAAGACAGAAAACTAAAACGAAACAAAAGAAAGTAAAGGCAAATGCTTTGGGATCTCGAAATAAACTGTATGAAAAGGACTTCCAAGATTGGGGTTTGCAACAACGATAACCAAGCATGCATAAGGCAGAAATACACAGATAATCATGTGAATCGCATCAAAGGATTAAGCTTTCGCCTTTTGCAACAATTAGACAACTCTTTCAAGAAACCGTAATTATCTCTACTGATTTTATGTTTACAATCCAAGTTGTTAGCATGGACCTCCATTAGATTGGTAATAAACACATAACAAGTAGCAGATGCTCAAAATATGATAAAAGTCGGATCTTTACCTCAAACACACATGGCTATCGTCGGGCTCGCCCCAACCCTAGATGTGGGTGGACTAGTCGCGCTTCATCGCAACCTCATACATCGTTGATTGAAAAGAAACTAATTGCATTAAATCAAACAGAGCTTACAACCAAAGGAAGCCAATTCCGCTCTCGCTTCACCAATCTTGGCCACTTACTCTCTCTCTCTACTACTCCTACTAATTGCTGTGTGATTGAATGAATAGAAATCAGCCCCATGGGCTTTATTTATAGGCTTCTAAACCTTGCTATTCAAAGATAGAAACATCTATCTTTATCGAAATCTATATCTAAAGCATTAAAGATAAATAAATGTCATAACATAATTAAATTTAATAAAGGGAATTATATCTAAAAGGATTAAAATCTCTTCAAGTGGATAGATGTTGATAGATCGGATAGACTCGGCAATCTTCGGCTCCAAGGAATCCCAATCCGAGTAGGACATCTCACAACGCGTTACGCGACTTTTGGAAAGTTCCTCAATCTCGAGGAAGTTTACTCGATCTCGAGTAGAATGGTCGTCGACTTCACTGGCTTGGCATGTCGACTAGCTCCTCCTCGGACTGGCTCGGACATGGGCTCCTATTCTTGGTCGATCTCGAGGACCTTACTCGATCTCGAGTTGAGGTGTTCCATCGTCTTGGCCTTCTGGTGTTGTTGAGCAACCCTCCTCGACATGCTCGGACAGGTCTTCAGCTTCGTCGACATCGAGTTCTGGTGCCCGGGCACCAAGTCGGGTAATGCTCCTCGGTCTCGTCGGGTAATCTCTCCTCGACTCCGGGTAATCTCTCCTCGACTCCGGGTAATCCCTCCTTGGCTACGGGTTGTCTCCGAGGTTTTGTCGATCTCGAGGTAACTACTCGATCTCGAGGAACCTCCTGGAGTAGGGTTAGCTCGTCTTCAGCTCCTCGACATGTGCTCCTCGACTAGGGTGTGTCCAGGCATGATTTGTTGATATCGATTAAGGCTTGTCGATGTCGAGTAACTTTGAGCTCCGGTTCTTGCTTTTTGATTTTCTCCCGAAATGGTTCCATATTCTGCAATATTAAACAGAAACTTATGTAGATCTCCATTTCTGACAAATAAACATAAACTACATAAATTTGACATATTCCCAACCCGAAATATGCAAAGTGTAAAGAATATGGAACTAAAATATGCATAAAGACATGGCTACTTTAGAGACATCAGAATGCCCTTGTCCCGACCGAATATAGTTACTAGTCCAACCAGTCCTAGCAACCCTTTTCAATCGAACAGTCCCTAAAGAAGGATTTAACCCAATTGATAGCTTTAAGTCCAGAGATTAGCCAAGGTATTTGCAGTCCCTAAAGATGGATTTAACAACACATTCAACTTCCTACTCATTAAATTAGTTCAACCAGCCCTAAAGGAACGGGTTTGCCACTTAGGTTAAAGTTCACAACCAGGAATCTACAAAACCTTAGCAATTGAATTGATCTAACAAGTTGGCCAGACAAGATAGAACAAATCAATAAACAATCAAGCACAAAGAAGTTGAAGCATTCAAATATAGGAAACAAGGAACGAGAATTAGAAACTCACAATCAATCCAAATAAAGCTTCAAATTGCAGGCAGAATAGATGAGTTTAGTTCCTCATAGAAGACATCGCTCAAAATCTCTAAAGTGTCTGATGAAAGAATAGAATAGAAGTAATGAAAATAACATAAAACTTGGCCTTTTAAATCATCCAAAGTCGGCCATAAAATAAAGTAATAGATCTAGGGTTTTAATTGTTCAAAACGCCGCGCACAGCGCTGACGACCAATGCTGCGGCCGCAACATATGCTGCGGCCGCAACACATGCTAAAACATTATGCCCGCTGCACCGGCCTCTGCTGCGGCCGCGACATGCTGTTTGCCGTGTCCATTAGGCTTTTTCCGAGAGTAGCTCCACTTATCTTCTCTTCTTCTTTCCTTGCTCCTTTCCAATGTTTCTTGTATTCCTCTTCAAGGTATTGCATCTCCCAATTGTGTTCCGATTCAATTTGCATGATAAACACAAATTTGCGCAGAATTCGAACTCTTCCAAAATAATCACAAGATGCAATTTAGCAACAAAGTACGAAAGAAATGCAACCTAACTAAAATAAATGCCTATAATGTCTATCTAAGATATGCATTATCAAATTCCCCCACACTTAACCTTTGCTTGTCCTCAAGCAATGATAGAATGAACATGAATCAATGTATCCCACGGGAAATTCCTTCAAGTTTCAACTTTATCAAAAAGCAACATCATAGTAGGTGAAAACATAAACCAAGCAAACAAACGTCATAACATGTATTATAGTGATCAAAGCTTAGAAGTAGACATTATCCAACCTCACCAGAAAAATGTGTTTCACTCATGTGTTTAGGCTTTAAGATACAACTCTAAACTCAAACCAATCATGCACTAAGCTCATAGACATTGACCACCATATCACCAATTCTCTACCGAAATGTCATTACTTGCGGGACACAATAAAGACAATAAAATGTGACACTTTTTTTTTTCTTTTGTTTTTTTTTGTTTTCTTTTTTTTTTCTTTTCCCTTTTCTTGTCTTGGTGCTTTCCTTACGCGAAACGCAAATATGAGTGTCATGAATGGCCCCGGTCTATCAACACCTCAACCTACTAATATGAAGTTCACTTGAAAATCTTTTGACGCAAGTTGCAAACATGGGTGTCATGAATGAACCTGGTTACTCAATGATGAAGCTTCATTCATAGTGGATAGTTTTCAACATCTTTTTGCGCGAATCATACCCATGGGTGTCATGCATATATCCGTTTACTAAGCGCATCAACAATTGCCACCTTATTCACTAAATATGTACAAATTCAAACAAAACACTCAAAATATAACATAAACTCCGCAAGCAATCAAACATGTCCATCGGTCTTTAAAAATAGATACTGCAGTCAATGCCAAGAGGTAGCAACACTAGGAGAGTAATTCACACAATTGAGCAAAAATAATTCAAATAAGGCCAAACATTCTCACAGGGTCATGTTTTTAGGACTTCAATCATACTTTAGCTCAATCATACATGCTCAATTATATTTGCTAGCTCAAGATCCAGAAAAATCAAATATAGACAATAATAAAAACATCCAGAAATCCATGGGATTTTTATGAATCATGCTTGAAATTTAAAATAGAGGACAAACTAAGCCAGATGGGTATTTGAATAACACATATGTATGCAATGCATGCTCTATTTTTGGATTTTCGATTTTTTTAATTCCGAAAAATGCAGAAAAATAAATAAATAAATATTAGACAAAAAATAAACTTAACATAATTTAAATAAACTAACTATTACAGAACTTAAACATGTTGTGCAGAAATTTAAACATGGTCCTAGAAATGACAGAATTAACATAATATACATATAATTCTCCTCCCCCACACTTAAAGTTTTCAGTGTCCTCACTGAAACAGTAGAGACAACCAAAATAAAACATAAAAATTCAGGGTGAAGGAGGTAGAACTAACCACTCACTGAGGCGGCGGCTGGTATGGTGGCGACTGGTACGACGGGTTATGTGGGTACTGCTGACAGAAGTAATAAGCCTGCTCTCTCCGTAACTCCTCCATGTGATAGTTTGTTTCACGCACATTGCGGTCGATGTCGTGGAGAGTGAACTCGAAGGAGTCCCGGTGCAAGGACATACGGTGGAACTCGGTGAGCATGTGGTCCCGCCAGGGGTCATCCTCAGCAGAAGAGAAGTGAGGCCCCGCAGAAGAGCCAACAGCGTGCTGTGCATCCCCCATATGATAGTTTGTCTATGCAGGGGCATTCTCCCGAGCCTCGTCGTCATCATCCTCATCATCATCCTCTACCTGGACCGGATCAGCTGCGATGTATAGGGTGTTGTTGGAAGGGCCATAAAGTAGGGCTCTAGGAAGGCTCAGTCGGTGCTCTCCATGCCTCACCGACTTCCAAATCCAGCCCGCCACATTAGAGCCCTCAAGACAAAAGCCCTTCGGAGCTGCTATGTCGTATAGGTGTATCCATCAGTCATGGGTGCACCGCATTGTGCAGGCTCCAGATATCGGTAGGCTATGAGGTTAATCATGCCTCCTAAGCCTAACCTCCCTGAATTCTTCCCTTGAATCTTCAGGCACCTGTCCACAAAGATCTCAACCTAGTCCGGCGTACCATGGGACTGGAGAGCAAGGCTCCACAACTAGGATAGATCTCCAGCAGGCACTTTGTTCACGTCGCCTTGGCCGCTGAAAGACATAGTCAATACCTTGTGAACTAGACGGAAGCATGGGTGGACGAAATTGTAGTTGTACTCTCCCTTGTGGCCGTCAAATCTGGTTCTAGTCGCCACGAACCAGACATCATAGCGTTGCTGCTCTGTTGCTATGAAATACCAATATGGGGTGGGTGCCGAGAGATCCAAAAAATCTGTCTCAGCTCGTCATATGAGAAAATGTGAGGCTGATCCAACAAGTTGAACCTTATCCTCGAGTTATCCACCTGCTGAAACGTGGCCAGAAACTCCCATGCCAGCTCAGGGTACGTGGGGGCACTGCAGTCTATAAATCCCGCCAAACCGCCATGGCTAAGCATCTGCCTTGTAACATCTAACATGCCTAATGTCTGTAAGGCAGGAATATGGAAAAACTTCGTCTGTACGAATCGTTTTGAATCGAAGCTCTTAAATATCTTCCTCTGTTTGTCAGACGCATTCCTCAATCGGCGCACCATTTTTTTTTATCAAATCTCAGCAGTGATATCAACACCTCAAAACCTCTAAAATCCAACAACAAACCTCCAACATGACCCAAGCGAATCAACAAAAATCCAAATCAAACTCCACACACCTCAAGCTACTAAACCAAATCCACAACCAAATCAGCCCATTAACACAAATATTTCTCAAGCCAACCACCACAAATCAATTCTTCAATCAACACCCCAAATTCAGAACTTCCAAATCCAACCAAGCACAAATATAGCCACTTCTCAACCAAGCACACAAAAGCTCAATGGATCTCAAGAGTTCAACACCAAACAACACCAATCCAAACGAAAGAATCGAACCTGGCGGGTGAAGCGGCGGGCGCAACAAGGAGGCGGCGGCTGCAGTGGTTCGGCGCGGCAACAGGTGAGGTGGCGGTGCAGATCCGACATTGCTGTGGGTGCGAGATGTCGGATCCGGGGGCTCGAGCTTCCGGCTAGGGGGCGTCGGCTTGGTGAAGAAGGAGATGAAAGAGAGGGCTTGGGGGGTGGTTATGGTGGTTTTTTTTTTCAAAGGTTGAAGGAGAAGGAAGGAGGAAGACAACAATGGAGTGTTGGGGCTCTTGAAGATGGCGGTAGGGGTTGGAAGAGAAAGGACAAAGGGTTTGAAGAAAAGGCCTCCCGTGATCTATCTATCTATCTTTTATTTTATTTTATTTTTTTTTTAAAAAGAATGGGTCACGGACCTGAGAAGCGGCGGCCACAGCATGAATGTTGCGGCCGCTATAGCGGGGTGTGCTGGGGGTTTGATGTGTGGCGACCGCCGCATGGATGCTGCGGCCGCCGCAGTGAGGTGGCTTCTGTGCTTCGTTTTTTTTTAATGTTTATTTCCACTACCTATGTCAACTAATCCTAAATTAATTAGCTACTGAAAACTACCTAAGAAATAATAAAGATGATAAAGAAAGAATAACTGACCTAGGGTTGCCTCCCGAGAAGCGCCTTTGTTTCAAGTCGTTGGCTCGACGTGATGGTCCTTAAGTGGCCTAATGGGTTGCTTTAGCAAGCACCAACTCCTCTTCTTCGTTTTGCGGAATGGTCTCAAAATATGGCTTAACTCTATGACCATTGACCTTAAAGAACTCATTAGACTTAGGATCATAGAGTTCAATTGCTCCGTGAGGGAAAATCCTTGAGATGGTGTAGGGTCCTTCCCACCTTGATCTAAGTTTTCCAGGGAAAAGTTTCAGGCGTGATTTGTATAGAAGGACCTTGTCTCCTATTGTTAGCTCTTTCCGCAGGATGTGTTTGTCATGCCAAGCCTTGGTCTTTTCTTTGTAGATCACTGCATTATCATAAGCATCCAGACGCAATTCCTCCAGCTCTTGCAATTGAAGCTTTCTGAATTCACCCACTTCATCCAACCTCATATTGCAATTCTTTACAGCCCAATACACCTTATGCTGAAGCTCCACGGAGAGATGGCATGCCTTTTCAAAGAGAATTCGATAAGGGGACATACCAATAGGAGTCTTATAGGCCGTTCGATAGGCCCAAAGAGGGTCATTCAGCCGTAGACTCCAATCCGTCCTGTTAGGTGCCACTGTTTTCTCCAGCATGGTCTTTATCTCTCTATTTGATAGCTCCGCTTGACCATTGGTCTGAGGATGATAGGCAGTGGACACTCTCTGTGTGACATGGTATTTCCTTAACAAGGCAGTAATCGTCTTGTTGCATAAATGTGTCCTTCTATCGCTAATTATAGCCTTAGGCACCCCAAATCTTGCGAAAATGGTGTCTTTCAGGAATTCTGCAACCACTTTAGAATCATCAATTCTAGTGGTCTTTGCCTCCACCCACTTGGAGACATAGTCCACCGCAAGCAAAATATATACATTTCCAAAAGAACTAGGGAAGGGACTCATAAAATCGATACCCCAAACATCAAAATTTTCACAAAATATGACAGTTGTTTGTGGCATTTCATTCCTAGCAGATATGTTCCCCACCCTTTGGCATCTATCCCATGATTTACAGAAGGCATTAGCATCCCTAAATAAGTGAGGCCAAAAGAAACCTGCTTCTAAAACTTTCCTAGTAGTCTTTTGCGGACCAAAATGGCCTCCACATTCATGAGCATGACAACAAGTAAGGACAGATTGTACCTCATTGTCCGGCAGACACCTCCTGATTACCTGATCAGCACAATGTTTCCAAAGGTAGGGGTCATCCCTGACGAGAGGGTTTCTCGACCAAATAAATTTGTAGTCAAGACCCCGCTATAGGATAGTGGAGTCAGGTTCGTCCTCAGGAGAGAAGTCAGCGGTTCTAGGTTTAGTGTGTTTTGGGGTTCAGGGATAGCGGGAAAAGGTGGGGAGGTTGTTGTCGACAAAGAATAGAGGGGTCGATGTCGATGGATGGAGAGGGAATGGTGGTTGGTGTCGGGTAGAATATGTGCCGAAAAAAAATAATAAAATAAAACAAATGAAGATGCAAACTTCCAAGGTTAGGGATCACCACAACAATAAACATATGTGTAGATCATAAATCACATAAATATGCATGCTTTATATCAAGGAATCGACTTTAGCAAATTCCAACAATTTAGGTGATAGAGGCTCTCGCATAAAAACCTAATTTCTTTCTACCTTTTCTTAATTAGGATTAGTCGGCTCTCGTAAATAAACCCTAAATACTATCCAATTCATAATAAGATCACTTTCGCTTCAATATCATGAATAAGGAATTTCCTCAACTCTCGCAACCCTAGAAGAAGGAAATTCATGGATTCATAAATCGTGGATTTATGAATAAGGATTAAGCACATAGGTAGATGATGATAAAGACATATAAATTCATGGATTTATAAATCAACACATATCTATGTTGGGATCACCCCAACCCTAGAAGAAGGAAATTAGAAACAAACCATCATAAAAGAAATTAACTTTAACATAAAATAAACTAAAACTTACAAAACCTTCCAAACGTTCCTCCTCTCTCTCTCTCTCTCTCTCTCTCTCTCTCTCTCTCTCTCTCTCTCTCTCTCTCTCTCTCTCTCTCTCTCTCTCTCTCTCTCTCCCTCTCTCCTATGGTTCCTCCTTGCGCCCTAAGACGACTTTTCTTGAATGAATGAAAATCAGTCCCCCAGAGCTTTATTTATAGCCTTCTAATCCTTGCTATCCAAGGATAGAAGATATCTATCTATATCTAAAATTATATCTAAAACTTTAAAAGATAAATAAAAGCAATTTAGGAATTAAATCTAAAAGGGAAAAAATAAATCTAAAATACGTAAGATGTCTTCATGTTGATAGATCTTGACTTTCATGGATAGAACTTGATAGGTTTAGGATATATCTCGGCCATCTCGATGTCCTTCGGCCCCAAAGACTCCCAACTCGACACGGACAGCTCAAGGCGCGTACGCGGTTTCAGGACGCGGCTCGTCGATGTCGAGTAGGGCTCCTCGAGATCGAGTACGGTGGTCGTCGACTGGGGCTGGCTGGGCGGCTCTGCTCGACATGGCTCGGATCTTGGCTCCTGGCTCGTCGATCTCGACCAAGCCTCCTCAAGATCGAGTAGAGGTGGTGCTCGGCTTCTCGACTTGGCACAGCTCGTCGACTCCGGACATGGCGTCGAAGTGTGGTCGATCTCGACAAGGCCTCCTCGAGATCGAGTTGTCTCTGACTCAGTGTCCTCGATCAGCTCTGCTCGACCAGGTGTGCTCGGACAGCCTTTGTCGAGATCGAGTAGATGTACTCGAGATCGAGTAGAGTTCTCTCAACTTTCTGCTCTGTTCTTGAAACGCACTTTCCCGAGTCCTCGTTCGTCGTATTGACGCATATGACCATGCGTTGGAAAGCTCTTTCCGAGGGCTACAACTCTCATGAAGACATCAAAACTTGATTCAGAACGAAGAATGGTGAAAAATGGCGTTTTCTACAGCTACACCATTTTTAGCCTCTCCATGAGTTTCCTTTAAGCTCCAAAGTTCGTCCGATTTCTGCGAAATATAACCAAAACTTGTGTAGACCTCCATATATTGCAAATAAGTGTAAACTACACAGATTCTGTATTATTCTAACCCAAATGCATGCAATGTATGCAGAAATCGATATAAAAGTTACTGTAAAACATGGCAAATTAGGCTCACAACAATCCCAAACATAGAAGCGAGAGTCATGTCGAATCTTGTCCTTCTGAGATTTTGGGAATTTCGGTGGAAATTCTCTCGTGACCAAGAAATTCACCATATTGGCAAACAAATGTCGTGGAGTACGGACACCCATCAACAATTCAGGAATATTAGGTCTTACTTCGTCGGATAGGAGGGAAAAAGACTAAATGGGGGCCTGAAGAGTATGCGGCGGGCACAACATATAAGTTGCGGCCGCATCAAGATTGTTTGGCCGCGGTCGCGGCATGGTTGCTGCGGCCGTATCACCCTCCGTCTTCGTTGTTTCCTGCAGCTGCGAAGAAGAAGTGTGAGTTAGGTAAAAAAGTGTATCGTCAGGGAACTCACCGTGAATGGGTCTTTGATCTTCCGGCTTGTCCTCTCCTTGGACAAGTCTGCTGAGGTGGGCTGAGGTAGTCCGCTACTAAGTTTTCTGCACCTTTCTTATCTTTGATTTCAATGTCAAATTCACTTAAAAGTAAAATCCAACGAATCAATCTTGGTTTGGCTTCTTTCTTAGTCAATAAATAGCGAAGAGCAGCGTGATCAGTGAAGACAATTACCTTAGCTCTTAGGAGATGGGAGCGGAACTTCTCCAGTGCAAAGATCACAGCCCTGAGCTCTTTCTCAGTGGTTGAGTAGTTCCTTTGCGCTCCATTCAGAGTCATGGAGGCATAGTAGATGACATGAGAGCTCCTTCCTTCCTTTTATCCCAAAACAGCCCCCACAGCATAGTCGCAAGCGTCACACATAATCTCAAAAGGTTGAGACCATATGGGTGCTTGAATTATAGGAGCGCTAGTCAGGCGACCTTTAATCTCATCGAAGGATGCTCTACCCCTGTCATCAAACTCAAAAGCTACTTCCTTTTTCAGTAAATCACAAAGGGGTGCAGAAATCTTAGAAAAATCCTTAATAAACCTACGATAGAACCCTGCATGGCCTAAACAGGAACGAATTTCGCGCACATTGGTGGGGTAAGGTAGAGACTAAATGACATCAATCTTAGCCTTGTCCACCTCAAGACCCCTGATGGACACAATATGACCCAAAACAATGCCTTGCTCAACCATAAAATGACACTTTTCATAATTAAGAACTAAGTTGGTGTCTACACACCGCCTAAGCAAAAGTGACAAATGATGCAAGCAAGTATCAAAATCATCTCCATGTTGTTGTGAGCTGAATCTGCCATGTTTTACACTTACATTTATATCAATTTCTGCATACATTGCATTCATTTGGGCTAAGATAGTATAGAATCTATGTAGTTTATGTTTATTTGCCAAAATATGGAATCTACACCAGTTTCTGTTTAAATTTGCAGAATTCGAGGCATTTTACAGCAACTTTAAGAAAGTTCAGAAAAGCTCGGAAATCCACTACAGAAGTCCAAGGTCAAAGAAGCAGCGGAACCGGTCGAATCAAGCTGAGAGCCAAGGCAACTCGATCTCGAGTGGACCTTACTCTATCTTGACGAACATGTCCGAGCACATGCCTTGTCGACTAGGAGCAGTGTCGAGAGCCAGACCAATCCAGCTCCGGAAGCCAACTCGATCTCGACAAGACCTAGTCGAGATCGACGAAGCCTAGACGCCACACCCGGAGTCGAGAAGAGGAGCTGATCGAGAAGCCGAGGACGAAGACGTCGAGCACAATCCTAGTCGATCTCTATGAGACCTTGTCGAGATCGACGAGCCACCCTGCGCCAGTCCGAGTCCATGCCGAGGAGGAGTCCTCGACATCACTAGAGAGCCATCCTCGTCCACCACCCTAGTCGATCTGGAGGACCAGCTAGTCGAGATCGACGACACCCAGGAGCCCAGGTCCGAGCCATGTCGAGCAGAGTCACCCGAGAAGTCCAGTCGACGACGAATCCTAGTCGAGATCGACAAAGCCCTTGTCGAGATCGAGTAGACCAGCTTCAGGAAAACGCGTCGACGTGAGCAGTCCGAGTCGAGTTGGGAATCCTTGGATGCGAAGGAAGTCGAGACTGGCCGAAATCTATCATCATCTATCCATGGAAGGGAGATCTATCAACATGAAGACACATTACCTAGTTTAGATTTATCTTTTCCCTTTTAGATTTATTTCCTTTATCGCATTTATTTATCATGAAGCATTTTAGATATAAATTTAGATAAAGATAGATATTTCCATCCTTGATTAGCAAGGATTAGAAGGCTATAAATAAAGCCCTAGGGGCTGGTTTTTCATTCATTCAGAAACACAAACAATTCCAAAGAGAAGTTTTAGGAGTTCAGAGGTTTTAGGGTTTTGGCTTTCTGCGAAAGTTGATTGCCGGGATTGTAAAAGCTTTGAATTTAGTTTAATGCAAGTTTCTTTTCATCAATCAATGTCTGCTATTGCGATGAGGCGTGAGTAGTCCACCCACTTCTGGGGCTAGGGTGAGCCCGACAGTGGCCATGTTAGGTGACGCGGTAAAGGTCAGATCTTTTTATGCAATTCGTCTTCTATCCCTAGGAGCATGATTCTTTTGCGAGAGTTGAAGGTGATCCTTGTTTGTGTTATTGAAGCGAAAGTAATCTTAATGCAACTTGGATTAATTATGTGAAAAGGGTTAGTAACAATTAGGGTTTATGCGAAAGCCTCTATATGCCTATTTGTTAATAACGAAAGTTGTTTGATGGAAAGCATGATATTTTATGCCTTTATGTGTTACTGTGCATGGTTATCGTTGTGGTGTTGATACCCTGGCCTTGGAAGTCTTTTATTATATTGATTTATTTCTTCGGAAATCTGAGTTTGTGTTCGAAAATTTGCAATTTAAAGTTTCTGTCTTCCAGTCGACATAGAGTGGAGCTTGTCGAGATCGAGTGGGACTGTAGTCGATCTCGAGTACAGTTTGTCTAGGTCGAGTTGAGCTCTTGCGTACTGTTGTCGATTTTCTGTTTACTGTTGTCGATCTTGAGTAGGCCTAGTCGAGATCGAGTAAGCTTCTGTTTTTGCTTTGTTCTATTACTTTCGTTCGTTATTTTCTGTCTTTGCTTTTATTTTCTGCTTTGCTTTGTCTTTCTTCCTTTGTTCCTTTGTTTATGTCTTTTCTGCTTTTCTGTGAGAATTTATAGCTACCTAAGAACTGCTGACGTGCTTCCTCGTGGATTCGATCCTGACTTTCTTTTACTACAACAGGAGGAAGTCTTGTATTTATTTGCTGAGAGAGGGAAGTCAGTCTGATCTATACTTTATATTTATTTCATACTCGACCATCCTCCTGCAACAACACACGCACAGTGAATTCATCCATAAATACTTCTATAAAGCGCTCTACATACTCAGAAAATATGCTTACCATTCACCGTTGGAAAGTCCCAGGTGCGTTACATAGCCCAAAAGGCATTCTGCGATATGCAAAAGTGCCAAAGGGGCATGTAAATGAAGTTTTTTTTCTTGATCCTCCGATGCTATGGGTACCTAAAAATATCCTGAGTAGCCATCTAAAAAGCAATAAAAGGAGCGGCCGGCAAGGCGCTTGATCAATAAAGGGAAGGGGGAAGTGGTCCTTGCGAGTAACTGCATTCAATTTACGATAATCAATACAGACTCTCCATCCAGTTTGTACCCTGTTAGGGACCAACTCACCATCTTGATTTTCAACAACAGTAATACCTCCCTTCTTAGGGACAACCTGAGTAGGACTCACCCATTTGTTGTCAGATATGGGAAAGATCATACATGCCTGAAGGAGCTTCAGCACCTCCTTCTTTACTACTTCCATCATTGGTGGGTTGAGTCGCCATTGAGGTTGTCTAGATGTCTTGGCATAATCCTCCAATAGTATCCTATGCATGAAGAGGGTAGGACTGACGCCCTTAATGTCTGCTATCGTCCATTCTAACGCCTCCTTGTTCTCCCTTAGAACAGTCACTAATCGGTCCTCCTGTCCAAAGGTCAATTTGTTAGAAATAATGACAGACAGAGTATCATTTTCACCAATAAACGCATATTTAAGGTGATTAGGACGTTGTTTCAATTCAGCATCAAGCGCATGGATAATAGATGGAGGAAGCTTTTCAGTAGGAATGGTTAGCTCGATGCGGTCTCCCCTTGGTGGCACATAGGTGGGAGATCGATGGTCTAAAGCTACTATAGCCTCCTGCAAATCAAATGACAATACATAATCTCTAGCAATTTCATCTATATGAGCCTGTAAAGCAACTTCCATCTCATCAACACACTCCAAATCAAAACAATCTTGTGCCATAGTATCAATAATATCCACAAAGCACAGAGAAGGATCATCAGATGGAAATTTCATGGAATCATAAATATTATATTCAACTCTTTGACCATCAAATTCCATAGTAAGAGATCCTGAATAGACATCTATCTTAGTGCTAACAGTTTTTAGAAAAGGTCTGCCCAATAGAATAGGGCCTTCATTGTTACCAAGACCCATGTTAATCACAAAGAAATTAGAAGGGAATATCAAGTTGTCAACCATAACCAAGACATCTTCAACAATCCCTTTCGGGTAGATAGTAGATCGATGAGCAAGTTGAATTACTACCCGAGTATCATTCAGAGGTCCCAACCCCAAAGCATGATAAACATTAGAAGGCAAAACGTTAATAGATGCTCCTAGATCTAACATGGCTTTGTCAAATTTAGTATCACCTATCACACATGGAATAGAAAACATACCAGGGTCACTACACTTCTCAGGCATACGCTTTTGAAATACAGAAGTGACATGTTCGCTTACCTTCACCTTTTGCTTACCTTTTAGCTTCTGGTTCCGCTTGATAGTGCCAAGTTCCTTAAAAAATTTAGCATATCTAGGAATGCTTTTGATCAAATTAAGTAAAGGAATGTTTACCTCACACTTACTGAATGTCTCGAAGATTTCCTTGTCGTTCTCATACCTTCGTGTATCCTTCAAGGTTTCCGGGAAGGGCGGAATTGGCTTTGGAGTCTCCATAGGTAAGGATGAAGAAGGGGGAGAAGGAGAAGAAAGAGGAAGAGGGGAAGAAGAAGGAAGAGGATTACCTGACACCGAGATGACGGTGGGCCCACTGGCGGCGGGCGCTGCATTATGCTGCGGGCGCATCTCGTTTGATTGGCCACGGGCGCTGCAAGGTTGCTGCGGCCACCGCACAGTGCGCGTCCCGTCTTCTTCTTCTATTACTTCTATCTCCTCGTCCATTATTTCCCCGTCATCCTTTTGAGGTGTGACAACCAGTTCATTGCCACTCCTAAGCGTTACAGCACTGACATTCTCCTTAGTTGGATTCTCGATGGTATGTGATGGAAGCTTTCCTGAATTGTTTGCCTCCTTAGCACTTAAGATTTGAATGAGCTAACTCATTTGATTCTCAAGATTTGTCATCCAACAGGACTGTTGGTTTTCTAGATTTGCCATCCGCTCTGACTATTGTTTCTCATTTTTTAAGACCAATCGTGACAGTTTTCGTAGTGGATCCTCATTATCCTTATTTGATTGCTGCTGACGACGCTCTCTCTCTCTCTCTCTCTCTCTCTCTCTCTCTCTCTCTCTCTCTCTCTCTCTCTCTCTCTCTCTCTCTCTCTCTCTCTCTCTCTCTCTCTCTCTCTTCAGTTCGCTAGGCACAACAGATCTGGCCACCGGCGACGGTCTCCACAACCCCCCTCCGGCGACACCCAGTCGCCAGACCGGCCCCACCCCCGTCCTCGGCCCGGCGCCAACCTCCGGCTCCCCGATCCCGCAGATCTCCCCCTCGCTCTCCTTTCCCTTTTCCCACTCGCGAGCCCCGAGCCCCAGAGATCTCCACCCCCTCCCCACTACCGCCTAGCCTCCGACCGCCACCCCGTACCTCGCCTCCACCCCGCACACCCACGAGCGCCTCCACCCCCGAGCCCCCGACGCCAAACTCCCATGCCAGGCCACCACCCTCTCGTGTCTCCCTCTGCGCTTCCCCCACCAGGCCACTACCACCGCCCTCGAATCCAATCTAACCCTGCTAGCCCTCGACCGACCCACCTTCACCCCCGCCCGGTTAGCCCCTCATATCAGACCCCCACCACCACACCCGACGTCGCAGCCAGTAGGCGAATGCCCCGTTAAGGGGTCTAGTAAGCTTTGAGTTTTACTGCTTGGATCTTTTTGATTGATTTGATTTAATTGATTGCTTGATTTCTTTTTGATTTAATTGATCTAATTGATTGCTTGATTTTCATTTTGGTTTGTTCTCTTTCAGTAACCTGGGTAGTCGATTTTCTTGTGTTAGCGCGTTGGTCTATTTGATTATTGGAGTTGCTTTAGGTTTGTGTAGTAGCTTTGATAGGATTTTCTCAGTTTTGATGTTATTTTGTGAATTGATTGTTTCATTAGATTTGCCAGTGGGCTTTTTCGTTCTCTCTGGTTTGTTGTGTGTTTGTTTGCGCTCTGTTAGAACCTGTGGCTAGTTGTTGTGTGTTTTGGGTTTCTTCGTGTGCCTCGTGGTGAGTTCCTTGCGGGTCTCATAAGAATGAATGAAGGACGCGCTAGGTGCAAACAGGGTACTTGGGAGTTGAAGGTGGGTTCTTGGAATATTGACACTTTGATAGTGAAATCTATTGAGTTGGTCAAGATCCTCAAGGAGCGCGGAATCGAAATTGCATGCATTCAGGAGAGAAGGTGGGTGGGTGAGAAGGCAAGAGTGATCGATGGTTGGAAATTGTGGTATTCCGGTAATTGTAAGAGAACGAATAGAGTTGGGGTTCTTGTGAGCGAGAAATGGAGAGATTGTGTTGTTAAGGTGGATCGCAAGAGTGATAGGATGATGATTATAAAGCTCATTTTCGATGGTGATATACTTAACATTGTGAGTGTATATGCCCCTCAGGTGAACCGTAGTGATGAGGAGAAGAGGATCTTTTGGGAGGTGATGGATGACTTGGTCAGAAATATCCCTGAGAATCAGCGTTTAATTTTGGGTGGTGACTTCAATGGCCATATAGGGCAGGGCAGTGATGGGTACAGTACAGTGCACGGAGGTTTTGGGTATGGAACGCGGAACGACAACGAGCTCACTCTTTTGGAGTTTGCAGTAGCTTTTGATTGCGTTATTGTGAACTCTCTCTTTGCTAAGAGAGACAACCACCTAGTGACTTTTGAGAGTGGTAATGGGTGCTCGCAAATTGACTACTTCCTTGTCAAGAAGGGAGACAGGAGCAGATGCAGAGATTGCAAGTGCATTCCGTTTGGAGGTTTGACTACCCCGCACCGTCTTCTAGTGAAGAGTATGAGAGCTGTGGGGCCTGATGAGATTCCAACTTAAGTGTGGAAGTGTTTAGGCGTTAAGGGAGTAGAGTGGCTTACCCAACTTTTCAACGTTATTCTCAGGATTGCAAAGATGTCAGAGGAATGGAGACTCAACAAGTTAATCCCATTATATAAGAACAAGGGAGATGTACAACAATGCAACAACTATAGGGGTATTAAACTCCTCAGCCACACAATGAAGATTTGGGAGAGAGTTATTGAACGACGGCTGAGAGGGTTAGTTATCGTTTCCGAGAACCAGTTCAGTTTTATGCCTGGAAGGTCAACTACAAAAGCTATTCATCTGATGAGGTGCTTGGTGGAGAAATACAGATAACGGAAGAAAAATCTGCATATGGTTTTCATTTATTTGGAGAAGGCATACGACAGAGTGCCAATAGACCTTATTTGGGAATGTTTGAGAGCTAACGGGGTTCCAGAATCCTACATGAGGGTTGTTAAGGATATGTATGAGGGTTCACAGACTAGTGTGTACTCTCATAGTGAGGACCCTGAGTACTTTGTTGTGCAAGTGGGCTTGCACCAAGGCTCGGCTTTAAGCCCGTTTCTCTTACAGTAGTCATGGATGTGGTGTTAGGGAGTATCCAGGGTGGGATCCCGTGGTGTATGCTGTTTGCCGATGATGTTTTCCTGGTGGATGAGACTAGGGTAGGGGTCAGCAGTAAACTTGATTTATGGAGGGATAGGCTTGAACAGAAGGGCTTTCTTTTGAGCAGGACAAAGACGGAATATATGGTTTTCAGATTTGGCGAAGAGGAAGTGGGTGACGAGGGGGTCATGTTGGGTGGGGACCTTGTTCCAAAGAAAGACAGTTCAAGTATCTGGGATTTATGATGCAGAGCGATGGAGGGGTCGACATGGATGTCAAGCACCGGATTCAAGTAGGTTGACAAAAATGGAGGGCTGCATCAGGAGTCCTATGTGATAGAAAAGTCCCACTTAAGCTCAAGGGTAAGTTCTACAGAGTGGTGGTGAGACCAGCTTTGTTTTATGGGGCAGAGTGTTGGGCGACAAGTAAGGCACATGAACAAAAACTAATTGTAGCGGAGATGAGGATGCTGAGATGGATGTGTGGGGTCACTTTGCATGACAGAATCAGAAACGAGGCTATCAGAGAAAGGGTAGGAGTGGTCAGTGTTCAGGCTAAGTTACGGGAAGCGAGACTACGATGGTATGGACATGTTCAGAGGAGGGATCCGAGTGCGCCAGTGCGCATATGTGACCATTTGGCTATCGATAGTGTCCGGCGGGGCAGAGGTCGTCCAAAGAAGAGCTTGCGTGAAGTGATTCGACAGGACCTGGCCGTTTTGAGACTCACAAAAGAGATGTCACGCGACAGAGTCCAGTTGAGGAGTGCTATTAGAATTGTCGAAAACTAGTAGGGTGCAGTGTTTCCAGCATCGCTCCTTCCTGCCGTCTCGTCCTATTTTTGCGCATCTTTCTCTTATTTCTTGTGTGTGGTCTTTTTTTTTCCTTTATTTCTTATGGTTGTCTCTGGTGTAGAGTCTTGTCCTGTCTTCGAGGACTTGTCTTGGGTCACTAGGAAACACCCTCTCGACCTAGTCGGGGAAAGGGTGCGTACAACTCGACCCCCCAGACCCTGCTTCAAGCGGGATATACTGGGCACATTGTTGTTATTGTTGATTGCTGCTGACGTCCCTGTCGAGGTTCACATTGTTGTTGGGGCCTTGCCTGTTACCCCCCTTGCTGATTGAAAGAGGCTTGGTAGTTCCCATAGCCTTGCTGATAGCTTGGTTGAAATACCTAGGATTTCCATAATTGCCTTGCCTAGGCCTTTGTTGAGCGAAATTTCCAATGGTATTTAAATCAAAAATAAGATCTTGTAGAAGCGGGCACATGTCCATAGGATGAGTGTATTGATTGCAAATACCACATGCCTTCATTTGTTGATGAGTTCTATCATTGACCAATTGTTTCATCATCTCCTTTACCTCTGCCATATCAGTCTAAATGGCAGCCACAGGGGCATCAACAGAGAGTACTCCCCTAGCACGAGGGTTCTTGTTGAACTGTCTGGATCCCTCAGATAGCTCCTTAAACACATCCCATGTTGCGGCAGACGTCTTGTTCAGCATGTTTCCTCCACAAGCAGAATTCAATGTTTTGCGCTCCATGTCAGTCAGCCCATTAAAGAGAAAGAGAACCAGATCCTTTTGAGAGTACCCATGGCATGGGTAGATGGCGCAGAGTTTCTTGAAGCACTCAAAGTACTCATGTATTGACTCTGTCGCGTACTGCTCAATGCTGCTGATTGACCTTTTCAAAGCATTGAACTTTGTTGCAGGAAAGTACATCTCTAGGAAGACTCTCTTCATCTCATCCCAAGTAGAAATAGATCCAGGTGGTAGATAGAAGAACCATTCATTCGCCTCATCCTTCAAAGAGAAGGGGAAAGCTCTCAGCTTGATCAAATCTTCAGTTACATTCTCTGGTTTCATCCCAACAACCACCGAATGGAACTCAGAAAGATGCTTTTGGGGGTCCTCCCCACTCAACCCATGGAATTTGGGTAGAAGATGAACTACCCTAGACTTCAGCTCAAAGTTGACTCCTTCTGCTAGCGCAGGGAATTGGATTGCTAGGGGTTGATGTGCCAGATCAGGAGCAGAAAGCTCCTTAAGAGTGCGGTTCGCGTCGACATCCATCTCTGTTGTAGGTTCTTCTTGATCAAAAGGGAGTTCGCGAAAGCGATCACGAGTTTCTCGCCTTAGAGCGGCAAGGGTCCTTTCAATCTCTGAATCGAACGGCAACAAAGAAGAATTAGTAGCACGGGTATGAACCATATAAGACGGTCCACACCAAGATCAACACTAAAAACACACAAGAATTAAATAAAAATTCCCCGGCAACGGCGCCAAATTTGACGGAGGGAAAACCTGTCGTTGATCCGCTAAAGAAAACTCAAACCTATAGCAAGTATAGAAATAAGCAAGAAGTCAATCCGCAGGGAAAGATATAATTCTAGTTTGATTCAAGTGTTAATCAAAGTAACCAATTTGTGGGGGGGGGGGGGGGGGGGGTTGTGTGTGAATGTTTCGCCTTTTATCAAAGCGAAGTAAAGAAAGCAAAGTAAATGAATTTGTTTTAGACAATTTGGAGAAGCAATTCTACCTACAATTTTCCACTTTATTGGATTGAAGCGATCCTTATAACTTCTTCTCATCCTATTAAGTTCCCTATGAATGCCCTTGTCCCGACCTAATATAGTTACTAGTCCAACAAGTCCTAGCAACCCTTATCAATCGAACAGCCCCTAAAGAAGGATTTAACCCAATTGATAGCTTTATGTCCAGAGATTAGCCAAGGTATTTGCAGTACCTAAAGAGGGATTTAACAACACATTCAACTTCCTACTCATTCAAGTAGTTCAACCAACCCCAAAGGAACGAGTTTTCCAATTAGGTTAAGGTTCACAACCAAGAATCTACAAAACCTTAGCAATTGAATTGATCAAACAAGTTGGCCAGACAAGATAGAACAAATCAATAAACAATCAAGCACAAAGAAGTTGAAGCATTCAAATATAGGAAACAAGGAACGAGAATTAGAAACTCACAATCAATCCAAATAAAGCTTCAAATTGCAAGCCGAATAGATGAGTTTAGTTCCTCATAGAAGACATCCCTCAAAATCTCTAAAGTCTCTGATGAAAGAATAGAATAGAAGTAATGAAAATAACATAAAACTTGGCCTTTTAAATCATCCAAAGTCAGCCATAAAATAAAGTACTAGATCTAGGGTTTTAATTGTTCAAAACGCCGCGCACAACGCTGACGACCAATGCTGCGACCGTGGTATATGTTGCGGCCACAACACATGCTGCAACCATATGCTCGCTGCAGCGGCCTCTGCTGCGGCCGCGGCATGCTGTTTGACGTGTCCATTTGGCTTTTTCCGAGAGCAGCTCCACTTATCTTCTCTTCTGCTTTCCTTACTCATTTCCAATGTTTCTTGTATTCCTCTTCAAGGTATTGCATCTCCCAATTGTGTTCCGATTCAATCTGCAAGATAAACACAAATTTGCGCAGAATCCGAACTCTTCCAAAATAATCACAAGATGCAATTTAGCAACAAAGTACGAAAGAAATGCAACCTAACTAAACTAAAAATGCCTATAATGCCTATCTAAGATATGCATTATCACGGGGGCATTTCTTGTGTCCCTGGGTGGAGGTCGATACCCCCCTCTTCTATTTCCATTACTTCCTCCCCTGTTCTGGGGGTAAGTTCCCCTACCTCTTCCTCCAGCCGCATACTGGGGATTGTAGGGTCTTGCTGGAGCATTAGGTGGTTTATATTGCTGGGGAGGGACCTTATGAGGACAATGTTGTTGTGGCATCACGACTGGAGTATTGGGATTTGTTGGTGGGGCACAAATCTGAAGGAGCATCTCCCTTTGAGGAAGGGCTTGCGGAATCCCATAGACCGGGGGTGAAACATGGTCAGGATGAGCCATCATTACGTTGGTTGGGGCACCAAGTAGACTTGGTCCTAATCTTTTGTGGTATTGTACTTCTTGGATTTGAGGGCGTGGTGGGATGGCTGGATATGGCCAGGGAGGATTGCGACGTTGCTGATCCACGCAATTTTCTCTCGGTGTTTGTTGGGGAACCGGCGGTAAGACGGTTGATGAAACAATTGCTTATACTCGACAGGTCGGGAGCTAGAGCTTGCAACTTCCATGGCGTGGATCTGCTTGATTACGAGTTTCTCAGAACATCGTAGTTTACCGGCTTCTTTCGGAATAGGCAAATTTTGAAATCTCTTTCGGCCAGATTGCCCATTAGTATTGTGCTTGCGGATTCTTTATTGAATCTCTGGATTTGTACCACCATATTGGTGAATCTGCTGAAGAAGTTTCCCAAGGGATCGACCGCCCCTTGCTTGATGGAGTTGAGGTCCAACATGGTTCTTTTTCTCATGCGAGCGCTGCCGAAATGAGTGACAAATGTGCCTGACAGCTGCGCGAAGTTGTTGATGGATGACCGGGCCAAATTCTTGAACCATGTTAAAGCTACCCCACTCAGTGTAGATGGAAATGAGCGGCAATACATAACATCATTGTCCTCGTTCATTCCCATCACCGTGGTGAATTGGTTGAGGTGATCATTGGGATCAGAATCTCCTTTATATTCTGTGATGGAGATGTCTCTCCACCTCTTGAGGACATGCGCCTCGCGTATTTCTCTGCAGAAAACGGAAGGAAAAGTTGGTTCACCTCTGCGAGTTTGCCCGGGTGCCTCAGGAGAATTCGATCACGAAGATACGTCTCGGGCATTGATACCACGGTTGATCTTGTTGATGTTTTCGTCGAGTTCCGGTCCGGGATTGAGAGGACAACCAACGGGGTTGGGGAAATGGTTGACCGTTATGGGAACCGGACCTTATTATTGATAGTAGGCACGGGGGTCGTGCTGGAATGGGACCCCGTTCATTTGTTGGTTGAAGTACGCGCTTTGCGGGTAATTCCCTGCGAAGAATTTGTATAGGGGGGGGGGGGGGGAGGGGGTAACCACCCCACATTCCGTAGGGAGCAAACGGAGTTGGTTGTGCGGTGTCCTATGTCGGCTATTGAGGGGCATTATCGTCGCCATTGTGCAGGGTTTCCTCATTGGAGGGAGAGTTGAGGTTGAGGCCGTTTGTTTCCTCGGTATCATGGTGTTGGTCTCCAAATTCCTCCCCAAATAAGGTAAAATTCACGATTTCCTGCCAAAAAACATTAGTGTTCAAAAGGGAAATAAATGCTATTATTAATTTATTTTAGATAGAATTTATGTAGAATAAAAAAGAATAAAGCGATAAAAAGGGACAAAATATAAGAAATGGAAAGAAAGCGATGTAAAGAAAGCGTATCGCTACGCGGAACCTCTCGTCGTGAAAGGTTCCCACAAACGGCGTCAATGACGCGTTTATGGAATTTCGCCTATACTTAATACCTCACTATGACGACATAATGTACTAAAATACCTGCGAGCCATGGCTGTGTGGAATAATGGTCAGATTATGTGCTTATTGGTCCAAGCGACGGGGGTTATGAGTTTGGTTCGCGATGAATTGAGATATTGTTCAATCGTTGTCTGTAGAGGAAGTTAGGCGGGGTTATTATCCCAATAACGTTCTTCTCCGATCAAAGATCTTTAGAACTCAACTCCGGGGGTTTTAGATCCGGGGGATAATCAGAGCTCTTATGTTTTTTCTATCTTGAAATCGGATCCTTTCCTTTGAGGTCGGAGGGGGGTATTTATAGGGAAAGCTAAGCGAGTAGCTGGCTGGCGACCTAGTGGTTTTTCATAGGACACTTGTAAGGCATGCCCTCGTGCTTAGGGGTATAGGCCATACACGTGGCGTTATGAGAAATGAGGTGTTTGAGCCAGCGAGCTACTGCTAGGGCTCCCGAGAACGACGAGGTCCATTGGAGGACCCAGTTTGGTTTCTTACGCGAGTTGATACCCCTGTTTAGGTTGCAAAGAGACTTTGGTTGGGGTTTGACTGAGTGACTCACTTCGCGATGAACCCTGTAGTGGGACCAGGTGTCTTTTGCGTTGGGTGGCCTATTTATGACGTCATACTTGTATTATTTAATAGACCTATTTTCTATGACATCGTCACTACCGACATCCATGATCATCTCGCAAAATGATGTTCTAGAACTCACAACAACAAGCACTCAAAATAAAATTACAATTGAACTGAGATTTAGCAATAAAATCAGATGCACCATTGGCCTCTCTATAGCAATGCTCAAAAGTGATGCTCCCAAAATTCCTTCTTAATGAATGGATCTCTTGGACTATTTGAATGACCTCCCATGGGATATTGTTTGCATGATTGATGGCATCGATGATAATAGCACAATCACTCTCAACTATCAATCTTCGGATCCCCATCTTTGATGCTAATCTTTTACCTGTATATACAACAAAAGCTTATGCCAAAATGACAGAACCCATCCTAATGTTACATTTATGTATCTGAATAACATGACCGTCATTATTCCTCACAACACAACCAACATGTGGTTGAGTATAATTTTTTACCGAAGCATCTACATTGATCTTAACTACATCTATTGGAGGACAATTCGACATCATTTTATCAGGAGGCCTAACTCGTTTAGGTAATTTCGATTTAACCTGGCCTTTATTCCAACAAGAGATATTATCAATAGCTCGAGTTAACATAGAGATCATACTTGTATCAGAAGTATTACGAAAAATAATTTTATTTCTGAGCTCCCAAATTGAATGTCATAAATGACGTAAATCTGTAAAATCTAGATTAAGAGCCCTAGTACTTAGAATATTCTCTTGAACATCACTTGTTAAATTTGGTATAATGAAATATTTTTTCAACTTAACACCCAGATTTTGAATAAGAGATTTTGTGATTTGACAATTAAACAATAAATGATTAGTATCTTCTGTATCAGAATCACAAAGAGAGCAAGTACTAGGAACTCTATTTATATATCTATTTATATGTAAGTTTGTATTATTGTTGGATCAATATTTGCATTTTGCATCCTTGTTGAGTTTTGTAGAGTTTTTATTATTCTTAAAAAAACCTACATAAATACTCTAGTTTTTAAACAATATAAGTTTTTTGATTGTCGTAATGTTTTTTAATGATCCAAACTATATAAAATATTTAATTTTTTAAAATAATATCATATTTATTAATAAATATATAAGTATAAATTTATTTTAAATATTAATAAAAAGTTTTCAAATAACATATATTTAAAAAGTAAAGGAATAGTAACTATATTTAAAAAGTAAAAAGAGACTAGTCAAATAAACTGGTAGCCTAATTCAAATTTGGATTTAAGTCTTTGTTTGAATTCTTTTTTTTTTTTTAGTAGTCAAACATTTGAAGGGATTACACACAGTGTAATCCAAGTTCATGATCATCCTTAAGGATGATGGAGTACAAGTCCATATTAAAAGGGTGAGTAGATCTATTACAAGCAATACCATTACGAGCTATATAGTCAGCTACTTTGTTGGCTTCTCTGAAACAGTGCTTGAAGTCTATCTCTTCAAATTGACTTATCATACGGTGGATCTTCTCAACATGGTGCTGAATTTCCCAATTGATGTTGCTTTTTTTCTTGATTTCCTTGATGAGTACCAGGTTGTCGCCTTCGATAATAACTCTGCTTAAGCCTCTTTTTATAGCACATTGCATACCCAGGATGACGGCAGTTGCTTCCGTTTGGATCAACCGTACCTCTACAGATGTCCTGGTAAAATATATCAACTACATGTCCCTTGGAGTCCCTAACGACTCCCCCCACATGACAATTGCCCGTGGGCTTCACCGAGCCATCCACATTAACTTTATGAGTGGCACCGTTAGGTTTCGCCCATTTTGTTTGTTTCCTTATGGCCTTTTTATTTGGTTCTTTTGAGGTGGAGTCTTCCCATATACTTATATTATTTACAATTTGATGGATAATGTTTTTTTATCGGTTGTGGTTCCTTACGTTTAAAAATTAGGTTATTTCCGATTTCCCATATAGTCTGCCATATAAAAGAAATATCTTCGATTTCGTTATTGTTTCTAGCATTTGCAACAAAGTTAATTAGATCATTGTTATCCCTAAGGAGATTTATTTTTCCTGTTAGATGACCATAGTAGTTAAAAATGCTTCTGGTAAAATTGCAGTCTCGGAGTAAATGGTTTGAGTCCTCATCTGCACAATTGCAAAGGGCACATTGTGCAGGGACTCTGTTTATATATCTATTGAGGCGAGTTTTTGTTGGGAGACCATCAATCATTATTTTCCAGAGGAGGTTTTTAGTTCTAGGTGGGATCTTTAATTTCCATATCCAGTTTGAATCTTGAGTTGTGTGGTAGGATGTATCTTTTATTCTTTTGGTAGATTTAGCGGTAAAAACGCCATTCGGTTCAGGTTTCCACACTAATCTATCTTTTGACTCCCAGTCTGGTAAATTTATCTCTAGTATTTGCATGACAATATGAGGTGGGAATAACGTGTTTATCAGGGGAATGTTCCATTGTTTATTGGCCATGATTAGCCTACTGACCTTCATATTTGGATCATGGTTTTGTTGGTACTCCCTAAGCGTTTGGGATTGTAGCCATTGGTCATGCCAGCGGTTTACGGTCTCTCCATTTCCAATAATCCAAAGTAATCCTTTGTTAAATTTATCTCTTAGCGAGAGAAGTCTTCCAAATTGTCAAGAAGTGTTATTGGTAGATCTTTGATTATTGTTATTTTTTTGGAGATATTTTTTCCTAACAAGTTTAACCCAAATATCGGTTGGCTCAGAGTGGAGTTTCCAGAGAAGTTTCATTTGAAGACTTTCATTTAGGTCTTCAGCTTTTCTGATTCCAAGGCCACCTAGGTGTTTAGGTTTGCAAATATTATCCCAACTTATGAGCGAGATGTATTTTTCCGATTGACATTTATTCCAAAAAAAAAATCCTGTTAATTTGGTGAATTTGGTTAAGCATCCCTTTAGGTAGGAGGAAGTTTTGCATGAGGTAGTTAGTTTTAGAGCTAAGGTTGGCTTAGATAAGAACTACCCTTCTAGCCTGGGACATGGTTGAAGCCTTCCACTTGGAAAGTTGTTTTTTGAGGTTATGAATAGCGTCATCAAAGACACAGTTTTTAATTCTTCCGTTAACAAGAGGTATCCCGAGATACTTTTCGATAGTTTTGGCTAAGGGTATGTTCATTTGTGGAGCTAGCGATCTGGCTAGGGTACTACTTGTATTTGAAGAGGTTTCGATCGAGCTCTTGTTGTAGTTGATGGTAAGACCAGACAGATGTGAGAATTTATTTAGCATGTTTTGGATAGTGTTGAGGCTTTTATGGGATGCTGGGGAAAAGATGATAGTGTCATCCGCAAACGTTAGGAAGGGGATAGGAGTACCCTTATTAGTAATCTTAATACCAACAAGGGCGTCTTCTTGAAGGGCTTCGAGGTGAAGTTCTCTGGCTAGATTTTCCATAACAATTACAAAAATATAGGGGGCTAGTGGGTCACCTTGTCTGATTCCTCTGTTGGGTTTAAATTGTTTCCCTGGTATATTGTTAACTAGCACAGAGAAGGTAGTAGTCGTAAGACATTTCATAATCCAGCTGATCCAAGTACGGTGGAAGCCAAATTTATATAGAACTGCTTCAATGTATGACCAGTTAATTTTATCATAAGCTTTTTCCATGTCTAATTTTAATGCCATCCAACCTTTTTTTCCTTTTAATCTATTGAAACTGTGGAAAATCTCATGGGCTATAAGGGTGTTATCTTGTATAGATCGACCTTCGACGAAGGCTCCCTGGAATGGGTTAATTAATTTTGGCAAAATTGGTTTGAGTCTATTAGCAAGGATTTTAGAGATAACTTTGTAAATAGTGTTACATAGGCTGATAGGACTATAATGATTAATGTTAATAGGGTTATCAATATTTGGAGTAAGGGCAATGAAAGTTTGGTTGACTTCAGCAAGGATGTTACCCGAGTGAAAGAATGCTTTGACTGCTTTGCATAGAGATGAGCCTACAATGTGCCAATATTTAGAGTAAAATTCTGGTGGATAACCATCTGGGCCAGGGGTTTTATCATGGGCCATACTGTGAACAATATCTTTGATTTCTTGAGTGGTGGGGGGTTTAGTAAGGATATTGTTTTCTTGGTCAGTTATTTGAGAGGTTACAAATCTAATATCACCTTGGTTTACTTGGCTTTGGTGCGAACCTATGAATCTTTCCGCTAATTCATTAGTAATATGTTCGGATATGTCTGTTCTATCTGTTATTGCTTCGCCCCTTTTAGTCTCAAAAGAGTCAGTGGCTTTTCTGAAATTCTTGATCTTAGCTACAGTTTGAAAGTATTTAGTATTTTGGTCGGTTAGGTTGAGATGTTTGGACTTAGCTCTTTGTTTCCAATACTTATAATTAAACTCAAGAAGTTTCATTTTCTTTTTTTTCCAACTGTAGTAGTTTATTATTTTAATTTATAGTGATGTTTCCCCATGGAAGGCGATTTTGCAATTCTTGGATTTGAATATCAATTTTATTAAGTTGGGTTTGTATATTATTTGTATTTTTTTTGCACCACTCTTTTGTGTTTTTCTTTAATGTTTTCTGCTTTTTCATGAGCTTGTAGCAAAAGGATCCAGTTACTAGGTTTTTCCAAACATTTGCTACTATCTTTTCATAGTCTGGGTTTGTGGTCCAGGCCATTTCAAATCTGTAAGGGGAACCGGTTTTGATTTGAGATATACCAATCTGTAGGGAGATGGGACAATGATCAGAGATGGAGAACGGATGGTGTTGGACACATAGATTAGTGAAAGTAGTGATAATACTTTGGTGCGCTAAAACACGATCTAACCTCTCATACGTATTATTGGTGATAGATGTGTTTTTTCTCCAAGTGAATGGAGATCCCTTGAACGGAATTGTATGAAGGTTGAGATCTTCTTTTATCTGTGCTAATCTCCTGAATTTATTCATAGTTGGGTTGTTGCCTCCTAGTTCTCTGTGTTGTTCTCAATATCATTAAAATCGCCAATGATCATTACAGGTATATCATATTTGTGAGTGAGATTTATGACTTCTTCCCAGAATTTGTCTTTCTCATGCTCAACAGAGGGTGCATAAATTATAGCTAGGAGAATCTGGAAATTATTAATCGAGACTTTGATCATTAATACTCTATCGGTCTGTTCTAGAATTGTTTGATCATTTATTAGGATGTTCTGATTATGAAGGAACCAAAGCCCCCCTTTGTGTCTGGTTGAGCTTATATAGTAAGCATATTTGAAGCCCGAAGATTTAATTTGAAAATCTGTCAGACTTTCTATGGATTTGGTTTCGGACAATGCTAGAAGGTCCAGCTTGTTGGCGTTTCTGAATTGGTTAATTTCAGTAGGCGATCTTAATCATAATAATTTTTGGTGTTTTGCAATAGAAGGTTGTTAAGGTTTAGTATCTTTATTAGCCATTGATAGGAATGTCTTTGAAGCTTATCATACTTGCTTGGGAGATTATATTTGAGAGATTTGATAATCTGAATGATAATCGAATCAAGCAGACAACTATTCTTGCTTTTTTTTGTAAAAAATTTTTTTTGTTGAATTATGAGCTGATTCTGAGAGAGATCCCAGCAAGCAGCAGCAACAACATGGATTGAATATTGTAGCTCTTCTCCAGAGGGAGTATACCTTGCGGTTTTAGTGTAGCAAATGAGTAGACAGAGATTTAGGTATAGCTTTGTTGATTTGTAAGTTTGGTTCGGCTTGCCACCATGCCATCCAATTCTTAGTAGATGGGGCTGAGCCTAAAGGTTAGAGAGATTTCAGGGAGAGAATTCATACATGAGATGCTACTGGAATTGCTAGCATTCAACAAGATCAATCCCAGCCCCTCCTTAGTAATACCTCAGTTGTAAATTAAGAAACATAAACCATTAGCAGAGCAATAATCCAAACAGTAGTAGTAAATATTATAGTATTGATTAGATTGAAGCTTGAGGATAACACTAGTCATAGAGGGGGGGCATCCAACATGTATTGAAAATAGGGTTGGCAAATGGTACGAAAATTACCATACCAACCACGTACCAACCACAAACCGACTATGTTGGTAACCACACTTGTGGTAACCGACTATGTTGGTAACCACACTTGTGGTAACCAACATGGTGGTAACCATCTTGGTGGTAACCACGTGAAGGTGGTATGGTAATGGTAATGAAATCTGAATACCATGGTTACCATGGTTACCAAGTATATATATAAATATATATTTTTATTTAATATTTTATTGTTATTACCTTGAAGTTTTAAGTTTTTAATTTATATTTTGTGTTTTGATTTTGACCTAAATTGGTTCTTTCTACGTTTTCTACTAGAAACAGTAGGAACATTTTGAATGTTTGAAAATTTTGAACTTGTTTTGTTTGAACTTGCAGGAACATTTTGAATGTTTGAACAATTAAACTCGGTTTGTTTCAAGACTTTGAACTTGGATGGTTTGAATTGGTTTGTAATTTAGGTTGTAAACTTGATTTATTTAAACTTTTAATAGCTGTTAACCATATTATTTTTTATAACCATATTTTTTCGTTCGATAACTTTAATGACTACCGAAAGGTAGCCAAGGGGTTTCAAAAAAATATAAATAAAATTACAGCTTGGTAACCATGGTAATGTACCGATGGTAACCACAAGTCGTGGTTACCACATATGCGGTAACCACGACTTGTGGTTGATACGTGGTATGAAAATTTGCGTACCACCAGTTTGTGGTTGGTACGTGGTAATCATCCTTTTTTTGTGGTTACCATACCATGCCAACCCTAATTGAAAATTGTGGAAGAACCCCCATCCTAGAGGAGTCGGTGATTGAAATAGCACATAATCTAGCAGTAAATATAATGCAAGAAAGGAGATCAAATTTAAAAGGGTAGGGGGATTTCCAGCAGTTATTGTTCTTCATAAGATGAGCCAGCACAGGCTCAACCCCGAACCCTTGAAGCATGGCGCCAATCATGATCAGTTCTTCTTCTTCCGCGATTTTTTGTTGGCTGGGGATGAAGCTTCATTTTGGTCATCTTCCTCTTTGCGTTTTCCTTGGTCATAGCTATCAGGGAGCTTATCATCCTCATCCGGACAGATGACAATACCTCCCATCTTTCTCACAACCGAGCTGTCGGATCTAATTGACATGTGAGATTCACCAGTTTCAGCACCATTATCAACCATCTTACCTTTGTTTTTGGACATGTGCATAGATTTGTCAACAGGGGAGTTGGAGGTTGAAGCATTTTGGTTATTAGCTGAGGCGAGGATGGTATGGAGGATAGAGGGAGCTATGGCAAACGGAGGGGTGGTGCAATCAGTGTAGAGCTTAGCAACGTGGGCGTTGTTCAGGGATATCAGGTGGTTAATGAGCTCAGAGGAGTAGTTAGGATTGACAGCGGGGTACGGAGGCAGCTTGGCTTGGACAGTCAGCATGGGGTTGGTGGAGAGGAGCCCAAAATCCCCCTGCCTAGGGAGCATGGTTTGAGAGATGGCTGGCTCGTCAGTTTGAGCATAGGCGGTGTAAGGAGTGGTGGTAACAATCTGTCTGGTGTCATGAGGGGCTCTACTAGGCGTAGAAATAGGAGTGTTGCAGAGGAGATCGACATGAGGGTTCTCTTCAAGCACGAGGTTGAACTTTCTTGGGCGTGGGGCATTGAGAGGGCATTCATCATAGTGATGATCATAGCCCCCACAACAGCCGCAGCCGTCAGAGAAGTCCTCGTACCAGATTCTAAGCTTGATTGTCTCAGTTTCATTCTTGCGAATTTGCACAAAGGTAGTGAGAGTGTTGAGGAGGGAAACATTAACACAAGCACGGGCAAACCTTAATTTGTTCCTAATGTTGAAGACTTGGTCGATTCTGATCAGATTCCCGACACCACCAGCGCTGAGAATGAAGCCAATGGCCTCCGCCGAGTAGAATTGGTGTGGAAGCCCCGGGATCCTGATGCAAACATCCGCGCTGGTAGTGTCCTCCTCCATCGGATTGAAGGAGTCTGACCAAGTGTACATGGCTAAGAGAGAACCTTGCACATGGTAAGGTCTATTGGTCCACACCAGGGCTCGATCCTCCTTATTGGCAAACCGGAAAATAAACCAGTCGTTACCAATGGTGTCGACACCCCAGCTACCTTTGAGATTCTTCCATTCATCTTTCATTTTACCGGCTACTTGTTTGATCTCCACCGGGTTTTGGAGAAAACGTCTCACCAGGCTGTATTCTGTGAGTTTGTTGTGGAGATCTTTCACCCCCGGGATAGAGTAAGGGTCAGAGATATTGGCGATGCCATGATTAGCTTCCATGGGAGGGGCAAAGTTGATAGGGATGGCATGGATGGATGGCAGAGAGACAGCTTGGGAGTGCAGAGCATGATTGTCAAGAGCTAATGAGAGAGTGGGCTCAATAGTTTCAGTAGGGATGGGCATGGTTTCAAAGGTGATACCATGCTAGTGGTGTTGATCAGGGCTTCCACAAAGGAGGCTTGTTGGTCCATGACAGCAGTGAATAAGATCGTAAGAGAGGAGATGGATAAAGAAAGGTGTGGGCTAATCGGAGAATGAGTAACAACATTTATAGGGAGATTACCAGGTCTAAAATTGCAGTAGATATCAAGATTATAATTGTAATCGTAGGGTGTGTAGATTAACAAGCTAGAGTTGATGTAATTAGTAGGGGTAATCATACCTTTCTGCATCAACTGGCTGCAAAACTCTTCGGAGGGTGGGATCCTGGTGACCAGATACATCCCCTGCTCTCTGCTTGCCTTGTGAACTTGATGAAATCTTTTGCAATCTTTTACCTCTGAAATCTCAATTCCGGTTGCCGAGACGGCTCTAGAGTAATCAGCCCCCTTGAGCCACTCCATCGCCTCCAATTGTCCAATAGTTTGATCTGCATGCTCATGATTATGGGCTAAAATCTGGTTAGTAGGGGGGAAAATGTTTAGTATACCTCATGGGTGGTCCACCTCCCTTTTATTTTTAGTCTATCATTAATTAACAACAACATTTATTTTGTATGGGAAAAGTAAAAAGTGTTTATTATTCTTTTTTTTTTGTGAGAAATATATGTGTTTATTAATTATTATTCTCAAATGTAGTTAATGCGACTTGTCTTTTATATGAGTTGTTTTAAAGATTTCACCTAATTAAATTAATTACAAAAAAAATACATAAAATCAATAGTAGTAGCATAAATGATTGAGATTGATGTACGCAAAAGAGCTGACAGTTCCTGATCCGACCCGAGAATCCCGACTGACTCGCCCGAATCGAAACCCGATCAAACCCGAAAATTTGGCGTTATGCATAATTCGAACCTGAAACCGACTCAGATCGATGTTGACCCGAAACCCGAATACAAACAAACCCGACTCAACCCGGACCCGACCCGAATTCCAACCCAACCCGACCCGAATCCCAACTAATTCGACTCCCAACCCGAATATCCTTGAATATATATATATATATATATATATATATATATATATATATAGTATGGATCTTTTGTTCACATGTCTTACGGTGTACCTTGTACACAAACAAGGACCCTAGATCTGAATGGAAGGGAAGGATGAGATTGTGAAACGTGTTCTTATTTTAAAAAAAAAATAAATTAAAAACTCTATCTAAATCTCACAATTGGAGAGTGGAAGCGCGTGCATATGTGGGATTAAAAACCCTAAATTGAGATTTGTTTCCTTCTCCTTCTTGCAGCCAAAGAGAACCGTTCTCTTCCCAGGGCAACCATCGCCGAGTGGCTCCTGTGATCCCTCCTCTTTGGCCCTCCCTACGCCTCCCACACCCCTACTCCCTATTCGGTGTGGGCGATTGTAGGCGGTGGCGATGGGAGATGGACGAAGGCTACCCAGACTCTAGAGGCGGCTTGACGGCGGCGAAGGGCGATGGATGAAGGTTGCCCAGAGGTGAAGATGGTGAAAGCGGTTTGGAGGCTGATTCCACCTCGTTAGTGTGGCGAAGTAGGCGACTGTTTCAAATGTTCTCTTCGAAGCCTCCGTCAGAGAAGTAACCTGAAGTAGGCGACTGTTTCAATTATCCCTCTCTCCTCCAGGAGAGGTGATTGGCGGCGATTGAAGGCGGTGCTAGGATCGGCTCCTCCTCCCCTCTTGCTCAGATCCGGGCGTTGCTAGGGTCGGCTCCTCCTCCCTCTGGCTCAGATCCGGGCGGTTCATTGGCCTTCGTTCTTAGGTTCTCCGTTTCGATTCGCCTCCATTCTCCTTTCTATCCTCCTTTTCGATGGCATTCATCTGCCTTTTTTTTTTGTGGGGCGGGGTGGGTGGTTAGATCGGTGGCGGGGGTGGTTGGGTGGGTGGAGGGAATGGGTGGGCTGGCGGTGTGGGGGTGGTTTGTGTTTGTGTTAGGGGTTGGTGAAATCGGGTTGGCGGACAGGGCTTTCGATACGCATAATTTTGATTCATTATTGTCAATTATTCAGACGTATGTGTCAAATTTTGGTTATGGGTGATATTGAGTTGGTAAACTATTCGGTGCAATCTTATTTATTATTCATCAGAATATGCACTCTTCATTTTGGAAACAATATAAAACAAAACATTATTCGGTGAAATATGAGATATTATTCGGTGAAATAGGAAGAATTATTCATATAAATTGTAAGTATTGTTTGGAAATTTGAGATTTCTTTTATATGAAATTAATGGACAAAAAAAAAATCATTATTCGGTAATATGTGTCAAATTATTTAGTGGAATTGATAAATTTTGATATGAATTGGATGATAACATAACATTATTCGGTAGGATGTGAAGCATTGTTCAGTGGAATTGATAAATTTTTAAACAATCGAAATTATTCGGTAGGATGTGAAACATTATTCAATGGAATTGAAATTTTTTTTAGCAAACGAAATTATGTGAGTCCGGCAATAAATCACCCATAATATATTTTTTCACAAAATAATTAATATTCTCTATATTTTCAACAAAATCAGCTTAAAAAAAAAGAAAAAAATAAAAGAAATGAGGGCATTGATTTACACGTACAGCAAAAGGGGAGAAAGAGGAGAGAGTGAGTGATTTTTTAATGTGGGTCCCACAAGTTTTTTCACCAAAATAAAAAAAAATCACTTAAATCATGGCCATCCATTCCGATAGATTAAGGGCTCATATTTTTGTACAAGGTACACCGTAAGCCTTGTAAACACCAGAACCACACCCTATATATATATAATACATTTATACTATAAAACAAAAAAAAATACTATAATCCATTATCGAGCTATTGATAGTGAATGCTATTTCTAAACAAAATAAAATTTTCATTGATCAAAATGAAAACTTAAAACCACTAGTGCATAAAGTGCATTCCCTCTTAATAGATTCCATTTCGTCCCTCCTCAAATTTGATTCCCTCTCAATAAATTTCATTCCTTCCCTCCTCAAATTTCATTCCCTCTCAATAAATTTTCATTCCCTCATATTTTATGAAATGTATAATCTAATTAACAAAAATAAAATTCGATGAGACAAAACTAAATTTTACTTATGTAATAATCTATTTAACAAAAATAAAGTGATCGATCAAATCATTTGTAATGAATAAAATATAAAATCATAACTTTATTTAGACATAAAAGATAATGATTTGTAATGAATAAAACATGAAATTATAAATTATGAATATATGATAGTTTTATAAGTTGTATTTGTAATTTTATATTACCTTATTTTCCAAAATTTGACGAGGGATTAATGGAATACTTTAAATGTATCAAATATTCGAATCCATCAACTATTCGAATAATCGGAAATGAATTTATATATGAGGATTAAGGTAATCTTGTTTAGTTATTTTTATATAGGTAATAATTTGTTTACTTTATTAGTATTTAAGATTAACTCACAAAAGAGTCAGTTCATTAGATTACCCAAAACTCCAAAAGTCATGAACTCATAATATATTCATATAGATTAATGTAAATCATTACTCGTTTACTCATTTAATGATGAATGATCGACTTTAATTGAAAACTGTCATTTCTCACTCATAAAATATGAGTACAATGAGGGTACTATAATTTGAATCATATAAGTAGTGAAATTTCTTTTGAAAACTAAATTTTGAAAGACACAAATAACGTGAATTATCTTTTACCGAAACCCGAATGGGTCCAACCCGATTTTGACCAAAACCCGACCAATCTGAATTTCATTTTGACCAAATCCGACCCGACCCGACCAAGCCCGGCACAGAAATTTTGACCGAGTTTACCTACTCATCAATGACACGACCCGAATGTGATCGACCCGAACCCGAGTGAATGACCCGAATTGCCAGCTCTCTATATATACTTATATAGTGTATATAATAATAATAATAATAATAATAATAATAAATATATACACGGTATATAAAGTATACACGACGGATGGTTATGGTTTCCTACGGTTTCCTACCCTTCTCCTTCTCTTCGTTGGGAGAGTTAGATACGGATGCTGTAGATTTGCTGAAGCGGATTCAGAAATTCTCGGTATCTCAGGATGTCGGGGCTCATGCTACCACTTATATTTTTACTAGACTTAGCTTTGTTATCGCTAAGGGATCAGAGGGTGCCCAGATAGTATCTTGGTTACCCACTAATTTCTTGTAAACTGTTATAATAATAATAATAATTATTTTATATAAAAATAATAATAATAATAAACACTCAATATTGCGTTCTTGTACAATGTTAGTAGAATAAAAAAATAACTTTTCTTATTTCGTTGGAAGTTGTATTTAGCCATATTGGAATAATAACATCCTTTTTATTTTTCCCACACAAAGTAATTAATGCAGTAATTAATTACTAGTACTACTATAAACTAAAATTGGAAGGAGGTGGACTACCATGGAGGTGGACTAAACGTCGTCCTAACAGGGGTGGTTTTGAATGTTATTTGTAACAGAGATTTGGTGAGAGTTTATGGGGTTTATAACATCCCACATAACTCTTAAGGTTTTGGGTTATATTAATTTCTCCCAAAAAGAAGAAATTAATACATGCAGTGTTATCTATGAGGAGCAAATTCCTCTTGCGATTCCAAGGGTGATTGGTTGCACGCTTGCCTTCATAACTGCGATTGTTGTGCAGGGAGGAGGAATTGTAACAGCTGGGATAAAAGTTTGTAATTAATTTTTGTTGGTATACATACATTGATCATAAGTCGGGATTGTACAGCTACACTATAAATAGGCTTTCATGTGTGTTGTAAAGACAAGTTTGAGCATTTATCAATAACAGATTTAAGTTTCCCTCTCTTCCTCCTTCTTGATTTCTCTAAGATCAACATGGTATCAGATTAACGATTTTCTGGTTTTTCATCTTCCGCTTTCATTCAATTTGGCTATGGAGCAAGTTCTCGCTCCTCCACCAGTTCCCATAATCGATCACAATGATCCTTTGTACCTGCATCCTTCAGATAATCCAGGATGCATCCTCACAACGAAGGTCTTCGATGGATCTGGATTCTTTGCGTGGCGTCACGCCATGGAAATTGCTCTATCGGCGAAGAACAAACTTGGATTTGTCGATGGTGAGCTTCCACGTCCAGCTCCTGATTCTCCGACTCTGCGTTTCTGGATCCGCTGCAACGACATGGTTGTTTCTTGGTTGATGAGTGCCATGACAAAGCACATCGCCGAGAGCTTCGTGGGAGCTCGCAATGCGCGATTGATCTGGCTTGATCTTATTGCTCGTTTCTCTCGTTCCAGTGGCGCGCAGAAATTCGCAATTGAGCAACAATTCTACTCAATTTCACAAGGTGCGGATTCAATCTCTGGTCTATTCACTCGTCTCAAGAAGATATGGGAGGAACAAGATTCGCTCCGAGCTGTTCCGGATTGCTCTTGTCCTGGTGTTTGTGCTTTCACTCAGGCAATCAAGCGAGATGAGCAAGATCGGCGCCTTTTTCAGTTCTTAATATCGCTTGATGATTCCTACATTCCGATTCGAAGTGGAATTCTCATGAATTCTCCACTTCCGGATATCAATCAAGCATACTTTCTTCTTTCTCAAGAAGAAACACAGCGATCCATGAAATCTTGCAAATCTCCAATTGATGTTGCTGCGAATTCCGTTACTGTCAAACCTCCCAGGGATTCCAATTCTTCATCCTCAAAGGAATCCGATTCTTCTAAAGATTCAGTCAATCAGAATCGTCACAATGGCAATAAACAAAGGCATCTGTGTTCCCACTGTAACAGATTGGGACATTTGGTCGACCGTTGCTACAAACTTCATGGTTATCCTCTTGGCTCCAAGAACAAGAGCTCTGCAAATTCTTCGATGTCTTCAGACGATGCTCCATCTTCGTCTTCTCCACCGTCTTCATCAGCTATTCCAGGCTTGTCAGCTGATCAGTACACACAGCTCATTGCTCTTCTCCAGCGATCTTCCCCATCGACTTCTGGCACCACTCCAAGCTATGGAAATTTTGCTGGTATTTCTTGCTTCTCTTCCTCTCTTCAAACAAATTATTCTGGCATTTTGTTTGATAAATTCACATGGATAGTTGACACGGGGGCCAGTGATCATATGTGTCACAATCTGGATTTCTTCACGGATTTGAAACCTTTGCTTCAACCTATTCAGATCAGTTTGCCTAATGGCAGTTCAGTATCTGTTTCTTTGATGGGCACTGTAAGAGTTTCTTCAGAATTGACACTTAATGGTGTATTCTTTGTGCCTGTGTTCAAGTTCAATCTATTATCAGTACCCAAGCTTGCTGCTCAGCTAGATTGCATTGTTTGCTTCTCATCTTCCATGTGCTGGTTGCAGGGCCCTTTGTTGTTGTAGGAGTGAATCGAGTATTGAAATAAATGTAAAATATAGATCAGACTGACTTCCCTGTCTCAGCAAATAAATACAAGACTTCCTCCCGTTGTAGTAAGAGAAAAGTCAGGATCGAATCCACGAGGAAGCACGTCAGCAGTTCTTAGGTAGCTATCAGATTCTCACAGCAGCAGCAGAAAAACACGGAAACAAAAGCAGGAGCAGAAATAAAACAGAAACAAATAAACCCGGCAAGGGCAACAAAAACAAAAGCAAAGAACAAATTAAAGACAGAAAGCAAAAAATAAAGCAAAGCAAGTAAAGAACAAAGCAAAACAGAAACAAAGCAGAAAGTAACTCGAGGAGACAGAAGCTGGTCGATCTCGACAAGCTGTCCTCCAGGTCGACAAGACAGTAATGAAAACAGAAAGTAAAGAACAAAAGCAATCAACTCGACAAGTTCATACAACTCGACCTCGACAAGAGGTACTCGACTTCGACAAAGAAAGGTAAAGACAGAAATTTGAAAATCGACAAGGACAGGAGCAAATCAACTCGACCTAGACGAAGCCCTACTCGACTTCGACCAAGGTTCCTCGAGATCGACAAGATCTCCTCTATGTCGACTAAAACAGTAAAAGACAGAAATTTAAATTGCAGAATTTCGAAACACAGAACTTAGAGAAACGAAGTAAATTCAATATATTAAAAGACCTCCAAGGCCAGGGTTTCAACACCACAACGATAACCATGCAAAACAACACATAAAGGCATAAAAGATCATGCTTTCCATCAAATAACTTTCGTCATTAACAAATAGGCAAATAGAGGCTTTCGCATAAACCCTAATTGTTACTAACCCTCTTTCACATAATTAATCCAAGTTGCATTAAGATCACTTTCGCTTCAATAATACAAACAAGGATCACCTTCAACTCTCGCAAAAGAATCATGCTCATAGGGATAGAAGATGAATCGCACAAAAGATCTGACCTTTATCGCATCGCCTCACATGGCCACCGTCGGGCTCACCCCAGCCCCAGAAGTGGGCGGACTACTCACGCCTCATCGCAATAACAGACATTGAATGAAAAGAAATAACTTGCATAAAACTATATTCAAAAGCCTTTACAATTCCGGCAATCAACTTTCGCAGAAAGCCAAAACCCTAAAAACCTTAGAACTCCTAACTGTATCTCTGAATGGAACTACTTGGCTCTGACTGAAATTGAATTGATTGAAAAACCAGCCCCTAGGGCCTTATTTATAGTGACTAAACCTTGCTAATCAAGGAAATAATCATCTATCTCTATCTAAATCTATATCTAAAATTATATCTAAAAGCCTTAAAGATAAATAAATGTTTAAATGGAAATAAATCATAAGGAAAGGATAAAACTAATTAGGGTAGATCTTCGTATCTTGATAGATTGCGTCTTCCATAGATAGAACTTGATGTATTTGGATAGAATCTTCCGCCTTCGGCACCAAGGAATCCCAACTCTATTCGGACAGGTCATCGACGACGCGTTTCTGGGCACTGCTCTAGTCGACCTCGACAAGGCTTGGTCGACTTCGAGTAGGATTCGTCGTCTGGTGCTTGATGTGGCTCGTCATGGCTTCCTGGGCTCGTCAACCTCGAGTTGGTCTCGTCGACTTCGAAAAGGGCTAGGGCCATCGACTAAACCTCCTCGGGTTGCTCAGACATGGCTCAGGGCGGCTCGTCTAGGTCGAGTAGGCTTACTCGAGATCGAGTAGCCTCGACTCTCAGACTTGTTCGCTGCTTTGACCTTGGACTTCTGTAGTGGTTTTCCGAGCATTTCCGACCTTCTGTAGAATTGCTGTAAATGCCTCGATTTCTGCGATTTAAACAGAAACTGGTGTAGATTCCATAATTTTGGCAAATAAACATACACTACACAGATTCTGTACTATCTTAACCCAAATGCATGAAATGTATACAGAAATCGATATAAAAGTTACTGTAAAACATGGCAGATTCCGCTCACAACAAACACCCCATACTTCAGCTTGCTTGTCCTCAAGCAATACTTTTAATTGTCATTCAGGGGAAGTAAAAAACTCTCAACATCTTAGATTCATTCTTATATGTCCCTGCAATCAATTACCATCCTCGAAAAGGTACTAGTGTCACAGATCCATGCATGTGCAAATATGTAAAAGCAACATCTACTCATAAAAGGAGGGTTATGCACAAATAATTTTTGTGTGACAAAGCATCGATAATCAAGAAGACTTTAATTTAAGCTCATGAAGGAGTAGATTGGTAAAAGGCTAAAAGGTGGGAAACTTTTGGCAATGTGGTGCTTTTATGATCCGGGGAAATGGATCACTTTCAAACTTGAATTTCCACATTCCTTCTTCCTTTGATTCATCAACTTTCATAATGCTTTTATTCATAATAATGCTTTTACCTCTCTAACCTCAGCACTGCCTTCTCGCGAGTCGCAAACATGGGTGTCATGAATGGCCCCGGATACTTAGTGCGTCGGACTCCTCACAATGTGTCCCATCTCTCCAAACTATTATCTTAGAGAGCAGGGTCAATCTACCTTTATCTCCTGAGGTGATTGGATTTTCTTTCACTCATTAAATTTTCCATATATTTCAAATAATTTCCTTCCAAACTCCAAATATGATATATAACACAAACACCATATAACATCTCCATAATGTAACATCATTCTCAACATAATCCCCGGATAAGGTAAAGAATGGAAATATTTAGATCATGTGGAGCAATATTTGAAATAAGGCATATTATGGCCTTTGTGATGCATAAGCATAGGTAAGGCTAGGAATTAACAATGAGCATTATATGGAAACATAAAGTCCTCCATCATTTTATTATGCAACATGTCAAAAGCAAATTCAAATTTTACCTCCTTTCATGGTTTTCAAGAAAATAATGCACTTCATTGTGACTTCCCTTTACTAGGCAATTTCATGCTATATCTCTACTGAATCCAATTTTGCATCGTCGAGTTCAATATAAGCTTCCATGACATTATTCAAAATTTTCAATGGGGGTCATTTTTCTCAAATTTTTGGAAAACATGCATATAAGCACATAAATAAATAATGCATTCCAAAATAGCCATGTAGCAATTTCAAAGAAATAATGCACAAATAATGTCAAATATGGCAATTATGCGTAATGTAAGCCCTTCCCCCACCCCATACTTAAACATTACAGTGTCCTCACTGTATAAAAAAAAACAATGTAAAGGGTAAAGAAAGAAACTCACAAGACATGTGTGCAGAGCTGCAAAATTTCGAATGGAGCACCTCATAGTCCGAGTAAGCTTTGGTTCTATCCATTGACCTGAAAAAGTAGAAGACATATACCCATAATAGCAAAAACAAAAACAAAGTCTCAAATGTCCTAAAAAGTCTTATGTACACGCTCTAGATTTTATAGTCGCTAGGCCGACTTTCATTAATGCTCAAGGTGGCATCTGCAGGGCCCATGTAGCTTGGGCCTCAAATAAGACTCCATTCTTGTCCATCAGCTGTAATCCTCCAGAATGGATCTTGTTCACCACAAACGGTCCCATCCGCTTCTTGTTGAATTTGTTGGGAAACCAATGATCCTTTGATTTAGAGACATAGAGCTTGTCTCCAACTTCATACTCCTTAGGCTCATCATTGGAAATTCTACACAATCGCACATAACAAGGCAGACCTCTCCCATGTATAGATAAATCTTTAATGGAAATAGGAGAAGAAAGATCCATACCTTGACTTACCTTTGCGGAAACGGAATCGGGCACCACGGTGTTTGGTCGATCTCGACTAGGGCTCCTCGAGATCGACGAGGCTGCTGGCTCTGGTGGTGGTCTGGTCGAAGAGGCAGAAGTCGATGAAGAAGGTGGCTCGTCGACCTCGAGTTGGCTACTCGACATCGACAAGGACTTTGCTCCTGGCAGGTGGCTCATCGAGGAAACAGGGTTTGGTGGTGCCGACTGGTGGCCGACCTCGATAAGCCTACTCGAGGTTGAGTAAGGCTTGGGTCCTGGAGTCACCATCGTCGAGGAAGAAGAAGCCGAGGCCGTCGAAGGGTGGTCGATCTCGACAAGACCCTTGTCGATCTCGACTAGAGATGGTGCGTCAGGCGGTTTCTGTGTCGAGGAAGCAGGAGTCGTGTTGGCTGGGTTCTTGTCGACCTCGAGTAGCCTACTCGAGATCGATGAGGGTTTGGCTTCCGTCTGGCTGCTCGACGGAACTGGCTCTGGTGGAGTCTCCTTGGTCTGGTTGAGATCGACTAGGGTTCTACTCGATGTCGAGGAGCCCTGGTCGATCTTGACCCCATACTTAGCTCCTGTCAAGGCATCCGAAAAATAATGAATCCACAAGGACTTACCGTGGTCTGTGTTAATGGGATTCTCCGTGTTTTCCTTGAGGATTGCCATGATGTCCTCCACCTGGGCCTCCATGTCCCTTTTTTCTATCTCCTCAGGGGTCATATTTCTGACCTTGGGTTCCCCGCAGGTGATGTAGCCAGCTGAGATAGATTTGACCTCTTCCATTGGACCTGTATGCCTTTCAGTTTTATTAAAGGAATACTCAATTACCTAATCGCTGATGTTGAAGGTGAGCACTCCTTTCCTTACGCTTATGTTGGCATCCACCGTTGCCAAGAATGGTCTCCCTAGAATAATTGGACAAGCAGGATCTTCTTGCATATCAACAATTAAGAAATCAGCAGGAACGAAGAATTTACCTACTTGTACTGGGACATTTTCCACCATGCCTGTTGGAATGACCACCGTGTTGTTGGCCATGTATAGTCTAGCATCCACAGGCTCTAAGGCACCTGGATCCGGCCTCTTCTCCAATATGTCCAGATGGCTGCACTCCTCTGTGATTTCTCCCATCGATCGCTTTTTGCTCAGAATCTCCTTCAGGAACTTGACGTAGGACGGCATTTCATTAAGAGCTTCTGTGAAGGGAATGGTGACGTTAAGCTTTTGAAGCATCTTGATGAAGCGCTGAAACTTTTTCTCCGCTGGGTCCTTTAGAGATTTTGTGGGGAAAGGCAGCTTCCTTTTCTGAGTCGGAGCCAGAACAGATGTCGGAGGTGCTGCAGATTTCTCGACCAAGGGCTCCTCGACATCGACAAGGGTCTTGTCGAGATCGACTGGATTGGGTGCAGTCGAGTTGCTGTTCGGCGCAGACGAAGATTCTGGCAATTTCTCCTCGAGGTCGACGAGAGTCTTGTCGAGGTCGAGTACGGCCTTGTCGAGATCGACTACGGACTTGTCGAGGTCGATTTGTTGTTCTTCGTCGTTCTGGTGCTTTCCAACCTCTGGCTCTTGCAGTTGATGGCCGCTTCTGAGTTTTACAGCGGCGATGTGTCCAGTCTTTCCCTTAGGATTTGGTTATGAAGATCCAGGGAGTGCTCCTGATTGTCTAGGGATTCCCGCTGCTAGCTGACCAATCTATGTATCAACTGTTTTCCGCCAGATATCGATTTCCCCAAGCCTAGAGTTGACACCTTGCATCTGAGTATAGACGGAGTTGAAGGATTGCCTAGTTTCTGAGTGGTTCCTCCGTATTTCCTCCAGGACCAGCTGTATATCATCCTTCTTTTGGTCCCTTTCTGGATGTCCTGGAGCTCTGTAGGGCGGGGGATTCCTAGGGACACCTTGGTTCCACTGTGGTTGCTCAAACCTTTGGTCCCCCATGTAGCGATTTGGACCCCCTGCATAAGCTGCATCCTCATGGTGTTCTGCCAGCCTGACTTGCTCTGTGTGTGGGCACTCAGGAGTGGTGTGCCTTTGCGATCCGCATTCTATGCAAGGCTGGTTGACAGAGAGATATTTGACTTGCTTGATGAGCTTCCTATTCTGATCTTTGTAGTATTGCTCCCTGACATCTGGATCAATCTCCTTTGATGGCTCATAGAGTGGCATGGATGGTGCTGGCCTGGCGTATGGGTTCTCTTCATAAGTTGTAGTAGACCCATACTTGTTGTCGTAGGTAGTGAGCTTCTCCAGTACTCCCCATGCGTCACTTGGCGGCATTGTCAGATACTCATAGCGAGTATAATTGTTGATTCTGTCCTTAGTGACTTGATCAAGAGAGTTGATGAAGATCTCCTGAATGATGTACGGCGGCTGTCCATGAGTAGGGCAAGATCGCAACAGTTCCTTGTAGCGCTCCCATGCCCTTGCCAGCGGTTCCCCTTTATGCTGTTTAAAGGCGGTGATTTTCTGGCGGAGATGTGCTGTTTTGGCAGGTGGGAAGAATTTGTTCAGAAACTCTTGCTCTACTTGGGCCCAGGTTGTGAGTGATCTTGCCTTGAGCCATTCCAGCCATTTCAGTGCAGGTCTAGCGAGCGACCAGCGAAAAGATTTCATCTTGACATATTCCAGAGTTGTACCTTCTGCAAGAGTACGGCACATATCATGAAAGTTAGTAATATGTTCAAGAGGACACTCATTAAATCTGCCGTAAAAGGCATTGTTTTTAAGCTCTATAAGAAATTGAGTGCGAATTTCAAAAGAGTTTTCAGGGATTAGAATCGCCGATTCAGGCACGACGAGAGTTGGGTGCATGTAGTCCTCTGCCGTGGTTGGATATTGGGCAAGCTCATCTTGTGCTTGTTCCCTTGCTGCTCTCTCAGCGGCGATAGCAGCATCTTTAGCGTTGATAGCGGCATCCCTTGCGGCTACTTCCCTCGTAAGCCTAGCGATTAGCTGTTCCTGTGTTTCAGCGGCCGACATGATCCTTTTGAGTTTGGAGTGGATGTGTAGGTAACGCTCCGGTTCGTCTAAGCTGTCAAACTCAGGTGTTTGAAAAGAACGACGCATACACCCTGCAATCTAACTCAAAGAGACAGTGAGAACTGACTACCTAAGGCGCGATTGATTGCTTCCCCGACAACGGCGCCAATTTGTTGTTGCAGGAGTGAATCGAGTATTGAAATAAATGTAAAATATAGATCAGACTGACTTCCCTGTCTCAGCAAATAAATACAAGACTTACTCCCGTTGTAGTAAGAGAAAAGTCAGGATCGAATCCACGAGGAAGCACGTCAGCAGTTCTTAGGTAGCTATCAGATTCTCACAACAGCAGCAGAAAAACACGGAAACAAAAGCAGGAGCAGAAATAAAACAGAAACAAATAAACCCGCCAAGGGCAACAAAAACAAAAGAAAAGAACAAATTAAAGACAGAAAGCAAAAAATAAAGCAAAGCAAGTAAAGAACAAAGCAAAACAGAAACAAAGCAGAAAGTAACTCGAGGACACAGAAGCTGGTCGATCTCGACAAGCTGTCCTCCAGGTTGACAAGACAGTAATGAAAACAGAAAGTAAAGAACAAAAGCAATCAACTCGACAAGATCATACAACTCGACCTCGACAAGAGGTACTCGACCTCGACAAAGAAAGGTAAAGACAGAAATTTGAAAATCGACAAAGACAGGAGCAAATCAACTCGACCTAGACGAAGCCCTACTCGACTTTGACCACGGTTCCTCGAGATCGACAAGATCTCCTCTATGTCGACTAAAACAGTAAAAGACAGAAATTTAAATTGCAGAATTTCGAAACACGGAACTTAGAGAAACGAAGTAAATTCAATATATTAAAAGACCTCCAAGGCCAGGGTTTCAACACCACAACGATAACCATGCAAAACAACACATAAAGGCATAAAAGATCATGCTTTCCATCAAATAACTTTCGTCATTAACAAATAGGCAAATAGAGGCTTTCGCATAAACCCTAATTGTTACTAACCCTCTTTCACATAATTAATCCAAGTTGCATTAAGATCACTTTCGCTTCAATAATACAAACAAGGAACACCTTCAACTCTCGCAAAAGAATCATGCTCATAGGGATAGAAGATGAATCGCACAAAAGATCTGACCTTTATCGCATCGCCTCACATGGCCACCGTCGGGCTCACCCCAGCCCCAGAAGTGGGCGGACTACTCACGCCTCATCGCAATAACAGACATTGAATGAAAAGAAATAACTTGCATAAAACTATATTCAAAAGCCTTTACAATTCCGGCAATCAACTTTCGCAGAAAGCCAAAACCCTAAAAACCTTAGAACTCCTAACTGTATCTCTGAATGGAACTACTTGGCTCTGACTGAAATTGAATTGATTGAAAAACCAGCCCCTAGGGCCTTATTTATAGTGACTAAACCTTGCTAATCAAGGAAATAATCATCTATCTCTATCTAAATCTATATCTAAAATTATATCTAAAAGCCTTAAAGATAAATAAATGTTTAAATGGAAATAAATCATAAGGAAAGGATAAAACTAATTAGGGTAGATCTTCATGTCTTGATAGATTGCGTCTTCCATAGATAGAACTTGATGTATTTGGATAGAATCTTCCGCCTTCGGCACCAAGGAATCCCAACTCTACTCGGACAGGTCATCGACGACGCGTTTCTGGGCACTGCTCTAGTCGACCTCGACAAGGCTTGGTCGACTTCGAGTAGGATTCGTCGTCTGGTGCTTGATGTGGCTCGTCATGGCTTCCTGGGCTCGTCAACCTCGAGTTGGTCTCGTCGACTTCGACAAGGGCTAGGGCCATCGACTAAACCTCCTCGGGTTGCTCAGACATGGCTCAGGGCGGCTCGTCTAGGTCGAGTAGGCTTACTCGAGATCGAGTAGCCTCGACTCTCAGACTTGTTCGCTGCTTTGACCTTGGACTTCTGTAGTGGTTTTCCGAGCATTTCCGACCTTCTGTAGAATTGCTGTAAATGCCTCGATTTCTGCGATTTAAACAGAAACTGGTGTAGATTCCATAATTTTGGCAAATAGACATAAACTACACAGATTCTGTACTATCTTAACCCAAATGCATGAAATGTATACAGAAATCGATATAAAAGTTACTGTAAAACATGGCAGATTCCGCTCACAACACCCTTCTTTGAAGAGCCATCTGGAGCTTGGTAGAGTTCACAACAGGTTTTATGCATTCTCAGCCCCTCCATCAATCATCCATAAGAATAAACTGATCACAGCACAACCATCCCATGACTCTTTTCATACTGTTTCAGTCAATTCTGCAGTGTCTGATATTGGTTTAATGCATTCTCATTTAGGCCATCTTCCTTTATACAAGCTTAAGACTCTTTTCTCTTGTGAGGTAAATAAAGAGACAGTCTCAGCTTGTGAGATCTGTGCTAAGGCTAGGCATCAGAGATCTCTCTTTCCTAGTAGTTCTATCACTACTACTTGTGCATTTGATTTGATACATGTGCATACATGGGGTCCATATAATTCCCATACATACAATGGATTTCAGTATTTTCTGACAATTGTTGATGACTTTACTAGAGTCACTTGGACTCATTTGTTGAAATCTAGAAAAGATGCTTTCCATACACTGCAGGCATTTATTCAGTTAGTGCACACTCAGTTTGGGAGATTGGTTAAGGTAGTCAGAGCAGATAATGCTCATGACCTTGGTTTCAGTACTTTGGGTGTTGAGTTCTTCAAATCTAAAGGCATAATTCATCAATCTTCTTGTGCTTATTCTCCTCAACAGAATGGTGTGGTAGAAAGGAAACATAAACACCTTTTGGAGACAACTAGAGCTTTGCTATTTCAGTCATCTGTTCCTATCAAATTTTGGGGTGAGTGTCTATTGACTGCTACATACCTCATCAACAGATTCCCTTCCAAAATTCTTGGCAATGTCTCTCCTCATGAGAAGCTTTATGGTAGTCCTCCTTCCTATTCCCACTTGAGAAGCTTTGGATGTTTGGTATATGCCTCCACTTCTCCTGCTGGTAGGACCAAGTTCATGCCCAGGGCTTCCCCTTGTGTCTTCCTTGGTTACCCACCAGATAAGAAAGCCTACAAACTTCTTTCCCTATCCATTAAACAGACTATCCTGTCTAGAGATGTGGTTTTTCATGAAAATATTTTTCCCTTTGACAATCCTTCTCTATTGCCTTCTCATAACCCCTACTTGCCTATCCCTACTACAGATCCTACACCTACTGCACAACCTTCTCCCTCAACTCACCTACATATTCCTCCACCAATTCATAATCCTCCTAGAAGATCTTCCAGAACTTCTGTTCCTCCAGCTTACCTTCAGGATTACCACTGTAACCTTGTCTCCCAATTGCAATGTTTTTCTTTTAATGCCCTCACCCTGTCTTCTCAACAACTTCTGACCAACCTAGCACCTTTGATTGAACCTTGCTGTTATGAAGAGGCTGTGGTTAGCTCTGAATGGCAACAGGCCATGCAATCAGAATTGGATGCTCTTCATAAGAACAATACTTGGGAGATTGTTGATCTTCCTAAGGGTAAGAGGCCAATTAGCTCCAAATGGGTATACAAACTGAAGTTTAAAGCGGATGGAAGTCTTGAAAGATATAAGGCACGTCTGGTCATCAAAGCATGTACTCAAAAGGCTGGAATTGATTACCAAGAGACCTTTTCTCCAGTGGCAAAAATGACAACCATTAGAAGTTTGGTTGCTATTGCTGTCAAAAAGGGTTGGTCTCTCTCTCAGTTAGACGTTAACAATGCTTTCTTGCATGGTGATATAGACACTGAGGTGTTCATGAAGATTCCTCTTGGCCTTCAACACATCCATCCAGGCACGGTTTGTAAGCTAAATAAGTCACTCTATGGCCTTAAACAGGCATCTCGCCAGTGGTATAGTAAATTGTCTGAATCATTGATTGTTCAAGGATACACTCAGTCTCTTAATGATTACTCATTATTTGATAAGAAACACAATGGTCTATGTGTGTTCTTGGTCGTGTATGTTGATGATATAGTTGTTACTGGCAATGATTTGCAAGGGATTTCTACTTTGAAACAGACTCTGGATGAGCAGTTTAGCATCAAAGACCTGGGTTCACTGAACTATTTTTTGGGCATTGAATTTCTCTCTCACAACAAAGGGATTCTCATGACTCAAAGGAAGTTTCTCCATGAGCTTCTCAAGAACTTCCCTAGAGAATCAGCTCGAATTACTTTGAGCCCACTTGATCCATCTCTCAAACTTGGGGATTCTAATGGCAAACTACTACAAGATCCTTCTTCATATCGCCAGCTTGTTGGTAAGATGAATTTTCTTACCAATACTCGGCCTGACTTGTCCTTTACAGTCCAACACTTATGTCAATTCATGCAATCTCCAACTGAAGCTCATTGGAAAGCTGCAATGCATGCAATTCAGTATCTTCATTGCACTCCTGAGCTGGGGATTCTCCTTGACAATTCACAGAGTTTTCAGCTTCTGGCTTCATGTGACTCAGATTGGGCCTCCTGTCCAGTGACTAGGCGTTCAATTAGTGGTTATTACATCACCATGGGTGGTTCTCCTGTATCTTGGAAGTCAAAGAAACAAGCTACCATCTCCTTCTCTTCAGCTGAGGCTGAATATAGATCAATGAGAAGAGTAACTACGGAGCTTGCTTGGTTGAGTCGATTGTTTCATGAAATGGAAGTCCCTGATATCACTCCAATTCCCCTCAAATGTGACAGCCAATCCGCCATCTACATTGCTAAGAATCTGGTCTTCCACGAACGGACTAAGCATATTGACATAGACTGCCACTATGTTCGATCACAACTGCTGGCTAGCCTGATCAAGCTCGAACATGTGCCCACTCATTCTCAACTGGCGGATGTCTTCACCAAGCCATTACATGGGCCTCATCACTCCTCTATCCTGCCCAAGTTGGGGTTGATGTCTCCAGAATCACCACCAACTTGAGGGGGGTGTTGGTATACATACATTGATCATAAGTCGGGATTGTACAGCTACACTATAAATAGGCTTTCAGGTTTGTTGTAAAGACAAGTTTGAGCATTTATCAATAACAGATTTCAGTTTCCCTCTCTTCCTCCTTGATTTCTCTAAGATCAACAATTTTTGTTTGAGATTTTGGGGACTGGTGTTGGTAAGGTTGAGGAGGGGGATGGGCTCATCACCAGGCGCTAACTGCCATTGGCAGTAGCAGATGGCGAGAGCAATGAAGCACCACAGCAAACTCAGAAAAGAGAATAGCAAAAAGCGGGGAGGGTAGAGAGCGTTTCAAGCCAAAGTGTATATCGGTTTTTCTCTTTGTTTGAATTCTTTAAAGGGTTGGATTGCCTTAGCCACTGCGTCAATTCAGTAGGGAATCCATTGTCAGCAAAGTTGCCGCTTATAGAGCTGGCAAAATATGACCCGACCCGATTCATCCGAACCTGATCGAAATCTGAAAATTTGGAGTCATTTATAACCCGAACCTGAGATCGAACCGGACCCGAACCTGAAACGACTCGAAACAGACCCGAACATAGATAAATCCAACCCGACCCAAACCCGACCGACTCTGAACCCGACCCGACTTTGAACCCGACATGACTCTCGACCAGACTCGACCCAAATTGAAATGGTTATTTAACATCAACATTTTAATACTTGAATGTTAAATGTTTTTTTTATTTTAACACAAGTTTATGATTATACTTTAACATATAAAACACCAAGTGTTAATAATTCTATTAATTTTCATAAAGCTAACTCTTAATAGGATTTTTTACCTAAAAAATTATATTAGACTATTATCGTTAATAATTCTATTAATAATAGTAGTTTTCGGTTTTTATAAATGGACTTCTTTTCATAAATATAAGTATAATAATTCTATTAAATTTCATAATTATGGTTATGAATAATTCTTTTTATAAATATAAGTATAATAATTCTATTTTTTTGCGGAAAGAATTATTTGTATCCAAATCAATAATTTTGTAGTTGTTATTTTATTTTTATCTATATTATTATATTTTGATAGAATTAATTATTTATATCTAGATTTGTTAAAAACTAATAATAATAATGGAAAAAAACTAATGGGTCAAAAGCTAAAAATGAAATGGGCATTGAAAATAATATGAGCCAATGATATAGTTAAACCACAAATAAGCCTATTTGCAACTTGCTAGTTAAAATAAGGTTAAAACCTAAATGTACAATTAATTTGATTTAATTATAGCACCGATCAATTGGTTTAAATGTTTAAAAAGGACGATGTTGCCGAATACCGAATTTTCTATTATGACTTTTTTGAAAATCGGTCGACAACCGATGAGTCAATAACAATAAGTGTATTCAACCGAGTCAAAATTACATATTCAAGTATTCAACCGAGTCAAAATCATTTATTTGAAGTAAATTACATATTTAAGTATTCAACCGAGTCAAAATAATTTATTTTAAGTAAATTACATATTTAAGTATTCAACCGAGTCAAAATTAACCTAATTATCCAAACGGGTCGAATATGATTCGACCGAAAACTCAAACCAACTATACCGCTATACCCACTTTGATTCGAAACTCAAATGAGACCGACACGCCTCTTGACCCGAAACCCGAACGAGACCGACCCGCTTTGACCTGAACCCGAATGGGCATGACTTGACTTAACCCGAATTCCGACCAATCTAAAATTAATTATGATCGAACCCGACCCGACCATAAATTTTACCGGAACTGACCCGACCCAAGCAAGCCTTACCCGAACCCGACCCGAACGGTCGACTTGCCAGCTCTAAATATACCCCACCAAACGACCGAATTGCCACCTCTAGCCGCTTTCTCTGGAAGCAAAAGGCATTAAATTAAATTAACGGAAATTTCGCGAGGCACCCCTGAGGTATTGCAATTTTCGCGAGGTATACAACTCTTTTGCATATTTCGCGTGGTGCCCCTGAGGTTTATTAACATTTCGCGCCGTGCCCTTAATGGTAAAAATCTATCAGAGCTTTCAACAACATTAGATTTTTTTAAAAAAAAGGGCTCACCTGCAGAATGAACGAAGAGAGAGAGAGAGAGAGCGAAGAGAAAATCAGAGCGAAGCGAAACCAGTCCGAGCGAGAGCTCCCAGTCCGAGCGTCGCCGCCAGTCCGAGCGTCGCCGCCAGTCCGAGCGCGGGCGAAGACGAAGGCGAAGGAACTCCGACTGTGAGAGGAGGCGAGCATCGGCATCATAAAGAAGGCAGACCGCCGCCGAACAGGGGTCCACTTACCAAGAGTACGCCGACGATGGTTGGCAGCAGACCTGTATCTTCCCTTTCCGAATTTCCCCCAGTTTGTAAAAATTAGGGTTTGGGAACTACTCAGTTTCTCTAAAATTGAGCATGTGTTCTCTAATCAAGTGAGTTGTCATGTGAAGTTGAGAGTTTTGAGTTTGAGTTTGGGATTTATTTTTCTGAGTTTTTTAATTTGCAATTCTGCAATCCTTTGTGAGGAATTTCTAACTAATTTGCAATTCTGTATATCTATAATTTTGAGATAGTGAAATGGAAAATCGCAATTTGAATCCTAAATTTGCAATCCTAAGTTTTGACTTTTGAGATTGCTAACGTTCAAAACGTACACTAATGGTTGAGTAGCAATCCTAATGTTTTGACCCTAAACCAATCCATTTTCTGTTATTTCATTCTTTTGATAGTTGCTATTTCTAATGGAAATTGCTATTTAGACTATGTTGGATTTTTTTATATATATAATATAGACAGCTAATTGTACCTGCAAAATACATGTGTTTCTTGGAGGTTTTAGCTTTCTTTAGCTTTTGACACTTGATGTATATGTTGGAGGACTGCATGAACTGATATAGGCTATTTCTCTTTGAATAACAAGTTTTTTTGGCTTCCTGGTGTTACTCTTACCTCAACATTACATTAAAAGCATTTTTGTCAGTGTATTTCTTTGATGTTCCTGAAATGGCATTGTTTCAAATTTGTGCCTTGGGTTCTTTGGTGTTACTCTTACCTCATCATTACATTAAGATTAGAGTGGTAAAGCTTGAAAAAACAAGATCTCTTTAACAACCATGAAAATAGGCATTGCTTAGCTTGAAAATAGGCATTGCTTATCTTTAGCAACATTCTCCTTTCCTTGCAAACTGGTGCCTGTGGATTGCAGCAAAGCCACTAGTTGAGCTATCTAATCACTTGTGAACTTGGATTTCTGCACCTACGAAATAGAGCCTGCAAACTTCTTCTCAGCACCATCTTTCTTATCCCCATTCTCAGCATATTTGGGAGGAAATCCGATGATAAAAAAAATAGCGGTCCATAGTATGATTGGTCTTCTTACAATTGGTGCAAATCAACGGTTTTCACTCTCTACGTCCTTTTTAAGATCCCCCTTTATCAAAGTTCCCTTTTTTTGTTTCCAGATTGTGAAACATTGGATCCTCCTTCAAAGTTCCCTTTAGCACTGCGAAATGAGCCTTGAGTTTTGATGTGCATAGACATGCCTTCATTACTGCCAGATCCAGCCCCTGACTTGCCCTCCCTCTGATTTTCTTCTTACGAAAGAAGAAAATATACACGATCCACGTCTGGCAAGGGGTCCATCATCAGGATCGTTCCCCTCATAGTAGTGTAAGACTCGTTAAGCCCCATCAACAGCTGCACAATTCTTTAGTTCTCTTCATATTTTGAAAACTCACACACAAAACCACAAGTACACGATGGCAAGTTCTTCATACTATCGAGTTCATCCCATAACGACTTAATTTTTGTAAAATAGGCGGCTGAACATCACATAACTGTGTGCCACCAATTTTGCTGAACTTGGATTCAAGTTGTTTCCAGATTCCCTGTGCTGCACTTCGTCGAATTTCGGGGTTGAGACTATTAATAATCTATGAGATAACCATGTCATTGCACCTCTCCCAACTCCTGAGTTTTGAAGAAGTTGTATCTGGCCTCTCGATCGCTCCAACTATGAAGCCAATTTTATTTTTTTTGCCAAAAGAGCAATCCGAACAGAACGCCGCCATTCACCAAAGCCTTTCCTATCAAACGCCGGAGTAACCAGGATCATGCCAGGATGATCACTAGGGTGTATAAAAAATGGATCGCTCGGATCTATTTTTGGCTGATCTTCCGCCATGGAAACCAAAACAGATTTGGGGAAAACAAAACAATACAACAGAAAGAAGGAGAAAAGTGTTACGAGACCCTAACTCAAATCATCAGATTGCTGCTCTCATACCATGTTGGAATATTAATCGATCTGAGATTGGCAGTTAATTTCGTAACGAGAAAGGTAGAAGATGAGCAGAAGGAAAACGTTTTGGAAAGTGAAAGATGTCTCATATTCTCTCTCAGAAGGTTTACAATACAGAATTTATGTATTTATAGGGCAAAGCCCAAAACAAACTCAAAACAAATAGGCCCAAAGCATTATGTATGAATAATATGTATTCGGATTATTTAGATCCTAATAATTGAAGAGGTAGTTTATAACAAATACAATATAAGGATGGTGGTCCTTAGACCATCCGCATTCATAAATCCCTTCCTAGACTCATAACTTACTTTTTTCACTGCCACGTCAGCTTATAAACCTCACTTCAGATTATTAATTTTCCACTCCCATTCATGAACCCGACCTCGGACTCATAACTTACTTTTCTCTATTTACCTTTTTTATTCAATCTAATTTCTATGTATTAAACTCATACTATAATCCACTCTCAATAAATTTATTAATAATAATAATTAGTAAGTTTTATTATTAAATATTAAATATTCTTAATAATTTAATTATTCATGGTTATTTTTTTGGTACGATCATTGTTATTTATTATTATCATTTAGTACGAGAATAACACATCTCATTAACTAAAGTGAAAGCAGCAACAACAACACAATTGAAATACGAAATCAGACATACAATACGCATACACATAAATACATATCTTCAATATACATCTGATTCTCTTGCCCAACATCTCCAAATTACTTTTGCCAAATATGCTCAATCAAATCTACCCGGAGTCGATCATGTGTACCATTGTCTCACAGTTCAACGCAATTTTGAATGAAGGTGCTCTCTGCTGCTAGCATATGGGTTGGGGTAATATCATCATCCTCCACTTGATCAAAATCAGATGGGTCGTACTGAGCTTGATATGTGTCCCGTTCATCTTCAATGATCATATTGTGGATAATGATGCATGCTCTCATTATCTTGCCGATCACAGTGAGGTCCCAAGCAAGTGCCGGTCTTTGAACGATAGCAAACCGAGCCTGTAGAACGCCAAATTCCCTCTCTAAATCCTTACGAGTCGCTTCTTGGTGTTGGGCAAACAACGAATCTTTAGCACCGAATGGAATTTTAATAGTCGAGATGAAAGTTTCCCATCGCGGGTAAATGCCATCGGCGAGATAGTACGCCATTTTGTACTCATGGCCATTCACGATAAAATTTGCCTTGTGGGCTTCCCGATTTAAAACATCATTAAATACAGGTGAACGATAAAAAAAATATTTAAATCGTTGCACGTACCTGGGGTTCCAAAAAAAGCGTACCAGATCCATAGGCCGTATGAAGCAACCGCTTCTAGAACAATCGTCGGTTTCTTAACATGGCCACCATCATATTGACCTTGTCATGCGACTGGGCAATTCTTCCACTCCCACTGCATACAGTCAATGTTGTCGATCATTCCGGGCCAACCTCGTTGCTCTCCAATGCAAAGCAATCGTCGCATCTCCTTTTAGTTGGGTCTTCGTAGGTACTTATTCTCGAACAAAAGGTAGCTCAAAAAGACCAAAGGTGAATGAATCTGGTGAATATACTTCAAGCTCCAACCCAGAGACTCCAAGAAGCAAAGGAATATCAATCAGATCCTCAGAACGACCTCCTGACATCAAAGCGTCCAAGAAGTCTGATAAGCGTGCTTCCATTCCAATGACTTCAAAGGATTTCCAAACATTCAACATTGAAGGACACCAAAAGGTTCTCGGAGAGCTGTTGGAATTGAAGAAACGAGACCAATATATCAAGGAAGAACATATGGCTTTGAAGCAACGTGATCAGAAGCTGAAGGAGAGTTACATTATGGTGAAAGACAAAGCCGCCGATGCAAGAGCAAAAGCAGCTGAGGCAAAAATTGCAATTTCAGAAGCGAAGAAGCTGAAAGCAGAAGCAAAGATGACGAAGTCAAAAGAAAAGGAAAGAAAGTTCGCAGTCTTTCAGGATCTAATGGGTCGAGTCGGATCATTGTCTGAAGAAGAAACAATTTCTGACGAACCAACTTATGCAACATTTGTTCTGTAATAAGTAGAGAGGTGTGTTTGAAGTTATTGTTTGTGTTGTGTGTTAAAAGTTTGATCAACTTCGGCTTGATGAAGCTTGTGTGTTTGAAGTTTCTATCTACAAATATGTTGTCTTAATGTGCCCTAAGTAATGTAATATTTCAATGTAATGGACCTGAGTAAATTATACGGGTGTTCAACAAAATACGGTAATATCAAGATTTTTTTCCCCATCGAAACATATCTAAAGTGGATGTCTATAGGTAGATAAAATTAAATTCAATATGAAAATAATTTTTTTTATAATGTAATAATGGCAGAAATGGCCATTTTATATTTGTATTTTAATAACGCTGCCACGTGGCGACCTTTGAATGGGGCCGCGTGGTAGCGCTGGCATGCGTTCAATTTGCTGAGTGCAGCAGCAAAGTGCTGCGTTTTGGGCCACACTTGCAATATTACGACGTCGTTTTCTGTTGAACCGGGCCACCATACGCACATGCTCCTCACGTGCCTCCTGCATGAACCTTACTTTTCACGGTGCGTGCAGACGAACCTGCAGTGCTGGGTTCATCCATTTTTCTTTTTTTTTTGTCTTTCCTATTTTTTGCCACTTGGAAACCCTATGAGCTTGCCGATTCAAGAATGCATTTGCTCTATCGTCTATGAACTGAAATCTTTAAATCGCATGAAAGATGAAAGACCTAGAACCCTATCTGAACTATCAAAACAACTGAGAAAATATGAGTTGAAACCTCTAGACCTGATGTGCTATTCTCTCCTCTATCGTCTATGAACTGAATAGCAAGGAAAAACGAGAATAAAAAATCAAAGACACAAGCAAAACCGATTAGGAAACTAGGAAAGCAACACACCAATAAAGTCTATTTGTGAAAAATATTGTGAATCAATTGAACATATTTTTAGGAAAAGAAGTGAGCAGGAAAAAAGAAAAATGGGAAAAACGAGAAATCAAAACCCTAAGAATGTTAGGGAAAAGAAGTTAATATCGATAAAGGAATGTTATAAATGACAAAAGCGCAAATCAACTCTATAAACGCATTAGAACCATCAATGGAAAAGAATCGTATGACAAAGGCAAAAACTACCATCGAAACCAGGACACTAGAAATATAAAAATCAGAAGTTCATATCAAAATAAGTTAGGATGAAAATATGTTCTTGGAATTGTTGTGAGATTGGGATAAGAAATATTTGGACTGAGATAGAAACCTTTTGTAAAATAGAAAATATACAACTTTTGGTTCTTATGGAAACAAGAACTGATTCGCAACCCCCCGAGGCCGTTTGGAAAAAGGCAGGCTTTCATTAGATCTGTTGGGTTGCTGCGAGGGGAAGATCGGGAGGGATCTGCACCTTATGGAAAGACTACCGAATCCCTAGTGAGAGAATCTCTATTATGAGAACGGACAATCGATTCATCACTATGAAAATAGAAGACAATAACATTAGTTCGTCATTTGCTTGTTGTTTTGTTTATGCGCCCGCCTAAAATGTCTTATTACCTCTTGGTCCAGGCTCATAAACAAAACAACAAGCAAAGGACAAAATGTCTTAAAATACGTGCAAGCCTTAGCCTTAGCCGAGTGGGGTGATGATCAAATTATATACTTATTTGTTGAAGCAATGGGGGTGGCAAGTTTGGCTCGCGATGAGTTGGTTTACTGTTCAATCGTCATCTTTAGAGGAAGTCAACTGATGTTCTTATTCCAAGAACGTTCTTCTCTGATCAAAGACCTTAATAACTCAACTCCGGCGGCTTTAGGTCCGGGAGATAATAAGAGCTCTTCTATTTTCTCTCTTGAATCGGATCCATGTCTTTGAGGTCAGAGGGGGATATTTATAGGGAAACCAAGCGAGCAGCAGGCGGACGACCTCGTGGTTTTTACATAGGACACATGTAATGCATGCCTTTACGCTTAGGGGTATAGGAAATACACGTGGTACTATTAGAGATGAGGTGGTTGAGCCAGCAAGCTGCTTGCTAGGGTCCCGGAGAGACACGAGGTACTTGGGGGACCTATCCTGGTTCTTACGTGGGTTTATACTAAGATTTAGGTCGCGAGGAAATATGGGTCAAGGTTGTTGAGGGTGTTGGGTTTGGTCGGGACTTGACCGAGTACCTTATTTGCGAAGAGTCTTGTAGTGAGGCAAGATGTCTTTTTGCGTTGGGTGGCCTATTTATGACGTCATACGTGTGTTATTTAATAGACCTATTTTCTATGGCATCATCATATCTCCTCGTAACCCGATCGCGAGCTATACGTCGTTCGCGATTAGGTTTCGACAAGCACAATGCTTCTTGCCAAAAAGCCGGTTCATTGGGTGGGCCTTGATTTGGCCTAACGTGTTTTTCGGCCCACTTAATGGGGTGACCCCACAAAGACCTATAAGTGGGGTTTTTGCCTTATTATTCCTTATTTCATATTTCTGAACAAACAAAGAGGAGAGAGAGAGAGAGTCCAAGGGTTTTTTGTGCTCCCAGAGAAACGAGATCGGAGTTAGGTGGTGGTCCGTTCATCAGTCTTCCAAGATTTACCGGCGTTTCTCTTCTATATTTCTCAAGTAAGTGTTCTTCGATCCGTCTCTTGCCTTGTTTGATTTCTAGGTTTACGCTTGTTTCTTATTGCCTTTTAGGGCAAAGGGACACAACCCTTAGTGGTGGAACCACCCTCCTCTGGTGAGGGGTACTGTTAGGAGGAAAATCAAGTATGAAATATAAATTTCAAATTCGAATCACTGATCTCCGCTAATTAATTACAAGACTTCCTCCCGCTATAGTAAAAGGTAGTCAGGATCGATCCGCGAGGAAGCATGTCAGCGCTCGCCTTTTCAGTTCCAAAAAACAATGCTAATTCGACTCAGGAAGTACTCGACTTTGACTAGGCTTAGTCAACTTTGACTACTCAGTCTGCAAAACAGAAAACAAAAGCGCAAAAACGAAAGAAAAGCACTCAACCTCGACTAAATAGTACTGGACGTCAACTAGGTGGTACTCGTCATCGACTAGATTTGCTCGATTTCGAGTAAGAACAGAAACTAAAATTGTAACTTGCCACGAAATAAACATGAAATTGGTGAACGAATTCAATAAACTTAAATACTTCCAAGATCAGGGTTTCAATACCACAACAATAACCATGTAAAATAACACTGATAATGCATATTTTAGATAGGCATTATAGATATAATTAGGTTAGTTAGGTTGCATTCCGTGCTTGCTTTGTCGTTAAATTGCATCTTGTTTTTATTTTAGAAGAGTTCGGATTCTGCGCAATTTTGTGTTTATCTCGCAGATTGAATCGGAACACATTTGGGAGATGCAATATCTCGAAGAGGAACACAAGATACATGGGAAGGAACAAGGAAGAAGAAGCAAGACGAGAAGAGAAGCCGCAAAGAAAGCAAAGACCACGGCAAGAACAACGTGCCGCGGGCGCCGCAGAAGTGCCGCGGGCGCCGCAGCTGCACCCGCCGCAGCGGGGTGCAAAAGAGACATTTGCGGCGGGCGCCGCAACACTTGCGGCGGCCGCCGCATGTACGGACAGCGCGTATGCGCCGTTTTGGGAAACCCTAGTTTTTATCTATGTTTGTTTGGAGGCCGAATGGGATCTTTTTATTAGGCACTTTTATGTTATTTTTGAGGACCTTTGATTCTATTCTTTCAACCATTAGACACTTTAGAGATTTTGAGCTATGTCTTCCATGAGGAACTAAACTCATCTATTCTGCTTGCAATTTGAAGCTTTATTCGGATTGATTGTGAGTTTCTAATTCTCGCTCCTTATTTCCTATTTGTGAATGCTTCAACTTCTTTGTGCTTGATTGATTATTGTTTTGTTCTATCTTGACTGATCAACTTGGTAGAATCAATCCAATCGCTAAGGTTTTGTAGATTCCTGGTTGTGAACCTTAACCTAAGTGGCAAACTTATTCCTTTAGGGCTGGTTGAACTAATTGAATAAGTAGGAAGTTGAATGTGTTGTTAAATCCTTTTTTAGGGACTGCAAATACCTTGGCTAATCTCTGAACTTAAGGCTATCAATTGGGTTAAATCCTTCTTTAGGGACTGTTCGATTGATAAGGGTTGCTAGGACTGGTTGGACTAGTAACTATATTAGGTCGGGACAAGGCCATTCATAGGAAACGTAATAGGACGAGAAGAAGTTACAATGATCGCTTCAATCCAATAAAGTGGAAAATTGTAGGTGGAATTGCTTCTCTCATCTGTCTAAGCCAAATTCACTTACTCTGCGTTCATTACTTTACATCAAAACTTTCACACTAAAACCCCCCTTTTGGTTACTTAATCGGCATAAAAATCACACTTGAATCATAAATTTCCCTGTGGGATCGACCTCTTGCTTATTACTATACTAGTTATAGGTTTGAGTTTTCTTTGGCGGAATCAACGACAGGTTTCCCCTCCGTCAAACACATAAAGGCATAAAAGATCATGCTTTTCATCAAATAACTTTCATTATTAACAAGTAGGAATATAGAGGCTTTCACATAAACCCTAATTGTTACTAACCCTTTTTCACATAATTAATCCAAGTTTATATTACGATCACTTTCGCTTCAATAACACAAACAAGTATCACCTTCAACTTTCGCACAAGAATCATGCTCATAGGGATAGAAGATGAAATCGCATCAAAAGATTGTACCTTTTTGCATTACCTTACATGGCTACCGTCGGGCGTCGGGCTCACCCCGACCCTAGAAGTTGGGTGACTACTCACTCTTCATCATCAAGAAACTCATCAATAACAAAAGAAACTAAATTGCATTAAATCAAATAAAAAAACTTACAACCGAATAACGCCAAAACGTCTCTCGACAATCTCCACCTTACTCGGCCATAAGCTCTCTCTCCTAACTCTCTAACTATTCTGTTCTGAGTAAATTGGAATAAGATGCCTAAAAATCAGCCCCTAAGGCTTTATTTGTAGTGTTCATTCCCTAGCTAATCTAGGAAAGAACAATCCATCTATCTCTAAAATTATCTATCTAAAACATTAAGCTAAAACATGGAAATAAAACAATTAAATCTATAGGGAAACTAACACTAATGTGGATAAATCCTCTTTCTCTTGATAGATCTTCATGTGGATGGATAGAATTCCACATATCTTGGCTTGCAAGTAACTCTATCTTCTGGGACACAACTCGATCTCGGACTCGGACTCGTCACTGGGCTACTCAACGTCGACCAGGTTACTTGACATCGAGTAGGGTCTTCTCCTTCTGGGTTGTACTCAAGCTCGAGCAGGTTCCGGGCTTGACGGGTTGTACTCGACATCGAGTACGTCTACTCGACATCGAGTAGATGGTGGCTCCTCGAGTGGCTCTCTGCTCGTCCTGCTCGGTTTGGACTTGAAGTACTCGATATCAACCAAGTCTGGTCGATATCGACCAGTTGTGTCGAGTACTTCTTTCCTTGTTTGCAACTCGATTTGTCCTGGTTTAGCTGCTCCTTGACCTCGGACTTTGTGTAGTTGACTTCGAGCTTTTCATCCTTTCTCCGAATTGCTATCAATTGCCTCGATTTCTGCGAAATTAAACAGAAACTAACGTAGACTCCGTAATTTGGCAAATAAACATAAACTACATTGATTCTGTACTATTCTAACCCAAATGCATGAATGTATGCAAAAATCGATATAAAAGCAAGTATAAAACATGGCAAAATAGGCTCACAACAAACACCTCATACTTAAGCTTGCTTGTCCTCAAACAATACTTTTAATGGTCATTCAGGGGAAGAAATAAAACTCTCAACATCTTAGATTCATTTCCATATCTCCCTGCAATCAATCGCCATCCTCAAAAAGGTACTTATGCCACAAATCCATGTCTGTGCAATAAAAAGCAACTTCACACACAAAAGGAGGGTTATGCAAAAACAATTATTGTGTGGCAAAGCATTAATAATCAAGAGGACTTTAGTTAAGCTCATGGTGAAGAAAAGGTAAAAGGTTAAGTGGTAGGCTTTATTTGGGAAATGTGGTGCTTATAATCCGAGGAGAATTACTTGTTGTTGCAAGAGTAAATCGAGTATTGAAATAAATATAAAATATAGATCAGACTGACTTCCCTGTCTCAGCAAATAAATACAAGACTTCCTCCCGTTGTAGTAAGAGAAAATCAGGATCGAATCCACGAGGAAGCACGTCAGCAGTTCTCAGGTAGCTATAAATTCTCACAGAAGCAGCAGAAAGACAGAAACACAGAAAGGAAAGAAACAAATAAACCCGGCAAGGGCAAACAAAACAAAAGCAAAGAACAAAGCAAGAAATAAAGCAAAGCAAGGATACAGAAGCTACTCGAGGTCGAGTAACTGTCCTCTAGATCGACAAGAAACATAAAACACAAACTTGCAGATTTTCGACAGAAATAAACTTCAATATATTAAAAGACCTCCAAGGCCAGGGTTTCAACACCACAACGATAACCATGCAAAGTAACACACAAAGGCATAAAAGATCATGCTTTCCATCAAATAACTTTCGTCATTAACAAATAGGCATATAGAGGCTTTCGCATAAACCCTAATTGTTACTAACCCTTTTTCACATAATTAATCCAAGTTGCATTAAGATCACTTTCGCTTCAATAACACAAACAAGGATCACCTTCAACTCTCGCAAAAGAATCATGCTCATAGGGATAGAAGATGAATTGCACAAAAGATCTGACCTTTATCGCATCGCCTCACATGGCCACCGTCGGGCTCACCCCAGCCCCAGAAGTGGGTGGACTACTCACGCCTCATCGCAATCGCAGACATTGATGTATAAAAAGAAACTTGCATTAAACTAAATTCAAAGCCTTTTACAATCCTGGCAATCAACTTTCGCAGAAAGCCAAAACCCTAAAAACCTTAGAACTCCTAAACCTCTCTGTGGAACTAACTAATTGTGTGTCTTGGAATGAATGAAAAACCAGCCCCATGGGCTTTATTTATAGCCTTCTAACCCTTGCTATTCAAGGATAGAATATCTATATCTATATCTAAAATTATATCTAAAATCCTTAAAGATAAATAAATGGTTTTAAGGAATTAAATCAAAAAGGAAAAGATAATTCTAAAGTGGGTAAGTCTTCATGTCTTGATAGATCGCCTTCCTTGGATAGATGATGATAGAATCGGATAGATCTTCGCGCCCAAGCAACCCCAAGTCGAGTAGGATTCATCAAAACCGAGTAACGCGGCTCTGGAGGTCTACTCGATCTCGACCAGGGTCTTGTCGATCTCGAGTAGCCCTCGTCTGTCTCAAGTAGCCCTCGTCTGTCTCTAGTAGCCGGTGCTCGACAAGGCTCGGACATGGCTCGGAGGTCTAGTCGATCTCGAGTAGCCCTACTCTGTCTCGAGTAGAGGTGGTCTGCGTCTTCGTCTTCGGCTTCTCGGCTCGGCACAGCTCGTCGACTCCGGACATGGCTCGTCGATCTCGACCAAGTCTACTTGAGATCGAGTAGGGTTCCGGGAGTCGGGTTGTCTCTGACTCAGTGTCCTCGACCAGCCCTACTCGACCAGGTGTGGTCGAACAACCCTTGTCGAGATCGAGTAGAGGCTTGTCGATCTCGAGTAGAGTTCTCTCAGCTTTCTGTTCTGTTCTTGAAACGCACTTTCCTGAGTCCTCGTTTGTCGGATTGACGCATATGACCATGCGTTGGAAAGCTCTTTTCGAGGGCTACAACTCTCATGAAGACATCAAAGCTTGATTCAGAACGAAGAATGATGAAAAATGGCCTTTTCTCCAGCTGCACCATTCTTGGCTTCTCCATGAGTTTCCTTTAAGCTCCAAAGTGCGTCCGATTTCTGCGAAATATAACCAAAACTTGTGTAGACCTCCATATATTGCAAATAAGTGTAAACTACACAGATTCTGTATTGTTCTAACCCAAATGAATGCAATGTATACAGAAATCGATATAAAAGTTACTGTAAAACATGGCAGATTCAGCTCACAACAAACACCCCATACTTAAGCTTGCTTGTCCTCAAGCAATACTTTTATTTGTCATTCAGGGGAAGAATTCAAAACTCTCAACATCTTAGATTCATTCTCATATGTCCCCTGCAATCAATTACCATCATCGAAAAGGTACTAGTGTCACAGATTCATGCATGTGCAAATATATCAAAGCAACATCTACTCACAAAAGGAGGGTTGTGCAAATACAATTCATTCATGACAAGGCATTGATAATCAAGAAGACTTTAATTAAGCTCATGAAGGAGTAGATTTGGTAAAAGGCTAAAGGTGGGCAATGTTTGGCAATGTGGTGCTAATGATCCGGGGAAATGGAGTATTTCCAAACTTGAGTTTCCACATTCCTTCTCCATATAATTCATCACCTTTCATAATGATTTTATTCATAATAATGCTTTTACCTCTCTAACCTCAGCACTGCCTTCTCGCGAGTCGCAAACATGGGTGTCATGAATGGCCCCGGATACTTAGTGCTTTGGACTCCTCACAATGTGTCCCATCTCTCCAAACTATTATCTCAGAGAGCAGGGTCAATCTACCTTTATCTCCTGAGGTGATTGGATTTTCTTTCACTCATTAAATTTTCCATATATTTCAAACAATTTCCTTGCCAAACTCCAATAATGATAATAATCACAACAACCATATAACATCTCCATAATGTAACATCATTCTCAACATAATCCCCGGATAAGGTAAAGAATGGAAAATATTTTAGATCATGTGGAGCAATATTTGAAATAAGGCATATTATGGCTTTTTGTGATGCATAAGCATAGGTAAGGCTAGGAATAAACAATGAGCATTATATGGAAATATAAAGTCCTCCATCATCTTATCATGCAACATGTCAAAAGCAACTTCAAATTTTACCTCCTTTCATGGTTTTCAAGAAAATAATGCACTTCATTGTGACTTCCCTTTACTAGGCAATTTCATGCTATATCTCTAATGAATCCAATTTTGCATCGTCGAGTTCAATATAAGCTTCCATGACATTATTCAAAAATTTCAATGGGGGTCATTTTTTCAAATTTTTTGGAAAACATGCATATAAGCACATAAATCAAATATGAATTCCAAAATAGCCATGTAGCAATTCAAAGAAAATAATGCACACATAGTGTTAAATATGATCAATATGCATGAAGTAAGCCCTTCCCCCACCCCATACTTAAATATTACAGTGTCCTCACTGTATAAAAACAAGGGTAAAGAAAGAAACTCACAAGACAGGTGTGCAGTGCCTCAAAATTTTGAATGGAGCGCCTCCTAGACCGAGTATTCATGTAGCTTGGTTCTATCCATGGACCTGAAAAGTAGAAGACATATACCCATAATAGCAAAACTAAAAAGTGTTCAAAACCAAAAACAAAAAACAAAAAACAAAGTCTCAAATGTCCTAAAAAGTCTATGTACATGCTCTAGATTTTATAGTCGCTAGGCCGACTTTCCATTAATGCTCAAGGTGGCATCTGCAGGGCCCATGTAGCTTGGGCCTCAAATAAGACTCCATTCTTGTCCATCAGCTGTAATCCTTCATAATGGATCTTGTTCACCACGAACGGTCCCATCCGCTTCTTGTTGAATTTGTTGGGAAACCAATGATCCTTTGATTTAGAGACAGAGTTTGTCTCCAACTTCATACTCCTTAGGCTCATCATTGGATATCCTGCACAATCGCACATACCAAGGCAGACCTTTCCCATGTATAGATAAATCTTTAATGGAAATAGGAGAAGAAAGATCCATACCTTGACTCACCTTTGCGGAAACGGAATCGGGGACAACGGTGTTTGGTCGATCTCGACTAGGGTTAGTCGATCTCGACAAGTCTGCTGGTCCTGATGGTGATCTGCTCGATGATTCAGAAGTCGACGAAGACAGGGTCTGGTCGATCTCGACGAGCCTGGTCGACCTCGACAAGGGCTCTGGTCCTGGTGTGTTGCTCGTCGAGGAAGGCAGGTCTGGTGGCGCCGGGTGGTGGTCGATCTCGACAAGGGTGGTCGAGATCGACAAGGGCTCTTCTGGCTCTGGTGGTGTGCTCGAGGAAGCAGGGACTGGTGGCTCCGAGTTGTGGTCGACCTCGACGAGCCTACTCGAGATCGAGTAGGGTGGCTCCTCTGGTTTGCTGCTCGACAAAGCCGGCTCTAGTGGAGTCTCCTTGGTCTGGTCGAGATCGACTAGGGTTCTACTCGAGGTCGAGGAGCCCTGGTCGATCTTGACCCCATACTTAGCTCCTGTCAAGGCATCGGAGAAATAATTAATCCACAACGACTTACCTTGCTCTGTGTCGATTGGATTTTCTGTGTTCTCCTTGAGGATTGCCATGATCTCCTCCACCTAGGCCTCCATGTCCCTCTTTTCTATCTCTTCAGGGGTCATATTTCTGACCTTGGGTTCCCCGCAGGTGATGTAGCCAGCTGAGATAGATTTGACCTCTTCCATTGGACCAGTATGCCTTTCAGTTTTGTTAAAGGAATACTCAATGACCTCATCGCTGATGTTGAAGGTGAGCACTCCTTTCCTTACGCTTATGTTGGCATCCACCGTCGCCAAGAATGGTCTTTCTAAGATAATTGGACAAGCAGGATCTTCTTGCATATCAACTATTAAGAAATCAGCAAGGACGAAGAATTTACCTACTTGTACTGGGACATTTTCCACCATGCCTGTTGGAATGACCACCGTGTTGTTGGCCATGTATAGTCTAGCATCCACAGGCTCCAAGGCACCTATCTTAATCTTGGACCAAATCGTTAAAGGCATAATACTAACACTAGCTCCAAGATCACATAGGGCATTAATTTTGTATGGACCAAATCCAATAGTTATAGCAAACTTACCTGGATCCGGCCTCTTCTCCAATATGTCCAGATGGCTGCACTCCTCTGTGATTTCTGCCATCGATCGCTTTTTGCTCAGGATCTCCTTCAGGAACTTGACATAGGATGGCATTTCATTGAGAGCTTCTGTGAAGGGGATGGTGACGTTGAGCTTCTGAAGCATCTTGATGAAGCGCTGAAACTTTTTCTCCGTCGGGTCCTTTAGAGATTTTGTGGGGAAAGGCAGCTTCTTTTTCTGCGTCGGAGCCAGAACAGACGTCGGAGTTGCTGCAGATTTCTCTACGTCGACCAGGGGCTCCTCGACATCGACAAGGCCTTTGTCGACATCGACCAGATTGGGCCCAGTCGAGTGGATGTGTGGTGCAGACGAAGATTTTGGCAGGCTCTCCTCGAGGTCGACGAGTCCTTTGTCGAGGTCGACTAGTCCTTTGTCGAGATCGACCACGGCTTTATCGAGATCGAATTGTTGTTCCTCGTCGTTCTACTGGTTCCCGACCTCCGGCTCTTGCATTTGATGACCGGTTCTGAGTTTTACAGCAGCGACGTGTCCAGTCTTTCCCTTAGGATTTGGTTCTGAAGACCCTGGAAGTGTCCCTGACTGTCTGGGGATTCCGGCTGCTAGCTGACCAATCTGTGTATCAACTGATTTCCTCCAGATATTAATTTCCCCAAGCCTAGAGTTGACACCTTGCATTTGAGTATAGACGGAGTTGAAAGATTGCCTAGTTTCTGAATGGTTCCTCCGTATTTCCTCTAGGACTGTCTGTATATCATCCTTCTTTTGATCCCTTTCTGGATGTCCTGGAGCTCTGTAGGGCGGGGGATTCCTAGGGACACCTTGGTTCCAGTGTGGTTGCTGAAACCTTTGGTCCCCCATGTAGCGATTGGGTCCCCCTGCGTAAGCTACATCCTCATGATGCTCTGCCATCCTGACTTGCTCTGTGTGTGGGCACTCAGGAGTGGTGTGCCTTTGCGATCCGCATTCTATGCAAGGCTGGTTGACAGAGAGATATTTGACTTGCTTGAGGAGCTTCTTATTCTGGTCTCTGTAGTATTGCTCCCTAACATCAGGATCAATCTCTTTAGATGGCTCATATAGGGGCATGGATGGTGTTGGCCTGGCGTATGGGTTCTCTTCATAGGTTACAGTAGACCCATACTTGTTGTCGTAGTTGGTGAGCTTCTCTAGCACACCCCATGCGTCACTTGGCGGCATCGTCAGATACTCGTAGCGAGTATAATTGTTGATTCTGTCCTTAGTGACTTGATCCAGAGAGTTGAAGAAGATCTCCTTGATGATGTAGGGTGGCTGTCCATGAGTAGGGCAAGATCGCAGAAGTTCCTTGTAGCGCTCCCATGCCTTTGCCAGTGGTTCCCCTTTCTGCTTTTTGAAGGCGGTGATTTTTGTTGTTGCAGGAGGATTGTCAAGTATGAAATAAATATGAAATATAGATCAGACTGACTTCCCTGTCTCAGCAAATAAATACTAGACTTCCTCCCGTTGTAGTAAGAGAAAAGTCAGGATCGAATCCACGAGGAAGCACGTCAGCAGTTCTCATGTAGTTATCAGATTCTCACAACAGCAGCAGAAAAGACAGAAACACAGAAAGGAAAGAAACAAATAAACCCGGCAAGGGCAACTAAAACAAAAGCAAAGAAGCAAAACAAAGACAGAAATAAAAGCAAAGCAAATAAAGAACAAAGCAAAAAAAAACGAAAGCAAAGACAAAAAGTAACTCGAGGACACAGAAGCTGGTCGATCTCGACAAGCTGTCCTCTAGGTCGACAAAACAATAACTCAGAATCGAAAACGAAGCAACTCGACAAAACAAGCCAACTCGATCTCGACCACTACTACTCGACTTCGACAAAGGAAAGCAAAGACAGAAACTTTAAATCGACAAAAGCAGAAGAAAAGAGAACTCGACTAAGACAACCCCTCCTCGACCTCGACAAGAGTAACTCGAGATCGACAAAGGCTGGTCTATGTCGACTAAGAACAGAAACTTAAAACTTTGCAGAATTGAAGACAGAATGCAGAAATTTGACAGAAATAAACTTCAATATATTAAAAGACCTCCAAGGCCAGGGTTTCAACACCACAACGATAACCATGCAAAACAACACATAAAGGCATAAAAGATCATGCTTTCCATCAAATAACTTTCGTTATTAACAAATAGGCATATAGAGGCTTTTGCATAAACCCTAATTGTTACTAACCCTTTTTCACATAATTAATCCAAGTTGCATTAAGATCACTTTCGCTTCAATAATACAAACAAGGATCACCTTCAACTCTCGCAAAAGAATCATGCTCATAGGGATAGAAGATAAATTGCACAAAAGATCTGACCTTTATCGCATCGCCTCACATGGCCACCGTCGGGCTCACCCCAGCCCCAGAAGTGGGTGGACTACTCACGCCTCATCGCAATTGCAGACATTGATTGATGAAAAGAACTAAATTGCATAAACTAAATTCAAAGCCTTTTACAATCTTGGCAATCAACTTTCACTGTAAGCCAAAACCTTAAAAACCCTAGAACCCCTAAACTGTATCTCTTAATGGAACTACTTGTCTCTGACTGAAATTGAATTGGAATGGAATGAATAAAACTGAGCCCCCTAGGGCCTTATTTATAGTGACTAAACCTTGCTAATCAAGGAAATAATCATCTATCTCTATCTAAATCTATATCTAAAATTATATCTAAAAGCCTTAAAGATAAATAAATGTTTAAATGGAAATAAATCCATAAGGAAAGGATAAAACTAATAAGGGTAGATCTTCATGTCTTGATAGATTGCGTCTTCCATAGATAGAACTTGATGTATTTGGATAGAATCTTCCGCCTTCGCGACCAAGGAAAGCCAAGTCTACTCGGACAGGTCATCGACGACGCGTTTCTGGGCACTGCTCTAGCCGACCTCGACAAGGCTTGGTCGACTTCGAGTAGGATTCGTCGTCTGGTGCTTGATGTGGCTCGTCATGGCTTCCTGGGCTCGTCGACCTCGAGTTGGTCTCGTCGACTTCGACAAGGGCTAGGGCCATCGACTAAACCTCCTCGGGTTGCTCAGACATGGCTCAGGGCGGCTCGTCGATCTCGACAAGGGTTAGTCGAGATCGAGTAGAGGTGGCTCGGCCTCTCCTCCTCGGTTTGGTGTGCTCGACCGGCTCGGACAAGGGCTCAGGCGCTCGTCGACTTCGACAAGTCCTAGTCGACTTCGAGTACGGTGGCTCGCCGACTAGGGTTTCTCGAGCAGCTCTCCTCGAGGGACTCCGGATCTGGTGCTGTGGCTTCGTCGACCTCGAGTAACGGTCCTCGAGATCGAGTTGGCTTCGGAGCTCGGGGAGCTTGGTTCTCGATCATGGCTTTGTCGACTAGGTTGTGCCCGGACATGCTCGTCTAGGTCGAGTAGGCTTACTCGAGATCGAGTAGCCTCGACTCTCAGACTTGTTCGCTGCTTTGACCTTGGACTTCTGTAGTGGTTTTCCGAGCATTTCCGACCTTCTGTAGAATTGCTGTAAATGCCTCAATTTCTGCGATTTAAACAGAAACTGGTGTAGATTCCATAATTTTGGCAAATAAACATAAACTACACAGATTCTGTACTATCTTAACCCAAATGCATGAAATGTATACAGAAATTGATATAAAAGTTACTGTAAAACATGGCAGATTCCGCTCACAACAAACACCCCATACTTAAGCTTGCTTGTCCTCAAGCAATAGTTTTAATTGTCATTCAGGGGAAGTAATAAAAACTCTCAACATCTTAGATTCATTCTTATATGTTCCTGCAATCAATTACCATCCTCGAAAAGGTACTAGTGTCACAGATCCATGCATGTGCAAATATGTAAAAGCAACATCTACTCATAAAAGGAGGGTTATGCACAAATAATTTTTGTGTGCCAAAGCATCGATAATCAAGAAGACTTTAATTTAAGCTCATGAAGGAGTAGATTGGTAAAAGGCTAAAAGGTGGGCAATTTTTGGCAATGTGGTGCTTTTATGATCCGGGGAAATGGATCACTTTCAAACTTGAATTTCCACATTCCTTCTTCCTTTGATTCATCACCTTTCATAAAGCTTTTATTCATAATAATGCTTTTACCTCTCTAACCTCAGCACTGCCTTCTCGCGAGTCGCAAACATGGGTGTCATGAATGTCCCCGGATACTTAGTGCTTTGGACTCCTCACAATGTGTCCCATCTCTCCAAACTATTATCTCAGAGAGCAGGGTCAATCTACCTTTATCTCCTGAGGTGATTGGATTTTCTTTCACTCATTAAATTTTCCATATATTTCAAATAATTTCCTTCCAAACTCCAAATATGATATATAACACAAACACCATATAACATCTCCATAATGTAACATCATTCTCAACATAATCCCCGGATAAGGTAAAGAATGGAAATATTTAGATCATGTGGAGCAATATTTGAAATAAGGCATATTATGGCTTTTGTGATGCATAAGCATAGGTAAGGCTAGGAATTAACAATGAGCATTATATGGAAATATAAAGTCCTCCATCATTTTATCATGCAACATGTCAAAAGCAAATTCAAATTTTACCTCCTTTCATGGTTTTCAAGAAAATAATGCACTTCATTGTGACTTCCCTTTACTAGGCAATTTCATGCTATATCTCTAATGAATCCAATTTTGCATCGTCGAGTTCAATATAAGCTTCCATGACATTATTCAAAAAAAAAATATTTCCTTGATTAGCAATTTCTCAGGTAAAGCCATAATATGCAAAAAAATATAGATCAGAAAGACTTCCCTGTCTCAGCAAATAAATACAAGACTTCCTCCCGTTGTAGTAAGAGAAAAGTCAGGATCGAATCCACGAGGAAGCACGTCAGCAGTTCTCAGGTAGCTATCAGATTCTCGCAACAGCAGCAGAAAAGACAGAAACACAGAAAGGAAAGAAACAAATAAACCCGGCAAGGGCAACTAAAACAAAAGCAAAGAAGCAAAACAAAGACAGAAATAAAAGCAGAGCAAATAAAGAACAAAGCAAAAAAAATGAAAGCAAAGACAAAAAGTAACTCGAGGACACAGAAGCTGGTCGATCTCGACAAGCTGTCCTCTAGGTCGACAAAACAGTAACTCAGAATCGAAAACGAAGCAACTCGACAAAACAAGCCAACTCGATCTCGACCACTACTACTCGACTTCGACAAAGGAAAGCAAAGTCAGAAACTTTAAATCGACAAAAGCAGAAGAAAAGACAACTCGACTAAGACAACCCCTCCTCGACATCGACAAGAGTAACTCGAGATCGACAAAGGCTGGTCTATGTCGACTAAGAACAGAAACTTAAAACTTTGCAGAATTGAAGACAGAATGCAGAAATTTGACAGAAATAAACTTCAATATATTAAAAGACCTCCAAGGCCAGGGTTTCAACACCACAACGATAACCATGCAAAACAACACATAAAGGCATAAAAGATCATGCTTTCCATCAAATAACTTTCGTTATTAACAAATAGGCATATAGAGGCTTTCGCATAAACCCTAATTGTTACTAACCCTTTTTCACATAATTAATCCAAGTTGCATTAAGATCACTTTCGCTTCAATAATACAAACAAGGATCACCTTCAACTCTCGCAAAAGAATCATGCTCATAGGGATAGAAGATAAATTGCACAAAAGATCTGACCTTTATCGCATCGCCTCACATGGCCACCGTCGGGCTCACCCTAGCCCCAGAAGTGGGTGGACTACTCACGCCTCATCGCAATTGCAGACATTGATTGATGAAAAGAACTAAATTGCATAAACTAAATTCAAAGCCTTTTACAATCTTGGCAATCAACTTTCGCTGTAAGCCAAAACCTTAAAAACCGTAGAACCCCTAAACTGTATCTCTGAATGGAACTACTTGTCTCTGACTGAAATTGAATTGGAATGGAATGAATAAAACTGAGCCCCCTAGGGCCTTATTTATAGTGACTAAACCTTGCTAATCAAGGAAATAATCATCTATCTCTATCTAAATCTATATCTAAAATTATATCTAAAAGCCTTAAAGATAAATAAATGTTTAAATGGAAATAAATCCATAAGGAAAGGATAAAACTAATAAGGGTAGATCTTCATGTCTTGATAGATTGCGTCTTCCATAGATAGAACTTGATGTATTTGGATAGAATCTTCCGCCTTCGCGACCAAGGAAAGCCAAGTCTACTCGGACAGGTCATCGACGACGCGTTTCTGGGCACTGCTCTAGCCGACCTCGACAAGGCTTGGTCGACTTCGAGTAGGATTCGTCGTCTGGTGCTTGATGTGGCTCGTCATGGCTTCCTGGGCTCGTCGACCTCGAGTTGGTCTCGTCGACTTCGACAAGGGCTAGGGCCATCGACTAAACCTCCTCGGGTTGCTCAGACATGGCTCAGGGCGGCTCGTCGATCTCGACAAGGGTTAGTCGAGATCGAGTAGAGGTGGCTCGGCCTCTCCTCCTCGGTTTGGTGTGCTCGACCGGCTCGGACAAGGGCTCAGGCGCTCGTCGACTTCGACAAGTCCTAGTCGACTTCGAGTACGGTGGCTCGCCGACTAGGGTTTCTCGAGCAGCTCTCCTCGAGGGACTCCGGATCTGGTGCTGTGGCTTCGTCGACCTCGAGTAACGGTCCTCGAGATCGAGTTGGCTTCGGAGCTCGGGGAGCTTGGTTCTCGATCATGGCTTTGTCGACTAGGTTGTGCCCGGACATGCTCGTCTAGGTCGAGTAGGCTTACTCGAGATCGAGTAGCCTCGACTCTCAGACTTGTTCGCTGCTTTGACCTTGGACTTCTGTAGTGGTTTTCCGAGCATTTCCGACCTTCTGTAGAATTGCTGTAAATGCCTCAATTTCTGCGATTTAAACAGAAACTGGTGTAGATTCCATAATTTTGGCAAATAAACATAAACTACACAGATTCTGTACTATCTTAACCCAAATGCATGAAATGTATACAGAAATTGATATAAAAGTTACTGTAAAACATGGCAGATTCCGCTCACAACAAACACCCCATACTTAAGCTTGCTTGTCCTCAAGCAATAGTTTTAATTGTCATTCAGGGGAAGTAATAAAAACTCTCAACATCTTAGATTCATTCTTATATGTTCCTGCAATCAATTACCATCCTCGAAAAGGTACTAGTGTCACAGATCCATGCATGTGCAAATATGTAAAAGCAACATCTACTCATAAAAGGAGGGTTATGCACAAATAATTTTTGTGTGCCAAAGCATCGATAATCAAGAAGACTTTAATTTAAGCTCATGAAGGAGTAGATTGGTAAAAGGCTAAAAGGTGGGCAATTTTTGGCAATGTGGTGCTTTTATGATCCGGGGAAATGGATCACTTTCAAACTTGAATTTCCACATTCCTTCTTCCTTTGATTCATCACCTTTCATAAAGCTTTTATTCATAATAATGCTTTTACCTCTCTAACCTCAGCACTGCCTTCTCGCGAGTCGCAAACATGGGTGTCATGAATGTCCCCGGATACTTAGTGCTTTGGACTCCTCACAATGTGTCCCATCTCTCCAAACTATTATCTCAGAGAGCAGGGTCAATCTACCTTTATCTCCTGAGGTGATTGGATTTTCTTTCACTCATTAAATTTTCCATATATTTCAAATAATTTCCTTCCAAACTCCAAATATGATATATAACACAAACACCATATAACATCTCCATAATGTAACATCATTCTCAACATAATCCCCGGATAAGGTAAAGAATGGAAATATTTAGATCATGTGGAGCAATATTTGAAATAAGGCATATTATGGCTTTTGTGATGCATAAGCATAGGTAAGGCTAGGAATTAACAATGAGCATTATATGGAAATATAAAGTCCTCCATCATTTTATCATGCAACATGTCAAAAGCAAATTCAAATTTTACCTCCTTTCATGGTTTTCAAGAAAATAATGCACTTCATTGTGACTTCCCTTTACTAGGCAATTTCATGCTATATCTCTAATGAATCCAATTTTGCATCGTCGAGTTCAATATAAGCTTCCATGACATTATTCAAAAAAAAAATATTTCCTTGATTAGCAATTTCTCAGGTAAAGCCATAATATGCAAAAAAATATAGATCAGAAAGACTTCCCTGTCTCAGCAAATAAATACAAGACTTCCTCCCGTTGTAGTAAGAGAAAAGTCAGGATCGAATCCACGAGGAAGCACGTCAGCAGTTCTCAGGTAGCTATCAGATTCTCGCAACAGCAGCAGAAAAGACAGAAACACAGAAAAGAAAGAAACAAATAAACCCGGCAAGGGCAACTAAAACAAAAGCAAAGAAGCAAAACAAAGACAGAAATAAAAGCAGAGCAAATAAAGAACAAAGCAAAAAAAATGAAAGCAAAGACAAAAAGTAACTCGAGGACACAGAAGCTGGTCGATCTCGACAAGCTGTCCTCTAGGTCGACAAAACAGTAACTCAGAATCGAAAACGAAGCAACTCGACAAAACAAGCCAACTCGATCTCGACCACTACTACTCGACTTCGACAAAGGAAAGCAAAGACAAAAACTTTAAATCGACAAAAGCAGAAGAAAAGACAACTCGACTAAGACAACCCCTCCTCGACATCGACAAGAGTAACTCGAGATCGACAAAGGCTGGTCTATGTCGACTAAGAACAGAAACTTAAAACTTTGCAGAATTGAAGACAGAATGCAGAAATTTGACAGAAATAAACTTCAATATATTAAAAGACCTCCAAGGCCAGGGTTTCAACACCACAACGATAACCATGCAAAACAACACATAAAGGCATAAAAGATCATGCTTTCCATCAAATAACTTTCGTTATTAACAAATAGGCATATAGAGGCTTTCGCATAAACCCTAATTGTTACTAACCCTTTTTCACATAATTAATCCAAGTTGCATTAAGATCACTTTCGCTTCAATAATACAAACAAGGATCACCTTCAACTCTCGCAAAAGAATCATGCTCATAGGGATAGAAGATAAATTGCACAAAAGATCTGACCTTTATCGCATCGCCTCACATGGCCACCGTCGGGCTCACCCTAGCCCCAGAAGTGGGTGGACTACTCACGCCTCATCGCAATTGCAGACATTGATTGATGAAAAGAACTAAATTGCATAAACTAAATTCAAAGCCTTTTACAATCTTGGCAATCAACTTTCGCTGTAAGCCAAAACCTTAAAAACCTTAGAACCCCTAAACTGTATCTCTGAATGGAACTACTTGTCTCTGACTGAAATTGAATTGGAATGGAATGAATAAAACTGAGCCCCCTAGGGCCTTATTTATAGTGACTAAACCTTGCTAATCAAGGAAATAATCATCTATCTCTATCTAAATCTATATCTAAAATTATATCTAAAAGTCTTAAAGATAAATAAATGTTTAAATGGAAATAAATCCATAAGGAAAGGATAAAACTAATAAGGGTAGATCTTCATGTCTTGATAGATTGCGTCTTCCATAGATAGAACTTGATGTATTTATATAGAATCTTCCGCCTTCGCGACCAAGGAAAGCCAAGTCTACTCGGACAGGTCATCGACGACGCGTTTCTAGGCACTGCTCTAGTCGACCTCGACAAGGCTTGGTCGACTTCGAGTAGGATTCGTCGTCTGGTGCTTGATGTGGCTCGTCGTGGCTTCCTGGGCTCGTCGACCTCGAGTTGGTCTCGTCGACTTCGACAAGGGCTAGGGCCATCGACTAAACCTCCTCGGGTTGCTCAGACATGGCTCAGGGCGGCTCGTCGATCTTGACAAGGGTTAGTCGAGATCGAGTAGAGGTGGCTCGGCCTCTCCTCCTCGGTTTGGTGTGCTCGACCGGCTCGGACAAGGGCTCAGGCGCTCGTCGACTTCGACAAGTCCTAGTCGACTTCGAGTACGGTGGCTCGCCGACTATGGTTTCTCGAGCAGCTCTCCTCGAGGGACTCCGGATCTGGTGCCGTGGCTTCGTCGACCTCGAGTAACGGTCCTCGAGATCGAGTTGGCTTCGGAGCTCGGGGAGCTTGGTTCTCGATCATGGCTTTGTCGACTAGGCTGTGCCCGGACATGCTCGTCTAGGTCGAGTAGGCTTACTCGAGATCGAGTAGCCTCGACTCTCAGACTTGTTCGCTGCTTTGACCTTGGACTTCTGTAGTGGTTTTCTGAGCATTTCCGACCTTCTGTAGAATTGCTGTAAATGCCTCGATTTCTGCGATTTAAACAGAAACTGGTGTAGATTCCATAATTTTGGCAAATAAACATAAACTACACAGATTATGTACTATCTTAACCCAAATGCATGAAATGTATACAGAAATTGATATAAAAGTTACTGTAAAACATGGCAGATTCCGCTCACAACAATTTTCTGGCGGAGATGTGCTGTTTTGGCAGGTGGGAAGAATTTGTTCAGAAACTCTTGCTCTACTTGGGCCCAGGTTGTGAGTGATTTTGCTTTCAGCCCTTCCAGCCATTTCAGTGCAGGTCCAGCGAGAGACCAGCGAAAAGATTTCATCTTGACATATTCTAGAGTTGTACCTTCTGCTAGAGTACGACACATATCATGAAAATTAGTAATATGTTCAAGAGGACACTCATTAAATCTACCATAAAAGGCATTATTTTTAACCTCTATAAGAAATTGAGTGCGAATTTCAAAAGAGTTCTCAGGGATTAGAATCGCCGATTCAGGCACGATGAGAGTGGGATGCATATAATCCTCAGCAGTGATTGGATATTGGGCAAGCTCAGTTTCCGCTTGCCTCGCGCGTTCAGCTGCTTGTTCCCTTGCTGTTCTCTCAGCGGTGATAGCAGCATCCTTAGCGGCTAATTCCCTGGTAAGCCTAGCGATCAACTGTTCCTGTGTCTCCGCAGCTGCCATGGCTCTTTGTAGTTTAGCTCGGATGTGAAATAGGCGTTCCGGTTCGTCTAAGGCGTCAAACTCAGGTGTTTGACCAGAACGACGCATACACCTGCAAACTAACTCAAAGAAACAGTGAGAACTGACTACCTAAGGCGCGATTGATTGCTTCCCCAGAAACGGCGCCAATTTGTTGCGATGCAGGAGTAAATAGAGTATTGAAATAAATATAAGATATAGATCAGACTGACTTCCCTGTCTCAGCAAATAAATACAAGACTTCCTCCCGTTGTAGTAAGAGAAAATCAGGATCGAATCCACGAGGAAGCACGTCAGCAGTTCTCAGGTAGCTATAAATTCTCACAGAAGCAGCAGAAAGACAGAAACACAGAAAGGAAAGAAACAAATAAACCCGGCAAGGGCAACCAAAACAAAAGCAAAGAACAAAGCAAGAAATAAAGCAAAGCAAGGACACAGAAGCTACTCGAGGTCGAGTAACTGTCCTCTAGATCGACAAGAAACATAAAACACAAACTTGCAGATTTTCGACAGAATTCAGAAATTTGACAGAAATAAACTTCAATATATTAAAAGACCTCCAAGGCCAGGGTTTCAACACCACAACGATAACCATGCAAAGTAACACACAAAGGCATAAAATATCATGCTTTCCATCAAATAACTTTCGTCATTAACAAATAGGCATATAGAGGCTTTCGCATAAACCCTAATTGTTACTAACCCTTTTTCACATAATTAATCCAAGTTGCATTAAGATCACTTTCGCTTCAATAACACAAACAAGGATCACCTTCAACTCTCGCAAAAGAATCATGCTCATAGGGATAGAAGATGAATTGCACAAAAGATCTGACCTTTATCGCATCGCCTCACATGGCCACCGTCGGGCTCACCCCAGCCCCAGAAGTGGGTGGACTACTCACGCCTCATCGCAATCGCAGACATTGATGTATAAAAAGAAACTTGCATTAAACTAAATTCAAAGCCTTTTACAATCCTGGCAATCAACTTTCGCAGAAAGCCAAAACCCTAAAAACCTTAGAACTCCTAAACCTCTCTGTGGAACTAACTAATTGTGTGTCTTGGAATGAATGAAAAACCAGCCCCATGGGCTTTATTTATAGCCTTCTAACCCTTGCTATTCAAGGATAGAATATCTATATCTATATCTAAAATTATATATAAAATCCTTAAAGATAAATAAATGGTTTTAAGGAATTAAATCAAAAAGGAAAAGATAATTCTAAAGTGGGTAAGTCTTCATGTCTTGATAGATCGCCTTCCTTGGATAGATGATGATAGAATCGGATAGATCTTCGCGCCCAAGCAACCCCAAGTCGAGTAGGATTCATCAAAACCGAGTAACGCGGCTCTGGAGGTCTACTCGATCTCGACCAGGGTCTTGTCGATCTCGAGTAGCCCTCGTCTGTCTCGAGTAGCCCTCGTCTGTCTCTAGTAGCCGGTGCTCGACAAGGCTCGGACATTGCTCGGAGGTCTAGTCGATCTCGAGTAGCCCTACTCTGTCTCGAGTAGAGGTGGTCTACGTCTTCGTCTTCGGCTTCTCGGCTCGGCACAACTCGTCGACTCCGGACATGGCTCGTCAATCTCGACCAAGTCTACTTGAGATCGAGTAGGGTTCCGGGAGTCGGGTTGTCTCTGACTCAGTGTCCTCGACCAGCCCTACTCGACCAGGTGTGGTCGAACAGCCCTTGTCGAGATCGAGTAGAGGCTTGTCGATCTCGAGTAGAGTTCTCTCAGCTTTCTGTTCTGTTCTTGAAACGCACTTTCCCGAGTCCTCGTTTGTCGGATTGACGCATATGACCATGCGTTGGAAAGCTCTTTCCGAGGGCTACAACTCTCATGAAGACATCAAAGCTTGATTCAGAACGAAGAATGATGAAAAATGGCCTTTTCTCCAGCTGCACCATTCTTGGCTTCTCCATGAGTTTCCTTTAAGCTCCAAAGTGCGTCCGATTTCTGCGAAATATAACCAAAACTTGTGTAGACCTCCATATATTGCAAATAAGTGTAAACTACACAGATTCTGTATTGTTCTAACCCAAATGAATGCAATGTATACAGAAATCGATATAAAAGTTACTGTAAAACATGGTAGATTCAGCTCACAACATTACTCAAGCTTTCTTTCTTGCTTTGATGCACTTTCTCCTTCATAATTTCCACATCACTCATCCTCTCATAAATCACTCTTTGCTTTTTTCACTTATATTAACTTTACCTCTCTAACCTCAGCACTGCCTTCTCGCGAGTCGCAAACATGGGTGTCATGAATGGCCCCGGATACTTAGTGCTTCAGACTCCTCACATTGTTGTTCTATTCTGCGGAACTATTATCTCAACGCAGGCAGGGTCGATCTACCTTTATCTCCTGAGGTGACCTGATTTTCTTTTACTCATTAAATTTTCCATAAATTTGAAATCTCTTGCCAAACTTCAATAATGATATATAACACAAACACCATATGACAACATCCATAATATAACCTGTTGGAGGGTAAAAATTGACGAATTTTATTTTCTCGATTCATGATTACAAATTGTCACATTCATAAAATAAACAATGTGATAAATTGTATTCAAGTTAAATACAAATCCAATGTTGGGCCTGGAAAAGTCCATTGGAAGCCCAACCCTCACATACTCATCACATCAAAAAAAGAAAGGTTAGAAGTGCTAAATATAGCAGTTGAATGAGAGCCTTCAATCTCAACTGCTCTCTCCTACAGTTAATTTAAAGAAACTGGGGGAGTGGGTAGACTATCTAACTGCTCCTAATGCTATCTCTATAAAAGCTAATGTTGTAGTTTTCTTTAGGGGGACGGTTTTCTTCTGACTGACTTTCTTCTGACCAGCTTTCTTCTTCCTCCAAAAAGAGCTTTTTTCTTTCTTCTTGAGAAGGGCTTAAACCTGCAAATATACCCAGACAAAAAAAACACAAACGGTTAAAAAATAGGGACCGTCTACTGCAAGAGGTAGAAAGTCTATCCCTCCTAAACCTTTGTTGTTTCCTCTTTGTTTGTAGGTAAAAGAAAATGGAAGAAGGATGATGATAGCCCAAACATACATACTCTCGCCTAGCGTTGCATTCCTTAAGGGTTTGAAAGGTTTAACTTTCTTACCCGGAGTGTACCGCGTAGTAGGTCGAGAGTATACTCGCTCGTAGTTGGCTCGAAAGTAAATACTTTCGCCACTACACTCGATCCCGGCGTGGATCGACTTATCAAGACGGAGTGCTGCCGAAATTTTTAGAGACTCAATCAACAAATTTTTGAGACTCATTGGTCACGGTAGTTCTCAAATCAAGGCAGATAAAAAAAATGCAGAAGAACCAGAGACCTAAAACTAACTTGAAGCACAAATGCAGCTTTCAACAAAATCTTGTTGCTACCAAATTGCAACTATGGACCCCCAAATGCTATAAGTTCAATTTCCAAACGGAATTGAAATACAAGGAGAGCCATGATATCAGTTAGGCATAAAACAAATTTCAGAGACTAAAATGCAGGTTGACAGAAATCCAAATTGGTCAATTAAACATGTTCGGATTAGATCAATTCTAGTCGAATGCAAATCAAATCTGAATCAGTCTATGCCTACTATTCAACTGATGTCTCAAATTCAGGAGAAACAAATAAAAGAGGAGAAATTGACTTACCTAAACTAAACTGGTGGTCGCGCCATTGTCCTCTCCAGTGCTTGACGCAGGAGTTCATCTGGTGCCTCCTCAAGTTTCCCGAACTCAGAGTCACAGTGGCACCCTAAGACTCGCACCCGTCCTTGCTGCACTGCCTTGCTTCAAGTCGGGATGTTCTGAGCCCTGTAACCGCTTCCTTGAACCCCGAGCTTGTCTATCAAAGGGGCTGATGTTGTCAAGGGTTATGAGCGCCGGATTCGGTGTTGGTGAGAGCCCTGGGTGACGGAAAGACAGAGAATTGGGCATAATTCATCAAACCCTAAATCAAATCTACTAATTTGGGGAAAACAAAACAGACGAGAGTTCAAACTCACGAAGTTTTCGGCGGGCTCCGAGGGTTTTGTGGGAGGTGCTGGACGGCGATTAGATTCCAATTCCGAGCCCTCTCGGACCTTCGGCTCTCAAAACTCCCTGGTCCAGCTATGGCTCGAGGCGGTGTTTCTTCCTGAGCCGCTCCCCGTCTATCGCTAGGAAGGAGACGGTGAAAAGAAAATTTTAATAAAAGTGAGTCTGATATCATCTGAAAGAAAGAAAAGAAATCAGGGAATCAGATTGGGCTATAAAAAAAATATGGGCTCAATTGAAATCAAATTGGACCTCGATCAAATTAAGAGAAAGCAAATGGTCAAAAATGGGGTTTAAGCCCGTGAATTTGTTGCAGGGCAAAAACAAAACTCACCCACTAAAATCTTCTGTTGAAAGTGGGCAATCGGTTTTGTTAAATGGATATTGCTTCATTGCAAAAACAACCCACTAAAATATAAGAATTAAATTGGTATAAATTAAGAATTCGAGTTTAATAAAAAAAACATAAAATTAAACTCGTCAAATATTCTTTGACCAATTAATTCCAGTGGGTAAATCTCAAATCGGCTCCTAAACAAAAACGGAGTCAAAAGCTTAAACCGAATTTTTCTAAATTAAAATCGGTCCAAGGCAGAACTACGCAAGATTTGATCCCGTCCAAATGGGTACGTAGGTAGCTCGGCATAAAGCAAAAAAGCTCGTCGGGTTCAGTCGTCAAATAAAAATTAAATCGGTTCGTCCAGAACTACGTAGGACTTGATACTCTTTTACGAGTTACGTAGGAAATTTGGTATAAAATTTTAAATACGCCGAATTCAGTCACCGGTTACAAATTAAATAAAATTTGTTCCCAAAAGAACTACGTAAAGACTTGATACTCGTTTACCAGTTACGTAGGAAATTCGATATTAAAAATTCATATATATCGGATTCAATCGCCCGACCAAATTAAATCAAGCTTGTCCTTGGTAGAACTACGTAAAGACTTGACGCCGGAAAAAGCGGCTACGTAGGTAACCCGATATTAAATCTCAAAATATTTCGAGTACAATCGCTAACCTCTAAATTCACTTTAAATGAGAACGGGGTTAAAATTAAATTTAAATTAAATATACATGATTTTCCGTGTAAGTGATAGCCGTCGAGTTGGGAAACCCTTCCGAGAAGGTGTGCTCAATTTATTCGGGTGATACATGAGAAAATCTCATGCATATGATAGTGTGATTTATGTTAGGGCTACCCTTCCGAGAAGGTGGGTCCTAATACGATCCAATGAAGCATGAAAATCTTAAAGATGCTAAAACACACAAGCTCAAACACTCTGAACTACGCGAGGCTTGATTCTCTTCCAAGAGATACGTAGGCAACCCGTTAAAATTCGGGTGCAGCCCAGATCACCAAAACTACTCAAATCTTGGTATCGATACGACTTCGAATCAAGAGGATAACCAAAAGGGGTCGAACTCAAATATTAAAAATCAAATAAAATGTGTTGTACGATTATTGCGCATTTTTGTCCAACATATTTTTGGCAAATAAAATGTGTTGTACGATTATTGCGCATTTTTGTCCAATATAACCTTCATTCAATATAGTCCCTGGATAAGGTAAAGAATAGGCAATATTTGGATCATGTGGAGCAAATTTGAAATGCATAAGCATAGGTATGGCTAAGGAATATAAACAATGTATGAAAAATAGTCCTCCATCCTTTTATCATGCAGCAGGTCAAAAGCAACATCAAATTTTACCTCCTTTCATGGTTTTCAATAAAAATATGCACTTCATTGTGACTTCCCTTTATTAGGCAATTTCGTGCTATATCCCTAATTAATCCAATTTTGCATCGTCAAGTTCAATAAATCTTACATGGCACTATTCAAAAATTTTCAATGGGGGTGATAAAAATAAACTTTGGAAAACATGCACATTAGCACATGAATCAAATATGAAATCCAAAGTAGCCATCTATAAGCAATTCGAGAAATAAGCTTAAAAGTATGCACACATATGGTCAAATATAGTCAAATATGCATGAAATAAGCCCTTCCCCCACCCTATACTTAAACATTACAGTGTCATCACTGTATATAAAAACAAGGGTAAAGAAAGAAACTTACTAGCCTGGTGTGCAGATCGTCGGAATCGGGTGCTGTAAATTGCGCAGAAGTGGTCGATCTCGAGTAGAAGTAGTCAACGTCGACTACAACTACTCGATATCGAGTACCTTGGAACCTCCAGGGTGATCCTCATCGGTCACATGCTCCTTTCCTCATGATGGGTGGTCGACGTCGAGTAGGTTACTCGACGTCGAGTACTTCAGACGCTTCTTCGTACCTGAAAGATTTGTTAGACGGATATATACACAATAGCAAAACATAAAAGCAATGTTTCAAAACCAAAAGCAAAAATACAACAAATGTCCAAAAGTCCTAAAAATTCAAAGTCTTTATTACAAGCTCTAGACTTTATAGTCGCTAGGTCGACTTTATGGAAGATTTAATGAATGCCCTCTTGAACATATTACTACCTTTTCTGACATGTGCCATACTCTTGTTGAAGGTACTACTCTGGAACATGTCAAGATGAAAGCTTTCGTTGGTTTCTCACCGGGCCAGCCTTGAAGTGGCTTGAAGGTCGCCCTGTGCGATCCATCACAACATGGGCAGAGGTTAGGAATGTGTTCCTCAATAAGTTCTTTCCTCCCTCCAAGACAATGCTACTCAGACAAAAGATTACATCTTTCAAACAAAAGCCTGGGGAACCGCTAGCACGAGAATGGGATCGATACAAGGATGTGCTGCGATCCTGCCCCACTCATGGGCAGCCAACATACGTCATTCAGGAGATCTTCTACAATTCTCTTGATCTGACTGCCAAGGAAAGGATCAATTAGTACACACAATATGCTTTACCTATGCTTATGCATCACACAAAGCCATATTATGCCTTATTTCATACATTGCTCCACATGATCTAAATATTGCCCATTCTTTACCTTATTTCCATCTGGGGATTATTTTGAGAATGATGTTACATTATGGAGATATTATGTAGTGTTTGTGTTGTTGTTATATATCATTATTGGATTTTGGCAGGAAATTGAAAATATATGGAAAAATTAATGAGTGAAAGAAAATCCGATCAAAGATCGACCCTGCTCGCTGAGATAATAATTTGGGGAGATGGGACAACAAGGTGAGGAGTCCAAAGCACTAAGTATCCGGGGCCATTCGTGACACCCATGTTTGTGACTCGCGAGAAGGCAGTGCTGAGGTTAGAGAGGTAAAAGCATAATATTGAAAAAAGCATTGATCGAATAAGTGAAAGGTGAGGATTCTTATGAAGAAGGAGTGTGGTATAAAAGTTTGGAAATACTCTATTTCCCCGGATCATTACCACCACATTGCCAAAAATTGCCCACCTTTAGCCTTTTACCAAATCTACTCCTTATTGAGCTTAATTAAAGTCCTCTGGATTATTGTTGGTTTGTCACATGAATTGTTTTTTCATAACCTTCCTTTTGTGAGTAGATGCTGCTTTTATTGCACATGTATGGATTTGTGGCATAAGTACATTTTCGATGATGGTAATTGATCGCAGGGACATATGAGATTGAATGTTTGATGTTGAGAGTTTAAATTCTTCCCCTGAATGACAATCCAAGTTATTGCTTGGGGACAAGCAAGCTTAAGTATGGGGTGATTTGATTTCCATGTTTTCTGCCATGTTTTATATCTACTTTTATATCGATTTAAGTATGGATTTGTGGCATAAGTACCTTTTCGGTCTATGTAGTTTATGCTTATTTGCCAAATTACAGAGTCTACACTAGTTTCTGTTTAATTTTGCAGAAATCGGACGCACTTTGGAGCTTAAAGGAAAGTCATGAAGAAGCTAATGATGGTGCAGCTGGAGAAAAGGCCATATTTTAACGTCCATTATTATGAATCAAGCTTTGATGTCTTTATGAGAGTTGTAGCCCTCGAAATGAGCTTTCCAATGCATACTCATATGCGTCAATCCGACGAACGTGGACTCGGGAAAGTGTGTTTCAAGAATAGAGCAGAATGTTGAGAGTCGACCGATTTACTCGAGTTTGCCAAGGAGAAGAGAACTCGAGGAGCCGCGAAGCGAAGCCGAGATCGACGAGTTTACTCGACGTCGACCAAATCTGGTCGAAGTCGACCAAAACTTAATTTCTTGGGCCGTGAGTCCAGTGGGCCAATCCGAGGACGAGTTGATTGCTTGGGCATGAAGCAATGTCGGATTCCATCCTATTCTATCAAGATCTATCTACGGAGAGAAGGATTTATCTACCACATGAAGATATTTAGATATTTTAGATATTTCCCTTTTAGATAAATGTTCCTTTTATTTAAGTTTTATCTTTAGATATAGATAGAATTTCCTTAACTTGATTAGCAAAGATTGGAAGTGACAAGAGGAAAACCTGTCGTTGTTCTTGCCAAAGAATACTCAAACTCACAACTAGTATAGTGTGTAAGCAAGAGATTGATCCACAAGGAAATCTATTAAATTCAAGTCTAATTATAATTGCTAGTAAGAATATGGGGGGTTTTTGGGTGGGAAAAATGTCCTCCTTTTAGCAAAGCGTAAGCAAGCAAACAAAGTAAATTGGTTTTAGAATTCAGTGGAGAGAAATAGGTTCACCTACAATTTATCACTTCGATTGATGAATTCGATCCTTGTGTCAGCCTCTAGTTCTTGTCTTTTCCTATCAATGTCCTTGTCCAGATCTTAGGTAAATTACTAGTCTTACGAGTCCTAGCAACCCTTATCTCTAAATAACCCTAACACGGTTAAGATTTAACCTAGAGATAACATTAAGAATATGAATTAACCAAGTTACGTGCAGTATCAAGCTACGAGTCGATATTTAACACATATTCAACTTCCTACACGTCCAATTAGTCCTACGAGTCCTAAAGGGATATGTTTGCCACTTGGGTTAAGGTTCGCTACGAGGAATCTGCAAAACCCTAGCAATTGAATGAATCTACTCTAACTAGTTGATCAGGCCAGAGAATCTACTCTAACTAGTTGATCAGGCCAGAGAGAATAAAACACATTCAAGCAATTAAGTACAAACAAGTCAAAACATTGGAATAGGAATAAGAACTAGATTAAGAAACTCACAATTCAACAATCAAAGATCCAAACTGTACGCGAAACCTTGAGAGTTTAGTTGCTCATGCTCAACGGCGCTCTCAACAATGGAATAAAGTGCGTAAGGTTCATGAAATAATATACTAGAAAAGTCTCATAAAGCCTCTAACACGTCGGCCAAAGAATAAAACAAAAACCCTAATTAAAGTCTAATTCTGAACGGCGTGTTTCTGCGAGGGCCGCGGGGCAGCCAACCCAGGCCGCGGGGCGGCCGGCGATCAGGGAAATCGCTCGTCAAATGTTCGGGCCGCGGGGTGGCTAGCTTGTCCACGAGGCGGCTTTTACTGTTCACAACGATTTTAACGTTTCGAATTTGGTCTCGATGTCAACAAGAAAGTTGTAGATCTCAAAGAGAGCTTTCCAACGCATGGTTATAATAATCAATTGGACCACCGAGGCCTCCAGAAAGTGCGAAACAAGTTCAGCATGTCTAGCGACAACTTTTGAGGACTTGTTATTCACTTAGGCTCTCGAAATTCGACTCCGCTCCCGTGCTCTTCACTTTTCATCCTCAAATTGAATCTTCCTTAATCCAAGAGTCTCCTAATTCCTCGTCGGATCCACATTTACCTGAAATTAACCATAAAATTGCATAGATTCCGACTCTTCCAACCCCACAGGTAAACATGTAATTGTAACTAAAATATGCACTATTCACAACTAAATTATGCTAAATGCATTCTATAATGCAACACTAATCATGCTCTATCAGGAAGCCTATAAATAAAGCATATAGGGTTGATTTTGATTCATTCAATTCTAGAGAGGAAAAGTAGAGAGAGAGAGTGGAGGCCGAGTAGGAGCAAGAAAGCGAGAATAATTTGGCTTCGATCGGTTATAAGCTTTTATTTAGTTTATTAATACAAGTTTATTTCCTTTTATTATTAATGTCGACCAAAATCAGTGACTTCGGTTTGCTCGAATTCGATTGTGCATGGCCCCTATCGACTAACCTTAGTCAAGGTCGAGTACTCTGGTGTCGACTTATGTCCGTGAAATCCCTCCGCCACCTGAAATCCGCTGACCAGCTTCCTCGAGGATCGATCCTGACTTCCTATTTCTACATCGGGAGGAAGTCTTGTAATTATTTGCGTGGGCAAGATCTGGTTTGATTTATTTTACTATATTTTGAACTCGATTTCCTCCTATAACAAAATGGCGCCGTTGTCGGGGAAGCAATAATTCGCACCTTAGGTAGTTAGATCTCACGTTTTCTTTTATGTTTTGTTTTGCAGTTGTATGCGCCGTTCTGGTCAACCACCTGAACAGAAAAGGATCATGACGACTTTAGAAACATAAGCTGAGTTGATCGAGAGGCTTCAAAGGGAACTAGCAGCCAACAATGCTGCTCTCACCTCTGAGAGAGCACGCGCTGAGCGGGAAGCTGAACAAAGGAGGCAGGCGGAAGCTGAGCTTGCCCGATACCCTACCACCGCTGAGGATTACATGCACCTGACTCTTGTCGTTCCTGAATCGGCTATTCTAATCCCTGATAATAACATTGAAATTCGCACTGCCTTCCGTATCGAAATTAAAAATAATGCTTTTTATGGAAGATTTAATGAATGCCGTCTTGAACATATTACTACTTTTTCTAACATGTGTCATACTCTTGCTGAAGGTACTACTCTGGAATATATGTCAAGATGAAAGCTTTTCGTTGGTCTCCCGCCGGGCCAGCCTTGATGTGCCTTGAAGGTCTCCATGCGCGATCCCTCACAACATGGGCAGAGAGGTTAGGAATGCGTTCCTCAACAAGTTCTTTACTCCTGCCAAGACAGCGCTCCTCAGACAAAAGATTACAGCTTTCAAACAAAAGCCCGGGGAACCGCTAACACGAGCATGAGATCGATACAAGGATCTGCTGCGATCCTTCCCCACTCATGGGCAGCCACCATACGTGATTCAGGAGATCTTCTACAATTCTCTTGATCTGGCTGCCAAGGAAAGGATCAATCAGTACACACAATATGCTCTACCTATGGTTATGCATCACACAAAGCCATATTATCCCTTATTTCATACATTGCGCCACATGATCTAAATATTGCCCATTCTCTACCTTATTTCCATCTGGGGATTATGTTGAGAATGATGCTACATTATGGAGATATTATATGGTGTTTGTGTTGTTGTTATACATCATTATTGGAGTTTGGCAGGAAATTGAAAATATATGGAAAATTTAATGAGTGAAAGAAAATCTGATCAAAGATCGACCCTGCTCGCTGAGATAATAATTTGGCAAGATGGGACACCAAGGTAAGGAGTCCAAAGCACTAAGTATCCGGGGCCATTCATGACACCCATGTTTGTGACTCGCGAGAAGGCAGTGCTGAGGTTAGAGAGGTAAAAGTATAATATTGAAAAAAACATTGAGTGATGAGAGAAAGGTGAGAAATCAAAGGAAGAATGAATGTGGAAATTCAAATTGGAAATACTCCATTTCCCCGGATTATTAGCACCACATTGCCAAAAATTGCACACTTTAAGCCTTTTACCAATCTACTCCTTATTGAGCTTAAATTAAAGTCCTCTTGATTGTTGTTGCTTTCTCACATGAATTTTTATTGAATAACCCTCCTTTTGTGAGTAGATGTTGCTTTTATTGCACATGTATGGATTGGTGGGTATAGTACCTTTTCGAGGATGGTAATTGATCGCATGGACATATGAGAATGAATCTTTGATGTTGAGAGTTTAAATTCTTCCCCTGAATGACTATCCAAGTTATTGCTTGGGGACAAGCAAGCTTAAGTATGTGGTGATTTGATGTCCATGTTTTGTGCCATGTTTTATATTGACTTTTATATCGATTTCTGTATACATTTCATGCATTTGGGTTAGAATAGTACATAATCTATGTAGTTTAGGCTTATTTGCCAAATGATAGAGTCTACACTAGTTTCTGTTTAATTTTGCAGAAATCGGACGCACTTTGGAGCTTAAGGGAAAGTCATGAAGAAGCTAAGGATGGTGCAGCTGGAGAAAATGCCACATTTCGACATCCATCATTCTGAATCAAGCTTTGATGTCTTTATGAGAGTTGTAGCCCTCGAAAAGAGCTTGCCAACGCATACTCATATGCGTCAATCCGACGAATGAGGACACAGGAAAGTGTGTTTCAAGAACATAGTAGAATGCTGAGAGCTGACAGATTTACTCGACGTCGACCAAACCAAAAACTCTACTCGAGTTCGCCGAGGAGAGGAGAACTCGAGGAGCCGCGAAGCGACGCCGAGATCGACGAGTTTACTCGATGTCGACCAAATTTGGTCGAAGTCGACCAAAAATTTCTTGGGCCGTGAGGCCAGTGGGCCAATCCAAGGACGAGTTGATTGCTTGGGCACGAAGCAAGGCCGGATTCCATCCTATTGTATCAAGATCTATCTATGAAGAGACGGATTTATCTACCACATGAAGATATTTAGATATTTTAGATATTTCCCTTTTAGATAAATGTTCCTTTTATTTAAGTTTTATATCTAGATATAGATAGAATTTCCTTACCTTGATTAGCAAGGATTGGAAGCCTATAAATAAAGCCTATAAGGCTGATTTTTATTCATTCAATTCTAGAGAGGAAAAGTAGAGAGAGAGAGAGTGGAGGCCGAGTAGGAGAAAGAAAGCGAGAGCAATTTGGCTTCGATCGGTTGTAAGCTTTTATTTAGTTTATTAATGCAAGTAGCCCACCTACTTCTAGGGTTGGGTGAGCCCAGCGATAGCCAAGCGTGTTTGAGGTAAAGATTCGACTTTTATTATGCTTTGATCGTCCACTGCCTTTTATATGTTTATTACCTATTTAATAGAGATCCAGGTTAAACATTTGGATTGTAAAAATAAAATTGGTAGATACAATTAGGGTTTCTTGAAAGAGTTGTTTAATTGTTGGAAAAGGCGAAAGCTTAATCCTTTGATGTAATTGCATGATTATCTCTTTATCTTGCCTTATGCATGTTTGGTTATCGTTGTTGCAAACCCCGATCTTGGAAGTTTTCTTTTATATTGTTTGATTCAAAATTCGTAATTCGTTTAGCTATTGTTTTCTGCTCGATTTCGACCAACCTTGGTTGACGTCGACTACTGATTTTCGATCGAGCAAAGATCGCTGTTTTTTATGTCTCTTCAGGTTACTCGAGATCGACTAAGGTTCCTCGACTTCGACCAACTTTCCTCGACGACGAGTTGCTTCCTCGAGATCGACCAACATCAGTGACTGCTGCATGCTTGGATTCGATTATACCCGGCCCCTGTCGACTAATCTTAGTCGAGGTCGAGTACCCCTGAAGTCGTGTATTGTCTGTGAGATCCCTCCGCTACCTGAGATCTGCTTACCAGCTTCCTCGAGGATTGATCCTGACTTCCTGTTGCTACATCGGGAGGGAGTCTTGTAATCATTTGCATGGGCAAGATCAAGTTTGATTTATATTTCTATATTTTGACGTCTGTCACAACAAATTGGCGTCGTTGCCGGGGAACGAACTCGGGTTACCCACGTGACAGGCGGGAATACTTACCACTATACATACCATTATATTATTTTATACAGTGGGGACACTGTATATTTTAAGTATGGGGTGGGGGGAGAGCTCATTATTATTATTTTATACTTTATTCTTGGTTTTTTGTTATTACATGGTGGATTTTGAGTAAATTTTTTATTTTTGTGCTTAATTGCTAAACTCAAAGTGTTTTTATGAGACATCTCCCAAAGCGTGTGAATTGTTTAAAGAGTAGTGTCATGGAAGTAATATTGAACTCGACGATGCAAAATTAGATTCATTAGAGATATAGCATGAAATTGCCTAGTAAAAGGAAGTCACAATGAAGTGCATTATTTTCTTGAAAACAATGAAAGGAGTTAAATTTTGAAGTTGCTTTTGACATGTTGCATGATAAGAGGATGGAGGACTTTATAATTTCCATATAATGCTCATATTGTTATATCCTAGCTTTACCTATGCTTATGCATCACACAAAGCCATATTATACCTTATTTCATACATTGCTCCACATGATCTAAATATTGCCTATTCTTTACCTTATTTCCATCCGGGGACTGTGTTGAGAATGATGTTACATTATGGAGATATTATATGGTGTTTGTGTTGTTGTTATATATCATTATTGGAGTTTGGCAGGAAATTGAAAATATATGGAAAATTTAATAAGTGAAAGAAAATCCGATCAAAGATTGACCCTGCTCGCTGAGATAATAGTTTGGCGAGATGGGACATCAAGGTGAGGAGTCCAAAATACTAAGTATCCGGGGCCATTCATGACACCCATGTTTGCGACTCGCAAGAAGCCAGTGCTGATGTTAGAGAGGTAAAATCATAATATTGAAAAAAGCATTGATCGAATAAGTGAAAGGTGGTATGAATGTTTGGAAATACTCCATTTCCCCGGATCATTAGCACCACATTGCCGAAAATTGCCCACCTTTAACCTTTTACCAGATCTACTCCTTATTGAGCTTAATTAAAGTCCTCTTGATTATTATTGCATTGTCACATGAATTGTTTTTGCATAACCTTTCTTTTGTGAGTAGATGTTGCTTTTGTTGCACATGTATATATTTGTGGCATAAGTACCTTTTCGATGATGTTAATTGATTGCAGGGATATGTAAGAATGAATCTATGATGTTGAGAGTTAAAATTCTTCCCCTGAATGACTATCCAAGTTATTGCTTGGGGACAAGCAAGCTTAAGTATGGGGTGATTTGATGTCCATGTTTTGTGCCATGTTTTATATTTACTTTTATATCGATTTATGTATACAGTTCATGCATTTTGGTTAGAATAGTACAAAATCTACATAGTTTATTCTTATTTGCCAAATTATGGAGTCTACACTAGTTTCTGTTTAATTTCGAAGAAATCAGATGCACTTTGGAGCTTAAAGGAAAGTCATGAAGAAGCTAAGGATGGTGCATCCGGAGAAAAGGCCATATTTCTACATCCCTCATTCTGAATCAAACTTTGATGTCTTCATGAGAGTTGTAGCCCTCGAAAAGAGCTTTCCAACGCATACTCATATGATTATTTCTCTTTATCTTGCATTATGTATGTTTGGTTATCGTTGTTGCAAACCCTGATCTTGGAAGTTCCTTTTCATACATTGTTTGATTTGAAATTTGCATTTTAGTTACGTTCTGTTTCTTCTCGATTTCGACCAACATTGGTCGACGTCGACTACTGATTTTCGATCAAGCAAAGATCGCTGTTGTTTCTGTCTCTACAGGTTACTCGACTATGACAAGGCTTACTCGACATCGACAACTTTCCTCGACGTCGAGTTATTTCCTAGAGATCGATCAACTCCAGTGACTGCTGCTTGCTCGGATTCGACTTGCCCGTCCCCTGTCGACGCTCCCTAGTCGAGGTCGAGTTCGCTGTGGTCGATTACCATCCGTGAGATTTGCCGCTACCTGAGATCCGCTGACATGCTTCCTCGAGGATCGATCATGACTTCCTGTTGCTACATCGGGAGGGAGTCTTGTAATTATTTGCGTGGACATAATCCGGTTTGATTTATTTTATTATATTTTGAACTGGATTTCCTCCTACAACACCAAACATGGCAAGTGTGTTCCTCCTAAAGTCGAAAATGTCGCGATGGAAAGATGGAGGATTGCGTTTGGGGAGGGGGTTGCGTCGACCACAGAGTTACAAGAAAGTCGTAACTCCGGTTTGTCTGGAGATGGTCGGGCTCAATCTCCCTCATCGTCCGGGTCGGTGTCTAGGAGTATTAAACTTTCTCGTATTTTGATCACGATTTTCTCTGATTAACTTTTGTTCCAATTCTTTTGTAGAAATGTTGGTTGATAAGGCAAAAATTTCTACATTAGCGAAGAAGTACTGCTAGAGGTGCTTCCAGTCATACTCTTACCATTACCCCGCAAGTGGGTGATGGCCAACATAATGTTCTCCTTACCCCCCCCCCCTCGCGACGAAGAGCTCGAAGGGGAAAGAGTCTGCCGGAGACCGGGAGAGTGTGTCGTCAGAGGATATACCCTTGGCTCCTTTACACGGGCGAAAAAGACAAAGGGAGGGGGCAGGGACCAACATGCTTTTTAGCGCTGAGCCGATTACCCAGTCAGGGATCTCAATGACGGCCTACCGGCTATCTGGGTTTTACCCAATTGATATTAGGAAATTGGTGATTCCTAAGAAGAGTTGTTCGGCCGAACAAGAGTATCTTCACCATCTGACGGATGAAGAATTGTTGGAGCATGGTAAAAAAAACCAGAGGCTGGGTAACTTCCTTCGTGATTTATCCTTTCCTTCTTTCCTTATTCTGCATGTGTGCTCACCATTATCTGCGTGTCGTCGTAGGATAATCTGCAATGGTCTGAGGTGGCTAGGTGTCTAATAAATTATGACGACAAAGTGACGGAGTTAAGGGTGATAAACAACATTTTGAAGGCAAAGGTGGAGAAATTGAGGGATGCGGAGCTTCGGGAGGTAACCATCGATAGTTTGAAAGAGGCTTTGGAGAAATCCCAGAAAGAGGTGGAGGCGGTGAAGAAAGAGCTAGATCTGTCATGAGTCGAGATCTCGAAAATCCAAGATGTGGGGTCTGAGCGTGAACTGGAGATCACTCGCTTGAACAGCTGAGATAAAGAGCTTGAGACTGAGTTGGGAGCGGCTCATGAAGAGCTTATTGGCGTGAGAAATCAGTTGGAGCGCTTTACTTCTGGGAAGACACCGTTCTTACCAAGAATACTCTTTGCGAGTTCATACTAAACGACGAAGGTCAAGGGTGGTTGGCCAGCTTCATGGAAGATGAGGGTCAAGATTGATTGAATCGATACCTCGAGATAGATGGGCAGGACGTCCGTTATGACAAGGTGACCAATGCCTTTATGGAGGGGGTGGAAGGTGGGATTGCTCAGAGCGTCAATCATTTCGCTCATCTTGGGGATGCCGGGAGGATGTTTCCTCCCAATTACGAACCTGGGGATATGAAGCTTAAAGATCGTCAACGTTATTTGTCTGCTCCTCCATCCTCCTATTGACGGCGTCATAGCTCTCGATCCTCCGTTTGCTAATGAGATCATTCCTGAGCCTACTCGCGATGGTGACAACAATCCTCCTGCAGATGCTTAAAAACTATCATGTCCTTCTTATCAAGTCTTTTAAGTTGTTTTTGTGTTGGGAAGTTGAAAACATTTTTACCCGTGGTGAGAGCCTCGTGCTCTACTGCGGTTCACACACTATTTTTGGGGATGGAGAACATTTCAGCCTATGACAAGCGATGTCTTGTTATGGTGTTTTGTGAATATTTTATCATCTTAAAATGCGACGTATTTCTGTTTATGCATTTTGCTTGTTTTTCTTAAGGTTTTGCTCTGTTGTTATTACTTTTGTCTTTTTGTGACTAGAATTTGATCTGTTACTGCTAGTGCTTTTGTTTGAAAGGAAAATTCGCGATACCCTTATACATCTCCTGTCATTGGTCGTTTTATGATATGAATCGTGAGATGACAAAAAGTAGGGTTCACAGATTTATTAGATGTTATGCGGATGACAGATAAAGCTGTTATTTCTCAGCGATGAAATATAGTATAGATTACCTTGTATCTTCTATAGTTATATTTCTTCGTAGCACAGGTAGTCGGGCAAAACATATCTGTTTTCTTCTGGGCCTGGTTGCTCTATTGCCACATCAAAGTGAGATTCTCCTTGGTACTCGAAGGTAAGGCGGCTCCCTATTCAGAGGTTGTTATTGCTCGTGAAAGATCTCCAGCCTTCCGAAAGAGAGAAACAACCCCCTTCATCTCGTTCGACTAGCACAACGAATTCCTGGTTCGAGGGAGAACATGGGTATATTTGGTCTAGTATTTCATCCTCGAATTCTACAAAGATATATGGTAAGGGGGGCCTGTGTAGTTGGCTTTCCCTAAGGATTATCCTGGCGAATTTAGGATTTGGGAAAAGCATAGTATTCATGATGAAGGTTGATGGGGAGATTTCTGGTGGAGAGATTTCTCCTGAAGCCATGTCAAAACTTGGCATTGTGTTTTGAGTAATTTTGTTTGTACCTTACCTAATGTTTTTATTTATACTTGATCTGCGCACAGTGGATATGGACGTTGTTCCGCAGAGTTATCTCTGAATTACTATGAAGCAGGGAGGTGTGTGTTATCAGCATGTTTTTCGTGCAACTCGGTGTATGAAGTTTGCTTGTAACCTTCGTTGTCGCATGGAGGGAGGTTGTACTTATAAGATATTCTGAAATACCCCAAATTATTTTTGGGCTATTTCTTATTTTTATTTAATTAAATAAGTCTATATTATATCAAACTATAGTATATATCTTGTGACTTTGGTTATTTAACAAATTTACATAAGATATATGGTATGAATTAGAATAATTAAATTATTCTAAGAGAAATAATATATGATGGATTTAATTACATAAATCCTCTAAATACCCTTATTATTTAATTTATGGAATTAAATTAAATAGTATCCATCTCGCTAATGTGGAGAAATCTATTATCTATTTTCGTCTTTATCCACTTCTTTTATTTATTTTCCTTAAAATCTATATTTTATCTAACCTAATTGAACCGTATAGATACACGTCTAATCTTAGGTTTCCCTCCCCAACACATAACCAATTCAATGTCACCCAACGTCACCGCCTCCCTCATCTTTCTCCTCTCCCAATTCAGCAGAGCCGACCTCCGCAGTCCACCACCGCCGAACGTCCCACTGCAGTTGTACCTTGCCCGGAGAACGACAACGTCGAACAGCCACCGAGCCGCCTCCGATTGCCACCACTGTCCGAGCAGCCTCCGATTGCCACTGTTGTGCCGCCTTCACCGCCAAGAACCACTGCAGTGCAGCCTTGCCCGAAGACGCGCCATGAGCCAGGGCCGAGTCTCGTTGCCCTCGTCTTCGATTGTCACCGCCGTCCATTACCGTCTCCGATTATCACTGCCGAAGCCTCGAGCCTTCGTCTACGTTTGCCGTCGCCCTCACTGCTCGAACGCCGCCGCCAATCACCGCCCGAGTCGCCGCCGAGGTCCTCGCCTGCACCGTTAGCAATCGACGCCGAGGAAGACCCGCGCCGAGCCATCGCCTTCACCTGCTCGTTCTTCTTCGGTGCGTGAAACGCCATTGAAGAACAGAGGTTTTCAATCTCTTTATATAAAATAGCAGAAACTTCTCTCTTATTTAGGATGTTCTTGTTTTTGGCCCTAACTTAATTATTTATTAAGTTAGGCGGTTAATATTTCTAAACTATTCAATGCTTGTCCATTTCAGCGACACCAAGCAATCTCGAAGCACTCACACTGGATCCCGCTCCGCGAGGAATTTATATTGGTATAAATTATTAACTTTATAGAATTAATTCAATTTCTAATTGAGTTAAGTAAAGTTAATTGCATAAAATATCAATATTAAATGTTCCTTTTTCCGTTGGATTCAATAGGTGCTAAAATCTCATCTTGTTATCATCAGCTGATCATCGAAGGTTAAGGCAAGTGATTTCGTTCAAACTCCCTTTGCGTGTTTCGTGATTATTTTGTTGTGCCTTTTAAATTCTTCCGAGTCGAATGCGGCCCTGTGGCCAATTTCCTTGCCAATTTCGATAAATTGCATACCTGTCTGCTTGATGTAATTTATCTCTTTTAATCATAAATTGGCATGAGTTAAATTAATGGGCAATTATTAAATGAATTATAGTAATATGTGGATTAAATGTGGTTGTTAGTTTATAACACGAGATAAGTAAAGGTTGCCCATTTTCTTCTTTCTAAAGTGCATGATATTCTGCTTGTCCTTTCATGCAAACTAGTGGCATGTGATAATAAGACCCTTTGAATTATCCATGCTTGTCCCTGTTTGATTTAATGTCGTTATCATGATCACCTAGTATAAATTGTTTATGTATGATAAGATAGGCACCATGTGATGCTTAGTTGTGAAATGTTAAAATGCGCACCACGTGATGCGAGTGGCTATATGCCTTTGGCAAGTTATGCAGTAGACTGACTTGCAGGTTGTGGTTCGTTAAGCCACCGCCTTATAAGGTTTCATGAAACACCATCTCGGAATGCATTCTCTGCGGGGTGGTAAAACAACGATCTGATGTAGGTCGTGGTCCTTGTTAAAGGCCCGACCGGTACCACGTATTATTGTTATTATTATTATTATCGTTATAATTATTGTGATTATTATCGACTGATAAATAGGTGATCACTTCAGTTATTATACTCATCTGTCTCGGGTATAATTCCCTTTCTTATCTTATAATCGATCGTTATGATCATCCGAGTCATGTCGTGAATTTTTATCTTTTTATTTAGTTTCCACTATTAAATAATCGTGTCTTTCCCTTAACCTATAACATACCGTTTTATGGTCACTGTAAGGTTAAAGTCTGAACATTTTCCCTATCATTTGCTAGTCTTTATTGTACTAACCATCTTATTTATTGGATGGCTGGTGTCCTTCGTTCTCACGAAACACCAAACCATATTCCACAGGTCTAGTACACGCAGCGGAGCAGGAGAGAGTTGAAGAGCAGACTGTCATTTATTGAATACAAGTTTTGAACCTCTAAATGTTTCCGCATCGCTACTTTGATTTCAGTTATTTTAGAAGTTATTCATACTTTATGGTTTTGGTATTCTTATTTAATTGTGATTAGATATTTTAAACTAATAAATTTTATTCACTTCCGCCTATTTGACTACATTTCAATTATCATCTTGTTTATGGGAGCATGGTTGCATGTCCCTATAAGCCTCAGGTGAATTCAAAGAAATTAAAGTCTGCGGATTCACTGGCGCTGCAACACTCCTTTGGGATCTAAAAAGGGGTGTTACAGAAGGTGGTATCAGAGTTGTAGGTTTTAAAATGTTTTCATTCGGATTTCAAAATTATTTCTAAAGTTACTTTCAAAGGCTTTTATCAAAACTAAGTTCTATTTACAAAAGTAAGCAGTTTTGAAAATGATTTTAAAATAATTGCCCGATAGTCTTGCTCAAGCTCCTGCACCTGCCTTAGACTAATCTTAGATTCTTTATTCTTGTTTCCTCTAAATCTTGCTTGTTGGGATTATCTCGCTCGAGTACTGCTGACTCCTCGCCCTCCTCGATATAAGTCTAACGTTCGCAAGACTTCAGAACTGCACGCGATGGATTACCTCAAATGCCCTGACCTCACCTATGACGTTGAGTTTGACTTAAGCACAGAGGTGGAGGTGGTGGAGAAAGTGACAGTGGAGCTATCCAAGGGGAAGAATGTCTTGGTCAACCCTCCTGAAGGAGCTGCAACTATAGAATATGGCAAGAAGCTCATCTGCGAGTGGTACAAGGGACATAATTTGGGGAGTCCTCGATTCTATAGCGAGGAAAAGACAACAAGGGAAAAGAAAGTCATGCTAGGTCCTCTGGACGACAATAGGATAAAGTACCTCCAGGACCTCGTCTGAGTGTACGGTTTGGAACCATCTCAAAGTCCTAGTGAAGAGGAGTCAAAGAAGAGATCCTTTTTGGAAATCCTAGCAGATGAGAAAGCATTCCAGGCTTTGCAAGAAAGGAGAGCGAGGCAGAGGCTCCGCGTGAGGAAGACCAGGGAAATATACTGGAATAAGGAACGAATTGTGAATGAGCTGGAAAAAAATGTTGTGATCAGGCTAGAGATGAGATCAAAAAGAGATGTGTGAGCATGCTGAGTCAGAGAAAGATGCAGCATCACAAAAGCATAGCTCCGAATTGGACAAACTCATCGATCTATCTGTCTTTGCAGAAGACGACGAGGATTAAGAGCTCATCAGCAGCAACACACTCTGCAGTAGTACCAACAGAATACCCAGATTCCTGCAGGTTCACAACCGATTGTGAACAAAGGGAAGAATGTCATTGGGCCATCTCAGTAAGGTTCACGACTATATGAAATGTGTAGGATGGACGACACTACATCTCCTATGACTCAAGGTATTATCTATCTCCGGGCCGAGCCAATTAATATTCTTTTTATCCAAGTGCTTCTCATTATTTTCTAGCCGAGCAAACTGCTGAAAGACTCGGATTAGAATCTGTGACTCTAGATGATTCCTTTATTGTGAAATTCCCTAGTGGGGATAGAGTTCGAGGTAGGAAAATGTTATTCCACTTCCCCATCGCGATAGGTGGCAATGAATACCTTGCCGATCTTGTTCTTCTTCCAATCCTTCCTCAGAACATCATTCTCGGTATGGATTGGCTTACTCGCCATAGTGCAATCATTGATTGTGGATGGAGAATCGTGACCATTTCGTCGGACGGCAAGGTTGTGTGCAGATTTCGTGGGCGCATCCCTGAGGAGGATGGCCGTGTTATTAATATGATGCAGGCAGGCAGATTGTTATGTCAAGCGTGTGTCGGATTTTATGCTATCTGCAAGATCAGCCGTCCGAACCGATCCCTATCTTCGATATTCCAGTAGTTCGGGATTTCCCTACTGTCTTTCCCGATGAGATTCCTGGTTTACCTCCAAAACGGTTTATTGAGCTCACCATTGACTTAGAGCCAGGAACCTCTCCTATTTCCAAAGCCCCGTATCGCATGGCTCCAGTGGAGATGCAAGAATTAAAGAGTCAGCTTGAAGAGTTGTTAGAGAAGGGTTATATACGACCCAGTACTTCACCTTGGTGTGCTCCCGTGCTGTTTGTGAAGAAGAAAGACGATTATTACCGTGCTGTTTGTGAAGAAGAAAAACGATTATTTTCATTTGTGTATTGATTATCGGGAGCTGAACAAGGTGACGATCAAGGACAAGTATCCACTGCCATGCATCGATGATTTGTTGGATCAGCTTCGGGGAGCTAAGTTGTTCTCCAAGATTTAACTTCAATCTGGTTACCATAAGCTACGAGTTCGTGACGATGATATTCTAAAGATTGCTTTTAGGACACGTTATGGGCACTATGAGTTCGTGGTGATGCCTTTTGGCTTAACAAATGCCCCAACAATTTTCATGGATCTGATGAACTGTTGTTTCCACTAGTATTTGGACAACCTCATTGTAGTCTACATCGACGACATCTTGATCTAGTCGCCGAGTGAGGAGGCTCACTCCGAACACTTGAGGACTATTTTGATAACACTGCAAGAGCATCAGTTGTACGCAAAGCTGCCTACGTGTGATTTTTTGATGAAGAAGGTGGCATTCCTAGGCCACATTATTTCAGAGAAAGGGGTGATGGTCGACCCCAAAAGATAGCGGTTATAGAGAAGTGAAATCCGCCAAAGAACGTTAAGGAGATCCGGAGTTTTCTGGGACTAGCAAGTTACTACAGTAGGTTCATGAAAAGGTTTTCCAAATTAGCCCAACCACTATCCTTACTTCTGCACAAATCCCAGAAATATGTCTGGAATTAGAAGTGCGAAGCGAGCTTTCAAGAGCTCAAGAAACGGTTAACTACAACACCTATACTGGCTCTCCCTCAGGAGTTAGAAGATTATGTGATCCACAGTAATACTTCCACGCAAGGTCTGGGTTGTGAATTGATGCAAGATGGGAGGTGCTAGCCTAAGCACCACGACAGTTGAAGCCGTATAAGGAGAACTACCCAGTGCATGATATGGAACTAGTTGTTGTGGTATTCGCTCTAAAAATTTGGCGTCATTATATATATATGGAGTTCGTTGTCAAATATATACCGACCACAAAAGCCTCAAGTATGTGTTCACTCAGAAGGAGTTGAACATGAGACAGAGACGCTGGTTAGAGCTGATTAAGGATTATGACATTGAGCTTCTCTGTCATCCAGGAAAGGTGAATGTTGTAGGCGATGCCCATGAGTCGAAAATCTTAGCACGAGACTATGATTAGCTGTTTGACAGCAAATCCTGTTCTGTAGAGAGATCTGCTCAAGTTAGAGGTTGAAGTTGGTTTGAAAGGAACCGAGGACAGTTGTGTATGATGAAGGTTTAATCAGATCTGTTAGCAGAGATAAAGGCAAAGCAGACAGAGGATGTTGTGTTACTGCAGAACACCGTTGATTTCTTTGATGGTAAAGCCCAGGCTTTGTCGTGAGGAATGAGGGATCCTTATGGTCTGGGAATCGCATTTGCGTCTTCAGTGTCCCTAAGATTCGACGGACCCTTCTTGAGGAAGCTTATGCATCTGGTTATTCGACGCATCCTAGAGCTAGTAAGATGTACAAGGATATGAGGAAGAACCACTGGTGGTCTGGTATGAAGAATGAAGTGACCGAGTATGTGGCCAGATGCTTGGTATGCCAGTAGGTCAAGATTGAGCACCAAAGACCTGGTGGGAAGCTCCAACCACTTCCAGTGCCCACATGGAAGGGGGAACAGATCTCGATGGATTTTGTGATATGGCTCCCTAAGGGTCAGGGACAGAAGGATGCCATTTGGGGGATTGTTGATCGACTTACCAAATGTGCACACCTCATTGTTATTTGATCTACCTGGAAGCCGACTAAGCTAGCAGAATTGTACATTCAGCACATCGTCCTCCTTCACGGGATTCCTTCGTCCATTGTCTCTGATCGCGACGGAGGATTCATCTCAGAGTTCTGGAAGAAGTTGCATTAGGGACTTGGTACACAGCTGAATTTCAGTACCGCTTTTCACCCTCGGACAAATGGTCAGTCAGAGAGGACAATCCAGACACTGGAGAATATGCTACGAGCTTGTGTCCTGGATAGACCGACAGATTGGGAGAGCAGTTTGAGTCTGATTGAGTTCCCCTACAACAACAACTGTCTTTCATCCATAAAGATGGCTCTTTTTTGAAGCCCTCTATGGATGGAAGTGTCGATCACCAGCGTGTTGCGATGATGCTACTAATGCTATCCATATAGATCATTAGCTGTTGGAGAAGACAGCTGAAGAATTTGCGATGATCAGGCAACGAATGTTGATCGCTCAGATTCGCCAAAAGTCTTATGCTGACCTTAGGCGTAGAGAGGTCAACTTTGAGGTGGGCGACAAGGTGTTCGTGAAAGTGTCACCCACGAAGGGAGTCTTCCGTTTCAGAAAGGAAGGGAAGCTGAACACTCGATATGTCGGGCCATTTAAGATTCTATAATGTGTAGGCAATGTGGCCTACCGCTTTGCTCTGCCTCCGTTAGCTCATTCAGTACATGACGTCTTCCATGTATCATTGCTACGGAAGCACGTCAAGCTTTTTAGTAATTCCTTTATGCCAGTACGTTCTAGCATTTCAATAAAGGGAGTCAATGGACAAGTATTTCCGATAAACTCCATATCTAGCAATCAAAATTCCGGTTTTGTTATTCTAAGTAGTCAGTTTTGGATTCATCCTTACAACCTTACAGGTTGAAGTCAAAGTGGGGAAGTGGTGTGCGAATTGGTAATATTCTAACGTTGAATACCATATAAGCTTTGCACACTTCCCTTCTAATATTCATTTCATGTTATACAGTCGGCTCTAGTATGTTAATACTTCTGTTTCCATACCAAGTTGGTCAATCCGTGTTTTTATAGATATCGAAAAAGAGTCGGGAAGTGCTCCCTATAGACTCTAGAAGGGCTCCTTTATTTTGCTTCTGTATAAGCAGGAATCATGCTCGCATGTGAAATCAGTGATTAATGATCGATATGTCATACGTAAGGTCCTTCAGGAGGATAATTAGTAACTCTTTATGTAGGTAGGTTCACCTTTCCTAAATTTTGATAGTATTAAACGATCATGGGTTATATATCTTATCTTTCCTTTCCATGATCGAGCAACCGAACTCTCATTGGTAAAAAGCTTGAGAATAGTACTTTTAAATATAGATATACACGAGTTATGTTTATGAAGAAGTCAAGAACGTAAGGACGCATGTACTGAGTAACCGGACAATGTTCATGTCGACAAACCAGAAGACGAAGACCCACTACTCATCTCATATGAATAAGGCTGGCTAGTTTTGTCACAATGGTTGCCTTCAAAGCCACCCGGGCCATTTGACAACCTGGAAAAGGAAGCCAAATGGGGCTGAGATGAAAGCCAATGGCAATCTAGTTAACCGTGTTTCTTATGGGGTACGAGTTCACTTATCCCATAAAAGATGTTTCTCAAATTTTATTATCCGTTTTTTTTATGCTTACAGCTATAGAGATACGCTATTTTCATAGGATTGAAAATTTCAAGTTTTGCCATTGAGAAGTTCGGAAAGCAATGAGTTACTTTAGATGTAATTCTCATTGCTCACGTATTCCATAATCACATTAGGCGAAGCGTGCTTAAATTCTATTTATTCGGGAACCATTGTTAGATATACCTAACTTCGCTTTGATCAGTCTATACCCCCTTATCTATTTCGAGGTTACAATCCTACCTTCAATTCATTTCTCGTTCTTTTCTAAGTTTCGGGACAAAACTTATTTTTAGTGGGGAGGTATGAAATACCCCAAATTATTTTTGGGCTATTTCTTATTTTTATTTAATTAAATAAGTCTATATTATATCAAACTATAGTATATATCTTGTGACTTTGGTTATTTAACAAATTTACATAAGATATATGGTATGAATTAGAATAATTAAATTATTCTAAGAGAAATAATATATGATGGATTTAATTACATAAATCCTCTAAATACCCTTATTATTTAATTTATTGAATTAAATTAAATAGTATCCATCCCGCTAATGTGGAGAAATCTATTATCTATTTTCGTCTTTATCCACTTCTTTTATTTATTTTCCTTAAAATCTATATTTTATCTAACCTAATTGAACCGTATAGATACACGTCTAATCTTAGGGTTTCCCTCCCCAACACATAACCAATTCAATGTCACCTAACGTCACCGCCTCCCTCATCTTTCTCCTCTCCCAATTCAGCAGAGCCGACCTCCGCAGTCCACCACCGCCGAACGTCCCACTGCAGTTGCACCTTGCCCGGAGAACGACAACGTCGAACAGCCGCCGAGCCGCCCCCTAATGTGGTTGCTTTCATCTCCTCCCTGTTCGACGCCGCACCCTCGAACAGCAGTCCGAGCGCCGCCTCCGATTGCCACCACTGTCCGAGCCGCCTCCGATTGCCATTGTTGTGCCGCCTTCACCGCCAAGAACCACTGCAGTGCAGCCTTGCCCGAAGACGCGCCAAGAGCCAGGGCCGAGTCTCGTTGCCCTCGTCTTCGATTGTCACCGTCGTCCATTACCGTCTCCGATTATTACTGCCGAAGCCTCGAGCCTTCGTCTACGTTTGCCGTCGCCCTCACTGCTCGAACGCCGCCGCCAATCACCGCCCGAGTCGCCGCCGAGGTCCCCGCCTGCACCGTTAGCAATCGACGCCGAGGAAGACCCGCGCCGAGCCATCGCTTTCACCTACTCGTTCTTCTTTGGTGCGTGAAACGCCATTGAAGAACAGAGGTTTTCAATCTCTTTATATAAAATAGCAGAAACTTCTCTCTTATTTAGGATATTCTTGTTTTTGGCCCTAACTTAATTATTTATTAAGTTAGGCGGTTAATATTTCTAAACTATTCAATTCTTGTCCATTTCAGTGACACCAAGCAATCTGGAAGCACTCACACTGGATCCCGCTCCGCGAGGAATTTATATTGTTATAAATTATTAACTTTATAGAATTAATTCAATTTCTAATTGAGTTAAGTAAAGTTAATTGCATAAAATATCAATATTAAATGTTCCTTTTTCCGTTGGATTCAATAGGTGCTAAAATCTCATCTTGTTATCATCAGCTGATCGTCGAAGGTTAAGGCAAGTGATTTCGTTCAAACGCCCTTTGCGTGTTTCGTGATTATTTTGTTGTGCCTTTTAAATTCTTCCGAGTCGAATGCGGCCCTGTGGCCAATTTCCTTGCCAATTTCGATAAATTGCATACCTGTCTGCTTGATGTAATTTATCTCTTTTAATCATAAATTGGCATGAGTTAAATTAATGGGCAATTATTAAATTAATTATAGTAATATGTGGATTAAATGTGGTTGTTAGTTTATAACACGAGATAAGTAAAGGTTGCCCATTTTCTTCTTTCTAAAGTGCATGATATTCTGCTTGTCCTTTCATGCAAACTAGTGGCATGTGATAATAAGACCCTTTGAATTATCCATGCTTGTCCCTGTTTGATTTAATGTCGTTATCATGATCACCTAGTATAAATTGTTTATGTATGATAAGATAGGCACCGTGTGATGCTTAGTTGTGAAATGTTAAAATGCGCACCACGTGATGCGAGTGGCTATATGCCTTTGGCAAGTTATGCAGTAGATTGACTTGCAGGTTGTGGTTCGTTAAGCCACCGCCTTATAAGGTTTCATGAAACACCATCCCGGAATGCATTCTCTGCGGGGTGGTAAAACAACGATCTGATGTAGGTCGTGGTCCTTGTTAAAGGCCCGACCGGTACCACGTATTATTGTTATTATTATTATTATCGTTATAATTATTGTGATTATTATCGACTGATAAATAGGTGATCACTTCAGTTATTATACTCATCTGTCTCGGGTATAATTCCCTTTCTTATCTTATAATAGATCGTTATGATCATCCGAGTCATGTCGTGAATTTTTATCTTTTTATTCAGTTTCCACTATTAAATAATCGTGTCTTTCCCTTAACCTATAACATACCGTTTTATGGTCACTGTAAGGTTAAAGTCTGAACATTTTCCCTATCATTTGCTAGTCTTTATTGTACTAACCATCTTATTTATTGGATGGCTGGTGTCCTTCGTTCTCACGAAACACCAAACCATATTCCACAAGTCTAGTACAAGCAGCGGAGCAGGAGAGAGTTGAAGAGCAGACTGTCATTTATTGAATACAAGTTTTGAACCTCTAAATGTTTCCGCATCGCTACTTTGATTTCAGTTATTTTAGAAGTTATTCATACTTTATGGTTTTTGTATTCTTATTTAATTGTGATTAGATATTTTAAACTAATAAGTTTTATTCACTTCCGCCTATTTGACTGCATTTCAATTATCATCTTGTTTATGGGAGCATGGTTGCATGTCCCTATAAGCCTCAGGTGAATTCAAAGACATTAAAGTCTGCGGATTCACTGGCGCTGCAACACTCCTTTGGGATCTAAAAAGGGGTGTTACATATTCTTTGTTGTGTTATTTGACATTTGTAGACCTCGTGGTAGTCTTGGGTGGTCTGCGGTCCCTTTTGTTGTTTCTCTTTGTAGAGATTAGTATAAAAAGGTAAGAAACCCAAGTTTTATTGTAGTTTACTTGTGAAAATGATGCCTACGACGCCAGTTGATATTCCAGGTGTGGCCATTCCTCGTGTAAGGGGTTTTACCCGAGATATTGTTGTGGAGGGGCATTTATTTAGGCTGGTAAGTTATATCATGCAATTTATTTCTTGATAAGATAGGAGAGCGTTTCTGATGTGCTTGTTGTTGTCGCAACCTTTATCATCCGTATATGGTGATTATGGCTATGATGCGCTTGGCTTTGTCCATTTATGGACGCGAGCGGATGATGAATTCGTGGCGAGAGTGGAACCCTTCAGGCCGAATAACTATTGGTTTACCACTGGGTGGCCCGAGTTCATTGTTTCGAATAAACTTCAAATTGGGACACGCTTGATTTTTGAGTATGAGGGACACTCTTGTTTTGATGTTGTTGCTATAAATCATGGTCCTGATCAAAACGGTGACTTAGATTTCTCAGTTCGGTGCTGAACTTTCCGCTCTTGTATCTTTTTGTGTGGTTATATCGCTACTTTTGTTGATTGTTTTGTCTGGTGTATAATGAATAAACAATATATCTATGTGATTCTTGATTGTTTAGATTTGTTGCGAAGAGTTTATTTATGGTGTTTTAGTACTTTGGCTATTGATACTTGCTTTTGATAGCGATGGTGGCATGTGAAGTACAATCTATAGTGTTTCTTAAATACGAAGGAAATTGAAGTTGAATACTAGGTAATCTCGAGTGTTTTCCACGCAAGTGAGATGTCTATTACAGAAAATCTCCAGCGTGATCGGACCTCGAGGAGGTCGTATTGACAATTTGGTAATTTCTAGTGTATTCTATGCGAAGGAGGGACCTGTTAATGGACAATCTCCAGCGTCCTCAGACGTTGAGGAGATTGTATTAAGAATTAAGTAATCCCTAGCATATTATACGCGAAGAAAAAACCTATTTGTGTACAATCTCCATCATCTTCAGTATGTTAAAGGAGATTGATTTGAGAATTAGGCAATCTCTAGCATATTCCACGTGAAGGAAAAACATATTTAAAAATACTTATAGGCCAACAAATAGGGGTTTTTATTGACAGTTCGTATTACATCATCTTTGCGTAAAATAGAAATACTGCCTAGCGAACTAAAAGATTAGATCTAATGGAACCCATTTGCTTCTAGTCCTTCGTACCCGGCGACCTCGATTTGTTCTTCAATGTTATAGCTTTCTTTGTCTAGGAAATGGACTTCAAATCTTTCCTCGCCAAGGTGCGTGAAGACTATTGATGTTTCCAGCTCGAGGCCATGAGTCTCGATGACGTCTCTCCATCCGCGTGCCACCCAGTGAGATCTGTAAGCGCCCCATGTGATACGAACAGGGAAAACTTTGACGATGCGGGTGGATAAGAATATTTTCTCGGGTACCTAGGGTGGAAGTGCTCACCGAAGCAGTATGGTAACATCATGCGTATGTATTGCTCGTCCCCCACTAGGTCGATATCGAAAACAAGGGGATCGTTTGGATTTTGACGATGCGGGCGGATAAGAATATTTGACGATGCGGGTGGATAAGAATATTTTCTAGAAAATGACGTCTTATAGTGGCGTAGGGTGGTTTGGTCCCGAATGTTCTTGTAATAAATGATCGTTTCCAGATTTGAAACGCTCCAATGGATTTGGTCGGGATTTGAAGGGATTTTTACCATGTGTAGTCCATGCAGAGTATCTTGGGAATCTCAATTTCAGACTTTCTTTCTAGTTTCAATGCATGCAATAAATGCTTTTCTTGATTTTCAAGGTCTGTACAACCTTCTTTTGGATATAAAAAGGTGTGGTGACTGTAACAACTATGGTTGTCTATTTCCTTTGTTTATTACTATTGCTTGGCAGAGAGATGGCGTCCCCCAACTCTGAGATGCGAGATTTTTACCGCTGTGTGGATGTGAAGAGACGGCTCCATCGTTTGGTAAGATCTTTATATATGTTTGTTATGCTCTACATCTGTTCGTGTCTGAATTGTTTCGAAGTAATGCTATTTTCTTTGCAGCCTCTCCCTTGTGCTTTCGATCGAATGTATGGTCATGTCGTATCTGATCATGTTTGTTTAGTCTCCGCAACTGGTGAAAACTTTCATGTCGAGGTTTCCAAGGATTGCTGATGTACGCATTTTTAGTCATACTTTGCATCATGTTTTCATTTCATTCAAGTCCTTTTATTAGCTTTTATGTTGGGAAAGTAAGGAAAATGTGTAGTTATGCTTAATATTGCAAGATATGGAGTCTACACAAGCTTTTGTGTGTTTTTGTAGGTTTTGGAGCTGATTTGGAAGAGTTTCGATGCACTTTAGAGCTTAAGGAAAAATCATGAAGGCAATAGAGGAGCCAAGCAAAAAGGAAAAAGTGGTGCAGCTGGGGAAAAGCCTTATTTTCGCCTTCCATCACTTCGATTCAAGTTCTGATACCTTCATGAGAGTTGTAGTCCTTGAAAAGAGCTTTCCAACGCATATTTGTATGTGTCAATCAGATGAACGAGAACTCGGGAAAGTGCGATTGAAGACAGACTCGAAAAGCTGGAGAAAAACAGAGGCTATTGTGTTCGAACAGAGCCTCGGCGCCGACCTTTGCCCCCTCCATGCCGACACCCAGGGAATTCCAGTAGCACTGTAAGCGAACAGACCCTCAGCGCCGACACCCGGACCCTCGGCGCCGATACCCTACCCACCGGGAGAAGATTTTGCGGGCTGATTTAATTGTTTAATGGGCTTTTTAATTAGGGTTTTCTTCTAAATCTCTTTTAGGATCTTTTAGTTAGATAGACTTGGGATATTTTATCCTTCCTTATATAGATTTTATTATTTTCCTAAGATAAAATCTCTTTTCTTGGAGATTAAGTCTAAAATTATGTCTTTAAATAAAGCCAATTAGAGACATCTCATCACATCTCACGGCTGAATTACAACAGCAGAAGGAACGTACAGTTTGGAGTTTTTGGGTTGAAGAATATTGACGTGATTTTAAGGTTTGGTTTTATGCAATTTAAGATTATGAATTCTTCCATTGTTTTTGTGTTTTTCTTTGCACTGAGTGAGTAGTTTGTTGTGAGCTGAATCTGCCATGTTTTACAGTATCTTTTATATCGTTTTCTGCATACATTTCATGCATTTGGGCTAAGATAATACAAAATCTATGTAGTTTATGTTTATTTGCCAAATTATGGAATCTACACCAGTTTCTGTTTAATTTCGCAGAATTCGAGGCAAATTACAGCAGTTCTGAAAAAGGCTCGGAAATCAACTACAGAAGTCGAAGGTCAAGAAGCAGCGGAACCAGACGAATCAAGCGAGAAGCTCAATTGTACTCGATCTCGAGTTATTCTTACTCGATCTCGACTTACAGTTGTCTAAGCACACCTGGTCGAGCAAAGCATGATCGAGGAAACTGAAGACGAAGCATCCCGACTCCGGAAGCCTTACTCAATCTCGAGTATGCTAGTCGAGATCGACAAACCTTGATGCCATGTTCGGAGCCGAGGAGTTGTGCCAAGTCAAGAAGTCGAGGACGGAGACGCCGAGCACCTGTACTCGATCTCGAGTAAACAACTCGATATCGACAAGATCGTCAGCGCCAATCCGAGCCTGTGTCGGGGAGCAGTTTCTCGACCAAGACCAAGCCAGTTGATGAGACAAGACTACTCGATCTCGAGTTGGCCATAGAGACGGTTTAGTAGTTCAAAGGTTTTAGGGTTTTAGCATTCAGCGAAAGTTGGATTGCCGGGATTGTAAAGGCTTTGAATTTAGTTTAATGCAAGTTCCTTTTCATACATCAATGTGTGCTATTGCGATGAAGAGCGAGTAGTCCACCCACTTCTGGGGCTGCGGTGAGCCCGACGGTGGCCATGTAAGGTGATGCAGTAAAGTTACAATCTTTATATGCAATTCGTCTTCTATCCCTATGAGCATGATTCGTTTGCAAGAGTTGAAGGTGATCCTTGTTTGTGTTACTGAAGCGAAAGTGATCTTAATGCAACTTGGGTTAATTATGGGAAAAGGGTTAGTAACAATTCGGGTTTATGCGAAAGCTTCTATATTCCTATTTGTTAATAACGAAAGTTATTTTGATGGAAAACATGATCTTTTATGCCTTTATATGTTACTTTGCATGGTTATCGTTGTGGCGTTGATACCCTGGCTTTGGAAGTTCTTTATATATTGAGTTTATTTCGTCCGAAATCTGGGATTCTGTGTTCGAAGTTTACATCTTGAAATTTCCGTCTTTTTACTCGATCTCAGGTACTGTTGTCGATCTCGAGTAGAGCTTGTCTAGATCGAGTACAGTGTCTGAGTTTCTACTTCTGTTGATCGAGTTGTGTGTCTGAGTTTCTGTCGTCGTTGTCTTTAGTCGATCTCGAGTTCTGCTTTGTCGAGATCGACAAGCTTTTGTCCTTGCTTTTATTTCTGCTTTCGTTTGTTATTTCTGTCTTTGTTTCTGTCTTTCTGTTTGCTTTTCTGTGAGATTTACAGCTACCTAGGATCCGCTGAGACGCTTACTCGTGGATCGATCCTGACTTCCCACTACTCTATAGGGAGGGAGTCTTGTAATTATTTGCTAGGGCACGAATCTGGTTTGAATTATTTCATTATATTTCATACTTGATTTCCTCCTACAACAAATTGGCGCCGTTGCCGGGGAAGCAATCATTCGCGCCTTAGGTAGTTAAAATCTCACGTTTTCTTTGAGTTACTTTACAGGTGTATGCGCAGTTCTGGTCAACATCTTGAGTTTGACGGCTTAGACGAACCAGAACGCCTCCTACACATCTGAGCTAAACTACAAAGTGCAATGGCGGTCGCTGAGACACATGAACAGTTGATTGCGAGACTTACAAGGGAACTGGTGGCTAAAGATGTTGCTATCGCCGCTGAGAAAGCTGGAAGGGAACAAGCAGAAGCTGAGCTTCCCCTATACCCAACTACTGCTGAGGATTATATGCACCCGACTCTCGTCGTGCCTGAATCGGCTATTCTAATCCCTAAAAATAACTCTGAAATTCGCACTCAATTCCTTATTGAAATTAAAAATCATGCTTTTCATGGTAGATTTAATGAATGCCCTCTGCGGCATATTACCAACTTTACTCACATGTGTCGTACTCTTGCTGAAGGTACCACCTTGGAGTACATCCTTATGAAAGCTTTCCGTTGGTCTCTGGCTGGTCCTGCATTGAAGTGGCTTGAAGGGCTGAAACCACGATCTGTCACGACATGGGCTCAAGTGAAGCAGGAATTTCTGAATAAGTTCTTTCCTCCTGCCAAGACTGCGCTCATTCGCTAGAAGATCACATCTTTCAAACAGCAGCCTGGGGAGCTGGTGGCAAAGGCTTGGGAACGCTATAAGGATCTACTACGATCCTGCCCTACACATGGACAGCAACCCTGCATAGTTCAAGAAATCTTCTTCAATTCTTTGGACTTGGCTGCAAAGGACAGAATCAACACATATACTCATTATGAGTATCTAACAATGCCGTTTGCTGATGCATGGGTTGCTCTCGACAAGCTGACCAACTATGACAACAAGTATGGGACTCCAGTCACCTATGAGGAGAACCCCTACGCCAGACCAGCGCCATCCATGCCCCTCTATGAGCCACCTAAAGAGATTGATCCAGATGTAAGAGAGCAGTACTACAGAGATCAGAATAAGAAGCTCCTCAAACAACTAAAATATCTTTCTATCAACCAGCCTTGTATTGAATGCGGATCACAGAGGCACACCACTACAAAGTGCCCACCCACTGAGCAAGTCAGGCTGGTAGAATACCACGAACAGGCAGCTTACGTAGGGGGTCCCAATGGCTACATTGGGGACCAAAGGTTTCAGCAACCACAATGGAACCAAGGTGCCCCTAGGAACCCCCCACCCTACAGAGCTCCAGGACATCCGAAAAGAGACCAGAAAAAGGATGATCTACAGACTGTCTTAGAGGAAATACGGAGAAATCATACAGAAAGCAGACAATCCTTCAACTCAGTCTACACTCAGATTCAGGGCGTCATTTCTAGGCTTGGGGAGATTGATATATGGCGGAAATCAGTTGATACACAGATTGGCCAGCTAGCGGCAGGAGACCCCAAGCAGAGAGGTTCACTTCCAGGATCTTCAGAACCAAATCCCAAGGGGAAGACTGGTCACATCGCTGCTGTATGTAAAACTCAAAACCGGCCATCAACTGCAAGAGCCAGAGGTTGGAAAGCAGCAGGGCGGAGAAGCTGAGAAACAACTTGACATCGACTAGCAGCAAGTCGACATCGACCAGTACTTAGTCGATCTCGAGCAAGGTCAACTCGATCTCGAGGAACAATTGGGAAATCCTTCGTCTGCAATGCACAACAACTCCAAATCGACTACATTAGTCGATATCGAGGAAGATCAAGTCGAGATCGAGAAGACTGCTACACCTCCGACATTTGTTCTGGCTCCGAATCAGAAAAAGAAGGTGCCCTTCCCAATAAAATCTCCAAAGGACCCAGCAGAGAAGAAATTTCAGCGCTTCATCAAGATGCTTCAGAAACTCAATGTTACCATCCCCTTCACAGAAGCTCTCAATGAAATGTCATCCTATGTCAAGTTCGTTAAGGAGATTCTGAGCAAAAAGAGATCAATGGCTGAGATTACAGAGGAGTGTAGCCATATGGACATCCTTGAGAAGATGCCAGATCCAGGTAAGTTTGCTATAACCATTGGATTTGGTCAATATAAATTTAATGCTTTAAGTGATCTTGGAGCCAGTGTGAGTATAATGCCTTTAACAATTTGGTCCAAGATTAAGATAGGTGCCCTAGAGCCTGTGGATGCTAAGCTAGATATGGCCAACAACACTGTGGTCATTCCAACAGGCATGGTGGACAATGTGCCAGTGCAAGTAGGTAAGTTTTCCGTCCCTGCTGATTTCTTAGTTATTGATATGGCGGAAGACCCTGCTTGTCCAATTATTCTAGGAAGGCCCTTCTTGGCGACGGTGGATGCCAACATAAGCGTACGGAAGGGATTGCTCACTTTCAACATGAGCGATGAGGTATTTGAGTATTCGTTTAATAAAACTGAAAGGCATACAGGTCCAATGAAAGAGGTCAAATCTATATCAGTTGGCTACATTACCTGTGGGGAGCCTAAGGTAAGAAATATGACTCCTGAAGTGCTGGAAAAGAGGGATATGGAGGCCTAGGTGGAGAAGATCATGGCCATCCTGAATGAAGAAACAGAGGATCCACTCGACTCAAACCAAGGTACGTCGATTTGGACTAACTATTTTTCGGATGCCTTGACAGGAAGCAAGTATAGGGTCGTAGTCGACCAGAATACCTCGATATTGAAGATTGTGGTCGATCTCGACCAAAATAAGAAGCCTCCACCAGCACCAACGTCATCGAGCAGCCAACCTGAAAATCAACACTCCTCGAGATCGAGTACGCTACTCAAGATCGACCACCACCTCGCTGCCTCGACTTCGCCTTCCTCGACGCAGACACCACCAGAATGACAAGACTCCTCGAGATCGAGTACCCTACTCGAGATCGACCAACGTCCACCTTCCTCGACTCCAGCAACCACGAGCAGCAACCCACCAGAAGATGAAAACTTGTCGAGATCGAGTACCCCTACTCGAGATCGACCACACACCATGGTCCCCGATTCCGTTTTTGCGAAGGTAAGCCAAGGTATGGATCTTTCTTCTCCTATTTCCATTAAAGATCTATCTATACATGGGAGAGGTTTGCCTTGGTATGTGCGCTTATGTAGGATTTCCAATGATCAGCCCAAAGAGTATGAAGTTGGAGACAAGCTCTATGTTTCCAAATCAAAGGATCATTGGTTCCCTAACAAATTCAACAAGAAGAGGATGGGACATTTTGTGGTGAACAAGATCCATTCTGGAGGATTACAACTGATGGACAAGAATGGAGTCCTATTTGAAGCCCAAGCTACACGGGCCCTGCAAATGCCACCTTGAGCTTAATGGAGAAGTCGGTCTAGCGACTATAAAATCTAGAGCTTGTAAATAGACATTTATTTTTGGGACTTTTGAGAGTTTGTTTCTTTTGTTTGTTTTTGGTTTTGAACCTTTTAGTTTTTCTATTGTGGGTATATGTCTTCTACACTTTTCCGATCCATGGATAGAAGCAAGCTATATTCAGACTCGGCCCAGTCATTCTTTCATTCGATATTAAGAGGCCCTGCACACCTGTCTAGTGAGTTTCTTTCTTTACTCTTGTTTTTATATCGTGAGGACACTGTAATATTTAAGTATGGGGTGGGGGAAAGGGCTTACTTTGTGCATATTTGCCATATTTGACATATTTGTGCATATTTAGAGTTTAATTCTTGAATTGCTTATACATGGCTATTTTGGAATGTATTATTGATCTATGGGCTTATATGCATGTTTTCCAAAGTTTAAAGAAAAATCACCCCCATTGAAAATTTTGATTAATGTCATGGAATCTTTATATTGAACTCGACGATGCAAAAATTGGATTCATTAGAGATATAGCATGAAATTGCCTAGTAAAGGGAAGTCACAATGAAGTGCATTATTTTCTTGAAAACCATGAAATGAGGTAAAACTTGAAGTTTCTTTGGACATGTTGCATGATAAGATGATGGAGGACTTTATATTTCCATATAAGGCTCACATTGTTATATCCTAGCCTTACCTATGCTTATATGCTTCACAAAAAGCCATATTATGCCTTATTTCATACATTGCTCCACATGATCTAAATATTGCCATTCTTTACCTTATCCGGGGATTATGTTGAGAATGATGTTACGTTATGGAGATGTTATATGGTATTTGTGTTGTTGTTATCATTATTGGAGTTTGGTAGGAAATTGTTTGAAAAATATGGAAAATTTAATGAGTGAGAAAAAAATCGGATCACCTTAGGAGATAAAGGTAGATCGACCCTGCTCTCTGAGATAATAGTTTGGAGAGATGGGATACACAGGTGAGGAGTCCAAAGCACTAAGTATCCGGGGCCATTCATGACAGCCATGTTTGCGACTCGCGAGAAGGCAGTGCCGAGGTTAGAGAGGTAAAAGCATTATTATTGAGAAAAAGCAATATGAAAGGTGATGAATCTTATGGAGAAGGGATGTGGAAATTCAAAATTGGAAATACTCCATTTCCCCGGATCATTAGCACCACATTGCCAAAAATTGCCCACCTTTAGCCTTTTACCAATCTACTCCTTACTGAGCTTAATTAAAGTCCTCTTGATTATTAATGCTTTATCACGAATGAATGTTTTGCATAACCCTCCTTTTGTGAGTAGATGTTGCTTTTTTATAATTGCATATGCATGGATTTGTGACACTAGTACCTTTTCGAGGATGGTAATTGATTGCAGGGTTATATGAGAATGAATCTAATATGTTGAGAGTTTTGATTTCTTCCCCTGAATGACAAATAAAAGTATTGCTTGAGGACAAGCAAGCTTAAGTATGGGGTGTTTGTTGTGAGCTGAATCTGCCATGTTTTACAGTAGCTTTTATATCGTTTTCTGCATACATTTCATGCATTTGGGCTAAGATAATATAGAATCTATGTAGTTTATGTTTATTTGCCAAATTATGGAATCTACACCAATTTCTGTTTAATTTCGCAGAATTCGAGGCAAATTACAACAGTTTTGAGAAAGGCTGAAAAAGGTTCGGAAATCAACTACAGAAGTCCAAGGACAAGAAGCAGCGGAACCAGACGAATCAAGCTAGAAGGTCAATTGTACTCGATCTCGAGTTACTCTTACTCGATCTCGACTTACAGTTGTCCGAGCACACCTGGTCGAGCAAAGCATGATCAAGGAAACTGAAGACGAAGCAACCCAACTCCGGAAGCCTTACTCGATCTCGAGTATGCTAGTCGAGATCGACAAACTTTGATGCCCTGTCCGGAGCCGAGGATTTATGCCAAGTCGAGAAGCCGAGGACGGAGACGCCGAGCACCTGTACTCGATCTCGAGCAAACAACTCGATATCGACAAGATCGTCAGCGCCAGTCCGAGCCAGTGTCGGGGAGCAGTTTCTTGAAAAAGACCAAACCAGTCGATGAGACAAGACTACTCGATCTCGAGTAGGCTTACCCGATCTCGAGGACCCCAGATCACATGATCGAGCTTGATCGAGCAGCAGCAACCCGAGATGCCCAGCCAAGCCATAGCCGACGACCATGTTACTCGATCTCGATTAGTCCTACTCGATCTCGAGGAAACCGTGTCCGTGAGCGAGTTATGCGGTTTTGTTGTTCTACTTGGTTTGGGAGTCCTTGGAGCCGAAGGAATCCGAAGATTGCCGAGATCTATCCACAACTATCAACATCTATCTATGGTGAGAAGACCTATCAACACATGGAAGACTTACCTATTTTAGATATAATTTTCCTTATAGATTTAATTCCTTTATTGCATTTATTTATCTTTAAAGCTTTTACATATAGATTTAGATATAAATAGAGATATTCTATCCTTGAATAGCAAGGATTAGAAGGCTATAAATAAAGCCCATGAGGCTGATTTTAGGGATCATTCAATTCAGAAGCTAGAGAAGTAGTCCACAGAGACGGTTTAGGAGTTCGAAGGTTTTAGGGTTTTAGCATTCAGCGAAAGTTGGATTGTCGGGATTGTAAAGGCTTTGAATTTAGTTTAATGCAAGTTCCTTGTCATCCATTAATGTCTGCTATTGCGATGAAGAACGAGTAGTCCACCCACTTCTGGGGCTGGGGTGAGCCCGACGGTGGACATGTAAGGTGAGGCAGTAAAGGTACAATCGTTTTATGCAATTCGTCTTCTATCCCTATGAGCATGATTCTTTTGCGAGAGTTGAAGGCGATCCTTGTTTGTGTTATTGAAGCGAAAGTGATCTTAATGCAACTTGGGTTAATTATGTGAAAAGGGTTAGTAACAATTAGTGTTTATGCGAAAGCCTCTATATTCCTATTTGTTAATAACGAAAGTTATTTTGATGGAAAGAATGATCTTTTATGCCTTTATATGTTACTTTGCATGGTTATCGTTGTGGCGTTGATACCCTAGCTTTGGAAGTTCTTTATATATTGAGTTTATTTCGTCCGAAATCTGCGATTCTGTTTTCGAAGTTTGCATCTTTAAATTTCTGTCTTTTTACTCGATCTCGGGTACTGTTGTCGATCTAGAGGAGAACTTAGTCGATCTCGAGTAGAGCTTGTCTAGATCGAGTACAGTGTCTGAGTTTCTACTTCTGTTGATCGAGTTGTGTGTCTGAGTTTCTGTCGTCGTTGTCTTTAGTCGATCTCGAGTTCTGCTTTGTCGAGATCGACAAGCTTCTGTTCTTGCTTTTATTTCTGCTTTCGTTTGTTATTTATGTCTTTGTTTTTGTCTTTATGTGAGATTTACAGCTACCTATGATCCGCTGACACGCTTACTCGTGGATCGATCCTGACTTCCCACTACTGCATAGGGAGGTAGTCTTGTAAATATTTCCTGGGGCACGAATCTGGTTTGAATTATGTCATTATATTTCATACTTGATTTCCTCCTACAACATAGTTCCCCCATCTTCTAGGGTTGGGGTGAACTCAACAATGAGCATGTGTGTGGATGAATGAATCTAGGTTTATTTGATGTTTTTATCTTATTCTACCCAAGTGCTTAACCCTTTGATGAAAGTTTAAGGGAATTCATTGTTGCAATTGAATTGAAAGAGGAGATTGCTAACATTGATAGTAATTAGGGATCTTTGACGAAAGTAAAAGAGATCTAATTAAGAAAGCTATCTCTTTAAGATAAAAGAATGATTTCCCATATGATTCATTGAGTTATACATGTGTTTGTCGTTGTGGTAAGCCCTAATCTTGGAAGTTCCTTCTCATATATTGCATTCGTGTTATTTGCTTGCTACTTGAGCCGATTTAAGTGAATTTGTCATAAATTACAGCAGCCACTTTTGCCCTTAATTCCCCTATTTTCAACCATAGAAACCACTAGGATAGAACCGCTGACATACATACTCCCTTGGATCGACCTTGATTTCCACTATACTATAGAGGGATTCGAGCATAAATTTATTTGATTGGAGTGAGCATAGGCATCGATCTCCCCTCACGCACGTCAATTGCTCAAATCGTTGGTGGATATCTGAAGGTTGGGGAAGATTCGCGACCAATAATGGCGTTAGAGTTCGAGCATCGATGGTGTTTTTTCAATAAGTGGGAGGGCATCGCGTCAAGACTCTTGTTCTTGAGGATGAGTACAGCTTTATTGTGTTGTAACGACGGTGTGACTAGATGACCGTTTTTATGCCGTACGTTTGTTAATCCTAATTAGGCACTCTGTTTTGTTTAATCACGAGTGTTTATGTAATAGTATTTTTATTTCAATGGTTTAAAGATATGGCTTTCGTCCTCGCGTTTTGTCTGTTTCTGACCCAGATGTGACCTTTCTTGATGTGACACTGGCGCTCTGGGTTGCAGAGACACGCTCTGAGATCGTGCCACTTACATGATATGCAGTTGATTCTGAAAAGATTGCTTTGGATGGATGCGGATTGTTTTCTATGACGTAACAACACAATATACTACTTGCTTTATTTGCTGATAAATCTCAGATGTTCAGATAGAGTCTGGGCAGTTGTCCTTTTGTTTTGTTTCTGTTTTGGTAATTCGACGTGAGGAATTATGACTTCCCCCCATCCTCTTCGTCGTGACGTTTTTTGTTCCATCGACTCTGAAGAGAAGATAGAATACATGGTGGGTCTTTCGGTTTTTCCTTTGCAATTCTTGTTTTTCTTGGTTAACCTTTGCTTTGGTGTTTCGTAGCTTTTGCCTGAATGTTTTGGTGCTCAGTATGCTCGCGAGGGATTGACTCATGTTTGCTTGGTTTCTCCTACTGGGCGACTATTTTGAGTAAGGGTGTTCCGAGATAGCCAGGACCATTATATCCTTACTGAAGGTTGGCGTGCATTTGAGTAAGGGATTGACTCATGTTTGCTTGTGTTTACAATGCTGGTTTTTGTATGCGTTTTGTCGAACTTGCTTTAAAGTCTGTTAAAGGTTGAATTAAAATAGTTCGCACAACTTATCTTGCGATGTCATAGCCGAACAATCCAATATTGCAATCAAAATAGAGCAAAACATATTGCTTTTATTAAATTTCCAGAGAATATGGAAGCTTGTTTATGTACTTGTGTTTGAAAGGTATATGATATTTAGATTTATTCTCCTTAGAGGCTTACTTGCATATCCGTGTTCGAAAGACACGCAGTTGCTAAATTTATCCTCCTTGGAGGCTTACTTGCACATCCGTGTTTGAAAGACACGCGATTGGTAAATTTATTCTCCTCGGAGGCTTGCCTACACATCCGTGTTCGAAAGATACACGATTGCTAAATTTATTCTCCTTGGAGGCTTCCTTGCACATCCATGTTCGAAAGACACGCGATTGCTAAATTTATTCTCCTTGGAGGCTTACTTGCATATCCGTGTTCGATAGACACGCGATTGGTAAATTTATTCTCCTTCGAGGCTTGCCTGCACATCCGTGTTCGAAAGACACGCGATTGCTAAATTTATTCTCCTTGGTGGCTTGCCTGCACATCCGTGTTCGAAAGACACGCGATTGCTAAATTTATTCTCCTTGGAGGCTTACTTGCACATCCATGTTCGAAAGACACGCGATTGCTAAATTTATTCTCCTTGGAGGCTTACTTGCACATCCGTGTTCGAAAGACACGCGATTGCTAAATTTATTCTCCTTGGAGGCTTGTCTGCACATCCGTGTTTGAAAGACACGAATTCCTTCGCAATCAAACTGGGGACCATGATCGGTGATGATAGCTTGAGGGACCCCAAATCGACAAATCATGTTTTTCCAGAGAAATTGGCGCACTCTTTCCGCTGTGATGGTGGCCATAGCTTCGGCTTCTACCCACTTTGTAAAGCAATCGACTATCAAAATGATGAATCGAAGATGGCCTGGTGCTGTTGGGAAGGGGCCTAGAATATCCATTCCCCACATTGCGATAGGGCATGGCGCAGATATGCACTTTAATGGTTGAGAAAGGTGATGATTGAGTGATTCATGTCGTTGGCAAGGGTTGCATATATGAATAATCATCTCAACGTCCGCCCTGAGGGAGGGCCAATTATGGCCCGGATATGTGATTTTAGATGCTACAACTCTCCATCCCTGGTGGTTACCGCAGAGGCCTGTGTGAAGCTCTTGCACGAGATTAAGGCCCTCTTGGTTTGAGATACAAAGGAGATCCGGGAGGTTAAAAACCCTTTGTATAATCGTCCATATTTGAATCGAAAGCGGGTCGCTCTTCTCCTGGTGCTCTGGTTGTCTTGTAACTCGCCCGTTAAAGCCCCTTTAGTTATGTACTCTAGGAGAGGTATCCGCCAGTCTTTGAGGTTGGATATCCTGAAAACTCCCTGGTGGATACCTCGGGCATGCTTCTGTTCGATTACTACGCGATCGCTTAACCCTAGGGGTAGTGTGACCCCCATTCTGGCTAATGTATCGGAGCGTTCGTTCTGCTCGCGAGGGATGGGTGAAATAGTACATTTTCCGAAAGCGGCAGTGAGCGTTCGTATGCGGGCCAAATACTCAGGTAGCATTCATGTCTTTGCCTCGTATTCTCCTTTAACTTGTAGAGAGACTACCTCTGAATCCGTAAAAATTCGGACTTGCCGAGCCCCGTTAATCAGTGCCTTTTCAATACCCGTGATTAAAGCTTCATACTCTACTTCATTGTTGGTGGCTTTGAATAATAACTAGAAGGATAAATCGGTTATCTCTCCACTTGGGCTAGTGATAGTGACTCCAGCTCCACATCCTCCCGCTGATACCGATCCATCGACGTTAATTACCCAATCTTCTCCATCGCGATCCTGAGTGTCCGTAAAGACAGCTTCGACAACAAAATCGGCTAAGGCCTGGTCCAAACGAGTTTTTCTGGGTTTGAAATGAATGTCGAACTCAGAGTTTCATGTTGTTCAGCGATCTCGTGCAAGAGCTTCACACAGGCCTCTGCGGTAGATAGGAAGCTTGGATTCCCTAGTGAGCACCATCTTAATAGTGGTGGATCCAACAACGAGGTACATCTGTAGAGTTTCATGCTCGCGTGGAAAATAAAGAGTATGCAAGGAGGCTAGATAGTACTTCATACTCTTGAAAGCCTTATCCAAAATGGATGTCCATTCGACTAGACCTTTCCTTTTTAGCTGCTCGAAGAAGGGCAGTGACTGGTCGGCTAGTCGGGAACAGAATCTGCTCAAGTAGTTGACCGATCCGTTTAATTTCTGAATGTTGTTCAGCGTTTTAGGAGGAGCCATGTCGATGATGATCTGCACTTTTGAAGGGTTCACCTCTATCCTGTGGTGGCTTATCATGAAACCCAAGAATTTTCCGGATTGACTCCAAAGACACACTTTTCTGGATTCAAGCAAACACGATTCCTTCTTAGAGTGTCGATGGTTTCCTGTAGATCCTTGTAGTGGTCCTCCTTTGTAAGGCTCTTGATCACGATATCATCGACGTAAACTGCGACATTTCTTCCGATCTATGACACAAATACTTTCGCTATCATTCGTTGGAAGGTGGCACCCGCGTTCTTGAGCCTAAAAGGCATTACCTTATAACAAAAAGTTCCTAGGTTAGTGATGAAAGCAGTGCTTTTCTCATCGCGAGTGCTCATTTTGATCTGATTGTAGCCGGAATAGGCATCTAGAAAACTTAGCGTGGCGTGCCCTACCGTGGTGTCTACTAGCTCATCGATAGATGTCAGTGGGTAACTATCTTTTGGGCAAGCTTTGTTAAGATCTTTGAAATGCACACACATCCTCCACTTGCCACTGCTCTTTATGACTAGCACCACATTTGATAACGAGGTCAAATCGTTGATCTCATGAATGAACCCAGCTTGTAGAAGTTTATGTACCTCTTGTTTTACTGCTTCTGTCTTTTTGGTGGCCATCTTCCTCTTTCTTTGGCATATAGGTTTTGCCTCGCGATTGAGTCTCAAGGGATGTTCCGCGGTTTCTCGAGGGAGCACCTTTAAATCTTTCGATGACCATGCAAAAACATCTCGTTACTCTTTCAACATATTTTTGAGGCACTCTACGGCTGGGCCAGTCAAACTGTGACCGTGGTACAAGGCTTTGGTCTTGTTTGGGAAGGGAAAGAAAGCGATCATTTCCTCCACAACCTTGTCAGCTATCTTTTCGGGTCGAACCTCCAGCTCCGCCTGTTATTATTCGGACGTGGCCTCTTGCTCGTGTTCATCAGTCGTTCCCTCTTTTAGAGACCCTTAAGCGTCTCCCTTAATCGTGAATATTCGGATGTGGTCTGTTTTTAGTGAGGATAAGTAACAAACTCTACTTTCTACTTGTTCTCCCCGCGCTTCACCCACCTTTCCGTCGGCACATGGAAATTTGATGCTAAAATGATATATGGAGCATGCCATTTGGAATTTGAATAGACTTACTCGGCCCATGATAGCGTTGTAGATAGATGGCAGTCGGACCACCGTGAATTCAATCATGTGGGTTCTTCTATTTGGCATGGTCCCTAATGTTAGGGCCAATTCAATTGTTCGAGCTACCTCAACCTCATCTCCAGAGAAGGAGACTAGCTTTCCTGAGTAGCGACGCAGAGCGCTTTCAGCGATCCCGAGTTGCTCAAAGGCGTCCCAATAAAGGATGTCCACAGATGAACCTGTATCTATCATTACTCTCCTAACAACTTTGGTTCCTATCTGCACATGGAGTACCATAGGATCTGAGTATGGAATCCTAAGGTTGGGAGCGTCCTGAGTATCAGAAACAGAGAAACTTAGTATTACGTGCGCAGTGGATGCTTGTTTGACACTGGCCTCGGACGGGGGGCGTCTGACTTCTCTTTCATAGTTTTTCCTCTCCTTATTACTGGTTCCAGATATCGTGGGTCCTCCCACGATGGTATTGATGCATCCATCCGGAGAGGGAGGTTTCCGGCGATCCTGGTTGGAGTGCTTAGGTCGGTTGGACGAGGGCCTTGCTTCGGGGGCATTTCTTGTGTCCCTTGGTGGAGGTCGATACCCTCCTCCCCTATTCCCATTCCTTCCTCCCCTATTTTGGGGGTAAGTTCCCCTACCTCTTCATCTAGTTGCATACTGGGGATTATAGGGTCTTGGTGGAGCGTTAGGTGGTTTATATTATCGGGGAGGGACCACAAGAGGATGATATTGTTGTGGCATCGTGATTAGATGACTAGGATTTATTGGTGGGGCACAAATTTAAAGGGGCACCTCCTTTTGAGGAAGAGCTTGCGGAATCCCATAGACAGGAGGTGAAATCTGGTCGGGATGAACCATCATCACATTTATTAGGGCACCAAGTGGACCTGGTCATATCCTTTGGTTGTACTGTACTTCTTGGACTTGAGGTCGTGGTGGGATCACATGGTATTGCCAGGGAGGATTGCGGCGTTGCTGATCCCCGAAATTTACTCTTCTTTTGCGTTTGTTAGGGCCCCGGTGGTAGGACGGTGGTTTGGATTCAATGGGTTGCGAGCTAGAGGTTGCAGCCTCCATGGCGTGGATTTGCTTGATTATGAGCTCTTGAAGCACATCGTAGTTCTCCGGCTCCTTTCTGAATTGGCAGATCTTGAAGTCTCCCTTGACCAGGTTGCCCATTAATATTGTGATTGCGGACTCTTAATTGAATCTCAGGATTTGTACCACCATGTTGGTGAATCTGCTAAAGAAGTTTCCCAACGACTCAGTCGTCTCTGGCTTGATGGAGTTGAGGTCCAACATGGTTCTTTTCCTTGTGCTAGCGCTGCCGAAATGCGCGTCGAATATGCTCGATAGCTGTGCAAAGTTATTGATGGAGGATCGAGCCAAATTGGTGAACCATGTCAATGCTACCCCGTTTAGCATAGATGGAAAAGAGAGACAATACATAGCATCGTTGTCTTCATTCATTCCCATCGCCGTTTTACATTGGTTGAGGTGATCATTGGGATCAGTATCTCCCTTATACTTAGCGATGGAGATATCCCTCCATCTTTTGGGAACAGGCGCCTCGCGTATTTTTCTCCAAAAAACGGATGGGAAAGTTGAGCGTGAGGACACATCCCTGGTATTGACAACACGAGCAATCTTGTTGGCGTTTATGTCGGCTTCCGGACCGGAATTAAGAGGATCTTCAGCCGAGTTGGGGAAATGATTGATCGTTGTAGGCACTGGACCCTGTTGTTGATAGTAGACATGAGGGTCGCGTTGTCATGGCATCCCATTCGCTTGTTGATTGATGTATGGATTTTGTGAGTAATTTCCCGCGAAGAATTGATACGGGGGGTAACTACCCCACATTCCATAGGACGAGAATGGGGGATAATGTGCAGTGCCCCAAGGAGGTGGTTGCGGGACTTCCTCGTTGGCGTTGTGCTGAGTTTCCTCGTTAGGAGGTACATTGAGGTTGAGGCTGTCAATCTCTTCGGTATCATGATGCTAGTTCCCGAACTCTTCCCCGAACAGTGTAAAATTCATGATTTCTGCAAAATTTATTAGTAATTAAAAGGGAAATAAACGCCATTATTAATTATTTTAGATAGGATTTATGTTGAACAAAAAGAATAAAGAAACAAAAAAGGACATAATAAAAGAAATTGAAGGATCGCGATGTAAAGATACGTATTGCTACGTGGAACCTCTCGTCGTGAAAGGTCTCCACAGACGGCGCCAATGACGCGTTTATGGAATTTCACCTATACTTATTACCTCATTATGACGACAAAACGTCTTAAAATACATGCAAGACTTAGCCAAGTGGGGTGATGATCAAATTATATACTTATTAGTTCAAGCAATGGGGGTGGCAAGTTTGGCTCGCGATGAGTTGGTTTACTGTTCAATCGTCGTCTTTAGAGGAAGTCAAGTGATGTTCTTATTCCAAGAACGTTCTTCTCTGATCAAAGACCTTAAGAACTTAACTCCGGGGGCTTTAGGTTCGGGAGATAATCAGAGCTCTTCTATTCTCTCTTTTGAATCAGATCCCTGTCTTTGAGGTCGGAGGGGGGTATTTATAGGGAAGCCAACCGAGCAGCTAGCTGACGACCTCGTGCTTTTTACATACGACACGTGTAATGCATGCTCTTATGCTTAGGGGTATAGGCAATACACATGGTACTATTAGAGATGAGGTGCTTGAGCCAAAGAGCTGCTTGCTAGGGTCCTAGAGAGCCAAGAGGTACTTGGGGGACCTATCCTGGTTCTTATGCGGGTTTATACTAAGATTTGGGTCGCGAGGAAATATGGGTCAAGGTTTTTGAGGGTGTTGGGTTTTGTCAGGACTTGGCCGAGTACCTTATTCGTGAAGAGTCTTGTAGTGGGGCCATATACCTTTTTGTGTTGGGTGGCCTATTTATGACGTTATACGTGTGTTATTTAATAGGACGATTTTCTATGGCATCGTCAGCTCCAAGACCACATTCAAGGGATCAACATCCCTTCCATTGTGATGGGAGATTTTAACGAGATTTAATGCTCCTCCGAAAAAATGGGGGGTGTAACCCCTAATCCGAACAGATTTCAAACACTATTAACCTTTAAGAACCAATGTAACCTGCTTGATATCCCAACGCTTGGAAATGAGTTTACCTGGGGGAAAAATAGACGGCTTTGAACAACATCCATGAGAAATTAGACAGGACTCTACTGCAAGACCAAATCCTGCAATGGTACCCACAAATAGCAACCAGAAACTACGTTTTCTCATCCTCAGATCATTGTCTTAACTCCATAGAAATAAAAAGCAATGAAATTAAAAAGGCTATACCCTTCAAATTTGAGAAAATTTGGCTCCAAAGAAAAGACTACCGGAACATTGTTGCACGGGCATCGCGGATGTCTTATGCTAGTCGGGTCACATATGATTCAAGAGTGGTAAAGAAAACGCAAACCCTCAAAAGATTAATCAAAGAGTGGAATAAAACTACCATCGGAAATATCTTTTGCCAATTGAAAGACATTGAAAATAAATTGATAGAACTACAAACGAATTTGTGCCAAAATCGACAGTCTGGAAACGACAACAAAGAACTAAGACTTATCAATAAAAAAGAATAAGCTATTACATTTCCATAAAATATATTGGAGTCAAAGAGCGAAGACGAAACATCTGAAATTATCGGATACAAACTCAGGATATCACCACAAAGTACCAAAAGGTCGCCGAAATAGAAAAATCATTAGAGAAATACGAACCAAAAGTGGAACCACAATCATTGGTGAAGAAAACATCAGAGAGGAAATTCGGGTTGTCTTTGAAAAGAGGTATAAAAAAGAACAAACCAATAGACGACTATTTTTGCTGGAGGAAATCGAGATTGCAAATAAAATATAATTAAAGTAAGGCAAACTAGATTCCGTCCCTTGCAAATAATTACAAGACTTCCTCCCGATGCAGCAGTGGAAAGTCAGGATCGATCCACGAGGAAGCATGTCAGCGGATCCTAGGCAGCGGAGAAATCTCACGGACAGAAGTCGATCACAGATGTCCTCGATCTCGACTAGGGTTAGTCGACAGAAGATCGGACAAGTTGAGCAGCGCAGCAGCAGCTCCCGGCGGTTTTGGTCGATCTCGAGTAAGTCTTACTCGAGATCGAGTAAGCTTGTCGACTTCAATGACTGGCTTGTCGAACACCTGCACACCGACGCTACATCGATCTGGATCGAGAATTAGTACTCGATATTGAGGAGTGCAAGTCGATATCGAGGATGACAGAAAACTAAAACGAAATAAAATAAAGACAAGGCTTTTGGGATTCCGAAATAAACTAAATGTAAAAAGACTTCCAAGATTGGGGTTTGCAACAACGATAACCAAGCATGCATAAGGCAGAAATAAAACAGATAATAATGTAATTCGCATCAAAGGACTAAGCTTTCGCCTTTTCCAACAATTAGACAACTCTTTTAAGAAACCCTAATTGTCTCTACTGATTTTATGTCTACAATCCAAGTTGTTAGCATGGACCTTTATTAGATGGGTAATAAACATATAACAAGTAGCAGATGCTTAAAATATGATAAAAGTTGGATCTTTACCTCAAACATGGATGGCTATCGTCGGGCTCGCCCCAACCCTAGAAGTGGGTGGACTACTCGCGCTTCATCGCAACCTCAGACATTGATGTATGAAAATAAACTTGCATTAAACTGAATTCAAAGCCTTTACAATCCCGACAATCCAACTCTTGTTGAATGCCAAAACCCTAAAACCTTCGAACTCCTAAACTTTCTATGTGAACTACTTCTCTAGCTGTGAATTGAATGATCCCTAAAATCAGCCCCAGGGGCTTTTTTTATAGCCTTCTACTCCTTGCTATTCAAGGATAGAAATCCCTTATCTACGTCTAAATCTATATCTAAAAGCTTTATAGATAAATAAATGGAATAACATAATTAAATCTAAAAAGGGAAATTATATCTAAAAGCCTAAAGTATCTTCTTATGGATAAAACTTCTCTTCCATGATGGATCTTGATAGAATCGGATAGAATCGGCAATCTTCGGCCCCAAGGACTCCCAATCCGCGTCGGACTGCTCAAACCGTGTACGCGGCTTCTTGGAAGATTTCCTCGATCTCGACCAAGTTTACTCGAGATCGAGTAACGCTGGCGTCGACTCCGGCTTCAGTGGCTAGGTCGAGTAGTTATTCCTTGGACTGGCTTCGGGGGCTGCTCTCAGGTGTTTTCGATATCGAGGAATTTCCTCGATATTGACTAGGCTGCCTTCCTCGACTTGGCTGGATCGGCTTGTCGGGTAACTTCTTCTCGACACTGCTCGGACAGGTCCTCTAGGCTTTGTCGATATCGCGGAGTTTCTTCAATATCGAGTAGTGGTGTCCGGCCAGTCTGGCCAGGTCGGGTAGCCTTCTCGGCATCCTCGAATAGGCTCTCCTCGACTCCGGTTGGTCTTCGGGGCTTTGTCGATATCGAGTAAGTAACTCGATATCGAGGAAAGTGCTCGAGTCGGGTTGTTCTCTTTTCAGCTCCTCGACATGTGCTTTCTCGATCGGGGTGTGTCCGGGCTCTTTTGTCGATATTGAGGAAATTGAGTCGATATCGAGTAAAGTGTGGCCTCCGTCTTTGCTTCTCGGTTTTCTCCCGAAATGGCTCCATATTCTGCAATATTAAACAGAAACTTATGCAGATCTCCATTTCTTGAAAATAAGCATATACTACATAAATTCGACATATTCCCAACTCGAAATATGCAAAGTGTATAAAATATGGAAATAAAATATGCATAAAAACATGTCTACTTTAGAGACATCAACTATTGGAAGAATATCTCTCCTTGATAAACCCAGAGATCAATGACGAAGACAATGATCTAATCACAAGACCATTCACAAATCACGAAATAAAAAACGTTGTATTCTCCATTAGAAAAAACAAATCCCCGGGTCCGGATGGAATGACTACTGAGTTTTACCAGCGCTACTGGGATTTGGTAGAACCGTCAATTATAATAGCTATCAAATCCTTCTTCCATTCTGGAAGGATGGTTAGACAAATAAACCAAACGTTTATCACCTTCATTCCAAAATGTGATAACCCGAAAAGAAGAAATAACAACAGACCAATCAGGCTATGCACGACCATTTATAAGACCATTGCGAAAATACTGGCGGATAGAATGAAACCTTTATTGAACAAAATTATCCACCTATTACAAGGAGCTTTTAGTACCGATAGAGCAATTCAAGACAATGTGTTAATCGCTCACGAGATTTTTCACACCTTTCGAAGCCGAAAAGGTCGAGAATGATGGATCGAAATTAAATTAGACATGGAAAAAAGCCTATGAAAGAATGGACTGGGAGTTTCTCCTTGCTACTATGGAAAGGTTTGGGTTCTGAAGAAAATTCTTTGATTGGATTAAAGAATGCACCCAAACTGTTTCATTCTCCTTTCTGGTTAACGACGAACCAACTAAAACGTTCCGGCCACTTAGATGCTTGAGACAAGGTGACCCAATATCCCCGTACCTATTCATCATAGGTGCAGAAATGCTAGCTAGGAGAATACAATATCAATGTGACCAAACTAGAAACTCTATTGGATTCAAGATATCTAGAAATGGTGATCATGTTCCATTCCTATTTTTGCCAATGATATAATGATATTTGCGAAAGAAACACAGGAAGCGTGCTCGACGGTGAAAAAGATTTTGGACGAGTACCGTGAGATCTCTGGCCAAAAATAAATTTTCAAAATTCAGCTTTCCAGGTTATTAGTGGGATCTCAAATGAGAGAAAACAACAACTTTAGTGCTAGCTGCAAATTTCAAAACAAGCACCTATTGAAAAATACCTTGGCTACCCTAATTGGTTGGGACAACTTTAGTGCTAGATGCAAAATTTCATGCTTCTTGCAAGCCTACACTCAGAGCTCGACCGAATTAACATAAGTTTCTTCTGGAATAAGGACTCGATGTACAAGCCTTTAATTGGTTGGGACAAAGTGTGCAGACCAAAAAATGAAGGCGGATTAGGCATAAACAAAATAAAAGACATGAACAAGTCCCTTCAAATGAAATTATTATGGAAAATTGTAGCTGAGCCTCAAAATTTTTGGGTGAAAATCATTAGAGAAAAGTATCTTAAAGATGACAAAATTTGGGATTACAAAAAGAAGAAAAAACATCATGGTAATGGGCTAAATTGATGGAATTAAAAGATGAATTCTGCCAAGGGCTGATATGACAAATTGGCAACGGAAAAACGATTAGATTTTGGAAGGAAAAAAGGCTATACAATCAGAACTGCCTTCAAGAAATACGACTACGTGACCAAATAGAAGAATCTGAAACAGTTGACCAGTTTATAAACCCAGACAAAACGTGGAATGATGAAAGATTAAAACAAAACCTCCCGATGAATGTTGTAGACGAGATCCTAAGAATCCATATTCCGAAAACAGAGATTGAAGATAGATTATATTGGAAAGCTACTAGGAATGACTGGTTTTCTATAACACTAGTGCATTTATAGGGTGAGCCAAAAATCCTTTTACATAGTATGCATAGCAAGATAAAAATATAAAACTAACCTATATCTCAATAAGTTCAAAAAATCCTCCTCACATGAAACGCAACATAAGCTCATTCTTTTCATAATTCATCATTCCAACCAACTCTAAGTCTTAATTCTCAAATGGGGGTCAGGCTCAACTTGGCTAAGGATACTTTTGTGGAGTTTATAATAAAAGTCTCAGGCTAATGTTCCGGCTTCAAGCAGGGATAATGCAGGGTAGGTAAAGAGAGGATAAAATTGGCTTAAAAGATGCCTCCATCATTTAATTCTCATTCACATAAACATATAAATGCATTGGCTTTGAATAACTATCACATCATTTAGAGATGCATAGGAAGAGTAAATACACTCAAGAAAGCAGAGGGATTTTTAATGTTCTCGCTATAAGGCCAAAATTCTCACTGGGACAATTTTTGTTGGATTTCAACCTTTACCTTAGGATCATATGTGCTCAATTTCATCACGAGTTCACAATCCACATAAAAACAATTTCGAGGACATAGGCTAAACCTTCCAAACATGCCATAGGAATAGGATTTACATGATCAAGTCAGTCATTATTTATCATCATAGGACATCTAAGTTAGGGTATAAAAACTAAGACAATGCAAAAAATTAAACATGCATTTTTTTTCTTTTTCGACATTTTTTTTTATTTTTTCTATGCAACTAAAAACAAGACTTAAATGCATAAAATGAATGCATAACATAAAAATAAAATTTCACCATCTAAAACCAAAAGCAAGACTAAAACATGTAATAATGATAATGAGCCCTTCCCCCACCCCATAATTAAAATATACAGTGTCCCCACTGTATAAAATCAAATAAAAACAAGAGTAAAGGAAGGAACTCACCGAATAACACATCGAGGAGGCAAATCAGGGTAGGTCGAGTAAGATTTCTTGTCGATATCGAGTACATTACTCGATATCGAGGAGATTGTCATGCGTCCAATGGCTTCTGAAGTCGAGGAGACTCTGCTGGCTTAGTCGATATCGAGTTGGCCTACTCGATATCGAGGAGTTTCTGGGCTGCTCCTCTTGGTCGTTGTCGACTTGGCCTTCGTCGATTCTGACTATTTTTCAGGGACTTCTTATTCCACTTTTCACGATTCTTTTATGATGGCTGACCTAAAAGTGTTAGATTGCCTTTACAATCCAACGAGAGTTGGATTGCCTTTACAATCCCGGCAATCCAACTCTCGTTGAACCCCAAAACCCTAAACCTTCGAACTCCTAAACCTTCTTTGTGTACTACTTCTCTAGCTGTGAATTGAATGATCCCTAAAATCAGCCCCATGGGCTTTATTTATAGCCTTCTACTCCTTGCTATTCAAGGATAGATATCTCTTATCTACATCTAAATCTATATCTAAAAGCTTTAAAGATAAATAAATGGAATAACATAATTAAATCTAAAAAGGGAAATTATATCTAAAAGCCTAAAGTATCTTCTTATGAATAAATCTTCTCTTCCATGATGGATCTTGATAGAATCGGATAGAATCGGCAATCTTCGGCCCCAAGGACTCCCAATCCGCGTCGGACTGCTTAAACCGAGTACGCGGCTTCCTGGAAGATTTCCTCGATCTCGACCAAGTTTACTCGAGATCGAGTAACTCTGGCGTCGTCTCCGGCTTCAGTGGCTAGGTCGACTAGCTCTTCCTCGGACTGGCTTCGGGGGCTGCTCTCAGGTGTTGTCGATATCGAGAAATTTCCTCGATATCGAGGAGGCTGTCTTCATCGACTTGGCTGGATCGGCTTGTCGGAGAACTTCTTCTCGACACTGCTCGGACAGGTGCTCTAGGCTTTGTCGATATCGAGGAGTTTCCTCGATATCGAGTAGTGGTGTCCGGCCAGTCTGGCCAGGTCGAGTAGCCCTCCTCGGTATCCTCGGGTAGGTTCTCCTCGACTCCGGGTGGTCTTCGGAGCTTTGTCGATATCGAGTCGGGTTGTTCTCTTTTCAGCTCCTCGACATGTGCTTTCTCGATCAGGGTGTGTCCGGGCTCTTTTGTCGATATTGAGGAAATTTAGTCGATATCGACTAATGTGTGGCCTCCGTCTTTGCTTCTCGGTTTTCTCCCGAAATGGCTCCATATTCTGCAATTTTAAACAGAAACTTATGTAGATCTCCATTTCTGGAAAATAAGCATATACTACATAAATTCGACATATTTCCAACCCGAAATATGCAAAGTGTATGAAATATGGAACTAAAATATGCATAAAACATGGCTACTTTAGAGACATCAACTATTGGAAGAATATCTCTCCTTGATAAACCCAGAGATCACTGACGAAGACAATGATCTAATCACAAGACCATTCACAAATCACGAAATAAAAAACGTTGTATTCTCCATTAGAAAAAACAAATCCCCGGGTCCGGATGAAATGACTACTGAGTTTTACCAGCGCTACTGGGATTTGGTAGAACCGTCAATTATAATAGCTATCAAACTTCTTCCATTCTGGAAGGATGGTTAGACAAATAAACCAAATGTTTATCACCTTCATTCCAAAATGTGATAACCCGAAAAGAAGAAATAACTACAGACCAATAAGTCTATGCACGACCATTTATAAGACCTTTGCGAAAATACTGGCGGATAGAATGAAACCTTTATTAAACAAAATTATCCACCTATTACCAGGAGCTTTTAGTACCGGTAGAGCAATTCAAGACAATGTGTTAATCGCGCACGACATTTTTTTCACCTTTCGAAGCCGAAAAGCTCGAGAATGATGGATCGCAATTAAATTAGACATGGAAAAAGCCAATGAAAGAATGGACTGGGAGTTTCTCCTTTCTACTATGGAAAGGTTTGGGTTCTGAAGAAAATTCTTTGACTGGATTAAAGAATGCACCCATACTGTTTCATTCTCCGTTCTGGTTAACGACGAACCAACTAAAACGTTCCGGCCACTTAGATGCTTGAGACAAGGTGACCCAATATCCCCGTACCTATTCATTATAGGTGCAGAAATGCTAGCTAGGAGACTACAATATCAATGTGACCAAACTAGAAACTCTATTGGATTCAAGATATCTAGAAATGGCGATCATGTTCCATTCCTATTTTTGCCAATGATATAATGATATTTTCCAAAGCAACACATGAAGCATGCTCGACACTGAAAAAGATTTTGGACGAGTACTGTGAGATCTTTGGCCAAAAAATAAATTTTCAAAAATCAGCTTTCCAGGTTATTAGTGGGATCTCAAATGAGCGAAAACAACAACTTTAGTGCTAGCTGCAAATTTCAAACCAAGCACCTATTGAAAAAGACCTTGGCTACCCTATCGTAAATGGCAAGGTAACTAAGGAGACATTTGGTGAGGTTCCGGGGTAAACAAAGAACCAATTAACAAGACGGAGAGTAAATGAACTATCCCAACAAGGAAGAGCGATTCTACTCAAAGCGAATTTAGCTGCCAAACCGAATTACTTGATGCAAAATTTCATGCTTCTTGCAAGCCTACACTCAGAGCTCGACCGAATTAACATAAGTTTCTTCTAGAATAAGGACTCGATGTACAAGCCTTTAATTGGTTGGGACAAAGTGTGCAGACCAAAAAATGAAGGCGGATTAGGCATAAACAAAATAAAAGACATGAACAAGTCCCTTCAAATGAAATTATTATGGAAAATTGTAGCTGAGCCTCAAAATTTTTGGGTGAAAATCATTAGAGAAAAGTATCTTAAAGATGACAAAATTTGGGATTACAAAAAGAAGAAAAAACTTCATGGTAATGGGCTAAATTGATGGAATTAAAAGATGAATTCTGCCAAGGGCTGATATGACAAATTGGCAACGGAAAAACGATTAGATTTTGGAAGGAAAAAAGGCTATACAATCAGAACTGCCTTCAAGAAATACGACTACGTGACCAAATAGAAGAATCTGAAACAGTTGACCAGTTTATAAACCCAGACAAAACGTGGAATGATGAAAGATTAAAACAAAACCTCCCGATGAATGTTGTAGACGAGATCCTAAGAATCCATATTCCGAAAACAGAGATTGAAGATAGATTATATTGGAAAGCTACTAGGAATGACTGGTTTTCTATGACTAGCTCTTTGGACCATATCACAATAGTAGGAAGAGCTAGATGCGACCCATTAGAGTGGATATGGAAGATTGACTGTCCGCCGGAAATTAAAATCTTTCTTTGGAAAAATATCCTCAACGGAACCCTAACGAAAATCAGACTAAGGAACAAAGGAATTGATGTTCCTTTGGGCTGCCCCCTCTACAACCAATGTGATGAAGACACAACCCACTTTTTCACGGAATGCCAAACATCTTTGACATTAATTGGAAGAATGGACAAGTAGATTGAAAGAATAATACGAAATAATGACAAGACTAAAAAGACCTACAAGATAATAAGTATTGAAATCTTTTCCCAACTATCAGCTACTCAAAAATCGATTCTAGCGTTCTCTTTATTGGAGATCCGGTCTATGAAGAATAAAATTATTTTCGAAAATCATGATGTTAGAAATATGGAACAATGGATAAAGATAGTCTTAGCGCGCTCCTGTGCTGCTGCTTTGTCATTATACATTATAGGTTATCTTGGAAAAAGGCTCTAGAATATGATCTAGAGAGTGATGAATCTACATCTGTACATCACAAACCTCAAAACAGACTGAGACGCCAGAATAAAGTTAAATGGAAGAAACCGCCTGAGGGATTCATGAAGCTAAATTTTTATGGAGCAAAGGTCGCGTCTGGGCAAGTGCTGCTGGTGTTGTTATCCGTGATAGCCGTGGTAGAGTGGTGTCCTGCAGTGCGCAGGGTCTTAGGAGCACTTCTTCGATCCAAGTAGAGTGTCTCGGACTCTCGGTCTTCACGCCGGCCTTCTATCTGCTGTGAGGATGGTCTTCTCTTGCCTCATGGTTGAAGGAGACTTTCTGACCGTTGTCGACGCCCTGTGAGGGATCAGTACTTGCCCGTGGACTTTTGAGATGATCACCGACGTTCTCGGTCTTTGCAAATCCTTCGAGGTCATCTTCTTGTCCCACGCTTTACGGGAAGGCAATCAGGTTGCAGATAAATTAGCGCATGTTAGTTTGTCCTCCTCTTTCTCTATCGAGCGATGCCCTGTTGAGATTGAGGATCTCGTCCGTAACGATACCATTAAGCAGTGGTTCGCCGAGGTTGACCACCCCAAACTTGTATAAAAAAAGGGTTTTCTGCAATTTTTCTGACTATAGATTAGTAGTGTCACTAATGGGCCCCGAGGCCCAAATTCGATATTGTTAGTCAATTTTACCCAAATTCGATAATGGGCCCCGAGGCCCAAATTCTTAATATAATAACTAGTAATTTTACCCGCGTTTGCGCGGTTTGTTATTAAATTTATTTATTTAATAAATTCGGAACTAATATAAAATAAAATATAAGTATTTTTTAAATCTATTTTTTAGCTGGGATATAAATACATGTGTTTATTTTTAAAGCATTTAAGATATGAAATGGTTTTGACATATAGAATTACTCATTATAACTCTATTTTTACTTCTTACATCCACCAATCATATTTCATCGATTAAAACTAATGATAGAAGAATACATCTTATACAACCCAAATTCTGTTTATACATTTTTATCAGTTGAAAACATATTTGATTTTAAAATTGTTGATAAATTTTACTAAGACTAACCTGATAGAGCTGAGATTTTGAATATTCTATTTTGATAGTAATAGTAATTATTGAATCTTTGTAAAAAACAATTCGTGGATGATTTAGCTAATTGTACCATTGAGAAACCTAATTAGCTAATTGTAAACCAATAAAAATAACTAGGTGGTGTGTATCCCATGCCCCCTTTCCTTCCCTTCCTTCCTCCCATGTTGACCATTGGTGCCACTTTTTGCGATATAATTTTTTTTACCACCATTGATGCCACTTTTTTTTTTGCCAATTTTTCAAAGTAGTGTTTTGATGTCAGTTTTTTATGACATTTTTCCTTTAATGTGCTGCCACTTTTTCAAAATAGTGTTTTGATGTAATTTTTTCCAATGTAATTATTTGATACCACTTTTTTAATCAAATCGTTTGATGCCACTTTTTAAATTTAGTCAACTGTATCGATAGAATTTCACTGGTTCTACTTTTATTCACTGATGAATCGTTTGTGATTACACTTCATGCGGTGGGTTTTGACATATATAAATAAGCGTGAGCCCCCCCCACCGCACTCCCTAACGGTCATCCACCATTTCCCTTCCGTTTTCGTCCGTTAACTAAAATTTCGATCCATTTCCTATTCCCGTCTTCGTGTCTCCGTCTTTCGTGTCTTCTTTTTTTGTCCCTCTGTTAGGCTTTCGTGTCTCTCTTTCTTCTTCTTTGCCCACATTTCCTGTCTTCCTTTCTCTCTCCGAATCGTAACTCAGAAAGGAAAAAATTGTGACTGAAAGAACTCTTAGTCGGGGTGATGGTCGTGGTCGTGGTCTTGGAGCGCGCGATCTATTACAGGTAACAATATTTCATATATTTGAAATAAAGTATAATGTTGAAAATTGAGAAGGTAGTGCTAACATAATATTTAACTTTGAAATGCATCCGGCTCCGATGATACAGAGACATGGTCGTGGTCGTACTTGTGGAGGTTGGGGTACATTAAGCATTCCAGAGGTATGTGCAAATTATTATAGTTGTCTATTTAGTGCTTATGTGAACATGTTTTGTAATATCGTTATTATTTAGCAAATGAGAATATTGAATCGTATTATGTATAAATTATGTAGATGTAGTTAACTAAAAATTGAATTGATAGGAGAGATTTAGATGGTCATAATAGGTTTCATTTAACATAGTTATGATGCATACCATGCATGGTTTAAGTATACTTTGCATGTTTGCTCCCTATGTTGGTGGAGTTGGAATCTACACACTTTTATTGATTATTGCATGTAGCTGTGAATCCGAGCAAGAGACATGGGTTGATGACGCATTGGATGAGATTATCTAGTTGATCAAAGAAGCTTACATGATGATCTAAAGAGGTCCTGAGAAGAAGAAGCGAGCCTAAACGAAGATCAAGTCTGCAGATGTTGTAGCCAAACATGCTGAACTTGTTTTGAAGTTTCTGGAGGCATCGGTTGTCCGATTGATTATTATGACCATGTGTTGGAAAACTCTTTCAAAGAGATACAACTTTCCTGTTGACGACAAGGGCTGATTCGACTTGCAAAAGACGTCACTGACAGATGCAGTGATCGCCTTATTAGAGGCATCGGCCACCGCAAAATTGTCACAGAGAAGGGTTGCAGCGACCGTCACATATATGATGCGGCATCCGCATGTTCCAGCAGCGACGCGTTTAAGGTTTTTGCGCAGCAATGGTTTTTTCTATCCAATAACTATTTATCTACCTTTTGGAATGCCGACTTGGGATGTGACCATTTAGAGAGGGCTTAGCCCTTGGTTTTAATTCATTCATTAGGTTAGGATTCGAGACAATTTGATTTGGATTAAGAGCGATGTTTGCCATGTGCGGCTAAACTCTCTCCGTTCTATCTACGATTTGAAGCTCTATTTGGATTGAGTTGTGAGTTTCTGAATCTTATTCATTATTTCCTATATTGAATGTTTCAACTTCTTTATGCTTTATTGCTGATTGTTTTATTCTATCTAGCCCGCACAACTAGTTAGAATCAATTCAATTGCTAGGGTTTTGTAGATTCCTGGTTGCGAACCTTAACCCAAGTAGCAAACTTATCCCTTTAGGGCTTGTTGAACTAATTGGATGGGTAGGAAGTTGAATGTGTTGTTAAATTCCTTTATGAGGGATGGAAAATCCCTTGGTTAATCTCTGGACTTAAAAGCTACCTGCTAGGTTAAATCCTTTTACGAGGTACTGTCCATGAGATAAGGGTTTCTAGGACTGATTGGACTAGTAACTAAATTAGGTCGGGACAAGGACGTTCATAGGAAGACTAAAATGACAAGAGGAAGTTACAATATCAATTCAACCAAATAAAGTGGATGGTTGTAGGTAGAGCGATCTTCTCTAAATTGTTTTGTATCAACCTTGTTTATAGTTTATTATGTTTTCTTTCTATTTCAATCAATCAAAACCCCCCTTTCAACTAATTGGTAAATACACAATACCTAGGAATACTTGATTCTCTGTGGGATCGACTTTTTACTCACTTGCTATACTAGTTTTTAGGTTTGAGTTTTACTTTTGATAAGAGACACAACGATTTCCTTGGGTCAAATTTTGGCGTCGTTGCTGTGGAATCATGTCAATTTCTTTGTTTTGTGTACTTATTGATTTTTATTTATATATGTAACCCTGCTGTGAACCTATCTTACGGTTCACGACGCCCTTGCTACTAACTTTTTAAGATGTTGAGATTAGCGCAACTTGAAGGTGAGAACTTTCTGGAATACTTCACTAGATTGCATGAGTATGTTGATTACCATGATTCATCGGGTTATCAATATGGAGTGCGAGAAATGTATGTGTGCATATTTGATGGGATGAAGACTGAAATGTGACGAGAGGGTTTATCGACCAAATAAATTTATAGTCAAGACCCCGCTATAAGACAGTGGAGTCAGGTTCGTCCTCAGGAGAAAAGTCAGCGGTTCTAGGTTTAGTTGTTTTCGGGGTTAAGGAATAGCAGGAAGAGGTATGAGGTTGTTGATGGCATCAGCTAGGACTTCGTAGATGTCAAGGGATGGAGAGGGAATTGTGGTTTGATGTCGAGCGGCAGCGCAAAAACTTTAAAATAATAAAAATAGAATAATAAAAGTGCAAACTTCCAAGGTTAGGGATCAACACAACCATAAACATATGTGTATAAATCACATAAAGATGCATGCTTTATATCAAATAACTTTTGTCATTAACAAATAGGAATATTGAGGCTCTCGCATAAACCCTACGTGTTACTACCTTTTCATAATTAGGATTAACCAACTTTCGCACGCCAAGCCTAATTACTATCCAAATTCATAATTAATTCACTTTCGCTTCATAATTGCAAATAAGGAATTGTCCTCAACTGTCGCAAATGATTATGCATATAAGTAGATTATGATAAAGACATACAAATTCATAAATTCATAAATTAAACACACATATCTATTTTGCAGAAGTGGTCGACATCGAGGAGAGTAGTCGAAGTCGACTACGGCTACTCGACATCGAGTAAGTTGAAAGCCTCCAGGGTGGTTTTTCCTCGACCACGGCTTCTTTTCCTCGTGATGGGTAGTCGACGTCGAGTAGTTTACTCGATGTCGAGTAGTTTAATCGACGTCGAGTACTTCTGCAACTGCTTTTGTACCTGCAGGATATGTTAGAAAAGACATAATCCAGAATAGCAAATCCAAAAATAATATTTAAAAAACCCAACAGTATTTAAAACCCTAAGAAACGTTTCGGCTATATAAACCGCAAATCCCCACGTCCTTAGAGACGTGCTTGCACGTCCTTGAAGACGTGCATTGCCGGAGAGAGAGAGAGAGAGAGAGAGAGAGAGAGAGAGAGAGAGAGAGAGAGATCGACGGAGTGAGAGAGAGAGAGAGAGAGGTTGCCAGAGAGAGAGAAAGAGAAAGAGAAAGAGATCGAGACAGAGAGAGAGAATCACAGAGAGATGGAGCCGGAGAGAGAGGTGGTGGTGGAGTTGGAGGTGTTGGCGGATACGACGGAGGTGGTGGAGCCGGTGGCTGAGGAGGGTGGTGGTGGGGGTGGATAGTTTGATAGATACTATATAATTTGATAGATTATATAGTTTTAGTATATAGTTTCATAGATACTATATAGTTTGTATATTTTGATAGTTTTCATGGAAAAACAATAAGAATGATAAATATATATTACCAGATACTAAAACAAATTAAAATATATTAAAATACATTAAAAGATATTAAAATATATTAAAAAAACATTATAACATATGAAAATACATAAAAATAGTTAACTGAATAAAATAAAAAACCTTAAATGTAACAAGTTTTCAACATTTTATAATAACAAGCAGGGAGGCTCATGAGGGGGGATGGTACCCTCCGGCCTGTTACGTTCGCCGATCGGACAACGGTCATCCAGATTCCAGAGGAGACGGTACCCGACATTCCGACAGCCACAGTCGACAATCTGCTTGCGTCTGCAGAGCGGTACCAGCAGTCGATGGGGATCCCCCCGGCCGACGAGCACGACAGCTTCTGAAAGGGTCTGCCAGCTTGGGATCATTCTTGCGATGCGATGATGGGGTTACAACCTTCTTTAGAGACCGCTGATGTTTTGAGTGGTTGCATTACCGACGTAGTCGTTGGGCGACGGGCCGACATGGGTAGACCGCCTACTCGTGTTCCACCCACCATCCCGGAGGCATCTACTTCAGCCGTTCCGGAGACTTCTACTTCAGCCATGCCAGAAGCTTCTATTTCAGCCGTGCCAGAGGCTTCTACTTCAGGCATGCCAAAGGCTTCTACATCCAGCACCCACGAGGCCGAGCCTTCGACCTCCCGCACACCAGCGGCGATCTCCTTGGCCTCTACAGATGATGTGATCCCCGACGTCGTTGAGGAGGCTGACGACAGTTAGGAGGGGCATGCTGAGGGCCAGGGGGGCCCACAGGTAGAGCCCGAGCCCATCCCTGCGCAGGCTGCCGCACCGGCTGTGCAGGTCGACCCTTTATTGCCGCCGGGAGCGCTGCTTGTGTCTTACAGGCATCAACGCGCGTATCAGGTATGGAGAGATCCTACTGTGGAGCTGCCGCTGCTGAAGTTCCACCACCGGGTGACTTACCTACAGTCTTTTGAGCGCTACATATTTGAGGGCCCGGGGACCTGGGTGCAGGATCTGATCCTATCCGGCATCCCGCAGCAGAAGTCCCTCCACTAGGAGTGTGTCGACGAGTTTACCTGCACAGCCTTCGTGGAGCATTGGCACCCGGAGACCAGCTCCTTCCACTTTCCATGGGGCGAGATGACCATCACGCTCCACGATGTTGTCTGCCTCATGGGACTACCGATGGATGTCCTCCCTTGTACGTCACATCTGCCTGCGGGCGCGTTGATCCCCACCGTCGCGGAGTACTACCAGCTCACCCAGCAGGCCCTGAAGGGATACAGACACGCTGGCGGCCCTCCAGTGACTTGGTTGACTGCCCTTTGGCAGTAAAGACACGGGCCGCTCGCCGATGACCCAGAGCCCGCGGCTGATCCTGAGCCGATTCGGCTGCGCACGCATGCGGGAGGGAGGCAGCCCAAGGATGACCCTGCATAGCGTCAGTTTCTGCACAGAGGGTACATGGTCATCGGTCTTGCCGCGACTCTGTTTGAGGACAAGTCGCAGAGCCGAATTCCATGGAGGATATTCGGCCTTATTTGGGACATCACGCGTACGGCCACCATTGCATGGGCTGCAGGTGCCCTCGCATGTCTGTACAGGGGCCTAGGCGTACCCGCGTAGGTGCGAAGGATATAGACAGCTGCACGCCGATCCTACTGGTATGACACCGTTGAATTAGAGTTTTAGTTTACATATATTTATATTATATGCTAACGACATACTTTTTTGTGTGAAGGCTTGGATATGGGCGTACTTCCCTCGCTTCCGAGGTGATTTCTCCAGCGATCCAGCTAGGAAAGATGACCCTCGCTTCTACGCGAAGTTCATCGGTCCGAAGGCGCCATAGCACATGAAGGACGCCGCAAAGCTGAAGAAGGTGCGGGAGCTGCGGGACGAGGTGGATGTTGTGAGCTGAATCTGCCATGTTATACAATAACTTTTATATCGATTTCTGCATACATTTCATGCATTTGGGCTAAGATAGTACAGAATCTATTTAGTTTATGTTTAATTGCCAAATTATGGAATCTACACCAGTTTCTGTTTAATTTCGCATAATTCGAGGCAAATTACAGCAGTTCTAAGAAAGGTCGGAAAAGCTCGGAATTCAACTACAGAAATCCAAGGACAAGAAGCAGCGGAACCAGTCGAATCAAGCTAGGAGCCCATGATTACTCGATCTAGAGTAATCTAACTCGATCTCGACGAAGGTGTCCGAGCACAGGCCTTGTCGACTGAGCACTGATCGAGAAACTGAGTCAGAGACAACCCGACTTCCGGAACCCTACTCGATCTCGAGTTCCCTTGTCGAGATCGACAACACCTCAACACCAAGTCCGGAGTCGACGAGTTGTGCCAAGACAAGAAGCCGAGGACGGAGACGCCGAGCCAACCCTACTCGATCTCGAGGAGCCTTGTCGAGTTCGAGGACCAGCCATCCTCGATGCACACCCAACTCGATCTCGAGGAACTTAGTCGAGTTCGAGGACCGAGCACCGCACCAGTCCGAGCCATGTCGAGCAGAGCTGCCCGAGACGTCCAGCCAGCCATGGTCGATGACAAACCCTAGTCGATCTCGAGGAGGCTTAGTCGAGATCGACGAGCCACGTCCTCAAGCCGCGTTACGCGGTTTGACTATCCTACTCGGTTTGGGAATCATTGGGGCCGAAGGAAGCCGAGTCTATCCGAGATCCATCAAGTTCTATCTATGTAAGACAAGATCTATCAACATGAGAAGACTTACCTATTTAGATATTATTTCCCCTTTATAGATTTAATTCCTAAATTACATTTATTTATCTTTTAAGCTTTTTAGATATAGATAGATTTATTTTATCGTTGAATAGCAAGGAATAGAAGGCTATAAATAAAGCCTTAGGGGCTGGTTTTTCATCATTCAATTTCAGAGACACAGTTACACATAGGGGTTTTAGGAGTTCAAAGGTTTTAGGGTTTTGGCATTCTGCGAAAGTTGAGTGCCGGAATTGTAAAGACTTTGAATATAGTTTAATGCAAGTTTCTTTTCATACATCAATGTCTGCTATTGCGATGAAGAGCGAGTAGTCCACCCACTTCTGGGGTTGGGGTGAGCCCGACGGTGGTCATGTAAGGCGATCCAGTAAAGGTACAATCTTGTTATGCGATTCATCTTCTATCCCTGTGAGCATGATTCTTTTGTGAGAGTTGAAGGTGATCCTTGTCTGTATTATTGAAGCGAAAGTGATCTTAATGCAACTTGGGTTAATTATGTGAAAAGGGTTAGTAACAATTAGGGTTTATGTGAAAGCCTCTATATGCCTATTTGTTAGTAACGAAAGTTATTTTGATGGAAAGAATGATCTTTTATGCCTTTATGTGTTACTTTGCATGGTTATCGTTGTGGTGTTGATACCCTGGCTTTGGAAGTTCTTTATATATTGATTTATTTCTGTCGAAATCTGAGATTCTGTGTTCAAAATCTGCAAATTGAGGTTTTCTGTGTTTTGGTCGAGATAGAGCAGTGGCTTTTCAAGATCGAGTAGGCCTTAGTCAATCTCGAGTTCGTTTTGGTCTATATCGAGTTGAGTTTCTGCCTCTGTCGTCGATTTTTAGTTTCTGTTTCTGCTGTCCTTTGTCGATCTCGAGTTGCTGTAGTCGAGATCGAGTTAGTTGTTGTGCTTGCTTTTATTTCTTGCTTTCGTTTGTTATTTCTGTCTTTGTTTGTTATTTTCTGCTTTTCTTCGTTTCTTTGTTTTTGTCTTCTATTGCTTTTCTTTGAGATTTACAGCTGCCTAGGATCCGCTGACATGCTTCCTCGTGGATCGATCCTGACTTTCTCTTACTACATTGGAGGGAGTCTTGTAATTATTTGCGTGGGCCTAAATCTGGTTTGATCTATTTCATTATATTTCATACTCGATTTCCTCCTCACACCAGTGGACCTTCTTACCGTCGTTGATGTATGTATTCGAGATTCTATCTATATGTCTTATAATTCTTAACCGTGAATTACGTCTGATTTTTTTAATTATAGGTTGAGTGGATGCCCTTTGGGCGTGATCTGGACTTCGACGGCCGGTACCATCGGTCCACCTATCCGGGCACCATCACCTTCTGCGGGGAGGATGAGCCGTATATGCCCGATCGGTGCCTCCGGCAGTTCGGACGAGTCCAGGGGATCCCGCATCCCGTAATCACGCCGGATCAGGTCTCCCGCGACACCACCCTGAAGAACGCGAGGTACATGGCCGCGTTTGCCCAGTGCCACAACAAGTGGCGGGACCTGCAGGACGAGGGTCACTAATACAGGTTGGCCGAGCACAGACGCATCAGCGAGGATTGCCAGGCCGATATTACTGCAGATTATTTGGCTTGGTACGCGTCGCAGAGCCGGTTGTACGTGCTGCCGACCACGCCACCCCATCCGGACCCGCCCGCACCCGTCCACCCGATCGGCATGGATCCATGGGCAGACCTCCCTCAGCCTCCGGTCATCCCTCCGGCGTTGGTTGAGGGCCCTGGCTACCGACCCTCGTATTGATCAGCTATTAGACGAGGTCACAAGTATTCTGCATGAGGCTGTCAGCAACCCACCTAGACATTGATGTACATTTATCTTTATATTATACTTTTATGTTACGGAGTTTGTATCTATCAGTATATTTATATCTCGAGTAGACTTCTCTCATTTCTTCCGAGTCATATTAAACGTAAACATCAAGAACGAAAACGAAAACGTTAATATGATAAGGTTGCCCGATAACTAAAACGTGAAGAACGGATGAATATAAAGAACGAAAATGAACGTTAAGGACGAGTTAGGTTAGGTTCCTAGGGTTTAGGGGCTAGGGTTTTAGGGTTTGGCTAGGGGCTAGGGTAAGGGAAACAACACGCAGTCAAGGACGTGCTGCACGTCGTTGACGACGTGAAGCACGTGGTCAACGACGTGCAAGCACGTCCTTGACCACGTGTTGTTTCCCTTACCCTAGCCCTAACCTAGCCATACCCTAAAACCCTAGCCAAACCCTAAACCCTAGCACGTTCTTAAGGACGTGCTAGGGTTCTGCTTACCATTAATGCAACATTACCTATTTGAAGCGAAGGGGGACAGTTTGATTCCGCACTACAAAATAAAGTCCGACTTGTTTCTATATATTCATTCACCGTTAGAATCGTTATGGCCGAGACGCAAAGCAATCCCCGTCTCCAATTATGCCAGGTACGGATACGTTTCGTATAGTGAATATATTTCGTTTTCCTTCCGTTTTGTTCATATTTCCACTAATGTTAATATAGTTTTGAGACTTTACGTCTGAGTTCTCGGACCCAAGGGTTTGGAATGACCGTGACGAAATGGTTACGCATTTCAAGGACTTGGGTCGGAGACACTGCATGATTTTAGTAATCAAGCGTTCTTGGACGGGGGCGTTGAACCGTCCAGGCGGGGTTCTCCTTGCTTGCGAGCAGTATAGGGAGTACCGACCACGCGGGAGGAAGCTCCAAAGCACGCAATTTAAGATAAACGGTTGTCCATTCTCTCTACACGGGCATGAAGCTCCGCCGGGTCACTGGATTATGACGGTAACCCACGGTGTTCATAACCACGGGCTTTCCACGAGCTTGAAGGGTCACGCCATCGCTGGACAGATGACAGAGGGGGAAAAGAAGATGGCTAGGTGGATGAAGAAAATTGGCACTCCTCTAAAATCCATTGGGTACGGATTGAGGCAGTTTGATGAGACCAGCGTCACGTCAAGGAAGAGCCTTACCAACACGCTCACCATGATGGTCGCCGAAGAAAGAGGTAGTCGGACGATGACCCAGGATACCTTGCACCATCTGCGGGAAAGAGGGTACTACTACGACTTCAGACGACATCCGGATGACGACAACGTCTTGAGAAACCTCTTCCTGGCGCTGTTGACTAGGCAGGAGTAGGTCGAGTATTGAAATAAATGTAAAGTATTGTTCAGATTGACTTCCCTGTCTCAGCAAATAAATACAAGCCTTCCTCCCGTTGTAGTAAGAGAAAATCAGGATCGAATCCACGAGGAAGCACGTCAGCAGTTCTTAGGTAGCTGTAAATTCTCACAGAAGCAGAGCAGAACAGACAGAATCGCAGAAACAGAAAGAAACAAATAAACCCGTCAAGGGTAAATAAAACAAAAGCAAAGAACAAAACAAGAAATAAAGCAAAGCAAAAAGTAAAAGCAAAGCAAAGGGTCTCGTCGATCTCGACAAGAATTGCAGAATTAAAGACAAACGCAGATTTTTGACAGAAATAAACTCAATATATTAAAAGACTTCCAAAGCCAGGGTTTCATCACCACAACGATAACCATGCAAAGTAACACATAAAGGCATAAAAGATCATGCTTTCCATCAAATAACTTTCGTTATTAACAAATAGGCAAATAGAGGCTTTCGCATAAACCCTAATTGTTACTAACCCTTTTTCACATAATTAATCCAAGTTGCATTAAGATCACTTTCGCTTCAATAACACAAACAATGATCACCTTCAACTCTCGCAAAAGAATCATGCTCATAGGGATAGAAGATGAATCGCACAAAAGATCTGACCTTTATCGCGTCGCCTCACATGGCCACCGTCGGGCTCACCCCAGCCCCATAAGTGGGTGGACTACTCACGCCTCATCGCAATAATAGACATTGATTGATAAAAAGAAACTTGCATTAAAACTAAATTCAAAAGCCTTTACAATCCTGGCAATCAACTTTCGCAGAAAGCCAAAACCCTAAAAACCTTAGAACTCCCTAAACTTCTCTGTGGAACTAACTAATTGTGTCTTAAATTATGAATAAAACTGAGCCCCATGGGCTTTATTTATAGCCTTCTAACCCTTGCTAATCAAGGATAGAATCTCCTATCTATATCTAAAATTATATCTAAAGCTTTAAAAGATAAATAAATGTTTAATGGAAATAAATCCATAAGGGAAAAGATAATTCTAAAGTGGGTAAGTCTTCATGTCTTGATAGATCTCCTTCATTGGATAGATGATGATAGAATCGGATAGATCTTCGCGCCCAAGCAACCCCAAGTCGAGTAGGATTCATCAAAACCGAGTAACGCGGCTCTGGAGGTCTACTCGATCTCGACCAGGGTCTTGTCGATCTCCAGTAGCCCTCGTCTGTCTCGAGTAGCCCTCGTCTGTCTCGAGTAGCCCTCGTCTGTCTCTAGTAGCCGGTGCTCGACAAGGCTCGGACATGGCTCGGAGGTCTAGTCGATCTCGAGTAGCCCTACTCTGTCTCAAGTAGAGGTGGTCTGCGTCTTCGTCTTCGGCTTCTCGGCTCGGCACAGCTCGTCGACTCCGGACATGGCTCGTCGATCTCGACCAAGTCTACTCGAGATCGAGTAGGGTTCCGGGAGTCGGGTTGTCTCTGACTCAGTGTCCTCGACCAGCCCTACTCGACCAGGTGTGGTCGAACAGCCCTTGTCGAGATCGAGTAGAGGCTTGTCGATCTCGAGTAGAGTTCTCTCAGCTTTCTGTTCTGTTCTTGAAACGCACTTTCCTGAGTCCTCGTTTGTCGGATTGACGCATATGACCATGCGTTGGAAAGCTCTTTCCGAGGGCTACAACTCTCATGAAGACATCAAAGCTTGATTCAGAACGAAGAATGATGAAAAATAGCCTTTTCTCCAGCTGCACCATTCTTGGCTTCTCCATGAGTTTCCTTTAAGCTCCAAAGTGCGTCCGATTTCTGCGAAATATAACCAAAACTTGTGTAGACCTCCATATATTGCAAATAAGTGTAAACTACACAGATTCTGTATTGTTCTAACCCAAATGAATGCAATGTATGCAGAAATCGATATAAAAGTAAGTGTAAAACATGGCGAATTAGGCTCACAACAAACACCCCATACTTAAGCTTGCTTGTCCTCAAGCAATACTTTTAATTGTCATTCAGGGGATGAATTCAAACTCTCAACATCTTAGATTCATTCTTATATGTCCCTGCAATCAATTACCATCCTCGAAAAGGTACTAGTGTCACAGATCCATGCATGTGCAAATATGTAAAAGCAACATCTACTCACAAAAGGAGGGTTATGCAAAAATAATTCATTCGTGACAAAGCATTGATAATCAAGAAGACTTTAATTTAAGCTCATGAAGGAGTAGATTGGTAAAAGGCTAAAGGTGGGCAATTTTTGGCAATCTGGTGCTTTTGATCCGGGGAAATGGAGTATTTCCAAATTTTGAGTTTCATACCACATTCTTTCTCCATAATATTCATCACCTTTCATAATGCTTTTATCAATAATGTTTTTACCTCTCTAACCTCAGCACTGCCTTCTCGCGAGTCGCAAACATGGGTGTCATGAATGGCCCCGGATACTTAGTGATTTGGACTCTTCACAATGTGTCCCATCTCTCCAAACTATTATCTCAGAGAGCAGGGTCAATCTACCTTTATCTCCTGAGGTGATTGGATTTTCTTTCACTCATTAAATTTTGCATATATTTCAACAATTTCCTTCCAAACTCCAATAATGATAATAACAACACAAACACCATATGACATCTCCATAATGTAACATCATTCTCAACATAATCCCCGGATAAGGTAAAGAATGAAAATATTTAGATCACGTGGAGCAATAATTGAAATAAGGCATATTATGGCTTTTGTGATGCATAAGCATAGGTAAGGCTGGGAATTATAAACATATGAGCATTATATGGAAATCTAAAGTCCTCAATCATTTTATCATGCAACATGTCAAAAGCAACTTCAAATTTTACCTCCTTTCATGGTTTTCAAGAAAATATGTATTTCATTGTGACTTCCCTTTACTAGGCAATTTCATGCTATATCTCTAATGAATCCAATTTTGCATCGTCGAGTTCAATATAAGCTTCCATGACATTATTCAAAATTTTCAATGGGGGTCATTTTTTCCCAAATTTTGGAAATCATGCATATAAGCACATAAATCAATAATAGCCATGTAGCAATTCAGAGAAATAATGCACCAATAATGTCAAATATGATCAAATATGCACAAAGTAAGCCCTTCCCCACCCCATACTTAAAATTTACAGTGTCCTCACTGTATAAAATCAAATAAAAACAAGAGTAAAGGTAGGAACTCATAGGACAGAACATCGAGGTAGACAAAACTGGGCTGGTCGAGTAGGCTTGTCGATATCGAGTACCCCTTACTCGATATCGAGTAGCTCTGTCTGCGTCTGGTGGTTTTCTGAAGTCGAGGAGCGTCTAGGGCTTGTCGATGTCGAGTACGTCTACTCGATCTCGAGTACAGTCTGGGTTGCTCCTCCTTGTCTTTGTCGACTTGGCCTTCGTCGATTCTGACTGGTTCTCAGGGACTCCTTCTTTCCACTTTTCGCAATCCTTTATATGCTTGCTGACCTACTAGTGTTAGTTTCCACACAAAAACAAGACTATCCATATGAAGTATTCTAAAAGACATAAAACCAAAACCAAAAACAAAAACCAAAAACCAAAAAGTTCAAAAGTCCCAAAAGTTCATAAAGTTCTATATACATGCTCTAGATTTTATAGTCGCTAGGCCGACTTTTCTCCATGAAGCATTAGCCTGGCTCATCTTTGTCCGGAGGTATAGGTGGGTCTGGTGGTTCCTCCGGTGGTGGGAAGCGTGGGATGTCATCCGGAGGCATCATGTGAAGAAGCTTAAATCTCCCCGAGCGAATGCTCCATGGCTTCACCCATCCATCTTCCTGGGCTCCAGCTGACATGCATAAGGGAAGAGGTATTTCCACCTCATCTTGTGGAGATTCATGCCACTTTGCGAGGACCCCATACTTGAATACAAACATCGGTTGCTCAAAATTGTCAGGAATGGCCTTCACCTTATAGGGTAAAAGCGACCTTGAAGCACCATGGGCAACGACGTCCGAATTTTGCGTTGGTGGCTCTTCTTCTTCTTGGGATCCTTCCAAAGATTTTTCAAAGATAGATAGCGAAATCGAAATAGAGGAAGGACATACCTGGGTTTCTGTGGTACAAACGATTTCGGCTAGTGTTTCTGGATCAGTTCCTCCAGAATGTGTATATGTCGAGTCCAGGTAGTCGATGTTGAATGGCTCATAGAAGGGGACATTGTCGAACCAACTTGTCATTGTTGATTTGGGCGATTTAGCGTAATGTTCCCATCTACGCAACACAAGCTTAGCTTCTGCCTGCCTCGCACGCTCAGCTTCATGCTCCCTTCCTGCTCTCTCAGCGGCGAGAGCGGTATCCTTGGTGGCTAGTTCCCTTGTAAGCCTCTGAATCAGCTATTCTGGTGTTTCTGCGGCCGCCATGGCTCTTTTCAGTTTAGAATGGATGTGTAGGACATGTTCCGGATCATCTAAGGTGTCAAACTCAGGTGGTTGACCAGAACGGCGCATACACCTGCGAAGTAACTCAAAAGAAAAGTGAGATCTGACTACCTAAGGCGCGAATGATTGCCTCCCCGGCAACGGCGCCAATTTGTTGACTAGGCAGGAGTAGGTCGAGTATTGAAATAAATGTAAAGTATTGTTCAGATTGACTTCCCTGTCTCAGCAAATAAATACAAGACTTCCTCCCGTTGTAGTAAGAGAAAATCAGGATCGAATCCACGAGGAAGCACGTCAACAGTTCTTAGGTAGCTGTAAATTCTCACAGAAGCAGAGCAGAACAGACAGAATCGCAGAAACAAAAAGAAACAAATAAACCCGGCAAGGGTAAATAAAACAAAAGCAAAGAACAAAACAAGAAATAAAGCAAAGCAAAGCAAAAAGTAAAAGCAAAGCAAAGGGTCTCGTCGATCTCGACAAGAATTGCAGAATTAAAGACAAACGCAGATTTTTGACAGAAATAAACTCAATATATTAAAAGACTTCCAAAGCCAGGGTTTCATCACCACAACGATAACCATGCAAAGTAACACATAAAGGCATAAAAGATTATGCTTTCCATCAAATAACTTTCGTTATTAACAAATAGGCAAATAGAGGCTTTCGCATAAACCCTAATTGTTACTAACCCTTTTTCACATAATTAATCCAAGTTGCATTAAGATCACTTTTGCTTCAATAACACAAACAAGGATCATCTTCAACTCTCGGAAAAGAATCATGCTCATAGGGATAGAAGATGAATCGCACAAAAAGATCTGACCTTTATCGCGTCGCCTCACATGGCCACCGTCGGGCTCACCCCAGCCCCAGAAGTGGGTGGACTACTCACGCCTCATCGCAATAATAGACATTGATTGATAAAAAGAAACTTGCATTAAAACTAAATTCAAAAGCCTTTACAATCCTGGCAATCAACTTTCGCAGAAAGCCAAAACCCTAAAAACCTTAGAACTCCCTAAACTTCTCTGTGGAACTAACTAATTGTGTCTTAAATTATGAATAAAACTGAGCCCCATGGGCTTTATTTATAGCCTTCTAACCCTTGCTAATCAAGGATAGAATCTCCTATCTATATCTAAAATTATATCTAAAGCTTTAAAAGATAAATAAATGTTTAATGGAAATAAATCCATAAGGGAAAAGATAATTCTAAAGTGGGTAAGTCTTCATGTCTTGATAGATCTCCTTCCTTGGATAGATGATGATAGAATCGGATAGATCTTCGCGCCCAAGCAACCCCAAGTCGAGTAGGATTCATCAAAACCGAGTAACGCGGCTCTGGAGGTCTACTCGATCTCGACCAGGGTCTTGTCGATCTCGAGTAGCATACGTCTGTCTCGAGTAGCCCTCGTCTGTCTCTAGTAGCCGGTGCTCGACAAGGCTAGGACATGGCTCGGAGGTCTAGTCGATCTCGAGTAGCCCTACTCTGTCTCGAGTAGAGGTGGTCTGCGTCTTCGTCTTCGTCTTCGGCTTCTCGGCTCGGCACAACTCGTCGACTCCGGACATGGCTCGTCGATCTCGACCAAGTCTACTCGAGATCGAGTAGGGTTCCGGGAGTCGGGTTGTCTCTGACTCAGTGTCCTCGACCAGCCCTACTCGACCAGGTGTGGTCGAACAGCCCTTGTCGAGATCGAGTAGAGGCTTGTCGATCTCGAGTAGAGTTCTCTCAGCTTTCTGTTCTGTTCTTGAAACGCACTTTCCCGAGTCCTCGTTTGTCGGATTGACGCATATGACCATGCGTTGGAAAGCTCTTTCCGAGGGCTACAACTCTCATGAAGACATCAAAGCTTGATTCAGAACGAAGAATGATGAAAAATAGCCTTTTCTCCAGCTGCACCATTCTTGGCTTCTCCATGAGTTTCCTTTAAGCTCCAAAGTGCGTCCGATTTCTGCGAAATATAACCAAAACTTGTGTAGACCTCCATATATTGCAAATAAGTGTAAACTACACAGATTCTGTATTGTTCTAACCCAAATGAATGCAATGTATGCAGAAATCGATATAAAAGTAAGTGTAAAACATGGCGAATTAGGCTCACAACAGGCGCATCCCGACGGGATACGCCTTCTTCGAAGGTTCCATTATGTCATCGTAATGGACAGCACGTACAAACCAAATGCGTAAGTTACTTAATTACGATTACATTATTGCACATATAGACAACTATAATGTATTTTATATGTAACATATTTACACTTGCAGATATGGGATTCCATTGTGCGAGGTGGTCGGGTTCACACCCTCAGGCAATACGTACTGCATCGCCTATGCTTTCATGTCGCAAGAGAACGAAGACACATATGCTTGGGTGTTGTGACAGCTTCAGATCTTGCTTGGGACAGTTCAACCTCAAGCTATCATGACTTATCGGGAGCTAGGTCTCTTGGCGGCGCTGAATGTTGTCTTCCCTGACGTCCAGCATCTCCTTTGCTGGTTACACGTGACGAGAAGATGCGAGGAAGCTGCTCTGAAGATCACAAAGAATTTAAACCACGCTGGCATCTTTAAGGGCAACTGTTGAGGGTTGTTCGAATCGAGGTCGGAGGAATCATTCAACCGCCGTCGTCGGGCGCTACACGCTGCATGGCACCCATTCCCAGGTGTGGTGGCATATTTAGAGGCGGTTTGGCTTCCATAAAGCTGGAGCATCGTACGATCCTACGTAGATAATGTCTTTCATCTCGACACCCGTACGACAAACAGGTACAACCTTACTTCATATCTCCCATTACCATATGATATAACATCGAATATTTAGTGTTATGCACTTTAATGTGTACAGAGTTGAGGGTCAACACAAGGTTCTGAAGGAGGCACTTCACTCATTGACCGGTGACTTTCGCATCGTGATCGATGCAATCCATAGAGTCAACGATTGTCAACTGCATGAGCTGCAAACTGCTTTGGAGATCGACCGCTTCAAATGGCCAACAACGGTGTATAAAGTCAACCTTTTCGATGAGGTAAAGACTTTAATCTCCAAAAAGTGCTTTGATTATCTGTACAAGATGTGGTAGGACATCGTAAACCAAAAGGTTCCTCTGGTATGCACGGACCGACATTGGAGGGTTTATTACGGGATCCCTTGTGTCCATGAGATCCAGGCATACGTCAACTCCGGTACTCCGATACCCGCCGAAGACATCCACCCGTTCTGGATGGATTTGTCATGGACTGACATCGACGACACCCCACTGCCGTATGAGCTGTCATCTTCATACACGGCTTCCAACGATGTATGCGAGGATGAGCTGCATCCACCCTCATTAGCAAGGGTCCGAAAGAAGGGGATGCCTTGGGGGTCGAGGAATGCATGCAGAACTAACCCGTTGCCATACGAGGAGGTAAGGGAAATGTTTGAGAGAGAAGAAGCGTGTGCTGCTCGAAATGCTGCCCGGCATCGTCCACAAGCGACCTCAGCTCGACGTGGACGTGATGATGTGTTCGGAGGGTTCAACTGGGGTTGAAACAACGTTGATCCCTTCATGCTCGGTCATATTGAGACGGCGAGGGACACTGTTGGAGATGGTCATTGTGGCTACCGTGCTTTGGCGGCTTTGACATCACCGATCGGCGAGACTGCTTTCCCGGAACTCAAAACGTTACTATGCAATCACTTGGAGGATCACGCCGATCTATACGCCGGTTGTTATACGGGAGGGTACCCATTCCAGCAGTTCGTCGATTACCAGAGATGGGCGGGAGCTGTGCATGGTGATAGGAGACGGTGGATAGAGCTACCCATTATGGGTTTAGTATTTGCAACGGTATATCAGATTCCTCTCGTCGTCCTAGCTTGGCATCATTCGTTCACATGTCAACCCATGACCTCGCCGACACCTGCTAACAACCCTCAATCAACAACCCTTGGTGTAGCCTGCATCGGAAAGCAAGACCATTTTGCCGCGGTACGACTTCAAACGTCTTTTTTTATTACCTATTCATGCTTTTCATATATATGTCAATACTCTAACTCTAATTTTCCGTTCTCATAGATCTGGTTGCGTCCTAACGCTCCTCTTCCGCCGCCTCCGCCAGAATGGGTCGCACATCATCACCCGAGCGTCGAAGGATGGGATGCTCCATTTCAAGCTCAAATTGAGAGATTTCGAGCCTTACATGTCGAGTCTGGTCACCCTTTACTATTTTCCTAGATTTTATTCCACCGGTTTATTAAATTTATGGATGTAAACTTTTTTTTCCGTTCCTTATAACATTATTCGCATATTATCCAAATGAAAACCTTAACAATTATTGGTTTCCATTTAATTAGACCCTAAATACTTCAACTCCACTAGCTAAACACTTTAATTTTTGCAATTAACAATACAAACCCTCGGAAAACTTAAACCCTAAACCCTAAACCCTAAACGTGAAACCCTAACTAGGGTTTGTACGTCCTTACCAATGTGCATATATTGCACGTACGTCCTTAAGGACGTGCAAATCCTTAATCCGGATTTGCGGTGTATGTAGCCACACCCCCTAAGAAATAAGAAATAGTGGGTTGCCTCCCGTAAGCGCTAAATTTTAAGTCTTTAGCTTGACCTACTTCCCTTTAAGTCTTAGCCTGGATCATCTTTGTCCGGAGGTATAGGTGGATCTGGTGGTTCCTCCGGTGGTGGGAAGCGTGGAATGTCATCCGGGGGCATCATGTTAAGAAGCTTAAACCTCCCCAAGTGAACGCTCCATGGCTCCACTCATTCTTCTTCCCGAGCCCTAGTGGGCCTGCATAAGGGAAGACATAAAGAAAACATACATATCTCATCATCATACCTCTTCCGCTTCATATGTTGATTTGTTTGCGCGTCTCCACCACAACAAAACGGTGGAGTGGGAAGAGATATTTCCACCTCACTCTACGGAGCTTCATGCCACTTTGCTAGGACCCCATACTTTGCTAGGACCCCATACTTAAATATGAACATCGGTTGCTCAAAATTGAAACACCATGGGCAACGACATCTTGGCTATTCTTTTCTAGCTCTTCTTCTTCTTGGGGTCATTCAAATGGTTTTTCAAAGATAGATAGCAAAGTTAGAATTGAGATCGCGGTTGGAGATACCTAGGTATCGATTGTAGATAGGTCGATATCGACTGAATATGGGTCGACATCAACTAGGTGTTGGTCGACGTCGACCTCAGGTTGGGATCCTCTTTCTAGCGAGATTGGAGCATCTATCGGTGATTCTGACGATTCTCGTAGCTTCCTCAATGCGTATACTCCCTTAAGCCATGTCTCCTCATCAACCGTGTATAGCCATCTCAAATATTCCAATTCTTTTGCGTATCGTCTCTTTCTTTCCCTTTCGGCCCAGGTTTTGAAGGTGTCTTGCATCTTATACCTATGCTTAAAAACTCAAAGAGTTAACACAAATTAGTAGCAAAGGGCTCGATACCAATATTGGTATTGGTGAGGTGGGTGTTGGTAGGGTATGTGATAGTAACAAGAAAAACTGACGGCCTATCATAAACCTTAAACACAACTAAGCTAGGTGCGATTGATATCTCCCCGGCAATGACGCCAATTTGACGAGAGGGTTTCTCTACCAAATAAATTTGTAGTCAAGACCCCCGCTATAGTATAGAGGATAGCGGGAATAGTGTGTTTTGGGGTTCGGGGATAGCGGGAATAGGTGCGAGGTTGTTGTCGGCGTCAGCTAAGACTTGGTCGATGTCAAGGGATGTAGAGGGAATAGTGGTTTGATGTCGAGTAGCTGCGCAAAAACTTTAAAATAACAAAAATAGAATAATAAAAGTGCAAACTTCCAATGTTAGGGATCACCACAACCATAAACACATGTGTAGATTATAAATCACATAAAGATGCATGCTTTATATCAAATAACTTTCGTCATTAAAAAATATGAATATAGAGGCTCTCGCATAAACCCTAAGTGTTACTACCTTTTCTTAATTAGGATTAACCAACTTTCACAAGCAAAGCCTAATTACTATCCAAATTCGTAATTAATTCACTTTCTTTTCATAATTGCAAATAAGGAATTGTCCTCAACTGTCGCAAAGGATTATGCATATAGGTAGATGATGATAAAGACATAAAAATTCATAAATTTATAAATTAAACACACATATCTATTGTTGGGATCACTCCAGCCCTAAAAGAAGGAAATTAGAAACAAAACATAATGAAAGCAACTAACTTTAACATTCAGCTCAGACTAAAACTTACAAAACCTTCCAAACGTACCACCTCCTCTCCTCTCTCTCTCTCTCTCTCTCTCTCTCTCTCTCTCTCTCTCTCTCTCTCTCTCTCTCTCTCTCTCTCCTTTATAGTAGTCAATCATTGCTACCCAAGGAAAGAATATCCTATCTCTATCTAAAACTATCTATCTAAAGTCCAAAGATAAAACTTGGAAATAAAGGAAATAACTTCATAAGGAAATATATCTAAGGTGGATAGATGTCTTCTTCCACATATCTTCACTTGCAAGTAATCCACAAGGCTCGGACTCCACTCGATTTCGTCTCGGATTGGCTCTGGATAGTACTCGACGTCGAGGACTCTTCTTCTCACCCGAGCTCAGGTAGGATCTTGGTAGTCGACGGGTACTCGACAGCGAGTAGTCTACTCGACGTCGAGTAGTCTTGTGCTCTTGAGTGACCTGATGCTCGTCTCGTGGTCGACTGGGTGATTTCGACCAAAAAGTACTCGACATCGACCAAAGTGATCGATGTCGACTTGTCCTGTCAGCTTTCAGCATTCTGCTCCGATCTTGAAACGCACTTTCCCGAGAACTCGTTTTTTCGATTGATGCATATATGTATGTGTTGGAAAGCTCTTTTCAAGGGCTACAACTCTCATGAACACATCAGAACTTGATACAGAATGATGAATGGTGAAAATTGGCGTTTTCTCTAGCTGCAATATCTTGTGCTCTTCCTTAGCTTCTCCAATGTCTTCATGACTTTTCTTTTAGGCTCCTAAGTGCGCCCGATTTTTGCGAAATTAAACAAAAACTAGTGTAGACTCTATAATATGGCAAATAAGCATAAGCTACATAGATTCTATAGAATTCTAACCCAAATGCATGAAATGTATACATATATCGATATAAAAGTAAGTGTAAAACATGGCAAATTTGGCGCACAACAAAACACGAAGCCTTGCTAAGCACATGAGTAGTGAAGGCCTATTGGATATGAGACTCTTTGAGATTTGAGATTTTTTCTACCATATGAGGTACCAGGTTGACAAGGAAGTATCAATCCGGGCTCTCACACAAGTGGTGCAGCAGCAGGCTGAGCGCACAAAGAACTTAGAGATGTAAACTGAGAACCTCGCACAAATAGTCATGGACCAACCTCAGCGAAACCGAAAATTGGAGAACCAGATGAGCCAACTCATTCAAATTTTAAATGAAAAAGGTGAGAAGGAAAGGGAATTAGAGGAAGAAGGAGTTGAAGTCGTAACGGTGGGTGAAAATTCTAAGGAGCAACGGCCGCCGCAGGAGAGCGGCGACCACCGCACTGTTACTTACAAGCCCCCATCGATGTCTTCTCTTAATGATTTTGAGAAACCCATCCCACCACCCCTTGAGGCTTTAAATGTAGCAAGTTTGGAAGATCCTATCGAAGTCATTACACTTAGTTCATTCCCTCCTATGTGGTTTCAACATGACAATGACATGCTGAATGAGGAGGAAATGTTGAAAACAACGATAGTTTCTTCAACGATGGAGAAGAGGGTCTAGTGCTTCCTGGCTTGGAATCTCATGAGTCGACGCATGAGGTTACATGTGATGTGTCTCCTACTCCATTTACAACATCCGTAATGAGCTCGGCAACTGATGAACCAGGTCTAGAGCCATCTGATGAGGCTCAAGAGGTAACAAAGATAAAATTTTGCAATTTCGAAGGTAATGGTGATTTTGTTGATCATTTTGATTGCTATTTTGAGAAACTACTAGCAGGAACGGTTTTGGTGGTATCATATTCCTTCAGGAGGGAGTCGTGCTAGACTCTTTAATAGATTGAAAGGGTTTTTGAATTCCATATTTTATTATTTCAATTTATTGTGCTATGATGCTCTTTGTAAAATGTGTGCACATGAATATGACAGGCTCCTGAGGGCCTTGACGATGTCTGATAGGTAAGATCTTGATTTTGAGAATAAATTCAAGCCAATGACATTAAAGAAAGGCAGTTCTCGGGAGGCACCCCGAGGTAAGTTTTCTAATTTAGTTATTTCAATTCCTAGTTAGCTAGTTTGCGTTTCAATAAATTAGATTTTTCATTACACATTAGATAGTTGATTTTAGTTTTGGATAGACAAAGTTTTCAGGAACGGTCGAAACGGAATGGGCAGCTGCTGCATAGTGCAGCGGCCGCCGCAGAGGCCGCGGCAAAAATAAAAATGCAGGGGATGCAGCATACAAGCAGCGGCTGCCGCAATGCTCAAAGCCGACTTATCTTGCTGCTATTTGCTCGTGAGCCTACTCTTCCACCACATTGTGAGTATTTCATTCATCTCTCCCTCTATGTTTTATTATTTTTGTTCTCTTTTATGTTTCAATGAGGACAATGAAAGGTTTAAGTGTGGGGGATGAATTGCATTGCATATAGATAGAGTTGCATATCATGTTTATTTATGTTATCATGTTTATTTATCTTGCCATATTTATTTTTATTCATATATTGCACTTGAAAAAAAAATCCAAAAATATCATGCATATACATAGATTTCAAATACCCACCTTAGTTAGCGAAACTCTAAATTCTTATGGCATGAACTTGTAAATCCTACGATGAATTTGAATTGCTTAGCCTAATCGCCTTGAATTTTTTTTTCTTATGAAGCATGATTTTGTGATGTAATTGAGCATGTATGATTGAACTTGAGAATGATTGAAATCCTACAAAACATGAGCCTTGTGAGAATGTTTTAGCCTAATTGGAATCATTTATAATTCCTTTTGCTTAAATGTGGGATTTACTCTCCTTGTGTTTCTACCTATTGATATTGACTTCATTATCTATCGTCATGACCAACTCACATGTTTGTTGCTTGCGGAATTTATGCTTTTATGATTAGTATTTTGATTTAGTTATTTATTGAGAGTTTTGAGTGAAATAATGTGGTAATGGTTGATGCATTTAGAAACCGGGTCTACGCATGACACCCATGGGCATGTTTGTTGCTTGCGGAATTTATGTTGAATTATCCTCTAAGAAAGAAAGCTTGATCATTCAGTAGTAATCGGGTTCATTCATGACACCCATGTTTGCAACTCGCGTCAAAAGATGGTCAAGTGAACTTTATTCAAGTAAGTTGAGGTGCTGAAAGACACCCAAGCTGAAAGAAATCAAAGCAAGAAAAAAAAAAGAGAAAAAGAAACGAAAATGAAAAAAAAGAGTGAATTCTAGAGCCAAATTGCTTATTTTCTTTATTGTTTTCCGCAAGTAATTGCATTTCGTTAGAGATGTGGTGATTTTGTTTTCAATTTCTATGAGTTTAGTGCATTTTGGATTGAGTGGAGAGTTGAACCTTAAAGCCTAAACACATGAGAGCATAAGCGAAACACATATTCCTGATGAGGTGGGATGATTTCTACTTCTATGCTTTAATCGCTAAATACATGCTATGATGTTTATTCACTTGATCTTGTGTTCATTTAAAATTGACGTTGCTTTTGATTTGGGCTAATGCATGAAGAAGGGAAGCGTAGGTATATGTTGCTTTTATATTGTTCGGTCGAGGACTAGAGAAGCTTAAATGTGGGGGAGTTTGACAGGACGCATTTACATGGTCATAATAGGTTGCATTTAGCTTAGTTATGATGCATATCATGCACGGTTTAAGTACAATTTGCATATTTGCTCTCTATATTGGTGGAGTCGGAATCTACACTCTTTTATTGATTATTTCAGGTAACTGTGAATCCGAGGAGGAGATATGGGTTGATGACGCATTGGTTGAGATTGTCTAGTTGATCGAATAAACTTACATGAAGATCTAAAGAGGTATTGAGAAGAAGAAGCGAGCCTAAACGAAGAACAAGTCTGCAAAAGTTGCCGCTAGACATGCTGGATTTGTTTTGCACTTTTTGGAAGCCTCGATTGTCCGATTGACTATTATGACCATGCGTTAGAAAGATCTATCGGAGATCTACAACTTTTCAGTTGACGACAAGGGCTGATTCGACCTGCAGAAGACCTCACTGATAGATGCACCGACCGCCGCATAATTGCCCCAAAGAAGGGTTGCAGCGACCACCGCATTTATGCAGCGGCCGCCTCGGGACGCGTTTATGTTTTTTGCGCAGCGACAATTTTTTTCTATCCAAGACCTATTTATCTATCTTTTGGAAGGCCGACTTGGAACGTGATGATTTAGAGAGGGCTTAGCCCTAGTTTTTAATTCATTCATTAATAGGTTAGGATTCGAAACAATTTGATTTAGATTGAGAGAGATGTTTGCCATGGGCGGCTAAACTCTCTCCTATCTACGATTTGAAGCTCTGTTTGGATTGAGTTGTGAGTTTCTGAATCTTATTTCTTATTTCCTATATTGAATGTTTCAACTTCTTTGTGCTTTATTGTTGATTGTTTTATTCTATCTAGCCCGCGCAACTAGTTAGAATCAATTCAATTGTTAGGGTTTTGTAGATTCCTGGTTGCGAACCTTAACCCAAGTAGCAAACTTATCCCTTTAGGGCTTGTTGAACTAATTGGATGGGTAGGATGTTGAATGTGTTGTTAAATTCCTTTCCGAGGGACGACAAATACCTTGGTTAATCTCTGAACTTAAAACTATCTGCTGGGTTAAATCATTTTCTAAGGTACTGTCTATGAGATAAGGGTTTCTAGGACTGGTTGGACTAGTAACTAAATTAGGCCGGGACAAGGACATTTATAGGAAGACTAAAATGACAAGAGGAAGTTACAATATCAATTCAACCAAATAAAGTGGATAGTTGTAGGTAGAGCGATCTTCTCTAAATTGTTTTGCATCAACCTTGTTTATAGTTTATTATGTTTTCTTTCTATTTCAATCAAACAAAACCCCATTTCAACTAATTGGTAAATACACATTACCTAGGAATAATTGATTCTCTGTGGGATCGACCTCTTACTTATTTGCTATACTAGTTTTTAGGTTTGAGTTTTACTTTTGATAAGAGACACAACGATTTCCTCCTGTCAAATTTTGGTGCCGTTGCCGTGGAATCAAGTTTATTTCTTTGTTTATATATCTAACCCTATTGTGAACCAATCTTACGGTTCACGACGCCCTTGCTACTAACTTTTTAAGATGTTGAGATTAGCGCAGCTTGAATGTGAGAACTTTCACCAATACTTCACAAGATTGCATGAGTATGTTGACTACCATGGTTCATTGGGTTATCAATATGGAGTGTGACGAAAGGGAAAACCTGTTGTTGATCCGTCAAAGTAAATCTCAAACCTATAACTAGTACAACAATAAGTAAGAGGTCGATCCACATGGAAATTTGTTGCTCAAGTATGATTTAAGTGCCGTTTAAGTAACCAAATGGGGTGTTTTTAAAAGTGTAAAAGATCCGTCTTTTGTCGAAGCGAATTGATGATAGCAAAGTAAATGAATTTGATTCAAACAATTGTGAGAAGCAGTTCTACCTACAATTTTCCACTTTATTTGGTTTGAAACGATCCATGTAACTTGTTCTCGTCCTATTAAGTTTCCTATGAATGCCCTTATCCCGACCTAATATAGTTAATAGTCCAACCAGTCCTAGAAACCCTTATCAATCGAACATTCCCAAAAGAAGGATTCAACCCAACTGATAGCTTTAAGTCCAGAGATTAGCCAAGTTATTTGCAGTCCCTAAAGAGAGATTTAACAACACATCCAACTTCCTACTTATTCAATTAGTTCAAACAGTCCTAAAGGAACAAGTTTGCTACTTAGGTTAAGATTCACAACCAAGAATCTACAATACCTTAGCAATTGAATTGATTTTAACTAGTTGCGCGGGCTAGATAGAATAAAACAATAGGCAATCAAGCACAAAGAAGTTGAAGCATTCAAATATAGGAAAGAAGAAACGAGAATTAGAAACTCATAATCAATCCAAATAAAGCTTCAAACTGTAGGCAGAACAGATGAGTTTAGTTCCTCCTGGAAGACATCGTTCAATCTCTAATTGTATGATAGAACGTGGGTTAGAATAGAAGTCCCCCAAAATCTAGTAATATTCGGCCTTAAAAACTCAAAGTCAGCCAAAGTCTCATAGAAAAATAGGTTAACTTAATGAAATGACGCGTTTGAACGCTGACCAACAATGCTGCGGTCGCGGCATATGGCAGCTTCTTAGACGTCTCTGGCTGCGGGAATGCGGCGGCCGCGGAATAGATGCGGCGGACGCTGCATCGGTCTTTCACGGAAATTCTGTCTCGAATTTGCTCTTCTTGCCAACAGGAAAGTTGTAGCTTTCTGAAACAGCTTTCCACTGCATGGTCATAATGTTCAATTGGACAACCGAGGCCTCCATAAAATGCAAAACAAGTTTAGCATGTCTGGCGACAACTTTTGCAGACTTGTTCTTCGTTTAGGTTCGCTTCTTCTTCTCAGGACCTCTTGAGTTCTTCATATAAGCTTCTTCAATCAACTAGACATTCTCATCCAATGCGTTTTCAACTTCTGTCTCCTCCTCGGATCCACCATTACCTGAAATAATCAATAAAAATGTGTAGATTTCGACTCCAACCACATAGAGAACAAATATGCAAATTTTACTTAAACCATGCATGATATGCATCATAACTAAGCTAAATGCAACCTATTATGACCCTCTAAATGCATGCTATCAAACTCCCCCACACCTAACTTTTTTATCCCAGTTTGGTAAATCAAAGTCCTCGAGCGAACAATATAAAAGCAACCTATACCTACGCTTTCCTTCTTCATGCATTATCCCAAATTAAAAGCAACATCAATTTTAAATGACCACGGGACCATGTAAATAAACATCATAGCATGTATTTAGTGATCAAAGCACAAAAGTAGAAATCATCCAACCTCACCATGAATATGTGTTTCACTCATGCTCTCATGTGTTTAGGCTTTAAAGTTCAACTCTCTACCCAATCCAACATGCACTAAGCTCATAGAGATTGACAACCATATCACTAAATCTCCACCGAAATATCATCACTTGTGGGACAAAATAAAGAAACTAAGCATAATTTGACTCTTTTTTTTTTTCTTTTTGTTTCTTTTCTTTTTTTCTTCTTTTTTTCTATTTATTTTCTTGCCTTGGTGCTCTCCTTACGCGGGGCGTAAACATGGGTGTCATGAATGACCCCGGTCTATCAACATCTCAACCTACTAAAATGAAGTCCACTTGAACATCTTTTGACGCAAGTTGCAAACATGGGTGTCATGAATGAACCTGGTTACTCAATGCTCAAGCTTTCTTTTATAGTGGATAGTTTTCAACACTGTTTTACGCGAATCATACCCATGGGTGTCATGCGTAGACCGGGTTACTAAGTGCATCAGCCATTGCCACCTTATTTCACTCAATATGCACATAATAATGCTAAATATAAACATAAAAACATAAACTACGCAAGCAACAAATATGTGAGTCGGTCTTGACAATAGATAATGAAGACAATATCAAGAGGTAGAAACATAAGGAGAGTAACTCACACATTTAAGAAAAAGGAATTATAAATGATTCCAAAAAGGCTAAAAACAATCTCACAAGGGTCATGTTTGTATGATTTCAATCATACTCAAGCTCAATCATACATGCTCCTTTCCATCACAAAATCATGCTTCATAAGAAAACATTTTAAGGCGATTAGGCTAAGCAATTCAAATTCATCATAGGATTTACAAGTTAATGCCATAAGAATGTAGAGTTTCGCTAACTAATGTGGGTATTTGAACATATATACAATGCATGATATTTTAGGGATTTTTTTTTGACATTTTCTACTTTTTTCTTTGATTTTCTAATTCATAAATAAAATAAAAACACAACTGAAATTGAAACATGACCTAACTAGACGCATTAAATCCCTCCCCCACACTTAAACATTCACTGTACTCAATGAAACATAAAAGACAACAAAAATAACAAAATAGAACAAGGTGAGGGAGAAGGAAGACTAACCACTTGCCGAGGAACGTCAAAATGGGGAAAAAGGGCTCTGGGAAAAGGCATGCGGCGGCCGCTGCATAGGTTGCAGCACGTTGAGGCGGCGGCCGCGACATATTGTTGTAGGAGGAAATCGAGTTCAATAAATAATAAAATATAAATCAAACCAGATTCGTGCCCACGCAAATAATTACAAGACTTCCTCCCGATGTAGCAACAGAAAGTCAAGATCGATCCTCGAGGAAGTGTGTCAGCGGATCTCAGGCAGCGGCAAATCTCACGGACGATTTTGACCTCAGGGGACCACTCGATATCGACTGGTGGTAGTCGATATCGACCTGTTCTAGTCGGTTTTGGGCACTTCTACAGACGTCAGGAAATATCGACCAGAGGTACTCGATATCGACTGGTATGACTCGATATCGACCTGTTCTCCTCGAAATCGACCAACCCTGCAAAGACACAAACGAGCAACGATCTTTCTGGATCGAGAGTCAGAAGTCGATATCGACCAGTAGGTGGTCAATATCGAGTAGAAACAGTAAAATAAAATAAAGAAAAAAGCTTGCAGATCTCGGAATAAAAAACTATATGAAAGAAAACTTCCAAGATCGGGGTTTGCAACAACGATAACCAAACATGCATAAGGCAAGATAAATAACGATAATCATGCAAAATGCATCGAAGGAACAAGCTTTCGCCTTTTCCAACAATTAGACAACTCTTTCAAGAAACCCTAATTGTATCTACCGATTTTATGTTTATAATCCCAGTTGTTAACCTGAATCTCTATTAAATAGGTAATAAACACATAAAAGGTAGTAGATGCTCAAAACATAACAAAGGCCTGATCTTTACCTCAAATATGCTTGGCTATCGTCAGGCTTGCCCCAACCCTAGAAGTAGGTGAACTACTCGCTCTTCATCCCAATCGCATACATCATTGATGAAAAGGAAATAACTTGCATTAAACTCAATCAAAGCTTACAACCTCTTCTCTTTCTATCTAATTGAATTGTGTGATTGAATGAATAAAAAACCAGCCCTATAGGCTTTATTTATAGGCTGCCAATCCTTGCTGATCAAGGAAAGAAATTATATCTAATATCTAAAGATAAAACTTTAATAAAAAAGGAACATTTATCTAAAAGGAAAATAAACTAAATATCTTCATGTCTTCATGTGGTAGATAAATCCTTCTCTCCATAGATAGATGTTGATAAAATAGGATAGATCCGGCCTTTGCTTCGTTCCCAAGCAAATCAACTCGTACTCAGATTAGCCCAGTCGACTCGCGGCCCAGGAAGTTTTTGGTCGACGTCGAGTAAATCTCGTCGATCTTGGGTGGTCTTCGCAATTCTCGAGTTCTCCTCTCTACTCGAGCTCTTGGTCGACTTCGACCAGTTTGGTCGACGTCGAGTAAATGTGTCGGCTCTCAGCGTTTTTCTCTGTTCTTGAAATGCACTTTCCCGAGTCCTCGTTCGTCGGATTGATGCATATGAGCATGCGTTGGAAAGCTCTTTTCGAGGGATACAACTCTCATGAAGACATCAAAGCTTGATTCAGAATGATGGATGTCTAAATATGGCATTTTCTCCAGCTGCCCCATCTTTTGCTTTTTTATGAGTTTCCTTGAATAGGTAAATAAAGAGCGGCCATTCCGGGGTTCGAACCGGGGACCTATGTGTACTACCCACAAGTCCTTTCCGGTGAGCCATTCCGGAATGGTTTCTTCATGAGTTTCCTTTAAGCTCCAAAGTGCGTCCGATTTCTGCGAAATTAAACAGAAACTAGTGTAGACTCAATAATTTGGCAAATAAGCATAAACTACATAGATTATGCACTATTCTAACCCAAATGCATGAAATGTATACATAAATCGATATAAAAGTCAATATAAAACATGGCACAAAACATGGACATCAAATCACCCCATACTTAAGCTTGCTTGTCCCCAAGCAATAACTTGGATGGTAATTCAGGGGAAGAATTCAAACTCTAGCCTCAACATCATAGATTTATTCTTATATAACCCTACAATCAATTACCATCATCGAAAAGGTACTTAAGCCACAAATCCATGCATGTGCAAATAAAAAGAAATGTCTACTCATAAAAGGAGGGTTATGCAAAAACAATTCATGTGACAAAGCAACAATAATCAAGAGAACTTTAATTAAGCTCAATAAGGAGTAGATTGGTTAAAGGCTAAAGGTGGGTAATTTTTTGGCAATGTGGTGCTAATGATCTGGGGAAATGGAGTATTTCCAGATTGAATTTCCACATTCCTTCTTCATAAGATTCATCACCTTTCTGTCATTTGCTTTTATCAATAATAGTGCTTTTACCTCTCTAACCTCAACACTGCCTTCTCGCGAGTCGCAAACATGGGTGTCATGAATGGCCCCAGATACTTAGTGCTTTGGACTCCTCACCTGGGTTTCTCATCTCGCCGAACTATTATCTCAACGAGCAGGGTCAATTTACCTTTATCTCCTGAGGTGACCGGATTTTTTCTCACTCGTTAAATTTTCCATATATTTTAAACAATTTCCTTCCAAACTCCAAATATGATAATAACAGCACAAACACCATATAATAACTCCATAATGTAACATCATTCTCAACATAATCCCCGTATAGGAAATAAGGTAAAGAATGGCAATATTTAGATCATGTGGATCAATGTATGAAATAAGGCATAATATGGCTTTTGTGATGCATAAGCATAGGTATGGCTAGGATATAACAAAATATGAGCATTATATGGAAATATAAAGTCCTCCATCCTCTTATCATGCAAATCTCAAAAGCAACATGTCAAAAGCAACACCAAATTTGACCTCATTTCGTGGTTTTCAAGAAAATAATGCACTTCATTGTGACTTCCCTTTACTAGGCAATTTCATGCTATATCTCTGATGAATCCGATTTTGCATCGTCGAGTTCAATATAAGCTTCCATGACTCTTTTCTTTGAACAATTCACAAGCTTTGGGAGATGTCTCATAAACAAATTTTTAGTTTAGCAATGAAGCGCAAAAATTAAAAATTCACTCAAAATCCACCATGTAGTACCAAAAACAAGAATAAAATATAAATAAATAATATTAAGCTCTTCCCCCACCCCATACTTAAAATATAAAGTGTCCCTACTGTATAAAACAATAAAAAAAAAACAGAGGTAAAGGAAGGAAATAACCGAATAACGCGTTGTAGGGTCAAAACAGGGTCGTCGAGTTACTAGGTTGGTCGACGTCAAGTACCCTTGGTCGACGTCGAGTACATATCTGCTGTGTCGAGTGAAAGATGAAGTCGAGGATGCTCCAGGGTGGTCGACGTCGAGTACAGTGTTGCACTCGATCCTCTTCGTAGTCGGTCTTGACTTGCCTAGTCGATTTCGACTGCTATCAGAGACTTCTTCTTCCTCTCTTTGCGATCCTTTATGGTTCTTGACCTATAAAAATTTTACATTTTCGCACGAAGACAAGACCTTCCACATGAAGTATTCAAAACTAAAAACAAAAACAAACAAAACCAAAACCAAAAGTTTCAAAGTCCCAAAATTCAAAAGCCTTATGTACATGCTCTAGATTTTAGAGTCGCTAGGCCAACTTCTCCGTTTTAAGCATTAGCCTGGCTCTTCTTTGTCCGAAAGTATAGGTGGGTCTGGTGGTTCCTCTGGTGGTAGGAAGTGTGGAATGTCATCCGGGGGTATCATATGGTGAAGTATAAATCTCCCCGAGTGAATGATCCATGGCTCCACCCATTCATCTTCATGGGCTCCAGCTAGCCTACATAAGGGAATATATAAAGAAAATTCGCATACCTCATCATCGTATCCCCTTATCTTCATAGTTTGATTTGTTTGGGTGTCTCCACCGTAGTAGAGAGGTGGAGTGGGAAGAGATATTTCCTCCTCATTCTATGGAGATTCATGCCACTTTGCGAGGACCCCATACTTGAACACGAACATCGGTTGCTCAAAATCGTCGGGGATAGCCTTCACCTTATAAGGTAAAAGCGACTTTGAAACATCATGGGCAACGACGTCCGACTTCTTCTTTTCTAGCTCTTCTTCTTCTTGGGGTCCTTCAAGTGGTTTTTCAAAGATAGATAGCAAAGTTCGAATTGAGTTCGCGGAAGGACATAGCTGGGTATCGACTAGAGATAGGACGATATCGACTGGATATGGGTTGATATCGACTAGGCTATGATCGAGGTCGACCTCAGGTTCAGACCCTCCTTCTAGCAAGATTGGGGCTTCTGGCGGTGATTTTGACAAAGCTTGTAGCTTACTAAATGCGCGTACATCCTCAAGCCATGCCTCCTCATCAACTATGTATAGCCATCTCAAATATTCCAATTCTTTTGCATATCGTCTCTCCCTTTCCGTTTCAGCCCATGTTCCCAAACACTCGAAGGTGTCCTGCATCCACCTGTAGAAGAAAACTCAAGGAAAATATGAGATCTAACTACCTAAGGCGCGAATGATAGGTTCCCCGGCAACGGCGCGAAATTGTAAGAGGAAATCGAGTTCAATAAATAATAAAATATAAATCAAACCAGATTCGTGCCCACGCAAATAATTACAAGACTTCCTCCCGATGTAGCAACAGAAAGTCAGGATCGATCCTCGAGGAAGCGTGTCAGTGGATCTCAGGCAGCGGCAAATCTCACGGACGATTTCGACCTCAGGGGACCACTCGATATCGACTGGTGATAGTCGATATCGACCTTTTCCAGTCGGTTTTGGGTACTTCTGCAGACGTTAGCCAATATCGACCAGAGGCACTCGATATCGACTGGTATGACTCGATATCGACCTGTTCTCCTCGAAATCGACCAACCCTACAGAGAAACAAACGAGCAGCAATCTTTCTAGATTGAGAGTCAGAAGTCGATATCGACTAGTAGGTGGTCAATATCGAGTAGAAACAGTAAAATAAAATAAAGAAAAAATCTTGCAGATCTCGGAATAAAAAACTATATGAAACAAAACTTCCAAGATCGGGGTTTGCAACAACAATAACCAAACATGCATAAGGCAAGATAAATAACGATAATCATGCAAATCGAATCGAAGGAACAAGCTTTCGTCTTTTCCGACAATTAGACAACTCTTTCAACAAACCCTAATTGTATCTAGCAATTTTATGTTTATAATCCAAGTTGTTAACCTGAATCTCTATTAAATAGGTAATAAACACATAAAAGGTAGTAGATGCTCAAAACATAACAAAGGCCAGATCTTTACCTCAAACATGCTTGTCAATCGTCGGGCTCGCCCCCAACCCTAGAAGTAAGTGGACTACATGCTCTTCATCGCAATCGCAGACATCATTGATGAAAAGAAACTACTTGCATTAAACTAAACTGAAGAAAGTACAAACCGAACAAAGCCAGACCACTCTCGCTCCCTTGCTCCACTCAGCCTCTCTCTCTCTTTACTCCTCTACTTACTTCTTCTTCTGAAATTGAATTGCATGATTGAATGAATAAAAAACCAGCCCTATAGGCTTTATTTATAGGCTTCTAATCTTTGCTAATCAAGGAAGGAAATTCTATCTAATATCTAAAGATAAAACTTTAATAAAAAAGGAACATTTATCTAAAATGAAAATAAACTAAATATCTTCATGTCTTCATGTGGTAGATAAATCATTCTCTCCATAGATAGATGTTGATAAAATAGGATGGATCCGGCATTTGCTTCGTGCCCAAGCAAATCAACTCGTACTCGGATTAGCCCAGTCGACTCGCGGGCTAGGAAGTTTTTGGTCAACGTCGAGTAAATCTCGTCGATCTCGGGTGATCTTCTCAATTCTCGAGTTCTCCTCTCCTCGTCGAGCTCGGGCAAAATTCTTGGTTTGGTCGACTTCGACCAGTTTGGTCGACGTCGAGTAAATATGTCGGCTCTCAGCATTCGGCTTTGTTCTTGAATCACACTTTTCCCAGTCCTCGTTCGTCGGATTGAAGCATATGAGCATGTGTTGGAAAGCTCTTTTCCAGGGCTACCACTCTCATGAATACATCAAAGCTTGATTCAGAATGATGGATGTCGAAATATGGTCTTTTCTCCAGCTGCACCATCTTTTGCTTCTTCATGAGTTTTCTTTAAGCTCCAAAGTGCGCCCGATTTCTGCGAAATTAAACAGAAACTAGTTTCGACTCCATAATTTGGCAAATAAGTATAAACTACATAGATTTTGTACTATTCTAACCCAAATGCATGAAATGTATACAGAAATCGATATAAAAATCACTATAAAACATGGCACAAAACATGGACATCACATATGGTGGCGCCAACCGCTTATGCAGTAGCGGATCCTTCTTTTTCTTGACGTCCAATTGCACCCTCTCTTCTTTCTTGTTAGTCATTGAACCCAAACAAAGCAATTGCAAAACAAAACAAAACCTAACTAAGGAAATCTAAACGAAAAAGAATGAAAACTTACCTTGGGTTGCCTCCCGAGAAGCGCCTTGTTTCATGTCGTTGGCTCGACGTAATGTTGAAGCTCAAGACACGAATCAGACATAGACAAAGCCCTCATCAACCTGTCAAACTCTTGTGCACAACTAAGAAACAAACATGCACTACACACAAATAAATTAAAACTAAATACTAATATATTTAAGAACCGTTTTGACTTATTGTATTCATGAGCTTGACTACCCACAGAGGGTATATAATACCACCAATTTAGTTCTATTGGTGGCTTGTCAAAGTAGTAGTTAAATGGATCAACGTATCCACCAATATTCTCTCTAGTGCAGGAGACAACCTTTACTTGCTCTGTAGCCTCAACAATAGGCTCTGTACCTAATTCATGAATGGGGAAGCTAGGGATGATCTCGTCAGATGGAGTGTGGTCTTCCTCTACCATCTCATTGTAATTTTCCACAATGACCTCAAGAGGTGCAACATAGGTCTCAACGATTTAAGATACAGGAGGAAGTGACTCGTTCTACGCACATTGATAATCCATGTAGAAAAAAAATTCCTACATCTCCGAGAGTCCCATATCTAATAAACCTCCATCACTCAGGCGCTCTGCAAGACTCCGTGTCTCATAAGTCATGCCATCAAAGACGCATAGAAGAACTTTCCTTATACTTGCTTGATATCCCCATGAATAGACATCATTAATGTACTCCTGCAGTCTGATGAATTATTGATGAAAACTCTCTCCGTCTAACTGCAATAACCTCACCTTCAACATTTGTTAGTAGCACGAGTGCGAACCATGTAAGTGGTCCACACAAAATATCAGCACCGAAAACATACAAGAATCAATAAATTTCCCCGGCAACGTCGCCAAATTTGACGGAAGGGAAAACCTGTTGTTCATCCGTCAAAGTAAATCTCAAACCTATAACTAGTACAACAATAAGTAAGAGGTCGATCCACATGGAAATTTGTTGCTCAAGAATGATTTAAGTGCCGATTAAGTAACCAAATGGGGGGTTTTAAAAGCGTAAAAGACCCGCCTTTTGTCAAAGCGGATTGATGAAAACAAAGTAAATGAATTTGATTCAAAAAATTGTGAGAAATAGTTCTACCTATAATTTTCCACTTTATTTGGTTTGAAATGGTCCTTGTCACTTCTTCTTGTCCTATTAAGTTTCCTATGAATGCCCTTTTCCCGACCTAATATAATTACTAGTCCAACCAATCCTAGAAACCCTTATCAATTCAACATTCCCTAAAGAAGGATTTAACCCAATTGATAGCTTTAAGTCCAGAGATTAGGCAAAGTATTTGCAGTCCCTAAAGAGAGATTTAACAACACATCCAACTTCCTACTTATTCAATTAGTTCAACCATCCCTAAAGTAACAAGTTTGCTACTTAGGTTAAGGTTCACAACAAGGAGTCTACAAAACCTTAGCAAATGAATTGATTCTAACTAGTTGCGCGGGCTAGATAGAATAAAACAATAGACAATCAAGCGTTTGAAGCATTCAATTATAGGAAACAAGGAGCGAGAATTAGAAACTCACAATTGATATAAATAAAGGTTCAAATTGTAGGCATAACAAATGAGTTTAGTTCCTCATGGAAGACATCGTTCAATCTCTAATTGTCTGATGGAACGTAGAATAGAATAGAAGTCCCCCAAAAACTAGTAATATTTGGCCTTAAAAACACAAAGTTGGCCAAAGTCTCATAGAAAACTAGGTTAACTTAATGAAACATCACGTTTGAACGCTGACGAACAATGCTCCGGCCACGGCATATGGCAGCTACTTAGATGTCTCTGGCTACGAGAATGCGGTGGCCGCTGCATCGGTCTTTCACGGAAATTCTGTCTTGAATTTGCTCTTCCTATCATCATAAAAGTTGTAGCTCTCTGAAACAGCTTTCCAACGCATGGTTGTAATTGTCAATCGGGCAACCGATGCCTCCAGAAAGTGCAAAACAAGCTCAGCATGTCTGACGACAACTTATGCAGACTTGTTCTTCGTTTAGGTTCGCTTCTTCTTCTCAGGACCTCTTGAGATCATCATATAAGCTTTTTCGGTCAACTAGACATTCTCATTCAATGCGTTTTCAACTCATGTCTCCTCTTCGGATCCACTATTACCTGAAATTATACTTAAACCATGCATGATATACATGATAACTAAGCTAAATGCAACCTATTATGACCCTCTAAAAGCATGCTATCAGAGTGCGAGAAATGTGTGTGTGCATATTTGTTGGGATGAATGCTGAAACACGAAGCCTTGCTGAGCACATGAGTAATGGAGATCTGTTGGATATGAGACTCTTTGAGATTTGGGATTTTTTCTGCCGTATGAGTCACCTGGTTGACCAGGAAGTATCAATCCGGGCTCTCACACAAGTGGTGCAGCAGCAAGCTAAGCGCAAAAAGAACTTAGAGATGCAAAGTGAGTACCTCGCACAAATAGTCATGGAGCAAGCTCAGCGAAACCGAAAATTTGAGAATCAGATGAGCCAACTCATTCAAATTTTAAGTGAAAAAGGTGAGAATGAAAACGGATTAGAAGAAGGAGTTGAAGTCGTAATAGAGGGTGAAAATTCTGAGGAGCGAAGGTCGCCACGGGAGGGCGGCGACCGCCACACTGTTACTGACAAGCCCCCATCGATGTCTTCTCTTCTTGATTTTGAGAAACCCATCCCACCACCCCTTGAGGCTTTAAATGATGCAAGAGTGGAAGTTCCTATTGAAGTCATTACGCTTAGTTCATTCCCTCCTATGTGGTTTGAACATGACAATGACATGCCGAATGAGGAGGAATTGTTTGAAAACAACAATAGTTTGTTCGACGATGGAGAAGAGGGTCTAGTGCTTTCTGGCTTGGAATCTCATGAGTCGGCGCATGAGGTTACATGTGATGTGTCTCCTACTCCATTTGCAACATCCATTATGAGATCGGCCATTGATGAACTAGGTCTAGAGTCATCTGCTAAGGCTCAAGAGGTAATAAAGGTAAACATTTGTAATTTGGAAGGTAATGGTGATTATGTTGATCGTTTTGATTGCTTTTTTCAGAACCCACTAGTGGAACGGTGTTGGTGGTATCATATTCCTTCATAAGGGAGTCGTTCTAGACTCTTTGATAAATTGAAAGGGTTTTTGAATTCCATATTTTATATATTTCAATTTATTGTGCTGTGATGTTCTTTGTAAGATGTGTGCACAGGAATATGACAGGCTCCTAAGGGCCTTAACGATGTCTGATAGGTAAGATCTTGATTTTGAGAATAAAGTCAAGCCAATGACATTAAAGAAAGGCACTTCTCGGGAGGCAACCCAAGGTAAGTTTTCTAATTTAGTTATTTCAATTCCTAGTTAGCTAGTTTGCCTTTCAATAAATTAGGTTTTCCATTAGACATTAGATAGTTGCTTTTAGTTTTGGATAGACAAAGTTTTCAGGAACGGTCAAAACGGAATGGGCAGCTACTGCATAGTGCAGCGGCCGCTGCCACCAACCCGCAACAAAAAAGAAAAATGCATCGGCTGCTGCAATGCTCAGAGCCGACTTATCTTGCTGCTATTTGTTAGTGATCCTACTCTTTCACCGCATTGTGAGTATTTCATTCATCTCTCCCTCTATGTTTTATTATTTTTGTTGTCTTTTATATTTCATTAAGGACAATGAGAGGTTTAAGTGTGGGGGAGGGATTGCATTGCATATTTGCATATCATGTTTATTTATGTTATTATGTTTATTTATGTGGTCATATTTATTTTTATTCATATATTGAACTTGAAAAACAAAATCCAAAAATATCATGCATATACATAGATTTCAAATACCCACCTTAGTTAGCGAAACTCTACATTCTTATGGCATGAACTTGTAAATCCTACAATGAATTTGAATTGCCTAGCCTAATCGCCTTGAAATTTTTTTCGTATGAAGCATGATTTTGTGATGTAATTGAGCATGTATGAATGAGCTTGAGTATGATTGAAATCATGTAAAACATAACCCTTGTAAGAATGTTTTAGCCTAATTGGAATCATTTATAATTCCTTAATTGCTTAAATGTGTGATTTATTCTCCTTGTGTTTCTACATCTTGTTGTTGACTTCATTATCTATTGTTAAGACCGACTCACATGTTTGTTGCTTGCGGAATTTATGCTTTTATGATTAGTATTTGGCTTTAGTTATTTTCTGAGTGTTTTGAGTGAAATAATGTGGCAATGGCTGATTCATTTAGTAACCGGGTCTACGCATGACACCTATGGGTATAATTCGCGCAAAACGATGTTGAACTATCCACTAAGAAAGTGACGAAGGATTTTTCAGTCGCCTTAAATCCTATCAAATAAATCTGACTAACCTAACTAATGTAGTTTGGCAAGTACGGGTCGATCCCACAGAGAGTCAACGATTTGTATGCAAGTCAAGTGTGTCAACTAGAACAAGAAACAAAGAGGGGGATTTTGATGGTTTGAACTAACTAATTAAGAAATAAAAGTAAACAAAAGTAGCAAATTAAACAACTTGAATGAATGAATATGAGAAAAATAGCTTAGGTCAACCAATCTCAGCAATCAGGTTTTTTCATTGATCATCGAAATCGAATAGATAACTTCCTCTTGAATACTTTGGTGTGGAAAGATTGTGTCTTTTAAACCCAATTCCTTATCAAATCTAGTTAACAGGACAACCGGACCCTGAGAACCCTAATTATCGAACAATCATGAAACTATCAAGATTCAATTCAATAATTGATGAAGACTAAAGGAAATCAACTAAGACAATCGACACGCACAACCAGTTATTGCCTCAATTGCAAATCAATTCTCTATACAAATCCCTAAATCAACCAGTTTCAGGGATTTATACTTTGCTACTCAATAATATAGATAACTCAACCAGTAATTACCTATATCTAGCTATAGATTATCATGACCAAGCATCGGTTGATCAGGCTAATGTGAAAATTCACGAAAACCCTAAACATTCGGCGCAGAGAATTGATAATATTCAAATAGGAGTATTAAGAAATAGAGATCTAACAATGAAATAGAAAACCCGAAGCTTCGATTAATCTCCCCAAGCAAAGGAATTTAGTTCTTCATGCTTGAAGAGAAAACCTAAAAACTAATTCAAAATGGAACGATGTCTGATGATTTTCTGTCTCTTCAATCAAAACCCTAATCTCCTGTATATAATCCCCTCCTAAAAATAATATCAATATAAAAATAAGTGAAAGCTCAGAAATAAAGGCCCAAAAGGAAACCCAGTAAATAGGCCCACGTCCAAATCAGAATTTGGTCTCGACTGATAGAACTCGGGTGAGTTCTTGCTATCCTAGGGCGAGTTCTTTCCCTGCAGCCACATTGACATCCAGATTTTGCTGTTTTCAAGGTTGAATTTGGAAAAGTCGTAAACACGAAAGTTGTAGGTCTTCGAATCCTCTTTCCAACAAGTATAAGTACGCCCCGATCCGATAATTACAGCCTTTCAACGACTCGTTTTAGTGCAGCGTCGCCAGCTTGGACAGTTCCAATCAATTCTTCATGATTAGCTCCTCTCCTCGGCTCTCGTGCTCTTCTATTTTCGTCAAATCTTTGAGCATTGACTCGAGCTTAGCTCCACCTTTCCACAATCACCTGAAATCATCCACAAAACTTGTAGATTCCGACTCTAATTGAGACATAATAAAAACATGAAAACTATTCTAAACTCGTGTATTTTACCCTACCTAAACACATCTAAATGCCTATATTAACACTACCTAAATGTGTCTTATCAAACTCCCCCACGCTTATACCTTTCTTGTCCTCAAGAAAACAAAATCAATCTAATCAAACCCCACAAATACACTATTCATGGATTCACCTTGTCAACGATAAAATCCAAAATCAAGTAGGAAGCATAAGACAAAAATCAACATCCTCACATGTATTTGAGCAACTCAAAGGCTTAGGCACATTTCAATCCAACCTCACCGGGTACATAAAGTGTTTCACTCATCGCTCTTGTGTTTAGGTTAGTTCAATTCCGCTCAAACTCAATCAAATGCAACTAAGCTACATAAAAATTGAAATCCACATCACCATCTCCACTGTGAGTGACATTACAAACAATAATCATCATGAGATCTTGTAAGGGTTGTAATGGGGCTCGGGTAAGAACATCAAGGTATGGAAAGATTTAGGCTTTGTGGTGCTAAAAATCCGAGAAAAAGAGATCTCAACTACAACCGGAAAAATACTCACAACCAAACATTTCTTCAACCAAAAGAATTCAAACTTTAACTCCATCCACAAATAAAAACTTAAGCACAACTCTTGTTAAATAACTCACTCTTTGTTAATTCTTCTCTCTTGATTTTCCGATGATTTTTCTTCTTCACTTTTCTTGATTTTTTTTTCTCTTTACGATTTTTCCTAGACTTTTTCTCCTAAGTGAATTTTATCCTTCTTAGGCCCTGAGTATTAAGAACAATAATCATCCATATGAAGCTCAAAAAGAATATATCACCCATACATAACTTCCAAATGCTCAAAATACTCCACTAATACACATTTTCACCAATCTTCTCCCTAATTCCTGGATAGGGTACGACTAAAATCGGCTAAAAGACATTTTGTGGGGCTAACAAAAATGGGCAAAAAGGCTCAAATTTGGCTTCAAGCAAGGATACTATGTATGGTGGAAAGGGAATAACATGGCTAACAAAAGATTAATGCCTCAATCACATGAAAATCACAAGTAATAATCAAAATAAACGGCCTTGACATAGATATCAATCTCAATTCTCAGAGGTAGTCACATTGGAGAGTCACACACAAGAAGCAAAGAGGACATCCATAAAGCATGGTCCCAAAAAGGCTAACAAAACTCACAAGGTAAATTTTTGTTGGATTTCAATGCCACCTAAAATGTAAGAGTTATACATGCTCAATCAATCAATTATCTCATGCTCTAATAGATCCAACAAACTAGACGAGTATCAACAATTCAAGCATATTATGGAACATATAGTTAGATTAAGAAGACAACAGAAGACAATTGGAAAAGATTGGGTCATATGATAAATCCTAAATCTAGAATGTCATGCATGATTTTTTTTTTTTTTTGTGGTTTTCTATGATTTTTTCAGTTTTTTTTTCATATGATGTGCAAAACTAAGAATAATAAACATGAAATGCAAAAAACATGAAAGCAATATATACAATGCAACCTAATTGCAAACATGTAAATGTTCCCTCCCCCACACTTAATTTACACATTGTCCTCAATGTGAAAAATAAAAGAGAAAGGAAGAAAACACTTATAGAGTCATCTACATTTCAAGCGGAGGCGGAGATGGAAAATTGAAGCGCAAAAGTAAGGCGAGCCAACATTCTTTCTCGTCTTGATCTCAAGGAGACACCACTACCTAATCTCTACAAACAAGAGACAAGACAAAACCAACAAATAAACTCTTATCAAGTTCAATATAACCACAATAATGAATAATGATCGATGGTGTTAAACCACTCACAACAACACACAACCAAGCCACAAATATCAACAATTTGCAAATCAATAACAATTAAGCATAAATTGATCAAAATTAAAATCAATAAACTCAACGAGAAACTCTTATCAAGTTCAATATAAAAATGCAAGATCAATTCAAATGCTCAAGACTCATAATTCCCATATTTGCAATTTAACAATTAGGCACAAAAAAAATCTCAAATCCAAATCACAAACCTCAATCAATCTAATTCACCCCCGAATTTCTCGATCAACAAGTTTCTAATTCACCCAATTTGGCATCCCAAACTACAAATTCAAGCCAAGTCCTAATTCAATCACTCTCCAATAACAAATCTAGCACAATTAAGGTGTAATCTCGCCCAAACAACCCCTAAATTACACAAATTTATTCAATTTGAGAAAACATAGAAATTGGGATTTTGAAACTTTATCTTAAATCTTCAATGGAGGGAGGAGAGAGGAGAAAAGGCTGACCGGAGATGAAGCTCGGAGGTCCCATCGGCGTGTCTGGTTGAGGAAGCGGCGGGAGGTGGCTGCTAGCGGCCTGGTGGCTGGGGGAGAAGGGAAGAGGAAGTCGGGTGCTGGAACTCGGGAGAGAGACGTGAGGGGCTCCGGGACTCTGAAGGCTAGGCGGAGGTGATCGGTGCCGGCGCGCGGCTGCTGTCCTGGGGCGAGTTCTTTCCCTGCAGCCACATTGATGTCCAGATTTTTCTGTTTTCAAGGCCGAATTTGGAAAAGTCGTAAACACGAAAGTTGTAGGTCTTCGAATCCTCTTTCCAACAAGTATAAGTACGCACCGATCCAATAACTACAGCCTTCGAACGACTTGTTTTAGTGCAGCGTCGCCAGCTTGGACACATCCAATCAATTCTTCATGATTAGCTCCTCTCATCGTCTCTCGTGCTCTTCTATTTTCCTCAAATCTTTGAGCATTGGCTCGAGCTTAGCTCCACCTTTCCATAATCACCTGAAATCATGCACAAAACTTGTAGTTTCCGACTCTAATTGAAACATAATAAAAACATGAAAACTACTCTAAACTCATGCATTTTACCCAACCTAAACACATCTATATGCTTATATTAACACTACCTAAATGTGTCTTATCAGAAAGAAAGCTTGATCATTGAGTAACCGGGTTCATTCGTGACACCCATGTTTACAACTCGCGGCAAAAGATGTTCAAGTGGACTTTATTCAAGTAAGTTGAGGTGTTGAAAGACACCCAAGCCGAAATTACTTATTTTCTTTTTTGTTTTCCGCAAGTAATGGCATTTTGGTGGAGATGTGGTGATATTTTTGTCAATTTCTATGTGTTTATTGGATTTTGGATTGAGTTAAGATTTGAACCTTAATGCCTAAACACATGAGAGCATGAGCGAAACACATGTTCCTAGTGAGGTTGGATGATTTCTACTTCTATGCTTTGATCGCTAAATACATGCTATGATGTTTATTCACTTGGTCTTGTGTTCATTTCAAATTGATGTTGCTTTTCATTTGGGCTAGTGCATGAAGAAGGGAAGCGTAGGTATAGGTTGCTTTTATATTGTTCGGTCGAGGATTAGCGAAGCTTAACTGTGGAGGAGTTTGATAGGATGCATTTTCATGGTCATAATTGGTTGCATTTAGCTTAGTTATGATGCATATCATGCATGGTTTAAGTACAATTTGCATATTTGCTCTCTATGTTGGTGGAGTCGGAATCTACACACTTTTATTGATTATTTCAGGTAACTATGAACCAGAGGAGGAGACATGGATGGATGACGCATTGGATTAGATTGTCTAGTTGATCGAAGAAGGTTACATGAAGATCTAAAGAGGTACTGAGAAGAAGAAATGAGTCTAAACGAAGAACAAGTCTGCAGAAGTTGTCGCGAGACATGCTGAACTTGTTTTGCACTTTATGGAGGCCTCAGTTTTTCGATTGACTATTATGACCATGCTTTGGAAAGCTCTTTCAGATAGCTGCAACTTTCATGTTAACAACGAGGGCTGATTCGACCTGCAGAAGACGTCACTGACAGATGCAGTGACCGCTGCATTAGAGGCAGTGGCCGCCGCATAATTGCCACATAGAAGGGTTGTAGCGACCGCCGCATTTATGCAACTGCCATGACGAGAGGATTTCTCGGCCAAATAAATTTGTAGTCAAGACCCCTGCTATAGTATAGGGGAGTCAGGTTCATCCTCAGGAGAGAAGTCAGAGGTGATGAGGGTGGTTGTCGACAAAGAATAGAGGGGCCGATGTAGATGGATGGAGAGGGAATGGTGGTTGGTGTCTAGTAGAACATGTGTCGAATAAAAATAATAAAATATAGCAAATAAATATGCGAACTTCCAAGGTTAGGGATAACCACAACAATAAACATATGTGTGTGTAGATCATTGATAGTGCCTATTTTAGTCATGTTTTAATAATATATTTGCATATTAATTTAGAGCATTTTTACTTATTTTATATCTTATTTTGTATTATTTGCTTTTCGGAGTCTACACCCGTTTGCTATTTATTTCAGGCATTTTAGAGCGAATTTGAAATGAACTGCATTGGACAAATCATACAAAGCCGGAGAGAGTTGCATATTGCACAATTTACAGTTGGGCTAAGACTACATCAACTAGGCCGATCGAATTGTACGTGGAGGAGGAGATATGCGGCTTTCATGAAGTGGTGACTTACCATATACAATTAGATAGAAATAGATATATTTAGATTATTATATGTTTCAATTAGGATAGATTAGAAAGATTACTTAGATAGATTAGGATATAGCTTAATATATATACAATACATTCATACGAGACAAAGGAGAGAAGAAAGTCGTGTATGTGTCCGGCTTTAGTTTAGTTTAATTCTAATTGTTTTGGTTTATGTTTATGGAGTGTTAAAGTGTTTAGTTTCCGCCTACACTTTCGAGACTTGGTTGGTGGTTTGTGAGTTTCTAATTCAAGTTATTTTTCCTCTTTAATTCTTTCAACTTCTTTGTGCGATATTGATTATGTTATTGATGTTATCTTGACTCGCGACCTTGATAATATTGATTTCATGCTAGGATTTAATACTTTCGTATTTGTGTTATTTCCGTAGTAGCACGCATAAGAATGTGGATTCCGTGTTTGAAGCATGATTATGTAGGGAGTTGACATATATCTTAAACATTGATTTACCGTGTTTAATTGGTGTTATTTATATGCTCAAGTTCTTGGGACTATTTGCTATCTCTTTGTTAAATCTTGACCGTGTTAAGGTTGCATTGAGGTGTAAGGGATTAATTGGACTCGTAGGACTTTTAATCTATTTAAACCAAGACGGGAGGAATTCGTAGGAAAAGATAATAACTTGAAAAGGATTCGATGATCAATAAAACCAACCAAAGTCGAGAACTTGTAGGTGGAAACGCTTTTCTTCTATCATTTATTTTCTTTTATTCATAAAAATCGTTTCTTTTATATTGATAAATACACAATATTTAGAAATACTTGATTCTCTAGGGTTCGACCCCTTACTTGCATACTATACTTGTTTGTTTGTTTGGGAATTATTTTTGACGAGGTAAATCAACGACTTTTACCTCCGTCAATCATAAATCACATAAAGATGCATGCTTTATATCAAATAATTGACTTTCGCAAAATCCAACAATTTAGGAGTCATGTGTCAAATTTTGTTATCGTGCTCGGTTGAAGCTTTGAAACTTGTTGGTTCGATCCTTCAAGTCGTAACAAAATTTGACACACGCGACTCTTTTATTTGGATTTTTCTAGATTTATGGGAAAATAAAAACAAGATATGGATGGCTAAATCTATGAGCATCTCACCCATAGATTTACCAAACTCGCTCCCGAGCAATCAAGCCTTTGTTTGAACAACTCTAACAAGCATCTCACCGGAAAGAGTTAAACACACGGAACCATTCCTCGGCCTCTCACTACGGAATGAGGTGTCAAAATGGCATCTCACCAAATCAACAAGACACACACACTTTTTCCAAAAATTCTCAACTCTAATCTTATTTCTCATGACAGAGGTTGAGGCATTTCATAGCCATAAACCACGCAACAATTAAACAATAAATTAAAGAAGGAAAATATGAAAAGTCTTTTGGGAATTGATGGAGAAAGTTGGCCAACCCCTAGTTGAAAATGTAGGGTTGGATGTCATCATGGAGTGTCAAACCCATCAAGTTCCATTGAATGAATCTCGTTCAACGTCTCTTCATCTATTTCGACTTCATTCAATGCATCGGGAAAACTGTCCAAATTTGGAACTGCTGGATTATTGCTAATTTCGGACCTCTTTTTGGATGATTTCGGCATTTTGGTCTTCATGAAAGATGTGGCCCTTCAAATTATCTTTCAAAAAAGTACTCATGGACCTTCATGGGACAAATATAGCTTCTGTTATGACTAAAACACCGAGCATGCGTCGAAAGAGCTCGGATCACATCACATAGGTAGATGATGATAAAGACATACAAATTCATGGACTTATAAATCAAACACACGTATCTATGTTGGGATCACCCCAACTCTAGAAGAAGGGAAATTAGAAAGCAAACATGAGGAAAGAAATTAACTTTAACATAAAATAAACTAAAACTTACAATCGTTCGTATCCTTCCTCATCCGTCTCTCTCGCCTCCTCTCTCTCTCTCTCTCTCTCTCTCTCTCTCTCTCTCTCTCTCTCTCTCTCTCTTGTTTCCTTGCGCCCGAATACGGCTTTTCTTGAATGAATGAAAATCAGCCCCCTAGGGCTTTATTTATAGGCCACAATCCTTGCTATCCAAGGAAAGAACTATCTATCTATATCTAAATTTATCTATCTAAAGCTTAATAATTAAATTTGGAAATAAAACAAATAAATCCTTAAAGGAAAGTAAGACTAAAGTGGATAAATCTTCCTTATCTTGATAGATCTTCATGTAATTGGATAGAATTCCACATATCTTCTCTTGCAATCATTCTATCTTCTCGGCACAGCCCGATTTCGGACTCGATTGCTGACGGATGGTACTCGACTTCGACTAGAGTTAGTCGACGTCAACTACGGTCTTCTCCTCCTGGGTTGCACTCGAGGTCGGGCACCTTCTCGACTTGACGCGTGTACTCGACTTCTAGTAGGTGTACTCGACGTCGAGTAGCTCTGGGCTCTCAAGTGGCTCTCCTCGACTTCATGTGGAATTCTGGGCTCTGGAGTACTCGACTTCGACTAGAAATGGTCGACGTCGAGTAGAATTGTCAGCTCTCAACATTTTGCTCTGTTCTTGAAACGCACTTTCCTGAGTCATCGTTCGTCTGATTGACGCATATGAGTATGCGTTGGAAAGATATTTTCGAGGGATAAAACTCTCATGAAGACATCAGAACTTGATTCAAAATGATGAATGGTGAAAAGTGGGTTTTTCTCCAGCTGCACCATCCTTAGCTTCTTCATGACTTTCTTTTAAGCTTCAAAGTGCATCTGATTTCTGCGAAATTAAACAGAAACTAGTGTATACCACCATAATTGGAAAATAAACAGAAACTACAAAGATTCTGTACTATTCTAACCCAAATGTATGAAATGCATGCAGAAATCGATATAAAAGTCAATGTAAAACATGGCAATTTAGGCTCACAACAAACACCCCACACTTAAGCTTGCTTGTCCTCAAGCAATACTTTTAATGGTCTTACAGGGGAAGAAATTAAACTCTCAACATTATAGATTCATTCTCATATATCCCTGCAATCAATTACCATCCTCGAAAAGGTACATGTGCCACAAATCCATGTTTGTGCAATAAAAGCATCATCTTCTCACAAAATGAGGGTTATGCAAAAACATTCATTCGTGACAAAACATTAATAATCAAGAGGACTTTAATTTAAGCTCATGGTGAAGAAAAAGTAAAAGGTAAAGTGGTGGTGTATACTTGGGCAATGTGGTGCTAAATCCGGGGATAACTCTGATTTCTTGATTTGATGCACTTTCTCCTTCATAATTTCCACATCACTCATCCTCTCATAATTCACTCTTTGCTTTTTTCACTTATATGATTTTACCTCTCTAACCTCAGCACTACCTTCTCGCGAGTCGCAAACATGGGTATCATGTATGACCCCGGATACTTAGTGCTTCAGACTCCTCACCTGTGTGTCCCATCCCGTCGAACTAACATCTCAACGAGCAAGGTCGATCTACCTTTATCTCTTGAGGTAACCGGATTTTCTTTCACTCATTAAATTTTCCATATCTTTCAATTTCCTGCCAAACTCAAATAATGATAGTAACAACACAAATACCATATAGTAATCTCCATAACGTGACATCATCGTCAACATAATCCCCATATAGGAAATAAGGTAAAGAATGAGCAATATTTAGATCATGTAGAGCAATAATTGAAATAAGGCATAATATGGCTTTTGTGATGCATAAGCATAGGTATGGGTAAGGAATATAAACATAAGAGCATTATATGGAAATATAAAGTCCTTCATCCTCTTATCATGCAACATGTCAAAAGCAAATTCAAATTTTACCTCCTTTCATGGTTTTCATAAAAATATGCACTTCATTGTGACTTCCCTTTACTAGACAATTTCATGTTATATCTCTAATGAATCCAATTTTGCATCGTCGAGTTCAATATAACTTCCATGACATTAATCAAATTTTTAATGGGGTGATTTTAATAAACATTGGAAAACATGCGTATAAACTCTTAGATAAATAATAATTCCAAAGTAACCATGTATAAAGCGATTCGATAAATAAACTTAAAATATGCACATATAATGTCAAATATGGTCAAATATGCATAAAATAAGCCCCTCCCCCACCCCATACTTAAACATTACAGTTTCCTCACTGTATAAAAACAAGGGTAAGGAAAGAAACTCACTAGACATATGTGCAGAACGTCGGAATCGAGTGCAAATGCTGCTACAGAAGTGGTCGACATCGAGTTGAAGTAGTCGACGTCGACTAGTATTACTCGACATCGAGTACCGTGAAGCCTCCAAGATGATTTTTCCTCGAACACGGCTTCTTTTGCTCGTGGTGGGTAGTCGACGTCAAGTAGTTTACTCGACGTCGAGTACTTCTGCAACTCCTCTGTACCTTCAAGATTTGTTAGAAAGACAATAATCCATAATAGAAAAATCCAAAAATAATATTTAAAACAAAAACCAACAATATCTACAACCCTAAGAAATAAGAAATAACGGGTTGCCTCCCGTAAGCGCTAAATTTTAAGTATTTAGCTTGACCTACTTCCCTTTAAGCATTAGCCGGGCTCATCTTTGTCCGGAGGTATAGGTGGGTCTAGTGGTTCCTCCGGTGGTGGGAAGTGTGAGTTGTCATCCGGGGGCATCGTGTGGAGAAGTTTAAATCTCCCTGAGTGAACGCTCCATGGCTTTATCCATTCGTCATCCTTGGCCCCAGTTGGCCTGTGGAGTGATACATACCTCATCATCATACCTCTTCTGCTTCATATGTTGATTTGTTTGCGCGTCTCCACCACAGCAAAACGGTGGAGTGGGAAGTGATATTTCCACCTCATCCTGCGGAGCTTCATGCCACTTTGCTAGGACCCCATACTCGAATATGAACATCGGATGCTCAAAATCATCGGAAATAGCCTTCACTTTGTAAGGTAAAAGCAGATCTTGGAATGCCATGGGCAACAATGTCCACTTTCTTCTCTTCTAGTGCTATTTTGTCTTTGTATCCTTCATATGATTCATCAACAATATGTAGCAAAGTAGGAATGAAATTCGAGGAAGGACATACCTGGTTGTCGACATCGAGTGGGTCAATTGGCTCATCAGGGAGGAGGGCATGGTCCTTTAGACTAAATAGAAGCCTCAAGCCTTCGGATTTCGTCCTTCCGCCGAGCTATTTCCCTTAATCGTGCCTCCTTCACTGCAAGCCTATTTTGTCGTCTCAATTCTTGGAACCATTCTTCCCATGCGGGATTCCCTTCGACAAAGTCTTCCATCTTTGTACCTAAGCTTTGAAATCAAAATAAAGCACGAATTAGGGTATGTGATAGTAAGAAAAGGGGATGGGCGCTATTCCTAAACTTTAAAAACAACTAAGCTAGGCGCGATTGATATCTCCCCGGCAACGGCGCCAATTTGACGAGAGGGTTTCTCGACCAAATAAATTTATAGTCAAGATCCCGCTATATGATAGTGGAGTCATATTTGTCCTCAGGAGAGAAGTCAACGGTTCTAGGTTTAGTGTGTTTTGGGGTTCAGGGATAGCGGGAAGAGGGGATGAGGGTGGTTGTCTACAAAGAATAGAGGGTTCGATGTTGATGGATGGAGAGAGAATGGTGGTTGGTGTCGAGTAGAACCTGTGTCGAATAAAAATAATAAAATATAGCAAATAAAGATGCGAACTTCCAGTATTAGGGATCACCACAACAATAAACATATTTGTAGATCATAAATCACATAAAGATGCATGTTTTATATCAAAGAATCGACTTTCGCAAATTCCAACAATTTAGGTGATAGAGGCTCTCGAATAAAAACCTAATTTGTTTCTACTTTTTCTTAATTAGGATTAGTCGCCTCTCGCAAATAAAATTCTAATTTCTATCCAAATTCATAATAAGATCACTTTCGCTTCAATATCATGAATAATGAATTTCTTCAACTCTCGCAAAAGATTAAGCACATAGGTGGATAATGATAAAGACATACAAATTCATGGATTTATAAATCAAACACACTTATCTATGTTGGGATCACCCTAACCCTAGAAGAAAGGAAATTAGAAAGCAAACATGACGAAAGAAATTAACTTTAACATAAAATAAACTAAAACTTACAACCGTTCGTCTCCTTACTCCTCCGTCTCTCTCGCCTCCTCCTCCTCTCTCTCTCTCTCTCTCTCTCCTCTCTCCTTGCACCCGAAGACGACTTTTCTTGAATGAATGAAAATCAGCCCCCTAGGGCTTTATTTATAGGCCACAATCCTTGCTATCCAAGGAAAGAACTATCTTCCTTCTCTTGATAGATCTTCATGTAATTGGATAGAACAAATAAATCCTTAAAGAAAAGTAAGACTAAAGTGGATAAATCTTCCTTCTCTTGATAGATCTTCATGTAATTGGATAGAATTCCACATATCTTCTCTTGCAATCATTCTATCTTCTCGGCACAGGCCGTCGCATGTTCCAGCAGCGACGCGTTTATGTTTTTTGCGCAGCGACGATTTTTTCTATCCAAGACTTATTTATCTATCTTTTGGAAGGCCGAATTGGGACGTGACAATTTAGAGAGGGCTTAGCCCTAGGTTTTCATTCATTCATTAGGTTAGGATTCGAGACAATTTGGTTTAGATTGAGAGCGATGTTCGCCATGGGCGACTAAACTCTCTCTGTTCTATCTACGATTTGAAGCTTTGATTGGATTGAGATGTGAGTTTCTAAATCTTGTTTCTTATTTCCTATATTGAATGTTTCAACTTCTTTGTGCTTTATTGTTGATTGTTTTATTCTATCTAACTCACGCAACTAGTTAGAATAAATTCAATTGATAAGGTTTTGTAGATTCTTGGTTGCGAAACTTAACCCAAGTAGCAAACTTATCCATTTAGGGCTCGTTGAACTAATTGGATGGGTTGGAAGTTTAATGTGTTATTAAATTCCTTTCTTAGGGACTACAAATAACTTGGTTAATCTCTGAACTTAAAGCTATCGATTGAGTGAAATCCTTTTATAAAGGACTACCCATGAGATAAGGGTTTCTAGGACTTGTTGGACTAGTAACTAAATTAGGTCGGAAAAAGGACATTTATAGGAAAACTAAAAGGACAAGAGGAAATTACAATATCAGTTCAACCAAATAAAATGGATAGCTGTAGGTAGAGTGTTTTTCTCTAAATTGTTTTGCATTAACCTGGTTTTTTTAGTTTATTCTGTTTTCTTTCTATTTCAACCAATCGAAACCCCTCTTTCAACTAATTGGTAAATACACATTACCTAGGAATAATTGATTCTTTGTGGGATCGACCTCTTACTTACTTGGTATACTAGTTTGTAGATTTTAGTTTTACTTTTGATAAAAGACACAACGATTTCCTCCATGAATCAAAATAGAGTATAAGTAGTTAAAGTATTTAGAAATTTATCGTTGAAATTCATCGGTTTCATCAATAGAAAATATAATAAATCTTCAACCGTTTAATATTCTCCATGTAGAACAGAACATCGTCGCAATGAGTTGATATTGTGCGTGTAGAATAAGGATTCACTACTAGAAATTTGTTATTTAACATCGGGTAATAGCCGATGTCTTTGAAAACAAAAATCGATTTCTATGTGGGAATGTAAAATGTCGAAAGTTTTTCACATTGGTCAGAACCCGATGTCTTTTTATGTTATAACATCGTTTATATTTTTAAATCCGGTGTCTTTGTTATCCTATAACATCGATTATAAAATATAACTGATGTTATAACATACACAGACATCTGCTATTACCCGATGTTAGAAAGTTTTGACTTTTTACATCCCCCACATAGACATCGGTTTTTTTTAAAGATCCGACGTGAAATGACATATTTGCGGGTTTTTTTTATTATCGTAGCCTATGCGGGATTTGAACCCGCATCTTTGTGTTTGAACGTCATGCTCTACCATTTGAGCTAATAGGTTTTAAATTAGATAGAATGTTCTTACATAATAAGAACCATTAAGCAAAGTTACAGAAAAAAACAGAAGCTAGTGAAGCTTTGCATAAGAAAGGGATTATTCAACCATTTTGTTTTTAAGTGTATGACAAGCCAAACCTAGCTCTTCAAGTATGAAATAAAGGTTCATCGGTAAATAGCATAATTTGTTCATTTTCCAAAATAAAGATGGACTGGAAAATAAATTTCCTTGACTTTCTACTTTTTTGGCTAAGGAAGAAAAGCTAAATTTCCTTGCTAAAACTAGTCATATATTCAATTTTCAGGACATAGATCCGTCGAAGATGCATGATCAATATTAAAAGTTGCAAATAAGCTTTTCAAGCAAGAACTGGACTGCTGAGAGATGACTTAATGAGGTGTAGCTTAATGATGTTAGGAGGATAAGAAACCAATGTCATAAATGCAAAAGGAGAGATGATTTATTCCCAAGATCACCAAAGTATCTTGTTGTTCCTGAGAAGCCTTTTCCCTTTATATATGCATTCATAAGCTTGAATGTCCCATTGCTCAAGAAGTCAAAGGATTCAGCATGAACATGTAAGCATTAAAAACGTGAAAATGACCAAATTAAGGTAAGCAAATTCATCATGGACAACTTCACAAGCTTGACAGATTTACAAATTAAACCAACAAATACAAGAGAAATAACATAACAAACACACTGATTGCATGATGTCAAACCAAACGAACAGTAAATTTTACATAAATCACACGAGTATAATAATCTATAAAACATCTATTAAGTAGTCTTAGTAACCAAATTCATAACTCAATAAGCACAACAACAAGCTTACAAGTATAGCAAGTTCGACATGCATATCTTTTATGTTATCTTATACATATCTTACTTCTCCTACAACATACTTCCGTTATGGACCCAATAAGCACGATTCAATGCATCAAATGACCAAGTAAACCTCATGAAAGCAAGGACAACTTTTTTAGCTTCAATTCAAGTACTCATTTAGGGACAAACCATTTCAGACACCGAAGTTATAAGCAAAACATCTTATCAAGGTCAAGCTGAAACATCTAAGCAGGTTACTAACTTGTTTAGAATTCTAGGAATGATTAGCTTCGAATCATATACTCCCATTTTAATATCACAAGTTTGGGTCATCTAAAGTTCTAATCCAAGTGGAATCACTTCATTTGGAGTTATGCTGCTCGAGTTATGACTTAATCAAGTCAAGATGGGAAAACAGTTTTCTGGGGAACACGAGGCTTAGCACATCATTCATATCTCAAAATTGGCTATGATTCTATCAATTTTATTTTAACACAAGCTGATCAGCTCAGTTGGTGAACTATTCCAAGTAGAATCAAGCAAATATGATGTCTCAAGCTAAAGATGTAACCGAAATGGATCAGCTGCGCAGATTTACAGTTCTTCCAAATTTCAGGTAGACATGAGTTTAACTTATGTTCTTCACAAATCACACAACAAGCAACTCAAAATTAAGCCTAGTCACAGATTACACTTCAACAAGGGAGACGTTTTCATACATTCAAGAACACAAAGGTCAAGAGAAATAATGCTCACCAGATGCTGGAAAACTAGAAAAAATATCATGAGTATAAGTAGATCTAGAGAGATCTTGCTGCAAATACTACTTAAAAATAATGTCTTTAGCTTGAAATGATGGAAGAAAGTGGATGTAACAACAAAACTCACACAAGACCACTCGGGATCGAAGAGATGAACATGGACAGTGAGCTCTCTGCGTATACAACATAGGAGCACCTCTTGAAGTTGGGTAATCAAGCTCGCAGCTCACAAGGTCTTCACTTGGCGGGCTGGAAAGCTTGTACTAATGGAATGGGGCAAGGGAGCAGCTCTCATGTTATGAATTTAAGTGGGATTAGCTCTTGAATTTTGGCACTTGGGCTATGAATTAAATGGGAGCTGCTTTAAACTAGTACTGAGACTAACATCTGATACAGCTGCATTACTAACATGAGGCAGGCTTGTACTTGTTGGTGCTTGAATGTAATGAGACTAGTTTAACCAAGAAATTTTAATTTGGAGGGGGCACAGGAAGAGACAGAGGAGTTAGCACTATGGGCTAAATCAGCATAGAAAACACTATAAAGTAAAAAGTTGTAGAGTCACAATTCATCAAGACCATGACAAGCAACATGTTTTCCAGGATCACATGTGAGAGAATTAAAAAATAAGTGAAATTAATAAAGAAATTGATACAAAAATCTTCTTCTTTTCTTTTAATTAAAAAAAGTGTAAATATGTCACATAAAGTTCAGTTTTATGTCAAGAAATCAGTAGCCATAACTGACAATGAAAAATGTCATCCATACAACAATGCTTTTGTTGTACATCTCTTTCTCTTTCCTGAATAATAGCAGGATTATTATGTAAGGAAAAAGTCTAGAGAGATGGAGAAGATTTAACTTGCAAGTCCTGTAATAAGCACAAAGGCATGATTAAGAGGTGTCTGTCAGAATAAAATGTGCCCTTGTAACATGACAACATGACCCTCTCTCATCAAGCAGATAATACATTTTCTAAACACAATGACAATTATCAAGTGTCAACTGATGTTTCAGCCAAAGCCATCCATTGAATATTAGGAAGCTAAGTTTCCCTGTTACAAGATTACATAACATTGCCATGATTAGGACACACACAGTATGTGTTTGCAAATCATATCATATAATGAATTCAGAACGGTATGTCATCATATGTACCATTTATGTACTATAATAATAAGTCAGAAACTTTAAAGCACAAAAATAACTTACTAAAAACAAAAAACTTGTATGCTAACGGATTAAAACAACACCAGGACACAAGAGACATTCGAATGCGTCACATATAAAGAAATCAGCAAATAATATTACATTTTATGCAATTCAAATCTTCATGGCAGGACTAAGGACACAAGAGACATTCGAATTAATTAATATGATTCAGACTTTTGTTTTTTAATTGGAAATTTTCACTGCCTATATAGATGCTCAGCTCACTGATAACATGCCTTTAGGTAGGCATATTAGGATGCATTTAGCATGATTTAGATGTGCATAATGCACAGTTTAAGCTAGATTTGCATTTATACTTGTGTTGTTGGTGGAATCGGAATCTACACGCTTTTATGGGTTATTTCAGGTATATGTGGATCCGACAAGGAATGAGGAGGCTCATGGATGAAGGAAGAGTGAAGAGGAGGAGGAAAAGTGAAAAGCCCGGGAGCGGAATCGAAGTTAGAGAGCCTAAGTGAAGAACAAGTCAACAGAAGTTGTCGACGGACATGCTGAACTTGTTTCGCACTTTCTGGAGGCCTCGGGGGTCCGATTGACTATTATGACCATGCGTTGGAAAGCTCTTTCCGAGATCTACAACTTTCATGTTGACATAAAGACCAAATTCGAAACGGAAAAATTACTGTGAACAGTAGAAGCGCCCCGCGGCCTGTGGTGGCTGCCCCGCGGCCTTCACAGAAACGCCGATTCAAAACTGGACTTTACTTAGGGTTTTATTAAGTTATTTGGCTGACTTTCTAAAGACTATTTAAGGTTTTTCTAGTTATTATTTTCATTAACCTTATGCACATTATTCCATTGTTGAGAGCACCGTTGAGCATGAGCAACTAAACTCTCGAGGTTTCGCCTACGATTTGGATCTTTGATTGTTGAATTGTGAGTTTCTTAATCTAGTTCTTATTCCTATTGCAATGTTTTGACTTCTTTGTGCTTCATTGCTTGAATGTGTTTTATTCTCTCTGGCCTGGCCGACTAGTTAGAGTAGATTCATTCAATTGCTAGGGTTTTGTAGATTTCTCGTAGCGAACCTTAACCCAAGTGGCAATCATATCCCTTTAGGAGTCGTACGACTAATTGGATGTGTAGGAAGTTGAATATATGTTAAATATCGACTCGTAGCTTGATATTGCATGTACCTTGGTTAATTCATATTCTTAATGCTATCTATAGGTTAAATCTTAACCGTGTTAGGGTTATCTAGAGATAAGGGTTGCTAGGACTCGTAGGACTAGTAATCTACATAAGATCTGGACAAGGACATTGATAGGAAAAGACAAGAACTAGAGGCTGAAATAAGGATCGAATTCATCAATCGAAGTGATAAATTGTAGGTGAACATATTTCTCTCCACTGCATTCTACAATCTATTTACCTTGTTTGCTTACTTCCGCTTTGATAAAAGGCGGACCTTTTACACACCAAAAAACCCCATATTCTCTATTAGCGATTAGAATTATACTTGAATTGAATAGATTTCCCTGTGGATCGATCTCTTGCTTACACACTATACTAGTTGTGAGTTTGAGTATTCTTTGGCAAGAACAACGACAGGTTTTCCTCTTGTCACTCACCTTAATCGCACTTCCTCTAAATACTATGTATTCATAAACCTTGTCAATAGGGGGAACTTGTGGACCATCCTTTCTACGACCCTCTGTTCCAAAAGATCGAAATGCCATCAAACAAAGCTTGTCAGGATCCTATTGACACAGAGAAGATGTAATGAAGCACCCATATCACCGAAAGAAAATACCAATTATACCAGTGAGAGCATGTTTACAATATCAAGCAAGATTTCAGCACTGACTGCATGCTCTTAAATAAAGAAGATATCCTTCATATTCCAATTATAGTTTCATTCAAATGTTTAAATGGACCAGTTCCACAAACAAACACACACAAAATCATAAGTTAAGAAGGCTTACTGTCCAAAATCACACAACTAAAGCATACCACAAAACAGAAAATTTTCTACCCTTGCAGATTTCATATCAGTGGTGAACGGAAGACCCTATCCAGAAATCCATTGCTAGGAACACCAAAACAACATAAAACTGTAATAATAACAATAACACCAAGAAAAGAAAAAGGAGGAAAGGTCACCTGAAGAACCCCTGAAGAGATAGCAGCGTAGAGGGATAGGTCGTGCTCTGGTGCCCTAATAAGTTGGGATTTCGATTGTTGATGAGGGGGCAGTGACGGAGAGGCAGTGACGGACTTCGGCAGCCCGGATCGGTTTCGACGGCGAGAGAGACGCCACTGATAGAGGCAAAGCTAGGTTCGACGGAAACCAGAGGCCACGCACCGGAGACACAACGACGAGAATGGAGAATGAAAGGGGTTTCGCCGTTGTTGAGGAAAGAGCTTACAGACGGGAACGAGAGACAAGAAGTGGGATTTCGCCGGAGAGCCTACATCCCCACCGGAGCCACCCTCGAGTTCGAACGCCGGCGAGATTGGAGGAGGAAGGGGTGAACAGGGAGGAGTCTTTCGCTGTCACGGAAAGCTGAGTCGGGATTTGGAAGAGGGAATGAAAGGGTTCCCAGAGTTTCTTTTATTTTTTATTTTCGAAGTGTTGAATTATTTTGCTTCTATTTCATACGGGCGGGATTCGTCCCGCGCTTATTTTTTCTCCAAAAACTTTTTTTTTTTAACATCGGTTAAAAAATAGTGTGTTGTCTGTTTTTTTTTCAACATCACAAATTTATTAACCGATGTCAAAAAACTTTTTTACATGGCATGTTTTTCTGACCGATGTTAGTGAACCGATGTTAAATAACAGAATTCTAGTAGTGATTGAGTGTATACCTTTCCTATGCAGATTTAGCGTATCTTAGGGTTCGATTAGGGTATTGACTGTTGAGTCTTCTAGTCGATCAGTAGTTGACCAAGGTGACGTACGTAGGATCACATGCTTCTGACGCGATTGTGGAGGCGACTGCGGAGGCTACTGTGGAGGCCATTGTGGAGGAGCCGATGACAACACATACTAGAGATCCAGTAGATCATATGGACGAAGGCTCTGAGACTATTAACCCGACCTATGGCAGCTACTTTGGCAGTATGTTCAAGAGTGATCAGCTGAACCCGTATGATTATACGACACCATTAGTCGGAGATGGGGAAGTTGGATGTGGGTATGCGGGGGCGGGAGGTGCTAGGACTAGTGATGGTGGGCAGATCGACCCCACTTTCAGCGTTGATAAGTATGATATTGAGAGGTTGACACCTTACTTTTTCCCGGCCAGCCAAATGTATCATTGGGCACACAATCCGATTTCTTCGACCCCAACAGAGATGTTAGACAAAGGGAGGACGATGGCACTGACGGAGGTGTTATTGATTGAGAGTCAATTGATGTTGTTGTTGACAATGACGTACAGATGGATGATGTCGATAGGGTTGAAGGCGGTGGTGCGAGGGAGAAGTTGGGCCACATAGAGCAGGAGGGTGCAGCCCAGGAGACGGAGCTGGGTGGAGAGGAGGTTGAGGAGCCTGCCCCGACGCATGAGAGAGCGGGCGGCACATCTTAGGAGTAGTAGGGTGGTGGATCCGTTACGGCTAACACCACATTTGCATTCGCCGGGGTGGGGGGGGGGGGGGGGGGCGACACCACATCACGGGGCGCACGCTACGGATACCATCTAGAGACGAGATGCGGTTGCATTTGCGAGGTTGTTGCGTGTGCAGAGACGTGGATCGATGTTTCAACGTATTGTCCCTATAGTGTAGGATGATGGGATAGATACATGTTTACTGCATTGCAAGCAAGGGGGTTATGGGCGTTGCGAGTCTTCGTATGGGAGGGTGTGGATCATTGTTTGATTACCATATTTATCGAGCACTGGCACCCTGAGATGAACACCTTCCACTTTTCGTGGATAGATTACCGTCACCCTTCATGATGTATTTTTTATACTTGGGTTGGGCATGTATGGGTCGGAGTGTGCCCCATATATGGATGATGCTACCGGGAAGTGATAGGCTAAAAACCTACTCCCACAAGTGTATGGGATCGATTGTAGTATATCAAGGTGCCGAACTCAGGGACTATAGGAGTATTAGTTATTACTTGGGACTAATTTAAACTAAGTCAAAAAAATCATGGGGAAACAGGTCCTCCATCAGAGCCATGTAGAGATAGATTCTAGAGGGACTTCTACGGTCTATCATGCACACATGAAATGCAAGCTTGTCGGGATTCACACACACCGATTAGACCATCGCAGATTCACATTCTATGCAAGGAGTTGGATTGGGATCCTCCTTACATTGAGCGTGTTGATTAAGGACATGCAAAAATAATTGAAATTTAAAAACTGCTACATTTTACAATTAATTATTTTGAAATAAAGCTATATTTCAAAATAGTTAATTGATTTGTTTTTATTTTACAATTCAAAATAATACCAATTAATTGGTATAATTAATTGTTTAATTGCTAAAATGCATGGAGCCACTCATTCACTCAACCCTAGCCCCTAAATCAATCTCACACTCTCACTACCTCTCTGTCTCTTCGTCGATCTGAATGCTTTGAAGTTGCTCCTCCATTTTTGTCGATATCAAAGCTTCTCTGGAGGCTCCTTCGGCCTTCGATGTTGTCGCCATTGGAGACTCTCTGTCTCTTTGTTCTCTCGCTTGTTGTTGTCTCTCTGTCTATCACCGCCCACCGTCAATGAAAAGAAAACAACAAAGACAATGGAGATCGGGTGGGGTTTCTAAAATTGAAAACACATTATCGATGGGATGGACGACGATGATGGCCTCGCATTAAGACCTATAGAGGAGGAGATGCAGTGAAAGGAAGATGAAATTGAAGCCACTATTGAGGCGAATTTGGATCAAATTAGCTAGCTTGGATATGAAGTGAATTAATCGATGACCTAAAGCTGATAATTTGGGTGAGATTGAATATTAGAGTTTTGGGAATTCGGCCGCTAGTAAACACAGGGAATGAGAAATTGGAGTGGAAGTCAATTGAGATGGGGTTACATCATACACGTATATTGACGTACATTTAGCTAGCTTCCTTTCCTCCAATTATCAATTAACTTATTAATTGTATTGTCGTAATTAATTGATAACCAGTTAATTGCTTATTTCACTTCAAATAGAATTGAAATAGCAATTAATTAATTAACAATTAATTAAAACAGTAATTAACCATAAATGATGACCTCTAGTATTGATGATCACACTCCGCTCAAAAGAGCGGATTTCGACATGCCACGCTTAATCACGTTGTTCTAGAGTGGAGATATGGATGAGAACATTCGTTGGAGGATAGTATCGGCATTCAACGATGAGGATCGACTATCCGATACACTATTGACTCCACCTGACCCAAAGGCTCGTCGTCCGACTGGGACACCGAGGAGTCGCTATCCCTGTCGAACAAACCCGTGACCGTACGTGCTCGGGCCTAACGTGTAGCCAATAGAGAGGGGAACAACGTCTCATGAAGGGGACAAGGTCGAGGTCGATCATCATCAGACGACGCTACTGCAGCTGAAGGGAATTAAGATGTCACTTGGTTAAATGCAATTAACGTTGACGATTGTGCAAGTAGGTATGGAAGGGGACGAGGAAGAAGACGTGCTCGCGGTCGTGGCCTAGGGCAAGGGCAATGCTGATCAGCGTCGAATCATGCGGTTGAAATTCCCTCTGCACCACCAACTACACTTCCACCTAAGGGTCTCACGCACCTTGGTTTCAATTGGGGAACCGACAACATCGACGATTTCATGATAAGTTTTATTCGAGCTGTCACAAATGTTGTAGGTGATGGTCATTGTGGATACAGATCCCTTGCTTTTCTTCGAACTAATTGGGGCAGGACGTATGACCACAAGTGATACGGGGTAAGCCGTAGGATGGCCCGATCTTCGACAATCAATCAAGAATATAAAGAACAGAAGCAAGAAGACTCAAGAACACCAAGAACACACTCGATTTCGACCAAGAACACGCAAGACAAGACGCAACAAGACTTGACAATTCAATGAAGACTCGATATCGACTAAGAAGATGCAAGACTCGATTAAGCAAGAAACAAAGACATGACCTATAAGGACTGATTTGAACTAAAATAGAACGAGATAAAGACCTCAGGCCTCCTTAGAGGGTAGGAACCAAATACTAACAATTATAAAGCCCGCCTCTACAACCTTACACAACCAAGCGAGCAACTTGGAGGCACAAGGAGGGGACTTGTGGATACCAAGATCACCAAGCTCTCGCGAGGTTGATGAACACAAGGCAAACCAAGCTAAGATCAATACCAATAGTTGCAATCGATGAGCCCTGCTTCCAATCAATTGACTTTTCACTCATGTGTATCACACAAAAAGAGTCTTATATAATTTTCAACGTGTGTTTGACAATGAAAGAATCGGTCTCTTATAACCCTAAGGAGGTTGAATTCTAATAAAAATAATAATAAAAGAAATTAATTAAAATACCCCTAAATTACCTAAAATAACTTAACTGAATAAGGTCTCTAAAAATAGTAACAAAAGGAAGTTCCAACACTTAGTTCATTCCCGTCAAAACAGTGACAGCTTGAAAAGATGGTGATTTTCGGCCAAGTTCTATGTCTAATATGGAAAAACCTTCAACAACAAAGTTGTAGATCTATTCGTACTCGTTTCAACAAGGTATAGAACGACCCAATCCAATAAATAAGGACTCCAAACGACCCATTTTACTGAGACGTCGACAAGCTGTCAAATATTCTAAACGAATAAAAAAACGTCATTTGCACCTTTGGACCTTCTCCCATGGTGGAGCCTTCTTCTTCTTCTTGAGGATGACATCATTCTCACGAGCTCGAATCATAGGTCCATCCCCATGTATAGGTGTGTCCGAAGGTGTCTTGGATGGTCCCGCTTCAATCTCCCTTTCTTGAAAATGATTCGTCCTCGAATCCAAGGTTGCATAAGTATCCGCAAATGCACCCACACGAGCTTCTGGGTCAAATAACACATGTCCATGGACACTCCTCACATGGCCATTAGAGGTCTCTACAACACCAAGAAAAGAAGCCTTATTAGTGCACAATTCATATTTCATATCATATTCATAATTAATATGCAAAGCTTGTTCATTTATCTCTAGGTTACCATCCAAGGCTAGCAAGTTTTCTTTCTTTTTCAAGGCTGGATTTTCAAACATTTATTGGCTAGCAATATTACAACTATTTTCTTCATCAATGATCATATAACAAATTTCGCATTTTTCTAAGCATTTAGTATGAACCAAGTTTTCTCTTTGATTATCATCACAAGGTGCAGATTGAACACTTATAACTTTACTAACAATCAAAGAATCATCATGCTCATATTCAATGCAATGAAAATCATCACAGACAAGTAAATTAAGATCTTGATCATTTTCAACATGCTCTTCAATTTTATCAACAAACTGATTATTTACACTAGAAGGAACATTACGTTGATTAGCATTATTATTAACATGTTCATCATTTTTATCACTAGACTTTTCAGATTCATATTTGCCTAGGCGATTAACCATGAGAGCTTTCATATTAGGACAATCCTTCATAACATGTCCTCCATCTCGGCACATAAAGCAAAGAATGTCCCTAGATTTAATAGTGGAGGTCGGGGTTAGGATTACTCCCTCTAGGGCTAGTAGATGCCCTAGACGAATGTCGTGCCTCCACTGTCGTCAATCTTTTATCTACCCTTATCAATTCCTCATTTATGGTTACCAATTCCTCATTCATGGCTTTCAACCTTTTGATCATCTCAGCATAGGTAATCGTGTTGTTACCCTAGTTAGACATCACGAATAAAGAAACACAGAACTATGTAAAGGGTTAGTAGAAAAATATAAACAACTCGTAAGTGTTTTGCTCACACTCCCTCTCTAATTGGTATATCACGCTTGTTGTTTCAATCCGCCTTGGGCAAATCAACACTCAGGCTAAAACATAGGAATACAAGGTAAGAGACCAAGAGAATAAATGAAACAAGCAAGAAGTGCTCGACAAACACAAGGGGAGTACTCGATAGAAACACTGAGCGCTCGACGTTGAGGAGTATCGACTCGATATTGTAGGGTGTCGACTCGGTATGGTGAAGTTCCGACTCGATATGACCAGGAACCTTTCGAAGCTTGCAACGACCAACTCGGCAATGGTAATTCAACACCAATGCTGAACGAACTATACTAGAAAATAGCAAGAAAGTAACAATTGTGGAATGATTTTGTAGAAAAGAAAAGAAAGAAACAACCTTTGATCAGTTTACCTCTTTTGATTGCAACCCCAAGTAAGGATGTTGTTGTTGCAAAGGTAGGGTTTCAAGGTTGTGTTTAGGAGGTAATATGGATTGGTCTAGGGCTGATTTCAACACCAATGTAGTCCCTTGATGATTCCTTGCAAAAGATGAACAAGAGCTCCAAAGAACACAAGTCAAACAACTTTCTTTCTTTCTTTTTTTTTTCTCTTTTGGTATTTTCGGATCTGATTTTTCTCTCTTTTTTTTTTTGGTATTTTCGGTTCTGATTTTTCTGTCTTTTTTTTTACAGCAGCTCTATAATGCACGAAAATTAAATCAAATGCAAGGGAAATTCGAAAATTTGGTGAATAAAATAAAATTCAGCCCTAGAGATAGAAATAGGTAAGGTTTGGACTAATTTGGAAAGTAGATCTATCTATGCCTTTAATAATCTTCTGATAGATAATATTGTTAAATCTTCTACAAAAAAATCAGAAATTTAAATAGGCAAATAGATAAATGGAAATAGATAAAAGATAGATCAAAAGTTCCAAAGATAGAACAAACTAGGGTTTCTTGTGGTGTTGTAGGAATCCGCCAAGCAAAGACTATGGGGACAAAAGAGTGCCGTCGGCTAGGGCTTGCACAAGGATGTTGTGCTCATGGTGGTCGACTCCAAAGGTCTCGACTAGGCTTGTGTTTGGGCTAAGCAACCACAACAATCACAAACAAACAAAGGTTAGTGCAATAATCAATTCAAGAACAAGAAGTAAAAGACCAAAACAAGAAAAGGACTCTATTTTTGTGGTTTTTTTGTTTTTATAAAAAAAACACAACTTTGATGTCGGAAACCAAAGCTCTGATGCCAATTTGATACGGGTTAGCCGTAGGATGGCCCGATCTTCGACAATCAATCAAGAAACTAAAGAACGGAAGCAAAAAGACTCAAGAACACTAAGAACAAACTCGATGTCGACCAAGAACACGCAAGACAAGACGCATCAAGACTTGACAATTCAAAGAAGACTCGATATCAACTAAGAAGATGCAAGACTCGATTAAGCAAGAAACAAAGACATGACCTATAAGGACTGATTCAAACAAAAATAGAACGAGATAAAGACTTCAGGCCTCCTTAGAGGATAGGAACCAAATACCAACAACTATAAAGCCCGCCTCTACAACCTTACACAACCAAGCGGATGTTGTGAGCCTAATTTGCCATGTTTTATACTTACTTTTATATCGATTTCTGTAAACATTTCATGCATGTAGGTTAGAAAAGTACAGAATCTGTGTAGTTTATGTTTATTTGCAAATTATGGAGTCTACACTAGTTTCTGTTTAATTTCGCAGAAATCGGACGCACTTTGGAGCTTAAAGGAAAGTCATGAAGAAGCTAAGGATGGTGCAGCTGGAGAAAAGCCCACTTTTTACCAATCATCATTTTGAATCAAGTTCTGATGTCTGCATGAAAGTTGTAGCCCTCGAAAAGAGTTTTCCAACACATGCTCATATGCGTCAATTAGATGAACGAGGACTCAGGAAAGTGTGTTTCAAGAACAAAGCAGAATGCTGAGAGAAAACTAGTTCTACTCGACGTCGACCAGATCTAGTCGAAGTCGAGTACATCAAGCCCAGAAATTTAACACGGAGTCGAGCAGAGTCACTCGAGCAAAACAATCCCACTCGACGTCGAGGATTTTTGGTCGACATCGAGTACACCCGATGAGTCCGAATCATGCTCGAGCTCGAGTGCAATCCGAGGGAAGAAAAATCCTACTCGACGTCGAGGACAATCCTGTGGCCGATCCGAGTCGAAGTCGAGTGGAGTCCGGAGAAGATAGATTACTTTCAAGGAAAGGAACAAGATATTTTATCTAATCAAGAGAAGATATATCAAGATGGAAGATCTATCCACATTAGTTTTATTTCCTTTTAGATTTAATTATTTTATTTCCAAATTTAATCTTATAATATAAGATAGATTTAGATATAGTTGTTCATACCTAGAATAGCTATATGAAATACTATAAATAGGGCCTTAGGGGGCTGATTTTTAATCATTTAGTTCTAGTTCCAATTCAAGTCATATATATATATATATATATATATATATATAGAGAGAGAGAGAGAGAGAGAGAGAGAGAGAGAGAGAGAGAGAGAGAGAGAGAGAGAGAGAGAGAGAATTGTGGCCGAGAGAGGTTGGAGAGGTTGAGAGACAATTTGGCTTCGATCGGTTGTAAACTTTCTTTGATTTTATTTAATGCAATTTAGTTCCCTTTTGTTACTGATGAGTTTCTTGATGATGAAGAGCGAGTAGTCACCCAACCTTTAGGGTCGGGGTGAGCCCGACGGTAGCCATGTAAGGTAATGCGCTAAAGGTACAATCTTTTGATGCGATTTCGTCATGTATCCCTATGAACATGATTCTTTTGCGAAAGTTGAAGGTGATCCTTGTTTGTGGCATTGATACCCTGATCTTAGAAGTCTTTATTTTATTGATTTTATTTCATCAATTTCGTGTTCTGTGTTTATTTCGTTGTGAAAAGTTACGATTTTGGTTTCTGTTTCTAGTAGACATCAAACACTTTTGGTCGACGTCGAGGAGATTTGCTCGAGATCGACCAGTTTTCATTTCCGTTTTTGTTCGTTTCTGCTTTCTGTGTTACTCGACAGTGTACTCGACATCGAGGACATCTGGTCGACGTCGAGGACATTTGGTCGACGTCGGGGACTCTTCTGGTCGAATTTGCATTGTTTTTGGAACTGAAAAGGCGGGCGCTGACACACTTCCTCGTGGATCGATCATGACTACCTTCTACTGCAACGGGAGGAAGTCTTGTCTTTATTTGTTGAGATGGTGAGCCAGTTTGATATTTATATTTTATATTTATTTTCATACTTGACCATCCTCCTACAACAACAAATTGGCGCCGTTGCTGGGGAAGCAATCAATCACGCCCTTTTTAGTTCCTATTTCTTTTCTTTATATTTGTTTTTGTTTTTAGTTTGTTTTTACTTATTTCTTTTTTGTTTTTTGTTTCAGGTGCATGCGAAGAACTGATCGCACACCCATAGACCCTATTCTCAAGCCTCAACGCTTTTTCCATCTTCAGCAAAGGCTTATGAGGAGACTTATGGCGACTCTTCCCAACGACGAGAATGCGGTCCCTCTCACACCAGCACAGAAGCTTGAGAAACTCCGCCTACGGATAGAGGAATTCACCACCAGAGAAGCAGAACACGCCCGACGAGAGGTGGAATATGCACAGAATCAGCAGCGGTGGGAGGCAAGGGTAGATCGCGAGATCAATGCTATGAGGGAACTTGAGGAGCAGATTGGGCACATCCCAACCAATGCAAAGGAGTATCTGCATCCTACTTTGGAAGTTCCAGAATCGCCGATCGTTCTTCCCCCTATTAATTTTGAAATTCGTCCTTCTTTTATTACTGAAATTAGGAGGAGTCAATTTAGGGGAAGAATCAATAAATGTTCTTTAGAACGTGTCACCACTTTTATAGACTTATGTGAAGTTATTGCTCATGGTGCTAATTTGGAATATCTAAAACTAAAGACTTTTCATTGGTCCCTTGCAGGAATAGCATAACAGTGGCTGGAAGGATTGCATGCACGATCAATTCGCACATGGAACGAACTGCAGGACTTGTTCCTCAACAAGTTCTTTCCTCCTACTAAGACAGTTGCGCTTAGAAAACAGATCACGACATTCAGACAGAAGCCAGAGGAGACACTTGCACATGTTTGGGAGCGCTACAAAAGGCTTCTGAAATCCTGTCCTACGCACGGACAGCAACCCTACGTCATCCAGGAGATCATCTTTAATTGCCTAGATGCGCCTACAAATGATAGGATCAACAACTACACTTCTTATGGGTATCTCGAGTACACTCCACGCCGTGCATGGGAGGTGTTTGAGACGCAGGCCAACTAAGACAACACATATGGGACTTCTGCGGCCTTTGCTGACGAAAGGTATGAAAGGCCTGCTCCATCTATGCCATTGTATGTGCCACCAAAGAAGGTTGATCCAGACGTCAGGGACCAGTTCCACAACGATCAGGTGCGCCGTCTTGCCAAGCAGGTTAAGTTTCTGTCTAAGGATAAGCCTTGCTTGGAATGTGGGTCTGTGAGGCACAATACTACTGCGTGCCCACACGTCGATCAAGTACATCAAGGAGAAACCCACGAAGAGGTAATGTATGCGGGGGGACATTACTCAGGACCACATCAGAACCAGAACTGGAGTTATTATCGCCAGTCCCAACATCAGAATCCCCCGCCCTACAGAGCTCCTGGTCACCCTGATAGAGAAGGAAAGAAAGATGACACGCAGACCATTCTTGAGGAGATGCAGATGAATCATTCAGACACCAAACAATCTATCAATTCCATCCACACTCAGCTGCATGGTGTCAACTCTACGCTTGGGGAAATTGATATATGGCGGAAATCTATCGAAACCCAGATTGGTCAACTAGCAACATCCGTCCCCAAGCAATCAGGTAAGTTTGGTATAACCTCTGAACCAAATCCTAAGGGAAAATATGCAGGGCAAGTAGCTGCCATGAATCTAAGGAGTGGGCGACAAACACAAACGCCCGAGCAAAACACGGACGGGGAATTTGCAGAAGACTCCTCGACGTCGACCAAACCAGTCGACATCGACCAGAACTTAGTCGACATCGAGGAACCTCTACTCGACATCGACCAGCACCGTAACTCAGAGCCGAAGTCGAGCAATCCAGTCGACATAGAGGAGACCCTAGTCGACGTCGACCATCCTTCTGCACATGTCGACCACCCTTTAGCACCTACGACGAAAAAGAAGTTGCCTTTCCCATCAAAATCTCCAAAGGATCCAGCAGAGAAGAAGTTCCAGTGTTTCATAAAGATGCTTCAAAGGCTCAACGTCACAATACCCTTCACATAAGCTCTTAATGAGATGCCATCATATGTCAAGTTCCTCAAGGAAATCTTAAGCAAAAAGCGATCAATGGCTGAGATCGCGGAGGAATGCAGCCAGATGGACGTTCTTAAGAAAAGGCCATATCCAGGTAAGTTTGGTATAACCATTGGATTTGGTCAATATAAATTTAATGCTTTATGTGACTTGGGAGCCAGTGTGAGTATAATGCCTTTATCAATTTGGTCCAAGATTAAGATAGGTGCTTTAAAGCATCTGGATGCAAAGTTATACATGGCGAACAACACTGTGGTCATCCCAACAAGCATGGTGAGCAATATACCATTGCAAGTAGGTAAGTTCTTTGTCCCTGCTGATTTTTTAGTTATTGATATGACAGAGGACCCAGCTTGTCCAATCATTCTAGGAAGACCCTTTTTGGCGACGGTGGATGCCAACATAAGCGTGAGGAAGGGAGTGCTCACTTTCATCATCAGCGATGAGGTAATTGAGTATTCCTTTAATAAAACTGAAAGGCACATAGGTCCCATGGAAGGGGTCAAGTCAATATCAGCCAGGTACATCACGTGCGGGGAGCCTAAGGTAAGAAATATAACCCTTGAGGATCTGGAAAAGAGGGACATGGAAGCCCAGGTGGAAGAGATCATGGCCATCCTGAACGACGACACAGAAAAGAGGGATCTGGAAAAGAGGGACATGGAAGCCCAGGTGGAAGAGATCATGACCTGCTCGACATCGACCAAGGTAAGTCGGCGTCGACTAACTTCTTTTCGGATGCCTTGACATGATTCAAGTATGGGGTCGAAGTCGACCAGATGTACTCGACGTCGAGTACTTTGGTCAACGTCGACCAGAACCCGAGCCCTCCACCAATGTTGTTGCAGGAGGATGGTCAAGTATGAAATAAATATAAACTATAGATCAGACTGACTTCCCTGTCTCAGAAAATAAATACAAGACTTCCTTCCGTTGTAGTAGAAGGTTTGTCAGGATCGAATCCACGAGGAAGCACATCAGCAGTTCTTAGGTAGCAACAGATTCTCACAGAAAAGCAGAAAAGACAGAAACAAAGGAACAAAGAAAGAAAGACAAAGCAAAACAGAAAATAAAAGCAAAGCAACAGGCTAACTCGATATCGACCACAGGTACTCGATATCGACTACCAACAGTGAAGACAGAAACTGCAAAATCGACAACAGAAGCAGATGTTCAACTCGATATAGACAAGACCCTACTCGATCTCGACCACAAATGCAGAAAGTGTAAATCGCAACTTCGAACACAGAACTCAAAAATTCAACAGAAATAAACTCAATATAATAAAGAACTTCCAAAGCTAGGGTATCAACACCACAACGATAACCATGCAAAATAACACATAAAGGCACAAAAGATCATGCTTTCCATCAAAATAACTTTCGTTACTAACAAATAGGCATATAGAGGCTTTCGCATAAACCCTAATTGTTACTAACCCTTTTCACATAATTAACCCAAGTTGTATTAAGATCACTTTCGCTTCAATAATACAAACAAGGATCACCTTCAACTCTCGCAAAAGAATCATGCTCATAGGGATAGAAGATGAATTGCATAACAAGATCTGACCTTTACTGCGTCACCTCACATGGCCACCGTCGGGCTCACCCTAGCCCCAGAAGTGGGTGGACTACTCACGCCTCATCGCAATCGCAGACATTGATGTATAAAAATAAACTCGCATTAAACTATATTCAAAGCCTTTACAATCCCGGCAATCAACTTTCGCAGAAAGCCAAAACCCTAAAACCTTTGAACTCCCTAAACTGTATCTGTGGAACTACTTCTCTAGCTTGTGAATTGAATTGATAAAAACCAGCCCCTAGGGCTTTATTTATAGGCTTCTAATCCTTGCTAATCAAGGATAGAATCATCTATCTCTATATCTAAAGGCTTAAAAGATAAATAAAAGCAATAAAGGAATTTAATCTAAAAGGAAAAGATAAATCTAAACTAGGTAAGTCTTCTTCATGTTGATAGATCTCCCTTCCATGGATAGATGATGATAGATCTCGGCCCACTTGACATCCTTCATGCCCAAGGAATCCCAGTCTACTCGGACTGCTCAAACCGAGTAACGCGGCTCGACGTGTCTACTCGATATCGACCACGGCTACTCGATATCGAGTACCAAGGTCTGTCGACTTGGTCTGGCTGGGTGACTCTGCTCGACAAGGCTCGGAGGTCTGGTCGATATCGACCACGGCTACCCTGTATCGAGTAGAGGTTGTCTGCGTCTTCGTCCTCGGCTTCTTGGCTTGGCACGGCTCGTCGACTCCGGACATGACTCCGAAGTGTGGTCGATCTCGACAAGAGGTACTCGAGATCGAGTAAGGTTCCAGAGTTGGGTTGTCTCTGACTCAGTGTCCTCGATCAGCTCTGCTCGACCAGGTGTGCTCGACCAGCACTCATCGAGATCGAGTAGATGCTAGTCGATCTCGAGTAGAGTTCTCTCAGCTTTCTGTTCTGTTCTTGAAATGCACTTTCCCGAGTCCTCGTTCGTCGGATTGACGCATATGACCATGCGTTGGAAAGCTATTTCCGAGGGCTACAACTCTTATGAAGACATCAAAGCTTGAATCGGAACGAAGGATGGTGAAAAATGGCGTTTTCTCCAGCTGCAACATCCTTAGTTTCTCCATGAGTTTCCTTTAAGCTCCAAAGTGCGTCCGATTTCTGCGAAATATAACAAAAACTTGTGTAGACCTCCATATAAAAGTAAGTGTAAAACATGGCAAATTAGGCTCACAACAACCAACTGCACCTTCGTCGAGCAACCCACCCGAAGTCGAGGACTCCTCGACGTCGACCAGAAATCTTCCTCGACCCCCTCTTTCTCGACCAACACTCCACCAGACGAAGTTATCTCCTCGACGTCGAGTAACCCTACTCGATGTCGACTAGACTCCGAGGTCTCGGAGTCCGATTCTGTGAAGGTAAGCCAAGGTACTGACATCTCTTCTCCTATTTCCATTAATGATTTATCTATACATGGGAGAGGTTTGCCTTGGTATGTGCGATTATGCAGGGTTTTCAATGATGAGCCTAAGGAATATGAAGTTAGAGACAAAGTCTATGTCGCCAAATCAAGGGATCATTGGTTTCCCAACAAATTCAACAAGAACAAGATATGGCCCTTCACGGTGAACAAGATCCATTCAAGAGGACTGTAGCTGCTGGATAAGAATGGAGTCATGTTTGAAGCCCAAGCTACATGGGCCCTGCAAATGCCCCCTTGAGCTAAATGGAGAAAGTCGGCCTAGCGACTATAAAGTCGCTTGTAACTAGACTATTAGTTTTTTGGGATTTTTGGACATTGTTGTTTTTGGTTTTTGATTTTGGACATTGTTTTTAAGTTTTTATATTGTGGATATTTTCCGTCTAACGAATCTTGTAGGTAAGAGAAGTTGCAGGCTTACTCGACGTCGAGTACCCTCCTCGACATCGACCACACATATCGAGCAGAAAGGAACCTGTGGTCGAGAAGGCCACCCTGGAGGTAACACTGTACTCGATCTCGAGTAGTCTTGCTTGACGTCGACCGAACTCCTCAAAATCGACCAACCCTCTTCGATGTCGACCAGTTCTGCAGCAATATTGCACTTGATTTCAGATGACCAGCACACCTGTCTAATGAGTTTCTTTTCTTTACCCTTGTTTTTATACAATCAGGACAATGTAATGTTTAAGTATGGGGTGGGGGAAGGGCTTACTTTATGCATATTTGATTTTATTTGACATTATGTGTGCATGTTTAAAGTATATTTCTTGAATTGCATATACATGGCTACTTTGGAATTCATATTTGATTTATGTGCTTATATGCATATTTTCCAAAGTTTGAAAAATAAACCCCACTGAAAATTTTGATAAGTGTCATGGAAGCTTTATTGAACTCGACGGTGCAAAATTAGATTCATTAGAGATATAGCATGAAATTGCCTAGTAAAGGGAAGTCACAATGAAGTACATTATTTTCATGAAAACCATGAAAGGAGGTAAAATTTGATGTTGCTTTTGACATGTTGCATGATATGAGGATGGAGGACTTTATATTTCCATATATGCTCATATTGATATATCCTAGCCTTACCTATGCATATGCATCACAAAAGCCATATTGAGCCTTATTTCATATTATGCTCCACATGATCTAAATATTGTCCATTCTTTACCTTATTTCCATCAGGGGATTATGTTGAGAATGAAAGTACATTATGGAGATTATCATATGGTGTTTGTGTTGTTGTTATATATCATATATGGAGTTTGGCAGTAAATTGAAAAAAATATATGGAAAATTTAATGAGTGAAAGAAAATCCGGTCACCTCAGGAGATAAAGGTAGATCGACTCTGCCTGCGTTGAGATAATAGTTTCACAGGATGGGACACCAAGGTGAGGAGTCCAAATCACTAAGCATCCGGGGCCATTCATGACACTCATGTTTGTGACTCGCGAGAAGGCAGTGCTGACATTATAGAGGTAAAAGCATAATATTGAAAAAAGCAATGAGCGAATGAGCGAAATATTGAGCTTAAATTAAAGTCCTCTTGATTATTAATGCTTTGTCATATGAATTATTTTTGCATAACCCTCCTTTTATGAGTAGTTGTTGCTTTTTAAATTGCACATGTGTGGATTTGTGACATTAGTACATTTTCGAGGATTGTAATTGACTGCAAGGACATAAGACAATGAATCTAATATGTTAAGGGTTTTGATTTCTTCCCCTGAATGACCATTTAAAGTATTGCTTGAGGACAAGCAAGCTTAAGTATGGGGTGTTTGTTGTGAGCCTAATTTCCCATGTTTTATACTTGTATTTATATCGATTTCTGTAAACATTTAATGCATTTGGGTTAGAAAAGTACAAAATCAGTGTAGTTTATGTTTATTTGCAAATTATGGAGTCTACACTAGTTTTTGTTTAATTTCGCAGAAATCGGACGCACTTTGGTGCTTAAAGGAAAGTCATGAAGAAGATAAGGATGGTGCAGCTGGAGAAAAGCCCACTTTTCACCAATCATCATTCTGAATCAAGTTCCGATGTCTACTTGAAAGTTGTAGCCCTCGAAAAGAGCTTTCCAACACATGCTCATATGCGTCAATTGGACGAACGAGGACTCAGCAAAGCGCGTTTCAAGAACAGAGAAGAATGTTGAGAGCAAACCAGTTCTACTCGACGTCGACCAGTTCTAGTCGAAGTCGAGTACATCAAGCCCAGAAATTCTACATGGAGTCGAGCAGAGTCACTCGAGCAGAACAATCCTACTCAACGTCGAGGAGTTTTGGTCGACATCGAGTACACCCGACGAGTCCGAATCTTGCTCGAGCTTGAGTGCAATTCGAGGGAAGAAAAATCCTACTCGACGTCGAGGACAATCCAGTGGCCGATCCGAGTCGAAGTCGAGTGGAGTCCGGAGAAGATAGATTACTTGCAAGGAAAGGAACAAGATATTTTATCTAATCAAGAGAAGATATATCAAGATGGCAGATCTATCCACATTAGCTTTATCTCCTTTTAGATTTAATTATTTTATTTCCAAATTTAATCTTATATTATTAAATAGATTTAGATATAGTTCTTCATACCTAGAATAGGTACATGGAACACTATAAATAAGGTCTTAGGAGGCGGAGTTTTAATCATTCAATTCTAGTTCCAATTGAATTAAATCCAAATGAGATTTGAATATTTGAAGTGAATTGGCTTATTTGTGACCCGACCCTCCTATGACACGGATAATCCAAAAGGATTGAGTTACAAAAGATGTATTAGGAATCATATTCCGATTAAGGATGGAATATGACATAGCTTGAAACGATTCATGATTACTACCCATTACATTATTAATACGTTTATATTTTAATGTCTAAACTAAGTATTGGTTCAAAAGGTACTCGATGTGGCCCAAAATCGACCCAGAGGGCAGGACTCTTCAGGAGAGTTTTAAACCGCGGGCTGAGACAGTCGATTAAGGGTTGATCTTGTGTCCCCCCAGTACCTAGTTCAAACCATGTTTGTTACTTGTACATTATTCTTCACTCACTTACTCACATGATATGCGTTTTACGTCTTTTATCTTTTTATGGACTACTACCGGTCCCACTCTGTCTATAGTGGATAGCGACCTACAACCATTGGTTGTGTAACACCTCGCATGGAAGTGTAGTTTCATGAAACCTTAAGACCGAGGAGTAACGGCCCCGCCCTACACTTTACTCACACTTCACTTTACCATTTCACAATACTTTTCGTTGATTGATTGATTACTTTACTTTACAATTCTACGCATTACTTTACAATTTTAGATTTATGATTCACATTGCTTTTGATTGGTTTGGATTCAATTTAGTTTCACTCGCAACAACCGATCCTCACCTTATTACTAATTATTTACAATATTGATCACAACGAAATAAACATAATGGATACATAAAGGAAACATATCCCTTTCTTAACCAATTAGCATGAAGGAACAAAATAATCATGCTTTAATAAAAAAAGGTGGGTATCTATGTCATTATTATATAGAGACGTCGAATAATAACATTACCCATTTATACTTGCCAAATTCAAATTGACGGTTGAATAAATCACACAAAGCGGATGGATTGCAATTTATTTTAATTAATTTGGCAAGCATTCCAACGGAAAGAAACAACTATAGACACGAAAGGCACGAGTGAGCAGAAAGGCTCGGCCTCGATTTGGAGTTGCAAGCGTTAACGATTGGTCGGACTCAAATTCCTTGGTAGCGGCGTAAGGGTAGCCTATCTTCTGCGAATTAACGATATTGGAAGCAATTTATGCCCACATAAAAATACGGGTTAGAATCTGGAATTTTAGAAAACTGAACAAGGGCATATTTTGCGAAAATCGGAATTATGGGAGGTTTTATGCGATTACCCTTCTTCAACCTCACACCCGACAGCAACACCCAGCGATTTCCCGGCGAGCTTCCGGCGGTACTTCGGCGAGTCGTAGCGGTTTCGTTATTACTCGGAATGACACGCGATCGGTGACTACTGATTCGTGGTGACTGGGCGCTCCTCCGGGTGGCGGCTGGTGGCTCCAGCAGCGGCGGACGAGGGTGGAAGAGGGTGGCTCCGGCGAGGTTTGATTCGAAAATTGGGGCTTTCAGTTTCGTAATGATTTTCTGAAAACTTTGTGAAGGGAAATGTTGCTAGAAGCGTTTAGAATGCCATGGAATAGGTTGAGAGCTCGGAGATGGAGAGGAGTGGTGATGGTGTGCTTCGAAAGTGATCCTGAAAGGGGTATTTATAGGAGGAGGATTAGGGAACGAATTTGATGAAAATAAATCCACAATTCGATCAGATAATCACTCTTAACGTTATCCCGATCCTTAATTTGGTGAGATTCGGCCTGAATGGAGCGGATTGAGGTGATTTTCGAAATTGGGGATAAGCTCGTTCGGTTGAGTTTGGACTCCGAATCTCCAAATTGGTTACATAAATCTAATCTTCAACGAGTAGGGAACCTTCTAGAAACAAAATCGTTGAGCTTCGGGCGAGATTTGAGGGAGGTAAAAATCAAGCGCCTTTAACAGTGAACTGAACGTGGGGAGGAAGAAGAAGGGTTCAGGGGCCGGTTCGGTTCAACCTTTTTTTTAAAAATCCGGTTCGGTTCACCCAACCCAAAGAAAAACCGGTTTAATCCATACTTGTTTATAATATATGCATATATAGATATATCCGAATAAATTTTTATTAAAAACCCACACAATTTAAATAATAAACTAACAAAACATTTACTTAAATACATTTTATTTTATATACAATATTTTCCTAAAACCTCATATTACTTATATTTTACGGAAATTAAAATAAATTACACCTCTTTATTTGAAGAAAATGTGCAAACTTGTTTTAAAATAATATGACTTAAAATAAATAACTTGTTTATTGAATTTCACTCAAACGAATAAAAAATGAAATGTGTCAAAATAGTTACGAACTTTATATACATTTAATTTCCAAAAAATCATTATTAAGTTCAAAATAAAAGAACTTTTATACAAATATATATATATATATATATATATATATATATATATATATATATATATATATATATATATATATATATTAAAACGAAATCCACAAAAATACTTTGGGGTATTTCATGCAATACATATTGTATTACATATTTACATAGTATTACTATAATACATATCGTATTACATATTGAATACTATAATACATATTGTGTGTATATATAATGTATTACACAGTATTACATTATTACATATTGTATACTATCATGTTGTAAAGATCAGGAGTTATAATTCCAATTCCATCAGAGAAAACATAGCCTTTCTCTCAATATCCAAAAAAGATTTATTCACTTCCTTAGACGATACTTCAATGGTAGCCTACGTTGAAGAGAAGCATAACCCCATGCTTGTAGTACGCTTAGCAACACTATAAGCCGGGAACCTGCCCATCCATCTTCTAATACTTCTCGCGGTCAAGTTCTCATCAACCTTATCATCTGCAAAGAACCATTGTCGTTATATTCACTGCCATATTGCACATTTATGAATGCACCCTCTGGTAAATAAATTTTGCTCTCTCCAGTCTTGTTCATCTGGCAACAATAGGTTATTAGAATGGCTGGACTGAAATACAGTTGTAATGTATTTATGCAATCACTTTAAAATGTTTCAGATGACAATGGTGTCAGTAGTGGGGACCAGTCTACGTACCATTTCCATTGATATTGATTGCAAATTTGGTTATGGGGAAAATATTAAATCTAATGGAAATGATATTTCCTGGTAAAATAAGAAGCAAAGTTCAATTAGAGATGAGATTGTTGGATCTGTATGCTGGATGTGGGGAATTGTCGACTGGAGTTTGTCTTGGTGCAACAACTTGATTATAGAGTCAATCTCACCACAGTAAGTGCACTAATTATTATTGCAATCTTTCCTGATCCACATTTTGATATTTTTTTCCCATTCATTTTTATATAACATCCTTTTTCTGTGTAGCAATGGGCTATTGATCTGAACGAGTATGCGTGTGAGAGCCCAAAGATTAGGTGCACTTCCCACAATAAGCTAGAGATGTTTGCATTTTAATATTATTAAAATCATTTTTTGTTTTTATTTATACATACACCCCTCTTGCATTTTTTTATAAGATACCATCAATCTCGGAGTAATGTACTTTATTTTAAAAAACAATACACCTACTTGAGTTTCCGATAGGTAAGGAATTAAGATTGAGAATAAGTCATGTCGATGACATAAAACAAAGATGCTGCTTGGGAGGCACTAACACTGCAGGGCTGAAAGTTGAAAAGGAAAGAGGTCGCCCAACGGCTTGTAGGGGCCGCCTCGCGGCTAGGTCGTGTCTTCAGCCACCACGCGGCCTCTGACAGGACCGATATGTCTCCCTTCCTCACCTCCCACTTGACTTACCACCACTGCAGTTAGCATGTCAGTTTTTCTTTCTTTCCTTTATATTTTTATATTTTGTTGTCTTTAATTTTCATTGTGGACAATGAAAGATTTAAGTGTGGGAGAGGGATTGCATTGCATATAGATAGATTTTGCATATCTTGTTTATTTATGTTTTCATATTTTTTCCCCAATCCATTTAATTTTAGTTTCTCATAAGTGTAATTGAGACAATAACACGCAATTGCCAACTCAATTCCTTTAAAGCTTGATTAGTTGCTCACGCCTCACCTTGCTATTCCCATTGCACACTCCATTTTCCCTCTCTCTGATTTACACAAACACCCCTCTTGTATTTTTTTTTTATAAGATACCATCAATCTCAGAGTAATGTTTATTTTAAAAAACAATCCACCTACTTTTTTTTTTTTTTTTTTTTGAAACGGAAAAAATTTGACCATAGAGCTGAGCTCTATCAGCCAAGAGCATCCTTGCGGATGAGACTATGCAACAGAGAGTCATCAGGAGTCCAGGTACCGTTGAAGGCTGGAGTGATACGGGACAAGCGATCAGCTACCAAATTTGCCTCACGGAAGACATGACGAATCTCAACAGAACCAAAAAAGCCCAGCGAGACTAGACTGTCCGAGACAATCATTTCAGAGTCTCCAGTAGGCTTCCCCATACCTTTCATACTTTTTATTATTGTTGAGTTGTCTCCTTCGATAATAAGGTTTGTTATTTTCAGTTCTGTCGCTGCCCGCAGTCCCATCCAGAGACCCAAACTTTCACAGCCACAAACCGAATTGATTGGTGATGGTCCATTACCAGAGAAAATCGGGGTTCCTACAGAATCACGGATGATGAATCCATAAGAGCCCAAACCATCCGCGGAGAACGAACCATCAAAATTTAGCTTATGAGTTCCAATTGGTGGAGTTTCCCATTTTGTTCTCTTTCTCTTTGATATAGATCTTTGCTTGTTCACATTTGTTGATGTATGTTTGTTGTTTTCACAGTAGTCCGGGCAGTTCAAATTTGATGTCTTCCAGACATATATTTGTTCCTTTATAAAGGATAAAATGCGTCTTACGTCCGGGTTTATGTTTTCAAAGAGTGTTTTGTTTCTGAAGTACCATATACCCCACCAAGCAAAGGCGAGATCTTCAAAGCATTTTGTTCCTATTGTATTTTTTATTTCCCATAGCGTGGTGTTCAAGTGTTCGTCTTTGCTGAAACAACCATTCATTTTCCGAAATGTTCCCGGGTTATTTGCAATTAGGGTCTCCCTCGTAACAGGACAGTTCCATAATAAATGGTTTAGGTCTTCATAGCAAGACTCGCAGTTGGGGCAGTTTGTCGGAATCCCAAGGTGCCGAGAAGCTAGTCTGACAGAAGTAGGCACTCCGTTCTTAAGGATTTTCCAAAGGAAAGATTTTATTTTCGGGGGGATATCTAGTCCCCAGACCCAATTTGCGTCTGATGTTTCATGTTTCTTATGGTTGTATATCATATCAATAGCAGACTTAGTGCTGAACCACCCATTTTTGCTCCATTTCCAATAAAGTCTGTCAACTTGGATGTGCTGTGGTATTGGTATTGTCTTGATAGTTTCAATTAGGCTGTTTGGAATTATGTTTTGTAACTCTGCGTGTAGTTTATCTTGGTTCCATGCTTTGTTGTCTTTGAGAAAGTGTTTTATGTTGATTGTATCGTCTATTTGTTGAGTTCCTAAGATAGATGAATTTATAGGTGTTTGGCCTAACCACTGGTCTTGCCAAAATTTGATAGAGGCGCCGTCTCCAATAGACCAATTAAGGCCTTGTTTAAACAGCGGGATTAGTTTTATTAACTGGGTCCATTGCCAGGAAGAGGTACCATGCTTCTGATATGTTAGTATATTTTGGTTTTTGAGATATTTTTCTTTAATTAGTTTGACCCATGGGCTATTCGGTTCCGCTAATAGTTTCCAGAGTAATTTCATCTGAAGAGCCGTATTCATATCCTCCGAGCTACGCAGCCCTAGCCCTCCCTTTTCCTTGGTTTTGCAAACCTCATACCAACCGATGAGGGGCTTATGGTTGGGTCCTTTGTTCCAGAGGAAGTTCCGGTTGATTTTATCAAGCTCCGTATGGACTGATTTTGGTAGCATAAAGCATTGCATTATGTGTAGAGGTTTGGCTGCTAGCGTTGTTTTGATTAGAGTGCAACGACCAGCTTGTGAGAGGCAATTCGCCTTCCAACTGTGAAGTTGTGATTTGGTGTTTGTTAGAAGTTCCGTGAATTCTTCCTTTGTCATTCTTCCTTCTATTAGGGGGCAGCCCAAATAGGTACCCATCTTAGGGGTGTGCGCTATTTCTAGCTCGTTTCTGATTAGATTTTTCTGTGTGGTTGTGACGTTTTTGGATGTTTGGAATTGGGATTTGTGCCTATTTACCTTTTGTCCTGAAATAGCTGAGTATTCAGTCAAAATTTTGTTAATTTGGTCGCAGCCGGTTTTGGTTGCTGAAGCAAAGATGACGATATCATCCGCGAAGGCTAAGAAAGGAATTTTTGTTCCCCCTCGCGTCAGTTTGACTCCTAGGTGGCTTTGTGGTTTTTCCGATTCATGTTGTAACCCACGGGCCAGAATTTCCGATATTATTAAGAATAGATATGGAGAAAGTGGGCATCCTTGTCGTATTCCCCTCTCGGGAAAGAAGATTTCAGTGGGTTCATTGTTTACTAGTACCGAGTAAGTTACTGTGGTTATGCATTCTTTGATCCAAAGAGTGAATTTGGGTGAGAACCCAAATTTAGACATAATGGTGAGTAAGAAATTCCAGTCGACCATATCGAATGCTTTTTCCATATCAAGTTTTACAGCCATCCAACCTGATTTTCCATTTTTCTTTGAGAAGGAGTGGAAGACTTCGTTTGCAATTAAGATGTTATCTTGTATTGATCTGCCTGAAGAGAAGGCGCTTTGTAGTGGATTAGTTACTTTAGGGATTACCCGTTTGAGTCTTGAAGCTAGAATCTTGGATATAATTTTATATGTTGTTGAGCAGAGGCTAATAGGCCTATAGTGAGATGTTGTGGTTGGGTTGTCTATCTTTGGTATTAATGCTATTAACGTATGGTTTGTTTGCTTCAGGATCCTTCCGCTTAGAAAGAAACTTTTAACTGCTTTGATGACTGATGGTTCCACAATATGCCAGTACTTTTTGAAGAAACCAGCTGGAAAACCATCAGGTCCTGGTGATTTGTCATTGGCAAGACTGAAGACAGCGTTTTTAATTTCAGAGTTCGTGACTTGGCGGGTTAGCCATTCATTATCTTCGTTTGAGATTTCGTTCCCTACATGGTGAAGTAGGTTGTTTTGTGTTTGTTGCCTAGCCTGTTGCGTAAATCTTTGGCTAAAATCGTGTTTGATTAGGTTTCTAATATCTTCTTCTTTGTTAATTATTATACCCGCCGTGGTTTGGAGGTGTTTTATTATGTTTCTATTTCGCCTTCCTGTTGCTATTTTATGAAAGTATTTAGTGTTGGCGTCTATGGATTTTATGTGCATTCTTTTCGCCCTTTGTCCCCAATATTTCTGTTGAAAGGAAAGGAGGGAGGTGTGCTTTGAGGTTAGCCTTTTGATTTTGTTATCTAGGTTTTGGTTGTAAGCATTGCAAAGATTCTTTTGTGATTCTAGTAGATCTGTCTCTACTTGCTTAATTTGGCGGAAAACATTTCCAAATGTTACTTTGCTCCAAAGCTTGCTTTTTCTTTTGACCTCTTGAAGTTTTTTCGTTAGTTTGAACATTTTCGAGCCAGGGGTGTCCAGCCTCCATGCTGATCGCACAACTGATTCATAGTCTGGTTTGGTTGTCCATGCCATTTCAAATTTGAAGGGTTGCAATTTTGGTTTGCGGTTATCCATGAGGTCCAAAGTGATTTGGGCGTGGTCTGACTTAAGGAAAGCATGGTTTTTCGTGCTAAGGTTTGGGAATTGCTTTAGGATAGGGTGGCTAATCATAGCACGGTCTAGCTTTTCAAATATGTTGTCGATACCATGTTCACGTTTTCTCCAAGTGTAATCGTTTCCGCAGGTTGGGGAATCTACCAGATTGAAAGTTCTAATAGTGTCTTGTAGTCTTGCAAACCTATTTGCAGATGGTATCCTGCCCCCTAGTTTGTCGGTAGGTTCTAAAATTTCGTTAAAGTCTCTTAGAATAATCAGCGAGTCCTTAGCATTGCGAATATAGTCTGAGAGTGAGGCCCAGAAGTTGTTTTTTTCCTTTGCGTAAGGGGTTGCATAAACGAATAAGATTTCAACATCAATTTTAAGTGTCGTGTTTATGTAGTCTGCCTGAATGATGCGGTCTGTCGAGTTTCTAATTGTGAAGGTTTCATTATGGAATTGGGATTCTTTCCAAAGAAGGCAAAGCCCCCCCGCTAGACCATTGGATGGAATGAAATGCATTCTGTCAAATCCTGGTTTCCTCCAGCATTTGTCTGGCGGAGGGTTTGTTAATTTAGTTTCCGCTAGCATTAGGATTTTTATGTGCTCCGCTTTAGTTGTAGCTTCGATGTGGGTCCAAACATTCTTTCTGCTAAGGCCTCTAATATTCCAAAAGCTAAACTTCATTAAAACCTTTTGAGGGGGAAATGGTAGTTTTCTGGTTGAGAACCTAGTTTATAGGAGTAGTGATCCTCCGATTATTTGGGGTTTTGGTTTGTTCATGGTTTGTGTTGTTTGTTTCGTCCATCGTTGTGAGTATATGTGTAACATTTTTCTTAAGGGTCGCTAGACTCAAAGAAACTTTGTTCTGGTTGTGTTTAAATCTGTCTTTATGTGATGTTGTATCATTTGTATAGTAGCTGATCTGAAACTTAAGGTTAATGGTTCCTCCTTGTGAAGGAAGCGGGTGAGTCCCAAGACCACAGTAGGTGTTTAGGATTGAAAAAAAAAAAATCCACCTACTTGAGTTTGAAAGACGCTTCGTCTTCCCCAATCCATTTAATTTTAGTTTCTCAGAAGTGTAATTGAGACAAAAATGCGCAATTACCAACTCAATTCCTTTAAAGCTTGATTAGTTGCTCACGCCTCACCCTGCTATTCCAATTACACACTCCATTGCACACTTCATTTACCCTGCTATTCCCATTGGACACTCCATTTACCCTCTCCCATTGCAATAAACAACACTCTGCGACATGTAGTGAAATGATGGAAGAAGCCCACCGTGAGGTTCAATTAGAAGGGACATTTGGACTTTCTTTTCACCCTTGGTTATGTCATCAGCATTATTTAAGAGCCTTAATTCATCACGGGGATCAAGTTGCTGTTGCTGCTAAAAAACCACTAAACTATAAGTATTTGGATCAAGAACACCATTGGAATCCTTTTCACCTGTAGGGTCATCAAGAAGCTCAGTGTTGGAAATATAAAATGGTGTCATTTTGATAATGAAGTAAGGGTTTGGGCTTTTATAGGCCTCGGCTCTTGGAAGAACTTTATCCACTGCACTCGTGGTGGAAAACTACTCAATGGTATTATTGTTCATGTAAGATATTACACAAAAAAACTCAATAGATTTGATAACCATCATTATGAGACTTCTAATAATGTCCAGAGAATAAATAGGGCATGACATTTATTTTTATTTTTATTTTTATAAAAGCAAAAGATTTACAAATATATGAAATGAAAAGAAAAATACCCGTCTTCATTCCATTAACAGAGTTGCTTATTGCGGAAGGATTGCTACTTAAATTAGATATTTTTTAAAAAAAAAGTCGAGGTTTGATTGGTAAGAAGTTAGAAAGCTTTCATGTTGGTAATCTCCAAGTTAGATCTTCTTATAAGTCGCATTAGTTTAATGTGCTTGTCAATAGTCTAGATAGAGTTCATTTAATGACAAGTGATAACTTTTGTTCAAACTATTTTTAGCTTTTCCTACCTTTAAAGCATAAGATGTGACATCTAGGTAGGAAAATACTTGTTGTATATAGAATTCTAAATCCACAAGTGAGATTTCCTAAGTTAAGGGAGCTTGCTGGATTGGAGAGGATTGAACTGACTGTTCAAGAGACTTTTGATGCAAGACTTGGTTAGAAGTAAAGCATCTATACTCATTCGGATCAACGTTAACTCACCCAATTTGCATCAATTGAGCTTAAATGAAACAAACGAAGGACTGAAAGGCTGAACTTTTTGCAAGTATTTTATCATCAATGCACAAGTTCATGAAGGTGCAAGTACCAATTAACTAACATTGGGTGGAGCAAAATAATTGTTATTGGAATTTGCTTTTATTGACTACGTTTTGAAATAATTCTCTCTTTAGTTCAAAAGAGTTATGAATATATATTTAGTGATAAAATTTAGAAAGACTTTGATATGTTTTAGGAAATTAATAATTTTATTAATATTTATGCGAGATACTAAACGTACAACTTATATTAATGATTGGAAGGAGTATTATTTTTATTCTATAATGGATTGAGGACATGATATCTTTAAACTCTTAACAAGTTACATAGACATGTGCTTTCTCGATCCTTGATAGCTAGCTTATTGAACTTATATAGGAGGCTCATCCTAAATCGAATTTTGAGAGGTATTAGAATTGTAAGCACTCTAGGAAGAATGAAAATTGCTATAGTAAAAAAACATTTTTTCTAAAGCCACAACTAATGGTTTCAAGACTTCAAATTTATAATTCCAGATTGATATTATATGATTGAGTAGTTAAAATATGGTTGATATGGCAAATCTGGAAGTATAAACCAAAGTATAAGTTTGACTTTGTTACCAGAGAATTTATAATTTAGGGGAAAAATTATTCATGACTAAAGTGATGGCATTTTTGCAAGTTCATAATCATCAAAGTGAAATACTACAAAAAAGAAGTGTGCATAGTTTGAACTACTATTAAGAAACCTAAACTTGTATTTTCTCTCATTCTTTTAATCACCTTCGAAGATAATTATTTTTCTACTGTTGCCCTGCATGCGTAGTCTGTTTAATCCACTTGAGTTTCATAAACCTTAAGAGGCTTTGCTTTTTATTTTACTTTTTTTTTTGTGGTTTAGGACAGAGAGAGCCTTATACTTGTTTTGAAATGAAGAATTCGTGCGGTTCAGAAGAAGCAAGTCTTTGGTCCTATTATGAATAAAATCCAGCAATATATAGTCAATGTTTTATGTTTTCATATATATTTTTTTGAAGTAAGATAAGAATTCGGTTCGCCAGACAAGTCTAGTGAAACTGAGAGACCGGACAAGTCGGTAGATGGACTAACCATCTTGTACAACCAAATAAGAAAACAGAAACAAATGACAGAATGGAAAAACACGAAATAAAGACAGAAACGAAATGTGAAAATAAAATAAATGTGTTTCAGTAAAAGAAGCATGTTTCTTTTTTTAATTTCTCTCTTAAATTTAGCTTGTCTTCAATAGAAATTCTCTTCCTCTTTTCTCTACATCTATAATTTACCTTGTGTCAGATATCCTTGTAATAATTATTTAATCCTTGCTTATCAGATATCCTTGTAATAATTCTTTAATCCTTGCTTATTGTAAAATTTAGTAATTTGTAATACAAACTCTATAATACTTTGTAATTTGTGTATTTACTGATCTTTGATATTTGTTAAATAATTTTTCTTTGTAATTATATCACTTTCATATCTTTTCATACATAAATCAATATCTAATATCTAATATCTAATATAATACTAAAACAAATGTCGGTGATGCCACTTGGCAGCTTTTGTTTATTAATAGGCTTATTTGGCAACTTCTCATGAATTATGGTCCCACCTTCATAATTAATTGATTTTTACTAATTAATAAATATTCCCCTTTTATTTATTTCCCCTTAAAATTAGGGCTTTTAACAAATATTAAATATTCACCTTTTATAATTTAATTTTAATATAACAAATTAATACCGTATAAGTTACTTAAGTACTTAATATTTTCTCAACTTAAGATAAGCATAAGACTATTGAATATCTACTTAATATCTATTGAATATTTAATTATAGAGATTAGGGAAAAATAAGAATTGGACTTTGCATATAAGTTATAACCATGCACATTTTAACATATTAAAAAAGAAGAAGAAAATATTTAATTCGTTTTTCTAACATATACACTTTAGGGGATATGTTAAGCTTATAAGAAACATTTTTCAAAATATTATTTAGTTTAGATTAGATTTCTTATTCGCTCAAAAAAAAAGTTTTAGATTTCTTATGTCAATTCATTGAGATTTACAGAGTCTTTCTAAAAATGTTTTCTCAACTTAAGAGTTTAATTTGTTGGAGATAAAATGACGATATATGAAACCTTAAATCGATCATTAATTAAAATTACTTGTTATTTGATGTGAAATTTTTTATTTGTGAAAAACTACTACTTATTTAAAATGTATAATATTGCTAAATAAAATCTCATTTAAATTTGATTAAATAAGATGCTAAAAATGATGATTTTATCCAATCAACTACTCCGTAATACTTAACATGACTCATTTACGCACTATAAGTAAACACATACTTCTAAGATTTATTTACTATAATTATTGATTTAATTAACCATATAAAATGAGAAATGTTAAACTAAAAAGATTAGCACAAGTTTAATAGGGGACGAGTAAAAGTTTATTTTATGACTATGCAAATAATATATTCCTAATATATAAATTTATAAAAACTAAAATTGTTCATACTTATTAATATTAAGTATGAATTAACAAAAACAAATATAAAAAATAGTTAATATTTTATATAGTTTTTATCATTCTAAAAAAACGTGCATGAATAGTAAACGACAAGTTTTAATTAATATAGGGAGTACTACAGAAAAAACGTGCATGTAAGGATAGACAGAGCTCACCCTTTCCTTGTCAGAAGGGGTCTGGGCGAAGAAATTGGAGGCTTCGGACTCCAATTTGGTGATGCAATCCATGGGAATTCCATGATTGATCACCTTGAAGAATCCAAATTCTTCACAAGCCTTTACAATATCATGTCTTGTATCCGACTTTGACAAGTCGATAACGGGAATGTTGGGGGAGTCTGTGGGAGAGTCTGTAGAATTGGTTGCTCTTTCAACGAAGTGCTTTGGGAGTTCCATAGTCTTCTTTGAGAAGTCCATAATGGAAGATGGTGGTAACTAGGAAGGTTTGAAAGGAAGGAAGAGTGAAAGAATTTGAACAGGTGAAGGTGTGATGTCCCGGGTGGTGATGGAGGTTGGTTGGAATAACAGAACAGAGGTGGTGAAGGGGGTTGAGACGAGAGTGATAGATAACTAGGAGAGAATAGAGAGTAAGAGCCTAAGAGGGGTAAAGGAGGAATCAATGTATGTCTAAAATCTAAATCATACGGATCATTTATAGGGAAGGACGAATGGAGATTGAATGGGGTTAAAACATGCCCGAAGGTAAAAAAGGCGGGTCAATTAAAAAAAATTACACAAAACCATTAGCTAAATAGATGATTTTTAACTTAATTACCAGTTAAATTTAATATTACACAAAACCATAGATTCAAAGGGTGCTTTCTGCCATGTCCAACGCTGTCTGCCCTTTGTCGTTCTTTGCTTTCCCCATCTCTCCATCTCCCCCCGCCATTATTTGTATTATGTATTCTACCATCTCTTCACATCACACACACACACACACACACACACACACACACACACACACACACACACACACACACACACACACACACACACACACACACATTCGTTAATAGCTCGATACATGCCATGCTCTTCACCGCCATTATATACTCGTTAATAGCGTTCCTGCATACAATCAAGATTGCTTTTAAGATAAACCATCAACCAACTATTTTATTTAATTATTTTGAATGTTGGGGGTTATAGTTTTTCATACCATAAATCTGAAGTGATTTCGCCTTTTTCTGGGATTGAGTTGATTCTCATGAGAATGTACTCGATCCGCCCTTCATCTCCATTGGTACCGATTGTCCCTTTTTTATACCCGAATTTGTAAGGATAGGTAGAGCTCACCCTTTCCTTGTCGGAAGGGGTCTGGGCGAAGAAATTGGAGGCTTTGGACTCCAATTTGGTGATGCAACCCATGGGAATTCCATGATTGATCACCTTGAAGAATCCAAATTCTTCACAAGCCTTTACAATATCATGTCTTGTATCCGACTTTGACAAGTCGATAACGGGAATGTTGGGGGAGTCTGTGGGAGAGTCTGTAGAATTGGTTGCTCTTTCAACGAAGTGCTTTGGGAGTTCCATAGTCTTCTTTGAGAAATCCTTAATGGAAGATGGTGGTAACTGGGAAGGTTTGAAAGGAAGGAAGAGTGAAAGAATTTGAACAGGTGAAGGTGTGATGTCCCGAGTGGTGATGGAGGTTGGTTGTAATAACAGAACAGAGGTGGTGAAGGGGGTTGAGACGAGAGTGATAGACAGTTAGGAGAGAAGAGAGAGTAAGAGCCTAAGAGGGGTAAAGGAGGAATCAATGTATGTCTAAAATCTAAATCATGCAAATCATTTATAGGGAAGGCCGAAGGGAGAGTGAATGGGGTAAAAACATGCCCGAAGGTAAAAAAGGCGGGTTAATAAAAAAAAAATTACACAAAATCATTAGCTAAATAGATGATTTTTAACTTAATTACTAGTTAAATTTAATATTACACAAAACCACCCTTTGAATCTATTAATTTAGAATTGAAGGCAATTCTAAATTAACAGATTCAAAGGGTGCTTTCTGCCATGTCCAACGTTGTCTGCCCTTTCTCGTTCTTTGCTTTCCCCATCTCTCCATCTCCCCCCGCCATTATTTGTATTATGTACTCTACCGTCTGTTCACACACACACACACACACACACACACACACACACACACACACACATTCGATAATAGCTCGATACATGCCATGCTCTTCACCGCCATTATATACTCGTTAATAGCGTTCCTGCATACAATCAAGATTGCTTTTAAGATAAACCATCAACCAACTATTTTATTTAATTATTTTGAATGTTGGGGGTTATAGTTTTTCATACCATAAATCTGAAGTGATTTCGCCTTTTTCCGGGATTGAGTTGATTCTCATGAGAATGTACTCGATCCGCCCTTCATCTCCATTGGTACCGATTGTCCCTTTTTTATACCCGAATTTGTAAGGATAGGCAGAGCTCACCCTTTCCTTGTCGGAAGGGGTCTCGGCGAAGAAATTGGAGGCTTTGGACTCCAATTTGGTGATGCGCAATCCATGGGAATTCCATGATTGATCACCTTGAAGAATCCAAATTCTTCACAAGCCTTTACAATATCATGTCTTGTATCCGACTTTGACAAGTCGATAACGGGAATGTTGGGGGAGTCTGTGGGAGAGTCTGTAGAATTGGTTGTTCTTTGAACGAAGTGCTTTGGGAGTTCCATAGTCTTCTTTGAGAAATCCATAATGGAAGATGGTGGTAACTGGGAAGGTTTGAAAGGAAGGAAGAGTGAAAGAATTTGAACAGGTGAAGGTGTGATGTCCCGGGTGGTGATGGAGGTTGGTTGTAATAACAGAACAGAGGTGGTGAAGGGGGTTGAGACGAGAGTGATAGACAGGTAGGAGAGAATAGAGAGTAAGAGCCTAAGAGGGGTAAAGGAGGAACCAATGTATGTCTAAAATCTAAATCATACAGATCATTTATAGGGAAGGCCGAAGGGAGAGTGAATGGGGTTAAAACATGCCCGAAGGTAAAAAAGGCGGGTTAAGAAAAAAAAAATTAATTACACAAAATCATTAGCTAAATAGATGATTTTTAACTTAATTACCAGTTAAATTTAATATTACACAAAACCATCCTTTGAATCTGTTAATTTAGAAGTGAAGGCAATTCTAAATTAACAGATTCAAAGGGTGCTTTCTGCCATGTCCAACGCTGTCTGCCCTTTGTCGTTCTTTGCTTTCCCCATCTCTCCATCTCCCCCCGCCATTATTTGTATTATGTATTCTACCATCTCTTCACATCACACACACACACATACACACATATACATACCTACATATATACATATATACATATATATATTAATATAAATATATATACATACATATATACATATACATATATATATATTCGTTAATAGCTCGATACATGCCATGCTCTTCACCGCCATTATATACTCGTTAATAGCGTTCCTGCATACAATCAAGATTGCTTTTAAGATAAACCATCAACCAACTATTTTATTTAATTATTTTGAATGTTGGGGGTTATAGTTTTTCATACCATAAATCTGAAGTGATTTCGCCTTTTTCTGGGATTGAGTTGATTCTCATGAGAATGTACTCGATCCGCCCTTCATCTCCATTGGTACCGATTGTCCCTTTTTTATACCCGAATTTGTAAGGATAGGCATAGCTCATCCTTTCCTTGTCGGAAGGGGTCTGGGCGAAGAAATTGGAGGCTTTGGACTCCAATTTGGTGATGCAATCCATGGGAATTCCATGATTGATCACCTTGAAGAATCCAAATTCTTCACAAGCCTTTACAATATCATGTCTTGTATCCGACTTTGACAAGTCGATAACGGGAATGTTGGGGGAGTCTGTGGGAGAGTCTGTAGAATTGGTTGCTCTTTCAACGAAGTGCTTTGGGAGTTCCATAGTCTTCTTTGAGAAATCCATAATGGAAGATGGTGGTAACAGGGAAGGTTTGAAAGGAAGGAAGAGTGAAAGAATTTGAACATGTGAAGGTGTGATGTCCCGGGTGGTGATGGAGGTTGGTTGTAATAACAGAACAGAGGTGGTGAAGGGGGTTGAGACGAGAGTGATAGACAACTAGGAGAGAATAGAGAGTAAGAGCCTAAGAGGGGTAAAGGAGGAATCAATGTATGTCTAAAATCTAAATCATACAGATCATTTATAGGGAAGGCCGAAGGGAGAGTGAATGGGGTTAAAACATGCCCAAAGGTAAAAAAGGCGGGTTAATCAAAAAAAAAATTAATTACACAAAACCATGGGGTTAAAACATGCCAGAAGGTAAAAAGGTGGGTTAATCAAAAAAAAATTAATTACACAAAATCATTAGCTAAATAGATGATTTTTAACTTAATTACTAGTTAAATTTAATATTACACAAAACCACCCTTTGAATCTGTTAATTTAGAATTGAAGGCAATTCTAAATTAACAGATTCAAAGGGTGCTTTTTGCCATGTCCAACGTTGTCGGCCCTTTGTCGTTCTTTGCTTTCCCCATCTCTCCATCCCCCCCCGCCATTATTTGTATTATGTATTCTACCATCTGTTCACATCACACACACACATATATACATATATATATAGACACACACACACACTATAGTGATCATCAAGCAAACATTACAAAATTTACTAGTGTTGGGGTTAATTAATTTTTATATTTTAAAGGAAAAACTAATTAAAATACCCCACCTTTGAGGGTATGTTAAAAATATATCCCCAGCTTTTAAATGTAATAAAAATATCCCGACCAATTGGTGTTAGGAGTAGCTCACCCACTTATTTACAAGATTTGAATTCACTTTATAATCAATGTGAAATCTATCCCACAACTCATATTCTCAACACCTATAGTGATTAGCAGGCCCGGCCTAATAGCAAGGGCAGCAAGTGCACCAGCCCAGGACCCTAGTATTTAAAGACCCCATATCTAATTTTACATAGGTAATACTCCGGATAGGCCCACATATAAAAAAAGGCCCAATGACTGCCCCCTAAGTATTAGTTTTAACCCCATATAAAAAAAAGCCCATAAAATCTATATCTAATCTATTAATATTACTAATTCTCCCATTTTGCTGACGTGTCACGCTCTCAATTAAAGTTGAATTTTTTATTCAAATGAGCTTTTCTTATTGGTCAATATCATTATGAAAACTTTAAAATATTTGTTTCCTATTTTAAATATGATTTGAATCCATTCCCTTTTTTATTTATTTTCGGTTATATTGTCGTAAATATTGAGACATGTTTCCATTTTTTTTTCCGATTGCAATATATATCTATCTATCTATCTATCTATCTATTATCTATCTATCTATTAATATTACTAATTCTGCTAGCATTTTGCTGACGTGTCACGCTCACAATTAAAGTTGAATTTTTTTTATTCAAATGAGCTTTTCTTATTGGTCAATATCATTATGGAAACTTTAAAATATTTGTTTCCTATTTTAAATATGATTTGAATCCATTACTTTTTTTATTTATTTTCGGTTATATTGTCGTAAATATTGAGACATGTTTCCATTTTTTTTTTCCGATTGCAATATGTCTATTACTAATTCTGCTAGCATTTTGCTGACGTGTCACACCCATAATTAAAGTTGAATTTTTTTATTCAAATGAGATTTTCTTATCGGTCAATATTATTATGGAAACTTTAAAATATTTGTTTCCTGTTTTAAATATGATTTGAATCAATTCCTTTTTTTTAATTTTCGGTTATATTGCCGTAAATATTGAGACATGTTTCCATTTTTTTTTCCGATTGCAATATTCTCATAATTCGTCTACATACATTTCCTTATTAAATCATTTTCAAAATTTGTATCATATCTATTTCCAACTAATTTATAAATTATAAAAAATTATTTTATACATATTTTTGTTTTAAACACGTGTATTTATTAATATAGTACATATAAATATATAAAATGATGTTCAAATTAAAATAAATCAAGCTCCCGTGCCTTCAAGGCACGGGTATTACACTAGTATAATACTAAAACAAATGTCGGTGATGCCACTTGGCAGCTTTTGCTTATTAATAGGCTTATGTGGCAACTTCTCATGAATAATGTTCCCACCTTCATAATTAATTGATTTTTACTAATTAATAAATATTCCCCTTTTATTTATTTCCCCTTAAAATTAGGACTTTTAACAAATATTAAATATTCACCTTTTATAATTTAATTTTAATATAACAAATTAATACCGTATAAGTTACTTAAGTACTTAATATTTTCTCAACTTAAGATAAGCATAAGACTATTGAATATCTACTTAATATCTATTGAATATTTAATTATAGAGATTAGGGAAAAATAAGACTTGGACTTTGCATATAATGATATAACCATGCACATTTTAACGTATTAAAAAAGAAGAAGAAAATATTTAATTCGTTTTTCTAACATATACACTTTAGGGGATATGTTAAGCTTATAAGAAACATTTTTCAAAATATTATTTAGTTTAGATTAGATTTCTTATTCGCTCAAAAAAAAAAGTTTTAGATTTCTTATGTCAATTCATTGAGATTTACAGAGTCTTTCTCAAAATGTTTTCTCAACTTAAGAGTTTAATTTGTTGGAGATAAAATGACGATATATGAAACCTTAAATCGATCATTAATTAAAATTATTTGTTATTTGATGTGATATTTTTTATTTGTGAAAAACTACTACTTATTTAAAATGTATAATATTGCTAAATAAAATCTCATTTAAATTTGATTAAATAAGATGCTAAAAATGATGATTTTATCCAATCAACTAATACTTAACATGACTCATTTACGCACTATAAGTAAACACATATTTCTAAGATTTTTTTACTATAATTATTGATTTAATTAACCATATAAAATGACAAATGTGAAACTAAAAAGATTAGCACAAGTTTAATAGGGGACGAGTAAAAGTTTATTTTATGACTATGCAAATAATATATTCCTAATATATAAATTTATAAAAACTAAAATTGTTCATTATTCAGTAAATAGATATATATTATTGTTTAGCCTTTATTTTGGACAGTTGAAACAAACTTTTTTTTATTAGGTGAAATGAACTTAAATTAATTTAATTGAAGATGGAGTTTAAACAGATGATTAGCCATCTATAAAACCTAGGTTGCTTTCATAGAGTTAATGAATGTAGAAAAAAAATTCATTACTCTAAATATGAAAATTTGATTTATTCTTATATGATTGGTATTTCTTTAGTTGGATAGATGTCAAATGGTCCAATCAAAATAATTAAAATTTTAAGTTGTTTAGCCGTTAGTGAGATTCTATGTTATTACATCAATATATCTTCTCGAACATTTTTATGTGCTTTTCATCCTAGAGTGCTTAAAATTTTATACACATAGCATTTCTCAAATGTGTAGTTCATCTAACAAAGTATTTGGTTCTACCTTTCAAGTTATTATGACAACAAATATTTGTTTAATGTTCAAAGTAACCAATCAAGTTGCTAAAAAATCAGAAGGTGGAAAATAAATAAATTTAAACACTCTCTACATTAGCGCATGCAACTATTTCTATCTACAAAGGTGAGACATATCAAATCATTATTTTTTCAAATTAATAAAATTTATTTATTTTCCAATAAAATCATTATTTTTTCAAATTAATATTATTTGGCCATATCAATTTCATATTATTATAATATTATAATATACTCCCTCCGTTCGGCAAAACTTGTCGTTTTAGAGTTTTGTTTTTGTTCGGAAAAACTTGTCATTTTAGGTATTTTTACTTCTACTTTACTAAAATGCCCTTGATTTGATTGATGTGTTTTGAGCTGTAGATTTTGATAAAGTAAAAAGTAGAGCAATAAATGAGGGTAAATTAGTAAAAATGAGTGTAATTATTAGCTTTATTAAAAGTTGTGTGGAGAGTTAAAATGACAAGTTTTGTCGAACGGAGACAGGATCTAATATATAATGTAAATATATTATGATAATATCTTCTAAGCAATATAATATATTTTGCAAATCCCGTGCGTTACGCACGAGTACTATGCTAGTTATAATACTAAAGGAGAAGTCGTCTAAGACATGTGGCGATTTCTCCTTTAATGTAGGACATTTTTAGTTATGAATTAATTAAACTATTTTGCATAATAATCCAATTAAAAATTAAACTCGCCTAAGAAATGTGGCGGCTTCTCCTTCAATGTAGGACATTTTTAGTTATGAATTGATTAAACTATTTTGCATAATAATCCAATGAAAAATTAAACTCGCCTATGAAATGTGGCGGCTTCTCCTTTAATGTAGGACATTTTTAGTTAGGAATTAATTAAACTATTTTGCATAACCCAATTAAAAATTAAATTATAATATGCAATATCTAAAATCCCTAACTAACCAAAACATGATCTTTACAATCTTGTTGTTTGGATTATATTGCAATCTTATCACTTTTTCAATTCAAAACTTACAAACCTTATTGTTTGGATTCTAAAATTTATGGCAATCTCTTATCTATCTTCAATATCTATATATATATTAATTAATTAATTAATTAATTAATACTCCCTCCGTTAATTTAAACTTGACGTTTTACTATCCATGCACGCTTTTTGAGGTGTTAAAAACTATATAAAATATTAAATTTTTTAATAATTTCATACTTATTAATATTAAGTATGAATTAATAAAAACAAATATAAAAAATAGTTAATATTTTATATAGTTTTTATCATTCTAAAAAAACGTGCATGAATAGTAAACGACAAGTTTTAATTAATAGAGGGAGTACTAAAGAAGAAGTTTGTGAGACACGCGGCGCTCTATCCATTTTCGGTACTAGGTGGCGCTCTAGAATTTCAGCAATCCTACGTGTCATTTTTTTTAATTTTCTTTTAATTCCATATAATTTCAAAATTAGTTGAGATATTGTAGATTTGGTTGTTGGTTGGTTTAGATATTCAGGATAAAATCAAAAATTAAATCTAATTTATTTATACAATATCAATAAATAATTTGTAGTTTGGATTTTTGGGTATTAGCTTCCTCTATACACCCTCACATCCTATATAATCATTATTATAAAAAAATCATAGATAATCATTGTTCTTCTTTTCTTTCTTTCGCTTTTTTCGATCTTTTTATGATATGACTCATAAGTTTGTTGTGTTTGTTTTATAATTGCATGATAAAGGCTTATTACAATACAAATGATACATTAGAGTATGATGTAGTCCATTCACACATCGTATTTTACTCAAATTGAATTATTATAAAAATCTGTGCATTAATCTGTACAGGCTATTTCACTTTATACTTCTTAGTTAAAATTAATATTGTGATTTTTCTTTCTTTCTTATTTTAAACTCTAATTGAATTCATGCATATTTAATGTTTTCAATTGTATTTTGATCTCTTGCTTTGTATGCTATGTTTATGTTTGACCGTAATATCTTCTTTATGCGGGTGTATATATAGGTAGTTGGTAGTTTATTTGTTAAAAAAAATTGTGTTTTTTATAGGGTGTTTTCATGTATCTTGTGAGAATATATATTTCACAAGACACATTCATGTAAAATGGTAATTTGGCCAAATAAACAATAAATATATGTTCTCATAAGATACATGCATGTAAAATGGTAATTCGGTCAAATTTCTTCCAATCTGATAATATATTTGGTCAATTATAACCTATTTTCATTCTTATGTATAAGTACTTCAATATATGGAAATTTGTCCTCTCACATATATTCTTACTAGATCGCTACTTATAAGTGAGTGCTTGTGTATTAATCTTCTATATTTTTCATATTTATATATCCCGTCAATGGGGAAAATTAAAAAAAAATAAAGATTAATTTTTTTTTTAAACCGAACCCACTAAATTAGGATTACATTGACTATAGTCTATAAATAACTTAAAGAATATTGATCACAAATTTTATTACTTTTGATTTGATGCAATAAATGTGTATTTTACCTATTAATCGTCATTTGAAATATTAAAAAAATAGAATCAGAAAAGGGTTTTAGGATATGTTTTTTGCCAAGATCATCTCGCAATAGCATCATTGTAGATGTATGGGTGAGATCTTTAATCATGCCATCCAAGAAACCAGAGACATCATCACAGAATGTAGTAGTGAAGCAACTCAATCAACCACTAAATTGTCACCATGGAGGATATGACACCAACCCACCTTCAAGAAGGAACAAAGAGAGGAGTTGATAGGCAGTGATGAGAATCTCGATCTCACACGTTAGAACTCTAGACACTAGACATGTTTTTTTTTATAAGGTAAGAATTCGAGTACAGACATATATGAAACTCAAAGGCCGGTCAAGCCGAGACACTAGACATGTTGATAATTCTAAGACAATATTCTTCTAGCAAAACTCCAAGAAGTCCAAAATTGATTGTTCTACGGATACCCAATCGAAAATCTTAAATATTAAGTCAATGTTGCTTAATTATTTCAATATTTTTTAGTGATGTATTATAGTAGTTATAAAAAAAGTTTAATTATAAATAGTTTTTATATAATTTTAATATCAAATATATTAATATTAAAAAAAACGCACCTTGTGCGGGTCCTGAACTAGTAATCACAACTAAAACTTCACCGTGCAAAGCGCGATTCCAATGTTCCATAACTAGTATGGAGGTGAGGATGATGAACAGTATATTATATTTAATTTTATATTTTTTACCAATATTTTTGTGTAATTGTATATTTTTGGTCTAAATTAATTTTTAGTTTGTAAATTTTAGCCATTGTATTATTTTTCGGTTTAATAGAGCATAATTTATGTATAAATTGATCATTTTGAAAGTTTATACCCCCTCCGTTTAAAAATATAAGTCTTTTTAGACTTAGATTTTTATTTGAAAATATAAGTCTTTTTATGTTTTCTAGGTATTGAGATTTGTGAAATGTTACTTTTTGACTTTTTACTCAAATTTTATTTGTTGATATGAGTCGTGGATAATTAATGAGGGATATGAAAGGAATAAGTTTATAATTTTCTTAATTTGTGTGCAAATGTCTAAAATGACTCCTATTTTTTAAGAAGGTACTAAGGTAGTATTATTTTTTATTCATCCTTCAAATCTGATCCATAGACATGTATTTGCAAAAAGAAGTTTGGTCAATTTTCAGCAAACCATACAACAACAAAAACTGAAGTATACTCAGAGCTCGTTTGGTTGACAACCTAAAAACCCAGGAAGTAGAACTTCTCAGGAAGTAGGAGGAATTCCTGTGTTTGGTTGCTGTTTTTGAAATTAAAAAACACAGGAATTCAACTTCCTGGGAAGTTGAATTCCCCCAAAATGGAGAAAGTTCACTTACCTAGTCTCCCCTAGGTAAGTTCAACTTCCCCAAGAAAATTTCTATTTCCTACATTTAATCTCCTAGAATAAAAAATCAACCAAACATATTTTTAAAATTCCCGTCAATTGGAATTCCCGGGAATTCAATTCCCATGAAGTAATTTCCCGGGAATTTCAATTCCCACATTGAACCAAACGAACCGTCAGAGTGATGGCAGGATATTGATAAATCCAAAAATGAAGTACCTAGCAACCCTGGAGAAAAGGACGTTCCAAATCTTTGACAATATCAAACCTATTTACTAAATAGAAAAGAAAAAAAAAAGCTGAATCAATCCAAGAAAACAAAAAATGAGGCGAGCAGCTAGCATAAGCAAAAAAATGTCTCTCTCATGATCTGAAACCAAAACTTACATTCACATACACCGAAACTCAAAACAAAATTACAACTTGCAGCAATTTTTTATTGAGCTTGTTGTAGATCCATCTGTGAAAGAAGATTCATTGTCGCCTCAACCACTACATAACGCTATATATGCTGCCATTTCTCTTAGACAGACACAGAACACATAACCCACATTGTCATCCATTCGTCTGTCTATCTATCTCGACGATATGGTGTGGAGCGAAAGACGAATGGAATTGCGCATCGCCACCATCCTCTCCCTGCTTTCTCTGCTTCCTTCCATCTCCGGTATGCCCCTTTCTTCATCCAAATTAGTATCGAATGGAGTCACAAATGTTTATGTTGTTGTAATCTTTCATGATCTTACTAACTGACTGAGTTTCAGGTGCTGAAATTGGGGTGAACTATGGCACATTGGGCAACAATTTACCCTCTGCAACCAATTCAATTGATCTCATCAAGAGCGTCAATGGTAGCGGCGTAAAGATCTATAGCGCCGACCCTGAAATCCTCAAAGCCTTGAATGGCACTCACCTTCAGGTCTCAGTCATGGTTCCTAACAATCTCATTGTCAGCATGTCCTCCAACCAATCAATGGCTGATGACTGGGTCCGAACTAATGTCCTTCCTTACTACCCTCACACCCACATTCGGTACCTTCTAGTCGGAAACGAGATCCTCAGTTTCATGGATGATGCTAGTAGACCCACATGGTTCAGCCTTGTCCCTGCCATGAGAAGGATCAAGTTTGCGCTCCGAACCTTGAATATCACCAAGATCAAAGTGAGCACTGCCATGGCCATGGATGTTCTCGAAAGCTCCTTCCCGCCATCTAATGGCACCTTTAGATCCGACATTGCCCTCTCCGTAGTGAAGCCCATGTTGCGGTTTCTCAACAAGACCAAATCCTTCTACTTTGTCGATTGCTATCCATACTTTGCTTGGTCACAAAACTACCCCAACATCAACTTAGACTATGCCCTTTTCAATGGAGGGTCTAACTACACTGACCCGGTTAGTGGCTTGACCTACACCAATCTGCTTGACCAAATGCTTGATGCTGTTGTTTTCGCTATGAGGAAGCTCGGTGTTGGTGATGTCAAGCTCTTCATCAGCGAAACTGGGTGGCCTAATAGCTGTGATGTCGAGCAAATCGGAGGGAATGCTCACAATGCTGCAACTTACAATAGGAATCTAGTCCAAAGGCTCACCACAAAACCCCCAATTGGCATACCTACACGACCCGGGGAGCCATTGCCCGCTTTCATATTTTCCTTGTACAACGAAAACCAAAAGCCGGGGCAAGGAACAGAGCGGCATTGGGGTATTTTTTACCCCAATGGTACGAATGTGTATCCTATTGATCTCTCCGGTAACACCCCACCTTCAAGCTACCCGGCTATACCGAAAGGGACTAACAATGCACCATACAAGGGGAAAGCATGGTGCGTTGTGGCTGCAGGGGCCAACATGACGGAACTTGGATCGGCTATGTCATATGCTTGTTCCCAAGGTGCTGGGACTTGCGACGCTATCCAGCCAGGGAAGGAATGTTTTAGTCCGAACCAGCTGGTTTCGCACGCGAGCTATGCTTTTAGTTCGTACTGGGCGAAGTTTAGAAGCCAAGGCGGAACGTGTGTCTTCAGTGGACTCGCTGTGGAAACCAGCAGTGATCCAAGTAAGTGACTTTGAGTTGTTGTCAAAGTGTTTTACTGATGCATATATAGCACTAATTAAGCATTACTCAGTGTTTGTTTCTTCTTCTTTGATTTCAGGCAGCGGTTCCTGCAATTACCCGAGTGTAACTCTTTCTTAGATGTTGACGATCACGGAGTACGTTGTTCAATTCGTTGTTCTCCCTTAGCCATCGTTCTTACCCCGGAGCAACCAAGATCTAGTAATGGTTGATTAGGGGTGAGCTGATCGATCTATGGCTTGTTGAAATGTTAATTCAATTTTTTTTTATTTTTTTTGTTGAATTAGAGGTGCCCGTTAACATGTTTTCCATTTATGTAACAACAAAAGGTACAATGTGTTTGTGGTAACCATTCTCCCTTGGGAGGTTAGTATTTTTTTTTTTTAATATTTGGTCAGAAATGTAGATTGAACTCTTAGTTATAAGACGGATCGGATGTGATTGAAGGATGCAAATCTCTTTACAAAACCCTTGACAAGTCGTTAAGTATGTGCATCTTAATAGTAATAATAAAAACCCGACCTGGGAACAATATGACCCTTACATTGTCACAGAGCGGAAGCAATATATAAAACCCGACCTGGGAACTAAAAGCATAGTTTGCAATATTAAACAACATAATTTCCCTCACGATAGATGTGTCGGAACAATAGTATAATACTTCACTGTGTAATGACATAAAACTACTAATACAATTGATGAAGCCACCAGAAGATGTGTAAATCAAAGAACACAAACAAAGTATGGTGCCATTGGGGATTGATATAAAGCACCGCAATCGATGCTATGAAGAAAATGGTATACCACATACCAAGGCTCCATAAGAGAACTTCCCAATCAAACTCTTCATCCAATGTTTCATTGTTTTCATTGGAATCGGGGGTAACTGGAGGCACGTTATTGCAACTTCTTCCTTGTGGATAACCGCAAAGAAGAGCATTTCCTCTGTAGTTGCTGATGTCAAAAGTTCCAAACTGTCCACTTGTAGGAGGCTTTCCACTTAGATTATTGTAAGACACATTGAAGATCTCTAGGAAGTTGAGAGCGCCCAGCTGAGAAGGGATTGTTCCGCTCAAGTTATTGCAAGAAAAGTCTAAACTTTCAATGTTCTTGAGCTTGGAGAAGCTACTCGAGATCGATCCAGATAAGTGGTTGTGTGACAGATTCAAGGCACGCATTCCTATCAAATCCCCCAACTCCCAAGGAATGTGGCCGGTAAGTTGGTTACATGACAAATCTAATCCCGACATATTCATGAATGTTGAACCCACATAAAAGTAGTTTCTATCCTTGGTTTTGAACCCCAGTTGTTCCTGATAGTATCCTTCATCTGTGCCATTAGTACCAAATGACATGTTCTTGAAGCAAGCTGGAATTTGGCCAGAAATCCCATTATTAGACAAATCAACAATATTTAGATGTTGTAGATGGCACAATTGGCTTGGAATTTCGCCTTGTAGCAAGTTGCCTCCAAGTAGAAAGACTCGGAGATTATGTAGTTGATCAATCCATAATGGAATTCTACCTAAAAAACGATTGTAACTTAGATCAAGAATCTCCAAATTTGATCCATTCGATAGTGCATATGGCACTTGTCCAAATAACTTATTGTTGTGCAAATGCAGGTAGCTCATTCCTGAAAGGTTAGAGAAGCATGAAGGTATCCCTCCCTTTAGTTCGTTTGCCGACAAATCCATAAAGGTAAGAGATGTTAGCTCGCAAACCTCATTTGGAACATTGCCATGTAATTGATTTCCTTCCATTGACAAAATCTCCAGCTCTGTTAACCCACCAATCCATTTCGGGATCTTACCAAACACATTGTTGTTGGATATATCCAAGCAACTTAATCCAGTGTTGGTAAAAATTACTCCCTCTGGGATCCCATTGAAATGATTGTTATCCAAGAACAACCACATCAACAACGTTAAGTTCACATTGATTTTGGGAATCACATCTCCAAGGAGATGGTTGTTTGATAGGTTTATGATAGTTAATGAGCCGCTACCGATGAACAAACTTTGTGGAACCTCACCCGAAAAGTAATTGCTAGATAGATCCAGATTCTCCAATGCGGTCATGTTGCCTATTGAATTAGGAATCCTGCCTTGTAATTGATTTTGAGATGCATTTAACCGTTGGAGATTTGGAAGGATCAAGCCAATATTTTCTTGGAGAGTACCATTTAACATGTTTTCGGACACATATAAGTAAGCCAAGGAAAAGTTTTGATGATCATCGGGGAATTCAAGACTCCCTGTGAGGGAATTCTGGTCAAGATAGAGATACTGAAGTTGAATGTTGTTTCGCAGTAACCAAGTCGGAAATGATCCAACAAAGCCGTTGCCAACCAATTCGACATTGTATAAATTATGTTGATTGGAGAGGAGCTTTACTGGAAACCTGCTAAGATTGCAGTAGTTTAATTGAAGGTACCTCAATTGAAAAGGGGGTATCCAATGGATGTCTTCACCATCTTGTACCAAATCATTTTTTGAAAGAATAAGATGAGTAAGGGTAGGAGTGTTTGAGAAGGAATGACTGGAGATGGGCTCAAAGGAGTTGTCATTAATGTCGATGTGCACTAGAGATTTCAGATTTGAGAGGATTGAAGTTATATTTCCAGTTAGATGATTATGTGACACATCAAGAACTCGGAGGGAGGTGATGTTGCCAATACATTCTGGGAGGTGGCCGCTGAATTGATTGGAGTCGAGATGCAGCTGCAGCAGGCTTCTTGACTCGCATAGGCCTACAAAATTAATCATTAACTTTAAAAGAAAATTAGGCATTAATTCTTCCAAAAGTAAAAAACGAATTTATCGAGATCGGCACATTTCATCTCCTATATGAATTGAAAATTGAAATCAATTCCAATATGTCAACAGTCAACGGTAAGGCTATATGCACCGGGAACAAGTACTATATACACTCATACGAATGAATTCTAGATATATTTGAACCTCAATATAACATGTGTCAAGCATTAAATATGTATAACATTAAATAAAAGTAACGAAAATCCGTTTAATATAATTAATAGATTATATATCAATTCATGTTTTTTTTTTAAACACAAGCTTAAATTTTGAAAAATAAAATTATATATATATAGACGGATCCGTCCATTGTTTTTTATTTTAAAAATTTAACATGAACGGTGAAGGAATTGTGTCCTTTAATTAAATGTGCAATGACTAAATATGGAATAGGACAATTGATAGAGATATTCAATCCGATTATTTTAGGAGTCGTAGTGCTTTGCTAGAAGCCAACTACGGTTAATGGGGTTGAACGGTTCAAGTCCATAACTATTATAAACGGGTCCTATGAGGTCACACACTTTGAGTTGACGGACTAGATTAACAGGGTTGATGGTGGATTAGTAATATATATATACATGTATGTTATATATTATTAATAATAGATATTATTTATTTAAGAAATAAATATTTAGTTGAATTAATTAGAGAAGTACGTTACAAAAGGCATGTAAGTGTTCATTGTTGTTGGTCTTCTTCTAATTAAAAGCTAATCTCTATTAAAGATCCACAAAGGAGTTACAATTAGACAATTAATTTGGGGTTACACATACCGGCCACGTTTGGCTCTTGGTTAACTCATAATTAATTGATCCAATTTTCTCCTAATTAAAAGGTTGCTAATGGCTATGCAATTAAAAAGGTGATAAGACAAAAAGGAGTTTGGGTCTTGTGTTTGCCGTATATATGCAAAAGGGTAAAATGCAAGCAGTTGCCATTTTTTGAGTTTTGCCAAGTGCATATACGAAGCCGGTAGTAGCCAAAAGAAAAGAAAATCAAGTGTTGATTTTGGAAGCCAGTAACCACAATTATCATCATCCGAAGCAATTTGATTGCTAGCCTTTCGATCTTCGTCCTAGCAGTCGAAGACAAAGGAGATCTAGATCGGGCTCGTGTGGACCAATTAGAGGAGCAACACGTGGGGCTCTCATTCTCTTCCGAATCCTCCCCGTTCAGATCCGGTTCACACATCAAAAGGTATTCTCTAAACAATGATTGATCTATCAATATGCATGAAGATCCTTGAATTAGATGTTTAGATTTGATCTGAAATTCCGCTAAACGCATCTAATAAACCTTCAATTGGTATCAGAGCGATCTTGCATAAATTGATACGATCAATAGATTAATTGTTAATTTTTGATGCGGATCTTGATTTAAATTGACGGTAAATTATATATGGATAAAATGTAAAATTGAAATGGAGATTTTGATGAATTGAGAGATGAAATTGTATGAATTGACATGGAAATAGAATACCACCGATCCGAGTTGGATTCGATCCGAATCGGTGATGGAATCGAAACGGTGGAACCTTCAAACGGATGTTGGATCCATTTGTGCCATTTTTCAAAATCGAACCAATTTATGATCCATGTGTGTTTTTTTTAACATCAGTCTAACATGTGTTAATCATTAAATATGTCTGACATTAAAAAAAAGTAATGAGGATCCGTTTAATATAATTCACGGATTATAGATCAATTCATGTGTTTTTTTTTAAAACAAGATTAAATTTTAAAAAATTTATATATATATAGGGAAGCTTTAAAATGTAAAATATCCTTAACGTGTAAAATTTGATTAACGTGTAAAATTTTCAAATCAACACAACACATACGCGCGCAACCCCGAGCCCTCGGACTCCCGCACCCGCACCCACCTCGAGCCACCTCCGGCCACCAGCGACCAGCCGCCCTCGAGCCCACCCCCGGTGCGCAACCCCCGAGCCATGGACTGGCTTGGTTCGAGCCCAGACGCGCCCCTTCATCGCAGCAGCGTCGAGCCACCAGCAGTTCGGTTTTCGGCCTCCCACGCCACCCACGAGCCACCTCCGCCCACCAGCCCCGACCAGTTCGAACCCCCTCCCTCAGGCGCACCCCCCGAGCCCGGAACCGCCTTGGTTCGTGCCCAGCCGAGCCCACACCGAGCCATCTTCCCCCACAACGCTAAATCGGTACTTTTGGCTCGGAATACCTTCGAAATCCCGATTTTTGTCCTTGTTTCCACTCGAATTTGGTATGATTTCTAACTCTAAACTTGTTTATTACAGTTATTTGGATTGTTTGAATGATTTAGGTTGAGATTGAAAACCTAGGGTTTGATTTAGGAGCGGAATTTGGGGCTTTTTGATAAAAGTCAAATTGATTGAAATTGATGATATGGTTGTGTTGTTGGGTTGATTTTGAGCTAATTTCATGTTCATATCATTGTCAAATTGTTTATGGATCATGAGCTAATTGAATTTTAGAATTTTAGGTTGCGATATGTTTTAGAATTTGGGGCTTTTTTCCAAAAGCCAAATTGATTGAAATTGATTATATGGTTGTGTTGTTGGGTTGATTTTGAGCTAATTTCATGTTCATAACATTGTCAAATTGTTTATAGATCATTAGCTAATTGGATTTTAGAATTTTATAATGCGATATGATTTGGAATTTGGGGCTTTTTTTCCCAAAAGCCAAATTGATTGAAATTGATGATATGGTTGTGTTGGTGGGTTGATTTTGAGCTAATTTCATGTTCATAGCATTGTCAAATTGTTTGTGAATCATGAGCTAATTGAATTTTAGGATTTTATTGCAATATGTTTTAGGTCGATTAGTTTCTTCTATTTTAGCATAAAAATCATAATTTAGCCTATTAGCTCAATTGGTAGAGAAATGTGCGTTTGCACAAAAGATGTGGGTTCAAATCCCACATAGGTTACATAATAGACAAAAGCGCAACAATCGCAAATTGTTAATCATGCACATTATAATCTAACTTATGCACTTTTTAACCTTAATTATGCACATTTTAATCTTATTTATGCACTTGAATTTTAAAAGCGTATACGTAAAAAAATCGATTTCAAACTTACATCTATCAACCTAAATTATTCGAGAGGTGAACCCAAACTCTCAAAAGTAAAAAAAACAAAACAAAATTAAAACATCGATTTCAAAAGCACATCTTTTGTCTTATTAATGCACATTATGATCTTACATTTGCACAATTGTATTCTTAATCTGCACAATTGTATCTTACTTTTGCACAATTGTAGTTTAAATTTGCACAATTGTATCCTACTTTAAATTTGCACAATTACAGTTGCACAAATGCACTTTACAGTTGCACAAATGCACTTCACAGTTGCACAAATGCACTCCACAGTTCCACAAATGCACTTCACAGTTGCACAAAAGGTATCGAAAACGGGAAAAAGTGCATGTACCCATAAAATTAGACATATTTACCAATTTACCCATAAATTAAACATATTTCAATTATAAATTTTTATAATTGAAATAGACACATTTACCTATTTACCCCATAATGAATTATTTGTCTGCACAAAATAAACTTATATTTGCACAATAAGATGTTATATGTGCACAAAAGCAATTTATACTTGCACAGCAGAAAGTGTTACCACGAAAAAAAAAATTCTGGGCAAAAAATAAAAAAATTAAAAAAAACGGGTCCGAGAAGGGGGGCAAGGGGGGGCACACGCATGGCCAAGGGGGGCAGATATTCTACTAATAAAATTAGGCCCATTAGTAATTAAATTAGGCTCATTAGCAAATTTTACACAATAAGCATATTTTACACTTTAAGGACTTTTTACATTTGAAGTAAACCCTATATATATATATATATATATATATATATATATATATATATATATATATATATATATATATATATATATATATATATATTATGTATATACACACACGGATGGATCCGTCCTTTGTTTTTTTATTTTAAAATTTTAACACGAACGGATCATGGATTCATTTGGATAATTTTTCAAAATTGAACGGACTTATGATCCATTTGTGTTTTGTTTTTTTCAAATTTTTTTAATGATTATTAAAAATGTGTCAAATTTTAGGGCAAACAGATCTACAATCCTTTTTATCTGAGTGCATACAACACCTTATCTTGGTGCACAGAGCAACACCCGTAGTAAATTAAACAGAAGATGTAAGAGCAAAAAATTTCAACATAATTGAAGCTCCTCTTGGAAGCACTTACTAACTAAAGTAACTAGTTTTTGGGAAATGAAAAAGCTGAGAAAACAACTATATATCCAAATTACGAACATAGAATTAGAGTGATACGGATTGATCAGCTTATGAATCTGAATTTGGTGGATCTTACCGTGAGGTGTAACCGTTCCAATTATATTATTGTTTCCCAAGTCCAGAACTTGCAACTTGTTTAGGCTCGGTAACACTACAAATTAATTCATGGAAACAGATTAAAATTGAATTGTACGATATAAAGAAAAATTGCTTGCAGGAATAATAAATTAACTGCACAGGAATATAATTAGCAAGTGTACACTCACCTTGAAAGCCAGCAACCAAACTTCCAATGGTGTTCCACGGCAAGCTGAGGCTAATAAGCTGTTGAAGAGGCCGGAAAATGGTCAAGTTAAGAGGCCAAGGCTGCTGATCAAAGGGCATGGTGGAGTTGAGGTAGAGTCGGATCACGTGTCCTGTGGAGGGATCGCACGTGATCTTCTCCCAAAGGCAACAATCAAGAGGAGGAGTTTGAGCCCATGAAGGCAAGAGATCACCTTGTTGGTATGAGGAGGAATTCAGCATAGAGTTGAAATAAGACTTGATTTGGAGCAAAGCTGCCTTCTCTTCTTGCAAGCAACAATTTATGGATTCAAAGTTGGGCAAGAGTAGCAACAATGCTAATGCTACATAGAATGAGGATTTCTTCATCATCATGGGATTGAACATTATAACTCCCAAGTCCCAATTGTACTATGGCTGAATCCAGATCCAACCTTCACCAGAGGATGAAGTTCTATTTATAGAAAAATTGATTCCACAAAGTTATCCACCATAATATTTTATCCATTTTTTAGGTATTTGTTTCAACTGTTAGTGGATTTTCCTCAAAATTTGTTAGTGGATGGTTTTTTTCCAAATTTTATTTATTACTCCTTCACCAAATACTACGCAAGTTACATATAAATTAACATTTGGTAAATTATTTATGATTTGAAGAAAAAAAAACCAACACTAAAAAATAGTTTACAAAAATTATGTTTATGATATACTCTCCGTTAATTAAAATTTATCATTTTACAAATCTACAAATTTATTAAGAAAACAAATAAAAATACGCTTACACTTCTAATAATTACTTTACTTTTTTACTTTCTAAAAAACTACACCTAACAACTATCTAATCATTACAAGGACCATTTCGTAAAGTAGATAACAAAATATCTAAAATGATAAGTTTTTCTTAACAAAATTTACTTCCTATAATGACAAGTTTTAATTAACGGAGAGAGTATACTTGTATTAATATATTTATAAATTTTTATTAAGAAAAATCAACACTTGGACTATTCAAAATCACTAATTTAAAAGATTTGTAAATCTTATAGTGGAATCCTTGTAGACGGTGCAGTCAATAAATCAATCATGTACGTGCAACAAAATTTCCACAAAATTTCAAAATGCTTGACCAATAAAAGTCATAGTCGTTCCGTTCATATACAGATCTACGTACTGCCCCTGGTCAGGTTCAATCTAGCTAGAGCTATAGTCGATGGAGTCAACGATTAGTGTTAAACTTCGAGAATTTTCGATTGGATGGTAAGAAATGAGAGTCTTGTTGGAATAATTTTATTTTTAGGTTAAAAAATGGAGATTTATTTTCTACCACATGAGCTTCGATAATCTTCCTTTATATTTTAGTATTTGATTGATCCTTCTTACCTACCTTCTCCGTTCAAAAATAAACGATGTTTTAGAGATATACACAAAAATTAAGAAACGTCACTTCCACATTTAAATATTCCATCAAATAACTCTTACTTCCCCATCACATTTATTATGCACAAATGTGATTGGTTAAACAAAAAAAAAGTACAAATTATATTATTATTTTAGTGCAAAAGTAAAAAAAAAAAATGAAATTATTACTTCTAAAACATCAAATATTATTGAACAAATTTCACATCCTAAAACATCAAATATTTCCGATCGGAGGGAATATATGGAAAAAGTTTTTCTTGCTGCAAACACACCTCAATATAGTCTATTAACACTTAAAATGAGCAAAATATCTCAATCTTTTTAAGTTAACCTATATATGCGCGCACACACTAGGGAAGGTCCCTTTATGTGTACGTAAAATACATTAATACAACAGAAAATACTACTCCCTCCGTTCGGAAATATAAGTCCATTGACTTTTTGGTACACTTTTTAATGAGTTAAAAACTATATAAAATAATATTTTTTTTATTAATTTTTTTACATAACTATATACTTATTAGTAATATATATAAGACTATGTAAAAACTTTAATGAAAAAAATATTATTTTATACTCCTTAAAAAGCTGACAACCTTTGCAAAAAAATATTATTTTATACTCCGTTTGGAGCATAGTTTTTAACTCCTTAAAAAGCGTGTCGAAAAGTCAATGGACTTATATTTCCAAACGGAGGTAGTATTGAATATACCAAAAGCTGACAACCTTTGCAAAAATAACATCCTCCTTAAAAAATTTGCAAAACTAGCCAGTTCCCCTAACTGCTCCCCGTAATGATGGCAGAGAAGAGAGGGGGTGCAAGGAAAGAGATAGAAGACCTACAAGTAGACCTGTCAAAACACAACCCGACCCGACCCGACCGCTCGGAAAATTTTCAACCCGAACCCGGAAATTTTGACCCGGAAATTTTTTCGACCCAAACCCGAAAAACCGGAAATTTTCCGGGTCATCAGGGTTTCGACCCGGTGACCCGATTGACCCGGTAATTTTGACCCGATTTTACCCGATTGACCTGGTGACCCGGTTGATTTTTAATTAAATATAATTAATTTTTTTATATATAATTAAAATTTATTGCAAAATTGTTAAATCATGATTTTTTTAATTTAAAATGGAAAAAATTGACAAACCCGAAATCGACCCGAAATGACCCGAAACCCGGTCAAACCCGGGTTCTAGTCAACCCGGAAATACCCGGGACCCGTTTTACCCGAGACCCGAAGTGACCCGACCCGAGCCCGACCCGAATGACCCGTTTGACAGGTCTACCTACAAGTGGTGACAGAGGAGAGAGAGAGAGAGAGATGGGAAACAGTGGCGGATCTAGGAACTTTCCAAAGGGAGGGCTAAAAAAAATTTGAATTTTTTTTTGTCACATATATGTATATATGAAAAATATTTTTATATAAATATATTAGAAAAAAATATTAAATTTTTTATTTAAGTTGTCATTTTATAGGAAAATAAAAAATTATAAAAAAAATGAGATTTTTTTTAAATTTATATATAGGATAAATGTTTTTTTTTTAAATATATTGGAGAAATATTTAAATTAAATTGTCATTTTATAGGAAAATAAAAAATTATAAAAAAAATGAGATTTTTTTTTAAATTTATATGTAGGCTAAATGTTTTTTTTTAAATATATTGGAGAAATATTTAAATTTGTTATTTAATTAGGCATTTTTAGTTGAAGAAAACTAAGAGGAACATAAATATATTAGAAAAAAATTTAAATTTGTGATTTAAATAGTCATTTTTTATAGGAAAAACAAAAATTAGAAAAAAAAAAGAGATTTTTTTATATTTATATGTAGGATACAATGTTTTTGTTTAAATATATTGGAGAAATTTTAAATTAGTTATTTAATTATGCATTTTTAGTTGAAGAAAACTAAGAGAAACAAAAATTATTATAAAAAAAGGCTAAAGGGATTTGAACTCATGAACTATGTTTTTCTTCCGAGCTAAGGGGGGGTTCAGCCAAAATAACTGGCACATAAATTTTATTTGGCACGTAAGTTTGAACTTAGGTGCATTTCTGAGTCTCTGTCATTTATGGTACGCGTGTATTGGAAATGAATTACATCCCTCCTTCTTCGTGTGGGGAAAGTACGTCAACTCCAACTCGTAGCGGGAGGCGTCCACCCTGAACTTGTCCGTGATCATACTCCTCACCTCCCCAAACTGCAAGGTCTCTTCTATCTACAATGCTCTATGCGAATTTCGCCCTTCGAACTCCCAACCACCTCGTCGATGTTCCCATCGGCCATCGGACAGTGAGAAAGATCAGCCCTTTATCCCATGCAAATGTAAAAGGAGAACACGGTCTTATCATTTTCAGTGGGGTGGAAGGGGGGGGGGGGGGGGGGAGGAAGTGAAGAGGATAAGGAGTAGTGATGGCCATAAAATAAATATCGCAAGCTTTCTTACCCTTTGCGTGGCACGTAATAATCAGGTGTTGTCTCGTGTTTCCTATTGTCTAGCATATAACTGCTAACTTTCAGCGCTCCTAACTTCGTAGCTTTGGAGAAGTAGGCGTCGTCCTCTCGATATCGCTTGTGATGAATCCGATTTTATTTTTCACCGACAATGCGATCCGAATCGAACGCTTCCACGTACTCTTCGAAGTTCTTTCCGTCTAATGTCGGGGTGACGAGGACCATTCCGGGATGATTACTGGGATGCAAGTAGTATGGATCCTTGATGCGGTTTTCGTCTCCAACCACCGAAAGAACAAGAAAAAAAGGTCTAAGAAAGCTTGAATAGAGAAGGAAGATGTATTTCGATTTTTTGTGAAAAAACAGAAATACTAGTTCAAAACGTAAACAATTTCTCTGATACCATGTTGGAATGGATAATAGAAGAAACAAAATGAAGAAGTTACAAATCTGAAGGTAGAGGAATGAGGAGTTCAGGCGAGAAGAGAGCAACGCGTTCTTTCATTGTCTTCTAAAAAAAAAGATACATGCCTATTTATTTAAAAGATTTTTATACAAAAGACTTGGGTTGGGTCTAGCCCAATACAGAAAACAGACAATCGGCCCATATGCTAACAAGTTGTGCTTGCTAATGCCATCCAATTAGAGCTGTCAATCGGATCATTCCGGTCGGGTCATTTCGGGTTTCGGGTAAAACGGGTTTTAGGTAAACGGGTCTTGGGTAGATCCGGGTTAACTCAAGATCGGGTTTGACCCGGTTTCGGGTCAAATCGGATCAATTTCGGGTTTGTCAAATTTTTTAAATACAAATTCGTATTGACTTTATAAATTAATTAATTAATTTTAATAACATATAATTATAAATTAATTAGTTTTAATAATATATAATTATAAATTAATTAATTTTATTGATATATTAATTACTAAACTTCCCATAATATGACTTTGAGATTTTCTTGGCTTTTTATTAATTAGTAAAAGTATAGTTTTAACAAATCGGGCGGGTCAGTCGGGTCACCCGGTCAAAACCCATTTGATCCAGAAAAATATCGGGTTTTCGGGTTCGGGTCCAAAAAAATTTCCGGGTCAAAATTTTTGGATCTTGACCCAAAAAAATCCGGGCAATCAGGTCGGGTTTTCGGGTCAGGTTATGTTTTGACAGCAGCCTAGTTCTTGTTGGACATTGAATGGAATCTCTCTTTGAGTGTTGGAGTTGGAACATAATCTGTCTCTTTGAATAGGTCTTGACAATTTTGAATTTTAAGTTAATTGTGATTTGGTTTTTGGGGCCACTCAGTTTATGTCCCAAAAAAAAACCGAAAACCGAACATCCGGTTCCGGGTCGAGTTACGGTCTTACCTCCCCAAAAATAAAATCGAGTTGTCAGTTTCAGCATGAACCGCGTTTAACTCGGTTCAATTCATGCTAATTCGGCCCATTTGAGCAACCATATTCAAAATGCAATCCCAAATGACATCTTGAAGCTTGAGAAATATTTAAGAGTCTGGTAAGGATGTGTCCTAATCACGAACTATTTAAGATAAATTTTCTTCAATTTTTTTTAAGGAATCGAAAATAACTCTAGGGGAATTATCGATTCATCATTTGGAAGTAGTTTTATAAATATGTCTATCGATCAAGCTTGATATTTAGTTGAAAGAACGATTCTACATGTTTAGATATATTCCGATTCACAAACTCTTAGTCAGGGGAAGAATATCAATAACCTGACCCTCGGAGTTCCTGATGACCCCCCTCCCCCCACTTGGCACATGTCAGTGGAATTAATCGAGTCATCTACATTAATTTTGAGGATAACTCTTTGTGATTTGTTTCATTTAGATTTTTACCTTTTTTTAACATTTTCATTTGTCATGTTCCAATTTGTAATATTAAATAGTTTTTTGAACCATAGATGCTATAGGTTTTAATTTTTTATTGTTAAAAATGACTCACTTTCTGGTTTCCCATATGGTTTGCCAAATGAAATAAATATCTTTGAAGTGAGAATTTTCATGTCTAAACAACATAATATCTTCTACCTTTAGATTTCTTCCTTTTAAGCTTAGAAATGATTTTCCTACCAATTGTTTATAACACGAGATCACTCTCTTGGTGATTCGACAATCCATGAATAGATGATGAGTATCCTTATCAGTGTTCTAAAATTCGGCCTTGGCGGGCGCGGGACGGGCCATGGCGGCCTTGGCGGGCGCGAGACGGGCCATGGCGGCCTTAGAGGGGCGGGACGGCCATGGCGGTCTGGGCGGAATTAAAAAAAATCATGTTTATTGCCTTCGTTAATCAGTTGTTCGCCTCTTCGACTTCTTTGCTCTCGCCTCTCTACCATCTCGCATCAGCATCACCATCGCCGACTTTCCTTTTCCATCAGCGCCGTCTCGGCTCTCATCATATCTCCGATTCGGTCACGCCACGATGGTCGCCGGTTGTCGCCTATCACCTTGTCAGTAAGTCTCTCTCGTGAAGTTGTGACCCGTCTCGTGAGTCTCTGTCTCTGTCTAATGCTAATTGTGCGATCTGGTGGATTGGATTGGGGTTGTAATTAGGTTTAATTTTGTTTGAAGTTGTTTGTTTGTAATTGTGATCGACTATCAGAACATCGGTTTGTTTGTTATTGTGCCGTCTGGTGGATTGTCCTGGTGTTGTGTGTAATTACTAATTAACTAATTAGTCTAATTGTGTTACTCTCTTACTGTTTGAAGCCTAGGTGAACTATGTGTCAATCTGATTAATGGTGTTGTTTAATTGATTTGTGTTATGTTGTTTATATTTGTGTAGATTTCATGAATGCCTTTTGTCAATGACTTATAACGTCGAATTTGCGAGTGATACTTAGATTTGGGTCGGATAACGTTAAAATGGTCATGACTTAGTCACTTAACTTTCATTTGTATTATATTTTGTTAATGTAGTGATGGTAAACATTGTGGAAATGAATAATTATTACATCATTTGTATTCTAATCGTAGTTTAAGGGCTAAATATTAGAAAATATTATCAAAACGTTTTGTCCGTCAAGAATCCGACAATAAGGCCGCCGAACCGTCTTGGCGCTTGGCGGTACCTCACCGCCGAGCATCCGCCGAGCGTTTTTTAGAACATTGATCCTTATCATCATAATCACATAGCCAACACTGAGATGGATCATATTAATGTATTTATTTAGTCTATCCTTTGTTGATAATCCATCAATTACTATTTTTCATATCAGATTCTTTAATTTAGGTAGTATTCTTAGTTTTCAAATCCAGCTGTAATCAGTATCACATTGCTACCTTTAACTTGTTATTTTGTTGGTGGATTTAGTAGTGAATTTTCCATTGGGGGATGAACCCATTGTTTACTTAGTGAAACATAAACGTGCACATATTAAACCAATACAAAGGAATCTATAACCATGAAATCTTCACCAACTCCGACAGCAAAATCAAACCTCGTGTCTTTTCTGAAAAATACTACTCCGTAGTATTATATATCCACCACTTGAAGTATTTTAAGGGCTACCATCTGGGAAACAAGTTTCAGATACACAAATCGAAGAGCCATTCATTAACAAATTAATTATATTTCCAGGTTTGTGTGAAATACTTCCCCGCAGTATTAAAACCTCATACCATCCTAGTCTTCTTCCATCACAATCGCACACACTCTCTTGCGCGCCGAGTTCAGCAGCTTAGCTCATTACCAGCTGATGGATACACACTTGAAAATCTGCATTCCCACCCTCCTCCTTCTTTCTCTTCTCATCTCCATCTCTGGAGACTTCGGTAATCTAATTGATTATTTTTAATCTTTATGATTACTGACAATAATATTAGCTTAAACTTTTGTGTTAGAACGTCGTATAATAACAAACTATTTGTTTGGTTTTTTGTTTGAGGTTTCAGGTGGTGAGTACTCTGCCAACATTGGTGTAAGCTATGGGACATTAGGCAACAACTTACCCTCTCCCTCCAAATCCATTGATCTCATCAAGAGCATCAATGGCAGTCAGGTCAAGATCTATAGTGCCGACCCGGAGATCCTCAAAGCCCTCAAGGGAACTCACATCCATGTCTCTGTCATGGTTCCTAACAATCTCATTGTCAACATGTCCTCTAACCAGTCCATGGCCGATGACTGGGTCCGAACCTTCATCCTTCCATTCTACCGCAACACCCGAATTAGGTACCTTCTTGTAGGAAACGAGATCCTTAGTGATCGAACCAACAAACCCATTTGGTTTGCTCTTGTTCCTGCCATGAAAAGGATCAGATTTGCACTAACAACCTTCCATGTACCTAACATCAAAGTCAGCACTCCCATGGCTATTGATGTCCTTGACAGCGTCTATCCTCCCTCCAATGGCACCTTTAGGTCTGACATTGCTCTCTCTGTTGTGAAGCCCATGTTGCACTTTCTGTACAATACCAAATCATTCTTATTTGTGGATTTGTACACTTACTTCGAGTACACGAAAAACTACCCCAAAATCAGCCTAGATTACGCTCTCCTGAATGGCGGGGCTAAGTTCACTGACCCGGGGAGTGGCTTGAAATACACCAATTTGCTTGATGAAATGCTTGATGCTTTTGTTTTTGCTATGAAGAAGCTGGGTGTTCCTGATATTCGGCTTTTTATCGCTGAAACCGGCTGGCCTAACAGTTGTGATATAGATGAGATTGGTGGGAATGTTCACAATGCTGCAACTTACAACAGAAACTTAGTCAAGAAACTGACAACTAACCCTCCAATTGGCACACCTGCTCGCCCTGGTGTGGCTTTCCCCGCATTGATATTCGCCTTGTTCAATGAAAACCAAAAGGGCGGGCCAGGTACAGAGCGACATTGGGGCATTTTCTACCCGAATGGCGCCAAAGTGTATCCAATTGACTTGTCCGGGAAGACCCCATCTATGGAGTATCCACCCATACCGAAGGGGTCCAACAATGTACCTTACAAGGGGAAGATATGGTGTGTCGTGGCCAGGGGAGCTAATGTCTCAGAGCTAGCATCTGCTGTGTCAAATGCTTGTTCTCAAGGTAATGGCACTTGTGACGCGATCCAGCCTGGGAAAGAATGCTACAGACCGAATCAACTAGCTTTCCACGCGAGCTATGCTTTTAGTTCGTATTGGGCAAAGTTTAGAAGCCAAGGAGCCAAGTGTTTCTTCAATGGACTTGCAGTGCAGACTATTAAGGATCCAAGTAAGTGTCTGTCTCAGTTCATTGGCTTGTCGGCTGCTTTGAATGTCTATTTGATTTAAATTGATTCTTGGTTCTAAATTTGTTGGTGTTTTGCAGGTCATGGTTCCTGCAGGTACCCGAGTGTAAATCTTTCTTGACGATCATCCAGGCGTCCTTGCTACCACCATACAAACCAGGCTTAAAACCATTTGAAGTATTAGTATTGGTTAAATAAACATTGGCATGTTTACTTGGCAAATATGTATTGCCCATAATCAGAATCTTCTTCTTTTCGGTTGTTTCTGTGACGATTTAAGGCACCTTGTGTTTCGACTTACCAATATTTTCTGGTGTATGGCTATGATCTTCTGGAGTTGGGGACTAATCTACTCTTGTGTGGGCATTTTGTTTTAACTGGTCATTTTGTATAAAGTAGACAGATATTCAGTCAGAAGATGGGCTTCCTGTAAACCCAACCTAACAACTCCTTGAGCCATCAGAAACCTCAATTTATAATATAAACAAATTTTCTTTTGTACAAATAATATATTAATTATTAATAGATGAGTTTAGAAATGACCAATTAGTATACAAATTATATCCAATTAAACCGATTTTGATACCAGGGCTAAAATTCATAATAGAGAAAGTGCCCAGAAAAAGAAATCAGAAAAATATTAGAATAATGGTAAGGAGGGAAAATTGTAAGCATTCCTTACAGTTACAGTGACTGGAATCATTTGCTTTGATATAGCTTAAAATTGCTTTGACTGGAAGAATCAATCTGAAACACACGCAGGTAAAATTAGCAAACTTTCTAATTCATATAAACATACAATTTGATACCCTTACATTACAGTTTTTTTTTGTTTATCAACCAGCAGAGCCTAAATTATATTACACAAAAACAACAATTATACACATCATTTCCTCCAATTGAACATTATTATACATATGCACACAACCCATCTAAATCATCAGCTTCCGAAAATGAAACAAGAAAACTTCTACATGTATAATGAGAGAGATCATTTTCTTTAGGCTTGACCAACCGATATTCCACCATATCTACGTGAGCAGTCCGAAACCTTCGAACCAAAAATCTGGTACCCTCTCACTGCCTACGCTGCCTGATTAGTATATCCACAGATCATCACCTATGTTGCCTGATTACTTTGTTGCCTTTGAGGTAGCTTGCTTAATGCTGTATTGATTCGTTCTTCGGTGTTTGTCTTGAGACTGTCATAAAAGTCCAAGATCTCCATTGAGATAGTCTTCACCTGCCAAAATAAGAAGCATCCAAGTTCAAGATGCAGATGCATCATATTAAAGTATGAAACTAGATAATTGATTAAACCCCTGATATTTGCCTCTTATTACGTCTTTTTTCGTAACTTCAGTTAAATCTATGAATTATGCTCAATCTCATGCTATTAAAATGTTGAAACTTGAAAGACGAGAAAAAAGAGCAAGGTCCAGATAATGAAGGCTTACTGCATTCATGTCGACATGTAGCTCTTCAAACCATGTGATGGTGTCCTTCTCTTTTAAGGCACTTGCAATGAATATGCAGGCCAAAGCTATCAAATGTGGAGGATGAACGAGAATAAGATCCATCTTGTACGTATCATTCACTAGTCCCCTGCACAATACAGTTTTTCAAAACCAATCAGGGTCTTTTTTTCTTTTTTTTTCCAGATATTCAATGCCTGGTCGTGTTGTCTCGCATTACTCGTATCATGGTTGATATAACCCTTTGAACTAACAAGGTCTTACCAGGTGAATGGGATACTTTCCTTATCGCCCATACCAGCATCCTGAAGCAATCTGAAAGGGATGAATTTATTAATTTCAGGAACGCAGTATTGCGCATAACAGACCACATGACTATCATGATCTTAGATTCGAATTCTTGGGTCAGAAACAAAGAAGTTACATATTTGAGGCTGGAGTGACACACAAAGGGTCAAAGGCTTAGCAAATTTACTTCTTTCATACAGTTTGTCTTCTGTTCACAAATACAATAAGAGCACAGTTGTGTAATCTGTGTTAAATGTCATGATCAAAATCATGAACGACACAAAGTAATCAGCCTACGATAGTAGTACTTACTCGTTCAGTGAATGGTAAGGATGGAATACAACTAAATAATAGTCAAGAGCTTCCAAAATCTTCATTTCCATTTCAAGAATATCTTTGATCTCATATTTGTACTTCTCATCAGTATCTGAGAATAATTGTGCAATAATGTTAGCAAATTTTTTAATCACGATAATTTTTTTATCAAATAGATCTGAAAAAATAAAGGGATCCAAGGGAATAACAATCACATATTCTCTTCATGTAGTAGTGCACCACTTTAGCCTGAATTGTGCTTTCTTCTGCTTTTGATGCCAAATACAAGCATGTAGGTGCAACGAGACGCGGCTCATACTCAGTCATGCTCTTACTGAAATGATAACCGATGATAGAGAAATCGTTAAGGGCAATATTGAAATTTGCTTCCAATATGATGAAAAGATAGTATATGGGTTAAATACATCAATGATCCCTATCTTTCTTCACCCAGAGATTTAACCCCCTCAACTTAAGTTCATGACAGTTCTGTTAGTTTGTATTTCAGCCATCAACTCACAATGAAACCAACAACTTCATTATTTTAAGACAGAAAAAAAAAATCCCATGCCACTTTTACATCCGAGGTAACTACTTGAATGGATTTATGGATATCATCATCTTCTACAATTTTAAACCATATTGACATTTTCAATATTGAGATACTGAATTCACCAAATTCATTGTTTTCTAATTCCTCCTTGTTTCGGTTCATTTCTGGCAGCATTGTCAGATTTGTAAGTTAATCAAAATCAAGCGAAGTGTTGTTAAACCGAAATTCTTAGAAGTATGATTGTATGAATAATGTTGGCTTAACTTATGAAATGCAGGTGTTTGGTGTGAATTGAGGGGGTACAATCTCTTGGTTGAAGAATGGATTAAGACGCCCTGCATTGAATTTGAGGGGGTGAAACGTGCGAGTTAAGAAAACTTAGGGGTCATTGAAGTGCTTTTGCCATAACATATTCATATCTAGTGTCTAGAGTATCGCATGCTAACATGGACTAAATGCAGAGCAGTTGTTCCTACAGCATTTTGGGGCTTAGAGTAAAGGATTTGAGGTTGGTAGAGGTTGGGCTTTAGGGGGATGGATTGTCAGTGTTGTCGCTATGTCTACTAGGTAAGTGGCTCTGCTTTTTTATGGCTTTAGGTGTTGTGATATGCCTACACCATGTTGTTGTTGTTGTTCTTTGTTAATGGCTAAGATTAAGCAAAACGAATGATAATTTCAAATATAAAACGATATCATATTTTTATATAGTTCGTTCAATAGTTCAAAGCTACATTTTATGTACATTACAGAACAGTTCAATATTAAACACCAACTTAAATTCACTGAAAGAAAATGTTCCGGAGGAAGTATATACCAGATGTAGAGGCGTCGCATATATGTGATTGCAGTAGCTACAACCCTGAAACAGCAAGCAACAGACAGCATATTGAATCAAACAAATCTTAAAATAAAAGAAATTGCAACTTTCCCTGTACACTATTTATCAAAAATGCTACTCTGAAATGAATGGGTCCAGATCTAGTGCAGTTGTAAAAGAAAACTATACCAAAGAGTGTTTCTTAATTAAGAAATTTGTCCATGAAAAAAAAAATCATTGTTTCTTTTTTATATTCAACTACCACTAATTTACTCTGAATTTCCATTTCCATTTTTTTTTTAAAAGGATAGAATTGTTTAACCGGATCAATGCCCGAAATGAATGTCCATTGCCTCTTTTCACACAAGTGCAAATGAAAATGAAACAAAAGAATAAAAGGTCATCATGATTCACAACAATTATATATCCAAGGATAAGGCGTTGTGGTTCGATAGAAAAGGCAAAGCAATCATATGCCAAAGGAAAGGAGATTCGGATATATGCATTTAACCTCACAACCTTGTTCATGTAGACAAATTCTCAGGGTAAGGTTCCAAACTTGAGCAGATTCAACTACAAAAACCAATCAAAAAGTGCATAGATGAAAAGGGGTGAAAATGAGCAACTAACCTTTGCCTAACTTTAACTTGATTGGCCAATTTAGCAATATCTGGAGAAACCAAACAGGAAAAACAGATATGGGTGAGCTGTCACATCAAGCATATTACTGAATGCAATTAAAACCCTAGATACTTGAAGAACACCAAACAACAAAAGAGGACTTTCAGAGTTGGAATTTAGAAATTTTAAACAGAAGCATACAACATGAAATCAAGAAGAGAGAACTCCAACTCAACAGATTGAATACTTTCAGAGTTGACCTTAAATTCCCATTTGAAATGGGACAATATGGTTTGCTCAATGAAACAGATACAGACCCACTATGGGCACAAATTCATGAGAAAATTCCTAAGAACAGCCATTTTTCATGAAGCCTTTAAGGGCAAAGGCTTTCTAATAAATGGAAGACACTGTAAAGCTGACATAAGTTCCCAATTTAAAGAAAGGCGAAAAGAAAAGAAAAACAAAACTAGTACAGTGACCTTACCCCACCCAAAGAAGAAAAACTGATGAAAAAACAAATACTTGGGAAATATAAGGAGTACCCAAACCAGAATTTACACATGAAAGAAGTGATCTTTCTGCCAAAGACATAGGCAAACCCAATTCACCAATCACAGTAGAAAGAGGAAGGAGAGGAGAGGAGAGGAGAGAGAGAGAGAGAGACAATTGGACATATGCATCTTGATGAGCTTGAAATCTTCAACGGTAATCCCACGCTCTCTGTCAGGTGAGTGCACCACATCCGCATCTTCCGGGTCCCGGAGCCGTTTACTGTAAGAGAACCCCAATCAAATCAGCTCAATTTCTCAACAAACCCACAAAAATCGATATGCTAAAAAGGGCGGCTTGCTTACTAGTGGGAGGAATTCCAGAAATTGGCAGCCATTTTGAGGCTTGGAAGAGTTGGAAGCCCGATGAATCTGTCAACGGAACTCAGGGCGAAGTCGGAGAGCACTGATTTCAAAGGGAAAAATAACTTTTCCCCCTCTGAATGGTTGAAAATGAAACACTCCTAAAAAAAACAAAAACAAAAAAGAGCAACAAATACTGGGACTTTTGGGGGGTCTAAATAAAATGATTAAAGTAATCATCAAATTGCACAACACAACTGTGCTAACCACTTGACATAAAGATTCCTTTTTTCTGGAGTCTGGATACCTTTTGTACCTCTCCTAAATCCCAATCCCAACTGTATTGTTATTACTCGAGTTTTTTTTTTTTCTTTTGGGACGTGGGGGGTTTCGAGGTTATCGACTAATCCCCCACGGGTCCGGGCCCTAGCCTGCAAAGGACGCGAACCGGTTTAGCCAGGCGGCAAGCCACCAGACAGGCTCACCCAAGCCAATGAAGGCTTGAGCACCCACTAATACACAAATTGTGTAAGAAGTGGGATTTGAACCCTTGACCTCTTGCAAGGGCCACCTCTCCCTAACCACTAGGGCAAGGGGTCATTGGTTTTGTTATTACTCGAGTTAATTCGATTATATACACCATCCAGGTTTTCTTTTGTTATCAAATCGCCATTTTATTCACTTTGTGCTCATCAGGAATTTTGGGGGGGGGGGGGAATAAAAAAAATTGCTACAAATACATCCTGCTTTATGTTTTAAATCAATTCAATCGAATTCAATCACTCTATAATTGTTGTCTTACTCTGGCGATGGACCCGACCTGGTAGGTCTAGAGGGCCGGACTTAGGCAGAGGGTGAAGCCCACATGAATCGACATGCTCGGCCTGATTTTATATTAATATTATATATAATTATAATTATATAAGTTATATATAGTATTATATATATTATTAACATAATAAAAATATATACATAATTTATATAATTTATAACTATATTACGAGTGTCATACTAATGCTAAGTGTCAACTATTCTCAATCCTGAACGCTCTCATCCATCTTCAAAATGCTCTCTCTCGCATAATCCGTGTCACATGAAAGTATTGGTAAAATATAACGTTGATTTGCATTTGATTTTTTTTACAGTAGGAGAAAAATAGGTGAGCATTACTAAAGTAAGGCGCCACCATGATCATCCGACCGGATGATGTTACAGAGATCCCTAAGAATAGGGAGATTACAAAGAGTACAGTTGTCTCTAGATCTAGCTATGAAGTCTGCTGCTGCCTTGTTAGCTTCTCTGTAGCAGTGTCTAAACTCAATGCTGTCAAAGTTAGCACTAAGATTTTTTATTAGCTCCACTTCCCTTGATATTTCCCATCTGCCATAATACTTATAATTAATTGTCTTGATCACTTCCAGTCAATCTCCTTCGACTATGACTCTCCTTAGACCTCTTGCTATGGCTAAGTTTATACCTGCACAAACTGCGTCAACTTCTGTTTGGATAGCAGATGTAGCTGCCGTTTCCAACTGAAGGATATCAATCACTGAACCATAATGGTCCCTAATAATGACCCCACATGGCATTCGCCTGTGGGTTTTAGCGAGCCATCCATGTTAATTTTGTAGATAGCCCTAGGTGGTTTAGTCCATTTAGAGTTTATTTTCCTTCTAGCACTATAGTTGGCTTGAGGAGATGATTGTTTATTTACAGTTTGTCAGTCCGTACGATCGGACAAAATTCTGCTTGTTAAATTATGAGATGTGGTTGGTTTCTTGTTTCTGAAAACCATGTCATTTCTTAATTCCTAGATTTTTTGCCATATAAAACAGAGTTCTTCCATGTCCTTCTTGTTTTGATTTTTAGTTAGGAGGTCTTTTATATTGTTACAGTGGGTAGGTATTGGTGTCTTATTTTTACCTACCAGTTGCCCGTAGGAGGCAATGATAGCCCTCGTGAACGGACAAGAGATAAAGAGGTGGTCACTGTCTTCATTATTGTTATTGCAGAAGCAACAGCTTGACGGGACCCTATTGAAGTATCCATTTAGTCTATTTTTTTGTGGCAAGGATGTCGGTGATTATTTTCCAAAGAAGATTCTTAACTCTATGGGGGATGTTTTGTTTCCAAATCCATTTGTAATCGTCCGAATGGTTGTTGTTGTTAATCATAATTTGTCTCACCGATTTAGTTGTAAATTGACCATTGGATTTGTATTCCACTGTTTGTTAGTTTTAAGAAGATGGGTTACCTTAAGATCGGGATCAAAGTACTACTGGAAGTTCGCTAAATTTTGATCTGGTACCCAAGGGTCTTTCCAGACATTTATTGATTCACCGTTTCCTATTAGCCATAGTAGTCCCTGGGAGAATCTCTCTCAGAGGTTAAGTGTAACGACCCGAAATTTAAGTACCCGGATTAACCTCCATAAACCTACTTAGAAGGTAAATAAGGTTCGGAATACTAGATTATCGGGGAACGTTATAGAAGAAGTTTGATCTTCTTCCGTGAGCTTTGGATCTTACGACCGAGTACGAGTTATTATTAGGTTCATTTAAGCGGAAGATTTAGTTGTCAAAAGATGGGGATTGCGAACCCCGAAAAGATCGTAAGCCCGTTGGAGGCTTCACCTGTCCTAGACTATCGCGAAAACGTTTCGAACAGAGATAAAAGCGGAAATCATAAATACAACAAAATGCCACGGCCACGCCGGGTCAAAACAATAAAACGTATGAGCAAAAGAGTGCGAATGTCAAGCGCCTCCCTCACTCTAATCGTCCAAAAGGTCTGTCCCGACAACCATCCACATCAGTAAGTCATATCGGGTAAGGGGTACCTGAATCTAAAAACAAGAAATAAATCGGGGTCAATCATCGGAAATATGCACACTCCGTGCCATATAAAGAGGCATACTTAAACTACATGAATGTTAAAATGCAACACATAAGCAAGTGTATAGATATATATATAAATGCGAAATAAACACACAAGGGCCCGTATCATCATCATAATCATCATCATCATCACCGTCATATCATAATATCTTCTCAAACGTACTCATCCTTCTCAAACATACTCATCCTTCTCACACATACTCATTCTTTCTCATCATAAGCCTTTCATCATTTCATTCGTGTTCCATCAAGTATAAGTCATTTATTCAGATTTTGACGGTCGTCCTACCATAGACACATAGCATACATATGAATTATTGGATTACTAAGTTCATCCTACGTCATATTACCAGTTTATATTCCTAACATGTTACTAGGTCGCGTGATGCATGATGACTCTCGATAAGACAAAGAGTATCACATAAATCCATCATGAGTAAGTCCAGGGGACTTACCTGGAGTCCGGAGAATAAGCAAGCAATAAAGTGCACAACCAAGGATCCAATCAACAAGAGCCTATTAATTTCATTAAACTTTCATTAGGTGGTATTCTAATGCATGGTACCCAACCTAATAATCAACATACATCCACATGAGGTTCACGATTCTATAGATTACACAATTTGGTTAAGTGATCCGGACTTAACCAGTTATAATCTATATCGTATTGTCACATAATCGATTTTCTTCTTATCGGATCATAAGCCAAGTTTTTTAACCGAGTCATTATAAACACTGGTTACTAAAATTATAATAACTCTTGATCCAATCGTTGGATCGCCCTAATTTTTAAAGGACAGTTAGATAACATTCCCATGAACATCATATTAACATTTCAGCCGAATCAGACCGTTGGATTGGAAATAAAGTCCAAATTATAGAGGCATATATATCCATTTTGTTTCTTGATGTTTGCTACAAAACGCAACCAAAACACATAGAGGCTCCACTTCCTAAGCCCTTTCCAAGCACACAAGATCTATTCCTAGAGAGAGGGAAGGCGGATGAGGGATTACCTTCGAAGAATCCCACACAAACGGCTCAAGAACACCCTCGGGAGTCCTTCGGAACACCTTTCAAACACCTTGCCATTTTGTCACCAAAATCCCAAAACATGATTTAGATTCTTACTCAAGTTGAAGAAAAGGAGTTATAAAACATGTTGGAACTCAGTTTTGGAAGAAAGTAAGGGTTCTTACCAAGAAATCAAGTCAAACTCTCAAGACCCTTCAAAAACAGTTTTCTCCAGCTTCAAAGATGGACGATTTTGGCTGGGCAAAAGACCTTGGATTTTTGTGTTTGAGATATGTATGGAAAGCTGGGTTCAAGACAGATCCATGGCCACCGAGTTCGCTCAATTTGGATGAGTATGGAGGGAGTTATGCTATTTCTTGTGAAGGCTGTCCAAAATGGACCTAAAATGGAGGAGGAGGGTTTTTCTTTGGGTTTTCAAGGGGAGTGTCGGCTAGGGTTTGTGTGGATGGGTTCCTTGAGCTTCTGGGATCAGTTTATAAAGAGAAGGAGGAGGCAAGGGGATCATTTAGTCAAGCCATCAAGTGGCTAGACATAGGAAACACAAACAAGGTTAGCTAGGCCTAGCTAGGTTAGATGTGGTCATTTTAGTCAATGGGGTGGTTGGGATTTTGTGGCTCTCCTTGAAGCTGGCAGAATTGGGTTTAATAAGGAGGATTTGGTGTTAAAATTACGTAAAGAAAAGTCGTGACAGGTTATGAAAATTACCGAAGTAAACAGATGACAAGGCATTTGCCTCACTAATATTTCTCGGAATTTTATCATACGAACCCCAATAGAGTGGAATTGTAATCCTCTTTCCATATAAAATATGTTATCCAAAAAATTTTAAATTTTTCCGGGTTTTCAAAATCGTCAAAAGAAGGATAATTGATCGAATTATCCCTCGGAAATTAATCAAATCTTAATTAATCATAATTAAAATTTTCAGTCTTTACATTAAGAAGTCTCCCAAATTGCCAAGAAGTATTCTGCGTGGATTTTTCCATTAATCCTTCTTGCTGAAGATATTTTTCTTTTATGACTTTTATCCAAATGTTATCCGGTTCATGAATGATTTTCCATAAGAGTTTCATTTGAAGACTTATGTTCATTTCTTCAGCCAATTTTAGCCCAAGACCACCTTGTTCTTTTTGTTCACAGATCTTATCCCGGCTAATTAAATGGGTGTACTTTTCTGAATGTAGTTTGTTACAGAAGAAGTTCTTTTAAACTTGGTCAATTTTGTTTAAAATTACTTTGGGGAGGAGAAAATTCTGCATCAAATAATTAGTCTTGGAGCTTAAATTTGCTTGGATTAAAGTTGCACGACCAACCTGGGTGAGAGATGAGGCCTTTCATTTCGGTAATTGTTTTTTAAGGCCTTGAACAGCCTCATTAAAGACTTCATTTTTAACTCTTCTTCTGACCAAAGGTATACCTAGATATTTTTCTAGAGTTTTAGATATAGGAATATTCATATCTCGAGCTAAAGAGTTAGCCAGATTTGAGCTAATGTTTCATGAGACTTGCAAAGAGCTCTTGTTGTAGTTTATGGTTAGTCCTGAGAGGTTTGAGAAATTGTTGAAGATGTTTTTGATAGTGTGAAGACTTTTGTGAGAAGCTCTGGAGAAAATAATTGTGTCATCTGCAAAAGTAAGAAAGGGGATGCTGGTACCATTTTTTGTGAGCTTGATTCCAATGAGATCATCATCGTAGCTCGCTTCCTCGATTAATTCTCTGGCTAGGTTCTCCACGACTAAGATAAAGATATAGGGAGCAAGGGGGTCTCCTTGCCTAATTCCCCTTCCTGTTTGAATAGGGTTTCGGGGCAATTGTTCACTAGGACTGAGAAGGTGGTCATAGTAATACAGTTCATGACCCAATTGATCCATTGTGGGGCGAAGCCAAATTTGGTGAGAGTTGCTCTTATATAGTCCCAATTGATTCTATCGTAGGCTTTTTCCATGTCAAGTTTAAGGGTCATCCAGCCTTTTTTTCCTTTTTATTTGTGGAAGTTATGAAAGATTTCATGTGCTATAAGGGTGTTATCCTGGATTGATCTTCCTTCAATAAAGGCACTTTGAAAGGGATTGATTAATTTATTTAAGATTGGTTTGAGCCGGTTAGCTATGATCTTAGTTATGATTTTATACATGGTGTTGCATAGGCTGATAGGCCTATAGTGATTGATATTCAGAGGATTCTCTACCTTGGTGATGAGGGCAATGAAGGTTTGATTGATTTGTGTTAGCATACTACCAGAATGAATGAAAGCTTTCACTTCTTTACATAAGGAAGCTCCAATTATTTTCCAGTATTTGAGATAGAATTCTAGAGAGTAGCCATTAGGGCCAGGCGTCTTGTCCTCGACCATACTACTGATTGTATCTTTGATTTCTTTGTTAGTTGGGAGAGTTAGAAGAGCTGCATTATCAGTGGATGTGATTTGTGGTTGAATGTGCTTAATATGATCACTAGAAATGGGGGTTTTGTTTTGAGCTAAAAATCTATCAGACATTCCTTTGGTAATCTGGCATGTTATTTCTTCATTTTTTGTGAGTTGAGCTCCCTCCTTTGTGATAAAAGTAGCTGTGGAGTTTCTATAATTTTTTATTTTTACAATGGTTTGGTAGTAATTAGTGTTTCTATCTCCTAGTTGAAGGTGTTTAATCTTTGATCTTTTTTCCAAAATTTAACACTATAGTCTAAGAGTGCATTTTTTTTCTTTTCCAATCTAGTTAGTTTTCTAGTATCACTAGGTGACAGGGTACCCCATGGTAGGTGAAGCTATAGTTTCTGAATGTTGATTTCTATTTCCGAGAGCTGTTTTTTAATGTTGTTTTGGTTGTGATTTTTGCACCAACTCTTGATGTTCTTTTTAAGAAGTTTTTGTTTCTGCATGAAAGAGTACGCAAAGGAGCATGTTAGCTTGTTGTTCCAAACCTTGGTGACTATGGATTCAAAGATGGGGTTAGTAGACCAAGCCATCTCAAATCTGAAGGGGGCTCCTTTAAGACATTCAGATGTTCCCAATTGTAGTGTGATGGGGCAGTGGTCAGAGGATGAGAAGGGATGGTGTTGGGTTCGAAGATTTTTAAAGTGAGACATAAGATTTTGGTGAGCAAGAGCCCTATCAAGGCGCTCATATGTATTGTTCGGATTGTTGTTAGAGTTTTTCCTCCAAGTGAAGGAAGAGCCTATATATGGGACAGTTTGGAGGTTAAGCTCTTCTTTGAGTTCTCTGATTCTACGAAAATCTGTGTGAAGATGGGGTGCAACCACCAACCTTTTCTGTGTCATTTTCTATGTCATTTAAGTCTCCTATGAGAAGAATAGCATATGTTTATTGACGACAGTGATGATCTCAAACCAGAAAGTTTCTTTATCAGATTCAACTGAAGGGGCATAGACAAAGATGATAGCAATATCTATTTGTTCTATTGTAATTTTAATCATACAGAATCTTTGGTGTTGTTCAAGGATGGTGTATCTGTCATTGGTTTTGTGTTTTTTGGAGAGAATCCAGATGCCTCCTTTGGTACCAGTAGAGGGAATAGTTAGAGCCTTGTGGAAGCCATATTCTTTAAGGTGGTAATCAGAAGGGGTTTCACCTGTTTTGGTTTCAGCTAACACTAGTATGTCAAGTTTATTGTTGTAACTGATTTGATTAATTTCATGCCAGAGAAGGGGCCTCCTGGAACCCCTGATGTTCCAGTATCCAATCCTAAACATAAAACCAATTTGTAGCTATGCTACATAGCTTCAAAATCAGAATTCAAGCATTATACCAGTTATAATGTTGAGTTATCAATTTGTTGATAGAGGTAACAGATGTGTAATGTGATTTATCTTTTTGTTTGTTTCTGCAAATTAGAGTGTATTGAGAGTAGTATGAATAAGGGTCTTTACCTGAATGAATTTTCCCTGACATGAAGATTGCAGTTTCTGTTCCGAGTGTAGTTTGATCCCCAGCTTGTAAGAGTTGTTGGCAGCAGTTCTGCTTGTTTTAGTATGTGACTTGTTGCACAATGTTTGAGAAAAAGTTTGTGTGGGACTTGTTGGATTGAAGGTTTGGTTTGGCTTTCCACCACAAAGGAACCAAAAGCTGGCCTCATGGGGATGATAGCTGGTTGTTGTTGAGAAAGTTTAAGAGAGGTCTTACCTTGGATTGTAAGTGTGTTACTATTTTCAAACAACCATCCCCTGAGTGTAGATGGAGTTGAGTTGGCAGCAATGATCTTATATGAGATTTCCCATAGGATTGGTAACTCAAGGTTAGTCCAAGGATGAAGATAAATAATAAGATTAACAAAATGAGCTTGGAAAGCATTAATATAATAATAATTTGAAGATACCAGAGAGATACCAGAGGGTGATCTGATGGGGATTGTAGCCGAGTTTTGTTGAGGGGATTTGGAAGAGATCATACCTATAGTTTCTTCATCGACGTTGTGACCATTCAGCCGTCTCTTCAGAAGGATTTGATTTGAACCAAAAGGCATAAGCTTAATAGTTATATACCAGAAGGGTAGCAAATCATAGCCTTTCAAAGAGGGAGGGCAAAGTGTAAGAATTGCACAATCAGATAAAACAGTAGAGTGGTAAGGATAAATTGAAATTTTGCTTAATAACAGCCAAACCAAGTGACTCCCGCCAAGCTGGAAAATTGGGAGGAGGCACCAAAACCAATTCCAAATAGGAAACAGCAAAAGCAAACCAGCAGCAGGATTCGAATCACAGCTAAAACTACAAAAAGTTTTCATGGAGGTTTGGAAATAAAGATTCCGTTTGAAGCAACAAATGCATTTAAAGTAAACATAGTAATGGAAATTGTGGGGTACTAGAGAATCATATGGAAGAATCAAATTCAGGCGAAAGATACAATCATATGCATATATATAAAAGTTAAGATTTAGAGCGAGGAGATGTTTATGATTAAACTTATCTGTCCAGGGGCCTTGGATTCTTTCGTATCCAGGAGAGGGATGAGAGGCTGATGTATCCCCGCTGAAATCACCCTCCTTGACATCAATTTGCGGAAGGGGTGCTATCACTAGAATGCATATGCTGATAAATCCAATTGCATGCAAGGATGCAAGCCTGCAGGGAGTGGAGATTTAGAACAAAAACTTTAAAATTAGAGATTGATTTAAAGGGTTTAAACTGAGATTTTGAGTTTGAAGATTTGGGTTTGTAAAAGTTTGTTTTTAAAGTTTGGAGCGGCCTAGGTGAGGCCTTATGTTTAGATTGAAAGATTGGAGAGGCAGACTGGTGTCCGGCGGGGCTCCTCATCAACCATGACAGCCGCAGAAGCAAGGAAGCTTCCGGCGCTGAGCATAGCGATGGAGGAACAGATACGCCGGGGAGGGGAGGTTCTGATGATGGATTGTTTGTTCGTGGATAAGGGCCGAGTAGGCACAAGCACCAGCGACGCCCTGCCGGAGAAGATTGGAAGGTTGAGCGCCGACAAGGATAATACGCCGCCGCCAGATGGGTCTTCAGTGGAGGAGAAGAGCACCCTTACACCGCCGGAAACGAAGCCAAGCAAAAAGAACCAGACGTCGACGATGATAGGTCGAACCCCTGGAACCTAGCCGCGCGCAATCAGCCAGCACCGAAAACCACCACGAATCAGCATGAGCTCGACCCTCCGACCAGCAGCGGCCGTCGTAAGGCTTGCGCAGGGGGCGCATGAGGGAGGTGAAGAAGTGTAGCCCAGATTCCCATCTCATCTTCCATTTTTTGCCTCTTTTTCTAGCTTCTTTTTTAATTTTGTTTGAGATGAATCTCAAATCACCTATCACTCTCTTGGAATAAGGATTGAAGATCTTGTTATTTCGATTGAATTGGGACAGCATGCAGATTTGCAAAGTAGAATTTGGCTGAGATTGAGAGGTGCGGCGGCTAGGTTTTGTTTTAAGGTTATTTTGGAGAGGGTTTTTCATCTTTCTTCTGTTGATTTGCATTTGTTAGTAAGCTAATAATGTACAGATTTGCCTTACATTTGAAAATATTGGTATAATGTTGTGATTTGCATTGCCTCTTTTTTTTTAAAAAAAAAATTACTACCTCCGTCCTAAAATACATGAGTTTTTAGCATTTTGCACAAGTTTTAATAAAACATTTTACTTTAAAAAAAACGTCATCATTACAATAACTTTTTCATATATTTTATTATTTTTTAACAACCACTACACATTTTAATCAATCAAATTATTTTAAAAAGTCAACAACACACAAATTAATACAAATCATTACAATTTCCTACCTAGAAAACATAAAAGCCCATCTATTTTTGGACAAAAATTCACCTCTAAAAACCCATGTATTATTGGACGGAGGGAGTATTTCGATTTCATATAAAAAACGGATTTTAGACGCTAGGCCCGCTAGGCGACCCGGCAATGGGGACATGCTTGGACAAGGCACTAGGCCCAAAAACCAGGGTTGGCCCAAGCCCAACCCGGTGTAATGGGTTGAAAATTTGGTCAAGGCCCGACCTAAGCGACCTGATACCTACCAACATCAGTCTTAACCAAGACACCTATAGAGGGGAAAGCACTACATAGACGCTCGAGGCACACCATAGACGTCAGTCACGCTACAACGCATTTTTATTAATTTTTTCCTTTAAATTATGATTTATTTATTCTCTACATATCACTAACCTTCATGGGCGGCCGCAGGGGGGCGGGGGGGGGGGGGGGGGCGCGGACGCCCACCCTCCGGCGACGGAGTTTCGTACTGTTATAAAAAAAAATAAGGTAAAAAAATAAAGAAATGTGAAAAAAAAACAAATATTATCTAGCTTAGTTGGTAAAAGGATAGAAGGAAGGGTAAGGGAAGCAATAGGTCATGGGTTCAAATCTCAATACTTCCATTTTTTTTGTAACTATAAGATCTTTTCATCTCTTTTTAGTTTTGAAATGTATATATAAACAAATTTAGTTTTAAAGATTATATTTTCCATATTTCATCGTTTATCCACTTTATTTCTCAATAAATATGCTCATCTATTGTCCAATCTTCCCACGTATCTGACTCATCCATTCCACTCATATCTATCATTCGATTTATCTCTATTCTTTATCCTTCGCTCTTTCTAGAATTGCTTGTTATTGAGTTACTGTTCTTCAAGGTTTTGTAGTGTTGTTGAGTTGTTACACCTAAACCTTGCTTAAAAGCTATAAGATGTGTGATACCATTGACCCAATTAGCTTGACTAACATTGATGAATGCAATGAAAGATTGATGGGAACACATGAACAAGAGACCTTAAAAGAATTGGAGTATGATTATGAAAGTAGGTCAATCAAACATAAATGAAAGTAGCGCAATGGTGAGGGTTTGTAAGTTTGTATGCAAACCCAACACACACACAAAAAAAGCCCTTTAAGAGACAAGCCTCTTTTATACCGGTTTGGATTTCTGTTACACTTTACGTGTTACCTTTTGTGTTACATCTTTTAAATTAATATGAATTATAAGTAAAATTGAGAAGAAAAAAAATCTAGATTTAAATCTTAAATCCTAAAAGCTAAAGCATTGAAAAAAATTATTGTTTAATATATATTTTTTATAATATTTTAACCTCTTATAAAAAAGATATCCTAGGACTAAATGCATAAACCCTAAGAAGATAAAACATTAAAATATACACACAAAATATATTTCTTATGAGTGTAACACACAAAAAAAAATGCAATAGGTGATTCGTGTTGTTTTTATACCCATCCGATTAGTAAGAGATGTGATTTTGATCTCCCAATTTTGTTTAAAAATATTTATCATTTTAGCTATTTGGTCTTTATTTTATCACATTTTCTTTTCAATTATCAGTGTATATAGTTGTAGTTTAAAAAAAAAAGTCAAAAAAAGGGTAGCAATTGAGAGTATTATACAATAGTATGTTTGTTAGCATCCCTAAAAGTGTAAAAAATTCTAAAGTATTGGAGAAATTTGGTTTCAATGACAAATTTATGAAATGGATTTGATAATGTGTCAAAACGGGTTCTTACACAACTTTAATCAACGATGGCCCAACGAAAATGATCCAATCGAGAAGGGGGTTGCGGAAGAAAGACCCGCTTTCTCCCTTCCTTATCATGGATAAGAAGTTATAGCAAGGATGTGTTGCAAAAGACTAGTGAGGAATTGCACAAAACAATTGGGTTCAGACTTATAAGAGGGGAACACAAATCTCTTTCATGTCGTTTGCGGACGACATGATCATATTTGGTAAAGCAAATACGGAATCATGTAGAACAATCAAGAAATTAATGGATGGCTTTTGCGAAATATTAGGCAGAAAGTGAATTTTCACAAGTCGACCTTCTAAACAACCACATGAATCCCACAAACCAGAAACAAGCGATCGAAGGAATCCTTCATATCATGAAACAAACGTTAGTTAAGAAGTATGTAAGATGTCCAATTATAAATGGAAAAGTGAACATAAACACCTCCAATGACACAATTTGTAAAACCAAGCAACACTTGACGAAATGGAAAGTAAACACACTTTCGCAAGAAGGAAGAGCAACCTTGATAACATCAAATCTAGTAGTAAAACCGAACTATATAATGCAAAACTTCATGCTACCGGGAGAGATCTATAAAGAATTTGACCAAATAAACAGTAATTTTTTTTTCTGGAATAAAGACCACAAGCACTCCCCATTAATAGGATGGAGCAAAATATGTAGACCAAAAGACAAAGGTGGATTAGGAATTCACAAGACAAAAGAAATTATCATGGCATCACAAATGAAACTATTACGGAAAATCCTAGTAGAACCGACAAACCAATAGGTTAGAATAATCCAAGAAAAATACCTAAAATTGGAATGCATCTTGGACGACAAAAAGAAAGGCAATGCATCATGGCAATGACGGAAAATAACTGAAATAAAAGACGACTTTTGTTGTAATGCTATGTGTTTATTTCCCTATGTCTTGCTTTCATATATGTTGCATATAATATTGTTACGTGCTTGTATCATGTATGTGTGTGTGATGAGTATACATATAACATATATAATATATACTTAGGTATACATGGATGCACGGTTGGAGTTAGGCTCGACTGAGTCGTATTGAGTCCAGAAATCGACTTGATCCTCTAACGAGGCTAATGGACAATAGTGGAGTATAGTGTATAACCTATAGTATTTTATATATGTATAATATGTATGATGTATATAAGGTAGAGAAGTGATTTCTGTGTGTGGGCTTTCGGGCCATCTCCGAGCCCAATCTCTCTAGACAACTGGAGCTAGCTTGGTAGCCCAGTCCGGTTGAGTTGAAGCGCTACGTTTTTTCCTTGGCTTTACTTGAGACCAGTGACCTAGCTATATAAGCTCCCTTCTAGCTCTTTGGATGTTCAGATTGGCTCTCTCTCACTCTCCTCCGTCTCCTCACAAACGCTCTCAAAGGGTTCTAGGGTTTGTCTCTGGTTTCCTCCCGGGGATTGTGAAGGCGTAGGAGTTGGTTGATCTCAGAGATCCCCTGGTGGTGGCGCAACAAAGCTCCTGGCTTAGGTTGCTGCTTCTCCTGCGTCTGAAGATCTAGAGTTTAGGAGAATCAAAGAGTTCTCCGATCTCCGGTTATCCCACACAGGGGGATCTTCTTATCTTTTCATCTCTAATACTCATACATGCTAGATCTAGGGTTTATCTTTGCATGCTTGCTTGATTGTACCCTCTATTGAACGATTACTTAGTGGATTTGCCGGCCCCGATGACATAGGCAATTTTTGCTGAACCTCGTAAAGTCTTGGTGTTCGTTCTTGCATGTTTGATTGAGTATCTTGCTTCTTTATCACTCGCTTTCGCTCAAATCGTTTCTGTTACCTTCAAATCTTCTTTTTCAACAAGTGGCATCAGAGCTTGAGTGTCCCGCTCTCGATTTCCTATCTCATTCTTGAGTTTAGGGATAGAGACCGGACATAAGGCCTCGGACAGACCTAAAAGGCGACATCGTTGGTGCTGAACCCCCCTTATGTGACATACCACGCCTTGTTTGTTAGATTTAGGCTTGTGTGTGTTTGATTTTGTGCTCTGCTTAAGATTCAAGGTTGTCTTGAATCACTTGGTTTGATTTAGTGTCTGTTTTGCTAAGATTTCTTGCTTTTTGTAAATTCTTAGCTTCAAATATGGGTGAATCTTATCGTCTTAAACCTTTCAATGGCACTACTGACTTTGCAATGTGGCAGGTGAAAATGAAGGCCATATTGATCAAAGAAAATTGCTATGAAGCCATCACTGGAGACTATGATGAGGAAAAGAAGAAAGATATTAAACATCTTGATAGATTGGCACAGAGTGAGATTATGTTGAGACTCTCTGATGAAGTGGCTAGGCAAGTTCTGACTTGCAAGACAACTGATAAGCTTTGGGAGATGTTGGAAACATTATACTTGGTAAAATCTTTACCAAGTAGGGTAAATCTCTTTAACAAACTCTTTAATTTTAAAATGTCTACTACCTGCTCCCTTTCTGATAACCTTGATAGATTTCTGTCTATTACTCAAGATTTAGAGAGATGTGGTGATAAATTTGATGAGACTCAGCTGTGTGTTTTGTTGCTTAATTTCTTGCCTGCTCAATTTACTACCTTTGTTGATGTTGTTCAGTATGGTACTAATAAGTTGACTAAAAAGAAGCTTATTGAATCTATCATACAGAAAAATGAGTCTTTAAAGGTGTTTAAAACTGTGAATGGTCATAAGGCTGATCCTAAACCTGAAATTAAAGATGAGGTTCTTATGGTGAAGTCTAAATTCAAAGGCAATAAGAAAAATAAGCAACATGAAAATAAAGATAATAAATCTGATTCTGTGTCCTCTGATAAATCTCATCTTCTGTGTACTTACTGCAATAAAATTGGTCACTTAGAGAAGCATTGTTTTAAAAGGAAAAGGGATATTAAAGCTGGCAAGAAGCCAAATGTGTCTGCTGTTTGTGAATCCCATCCTTATGTTACTCATGAAGTTCTTGCATTATTAAGTGATACTGATTCTACTACTTGGATTTTGGATTCTGGCTGTACCATGCATGCTACCTTTCACAAGTCTTGGTTCTTTGACCTTAAATGCTTTGATGCTGGTACTTTCATGCTTGGTGATCACTCTGTCCTTAAGATTAAAGGTGTGGGATATGTTGCTTTGAAAATGTTTGATGATGTGATTAGAATTATTAAGGATGTTAAATGGGTTCCTGATTTGAGGAGGAACTTGCTATCTGAAAGTGCTTTTGAAGAATTATGTTATGACATGTCCAGTTCTAATGGTGTTAGGATTATTTCTAAAAATGGAAAGCATGTCATTAAATGCTTGAGAAAGAAAGGTCTTTATGAAGTGTTGGCTACTCCTATTGTGAATTATCCTGCCTCTGCTTTTACTGCCTCTGTGCATACTATGTATCTGCATGATACTATGTTGTGGCATAATAGATTGGGTCACATAGGCAATAAAGGCTTAGAACACCTGCATAAAACTGGCATTATCAACTCCAAACCATGCATGATTGATTTCTGTGAGAATTGCATCTTAGGGAAGCATGCTAGAAAAGGTTTTAAACATTCATCTTATGTTGTTGATGCACTTCTTAAATACATACATTCTGATTTGTGGGGCCCTTCCCAAGTTCCCGATGTTGGTCAAAAGAGATACTTTATGTCCCTCATTGACCATTACAGTAGGAAGGTTTTGGTCTATCTGCTTAAAACTAAAGATGAGGCTTTTGAAACCTTTAAAAATTGGAAAATTGGAGTTGAAAATGAAAATGGCTTGACTGTTAAATGCTTGAAAACTGATAATGGTCTTGAATTTTATAATTCTTTGTTCAATGAGTATTGCAAGTCTAATGGTATTAAGAGACACTTAACCATACCGGGTACTCCCCAGCAGAATGGTACTGCTGAGAGGATGAACATGACTCTCCTTGAAAAAGCTAGATGCATGCTTATATCTTCTGGTTTGAAACATTGCTTGTGGGGTGAGGTTGTTGTTACTGTTGCTTACTTGATAAATAGAACTCAATCTTCTGTTATTGATTTTAAAACCCCTTATGAGTTGTGGACTAAAAGAAAGCCTAACTTAGATCATATTAAACCTTTTGGTTGTACTGTGTTTTCATATGTTAACCAAGGTAAACTTGACCCAAGGTCCCAAAAATGTGTGCGATTGGGTTACCCTGAAGGGGTTAAGGGATATAAGTTGCTTCTTGTCCAACCTGGTGTTTATAAAACTGTTAGCAGAAATGTCTTTATTAATTAGCATGAGTTTCACTTTAAGAAAGCCTCCACTGTTGTGACTGATACTAACTTGCAGGTACAAGAGGATCTGTTCTTTGTGCCCCAGCACAATGACACTGATTCTGATGATGAATTTGACAGTAGTTTCTCTCTATCTTCTTCCTCTACTCTCTCTACATCTGATTAATCTATGTCTACTTCTTCTGCTATTGTTTCTGATGCTATGCAACTTGATGATTTGCAACCTCACCAATTGGGTGGGGAAGTAAATAATGAACCTAATTCCACTTCTGCTTCTCTTATTTCTATGAATGAGGATGTTATTGTTGATTATGTGCATGTGTCTAGTTCTGATTCCTCTAGTTCTTCATCCACTGAAGGGCATGATTTGACTAATTGGCAGTTGACTAGGGGTAGGAGTCCTAGGACTGTTATACCAAATAAAAGGTTCATTAATAACATTTTTTAGTTTGCATGCTTAGTTTCTGATGTAGTGAATATATTTACTCCTGAAACTTATGAACAAGCTATGAGATGAGTTCACTCTGCTAATTGGAAACTTGCTATGAATGATGACATAGAATCTATGAGGGTGAATAAAACCTAGACTTTGGTGCCTCAACCTGCTGATGCTAGATTGATTGATTGTAAATGGATCTTTAAGCTTAAGGAGGGCAGTTCTAAGTCTGATCCTCCTAGGTATAAAGCTAGGTTGGTATCTAAAGGTTTTACCCAAAAAGAGGGCGAGGATTACAATGAGATATTTGCTCTTGTTGTGAAATATAAGACTTTGAGACTGTTTCTTGTCATGACTGTTGTTTATGATTTTGAATTAGAACAAATGGATGTTAAGACAACTTTTCTTAATGGTGACTTGGATGAGACAATTTATATGAAACAACCTAAGGGCTTCATTGATTTTGTGCATCATAATCATGCTTGTTTGTTAAATAAGTCCATCTATGGATTAAAGCAATCTCCTAGACAATGGAATATTAAATTTGACAAATGCACGAGGTTCAGTCTAGGGTTTAAAAGGAGCAAGTTTGATACCTGTTTATACTTCAAAGGTGTCAATAAAAGTCATGTGCTTTATGTGCTTTTATATATGGATGCCATCTTGTTGATTTCCAAATCTGTTGATGTTATTCATGATATTAGAAAGAATCTGCAGAAGCACTTTGACATGAAAGATTTAGGCATTGCTAAAAAGATTTTAGGCATGTCTATTATAACAGATAGGAAGCATAAAAGACTTTGGTTGCATCAGCTTGACTATGTGCATAAGGTTCTTGAGAGATTTCATATTTCTGGTGACAAGATTAACAATATTTCTTTAGGTACTCACCTTGATCTCACGAAAATAAAAGGAAAGTTGTCTGTTGTTGAGCTTAACATTATGAAATCCACCCCTTACGATGATGTTGTAGGTTCAGTGATGTACTCTATGATTTTTACTCGTCCCGATCTTGCATTTGCAATAAGCACTCTTAGCATATTCATGTTTGAACCTGCTGAGAAGCACTAGGTGTCTATGAAATATCTTTTGAGATACTTGCTTGGAACTACTAACCTGTCTTTGTTATATGTTGAGCACTCCTCCTCTTATGACTTACATGACTTTGTGGATGCTGATTATGCTTCAAACAAGGATACCAGGAAATCTATTACCTCATGTGTATACATGGGCAAGCAACTGTGTTTCCTGGAAATCCCAGCAGCATCCCATAGTTGCTCTCTCATCCACTCAAGATGAGTGCATAGCAGCTACAGAGGCATGCAAGGAGGCTATTTGGCTACAAGGAATCCTCAAGGAGATAGAGAGGAAGCACTATACCTTTGTTCTGCACATTGACAGTCATAGTGCACTCTATCTCTGCAGGGACCCCATGTACCATGAGCGTACTAAACATATCGATGTTAGATACCATTTTATTCATGAGAAAGTGGAAGATAATGTCATACATGTTAAGAAAATTGATGGTAAGTTTAACCCTGCAGATTTTGGCACTAAAATTGTTCCTTATGATAAATTTTTGTTATGCAGGAACTTCCTCCACTTGGAGGATGTCCATGGGTAATCCTTGCATATCTGAGCTAATGACGAATGGGGTTGGAACCCACTTTGTTTAGGTTATGGTTTGCCTGGAGCAAGACTTAGAAAAATAGAGAGTGATTTGTTGTAATGTTATGTGTTTATTTTCCTATGTCTTGCTTTCATATATGTTGCATGTAATATTGTTATGTGCTTGTATCATGTATGTGTGTGTGTGTGTGTGTGTGATGAGTATACATGTATAATATATAATATATACTTAGGTATACATGGATGCACGGTTGTAGTTAGGCTCGACTGAGTCGTAATGAGTCGAGAAATCGACTTTATCCTCTAACGAGCCTAATGGACAATAGTGGAGTATAGTGTATAACCTATAGTATGTTATATATGTATAATATGTATGATGTATATAAGGTAGAGAAGGGATTTCTGTGTGTGGGCTTTCGGCCTATCTCCGATCCCAATCTCTCCAGACAAGTGGAGCTAGCTTGGTAGCCCAGTCCGGTTGAGTTGAAGCTAGCTTGGTAGCCCAGTCCGGTTGAGTTGAAGCGCTGCATTTTTGCCTTGGCTTCACTTGAGACCGGTGACCTAGCTATATAAGCTCGCTTCCAACTCCTTGGATGTTCAGATTGGCTCTCTCTCTCTCTCTCTCTCTCTCTCTCTCTCTTTCCTTCGTCTTCTCACAAACGCTCTCAAAGGGTTCTAGGGTTTGTCTCTGGTTTCCTCCCGGCGATTGTAAAGGCGTAGGAGTTGGTTGATCTCGGAGATCTCCTGGTGGTGGCGCAGCAAAGCTCCTGGCTTAGGTTGCTGCTTCTCCCGCGTCTGGAGATCTAGGGTTTAGGAAAATCAAAGAGTTCTTCAATCTCCGGTTATCCCACACATGGGGGGTCTTCTTCTCTCTTCATCTCTGATACTCATACATGCTAGATCTAGGGTTTATAACACTACTAAAATAGTTTGATATAGGGACGGATATTAGAGACGGATTTCACTTGTCGCTAATTTTGTCCCTATTAGGGATAAATTTTGGAACAAAAGGTCATGATCGATGCTAAATTTGAAACAAATTAGTGTAGCGTCGGTAATTTTGTTACTAATTGCAATATCCCATTATAGGTTCCTAAATCCATACCTAATTGGAAAATGGTGAAATGTTTTCTCTATCTTTGACTCTATATAGCAACAGATATAGCAACCAATTTATATTCCGTCTCTATATAGAGATGAATTGAAATGTGCGCCTACATTCCTCTCTAATTACGGATGAATATAGGGATGAATGAGCATTCGACGCAAACTCATTAACAAAATAAAAAAGCGTTACAATATTTGTTGGTGAATAGTCACGACCTTAAGTTGGTTACTAAAACCAATCCCGATTCCATCCCCGATTTTGTCCCTGAATCTGTCTTCGAATTCGTTTCTAAATTCGTTTCTAAATGGGCCTCCAAATCTGTTCCCTAATCCGGCTCTGAATTCGTCCCCAAATCTGTCCCTAAATTCGTCCCCAAATCCATCCGTGAATCCACCCCCGAATTCGTTGCTGAACCGATCCTTGAATCCGTCTCTAATAGATAGTACTATATTTCAACATAATTAATAAAATATTATGTAGACATAATATGTAGTCACATTCATCCATGCATAGATATTTTAGTGAACTAACGTAATGAATATATACTATACTAGTATTCGGTACCCGCCCGTTGTGCGGTTTCTTAATAAATAAATTGATATTTAATTTATATTTTCTTTTTAAATTTTAAAGGTTATAATATATAGTTTGGTTAAAAGCTTTGGATTTTTAATAACAATAAACTAAACTAATAGTATGGTTAGTTCATATAAATATACATTATAAGGTTGAATATTTATACAAATATATTCAATTTTATCTAAAAAGATAGAATATTTGACAAAGATTGGTTATTAAAATACTAAAACAGAGGTCATTGGCGCGACCTCGCGGGGACGGAATTTTCTGGATTAAAGCGGGATTATTTTCGTTTGCGTGTCATATTGATCTAGAAAGATAAGTTTTCTACCTAACTATATTGACTTATTAATTGACGTGGCCCAAAAATATAATACAACTTTAATTCAAAAAATTCCACGTATGCAAAAATAATCCCGTTTAATCCAGAAAATTCCGTGGCCGTGAGGTCGCGCCAATGGCCTCTGTAAAAAAATATAACACCATTTAATCCAGAATATGACACGTATAAAAAATCAAAATCCTTATAAATTCCTCGATCATAATCAACTAATTTAATCATAAATTTTTTTGTTTTGTCGTTCAAAATCCATAATTATATATTACTACGTACCAAAATGTAATAGTTTATTTATGACATGTCATGTTTTTTGAACGACATATAAACGAATTCAATTAGGATTCGACGCATAGGAATTCACGTCTTTGATAAACAATAAATTAGATTAAATTATTTTATATCTATTATAACTTTGCAAGGTAATATTTATTTTTTAGTATAATAGAAAACCATTTAATTATATATAGGATACACGATATTATGCTCGATTAATACTCTATTTTATAATAACAAAAATTTACATTGATTAACTTCGTAAAATCATGCAAATCATTACCCAAGAAGATTTTTAGGTTTACACGTTACTTTTAAAAAATTATCTACTTGATCTTTTTATAAGTTGGTTAAAACTTAAATTTAGTTTAAATGGCTAAAGTAAAATATTAATATCTAAAAATAATAGCAACGTAGAAATATTAATATTAATATTAATTTGACTCGGACTTAGAAGTTGGATCCACTAAACGGTGCTATATATATTATATATCAGTATATTTTATCTATTAGATAGTTATCGGATTTAGATCCACTAACGATGCAATATATAAATATATTTTATATAAATTTCTTTTGTAATATATTCATAATTAATTTTAGTGATTTAGAAAGAAAAGTTTTTTACTTAATTATATTGGCTTATTAATTGATGTGACCCAAAAATATAATATCAATTTAATTCAAAATATCCTGTTAAACATAGATATATTGTATTCAATTTTGACCAAATATTGGATGGATTATTTGATCTAAAAAGATCAGTTTTCTAACTAAGTAAGATATAAGGTTGAATATTTATAAAAATAAGTGAGATAATTAATTGAGATGTCAAAATTATATTGGTTTATTAATTGATGTGGCCCAGAAATATAATACCAATTTATTTCAGAATATGACACGTAAGCGAAAATAATCCCGTTTAATCCAGAAAATTCCGTGGCAGCGAGGTCGCTTCAGCGGTCTCTGTTTTAGTATTTTATATAGATATTTAATAAAAAAGAATATTAAAATATTTTTAAAAATTAGTTATCTATTAAATTACATGAGATTCAGTTAACATTAGATTAGGAAAAAAAACTTTACCTTATAAATGTCAACTTTATTTATATTGAGAGAATCTAAATAAAAGTTATTTGGATTATATACACTCTATCAAAGTAATTTTATTTATATTTATATTATTTTTTGGTAGAAAAAATTATTTATGTTTAAATTATTTTTATTTTAACTTGTTAAAATTTATCTAAATTATTTATAATATTGTATTAATGCCAATTAAATATTTATTATATATATATATATTTATATATATATATATTATAACTTTAAACCCTTCACTTCCCTTAATATGACATCGTATTATTCACAGATATTTTAGGTTATTTTTTTTCAATTTTTCAAAATCTATATATATCACATAATCTTAACATATGAAAATATATTTCAGTCAATTTTTCATATTATACATGATATGAATCCATATCTAACTAAGAAATAAAACTTCACTTAATAAACAAGAGTAAAAATCTCCTATGAAATAATATTGATATTATATACTCTATCCGTCTCAAAATATAAGTCGTTTGGTTTTTTTAACATATTTTTTAAGAAGGTAAAAACTATATAAAAATATACTCTCTCCGTATCAAAATACTTGTTGTTTTAGTTTGAGCACGTTTTTTAAGAAGAATAAAAACTATAGAAAATATCAATTATTTTGTTAATTTACAAAAATAATTTCATACTTAATATAATTATCTATAAAATTATGAAAAAAAATTTAAAAAAAAATTAATATTTTATAGATTTTTTTGCTTCTTAAAAAACGTGTCAAAAAAGTAAAAAGACAAGTATTTTGATACGAAGGTAGTACTTTTTTTAATATATAAAACCAAAAACGAGTGAGCATTTACTATAAGAAAGTGGATAAACATTGGTTAGTTAGTTTATACTCTTACTAGGGCGTGTCTCGTCACGTGCACGAGAATATATTATTTATACAACAAAAACCTATAAAAAAATAATAACTCGGAATTCTAATATGAGAATTAAACTAATGACAACCAAATTGTACGGGAAGTATAAAATAAAAATCAACCTATATATAAACAATTCATTCTATCCAAAAAAGATATTTTTCTATGCATCGACTTATGATATGCATCTTAATTTTTTAATAAATTTTTTATGCATTTGTTTCCCAACGAAGTTTTCAACCGTTATTCTTATTTTATAAACTTAAATAATAATTATAACTAGTTTAGTACTCGCACTGTGTGCAGCTTTTTTAATTTAAATAAATTTGATATTAATACTCGTTTAATTAGCTAATTAATTTTCTTCAATACTTCTTAACTGTTACATAATTAAGATATAATGAAAAGAAATTATTATAACATATAAATATATATATTCTTTAATTTTTTTATTAAAAAATTATTATTAATACCCATTCTTCTAATTCTATATACAATTCTAAAATAAACCAAAGATTAAATTTTAGATAATAAAATTGATTATTTAATTTTTATAGGTATAAATGAATTGATTATTTAATGAAATTGATTAAGTGGAAACATGTCCCATAGCCGAAAAAATCTAAGCCAAAGGTTTGTTTGATGTATTAGTTTTGTAATTATACCGTTAAATCTTGTAAAATTATATTTATATCAAACGAAATTGGATAAAGTGTTATCTTAAACATATAATACTATATTGATCTTAATATCTTCTAAAAAATATATCCATATCTAAAGAAATTTGGTCAAATTTTATCTTATCCATATATAGCTATATCTGAATGAATTTCTACTTTATTGACCACATATTAAACAACATATGAAAAGTTAGTATATATTAGTGGAAATAACAAAAATAACATACCTTGTAACCAATCAAGGTGTTATTTCGAAAAGCTACTAAGGAAATCGTAAACAAAGTCATAAATAACCTTAAATAACAACACCAAAAAGAAGGGAAAATACGTCAACGTTTGTCAAATAGCATTAACAATCTAAACTATATATAGATCAAAATCTCAAAATTCTATCCATTTTTATATGTGTATAAAATCCAAAAATATATCTCATAAATATATCAATACCTTCAAGATAGAAAAAAATTATTTCTTTATCCGCAAAGGCGATAGATCTTCCATAAATTCTTCCAAAATTGTATCCATATTTGAAATAATTAGAAAAAAATAAATTAACAAAAATTGAATTCCATGAGTTGATAATATTTACACGCGGCTAAGTATTATTACAATTTATCCAAAATATTTTATCCTCTTCATATTGGTAAAGTTATGTAATTAGTATGACAATGCTAAGTATTATTTCAATTTTGTCAAAAAAATTTATCTTCTAAAAATATGTTCATATTGATTAAGTTATTGATAGATTTATTTAATTAATATGATCTCGTAATATATTGATAAAGTTATTATCTTCTAAAAATATGTTTATATATAGCGAAAATAGGTAAAATCTTATCTTATATTAATAGTCTTTAAAATTAGTAAACATGTTCTAAAAATATATTCATATTTAATCAAATTGGGTCAAATTTTATCTTATGCATTTATATATATTTTTTTAAATCATGCATTTATAGATATATTGATTAAATAGAGTTAAAATACAAATTTATCTTATACATATATTGATTATTTCAAAATTTTGTGATTGGTTCATACAACTACGATTAAGAAGAAGCCGCCACTTCTCCTTTATTATATATAATAATAATAATAATAATAATAATAATAGAAGATAATAGATTATAGATTATGTCGCACTGTGATTAAAAAGAATTTCCACCTTTTGTATTTACTTTAAAATAAATAATATTTTTTTTTTGTATTTTCGTTGATATATATACACCTTATGTACTGAGTAGATGATAAGATTACAATAACAAAAAAAAAAAGAATTGAAATATTAAGGAGGGAATTGAAATAATTTAAACCAATTTTTATCACCTATTCCAAATAATCTAAATCCCTATTAATTTGGCATCTATCTAACAATACGGCACTCCATATATCTTCTTCTCAGTTCTCCCCGCTTACCTGCATGGCTTCATCCTCTGGCGTCTGGCGATGTCGTCGTCTCTAAAACCGGCTCTATGCTAGTCGGAAGTCATCTGCGCAGCCGAAAATCTTCATTTGGCGGTGCACCCAAATATATCCGAAATCGCCTCTCCACCAGTCCGTTCTCTCCGTTCCTCCTCATCTTGATTTCGATTCATCTTTGGCTCCTCATTACTAACGGCTTGTCATATGGCTCATTCATCCAGGTTTGTTTGTGCTTTATGCTTTGTTATTCAACAAATTTTGAAATTTGTGACAATTTTTTAAAATTGATTGCATCAATTGATTTTAGGGTTCAATTTTAGAAATTTATGTTGATCGTTTGTCGATCTAGCACGTTTTCTGTTTTGATTCGATCAGCACAATTTGTTTGATTTCTCTCAATTGTGCTTATTGAAATGCCGAAATTGCAACTTAACCTTGAAATCACTCCTATTTGAATTCTGTTTTCTTTGCATTTTCCCCTTGATTTCACGTAGGTGAACCCCTCTAGTGTAACACCCACCAACACAGCATGTTTAATCTCCGCCTTTTCCACTATCCCCACCTGTTGTTGTTGTGCCTCCGTGTCCTCATGTATAACCCTTTTACCCCCTTTGATGTCATGCTATTTATCTTAGCTATGAGTTCAGTCCTAGCACACACACGACACCTACATTACCTACATCTCCAGCCGACACATTGCAAACAACAACCCCTCTCTATGTTCCCTCGTTAAATGGGCACTTATCTGTCATACTGTACACACAGAAGTTTTTTTTTTCTTCTTTCTACGTTTTAAGTTTGCTTTTTTATATGGTTAATCATCCTCTTTTATACTTGCTCATTGTTAATTTTTTCTTCTCACTTTTGAAAAGAGAGTAAATCTTATTGTTTTTTGTTTCATAGAAAAATTATGATACATTTCTCGAACAAGCAACATAAGAGGCTCCGGATAGTGAGGTGCCTCCCTTGATTGATAAGAACGAAATATGGTTGAAGCCTGAAGGCAACCAGTGGTTCAAGAAAAGGACGAGTTATAAGCATGAGATCCAAGTTTGAATCCATGTTGAAAAGGACTCACTATGTGCGTGGTGCTACGTCCTTTGGTGCAGGTGGATCATCTGAAGTTTCTGAGTCTGCGAGAGAGAACATAATGACTCAAATATCATCATTGAAGGCACCAGTTACACATGGATTGGCAAGCTTGAATGCAAAAATGACAATTGTGCAGGAAAACCAAGAAAAAACAAGGAAAGATGTGACTTGGCGAATACTATTCAACGAAACCAAGATCAAGTCTTCTTAGCTTTTCAATAGAAACATTTGTTATATATATTCATTAGAGATTAATTGTTGGCTAAACCATTTGATTAAGATTTGTCTAATATTTCTACTAATTCAATACTTTTTGTTAGTTTACTAAGAATTATTTGATTGGTTTATAAATTCAATTTTCATTGAAAATTGAATATTTATTTACGAATAAAAAAGATTTGGAATGGATTTACGGATGGAAAGCGGACTGCATTAGGGACCAAATACAGATGAATATAGAGACGACTTTAGGGATATGTTTAGCGACAAATACAGGCAGATATAGGGACGAATTAGGGGACTAATATAGAGACGGATACATGAACAAATTTAGGTACAAATATAGGGATGAAGTTGGGGACAAATTTAGAGGCAATACTTGGGGTGATTTCAGGGCAAAAGTAGAGATGAATGTTGCGACGAACATAAAGACCAAAATAGGTATATGTTTTGTGATGGTTATAGGGGAGGATATAGGGACAAAAATAAGGATGGATATAAGGCGTCACAATTATGGTTACTATTGGGGGCATTCTAAGTCGTATCGAAAGTCGTTGGTAATAGAAAAGGAATTGGGGATTATTTTAAAATTCATCCCTAAATTTGTCGCTATGTGTCGTTGCTATTTACCATCGCTATGTTTAGGGACAAATAGCTGATTCATCTCTAAATTCGTCCCTGATGTGTTTAGGGACGACCATTTATCCCTGAATCTATTCCTAATGGTCCTCCCTATATCAAACTATTTTAGTATTGTTATCTTTGCATGCTTGCTTGATTGTACCCTCTATTGAACGATTACTTAGTGGATTTGGCCGATTCTTGAGGCCCCGAGGACGTAGGCAATTTTTGCCAAACCTAGTAAAGTCTTGGTGTTCGTTCTTGCATGTTTGATTAAGTATCTTGCTTCGTTATCACTCGCTTCCGCTCAAATCGTTTTCGTCACCTTCGAATCTCGGTTTTCAACATTGCAGTGGATTAATCTGGCAAGTAGGAAATGGCGAGACAATAAGATTTTAGAAATATAAGTGGCTAAAAGCGGGATAATAAAAGGAAAGGAAATGAAAAAGATCACATAATGGGAAGAGGTTAAAGTGAAAAAGTTTATAGACAATAGAAAAGAATGGAAGAAGAAAGAATTGAGAAAGGGTGCTCCCGATAGAGATAGTAGAAGAAATATGTTGCATTCACATCCCTAGAAACCTGATTGAATATAGATTATACTAGTCGATGAGCAGATATGCAAGTCAGGTTCTCTATGTCAAGTGCTAGAGAATTAATAAAAGGATATCACCAGACTAGTCATAAAAACCGGAGCCAGATTTGGAAAATAAATACACAACCGAAAATAAAGAATTTTGTATGGAGGTTAGCCCACGATGGTGCTCCTATTAAAGGAAGACTGACTAACAAATGAGTAGATGTTCCTATGGGATGCTCTAATGCACTAGAACATTGCACATTTTCCTCTAATGCACTAGAACATTGCAAATGTTGAATATAATAGATACAATTATAAAACAAACAACAAAGACGTTGGACATCCAACATAAGAAATGGATGAAACTAATGATAGAAATTTTTGAAAAGTTAGAAAAGTAAAAGAAAGCAACCCTAGCGACTTTTTGGTGGACGATCTAGAGTCAACGGAAAGGTTATATTTGAAGACCAAAGCTTACCCAACATTGAAACTATGATACAAATGATAACTAACTATTTAAGAAATTGCGAAAAAAGGATCAATAAAAGAAAATTTGACTACACAAGAACCAAAATTGACAACCATATCACGCTCAAGAAGGAATAGAACACAAAAAGAATGGGACAAACCAACTCGTGGTAGTGTGAAAATTAACTATGATGCCTCTAAACCTCCTTATGGTTGAGTCTCTGTAGGTTTCATTATTAGAGACCACGATGGTTGTGTTGTGTCTTTAGGCGGTGCACAATGTGGAAAGGTCACAACACTAGAGGTTGAAGCCATGGCCATGTTCCTTGGCATCCGACAGGCGCACGAGCTAGGAATTGGTGCCATGTGGATTAAAGGTGATTGTCGTACGACCATCAACTGCCTTACAGGGCTTTGGAAGCCTTCTTAGGGAGTGGAAATGTTGATTCCAAACTGCATGCTTTTACCCCCTTGAGGGGACCCTTTAACCAAAAAAAAAAACTGCATGCTTTTTTTGCCAGAACTTGGTGGTTGGATGTGTTAGACATGTTTTCAGGGAAATCAACACAACTGTCGATAGAATCACACATCTTCTATCTACATATACAGACTGCCTTCTTCAAGACCCATGCTTCGGGATCTCATCCACAAGGATGTGTTTAGATACAGACAACCTTCTTTAAGACCCCATGCTTCGGGATCTCATTCACAAGGATGTGTTTCGATTGTGAGCCCGTTGACTCGAACCCAAAGAGTAAGAAATGTGGTTTGGGGGGGGGGGGTGGGGGGGATCTTCTCATAGTGTTTGACGTTTTTTATTGTACAATAATGGGTCTTGTGTTAGTTTTGTAGGCAGATGCAGAATAACTCGTGTATTTTCATCCATGTGTTGTGCGGAACAATCTATGTTAATCCACAAGCCTCATGCGAACACAAGTGGTGGTTACATTGTTCGGGTTAACGAGTGTGAATGTCAACCATGTTAAGTAACCAATAGAACCCACCTTTCCCAATTTTGGCATACTTGCTTGTCTCCTTACTTTCACATCGCTCAGCCCTAAATGGTCAAATGCGGACATATATATCATCTGAATTGGACGGACATTTATATCATGCTAATATTTACAATGCAGCTGCTTCTGCAATGTTACAAGCAAGTGTGTTTTTCAGGACATATGAATGGAAATGTTAGGCCCCAAACTTGAAATTCTCTGTAATCTCAGAGGCTCTACCTTCATCTTCTGCAAGATCCACATCTTCAAATATTTGAGCTAGTCTCGGTAGAGAGTAACCCAAAGAAGGGATTCGTCAATGCAGAGTGTAAAGATCTCATAGCCGCGTTCAGCACAGCCATGTCAATCTTGTCCCTTGGGAGGTATAAGAACTGGCTATCATTCGTTCTTTCGAATCCGCAAAGCTCCAGGAATCGGATTCCTCCTCTTAGACTCCCTATTCTGTCCTGTTCGTACATAGGCAGAAAACCTTCAAACGCTGTTTGTAAAGATTAATTTGATAGAAGAGGGGTATGTCATTCATGATACCTGAAAGATCGGATTGGTAAGGCGTATCCTTCTATACTTGTGCTGATCTGGATGATTCATTACATTCCTGACATATACATGTATTGTTTGGAAAGCCCTTTTCGCTTTAGCATCGTCGCCCTAGACCATGGACACAAACAAGTGGTGATCATGATCGATGAGCATGGTCATAAAATCAAGCATATCGATATCTGATCAGGTCTTAAACTGACCTTGCAACTCCGCTTTAGAGTCCGTAGGCATTCTGATAGAAGCTCCGGCTTCTTTGCAGACAGATTGGTTGTCGATGTCTGAAGCTGACAGAGCAAACAGAGATGGAGTTTAGCTATCAGCCACAAATTGAGGCCTTGGGCAATTACGCATCACAGGCTCTTACAAAAACCAATACCGGTTGTCGCTGCACTGCTTGTTCGGCTACGTTGGATGGTGTAGAACCGGAGGTATCGGGTGGTAATCCATTCCTTGATCTCCTCTCAGCCTTTGGATCAAAGAATCATGACAAACAAAACATGTGTAAAGGCATCAAACTTGATTATTTATGAAATGTTCAATTTGTATGCAGTTGAGCAAAGAGACCTTGTCTGCCTCCAACTTTTGACGAACCATCACCTTCGCTCTTCTCAATTCTGTTTTCTCTGCTTCTCTCAAAGCTATTGCCCTGAATTAATAGTTACGAAGGGAGCCAAACTTGAATACCACAAAGATTACTCTAGAATCTATCTATTAAGCTAGAGACCTTCAGATACCTTTTTCTTTCATTTTCTTCTGCAACTCGCCTTGCCTCCGCAAGTTGTTTGCCTGATCGTCTTCTCTCCTGCAGGATCAAACAGATGACTTTGTATTCAAGTAAGCTTGCATCATATAGAATGAAACATAGAATTGAAGAACTACCTGATAACATCAGTGCAAGATAGCTATACTAATCTATACGAAGATCAAACATTGCTATTGACTAACTCATCCAACAACACACATCACACTACCTTCTCCCTTTCTCTTTCAAGTTCCTTTTCTCTTTCTTCTCGTGATTTTCGTGTTCGATGCCTGAGCTCCTCCTCTCTCTCAGCTCTTGATTCATGTCCTCCATTCCGTTGTTCTTCTCCTGGTTTGTATCCATTCCTGAAAGTAAGTTCACGAAGCAAAAATAGAACGGAAACTGACATGAGTATCTCCTAAGGATATATAGGCCGAGATTCCCACAGAGTGCAAGAATAGAGTATGCCGGCAAAAACCTTAACACCTCTGCTTTCATCTTCACTTCTTCTGTGACATCAAAAGACTCAGGAGATTTGACATCAATGTCCATAGGTACCTGAAATCGTTTAAATACCAATCTAGTTATACATTCGCTAACTCACATTGTGCCACAGAAAGGAGATTAGATAGGAAGACATGCTTACGTGAGGCATCTGATCGATATCTGGGTCATTCTCGTGATCAATGATCCAAGACACAGCATCCTCAATACTAGAGTTCCCTAACCAAAAAAAAATGATTGCAGGATTAGATGGAAATAGGCTAGTAGCAAACACAGACCATAAGGACAAAGGTGAACAGTAAGGGGAGAAGCATAGACAAACCCGAAAATAGAAGGGCCCGAGTGGCGCGAGGCAGTGGGAAACCCATAGCTTGCAGGTCCATTACCAATTTATTATCAACATTCGGAATAGCCATTTTGTTGATGAAAATTAGGCGTGGGAGAGTCATCAATATAACATTATATAAAGGGATCGGATTAGAATAAAAGATGCCTTCTGAAGAGAGGAAAATGCAACTGTCCGCCATTGCAGATTCTCAATAGAAAACCCCTTAGTGGCTGATGCCCATATGTAGCATTGTAGCCCCTCTCTCTTTCTCATTCCAAATTTATACGTATAGGCAACCTTAAGAGGAATCTGTCATTAACAAAGAAATCTCTAGATTGACCCTAACACTGGGTCGGGTTTGGATCAATGAAATACAAAGTGTCTAAGAATGTGGAGTTATGGTATTATAATCAACAAAGTCATCAAGAACAGGATGACTATATTACACAACATACAAAGAACCCAACAAAGGAAACAAGATGTTCCCCAAGATGTTGTTTTCTTTGGGCATCAAACAACCCTTTCCAACCTACAAAGGAAGCACTCGACAACCCAGCTCCCCTGTTCAAGCCTTTCAACCAAATTAGATCCAAAAGAAGATTGAACTGCATACCAAAACTGTCAGAGTGAATCCCTTTGAACCCATTTCCAGAAATGCCTCTTGACAGAAAGGGCCTCCATTGCAATGCTGTTGTTGATCACCCCGCATTCCCCGTACTCGTTTCCCTCCTCCGTCTCGAACTCCTCCTCGGGCAATCCATCCACCAGTACATCCACCGTGTGCATCACATAGCACCCGGGTAACCCCGGGTACGACAAGGAATCTCTCTGTTCCACCTTCTTCTCGTACGAATCTGGCAAGATCGTCACGATCTTGTTAAAGTCGACAGCTTTGCCTCGGCAAAGGATCGATCCGAGCTCTTCCATCACGGCCCGCTTAACGGCCGATTCGAGGTCCTCGCCGGACTTCAATTTCTCAGACAACGGCCGGTTGCGGCCGCGAACGGATCCGTCGGAGAGCTCCTGGTGCGATTCGACGAGGATACGGTCGCCGGGTCCGATGATGCGCAGGGAGAGAACCTCGAGGTTGCGGACGGGAGGGGCGGTGTCGATGAGGGAGGTCTCGCCATCGGCGAGCTCGAGCCAGAGGTTGTGGATGTTCTTGGTGCCGGGCTTTGTGCCCCAGGCGGCAAGGGCGTCAGGCTGGAGGCGTGGGCGGAGCCAATCGGAGAGTGATTGAGGCGTCGGGAAGGGGCGGGAGGAGGTGAAATTAGGGTTAGGGTTCAGAGACATGGTGGTGGTGGTGGCGGGGAGGAGGAGGCGGCGGTTAACGGTGGAGATGGATTTGGCGGGATGGTGAAGATGGTGTTTGGGGGAGGCGAAGCGGACGAAGAGGGAGAGAGCGGTGAGGAGGAAATCGGGGAGGGCGGTGGAATTGGAGGGGAAGTGGGAGTTAGAAGGTGGTTTAGAGTGCGGCGGTGGCGGCGGAGGTGGAGGAAAGGGCAGGGACATGGTGAGTTAGGGGGGAGGAGGTTGAAGGGGGCAGGCCCCAATCGGCCATGGCAGGGGAGAAAGAAGGTTCGGGTGTTTTTGTAGGGGAGGGGAATATGCAGAGAATGATTTTGTGGGGAGGGGTGGCCTTACGCCGATGGTTTTGTGGGGGTTGGATTTTTGAAGAGTGAGTGGTGGAAAGGTGGTTGTTGACCACTTTGTTTTTTAAATGGTCAACTCATCCTGATTTTTACTGTACAAACTACGAAATCTAGAGCAAATTACATAAAGTGGCCCAAAATTTTAGAACAGATTCGAAAGCATAGTCTAAACATTTTTTTTTTTTTTTTTTTTTACAGTATGCAAAAATTGGGAAGATCCTACCGAGGGATGATAAAACTCTGATCATACTTACGGATGATGGTACAAAATTCCCTATTAAAAGAGATGTTCGACATAGTACAACTTTCAGTAGATCTAGTAATATAATCTGCAACACTGTTTGCTTCTCTAAAGCAATGTTTGAACTCGATACTTTCAAATTCTGCTTGGAGTCTCTTGATAAGCTCAACTTCCCGCAAAATCTCCCTTCTACACTTAGAGTTGTCGTTGATAGCCTTCACCACTTCCGGGCAATCCCCTTCAATTATAACTTGTCTTAAGCCTCTTGATAAGGCGAGCTTTATACATGCACAAAACGCATATCATTCTATTTGGATTACAGATCCATAATCAACTTGTTGTTGAATAATATCAATCACACGACATTCAAAATCCCTAAGAATCTCCCCCCCCCCCCCCCACTTGGCAACAACCAGTTGGTTTTACTGAACCATCTAGGGTTGTTCATTGGCTCAAAACCGATCCGAACCTGACCAAACCGAACCGAACCAAAATTCCAAAAAATGAAAACCGAAAACCGAACCTAAACTAATAGGTTTCGTTCGGTTTTTTACCGGTTTGGTTTAGGTTCGGTTCGATAATAACCTAAGTGAACCGAACCCAACAACAAAGAAAAAAAAAGCCTCAAAAGTGTGAATCCCTAATCTCCCCAAACCCTAACGGTAGAATCCCAAAAATCACACCAGCTTGAACTAAATTGATCGAGGAAGAAGATCAGACATATGTTTGAGGTTAATCCCTAATTTCTTTTTGTCTTCCTCTTCTCCTTCTTCTCGTCATCGTCCCTGCGCCACGGATCTACTACAACTCTACAAGCATGCCTCCATTGTTGCCCTTTCCCTCCCGCACCCGCCCACCTCCTGTGTTTTCTTTATCTCCCTCTTCACCTGCATCGCCACCTTTCTTGCCTCGTCGGACCACCACCAAGCCTCCGGGCTCCTCTCCTTTTCTCTCCCTCCACCGGCCTACGCCAGCAGCCTCCCCTTTCGCAACCGTCTGCTATCCCTTCCTCTCTCTGTCACCTCTGCCTCACCACCATCTCTCTCTCCCATTTCGCCCCTCCTCTCTCTGCCGCTTGTTGCCTCGCCAATCGCCGCCCTCTCTCCCTCCTCTTTATGTCACTTGCGACCTCTTCTCCTTCTTCATTCACCCTCTCTCTTTCTCATTGAGCGTGTCCAAATGGTGAAGGTAATTTACGGTTAAGCAAGGTATGCGAACGACGACAGATTACTACAGACCTAGGGTTATTTCCTACTGTATTTTTCTTATTGGGTTCAATTTTGGTTTTTTCGGTTTTAACCAAACCGAGTCCAAACCGAACCTAAAACCGAAAATGAAAATTCCCTGAACCAAAAACCTAAACCGAAACACCTCGGTTCGGTTAGGTTCCGGTTATTTCGGTTCGGTTCGGCCCAAAAATTCGGTTCAAACCGAATATGAACAGCCCTAACCATCTACGTTTATTTTGTAGGTGGCCCATGGTGGTTTTTTCCATCTAGCATTTAATCTTCTATTTCCTCGTTTGGCCTTGTCTTTAGGGATAGTTGTTGAGGCATTCTGCCATTCCGTTATTGATATTAGGGTTCTAGGGGCGATTTGTGATGGAGAGTCTAATTTTTTATTCTTGAAGATTACGGAGTTTCTAGCTTCCCATATAGACAACCAAATGAAACATAATTCTTCAAAATTATCTATGTTATCATTTCTTAGAAATATATCCTCTATTGTTGTATTAAAGACAGAGCTTGGGATTAAAGATTTGTTTGTCATTTGTTCATAATTAGAGAGGATCCTTCTAGTTACAGGACAATGAACGAGAAGGTGATTGATATCTTCACCAGCCTCTTCACAGAGGCAACACTGGGTAGGTACTCTGTTTACACACCTCTTAAGTCGAGCTTTAGTGGCTAGCCCGTCTTGGGAGATTTTCCAAACCAGGTTTTTTAACCTTCGGGGTAGGTTTAATTTCCAAATCCAGTTGTGAGATGTGTTTGTGGTAAGCGTGTTGTTCGTCATTTGTTTTACTGATTTTGTTGTAAACTACCCAATCGTGTTGTATCTCCAAACGAGTTTGTTTGGCGTATTCCAGCCAGGGATCTTAATGGCAGCGATAAGGTTGACAATATTGCTTGGGAAAATATGGTTGAGAAGGTGAAGATTCCACTGTTTTTGTTACGTGAATAATTGATTTTCTTTAAGGCTGGGGTCATGATGTGATTGATAATTCCGAAGATTATGACCCAGTATCTAAGGATCTTTCCAGACATTGATTGATTCTCCATTTCCAATGATCCAGTGGAAACCTTGGATGAATTTTTCTCTCAAATGTATCAATCGACCAAATTGCCAAGATGGATTCGTTGGTTCTGCATCCATTAAATTTTTGTTTTGGAGATATTTCTCTTTAATTACTTTCACCCAGATGTTATCACTACAGGTATATAGTTTCCATATTAATTTCATTTGAAGACTAACATTCATATCTTCTGCAAATCTGATTCCAAGACCACCTTTTTCTGTTGGTTGACAGATTTTCTCCCAACTTATTAGGGGCGTATATCTTTCTGATTGAAGTTTGTTCCAAAAGAATTTTTTGTGGATTTGATCAATTTGATGCAGAATTCCTTTCGAGAGAAGAAAGTTTTGCATTAGGTTGTTGGATTTGGTCCTTTTGGAGCAGAGGTTAGCTTTGATAAGAGTTACTTGAACTGCTTGAGAAAGAGTGGAAGCCTTCCAATTAGCAAGTTGTTTTTTCAGACTTTGAATAGCGTCCTAAAAAATTTCATTTTTGACTCTTCCATGAAGAAGAGGGATACCAAGATACTTTTCTAATGTCTTGGGCATAGTCTAAACTTTTAACTTGTGGAAAATAATTATTGTATTCATTGAGGACAAGATTTGTACTCCTTAAAACCAATTTTAGTTTTAGCTGTAAAAATAGTATGTTACTAGTGTAATACCCGTGCCTGCAAGGCACGGAAGTTTGATCCATTTTAATTTGAACATCATTTTATATATCTATATAATACTATAATAATATATACTTGTTTACAACAAAAATATGTATAAAGTATTTTTTTTATAATTTATAAATTAGTTGGAAAAAGATACAATACAAATTTTGAAAATGAATTAATAAGGTAAAGTAGTAATAATACTCAAACACACCACCTAATATAATTGAAATAAATATATAATTATTATCATTAGGATAAATCTAAAAAGGAAAATATAACCTTCGATACAAAGATTAAAAAAATCACAAGCACATGATTGTGTGAACACTTTTGAAGTTATGTAGATATACATAACTTATTCCTTATTTTCATTAGAAAGATGGCTAGAAAGAGAGGGAAATAAATAGTGAAAATAGAGGTAAGATGGTAAAAAAAAAATTCTAAAAGGTAGAAAAGTGATCTAAGAAGCATCATCCAAGATGTAAAATTGATAAGCATAAGTAATGCTTGTAAGTCTCAAAATATTATTTATTTTTCGATAGTCATTTAAGATGTCTAAATTAAGTAAATTGTAAGGAAAAAAACTTTTTTTTTGCGCTAATTGATTTTTATAATTAATTTTTGAAATCGAATACTCACAAATAGATTATTTTTCCTAACTTCATAAAAAAAACTTTTGCAAGCCTTAAAATATTGAAATTATAATAAGGGCCTTCTAGGTCGTATAAAATAAATATAGATGTAAAATATCATTTTGGATTTTTTTTCTTCAATATTTGAAGTCAAACACCCAAAAACTAATCATAAAAGAGTATTTATTTATTTATTCAAATTTCACATTTGCTTTTCTAAAAATTCTTCAATTTTTGTATGTAGATCTTAAAATGTTTTTTTTTGTATTCCTAATAATCATTTAAGATTTTTAGAATAAATATAATTTCTATCTGAAAAAAATCATAGGTTTAAATTTAGATAGATGTCATGTTTAATGTGTAGAGTCAGTATAGATTTAAAATATTCATTTTTGATAATTATTTTTTCTGAAATTTTTGAAGGATAACATGTGCAGAAATAATATCTTCTTAAAATTAATGACGTTTCGCATCTATCTCCAAAAATATTTAAAGAAATTAAAAAAAAGATGTCTATACCATATAATATGTAAATTTTGAAAAGAAATATGATTTTGAGAATCACTGATTTTTATAATTAATTTTTATTTTGAAATATGAATTAAATATTTAGCCATTTTTAATATGACTGATGAATATAATATTGGAAACAAATATTTAAAAACGTGCAAGCACGTTTTTTTTAAAAAAATTAAAGACGTTCTTGCACGTCCGGGCTCGGGTGGCTGTAAACCCACCTGCACATCCTTAAGGACGTGCATGCACGTCTTTAAGGACGTGTGGATTTGCGGTGTATATAGCCGAAACGTCGAGACAGAGAGAGAGACGCCGAGAGAGAGAGAAACACAGAGAGAAAGATGGAGCCGGAGAGAGAGCTGGAGGCGGAAGCGGTGGTGGTGGAGCCGGCGGTGTTGATGGAGGAGACGGCGGAGGTGGTGGAGCCGGTGTCTGAGGAGGGTGGTGGTGGGGGTGGAGCATTGGGGGAGGCGGCGGTGGTGGAGCCGGTGGATGAGGAGGGTGGTGAAAGACGTGGATGCACGTCGTTGACCACGTGCATGCACGTCTTTGACCATGTGCATTTTGCACGTTCTGTTAGACGTGCACCTCCGTGTACCTTTAACGCAAAACTGCCTATTTGAAGTGAAGGGGGATAGCTTGATTCCGCACTCCAAAACAAAGTCCGACTTCGTTCGATATATCCCTTCACCATTAGAATCGATATGGCGGAGTTGTAAAGCAATCGTCTTCTCCAAGTTTGCCAGGTACGGATACGTTTGGTATAGTGAATATATTTCGTATGCCTTCTGTTTTGTTCATATCTCCACTAATGTTATTACAGTTTCGAGACTTCACCTTTGAGTTCTCGGACCCAAGGGTTTGGAATGACCGTGACGAAATGGGTATGTATTTCAAGGACTTGGGTCGGAGACACTACATGATTTTAGTAATCAAGCAGTCTTGGACGGGGGCGTCGAACCGTCCAGGCGGGGTTCTCCTTGCTAGCGAGTAGTATGGGGAGTACCGACCACGCGGGAGGAAGCTCCGAAGCACGCAATCGAAGATAAACGGTTGTCCATTCTCTCTACACGGGTATGAAGCTCCGCCGGGTCACTGGGTTATGACGGTAACCCACGGTGTTCATAACCATGGGCTTCTCACGAGCTTCAAGGGTCACGCCATCGCCGGACAGATGACAGAGGGGGAAAAGAAGATGGCTAGGTGGTTGAAGGAAATTGGCACCCCTCCAAAAGCCATTGGGTACGAATTGAGGCAGTTGGATGAGACCAGCGTCACGTCGTCACGTTCCCTTAACAACACGCTCAATAAGATGGTCGTCAAAGAAAGGGGTAGTCGGACGATGACCCAAGATACCCTGCATCGTCTGCGGGAAAGAGGGTACTACTACGAGTTTAGACGACATCCAGATGACGACAACGTCTTGAGCGACCTCTTCCTGACGCATCATGACGGGATCCGGCTTCTCTGAAGGTTCCATTACGTCATCGTATTGGACATCACGTACAAAACAAATGCGTAAGTTAACTATTTACGATTACATTATTACCCATATAGTCAATTATAAAGTATTGTACATGTAACAAATTTACACTTGCAGATATGGGATTCCATTGTGCGAGGTGGTCGGGTTCACACCCTCAGGCAAGACTTACTGCATCGCATATGCCTTCATGTCGCACGAGAACGAAGACACATACGCCTAGGTGCTGCGTCAACTTCAAGTCTTGCTTGGGACGGTTCAACCTCAAGCTATTATGACTGATCGAGGGCTAGGTCTCTTGGCGGCGCTAAATGTTTTCTTTCCCAATGTCCAACATCTCCTTTGCTGGTTACACGTGACGAGAAGATGCGAGAAAGCTGCTTTGAAGATCACAAAGAATTTAAACCACGCTGGCACCTTCAAGGGCAACTGTTGGGGGTTGTTCCAATCGAGGTCGAAGGAATCATTCAACCGCCGTCATCGGGCGCTACACGCTGCATGGCACCCATTCCCAGGTGTGGTGGCGTATTTAGAGGCGGTGTGGCTTCCGTACAACAGGAACATCGTACGATGCTACGTAGATAATGTCTTCCATCTCAGCACCCGTACGACAAACATGTACACCTTACTTCATATCTCCCATTACAATATGATATGGCATCAAACATTTAGTGGTACGCACTTCAATGTGTACAGAGTTGAGGGTCAACACAAGGTTCTGAAGGCGGCACTGCACTCATCGACTAATAACTTTCACATCATGATCGATGCAATCAATAGAGTCAACGATTGTCAACTGCATGAGCTGCAGACTGCTTTGGAGATCGAACGCTTCAAATGGCCAACAACGGCGCATAAAGTCAACCTTTTTGATGAGGTAAAGACTTTAATCTCCAAAAAGTGCTTCGATTATCTATACAAGATGTGGGAGGATGTCGTGAACCAAAACATTCCTCTGGAATGCACGGACCGACATTGGAGGGTTTGTTATGGGATCCCTTGTGTCCATGAGATTCAGGCATACGTCAACTCCGGTACTCCGATACCCGCCGAGGATATCCACCCGTTCTGGATGGATTTGTCATGGACTGACATCGACGACAACCCACTGCCGTATGAGCTGTCATCTTCATACACGACTTCCAACGATGTATGCGGCGATGAGCTCCACCCACCCTCATCTACAAGCATCCGAAGGAAAGGGAGGCCTCGGGGGTCGAGGAATGCCTGCAGAACCAACCCGTTGCCATACGAGGAGTTAAGGGAAAGATTTGAGAGAGAAGAAGAACGTGCTGCTCGAAATGCTGCTCGACATCGTCCATAAGCGACCTCAGCTCAACATGGACGTGATGATGTGTTCGGAGGGTTCAACTGGGGTCGAAACAACGTTGATCCCTTCATGATCGGTCATATTGAGGCTGTGAGGGACACTGTTGGAGATGGTCATTGTGGCTACCGTGCTTTGGAGTCATTGACATCTTCGATCGGCGAGTCTGCTTTCCCGGAACTCAAAACGTTATTATGCAATCACTTGGAGGATCACGCCGATCTCTACGCTGATTGTTATACGGGAGAGTACCAATTCCAGCAGTTCTTTGACTACCAGAGATGGGCGGGAGCTGTGCATGGTGATAGGAGACGGTGGATAGAGCTACCCATCATGGGTTTAGTATTTGCAATGGTATATCAGATTCCTCTCGTCGTCCTAGCTTGGCATCATCCGTTCACATATCTCCCCATGACCTCGCTGACACCTGCTAACAACCCTCAATCAGCAACCCTTGGTGTAGCCTGCATCGGAAAACAAGACCATTTTGCCGCGGTACGACTTCAAACGTCTTTTTTTATTACTTATTCTTGCTTTTCATATATATATGTCAATACTCTAACTCTAATTTTCCGTTCTCATAGATCTGGTTGCGTCCTAACGCTCCTATTCCGCCGCCTCCGCCAGAATGGGTCGCACATCATCAACCGAGCGTCGAAGGATGGGATGCTCCGTTTCAAGCTCAGTTTGAGAGATTTCGAGCCTTACGTGTCGAGTCCAGTCGCCCTTTACTATTTTCCTAGATTTTACTCCACCAGTTTATCAAAATTATGGATGTAAACCTTTTTTTCCGTTCCTTGTAACATTATTCGCATATTATCCGAATGAAAACCTTAACAATTATTGCTTTCCACTTAATTAGACCCTAAATCCTTCAACTCTACTAGCTAAACACTTCAATTTTTTCAATTAAAAATACAAAACCCTCGGAAACCCTAAACCCTATACCCTATACCCTAAACCCTAAACCCTAAACGCGAAACCCTAACTAGGGTTTGCACGTTGTTAAGGACGTGCAAATGGTTTGCTAGTGGACGTGCACAGTCCCACACTTGCACGTCCTTAAGGACGTGCAAATTCTTAATCACCATTTGCGGTGTATCTATCAACACCCATATATCGATTAATAAGAAAATAAACTTTTGATTAGTATGAAAATAGGAAACAAATATGTTTAGATAGATAGATAGATAGATAGATAGATAGATAGATAGATAGATAGATAGATAGATAGATAGATACTATTTAAAATATTATTCACAATTTATCACATAGTTAATATTGTACTATTTTTATTTGGAAAAAATGACCAAAAATAATATTAAGTATCGATCTTGAACCAAAAATAATAAAAGTTTTAAAATTGACAATTTCATATACAAATTATCGTCCTATTAGCTAAAAATAATACAACACACCAAAATTCACTGGTGAATCCCCACACTATACCCAGCTCGTTAAGAGGTGTTCATCCAGGTATGCCCACTCAGTACACTTTAAAGCATAAGACCTGTAAAAATCCTGCAACTTTGTATGATCTAGATCATCTCATGAAGAAAACCCAGCATCCTCTATGTCGGTATGAAGCCTACATGATATATAAGATCTCTAGGACTGTGTTTGTTGGGCTAAGTAGCATAGCCTTTACTCTTATCGATGATTAATATCGCTTATTGGAACGTAAGAGGTTCTAAGCGCCCTCTCTTCTGGCAAGAAATAAGCCATCTAAGATATAATAATAACATTGACATCTTAGCTTTAGCGGAAACCAAGTCTACTAACCCTCCTAGTGATCAACAAATTCGCAGCTCGGGTTTCCATTATTCTGTCTTCATAAGCTCCACGGGAGCTAAAGGTGGAATATGGATCCTTATGAAACATAATAATCAACTCCAGAACATTTCCACTCTTGCCCAAGATGAGAGATTTTGTCTCCTTAGTCTAGATATTGAGCAGCATAATCTAGCTTTGTTGTTTGTTTATGCTCCGGTGATCGAGCAAGAAAAATCAAAATTCTGGAATGACATCTACCAGATTGTTAATAGCCATCAACTTCCTGTTCTTATCTTGGGAGATCTAAATGATATCGAGAATGATACCGAAAAAATGGGAGGAAACCATCCAACCCTTTCCAGATTCCGTAGACTAAGAGAGGTCAAAGAAGAGCTCAATCTCCATACGATCCCATTCAAAGGTTCCCCATTCACATGGCGGAAGACCAATAATGAGATCCACAACACCTATGAGCGGGCGCGGCTTGACAGAGTTCTGGCTCATCAAGACATCGTCACTAAATTCGCAAACCTTTATGTCCAACACCACTCCTTCTCCTCATCGGATCATTTCCCAATCTCCATTAGAATTGGAAACAATGAAAAGCATAAAGGCGCCCCTTTTCGGTTTGAAATGGCTTGGACCGAGAATCCCAACTATGAAAAAATTATCAAGAATGTGTGGAAGAATAAATTTTTTGGCTCATTTGCTTATAAATTCATGCAAAAAAAAAAACTCCTAAAGAAGAACACCAAAGAATGGTGCAAAAAACATAAAAACAACATCCTCAGACAACTCTCCGAGACTGAAAATGTCATCCGAAATCTCCAATAAAAACTCCCTTGGGGTTTGCTCTCGGAAGCGGACAACAGAAAACTTTCTAGGTTAGAGAACAAGAAACGAGCCCTCCTTAACTATAATTTCAAATTCTGGAAGCAAAGAGCGAAAACCAGACATCTTCAACTTGGTGACAAAAACACCAAATACTACCAAACTATCGTTAAAATCAAGAACTTCAAGAACTCTACTTCTTCGTTCATAACAAAAGATGGGCTAATCCTTACTGATCAACAAGACATCTCCAACCAAATAACCAACGAAATGGCAGCAAGGTTTACCAAACAGCCCCGCCCCCCTATAAACTCAACGCATCTAGTCCACATCCACCCCCAAATCACGTCCTCAAACAATGATAATCTGCTCAAACCCCCTTCGAATCTAGAAATCAAAGAAACGGTTTGCTCTATGGCTGATGACAAAACACCTGGCCATGATGGCTACCCCCCCGAGTTTTATCACAAATATTGGCTCATTGTGGGTCAATCTCTCTACAAAGCCATTAAGGCTTTCTTCCACTCTGGCAACCTGCTCTCGCAGATAAATCAAACCTTTATAGCTCTTATTCCTAAAACTGACAATCCATCAAACATAAACCACTATAGACCAATTAGCCTCTGTACCATAGTCTATAAAATCATCACTAATATAATTGCTAATAGAGTAAAACCAATCCTTCCTCGACTCATCAACCCTTACCAAGGCGCTTTTGTTGAAGGTCGATCCATCCAAGACAATACCCTTATAGCACATGAGATATTTCACAGTTTTCATAAACAAAAAGGGAAGAAAGGTTGGATGGCCTTAAAACTCGATATGGAAAAGGCGTATGACAAAATTAGTTGGGACTATATAAAGGCTACGCTTATTAAGTTTGGTTTTCACCCACGATGGGTAAACTTAATTATGAACTGTATAACTACAACAACGTTCTCGGTTCTAGTCAACAACAGACCGGGTCCACAATTCAAACCTGAACGGGGAATCCGTCAAGGTGACCCCTTAGCCCCCTACATTTTTATACTGGTAATGGAAAATCTGGCTAGAGAGCTCCAAGAAGAAGCAAACCTTGAAGATGGCCTGATAGGCATTAGACTCACCAAGAATGGCACTCATATTCCCTTTTTAACCTTTGCTGATGACACAATTATCTTTGCCCGTGCATCACACAAAAGTATTCACACAATCAGGAACATCCTAAACAATTTCTCAAACCTCTCTGGATTAACAATTAACTACAATAAAAGTTCACTGCAAGTCTCCGAAAATATCAATGCCTCCCTTGCTAACTCCCTTGCCCATGAAATTAATATCCCTGTCTCAAAGACCCTCGAAAAATACTTAGGCATTCCTCTCATTCGGGGGAGGGTGAAGAATGAAATTTTTCAAGAAGCTATTCAAAGTCTAAAAAAGCAGCTTTCTAGATGGAAGGCATCCACTCTCTCTCAAGCTGGAAGAGTTACCCTCATCAAAGAAAACCTATGTTCCAAGACTAACTACCTTATGCAAAACTTCCTTCTGCCCAAAGGAATTATGCAGCAGATTGACCAAATCCACAAAAACTTCTTCTGGAACAAGCTCCAGTCGGAGAGGTACACCCCGCTCATTAGCTGCGATAAGATATGCCAACCTACAGAAAAGGGCGGACTAGGAATCAGACTTGCAGAGGATATGAACACCAGTCTCCAGATGAAATTGCTCTGGAAACTTGCCACCAACAAGGAGAACATCTGGGTGAAAGTAATCACAGAAAAATATCTCCAAGATAAAAATTTCACGGATGTTGAACCAAAGAACCCCTCTTGGCAATTTGGTCGCCTACTACACCTACGAGAAAAATTCATTCGTGGTCTTCATTGGGTGCTAGGAAATGGAGAATCAATCAATGTCTGGAGGGATCCGTGGATTCTAGGATATAACCTGACTAGCTATCAAGCGCAGCATGACCCCAATATGACGGTAAATCACTTATTCACACCCCAGAAACAATGGAATCTTCAACTCCTTAATCACATATTTCCCAGTAATATTATCAACTCAATCATGGCAGTAAAAATCCCAAATTGGGACACGCCGGACAAACTCATTTCGAGATACAACCCTAATGGGCAATTCACCGCGAAATTAGTTAAGCGAATGACAGACATCCCTTCTAACCCAGAAACTTGTAGCAACTGGATTTGGAAATTAAATTTGCCACCTAAATTAAAAAACTTCATCTGGAAAATCTCTCAAGATGGACGGGCCACTACATCTCGCCTTAACCGATATATTAACCGTGTCCCAAACCAATGCAGCCTTTGTGAGGAGGCAGATGAAGACAACGATGACCTGCTTCTTCAATGTGTTATAACCAAACGGGTCATTGCTAACTACGAACAAATCACTGGTAAATCTATTATTACACAGTCTAGACTGAACACAACAACTAAAGATCTCCTTCTTATGAGCCAAAAAATAGAAAACTTTGAAGATTTGTGTTTTATTTGGCATTCCATCTGGGAAGTTAGAAACGCTATAATCTTCAAGAATAAACAACTAGACTCGCCATAACAAATAGCATCCAAAACACATTTGTCAGTTAGGGATTGGCAACAAGTTTCAACACCTAGCCTTAAGAACAAATCGAAACGAGGAGATAGGAATCTCAATGTAAAATGGAGGAAACCACCTTGGGCCACCTACAAAATAAATGTAGATGGCTCTGTTAAACCCACTGGATTATGCCAAGTGGGGGGGATCCTTAGGGATTGTGAGGGTCGCGTGATTGATGTTTTCCAACAACGAGTTGCTACTGGATATGTAATCCAAATAGAAGCTGATGCTTTTTGTGCAGGTATTAAATTAGCTTCAGCCAAAGGTCTAAAAAGAGTCATAATCGAAGGGGATTGCTTGGACGTGCTGAAGGCCATTAACGACAATTCCAAGAGCAAATGGGAGATTCTGCGACAAATCGAGCTTATTCAGAAAATCAAAACTGATTTTGAACATATTGAGTTCAAACATTGTTTCAGAGAAGCAAATGGTGCTGCAGACTACATTGCTAGATGTTCTGATAGTTGTAATTTGATGATCATCTCTTCTAACAGGGATTTCTGTAACATCATCCGTAAGGATGATCATGGTTGTAATCTACCTCGGTAGATTCTTCTCTCTTTTTGCCTACTGTAAAAAAAAACTAAAAATAATACAAATGTGTTTTCTAGTGAAATTTTCAGCCAAGTTTGTATTATTTTTTATATAAAGTGAGCCGTAAAAAATTATGCCACATGTAATTCTGACGTACACATGGCAAATTTGCCCAGAAATTTCACCAGAAAATATATCCATATTATTTTTCGTTAATAGGGAGATAGTTTATACTCCCTCCGTCTCAAATTTTAGGTCGTTTTAGGATTTTGCACAAGTTTTAAATTTTAATAAAACAATCACCCATCAATTAACATTATTATTTCACTAACTTTTTCATAAATTTTATTGTTTTTTAATACTCACTACATTTTTTAACTTATCCAAATCTTTTAAAAAAAATCAACAACACACAAATCGATATAAATCATTACTATCCCCTACCAAGAAAACCTAAAACAACCTAAATTTTGATACAAGAGTTAAGGGCTAAAACGACATAAATTTCGAGACGGAGGGAGTATATGAAATTGTCAATTTTAAACTTCATATATATTATTTTTAGTTCAAAATCAATACTTGATATTATTTTTGATCAATTTTCTTTATTTTTTTTTAATTTTGAAAATTCAGCCTATTTTCGGCAACTTTTTTTTTTTTTTTTTGATACAAGGTAAGAATTTGGGCGGTGTCAGGCCCTACTGATCCACCACCCAAGAGCGTCCTTTTGGACGAGAGCTTGGAGCTCAGAATGATGCACGGGCGAGTCAAGGTCAAAGTGATGCCGAAGGTTAGCCACCTTATCCGCGACCCGATTGAGCTCTCTGAAGACATGCGAACACGAGGCGCTTTGGAAACTCTGGAGTAGGCGTCGGGAGTCGGCAATCATCATTTCGATCTCCCAAGGATAGCTTCAAACGTCATTTATAGCATTGATTACCGCAAGACAGTCGCCTTCGACCTCAATCCTAGTAATACCCAGTTGTAGAGCAGCAACAAGCCCAGAGTGGAGAGCAAGAGCTTCGGCCTTTACCGCCGACAACTCACCACACAGAGAACCTCTACAGAACACCACAGAGCCATGGTGATCACGAATAACCACTCCTGTCGAAGCCTCGCCAGAAGCAAGCACAGAAGCATCAAAGTTAAGCTTGAAACCTCCGGCCGCAGGCTTTTGCCATCTCAAAATTTTCCTTCTCCTTTGGGTGGGTTGGGTGACATTTTTCTTTTGGTCTGTATCTTCCCAAAATTTCCTTTTGGATTCTTCCCATTGTATTAATTGGTGTTTTATATATTGCTCCTGTTTTTGTCTATTTGCAAACCCGTGATCATCGAAAACAATCTTATTTCTAATTGTCCATAAGCTCCACCAAATAATGTCAAGTTTTGTTTTTTGTGTTGCTGACAGATTTGCGAATATCTCTGTTGTGAAAATAGACCAACAGATCGGAAGAACAATACAAAACACTCAAACAAGGAACAACCTATTTTCGGCAACTAAAATCAAAGTTGAGGCCAATAGCCTTTATTTTTATTTTTATTTTTTTTGATACAAGGCGAAAATTTGTGGGGTGGTCAACCTCGGTTGAACAACTGCCCAATAGCGTCCTTGCGGACGAATTCCTCGAGCTCGACAGGGCAACATGTAGAAGAGAAGGACGAGGACAAACCTACATGTACTAGCCTGTCTGTAACCTGGTTGCCTTCCCGGAAGGTGTGAGAGAATGAAACAAACTCGAACAATTTGCAAAGGCCGAGGCCCAAGGGCATCGGAGATCATCATTTCAATAATCCACGAGCACGTACCAATCCCACGGAGGGCATTAATGATGGCCATACAGTCTTCTTCCATCTCGAGGCGAGTAAAATCCTTCTTTACTGCTTCCAGAAGACGAGAGTGAAGACCGTGACACTCGGCTTGGAGAGGATAAACGTTCCCAAGAGCATGCACACCATAGGAAACCACTCTACCACGACAATCGTGAATGACAAACCCAAAGCCAGCTTTCCCGGAGGCCACCTTAGCTCCATCAAAATTAAGTTTCATGAATCCTTCGGTAGGTTTCTTCCATTTTACTTTTTTCTGATGTTGGGAGCTGTTTCGAGGAGTGTGTTGTATTTTATGGATATTTTCGTCATCTGGATCACCTTTATGCTTTTTTCCAGGATATCTTATATTGGATTATATGCTTTATCCACTGATCCATATTTCTAACATCTTGGTTTTCAAAAAGGATTTTGTTCCTCATAGACCAAATCCCCCAAAAAGAGAAGGCTAGTACCGATTTTTGGTTTGGTGATAGTTGGGAAAAGATTTCAGTGATTATCGCCTTGTAGGTATTATTGGTTTTGTCAATGTTTCTAATTATTCTTTCAATCTGCTTATCCATCCTTCCGATAAGAGACTGTGAAGTCTGACATGTCGTGAATAAATATGTAGCATCTTCTTCATTATGTTTACAAAGAGGGCATCCCAAGGGTACATCTATTCCTTTGTTTCTCAGTCTGATCTTAGTGGGGGTTCTGTTGTTGCAGGAGTAAATCGAGTATTGAAATAGATATGAAATAAAGTTCAGACTGACTTCACTGTCTCAGCAAATAATACAAGACTTCCTCCCGTTGTAGTAAGAGAAAAGTCAGGATCGAATCCACGAGGAAGCACGTCAGCAGTTCTCAGGTAGCTGTAAATTCTCACAGGCAAAGTAGCAGAAAGTCAGAAACACAGAAAGGAAAGAAACAAATAAACCCGGCAATGGCAAACAAAATAAAAGCAAAGAACAAAGCAAGAAATAAAGCAAAGCAGAAACTAAAAGCAAAGACAAAACAGAAAGTAACTCGAGGATACAGAAGTTACTCGAAGTCGAGTAACTGTCCTCTAGATCGACTAAGGTGGTCGACAACAGAAGTTCAGAAATAGAAAACAAACAACTCGACGAACAAAAAGTGTACTCGACCTCGACTACCACCAACTCGATCTCGACAAGAGAAGCAAAGACAGAAACTTGAAAGCAGAAAATCGACAAAGACAGAAGAACACTCTACTCGACTAAGACAAGTCCTACTCGAGATCGACCAGATCTCCTCTATGTCGACAAGAAACAGAAAACGCAGAAATTGCAGAATTAAACACAAACACAGATTTTCGACTGAAATAAATCAATATGCTAAAAGACTTCCGAAGCCAGGGTTTCAACACCACAACGATAACCATGCAATGTAACACATAAAGGCACAAAAGATCATGCTTTCCATCAAATAACTTTCGTCATTAACAAATAGGCATATAGAGGCTTTCGCATAAACCCTAATTGTTACTAACCCTTTTTCACATAATTAATCCAAGTTGCATTAAGATCACTTTCGCTTCAATAATACAAACAAGGATCACCTTCAACTCTCGCAAAAGAATCATGCTCATAGGGATAGAAGATGAATTGCACAAAAAGATCTGACCTTTATCGCATCGCCTCACATGGCCACCGTCGGGCTCACCCCAGCCCCAGAAGTGGGTGGACTACTCACGCCTCATCGCAATCGCAGACATTGATTGAAAAGAAATAACTTGCATAAACTAAATTCAAAAGCTTTTACAATCCCGGCAATCAACTTTCGCAGAAAGCCAAAACCCTAAAAACCTTAGAACTCCTAAACTTCTCTCTGTGGAACTAATTGTTTTTCTCTGAAAATTGAATTGTGATCTGGAATATGAATAAAACTGAGCCCCCTAGGGCTTTATTTATAGTCTTCCTTCCCTAGCTATTCTAGGAAAGAAGATATCTATCTATATCTAAAATTATATCTAAAACTTGAAAGGATAAATAAATTGTTTTATGGAAATAAATCTAAAAGGAAAAGATAAAACTAAATAGGTAAGTCTTCATGATGTTGATAGATCTTGTCTTCTTGGATAGAACTTGATGGATTAGGATAGATCTCGGCCAAACCGACTTCCTTCACGCCCAAGCAAAGCCAATTCTAGTCGGACAAGTCTTCGTCGAGAAGCTGCTGGACACGGCTCTACTCAACCTCGACCACGGCTTGTTGACCTCGACAAGCATGGTTCGTCGAGTGGAATCCTTGGCTAGATCTGCTCGATGTGCTTGGACTTGGTTCACTGGGTGCTTGTCGACCTCGAGTAAGCCTTGTCGATCTCGAGTAGGACTGGTCATCGACTAGGCTTCCTCGGGTTGCTCTACTCGGCAAGCTCGGATTTGGACTCAGGCGCTCGTCGATCTCGGGTAGCCTTCGTCGACCTCGAGTAGGGATGATCGTCGACTAGGTCTCCTCGAGTGGCTCTACTCGACAAGGCTTGGACAAGGCTCCTGGGCGTCATCGACCTCGACAAGCTCTTGTCGATGTCGAGTAGGACTCTTCGTCGGCTTGGTGCATCCCGCTGGCAGCGGGTTTTCTTCCACGGCAGCGAGTGGTCCGCTGCAGCGAGTCGAGTCACTGGCAGCGATTGTTGCCTGGTCGTCCACGGCTCCTCTCCTTGTCGACTCCGGGTGTGGTGTCTGGGCTTCGTCGATCTCGACTAGGGCTGGTCGAGATCGAGTAGGGTCCGGAGCCGGGTTGGTCTGGCTTGCTCGATCAGGCTCTGCTCGACCAAGCTCGTCTATGTCGAGTAGGGCCCACTCGAGATCGAGTAGCCTTGACCTTCAGCTTGGTTCCGCTGCTTTGACCTTGGACTTCTGTAGTGGTTTTCCGAGCTTTTCCGACCTTCTGTAGAATTGCTGTAAAGTGCCTCGATTTCTGCGAATTAAACAGAAACTGGTGTAGATTCCATAATTTTGGCAAATAAACATAAACTACATAGATTCTGTACTATCTAAACCCAAACGAATGCAATGTATACAGAAATCGATATAAAAGTTACTGTAAAACATGGCAGATTCAGCTCACAATAAACACCCCATACTTAAGCTTGCTTGTCCTCAAGCAATACTTTTATTTGTCATTCAGGGGAAGAAATCAAAACTCTCAACATCTTAGATTCATTCTCATATAACCCTGCAATCAATTACCATCCTCGAAAAGGTACTAGTGGCACATATTCATGCATGTGCAAATATGTAAAAGCAACATCTACTCACAAAAGGAGGGTTATGCAAAAACAATTCATATGACAAAGCATTGATAATCAAGAAGACTTTAATTTAAGCTCATGAAGGAGTAGATTGGTAAAAGGCTAAAGGTGGGCAAATTTTGGCAATGTGGTGCTAATGATCCGGGGAAATGGAGTATTTTCCAATTTGAATTTCCACATTCCTTCTCCATTTGATTCATCACCTTTCATAATGCTTTTATTCATAATAATGCTTTTACCTCTCTAACCTCAGCACTGCCTTCTCACGAGTCGCAAACATGGGTGTCATGAATGGCCCCGGATATTTAGTGCTTTGGACTCCTCACAATGTGTCCCATCTCTCCAAACTATTATCTCAGAGAGCAGGGTCAATCTACCTTTATCTCCTGAGGTGATTGGATTTTCTTTCACTCATTAAATTTTCCATATTTTTCAAACACTTTCCCGCCAAACTTCAATAATGATAATTATCACACAAACACCATATAATAATCTCCATAATGTAACATCATTCTCAACATAATCCCCGGATAAGGTAAAGAATGGGCAATATTTAGATCATGTGGAGCAATATTTGAAATAAGGCATAATATGGCTTTTGTGTAATGCATAAGCATAGGTAAGGCTAGGATTTTAAATATATGAGCATTATATGGAAATATAAAGTCCTCCATCATTTTATCATGCAACATGTCAAAAGCAACTTCAAATTTTACCTCTTTCATGGTTTTCAAGAAATAATGCACTTCATTGTGACTTCCCTTTACTAGGCAATTTCATGCTATATCTCTAATGAATCCAATTTTGCATCGTCGAGTTCAATTAAAGCTTCCATGACATTAATCAAAATTTTCAATGGGGGTCATTTTTTCTCAAAATTTTGGAAAACATGCATATAAGCACATAAATAAATAATGCATTCCAAAATAGGCATGTAGCAATTCTAAGAAATAATGCACAAGTAATGTCAAATAAATCAAATATGCACAAAGTAAGCCCTTCCCCCACCCCATACTTAAACATTACAGTGTCCTCACTGTATAAAAACAAGGTAAGGGTAAAGAAAGAAACTCACAAGACAGATGTGCAGAGCCTCAAAATTTCGAATGGAGCACCTCCTAGGCCGAGTTTGAATATAGCTTGGTTCTATCCATGGACCTGAAAAGTAGAAGACATATACCCAAAATAGCAAAACTAAAAGTGTTCAAAACCAAAAAACAAAAAACAAAGTCTCAAATGTCCTAAAAAGTTTATGTACATGCTCTAGATTTTATAGTCGCTAGGCCGACTTTCCATTAATGCTCAATGTGGCATCTGCAGGGCCCATGTAGCTTGGGCTTCAAATAGGACTCCATTTTTGTCCATCAGTTGCAATCCTCCATAGTGGATCTTGTTTACCACGAACGGTCCCAACCGCTTTTTGTTGAATTTGTTGGGAAACCAATGATCCTTTGATTTAGAGACATAGAGTTTGTCTCCAACTTCATATTCCTTAGGCTCATAATTGGATATCCTGCACAATCGCACATACCAAGGCAGACCTCTCCCATGTATAGATAAATCTTTAATGGAAATAGGAGAAGAAAGATACATACCTTGACTTACCTTCGCAGAGACGGAATCGGGAACCACTGTGTTTGGTCGATCTCGACTAGGGCTAGTCGATCTCGACAAGACTGTTGGACCTGGTGGTGGTCTGGTCGAAGAGGCAGAAGTCGACGAAGACAGGGGCTTGTCGACCTCGACAAGTCTGGTCGACCTCGACGAGGACTCCGCTTCTGGTGGTTTGCTCATCGACGAAGGCGGATCTGGTGGCGCCGGGTGGTGGTCGACCTCGACAAGACTAGTCGAGATCGACGAGGCTGGTTCTGGCTCTGGTGGTCTCAGTGTCGAGGGAGCAGGTGCCCGAGGATCGTGGTCGAGCTCGACTAGCGTAGTCGATCTCGACAAGGATGCTGGCTCTGGTGGTGGTGCACTCGAGGAAGCCGAAGTCGATGAAGCAGATGGCTTGTCGATCTCGATAAGGCTACTCGATGTCGAGTAGGCCTTTGCTCCTAGTGGCTGCAGCGTCGAGGAAGCAGGGTCTGGGCTCCCCGAGTGGTGGTCGATCTCGACGAGCCTACTCGAGATCGAGTAGGGTTGCTCCTCTGGTTTGCTGCTCGACGAAGATGGCTCTGGTGGAGTCTCCTTAGTCTGGTCTAGATCGACTAGGGTTCTACTCGATGTCGAGGAGCCTTGGTCGATCTTGACCCCATACTTAGCTCCTGTCACGGCATCCGAAAAATAATGAATCCACAATGACTTACCTTGGTCTGTGTCGATTGGATTCTTTGTGTTCTCCTTGAGGATTGCCATGATCTCCTCCACCTGGGCTTCCATGTCCCTCTTTTCCAGCTCCTCAGGGGTCATATTTCTGACCTTGGGTTCCCCGCAAGTGATATAGCCAGCTGAGATAGATTTGACCTCTTCCATCGGACCTGTATGCCTTTCAGTTTTATTAAAGGAATACTCAATTACCTCATCGCTGATGTTGAAGGTGAGCACTCCTTTCCTTACGCTTATGTTGGCATCCACCGTCGCCAAGAATGGTCTTCCTAAGATAATTGGACAAGCAGGATCTTCTTGCATATCAACTATTAAGAAATCAGCAGGGACGAAGAATTTACCTACTTGTACTGGGACATTTTCCACCATGCCTGTTGGAATGACCACTGTGTTGTTGGCCATGTAAAGTCTAGCATCCACAGGCTCTAGGGCACCTATCTTAATCTTGGACCAAATCGTTAAAGGCATTATACTCACACTAGCTCCAAGATCACATAGGGCATTAATTTTGTATGGACCAAATCCAATAGTTATAGCAAACTTACCTGGATCTGGCCTCTTCTCCAATATGTCTAGATGGCTGCACTCCTCTGTGATTTCAGCCATCGATCGCTTTTTGCTCAGAATCTCCTTTAGGAACTTGACATAAGATGGCATTTCATTGAGAGCTTCTGTGAAGGGGATGGTGACGTTGAGCTTCTGAAGCATCTTGATGAAGCGCTGAAACTTTTTCTCCACCGGGTCCTTTAGAGATTTTGTGGGGGAAAGGTAGCCTCTTTTTCTGATTCGGAGCCGGAACAGATGTCGGAGATGCTGCAGACTTCTCTATGTCGACTAGGGGCTCCTCGACATTGACAAGGCCTTTGTCGATATCGACCAGATTGGGCCCAGTCGAGTGGCTGTGTGGTGCAGACGAAGATTCTGGAATTTTCTCCTCGAGGTCGACGAAGGTCTTGTCGAGATCGACCACGGCTTTGTCGAGATCGACTTGCTGTTCCTCGTCGTTCTGCTGCTTTCCGACCTCTGGCTCTTGCAGTTGATGGCCGCTTCTGAGTTTTATAGCAACGATGTGTCCAGTCTTTCCCTTAGGATTTGGTTCTGAAGATCCTGGAAGTGACCCTGACTGTCTGGGGATTCCTGTTGCTAGCTGACCAATCTGTGTATCAACTGTTTTCCGCCAGATATCAATTTCCCCAAGCCTAGAGTTGACACCTTGCATCTGAGTATAGACGGAGTTGAAAGATTGCCTAGTTTCTGAGTGGTTTCTCCGTATTTCCTCCAGGACTGTCTGTATATCATCCTTTTTCTGCTCCCTTTCCGGATGTCCTGGAGCTCTGTGGGGCGGGGGATTCCTAGGGACACCTTGGTTCCATTGTGGTTGCTGAAACCTTTGGTCCCCCATGTAGCGATTTGGACCCCCTGCGTAAGCTGCATCCTCATGGTGCTCTACCAGCCTGACTTGCTCTGTGCGTGGGCACTCAGGAGTGGTGTGCCTTTGCGATCCGCATTCTATACAAGGCTGGTTGACAGAGAGATACTTTACTTGCTTGATGAGCTTCTTATTCTGGTCCCTGTAGTATTGCTCCCTGACATCTGGGTCAATCTCCTTTGCTGGCTCATAGAGAGGCATAGATGGTGCTGGTCTGGCGTATGGGTTCTCTTCATAGGTTACAGTAGACCCATACTTGTTGTCGTAGGTAGTGAGCTTCTCTAGCACACCCCATGCGTCACTTAGCGGCATCGTGAGATACTCGTAGCGAGTATAATTGTTGATTCTGTCCTTAGTGACTTGATCAAGAGAGTTGAAGAAGATCTCCTGAATGATGTAGGGTGGTTGTCCATGAGTAGGGCAGGATCGTAGCAGTTCCTTGTAGCGTTCCCATGCCCTTGCCAGCGGTTCCCCTTTCTGCTGTTTAAAGGCGGTGATTCTCTGGCGGAGATGTGCTGTTTTGGCAGGTGGGAAGAATTTGTTCAGAAACTCTTGCTCTACTTGGGCCCAGGTTGTAAGTGATTTTGCCTTCAGCCCTTCCAGCCATTTCAGTGCAGGTCCAGCGAGCGACCAACGGAAAGCTTTCATCTTGACATATTCCAGAGTTGTATCTTCTGCAAGAGTACGGCACATATCATGAAAATTATTAATATGTTCAAGAGGACACTCATTAAATCTGCCATAAAAGACATTATTTTTAAGCTCTATAAGAAACTGAGTGCGAATTTCAAAAGAGTTTTCACCATATTCAATGATCAAACGGGTCCCCATCTGAAGTTCGTTAGAAACAACAAACTCAGGCCAACCTGATGTGAACCAGTAATTGTGAATGCCCAAGGGCTCCACCGTTACCACAAATTCCTCGTCTAATCGCGTCCATAGTTGTACGAGGCCAAGGGCCTCGTCACCATAATCACGGGACACTTGCAGCAAAGGCTAAAACAACAATAAACACTTCAGAAAGGATCAATTCCCAAGTGGAAACAGAACTATTCAATAAAAACTCACCAACCTATACAAGTGTCCCTCTACCGCTATATCTCAGGTAAAACCTCTTATGCGAGGAATGGTTCTACCTAGGGCTGGAAATCACCCGTGGGTGACCGACCCACCCGACCCGATTATACGGGTGAAAACCCGAAAAAAACCATGTGATGGAAGGGTGATGGGTGGGTGAAACGGGTGATAGGTTGGGTAATGGGTGATATGTTTTTCACCCATTACCCGACCCATCACCCGACTCGCTTAACAACCCGCTAACCCACCCGATTATTTTTTAAAAAATCCCAGTTTATAAAAAATATAGTCTAACATAACTACATATTTTTCATTTTTCTAATTCTAGATTCTCTAATTGTTTTTGTGCAAAAAAAATCTAAAAGAATATAAAGTTATTTTATTTAACCCCTCATTACATCTTTTTAAAAAAATTATTTTATTTGTTTTGCATATACTACTAGAATGTTAGCAATTTCGCTCATTTCAACGACTTAGCATTTAGTGTGTTAAGACGTGATTCACCAAACTGTTTTTTTTTTAACTACGACTTTGGAAACGGACTAAAATTCATCTCATTTGATTTGATATTAAACTTTTAATGCCGACTTTGTAAGATTAGAATAATGATATAATGTATGAATAAATCTTTTATACAATTAATAAGATTTCCACATTGACGTGGTTTGTGAAATTATCCAATATGAATAAATCTTTTATACAATTAATACGACTCTTTTTCTTTTAGTTTTCTTCACCCGATTACCCACCCGATTCACCCGACGGATCGGGTGATGGGTGAAATATTAGACAGACGAGTGATGGATTGGGTGAAATTTTTTTGTGACAGGTCGGGTGAAAAAATGGCTCCACCCATCCATCACCCGACCCATTTCCACCCCTAGTCCTACCTGGTATATCAATCGGCAAGGTAGACGTCATTGTTAACAAACCACACCACAAAGTACAAGAGTGCTATCCCATTTATGGTGATGGATAGGGAAGACACAACAAAATCCACCGCAAACACACCTTATCCACTCCACGAGGTTGGTAAAGATCAACAGTCACGACAAAAAACACCTGACAAGTACATCCCATGTTCAAAACACCAACAAACGGATAAGCAAACCTAACTCGCCTAGCGACCTGGACAACTAGCTTGTGGCACGCACCTTCTAGCTTAAGGGCACCTCAACCTAACCCGGAAGAACAATACTTATCTCCACAGCCAACAACCTAGTATAAAATTCCCACCCCATAACATTTTCGTACCTAAAAACAGAATGTCAAGTTTCGACATGGTTTTTGGTGAAGTTTCTTGATGGACGATTTTTAGTCGCGTAAACCGTATCAAAATAAAACTCAAACCTACAAACTAGTATAACAAGTAAGTAAGAGGTCGATCCCACAGAGAATCAAGTATTTCTCAGCAATGTGTATTTACTAATTAGTAGAAAGGGGGGTTTTGGTTGATTGAAATAAGAAAGAAAACAAAATAAACTATAAACAGATTGATGCAAAACAATTTAGAGAATATTGCTCTACCTGCAACCATCCACTTTATTTGGTTGAATTGATATTGTAACTTCCTCTTGTCATTTTAGTCTTCCAATGAATGCCCTTGTCCCAACCTAATATAGTTACTAGTCCAACCAGTCCTAGAAACCCTTATCAATCAAACAGTTCCTAAAGAAAGATTTAACTCAATTGATAGCTTTAAGTTCAGAGATTAACCAAGGTATTTGCAGTCCCTAAAGAGGGATTTAACAACACATCCAACTTCCTACTCATTCAATTAGTTCAACCAGCCCTAAAGGAACAAGTTTGCTACTTTGGTTAAGGTTCACAACCAGAAATCTACAAAACCTTAGCAATTGAATTGATTTTAACTAGTTGCGCGGGCTAGATAGAATAAAACAATCAAACATAAAAGCACAAAGAAGTTGAAACATTCAATATAGGAAATAAGGAACAAGATTCAGAAACTCACAATCAATCCAAATAAAGCTTCAAATTGCAAGTAGAACGAAGAGAGTTTAGCCGCCCATGGCCCATCGCTCTCTCTCTCATTGTTTGATAAAAACGTGGAATAGAATAGAAGTCCTATGAAATAAACAATACTCGGTCTTATAATAAGCCTAAGTTGGCCAAAAAAACCAAACAAAGAAAACTAGGGTTTTCGTAAACAAAACGACGCGCTGACGCCCAATGTTGCGGCCGCGACATCTTCCAACCCGCAGCATCCATACTGGTTGTGGTCGCTGCATATATGCTGCGGCCGCTGCATTGGTCTTTCACGGAACATCAGTCACGAATTTGCTCTTGTTGTCAACAGGAAAGTTATAGATCTCTGAAAGAGCTTTCCGATGCATGGTCATAATAGTAAATCGGGCAACCGATGCCTCCAGAAAGTGCAAAATACGTTTAGCATGTCTGGCGATAACTTCTGCAGACTTGTTCTTCGTTTAGGTTCGCCTCTTCTTCTCAGGACCTCTTGAGATCTTCATGTAAGCTTCTTCGATTAACTAAACACTCTCATCTAATGCGTTATCAAACTATGTCTCCTCCTCGGATCCATGATTACCTGAACTAATCAATAAAAGTGTGTAAATTCCGACTCCACCAACATAGAGAGCAAATATGCAAATTGTACATAATTCATGCATGAAATGCATCTTAACTAAGCTAAATGCAACTTATTATGCCTACCTAAATGCATGATATCAAACTCCTCCACACTTAACATTTGCTTGTCCTCAAGCAATCAAAAACAAATATAGAATTAATCATCCCACAAATAAGATCTTCATGCTATAGTTTTAGAAAAGAAACATCAAGCAATAGGAGACATGAATAAGACAACAAATATCCTAGCAAGTATATGAGCAATCCAATAGTAAAGGCAAATTTAATCCAACCTCACCGGGATAATGTGTTTCACTCAAGCTCTCAAGTGTTTAGGCTTTAAAGTCCAACTCTCAACTCAATCCAAAATGCTATGTACACCGTGAAAGTTATCACTTGAAAACTACATCATGAGTACTTTTATAAGGTTGTAATGGGGCTTTGGTAGGAACATAAGGCATGAGAAATATTTAGGGCTTGTGGTGCTAAAAATCCGGGAAAAAGGAACAACAACTAACCAGAACAACACCAAAACTTTCATACTTCGCAAACCATTCCAATAACATAAACTTCAATACACATCAATAAGCACTTTTCGATTTCAATAACCATACAACTCGTGCAATTTTTCCATTTGAATGATGACTTCCTTTCTTTTCTTTTCTTTTATGTTTACTTTTGCCCCCAGGTGAATTTTATCCTCCCTAGGTCCAAGCTTACTAGATTTTTACTCCTAAGTGAATTTTATCCTCCTTAGGCCCCTAATAATAAGTCATCTCTATTATGCAAGAAGGGTTACCTTATTTCAGTTATGCCTCTCGCAATGTACAACCATACATACATCTTCTACACTCAAAGAAACTCTAATATAAAGGATTTTCACCAATTCTCCTCCTAATTCCCGGATAGATTCTGGATAATCATTGGCTATGCTATATTTTTGTGGAGCTATATAAAAAAATAGGTTTTACTGCTCAGATTGGCTTCAAGCAAAGGATAATGCAAAGAGTAGATAAGGTATAATATGGCTAAAGAAAACATGCCTCGATCATTTGGAATTCACAAGCAACAAACATGTGCAATACGGTATTGAAATAAGAGGCATATGGAGAGTATAATCACAAAATAAAAGCAAAATGGAATAATATGTAAAGTCCATACAAGGCCAAAACAAACTCACAAGGGTTATATTTTTGTAGATTTCAATTTAACCTCGACTATGAACCATACTTGCTCAATTATATTCTCAAATCATGCTCCAAAAATCATTTTCAAGCAATTCAATCAAATCATGGGATTTATGCGATGAGATCATAAAAATAAATTAGAGGACAAACTAAGCCAAGATAGGTATCTTTAATAACACCTAAATGCAATGCATGATATTTTTTGTGATTTTTTTCAAATGTGATATATGAGTAAAAATAAATATAAAGACATAAATAAACATGATATGCAAACTCTATCTACATGCAATGCAATCCCTCCCCCACACTTAAACTTTTCATTGTCCTCAATGAAACATAAAATACAACAAAAACACAAAAACATAGAGGAAGAGATGAATGAAATACTCACAATGTGGTGGATGGGTCTCTATAGGTCGGATCTGAGCATTGCGGCGGGTTAAATGCGGCGACCTTTCCTGAAAGGTTAGTCTATCCAAAAACTAAAATCAACTATCTAATGCCTCATGGAAAACCTAATTTATTGAAAAGAAAACTAGCTAACTAGGAATTGCATTAATAACTAAAACTTACTTCGGGTTGCCCCCCGAGAAGCGCCTTTCTTTGATGTCATTGGCTTGACTTATTCTCAATCTCAAGACCTTATCTCTCAGACATCGTCAAGGTCCTCAGTAGCCTATCATATTCCTGTGCACACATCTTACAAAGAACATCATAGCACAATAGAATGAAAGCATAAAATGTGGAACTCAAGAACCCTTTCAATCTATCAAAGAGCCTAGCATAACTCTCTACAGAAGGAATATGATACCACCAACACAGTTCCGCTGGTGGTTGTTCAAAATAGCAATAAAAAGGATCAAAACAATCACCATTACCTTCAAAATTGCAAAAGTTTACCTTTATTACCCCTTGAGCCTCAGCTGATGGCTCTAGACCTAGTTCATCAATGGGCGAGCTCGGAATGGATGTTGCAGATGGAGTAGGAGATCCATCACATGTAATGATACATGACCATCTTCTACACCGTCATCTACACATCCGGACGCGCCGATCATACTCGGAGACGGACCGATGACGAGAGCTCAAGCTAAGAAGCTTCAACGCGACTCATTCCTCTTTGTGAGTCACTCCTTATTCTCGAGCGCGGTCTGATTCCCGGAGCCACCAATGAAGGCGTACATGTGCATCGGAACCCAGGTTGCCGACGCCGGAAGCCAACAACAAAGCACCTAGGCCAACAACATAGTGCGCGGGCATGTGCGGGACTGCGCGGGCGTGCACCTGGCTGCGCGGGCGTGCACCAGGGATGCTTAGGCGTGCGGGGGGGCGCTGTACGTTGGATCCTGGCCATTGCGCCTTATGTGCTTCACGTTGGATTTTCTTAAGATTGTTAAGTTAGCAAACTTAATTAATTATGTTATTTAAGTATTTTAGAATTATTTTATTAATTCTCTACATAATATTTTTATTATTATTTTGTTAAGCTTCGGCCAAGTTGCTTTGTTAGGTTATATTAGATCGGCTGACCCTTGTAAAACATTCACGTCTTCCCTTATTGAAATTTACAGTTCTTGTGTGAAACACATCTGTGAGATAGTCAATCGATTTGTAGCGTTGCTCATCGATTGCAAATTGGTTATAGATCTAACTTGGTTTGCTTTGAGTTCGTCAACCTCGCGAGAGCTTGGTGATCCAGGTAATCACAAGTCCCTTCCTTGTGCCTCCAAGTTGTCCGCTTGGTTGTGTAAGGTTGTAGAGGCGGGTTTTATAGTCGTTGGTATTTGGTTCCTACCCTCTTAGGAGGCCTGGGGTCTTTGCCTTGTTCTATTTTAGTTCGAATCAGTCCACTATCGGTCGAGTCTTTGTTATCAATTTCGAGTCTTGCATATTGTTCATCGAGTCTTTGAGTCTTTTGCTTCCGTTCTTGTTATTTCTTGTTTGATTGCCGAAGATCGGGCCATCCTACGGCTAACCTCGTATCAAATTGGCATCAGAGCTTTGGTTTCCGACATCAAAGTTGTGTCTTTTGTTTCCCTAAATACACAAACTACAAAAATAGAGTCTTTCTTGTTCTTGGTTTTTTACTTCTTGATTTTTTTTTTATTCGATTGCATTAACCTTTGTTTGTGATTGTTGTGGTTGCCTTTAGCCCCAAACACATTCCAAGCCGTGACCACCGTAGCCACTTTGGAGCCAATTAACACATTTGTCCAGCCGACAAATTTGTTGAAGTGGTACCATTGGTCAGCCGATTTGCACCATTAGTTTAATGAATATTATTGTGGTTGCACTTTGCTGTTGAAAGAATTCTAGGTGCGTCGGCAGCCTCCAAGCCAAAAACAAGGGGTATTCCTAACCCTAGTCTTGCTTGATTCTATCTTTTGTTCTATCTTAGATTTATCTATTTAATTGCCTTATTTAATTTGTTGAAATTTGTGGTAGATATATCTCATATTTTCTATAATAGATTATCAAAGGCATAGATAGATTTATTTACCATATTTAGCCACACCATCACCTACATATATTTCATTAGGGTACATAAATTTTATTTTTCTTTCACCGTAGCATATAATTTTTTTAGAGTCATTTATTTCATAAATAGTTTTCTTGCATTAGTAATAAAAAAAAAACAGTCCGCATATTAAAAAAAAAAAGAGATTACATTCAAAGCTTAGTCCTAGGAGGATAAAATTTACTAGGAGCAAAAGTAAGCTTTCAAAAAAAAAAAAAAGGGAAGGAGTTATCTAGTGCAAGAAAGCTTAAGGACCAAATTTGGTGAATTTGCTATAGCCCTAGTCACAACCTTCAAACACATACCTCCCAAACAATAATTTTTTTTTTAAGCCCTACCTTGCAACTACAACATCCATACTAAGGGTTTAAATTAAAAAGAGGTAAAAATCCAAGTTTTTCTTTCTTTCTTTCATTTTCTTTTCCTATTTTTTTGTGTCGAGTACTGCAGAGGCCATACCGACCCCCCCAGCCTCGTTACAGCTTCTGTCGAATCTACCTTTGGTCAATTTCGACCCCCTCTGGTCGATTTCGACTTGGTTGTCCAGCTTTTGTCGAGTGTTATTGCTCTTGTTGAGTCCCTTGTTGCTTGTTTCTTTGTCCTTTCTCTTGATTACTCTCTTTTGATTGTTATATCCTTGCTTGATTGTTGATTTGCCCAAAGCAGATTGCCCCAACAAGCTTGTCATAACCAATTAGAGAGGAGTGTGTGAGAGAAACACATTGTGAGTTGTTTTATTTTCTAATGACATAGTTCCGTGTTTGTCTTTATTTGCAATGTCTAACGAGCAGGTGAACAACGGGAACAATGCCAACAATGGAAACGATGACAACAATTCCGAAGTAACTATATCCGTCGCAATGTTCAATAACATAATGAACACTCTCAACGCCACCTTGGCGGCAATGATGGATAAGTTGACGGCCTTGGAGGCTAGACCAACGGGTTCTAATAACCTTGGTGGTCAAGGTAATCAACGGCGTGATGTTGTAAGGAGTGAATCGAGTATGAAATATAACGAAATAGATCAAACCAGACTTAGGCCTCAGCAAATAAATACAAGACTCCTCCAATGCAGTAAGAGAAAGTCAGGATCGAATCCTCGAGGAAGCACGTCAGAAGTTCTCAGGTAGCTGTAAATTCTCACAGAAGCAGCGGAAAAGACATAATCGCAGAAACAGAAAGAAAGAAACAAATAACCCGGCAAGGGTACTAAAAACCAAAGTAAAGACAGAAACTAAAGACAGAAAGTAAAGTAAAGAACAAAGCAAAACAGAAGCAAGAAGAAACAAAAAGCAAGGACACAGAAGCTACTCGATCTCGAGTAGCTGTCCTCTAGGTCGACAAGAGCAGTAATGAAAACAGAAAACAAAGCAATCAACTCGACAAGCAAAGCGTACTCGACCTCGACAAGAGGTACTCGATCTCGACAAAGAAAGTAAAGACAGAAACTTTAAAATCGACAAAAACAGAAGAATCACAACTCAACTAAGACAACCCCTCCTCGACCTCGACAAGACACTCCTCGAGGTCGACAAAGCTTCGTCTAGATCGATAAGAAACAGAAAACACAAACTTGCAGATTCTCGACAAAATTCAGAAATTAACTTCAATATAATAAAAAACCTCCAAGGCCAGGGTTTCGACACCGCAACGATAACGATGCAAAACAACACATAAAGGCATAAAAGATCATGCTTTCCATCAAATAACTTTCGTTATTAACAAATAGGCATATAGAGGCTTTCGCATAAACCCTAATTGTTACTAACCCTTTTTCACATAATTAATCCAAGTTGCATTAAGATCACTTTCGCTTTAATAATACAAACAAGGATCACCTTCAACTCTCACAAAAGAATCATGCTTATAGGAATAGAAGATGAATCGCACAAAAGATCTGACCTTTATCGCATCGCCTCACATGGCCACCGTCGGGCTCACCCCAGCCCCAGAAGTGGGTGGACTACTCACGCCTCGTCGCAATTGCAGACATTGATTGATGAAAAGAACTAAATTGCATAAAACTATATTCAAAGCCTTTTACAATCCTGGCAATCAACTTTCGCAGAAAGCCAAAACCCTAAAAACCTTAGAACTCCTAAACTTCTCTGTGGAACTACTAATCTTCTCTGAAATTGAATGAATAAAACTGAGCCCCTAGGGCCTTATTTATAGTGATCAAACCTTGCTAATCAAGGAAATAATCATCTATCTATATCTAAATCTATATCTACTTTGCTAAAAGATAAATAAAATGCATTAAGGAAATAAATCTAAAAGGGAAAAGATAAATCAAAATAGGTAAGTCTTCATGTCTTGATAGATATCCCTTCCATGATGATAGATCTTGATCAACTTTGGATAGAACTTGATGTATTCGGATAGAATCTTCCGCCTTCGCGCCCAAGGAATCCCAGTCCGAGTAGAGTTGATCAATCCGCGTCGAGCAGCTTCTGGAAGTCTGGTCGACCTCGACAAGGGTCTTGTCGATCTCGACAAGGGACCTTGGTTGACTTGGCTTGGTTCGTCGTCTCGGCTAGCTGGTGCTCGACGGACTCGGACATGGCTCCTGGCGCTCGTCGATGTCGAGTAGACCTAGTCGACTTCGAGTAGACTGGTTCGCCGACTAGGGTTTCTCGAGCGGCTCTCCTCGATGGGCTCCGGATCTTGACCCTAGGCTCGTCGATCTCGACCAAGGCTTGTCGAGATCCGCTGCAGCGAGTTGAGTCGCTGGCAGCGAGTGCTCCTGGTCGTCCTCGGCTTCTCGGGCAGCTCTCCTCGTCGACTCCGGGCATGACTTTGGGCTTCGTCGATCTCGACCAGGGCTTCGTCGAGATCGAGTAGAGTCCCGGAGCTGGGTGGTCTAGCTCTCTCGATCAGGCTCTGTCGACAAGGTTGCTCGGACATGGCTTGTCGAGGTCGAGTAGGCCTACTCGAGGTCGAGTAGCCTTGGCTTGTAGACTTGTTCCGCTGCTTTGACCTTGGACTTCTGTAGTGGTTTTCCGAGCTTTTCCGACCTTCTGTAGAATTGCTGTAAAATGCCTCGATTTCTGCGATTTAAACATAATTTGGCAAATAAACATAAACTACATAGATTCTGTACTATCTTAGCCTAAATGCATGTAATGTATACAGAAATCGATATAAAAGTTACTGTAAAACATGGCAGATTCAGCTCACAACACGTGACGAGATGCCTAATGATGAAAGGGAAGTCCGAAATCCTAACCCTCATCCTAACCTTAATTTGCATAATCCTATCTTTGAAGAAAACAACTCTCCACGAGGGGAGAGAAATGGCAGAAATAACGGATTTACTAATGCGCAGGGACATGGACGAGGGAGAGGTAGATGTCGTGGCTTCCAGGAGGAGTTCTACTACTCGGAGCGTGATGATGACTTCCAAGAGGAGAACTATTGGGATCAACGCCAGAGGCGGAACGACAGAGGAAGGCGTTACCAATACCGTGAGCCTAGAGATCCTGATCAGGACGGCATAGGTAAGGTTAAGGTAAAAATTCCTTCCTTTGATGGCAAGATAGATCCAGATGCATATATAGACTAGGAAACTAAAATTTAACAAATCTGGAACTGTCACAATTTTTTTGAACCTAAGAAAGTTCAATTGGCTTCTTTAGAATTTCAAGGGCTTGCTCTTATTTGGTGGGATAATTTGATTAAGGAAAGAAGAAGAGCCTTAGATGCACCTATCGCGTCTTGGAACCAATTGAAAGCTTTAATAAGAATCAGGTTTGTCCCTCAACACTATGCTAGAGAGCTTAGACAACGCCTAGAGAACCTTAAGCAAGGTAATAAATCTGTTGAGGAAACCTTTAATATTATCCAAGAAACCATGGCACGAGCAAATGCTGTTGAGGAAACCTTAGGTTTCTTCGCATTTTGCATCCCGCCTTAGCTCAGGACATTGATTGCTTTCCTTACTCTACTCCTACTGAATTGTTGCATTTGGCTATTAAAGTTGAACGTGGAGCTAGATACAGGAACCAAGGCGGAAGATGGACGAGCGGACAACCCCAACCTTGGCGCCAAAACCGGCCACAACAGCCCCAAGGGCGGTTCGACGGAGGTTACACCTCTCGGCCAAACCAAGCCCCTGGGAGAGGAAATGGCCGAACTAACCCTACAGCTGCTGACAAGGGTAAGGCGTCTTGGACAGGACAAGATTCGTCTGGGACATCTGCTGGTCCCAAAGGGAGTAATCCTAACCCCTCTACTACTAGATCTAGGGACATTGTGTGCTTTAAATGGCAGGGTAGAGGTCATACTATGAAGGATTGTCCCAATAAGAAAACTCTCATGATTAATCACTTGGGTGAATATGTGTCTGACAATTCTTGTGATGAAAATGAAGAGCATGCTAATGATAATGATCAAAACCTTAATCTGCTTACCTGTGATGAGGATGATGATGGCATTGATTATGAACATCGAGAATCATTGATTGTTAGGAGAGTCTTAAGTGTTGTTCCTGTACCATGTGATGACAATCAACGTGAGAATCTTTTTCATACTAGATGCTTAGTTAAGGGTAAAGTGGTTAATGTGATCATTGATGGGGGAAGTTGTTGTAACTTAGCTAGTCAAGAGATGATTGATAAATTACACCTTCCTACTATTTAGCATCCTAGGCCTTATAGATTGCATTGGATGAACGACTGTGGTAATTTGAAAGTGAATAAGCAAGTCAAAGTGCATATCAAATTAGGACATTATGAAGATGATGTGTTATGTGATATAGTACATATGCAAGTCTGTCATATCTTATTAGGTCGTCCTTGGCAGTTTGATCATAAGGTCTTGCATGATGGCTTTACTAACAGGTATTCCTTTACTTTTCAGGGCAACAATGTAGTTCTCAAGCCTATGACGCCAACCCAGGTGGCTGATGAGATTGAGAAGTGGAAGGTAAGTAAAGGTGAGTTAGATAAGGAGGCTCAGCCGAGCCATGTGTTTACCCCTACTTAGCCTATGGGTGTATTTTTGGCTTCCAAGGGTACATTTTTAGACGAGTTTGCAGATGGGGAAACAACCCTCATGCTCCTATGCAAAGGGTTGAATATGTTGAGTGAGGAGCTTCGAGCTACCCTCCCTCCTCGCATCCTATCTTCTTGAAGAATATAAGGATGTTTTCCCCGAGGACATACCAACAGGTCTACCCCACGTTAGAGGAATTGAGCATCAAATCGATCTCATTCCAGGGGCTGCATTGCCTAATCGGCCTTCTTATAGAATGAATCCCACTGAAACCCAAGAGGTTCAATCCCAAGTCCAGGAACTGTTGGACAAGAGATACATTAGGGAAAGTTTGAGTCCTAGTGTTGTGCTTGTGTTGTTAGTGCGTAAGAAAGATGGTTCTTGGAGAATGTGCGTAGACTGTAGGGCAATTAACAACATAATTGTGAAATATCGCCACCCTATACCCCGCTTAGATGACATGTTAGATGAGTTGCATGGTTCTTCTATCTTTTCTAAAATCGATTTAAAAAGCGGCTACCATCATATTAGGATGAAGGAAGGCGATGAATGGAAAACAACATTTAAGACAAAATTTGGACTCTATGAATGGTTGGTTATGCCTTTTGGCTTGACTAACGCACCTAGTACTTTCATGAGACTAATGAATCATGTGCTTAGGAATTTCATAGGTAAATTTGTTGTTGTTTATTTTGATGACATTCTTATCTATAGTAAATCACCTGAGGAGCATGAAGCACATTTGAGGGAAGTACTTTCTACTCTTAGATTAGAACACTTGTATGTTAATCTTAAGAAATGTGAGCTTAGTAATGATCAAGTGTCTTTTCTGGGTTTTGTAGTGAGTTCAAGCGGATTGTGAGTCGACGATGCTAAGATCAAGGCAATCCAGGACTGGCCGACACCTACCAATATCGGCCATGTGAGGAGTTTCCAGGGCCTAGCAAGCTTCTATCGGAGATTTGTGCGTGACTTCAGCTCCATTGCAGCCCCTCTCACAGAGCTCACAAAGAAGTGGTGTGAGTTCAAGTGGGGTCCAGCTCAGGAGGAGGCGTTCTTCAAGCTCAAGGAGAAGCTCACTCATGCACCATTGCTGGCTCTGCCTGACTTCACTCGGCCTTTCGAGGTTGAATGTGATGCTAGCGGAGTTGGGATTGGAGGAGTCCTCATGCAAGAAGGTAAGCCTATAGCCTTCTTTTCTGAGAAATTAAAAGGTGCATGTCTTAATTACTCTACGTATGACAAAGAACTTTATGCATTGTTTAGAGTCCTTAAGACATGGTCTCATTACCTTTGGCCTAGTGAGTTTATACTTAGGACTGATCGTGAATCTCTAAAACATTTTAAGAGTCAAGATAAAATTGATAGGACGCATGGTAGATGGATGGAATTTATTGAGACATTTCCTTATGTTATAAAGTATAAGAAAGGGAAAGACAATGTGGTTGTTGATGTTTTATCTAGGAGACATGTCCTTTGTTGTGAGCCTAATCTGTCATGTTTTACAGCAACTTTTATATCAATTTCTGTATACATTTTATACATTTGGGCTAAATTAGTACAGAATCTATGTAGTTTATTTTTATTTGCCAAATTATGGAATCTACACCAGTTTCTGTTTAATTCGCAGAAATCGAGGCGTTTTACAGCAATTCTACAGAAGGTCGGAAAAGCTCGGAAAACCACTACAGAAGTCCAAGGTCAAAGCAGCGGAACCAGCCTGAGAGTCAAGGCTACTCGATCTCGAGTAGGCTTACTCGACGTAGACAAGCCATGTCCGAGCACCGCTTGGTCGAGCACGGCCTGATCGAGAGAGCCAGCCAACCCAGCTCTGGGAGCCAACTCGATCTCGACTTAGCCTAGTCGAGATCGACGAAGATCAAGTGTCACACCCGGAGTAGACGAGGAGAAGATGCCCGAGAAGCCGAGGACGAGAGGCCGAGCACCACGCTGCTCGAAGTCGACTAGGGCTTGTCGAGATCGACGAGCGCATGAGCCTTTGTCCGAGCGTGCCGAGAAGAGCCACCCGAGGAGACCTAGTCGATGACTCAACTCTACTCGAGGTCGACTAGGGTAACTCGAGGTCGACAAGCACCAGTGAGCCAGAGTCCGAGCCACATCGAGCAGAGTCAAGCCAAGCCGAGGAACCCAACTCGAGGTCGAGGAGTCCAACTCGAGGTCGGGTAGAAGCCGTGTCCAGAAGCTTCTCGACGTGGCCTGTCCGAGTAGAATTGGAGTTCCTTGGGCGCGAAGGCAGAAGATTCTATCCTATTACATCAAGTTCTATCTATGGAAGGCGATCTATCAACATGAAGACATACTACCCTATTTAGAATTATCTTTTTCCTAGTTGATTTAATTCCATTATGTCATTTATTTATCTTTTAAGCCTTTTAGATATAGATAGATATCTTCTTTCCTAGATTAGCTAGGGAATGAAGGCTATAAATAAGGCCCTAGGGGGCTCAGTTTTATTCATTCCAAGACACACACAATCCAATTTCGAAGAGAAGTAGTTAGTTCCATTAAGAGATACAGTTTAGGAGTTTAAGGTTTTTAAGGTTTTGGCTTACGGCGAAAGTTGATTGCCAAGATTGTAAAGGCTTTGAATTTAGTTTATGCAAGTTTCTTCTTTTACATCAATGTCTGCGATTGCGATGAGGCGTGAGTAGTCCACCCACTTCTGGGGCTGGGGTGAGCCCGACGGTGGCCATGTGAGGCAATGCGATAAAGGTCAGATCTTTTGTGTGATTCATCTTCTATCCCTATGAGCATGATTCTTTTACGAGAGTTGAAGGTGATCCTTGTTTGTGTTATTGAAGCGAAAGTGATCTTAATGCAACTTGGATTAATTATGTGAAAAAGGGTTAGTAACAATTAGGGTTTATGCGAAAGCCTCTATATGCCTATTTGTTAATAACGAAAGTTATTTGATGGAAAGCATGATCTTTTATGCCTTTATGTGTTACTTTGCATGGTTATCGTTGTGGTGTTGAAACCCTGGCCTTGGAGGTCTTTTAAAATATTGAGTTAATTTCTGTCAAATTTCTGAATTCTGTCGAAAATTTTCGATTTCGTGTTTACTGTTTCTTGTCGACCTAGACGAGGCTTGGTCGAGATCGAGTACCATCTTGTCGATCTCGAGGATGGTTTGTCTTAGTCGAGTTGGTGATCTTCTGCTTTTGTCGATTTACAGTTTCTGTTGACTTGTCTCTTGTCGATCTCGAGTTGATCTTGTCGAGATCGAGTACCTTTTGTCTGTCGAGTTGCTTTGTTTTCAATTTTGAGTTTTTGCTGTCGACTGCCTTTGTCGATCTCGAGTAGCTGTCATCGAGATCGACCAGTCTTTGCCCTTTGCTTTTCGTTTGTTGCTTTACTTTTGTTTCTGCTTTGTTTATGTTTTCCTTTATTTTCTGTCTTTAGTTTGTTCTTTGCTTTTTATTGCCCTTGCCGGGTTTATTTCTGTTTCTGCGTTTTTGTCTTTCTGCTGCTGTTGTGAGAATATACAGCTACCTGAGAACTGCTGACGTGCATCCTCGAGGATTCGATCCTGACTTTCTCTTACTGCATTGGAGGAGTCTTGTATTTATTTGCTGAGGCCTAAGTCTGGTTTGATCTATTTCGTTATATTTCATACTCGATTTCTCCTTAACAACAAATTGGCGCCGTTGCCGGGGAATTTGCAGGTGTATGCGTCGTTCTGGTCAAACACCTGAGTTTGACAGCTTAGACGAACCGGAGCGCTACCTACACATCCACTCCAAACTCAAAAGGATCATGGCGGCTGCAGAGACACAAGAACAGCTGATCGCTAGGCTTACCAGGGAACTAGCCGCAAGGGATGCCGCTATCAACGCTAAAGATGCTGCTATCGCCGCTGAGAGAGCAGCAAGGGAACAAGCACAGGCTGAGCTTGCCCAGTATCCAACCACGGCAGAGGACTATATGCACCCAACTCTCGTCGTGCCTGAATCGGCGATTCTAATCCCTGAAAACTCTTTTGAAATTCGCACTCAATTTCTTATAGAGCTTCAAAATAATGCCTTTTACGGCAGATTTAATGAGTGTCCTCTTGAACATATTACTAATTTTCATGATATGTGCCGTACTCTTGCAGAAGGCACAACTCTGGAATATGTCAAGATGAAAGCTTTCCGTTGGTCACTCGCTGGACCTGCACTGAAATGGCTGGAAGGGCTGAAAGCAAAATCACTCACAACCTGGGCCCAGGTAGAGCAAGAGTTTCTGAACAAATTCTTCCCGCCTGCCAAAACAGCACATCTCCGCCAGAAAATCACCGCCTTTAAACAACATAAAGGGGAACCGCTGGCAAAGGCATGGGAACGCTATAAGGAACTTCTGCGATCTTGCCCTACTCATGGACAGCCGCCCTACATCATTCAGGAAATCTTCTTCAACTCTCTTGATCAAGTCACTAAGGACAGAATCAACAATTATACTCGCTACGAGTATCTGACAATGCCACTAAGTGACGCATGGGGAGTGCTGGAGAAACTCACTACCTACGACAACAAGTATGGGTCTACTGCAACTTATGAAGAGAACCCATACGTCAGGCCAGCACCATCCAAGCCCCTCTATGAGCCATCAAAGGAGATTGATCATGATGTTAGGGAGCAATACTACAGAGATCAGAATAGGAAGCTCATCAAGCAAGTCAAATATCTCTCTGTCAACCAGCCTTGTATTGAATGCGGATCGCAAAGGCACACCACTCCTGAGTGCCCACACACAGAACAAGTCAGGATGGCAGAGCACCATGAGGATGCAGCTTACGCACGGGGTCCCAATCGCTACATGGGGGACCAAAGGTTTCAGCAACCACAATGGAACCAAGGAGTCCCTAGGAACCCCCCGCCCTACAGAGCTCCAGGACATCCAGAAAGAGACCAGAAAAAGGATGATATACAGCTGGTCCTGGAGGAAATACGGAGAAACCACACAGAAACTAGGCAGTCCTTCAACTCCGTCTATACTCAGATGCAAGGTGTCAACTCTAGGCTTGGGGAAATGGATATATGGTGGAAAACAGTTGATACACAGATTGGTCAGCTAGCCGCAGGAATCCCCAGACAGTCAGGCGCACTCCCTGGATCTTCAGAACCAAATCCTAAGGGAAAGACTGGACACATCGCCGCTGTGAAACTCAGAAGCGGCCATCAACTGCAAGAGCCAGAGGTCGAAAAGCAGCAAGACAGCGAGGAACAGCAAGTCGAGGTCGACAAATCTCTAGTCGATCTCGACCAGATCCCAGTCGATCTCGAGGAAATCTTACTCGACCTCGACAAGAATCTTCAGAAACCTTCGTCTGTGCCAAATAGCAAATCGACTGCACCCAACTTGGTCGAGGTCGACAAAGGCCTTGTCGATGTCGACGAACCCCTGGTCGAGAAATCTGCAGCAACTCCGACGTCTGTTCTGGCTCCGAATCAGAAAAAGAAGCTGCCTTTCCCCACAAAATCTCTAAAGGATCCAGCGGAGAAAAAGTTCCAGCGCTTCATCAAGATGCTTCAGAAGCTGAACGTCACCATCCCCTTCACAGAAGCTCTCAATGAAATGACATCCTATGTCAAGTTCCTAAAGGAGATTCTGAGCAAAAAGCGATCGATGGCTGAAATCACAGAGGAATGCAGCCATCTGGACATATTGGAGAAGAGGCCGGATCCAGGTAAGTTTGCTATAACTATTGGATTTGGTCCATACAAAATTAATGCCCTATGTGATCTTGGAGCTAGTGTTAGTATTATGCCTTTAACGATTTGGTCCAAGATTAAGATAGGTGCCCTGGAGCCTGTGGATGCTAGACTTTATATGGCCAACAACACGGTGGTCATTCCAACAGGCATGGTGGAAAATGTCCCGGTACAAGTAGGTAAATTCTTCGTCCCTGCTGATTTCTTAATTATTGATATGCAAGAAGATCCTGCTTGTCCAATTATTTTAGGAAGACCATTTTTGGCGACGGTGGATGCCAATATAAGCGTAAGGAAAGGAGTGCTCACCTTCAACATCAGTGATGAGGTCATTGAGTATTCCTTTAACAAAACTGAAAGGCATACGGGTCCAATGGAAGAGGTCGAATCTATCTTAGCTGGCTACATCACCTGCGGGGAACCTAAGGTCAGAAATATGACCCCTGAGGAAATAGAAAAGAGAGACATGGAGGCCCAGGTGGAGGAGATCATGGCAATCCTTAAGGAAAACACGGAAAATCCAATCAACATAGATCAAGGTAAGTCGTTGTGGATTAATTATTTTTCGAATGCCTTGACAAGGACTAAGTATGGGGTCAAGATCGACCAGAGCTCCTCGACATCGAGTAGAACCCTAGTCGATCTCGACCAGACCAAGGCGACTCCACCCGCACCGGCATCGTCGAGCAGCAAACCAGTCGACGAGTCATCTTACTCGATGTCGACCAGTATCAGGCCTCCTCGACTCCAGCAATCTCAGCCAGTCCACCTCCAGTCAAGCAAAACTTGTCGATCTCGACCAGTCTCGTCGAGGTCGACCACCAGTCGGCGCCACCAGACCCAGTTTTCTCGAGGAGCAAGCCACCAGAGCCAGAGCCAGAGCCCTACTCGACCTCGAGTAGGCTACTCGATGTCGACGAGCCGCCTTCTTCATCGACTTTTGCCTTTTCGACCAGACATCCACCAGAGCCAGCAGCCTCGTCGATCTCGAGGAGCCCTAGTCGAGATCGACCAAACACCGTGGTCCCCGATTCCGTCTCTGCGAAGGTGAGCCAAGGTATGGATCTTTCTTCTCCTATTTCCATTAAAGATTTATCTATACATGGGAGAGGTCTGCCTTGGTATGTGCGATTGTGCAGGATTTCCAATGATGAGCCTAAGGAGTATGAAGTTGGAGACAAACTCTATGTCTCCAAATCAAAGGATCATTGGTTTCCCAACAAATTCAACAAGAAGCGGATGGGACCTTTCGTGGTAAACAAGATCCATTCTGGAGGATTACAGCTGATGGACAAGAATGGAGTCTTATTTGAGGCCCAAGCTACATGGGCTCTGCAGATGCCACCTTAAGCTAAATGGAAAGTCGGCCTAGAGACTATAAAATCTAGAGCATGTACATAGACTTTTTAGGACATTTGAGACTGTGTTTTTTGTTTTGGTTTTGAACACTTTTTAGTTTTGCTATTGTGGGTATATGTCTTCTACTTTTCAGGTCAATGGATAGAACCAAGCTACATTAATACTCGGACTAGGAGGTGCTCCATTCAAAATTTTGAGGCTCTGCACACATGTCTTGTGAGTTTCTTTCTTTACCCCTTTACATTGTTTTCTATACAGTGAGGACACTGTAAATTTTAATTATGGGGTGGGGAAAGGGCTTACTTTGTGCATATTTGCCATATTTGACATTACTTTGTGCATTATTGCTTAGAATTGCTACATGGCTATTTTGGAATGCATTATTTGATTTATATGCTTTATGTGCTTATATGCATAATTTCCAAAAGGTTAAGAAAAATGACCCCCATTGAAATTTATAAATAATGTCATGGAAGCTTATATTGAACTCGACGATGCAAAATTAGATTCATTAGAGATATAGCATGAAATTGCCTAGTAAAGGGAAGTCACAATGAAGTGCATTATTTATTGAAAACCATAAAAGGAGGTAAAATTTGATGTTGCTTTTGACATGTTGCATGATAAGATGATAGGGGACTTTATATTTCCATATAATGCTCATATTGTTAAATCCTAGCCTTACCTATGCTTATATGCATCACAAAAGTCATAATATGCCTTATTTCAAATATTGCTCCACATGATCTAAATATTTGCCATTCTTTACCTTATCCGGGGATTATGTTGAGAATGATGTTACATTATGGAGATGTTATATGGTTGTTGTGATAATTATCATATTTGGAGTTTGGAAGGAAATTGTTTGAAATATATGGAAAATTTAATGAGTGAAAGAAAATCCAATCACCTCAGGAGATAAAGGTAGATTGACCCTGCTCTCTGAGATAATAGTTTGGAGAGATGGGACACATTGTGAGGAGTCCAAAGCACTAAGTATCCGGGGCCATTCATGACACCCATGTTTGTGACTCGCGAGAAGGCAGTGCTGGGGTCAGAGAGGTAAAAGCATTATTATTGAAAAAAGCAATATGAAAGGTGATGAATCAAAGGGAGAAAGAATGTGGAATGAAACTCAAAGTTTGAAAGTGATCCATTTCCCCGGATCAAAAGCACCACATTGCCAAAAATTGCCCACCTTTTAGCCTTTTACCAATCTACTCCTTCATGAGCTTAAATTAAAGTCTTCTTGATTATCAATGCTTTGTCACATAAAAATTGTTTATACATAACCCTCCTTTTGTGAGTAGATGTTGCTTTTACATATTTGCACATGCATGAATCTGTGACACTAGTACCTTTTCGAGGATGGTAATTGATTGTAGGGACATATAAGAATGAATCTAAGATGTTGAGAGTTTGAATTCTTCCCCTGAATGACAAATAAAAGTATTGCTTGAGGACAAGCAAGCTTAAGTATGGGGTGTTTGTTGTGAGCCTAATCTGCCATGTTTTACAGCAACTTTTATATCAATTTCTGTATACATTTTATACATTTGGGCTAAATTAGTACAGAATCTATGTAGTTTATGTTTATTTGCCAAATTATGGAATCTACACCAGTTTCTGTTTAATTCGCAGAAATCGAGGCGTTTTACAGCAATTCTACAGAAGGTCGGAAAAGCTCGGAAAACCACTACAGAAGTCCAAGGTCAAAGCAGCGGAACCAGCCTGAGAGTCAAGGCTACTCGATCTCGAGTAGGCTTACTCGACGTAGACAAGCCATGTCCGAGCACCGCTTGGTCGAGCATGGCCTGATCGAGAGAGCCAGCCAACCCAGCTCTGGGAGCCAACTCGATCTCGACTTAGCCTAGTCGAGATCGACGAAGATCAAGTGTCACACCCGGAGTAGACGAGGAGAAGCTGCCCGAGAAGCCGAGGACGAGAGGCCGAGCACCACGCAACTCGAAGTCGACTAGGGCTTGTCGAGATCGACGAGCGCATGAGCCTTTGTCCGAGCGTGCCGAGAAGAGCCACCCGAGGAGACCTAGTCGATGACTCAACTCTACTCGAGGTCGACTAGGGTAACTCGAGGTCGACAAGCACCAGTGAGCCAGAGTCCGAGCCACATCGAGCAGAGTCAAGCCAAGCCGAGGAACCCAACTCGAGGTCGAGGAGTCCAACTCGAGGTCGGGTAGAAGCCGTGTCCAGAAGCTTCTCGACGTGGCCTGTCCGAGTAGAATTGGAGTTCCTTGGGCGCGAAGGCGGAAGATTCTATCCTATTACATCAAGTTCTATCTATGGAAGGCTATCTATCAACATGAAGACATACTACCCTATTTAGAATTATCTTTTTCCTAGTTGATTTAATTCCATTATGTCATTTATTTATCTTTTAAGCCTTTTAGATATAGATAGATATCTTCTTTCCTAGATTAGCTAGGGAATAAAGGCTATAAATAAGGCCCTAGGGGGCTCAGTTTTATTCATTCCAAGACACACACAATCCAATTTCGAAGAGAAGTAGTTAGTTCCATTCAGAGATACAGTTTAGGAGTTTAAGGTTTTTAAGGTTTTGGCTTACGGCGAAAGTTGATTGCCAAGATTGTAAAGGCTTTGAATTTAGTTTATGCAAGTTTCTTCTTTTACATCAATGTCTGCGATTGCGATGAGGCGTGAGTAGTCCACCCACTTCTGGGGCTGGGGTGAGCCCGACGGTGGCCATGTGAGGCAATGCGATAAAGGTCAGATCTTTTGTGTGATTCATCTTCTATCCCTATGAGCATGATTCTTTTGCGAGAGTTGAAGGTGATCCTTGTTTGTGTTATTGAAGCGAAAGTGATCTTAATGCAACTTGGATTAATTATGTGAAAAAGGGTTAGTAACAATATTGACCACTTTGGATTCTAGAGTCTTAGGCTTTGTATACATTAAGGAATTGTATACTAATGATGCTGATTTTGGGGAAGTTTTTCGAAAGTGCCTAGATAAGGGTCCTACCGACCAATTTTATATATTTGATGGATTATTGCTTAGGAAAGACCAAGTGTGTATACCTAGGTGTTCTCTTCGATTATTATTGGTGAATGAAGCCCATAATGGAGGTTTAATGGGTCATTTTGGGAGAGATAAGACTTACCACACACTCAAGTCTCACTTCTTTTGGCCACAAATGCTTAGGGATGTAGAACATTGCCTTAAGAGATGCATTGACTGTTTGAACGCCAAGTCTAAGCTTATGCCCCATGGATTGTACACCCCACTTCCTATACCCTCTGCCCCTTGGGAAGATATTTCTATGGACTTTATTGTGGGATTGCCTAGAACTAAGAAGGGGAGAGATTCTATCTTTGTTGTGGTGGATAGATTTTCTAAGATGTCTCACTTTATAGCATGCCATAAGACTGATGATGCTACCAATGTTGCGAATTTGTTCTTTAGAGAGGTAGTTAGGTTGCATGGAGTGCCGAAAACCATAGTGAGTGATAGAGATGTTAAGTTTTTGAGTCATTTTTGGCGGACTTTATGGAATAAATTGGGAACTAGATTGTTATTCTCTACCTCTAGTCACCCCCAGACAGATGGCCAAACTGAGGTGACCAATAGGACCTTAACTACTATACTTAGAGCCATTTTAAGGAAAAATTTGAAGCTTTGTGAAGAAGCCTTACCTCATGTGGAGTTTGCTTACAATAGGACAATGCATTCCTCAACTAAATTAACTCCTTTTGAATGTGTGTATGGTGTTAATCCGCTAACCCCTTCGGATCTTACTCCATATCGTATGAGAGAGAATGATTCATTTGACGCAGGAAAGCATGTGGAGTTCGTCAAGGAACTACATGGAAGGACGCGTCAACAACTTATGCGGAAGGCGGAGTATAACGCCAATAAGGCCAACAAGGGCCGCAAATTGGTGACATTCCAGCCAGGGGATCTTGTGTGGGTGCATTTGAGGAAGGAGAGGTTTCCCAACGAGCGGAAGAGCAAGCTTGCTCCCCGAGGAGATGGACTTTTTAAGGTTCTGAAGAAGGTGGGCGACAATGCCTACAAGCTGGAGCTTCCTAGCACATATGGCGTGAGTGCTACTTTCAACGTCGCGGATCTCATTCCATATCTTGCCGTAGACGAGGACTTGGATTCGTGGTCGAATCCTTTCCAAGAAGGGGAGGTTGATGCGGGACCATCTTCTACACCGTCATCTACACCTCCGGACGCGCCGATCATACTCGGAGACGGACCGATGACGAGAGCTCGAGCTAAGAAGCTTCAACGCGACTCATTCCTCTCTCCTTGTTCTCGAGCGCGGTCTAATTCCCGGAGCCAGCAATGAAGGCGTACATGTGCATCGGAACCCAGGTTGCCGATGCAGGAAGCCAACAGCAAAGCACCTAGGCCAGCAGCATAGTGCGCGGGCGTGTGCGGGACTGCGCGGGCGTGCACCTGGCTGCGCCGGCGTGCACTGGGGATGCGCGGGCGTGCGGGGGCGCGCTGTACGTTGGATCCTGACCATTGCGCCTTATGTGCTTCACGTTGGATTTGCTTAAGATTGTTAAGTTAGCAAACTTAATTAATTATGTTATTTAAGTATTTTAGAATTATTTTATTAATTCTCTACATAATATTTTTATTATTGTTTTGTTAAGCTTCGGCCAAGTTGCTTTGTTAGGTTATATTAGATCGGCCGACCCTTGTAAAACATTCACGTCTTCCATTATTGAAATTTACAGTTCTTGTGTGAAACACATCTGTGAGATAGTCAATCGATTCGTAGCGTTGCTCATCGATTGCAAATTGGTTATAGATATAACTTGGTTTGCTTTGAGTTCGTAAACCTCGCGAGAGCTTGGTGATCCAGGTAATCATAAGTCCCTTCCTTGTGCCTCCAAGTTGTCCGCTTGGTTGTGTAAGGTTGTAGAGGCGGGCTTTATAGTCATTGGTATTTGGTTCCTACCCTCTTAGGAGGCCTGGGGTCTTTGCCTCATTCTATTTTAGTTCGAATCAGTCCACTATCGGTCGAGTCTTTGTTATCAATTTCGAGTCTTGCATATTGTTCATCGAGTCTTTGAGTCTTTGGCTTCCGTTCTTGTTATTTCTTGTTTGATTGTCGAAGATCGGGCCAACCTACGGCTAACCCCGTATCATGTAACCTCATGCGTCCACTCATGAGATTCCAAGTCAGGAAGCACTAGACCATCTTCTCCATCATCTAAGAAACTATCGTTGTATGCAACCAATTCCTCCTCATTCGGCATGTCATTGTCATGTTGAAACCACATAGGAGGGAATGAACTAAGTGTAATGACTTCGATAGGATCCTCCATTCTTGCATCCTTTAAAGCGTCAAGGGGTGGTAGGATGGGTTTCCCAAAATCAAGAGAAGAAGACATCGATGGGGGCTCATTAGTAGAAGTGCGGTGATCGCGCCTTCCCGCGGCGGTTGCCGCTCCTATGAATTTTCACCCTCCGTTACGACTTCAACTCCTTCTTCTAAGCCCCTTTCCTTCTCACCTTTTGCACTTAAAATTTGAATGAGTTTGTTCATCTGATTTTCCAAGTTCTTACTGCTCTCAGCTTGCTCTTGCAACACTTATGTAAGGCTATGGAATGGATCATCCAAGTATGTGATAGAGTTCTCCATTGGCGGAGGAGACGTGGTGAGCAATTTTTCTTGTGAAACATGGTAATCCATATAACAGAAAAAATCCCACAACCCCGACAATCCTCCTAACCGCTTCAGGCCTCCATTACTCAGGTGCTCAGCAAGCGCTCGTGTCTCAACAGTCATCCCATCAATTATGCCCATAATCATATCCTGGATGCTGAATTGATAACCCCATGAACCAAGGTCGTCAACATACTCATGCAATCTCCTGAAGTATTGGTGAAAGTTCTCACCTTCAAACTGCGCTAATCTCAACATCTTGAAAAAGTTAGTAGAAAGGGTGTTGTGAACCGTAACATAGGTTCACAACAAAGTTAGATATATTAACAAAAATTAATAAATACATAAAACAAAGAAATAAACTTGAGTCCCCGGCAACGACGCCAATTTGATGGACGATTTTTAGTCGCGTAAACCGTATCAAAATAAAACTCAAACCTACAAACTAGTATAGCAAGTAAGTAAGAGGTCGATCCCACAGAGAATCAAGTATTTCTTAGCAATGTGTATTTACCAATTAGTAGAATGGGGGGTTTTGGTTGATTGAAATAAGAAAGAAAACAAAATAAACTATAAACAGATTGATGCAAAAAAATTTAGAGAATATCGCTCTACCTACAACTATCCACTTTATTTGGTTGAATTGATATTGTAACTTCCTCTTGTGCTTTTTTTCTTCCTATGAATGCCCTTGTCCCAACCTAATATAGTTACTAGTCCAACCAGTCCTAGAAACCCTTATTAATCAAATAGTCCCTAAAGAATGATTTAAACCAATTGATAGATTTAAGTTCAGAGATTAACCAAGGTATTTGCAGTCCCTAAAGAGGGATTTAACAACACATCCAACTTCCTACTCATTCAATTAGTTCAAGGAGCCTTAAAGGAACAAGTTTGCTACTTTGGTTAAGGTTCACAACCAGGAATCTACAAAATCCTAACAATTGAATTGATTCTAACTAGTTGCGCGGGCTAGATAGAATAAAAAAATCAAACATGAAAGCACAAAGAAGTTGAAACATTCAATATAGGAAATAAGGAACGAGATTCAGAAACTCACAATCAATCCAAATAAAGCTTCAAATTGCAAGTAGAACGAAGAAAGTTTAGCCGCCCATGGCGAACATCGCTCTCTCTCTCTCTCTCTCTCTCTCTCTCTCTCCCATTGTCAGATAGAATGTGGAATAGAATAGAAGTCCTATGAAATAAACAATATTCGGCCTTATAATAAGCTTAAGTCGGCCAAAAAAACCAAACAAAGAAAACTAGGGTTTTCGTAAACAAAACGACGCGCTGACGCCCAATGCTGCGCTCGCGGCATCTTTCAACCCGCGGCATCCATACTGGCTACGGCCGCTGCATTGGTCTTTCACGGAAAATCAGTCTTGAATTTGCTCCTGTTGTCAACAGAAAAGTTGGAGCTCTTTGAAAGAGCTTTACAACGCATGGTCATAATAGTCAATCGGGCAACTGAGGCCTTCAGAAAGTGCAAAACAAGTTCAGCATGTCTGACGATAGCTTCTGCAGACTTGTTCTTCGTTTAGGGTTGCCTCCTCTTCTCAGGACCTCTTGAGATCTTCATGTAAGCTTCTTCGATCAACTAGACATTCTCATCTAATGCGTTATGAAACCATGTCTCCTTCTCGGATCCACGATTACCTGAACTAATCAATAAAAGTGTGTAGATTCCGACTCCGCTAACATAGAGAGAAAATGTGCAAATTGTACTTAATCCATGCATGAAATGCATCTTAACTAAGCTAAATTCAACCTATTATGTCTACCTAAATGCATGCTATCATTTCTCCACATACCTTTATAAAAAATACTATGTTTTTCCCAAATCCCAAGTTCGTCCGAATAATCCTCAGAGAAAGCCAACTACATAGGCTCCCCTTATCTTACATCTTTGTAGAATTCGAGGACGACATACTAAACCAAATCATCATATGTTCTCCTTCAAACCAAGAATTCCTGGTCTTAGTCGAAAGGGACGAAGGGGATTGGTTCTCTCTATCAGAGGGATGGCGATCTTTCGCGACGTCTAACAACCTAACAAAAGGAAGTTGCCTCGCTTTCGAATACCAAGGAGAGTCACACTTTGATGTCACAATAGAACAACTAGGCCAAGAAGAAAACGGAGATGTACTCCCCAACTACTTGGGTTACGAAGAAATATAAATATGCATGATATAAGTCGTTTTCTACTTTACATCATACCAAATAAAAGTACTTATACCACTTGGTTATGCAATCAATCCGCGAAACCTTATTTTTTGTGATCTCGCGATTCATTTCATAAAACGCTCAATGACAGGAGATAGGTAAGGGTATCGCAAATAGACTCCCAACAAAGAGTAACAAATAACAAGTTAAACTCTAGTAGTAAATAGACAAAAGTGATAACAAATAACAAGTTAAACTCTAGTCGCGAATAGACAAGAGTATTAATGGCAGGGTAAACTCTAGAAAAACAAACAAAGAGCATAAACAGAAATATACTAGAGTTAGAGATAAAATATTCACAAACATCAAAATACCATGACAAGGCGCACCACTTGTCATGGGCCGAAAAGTTTCCCATATATCCAAAAACTAAGACAAATTCAAACAGAAAATAGAGAACGGAAGAATGACTTGTTACACATTGGCAGGAGGATCGTTGTTCTCATCGAGAGGTTGTCCAAGTTTGGTCCCATCAGCAAGAGGAGGTTCAAAGGCGGCGATTTCTTCGAGAGGGGCATTAGGTAAGGGAGGCAGATCACGTTGAGGGTCGTCGAGTTTCATGTCCTCGGTATCATTGTTGGGGGGAAACGTCCTCACAAAGTCCCCGAGGTGAGCAAAACGAATAACGCTCTGGACAACCCCACCATCCACTCCCTGCATGAAGGCATCAGTCAGCTTATCGTAGAGAATGTCATGCCCATCTGTCTCAAGGTAGTGACCCAACCAACCTCGACCGTCCTTCGCCAGGAAGCTGGTCAACCACTTTTGACCCTCGTCGCTCAGCATGAAATCATGAAGTGTTTTCTTGGTAAGAACAACATCTTTACCGGAAGTAAAGCGCTCCAATTGTCCTCTCACACTTATAAGCTCTTCGCATACCGCTTCTAGCTCAGTCTCAAGCTCCCTAATCCGACCACTCGGGCGCGTAATCTCCAGCTCGCGCATGGAGCCCACCTTCTGAAGTTTAGAGAGTTCGACTCGCGATACATCCAGCTCGCCCTTCACCGCCTCCACTTCCTTCTCGGATTTTTACAAAGCATCTTTTAAACTGTTAATAGTCACCTCCCGGAGCTCTACATCCTTCAGTTTCTCTATTTTTGCTTTCAAACTCTTGTTCATCTGCCTCAACTCCTTCATTGTATCGTCGCATTTCCTTAAACGCCCAGCCACCTCGGACCACTGCAAATTACCCTGCGATGGTAAACAGAGGATAATGAGCGTGCACACAATAAAACAAGTAGAAAAGAATAAATTGCGAAGAGAATTACCCAGCCCCCGGTTTTCTAACCCTACTCCAGCAACTCTTCATCGGTCAAATGATTAAAGAACTCCCTCTCAACCGGACAGTTCCTTCCAGGGATTACCACTTCTTAATGTCGAGTGGAGAAAATCCAGGTTGCCTTTATGCCATCATAGAGATCCCTGACATAGTGATTGGCTCATTACATAGAAGCATGTTGGTCGCCACTTCCTCCCTAGGCCTTTTTTGCCCGCGTCGAATCAAGGGTATGTCATCCGCCGATGAAATCTGCCTATCTTCAATAGGCTCTTTCCCTTTTGTGCTCTTCGTCGCAAGGGGGGAGTCACGAGATACGATATCTTGCTGATTATCACCCGCTTGTGGGGTGATAGCAAGAGCAGTTCTGGCTGTGCCTTTTTTCTTCATCAATCAACATATCTAGAAAATAATTAGGGCAAAGGTCAATCAAAGAAAATATCGATCAAAATATAAGAAAGCCTAAGCACTTAGGCACCAACCCGGGCGATGTGGAAGACTGAGTCCAGCCATCTCTAGGCGAGCCGGAATCACAACTTCTTTGTAACCCCGTTTCGACGAGGTCCCCTCCGCGTGGCTAAATGCGGCCCTTCATCTTTCCATCGCAATACTTTTATTTTTAGAGGGAGGGGCATAGTCACTAGGTGTAGTCACAAAGTTCAAGAAGGTTTTGGTGGGATCGCGAATGAGAAACCGTTTCTTTCTCCGCCACGAGCTACTAGATAATCTCTCAACTATATTCCTAGATAGGGAAGCAGACACCAGTCCCTCGCTATATTCCTAGATTGGTGTCTGCTTGATAACGGAACACCGCATGATGTAGGCCGCGAGATACATCCACACATTAAAAGCAAGTCGAGCCGGACATTGGTTAATACGCTCCAACAGTTCAAAGTAAAGTTGGGGTAGAGGAAGGCGAAAAACCCCTGAAGAAGGCTTCCAAGATGAACAACGACATGATCTTTGTACGCGTTTAGACATCCCCTATTCCTAGTAGCCATACCTATTTCTATCCCAACCGACCACAAGAAAAGCTTAGCTATCGTCTCCAAGTGATCATCTTCAAGAATTGATTTTTCTCTCAATGTTTCAGTTGCAGTAGGAGCCATGCGCTTTTTGAAAATTTTAGGGAAAGGTGGAGGAGCTACAGGGACGTAGCCTTCACAGAAGCTACAATTATCTACCTTTGTTTGCTTGTAGGGAAGCACGACAAAATCACTCGGTACCGCACGAATAGATTTCTTTCTCTCTTTAGATGCGCGGGATGACTCGCCATTCCCCAATTCATTGATATATTCCGAGGTATAGCAATACTCGGGATCGTCCCTCGTTAAGGGACGCTTGGTCGGCCCGGATAACTTTTTCCGCTTCGCGCTCTGTGCTGCCATGAGTCTGGATTTCTTCCCCTTCGCCTCGCGTGACTTTGTATTCTGCGGAGGAGGAGTAGGAGGCGCTGTAGATTCCGAATCAACATGTACTGGATTTTTTATCCTTTTTCGCGAGGAGCTAACTTCCTCATGCTCATAACCCACGCTTCGGTTTTGGCTGTCGCTCTCGTTTGACATCTCTAGTTGTGATTAAGAAGAAAAAAAACCCCTGGAAGGACGCAAAGAAAGAAAATCAACAAGGGGAAATGAGCTTTTCAATATCGCGATTGAACAAGTTTGGCGCCAAAAAAACCTTCCCAGTTTTTTATTAGTGCCTCACGCGCCCCTCGAGAGGGGATTGAAAAGACATTTATCCCCGAACGGTGACAGTTAAGAGACACCTTCTCGTCTTCTCCATAAAGTTTTTCGGTTTTCGAGAAACCACATCCAAAAATTAAAAAGAGGGGAGGCGAAAAGTTTCATCCACCCACCACCATCGGAAATTCCCCGAGAATCCCCAAAAAAAGGCACTACCCTGCCCCAACGCCACCGTACCACCACCAGGTAACCTAGAAATTCCCCCATTTTAATCGGTTGCTAACCAAGGAAAAAAAAAGAGAGAGAATGGGACACCGGGGAACACCCCAGCCTTGTCCTCGTAACCACCACCCCTCTCACCGGAGGGGGGCAGTTCCACCACCAAGGGTTTCTTCCCTCTGCCCTAAAAACATAAGTACGAGTACGAATCTAAAAATTGGACGAAGTATAAAGAAAATCAGGGAACACTTACTAGAGAGAAGTAAAAGAGAAACATCGGCAAGCTTGGAGAACTGAGAAATGAACCACCACCTAACTCCGGTCTCGTCTTTTCTGGAAGCAAAAGCCCTTTGGTTCTCTCTCTCTCTCTCTCTCTCTCTCTCTCTCTCTCTCTCTCTCTCCCTCCCTCCTGTATTCAGAAATGTGAAATGAAGTGACTAAAGAGCAAAATCCTCAAGTATAGGTCTTTGTGGGGTCAACTCCTCAATGGGCCGAAAACACACTGGGCCTAGTTCAAGCCCACCTAATAAATAAGTTTTTTGGCGGGAAGCATCGTATTTGTTAAAACCTAATCGCGGACAACATACTTCTCGCGATCCGGTTACGAGGAGATATGACGATGCCATAGAAAATAGGCATATTAATTGACAAGGGTGTGACATCATAAATAGGCCACCCAACGCAAAAGACATCTAGTCCCACTACAGGATTCATCGCGAGTAGAGAACTCGGTCAGACCCTGACCAAACTCGACACCCTAAGTATCCTCAGTCCAATTTTCCCCGTGACCAAAATCTTAGCACAAGCATGCGTGGAAGCCATGGCAAGTCCCATAAGTACCTCATGGCTCTTCAGGGCCCAAACAAGCAGCTTGCGGGTTAAACACCTCTCCTCTAACAGCGCCACGTGTTACTCATGGTACCCTAAGCACGAGAGGGGACACGTGTCCCCTGTTTACCCACGAGGTCACCAGCAACCTGCTCGCTTGATCTCCCTATAAATACCCCCTCTAGCCCCAGGGATCCTATTTAAGAGAGAAGAAGAAGAGCTCTGAATATCTCCATGACCTAAAACCCCCGGAGTTGAGTTCTTAAGGTTTTTGATCGGAGAAGAACGTTCTTGGAATAAGAACATCACCTAACTTCCTCTAAAGACGATAATTGAACAGTGAATTTACTCCTCGTGAGCCGAACATACCACCCCCATCGCTTGGACCAATAAGTTTATAATCTGATCGCCACCCTTCTCGACTAAGACTTGCAGGTACTTTAAGACATTTTGTCGTCATGATGAGGTAATAAGTACAAATGAAATTCCATGATCGCGTCAAATAGTAATTGACATGTTTTGTCAGATGACTATTTTTTTTTCCTGTATTCAATTAGTTAAGAAAATTTTAAATGATACTTCCTTTGTTAAATAAAACATGTCATTTTAGGATATAAATCTTGTTAATAAAAACTTGATATTTTATGTATTTTTCCGTCCACTTTACAAAATTGCTCTTGTAATGATTAGATAGGTGTTAGTTATAGTTTTTCAAGAAAGTAGAAAGTAGAGGAATAGCTAGGGGTATAAATGTACTTTTGTTTATTTTATTAAAAAGTGTGTAGATTTCTAAAATGACGGTTTTAATTCACGGATGGAGTAATAATTTATAAACTAGAATTCAAATAAAATAAATCCCTCTATTTCTTTTTTACTTTTTACTAATGATAAAAATTATACAAAATATCAAAATTATTAATTAAATTGTTTAGAATTTCATATATATTAGTAATAAATATGAAATTATAAAAAAAATTAACAAAAAACTAATATTTTATATAATTGTTACCCTCTTAAAAAGCATAAATGAGAAACAAAGGCTCTAGGGAGAAGACGATTCAAAACTTAATATTTTATATAATTGCGTATCCCTGCTGAAGAAGTTAAGGTTTGGAAATCGATTAAAAACTTTGTGTTCTCGTCTGGAAAGACGCTCTAGGCAGAAGACGCGCAATAAGGTGAGTGGTTTTCTTCCTAATTCCTTTCATTGCTTAAAAAAAATCTATCTCACTGTTTACAGATGATATAAATATCAATTTTTTATTTTTTATAATTTCATTTTAATTATTAATTAGTATAAGATTATTTTTAAAAATTAAAAAAAAAGGTATTTTATGTAGTTTTATTAGCTTTTAAAGTAATAAGGATATGTTTGGATTCCAAGTGTTTATGTTTATGACGCAATTTTAAATATAAATACTTTAGAAAGTGTTTGTTTAACTTAATTTTTATGTGTTTAGAAATAATATAAAATTTAAATAAATTTTTATGTGTTTATAATTATTTTATAAACTTAATGTAATTAAAAAATATCTAAAAAATACTCCCTCCTATCAACTATATAACTTCTTTTACTTTTCAATACACATTTCAATAAGCTAAAAACTATATAAAATAATAATTTTTTTTCAAAAATTAAGTACTTATTTTGATAAAAAAAAATATTAAATATTTATAATTTTTAGCTCATTAAAATATGTGTCAAAATCTAAAAAGTCTTATGTTGTTAATAGAAGGGAGTATACATTTACACATTTGGATAACTGGATGACCATTGTGGATGGTGTAAAGGTGAAATAACCATTCCGGAATGACTTATCGGAAGAAACTTGTGGATAATAGTCATAGGTCCCCGATTCGAACCCCGAAATGGCCGCTCTTTATTTATCAATTCAAGGGGCAAAGCAGGTGAAATATAGACGACTTATTAAAAGTTGGGAATGTCAAGAGGGAATGGTCAACCTTTGGTTAATTGGAGCCGGCGGTCAACGTTCCATCATCCCCCAAATCCCCACTCTTTGTTTTCCTCCTCCCTACATGTCTCTCATTTTCATTTAGTTGGGTACATTTTTGTTTGATTTGGTGTACCTCCATCTCTTGTAGTCTTGTTGGTGGGTTCTTCATTCATTTTTTTGCTGTTGCTGAAGGAATTTCTGTGGTGCAACCTTGTGCTGTTCATTTATTATGGCTGTAAGTTTATTAAAACACTTGTTTCTTTCTTTCCTTCCTTTTTACTGTCTTTGCACTTTTCAACTCCTTTCAATTTGTTGCTTCCTTTGTCAAAAAGGGTTCTTTTTTGTTGATCCACAATGATTAAAATCTACCAATAGTTCTCTATTGAATATTATTGATCCAGGCCACCACATACTTTATCAAATCAAATCTATTGATTATTTGTTCATGGATCATCCTGTACATGATTTTATTGGCCTATCTTTCTGTACATGATTTTTGGAGATACCTTCAAAAATGTCAACCTATCTGATCCCATCAATGGAGCTTTAAGTAATGCTGGTTTTAGTCTCTCTAGTGCCATGATTTGTTGTGATCAATTGAGTAATTCCCTAGAACATGATGACTGATGAGATCATTTGGTGGCCTCTTGTTCATTGCTTTGGCAGTCTAGAGTACCAAAATTTGGTGACTTGCAGAATGGAGGTTCAGACGTTGGCCACACCGGCTATTTTCCGACAGCTAGAAGGGGTAACTCAATAACAAACCCAAACGACCTTCAGATGAACCGAGAAATAGGTCCTAGCCGCCAATCCAAATCCCTTCCTAAGGCCAAGGAAGGCATTGAGCCCACAAAGGCTAATGAACCTCGTCCTAAGACACATGGGGTGACATTTGCTGGTGGCGAATCAAGGGTCAACAAAGACCAAGGTGCACCCGGGAGGCCTCAACAGAGACCACCTGCCTCTAGAGCTGCAAATGTAATAAGCCCCCACCTGTTATATCTTCTTTCAATCTTAGCTTATACCAGATTAATGTTATTGTTTCTGATGTGGTTTTGCAGCCGGGTAGAGGCGGTAGTGTCCCTGTGTTCGGAGACTGGAATAATAACCCTGCACAGGCTGGTGGCTATACTGTTGTTTTCGACAAACTTCATGAGGATAAGAAGAAGGGAAACATTCCCAGTGCAGATAGTCCTTCAACAAGCAACAGGAACACTCCTAGTCGCCCAATCAAACCGGACAAGGTACGAATATGCATACGTCCACTGAATCATAGGAATTTGTATTCCTGATATATGTATGTGACTTCAACCTCATTTGGGTCGTTGTTTGTTTTTTCAGAAAAGTGGGTGCTTTCCGCGGCTATTCTGGTGATGCTTCGGACCAGACTTCAGGCCAGCATATTACAAAATATCATCAGATGGTTTACAAAAGGAAACGAGAAGTTGTATACTTGAAGAATGACTGAAAACATGCTGTGATATAATCAGCTACAAAATGAGCAGATCAAGATGTCACAAATTTTCGTTGTAAGTTGTTGTGAATGCATAACATACCTTCTAGTTTTTGTGTTTGCCTGTGTTAGCTTGCTATATGATACTATTATGTAGATTTCATATTCCTTTTTGGGATTTCTCCTTAACACTTGTGATATAGAACACAGGGTTTTGGTATTCATCTTTTTTCTTTGTATGTATGACACTGGCCTTCCATTGCTGTTCTGCCATTACTCTCCCTCACTTTAATTTACATTTGTATTTGTTTGTTTAAAATTGAGTTTTTACCATATGGAATGACTATTGCACTTTGTTTGGATGGCCATCTATTATGTCTTATAATGCACAATACATTATCATGCAATATGGTGCATTATAACAAGTCATAATACATGGCCATCCAAACGGTCACTACTCCTTTCTAGTCTAAATCTTCCCACATCGGTAGGAGGCTTTATAATCACAGCATGACTTAATATGGCGAGGAAGATGATATTGCGAGCAGTGAGGAAATTAATGTCACAGTGATGGATGGTCCTTCACATTTATCTTATTAAATGATGAAATGATTGTATAATCTGAGCTCGGTTTTTTCGGTACCAACTGAAATTAAATAAGAGGGAAATGGAAAAAAGAACGCCGTCTGTGGGAATCGAACCCACGACCACATGGTTAAAAGCCATGCGCTCTACCAGCTGAGCTAAGACGGCTAGTTGTATGTGGTATTAATAATTTAATTTCTTAAACTATGATTTGACTTGGGGATATAATCTTCCATATCCTTAAAAAGTTGGCCATTTTATCTTTGACAAGCCACTCTCAGCGAGCTCAACACCTCCTCTGTTGTTGAAGGAACAAGGATGAACTTGATAGCTTATCCACCCGTGCTTTTCATCTCCACTGGTTGACAAAACAAAGATTCTAACAACTAATAGAGCTTGCAGGCGGTATGCAGGACATTTTGTAGACGGGATGCAGAATAACTCTCAAGTGTATTTCCATCCATATGTGATGTGCGGATTACATGGTGCGCGTTAAGACGAGTATGAATGTCATCCATCTTAAGAAATCAATAGGACCCACCCTTCCTAATTTTGGCATACATGCTGGTGGTCTCCTTGCTTTCGCATTGCTCAGCCCTAAATGGCCAAATGCAGACATTTATATCATAATATTTACAATGCAGCAGCTTCTGTAATGTTACAAGTGTGTTTTTCGGGAGATATGAAAGGAAATGTTAGGCCCCAAACTTGAAATTCTCTGTAATCTCAAGAGGCGTTGTGCTGATTTGGATGATTCATTACATTCCAGACATATGCATGTATTGTGGAAGGCCCTTGGCATCATCGCCCGAGAGCATGGACACAAACAAGTGGTGGTCATAAAATCAATCGTATCGACATCTGTTAAGGTCTTAAACTGACCTTGCAACTCCTCTTTAGAGTCCGTAGTTAATCAGCTGACAGAAGCTTAATTTACCTTCTTTGCAGATAGATTGGTTGTTGTTACACTGCGAATTGGGCTAAGTTAGATGGTGAAGAACCGGAGGTGTCAGCCAGTAATCCATTCGTTCATCTCCTCTCAGCCTGTGGATCAAACAACCATGACAAACTAAAAATGTGTAAAGGCATCAAACTTGATTATTTTTTGAAATGTGTCCGAATTTTGGAGTTATTGTATTATAATCAAGAAAATCAAGAACAGGATGGCTATATTATACAACATACATAACCAATCAACTACACCCAAAGAACACAATAAAGGAAATTAACAAGATGTTCCCCAAGATTTTGTTTTCTTTGAGCATTAAACAACCCTTTCCAACCTACAAAGGGAGCACTCGAAAACCCACCTCCCCTGTTCAAGCCTCCCTCCAACCTCTCTCTCCCCATGCTCCCCACACATGATCACGCCTCTCATAGTCCTCTTGCGACAACCAAACCGAGACAGCAAATAGAAAACTGAAAGCAATAACCCCATGTAGTCGAACTTAAGGACATCCTTCTTGATCGTCAGAGTCAACAAGCTTAGACAAAGTTGCACAATTGAGCTCAAAAGGCTAAACCAAAGCATGAATGTCCCAAATGTTTTGGCATCTCTACCAGGATAGTAAAACCAGTAACACGCTCCTCTCTTCTTCCATTCAACGCCATCTCTCTTTGCCTCATAAACCATCTCAGAGACAGAAAGTAATAAGCATACCAATGACAAAGTTACACTAAGCCTTCGGTAGCAAGACGCTTTATTCTCCCAATATGTTGTTCTCTCTTGAGAGAGGAGGGCTTGGCTAAGCTCAACTCCAACGTTTAGCAGTGCGAACACCCACTTAAGTGCATCTTTCTTCGACATCTTCATGCTCATCAAACTCAAGTGACCTTCTTCTTTAACCTGATCTTCTTGGAAGGGTCTAACTGAAATCTCATGGGGCTCTTGGATATGACCCGTGCCAACCAAAGCTGTAGCCATTGTATAGTTACAAGACCGATTCGCCAACACATGTGGTATTACCCCTTCCAGATCCCGAAGGTGGATACTAGACTCATTCCTCATAAGCAACTCAATCAAGTACTCAACCACAGCCTCATATCCTATTTGAACAGCCTCGTGCAAAGTTGGACGCCCGTTGCTGTCTCTGACATCAAAATTTTCTCCTCTCAGCGGCAACAAGAACTCGTTGATTGCTCTTTGAATAGTTAAGGCGTGTGAAGTAATATTGTTGGTGCAAAGTTCCAAGTTGGTGACTGTACTTGGTCTTCGTCTTGCAAGGTGGCTTCTTGGAGGAGTAGAGGTTGAACTCAACAACATGTTTGTATTTGATTAATTGATTGAGCACTGAGCAGGAGGAACACAAGAAAGTGAAACTCAACTCTGCCTCTTAATTTCTTTGAAAATCAAAGAAATTGGTAGTGCCTCTGAGATTACAGAGAAACACAAATCGATTGAATCCCCAAGATCGAATTCGCCCAAATTCAAGCACAAAACCCTAAAATAATCAAGTGTTCAAATTACCTGTGTACTTCCCTTGATTTTCAAGATGAGTCACACACGTTCAGACGTTCTCCATCAACATCTTATGTGAATCCACCTCTGGTTTTTTTCTCTTAATTCGCTGATCCACCTCCGGTTCACTAATCCATCTTATTTGTCGGGGGTAAAGGTGGTGTTTTGTTGACGTATAAGTGGTTTTTTTGTCATTTTCTATTTAAGAGGTGGTTACGTGAAAACACCCACATTTAAGGGTTGATTTTGTGTAAAATTGCATTTAATTAACTACAAAAATTAAATAAACCGGGTGGAAAAAATATGGAGAAGTTATATACACAGTATGTACAGGGGTAGATCCTCTTTGGAGTAAGGGGAGGCACTCTCCCTCAATTGAAAATAAAATTTAATATACATGTTGCTCTCGTTGATAGCTTCAATTTGATATATTATAAGTTTAAAACTGATACTTAAGCAAAAAGTTATAAACGTTTCAAGATTGAACAAACATAAATCATTTCCGACATCATTTTCCAAACTAGGTTACTTCAATCATAATTATCATTTGTTAAACTTCATACAATAATACTATAATTAAACTCGATAACTTAATTAGTAGGTTATATTGAAATATTTGAAAATCGTAAAATAAAGTAAGTAAAATTAACATTTTGATTCTAGTTACGCATTCATAATATTGATGATTTCTTTAAAAAAAAAATAGATATTTTAGACAATTTTTCGATTGTAATTTCAGCCCTCTTAATTAAAAGTTCGAAAATTTTACCTGGTAGCCCTGGGATTTTGCATATTTCGCGTGGTAAACAAAGGTTTCAGATATTTCACCTAGTAACTGTGGGTTTCGAAAGGTTTTTCCTCGCGCTCACAAGTTGAATTTGTCCAATAATTGTGTTTTAAATTTATAAGTGGGCAAAAGAGAGAGAGAGAGTCCGTACAATCCCATTATCGCGTTCGTACTACCTCGAGTGAGGGCTGCAGCCCGTCGCCGCCACTATGGTCACCCCCACGGTCTTCATGCCGGTCGGCGCCGATATCCCTAGACGGAAACGAGGGTCGAACAAGGGCGAAACTGAGAAAGAGGGAAAGGCTAGGACAGAGGAGCGCCGGTTCTCAGAGGACGAAAAGGGCAAAGGGAAAGCGGAAGAGGAGCCCAGATCTGTAGATCTGATGAAAACCTCTGCGCCGCCTCCCATGGGTGCTGCTACAAGGAGATTATTTGCGAGTCTATTCAGTGAAAATAGGAACATAAGGAGAGCAGAACCTTTTAAATTTCATGAAGATGTTGTAAATGGCAGAGTGAAAATCACCAAAGAGGATGTCGAGGCTGCGCGTAAAGACTGGGAAGCAACCTTGATAGGGGTGATTCCCGGTGTCCCCGTTCAGTTTCGTGCTCTGAGGGGATTTGTCGTTGAAAACTGGAAAGTTGAGGAACCGAGAATCAGTACAAAAGAGAATGGGGTTTTTCTGTTCAGATTTTCGAGCGTAGAGGATCGAGATTGGGTTCTGTCGCATGGTCCTTGGCACTTTGCTGGGACGAGGCCTATTCTGCTCAAAATCTGGACGCCTGGGATGAAGGTTAGCTGGGAGGCGTTTGAGAGAGTCCCGTTGTGGGTCTGTCTTCCTGATCTGGACCCTAGTTACTTCAATTTCCATGTTTTAGGGAAGATTGGGAGTGTTGTTGGTAAGTCGATCTGTATGGACGAATGCACTGAAGAGTGTCTGAAAGTGTCGTATGCCCGATTGCTTATTGAGGTTTCAGCAGAGGAAGCTCTTTGTAAGGATATTGAATTGGTTGATGATTGTGATCAGGTGAAGATGCAAAAGGTGGTTTTTGAATGGACACCACCAATCTGTCACACCTGTACGAGTTTTGGCCATGTGCAGGATCGTTGCAAGTTTCATAAAACTCCTAAAATTCACAAAGTTGATAGAACAGTCGGGGGAAACAAATTGACATGGAAACCGGTTGTGAGAAATACTGAGGAGACTGTCACAGAAGAAGAGAAAGAGATTCAGAATGCTGGAAAAAAGGAGGATGGAGTAGCAAAGAATGGCGGTAATTTAGAAATGCAGAGTACAGAACAACGAGAATGCACTGAGAAGGGAAGCAACAGCAGTAAAGACAGTGACCAAAGCAGGGAGAACGGCGACAGCAGCAAAATGTCTACTAGTGATGTTCAGGAAAAATGCAATGAAGAGGAATCCTCGTGGTCCAAAGTTGTCAAAAACACGCTGCTAAGAGCAGACCGAACACAAGATCGCTTAGTAAAGAGGCTAATGCAAGTTCATACATGGTTAACATCAATGGGAGGAAGTTTACAGTGTTGAGTACTAATGGAAATAAGGATGCAGGTGAAGCTGATGTGGATGTGGAAGATACCACACAAGGGCAGAACTCAGATGGGCGTAGCACCCAGCAGCAGAAATGTCATGGATAGAATCCGTATTGCAGCATGGAACGTGAGGGGGTTCAACGACGAAATAAAAAATAGTATTATAACCTCCTACATTTTTTAAAATGACATTTCGCTTGTTGCGTTCTTGGAAACGAAAATGCTCGAAAGAAACATAGAAGAAGTGAAACGAAGTTTGATGAAAGGATGGAAGCATGTGATTAATGGACAAGGGGCAGAGAAAGGGCGTATTTAGTTATCTTGGAACCCCTTAATTATGGATGTTAATGTCAAAAGGCTGCACAAACAAGTGGTGCACTGTGAAGTAAGTACAGTGGATGGCAAGTTCAACTGTATCGCTTCGTTTGTGTATGGCGCAAATACAAGAAGGGAAAGAGAGAAGATGTGGACTGAATTGCACACGATTGCCGCTGCTGTCAATGAACCTTGGGCTGTTATGGGTGATATTAATTGTGTCCTAAGTATAGAAGAGAGATGGCCAGTAAAGATTCCGCGCAGGGATATTTTTGAGGAACTTCGAAATGAAATGATGATATGTGGCCTCACTGATCTGAAATACTCGGACGCTCAATTCACATGGACAAACAAACAGAGTGGGGAAGATAGGAAGGAAAGGAAGCTGGATAGGGTGTTGGTTAATGATGCTTGGCTGCATTTGTTAGAACAAATGAGTGCATACTTCGGTACTCCTGGATGCTCTGATCATTCTCCAGCCATATTGAATGTGAGGAATGCAAATAATAGAAGAAGATACCCCTTCAAGTTTAAAAATTTCTGGACTAAGGAGCCGGAATTCATGACACTTGTACAGAGTGCGTGGCATCAGCAGCGCGAAGGCTCGAAGCAGTTCAGTTTGGTGTGTAAGCTTAAGAGTATTAAGGAGAATCTAAAGACATGGGATAGGGCGAGGTTTTCGGAATTACAAACTCAAATTAAATTAGATAAACAGAGCTTGCATGAGATCCAAATTCAGCTATAGACAGAGATGGGGAATGTCGGTTTGATTGCCTTAGAGTCTCAAGTGGAGGAAAGGCTCCGAAAAAATGTCGCCAGGCATATCAGATTGGTCACACAGCGGGCCAAACTGCATTGGATTTCGATGGGAGAAGAAACCTCATCTATGTTTTATAGAAGCATGAAGGAAAGGAGGGCAAGGAACGCTATCCATGTGATGCAGAATGACTTGGGTAGACTGATGGAGGATGAAGAAGAAATCAGGGCCCATATCCTGGCTTCGTTTCAGAGTTTACTTGCAACTGATTCAGATGACGTCCCAATGCCGAATATCATAGAAGAGGTTGTTGTGAGTAATGCAGATGCAGAAGGAATGTGCATAATGCCAACCAATGAGGAGATCCGAAAATCTGCTTGGGCAATTGGAGCAAACAAGTCTCCCGACCCTGACGGTTTTGGAAGCCAATTTTTCAAGAGCTATTGGAGTATTGTTGGGGGAGACGTCTGTGCTGCTATAAAGGAGATTTTTCGTAACGGGGAGATTCTCAAGCAAATAAATGCTACGTTTGTTTCTCTCCTTCCAAAGGTTAACAACCCAACTTTGGTGAAAGACTTGCGCCCTATCTCATGCTGTAATACAGTTATGAAAATGGTAAGTAAACTTCTGGTTGCCAGAATCAAGAACTCTTTGAGCTATTTGGTGTCTGATTGTCAGGGTCCATTTGTTTCGGGGAGAAAATTAGCACATAATAATGTAGTTGCTTTGGAAGTGGTAAGAGGATATGGAACTAAGAGAGTTACACCAAGATGCACGATTAAGGTTGATCTTCAAAAGGCATACGATTACGTTAGCTGGAAATTTATTCGCTTCACCCTACAACAGCTACACTTCCCTGCGAAGATGGTGGACTTGGTGATGGAATGTGTGACTTCCACTGCCTTCTCAATCATCATAAACGGAGCACCAGAGGGGTATTTCAGAGGGAGGAGAGGACTAAGGCAGGGTGATCCTCTATCGCCATACTTATTTGTACTTTGCATGGAAATGTTGAATCGTATTCTGATAGAGGAGACGGCATGCCCTGAGTTCCAGTTCCATCCGAAATGCAAGAGAATGAGGTTGGTACATCTGGCCTTTGCAGATGATTTACTTATATTTTGTCATGCTGATTTGCAATCAGTGCAAGTGATAAAGAGGGCTCTTGATAAGTTCTTTGATGCATCCGGGCTCCGAGCAAATGAAGACAAGAGTACCATCTACTTTGCTGGAGTCGATACTGGTGTAGCAAAGGAAATATCCCGAGTGCTTGGCTTCCAAGAGGGGCAACTTCCAGTTCACTATCTTGGCATGCCGCTGCATTCTAAGAGGATATCTCTGCACGAATATAGTGATCTGATGGAGAAGTGTGGTCGATATGTACAGAATTGGTCAACAAGAAAACTCTCTTATGCTGGTAGAATGCAATTGCTGAAAGCTGTCTTTGGGGGAATCATATCGTTCTGGAGTCAGTCCATCTTGATGCCGAGAGGGGTGATTGATAAGCTGAATAAGATACAACGCAATTTCCTTTGGAAAGGCACTACAGAAGGAGGCAGAAACCTTGTTGCTTGGAAGGATGTTACAAAACCGTTTGAGGAGGGCGGTTTGGACATCAAAGAGATACTTGGGTGGAACAAGAGTGTCTTTGCCAAACTCTTATGTGACATCGAAGCTCGGAAAGAGTGTGTATGGGTGAGATGGGCGAATCAGAATTTGCTCAGAGGGTATTCTATATGGGATGTTGGCCCTAAGGTTGACGACTCGTGGGCTTGGAAGGAGCTACTTGGAGTGAGAGATGAAATACAGATGTTTCTGCAGCCCCATGGTACGTTTGTTTGGAGCTCCCTTCTTCATCCTAGTGGAGGGCTATCCAGCAGGAAAGTGTACGAGATGGTTAGAGACCATGGAGAGCAGTGCGCTTGGGGCAGTTTTATTTGGAAACGTGCCCAGTGCAGACGTTGGTCCTTTATTACATGGCTAGCTGTGAGGAAACGGCTCCAAACTGGACGTGTTATTAAGCATTGGTTAGGACCTGATGCAGCCTGGTGCCCATTCTGCAAGGAGGAGGAGGAAACTGAGGACCATCTCTGGTTCGATTGCAGAGTGGTCAGGGATATACAGAACAAGGTATGTGATTGGCTTGGCGTGGGTGTGCGATTTGGCACCCTTCACGAGTGGATGCAATGGTTCGAGAGAGAGCCAGAAGGGAAGAGGAAGGGAGCTATGTTTCAAGGCAAGCTGCTGGTCCTGTGCTCTTTTGTGTACACGACTTGGAGGACCAGGAACCGGATGATCTTCATGGGTGCACAATGCAACTCGGTAGAGTGTGCCATGGAGATCATAAAAGCTTGTAGAAACAGAATCTCCATCAAGTGTAAGTGTAGGAGTAGGGTAGAAAAAGCTTGGGTGAGAAGACTGATGAGTTAGAGGGGTTGGACACATACAGTTTAGAGAATTGGGTGTAAAGGGTGGTGACGTCGATAGATATTCTTGAGAGAGGAGTTTTTTGGGGACACTTTTGCGTAGTCTAGTCCGTTGTATTTTTTCACGAGACCCTTAGTATGGTCTCCGTGCTTTTGTAACTTGGTTACACCCATCTTATATATATTCAAGAGTTAAAAAAAAAAATTATAAGTGGGTGGGTATTGTAATATTAACAACTTTTGCAGAGTCACTTTATAAAAACTAACATTTTCAACTTATTCTTGAGCGATACACGAACAGAAGGAGACGAACAGAGACGCGATATAGCAGACGGAGGGAGACGAGCGAATTGCAGAGGCAGGGCACACCGATGGGAAACTGGTAACTCCTGAGGGGCGGAGACGACTGATAGAGGGGCGCAGGCGGCGCAGGCAGTGGCCGAAGTTGAGGGTGCTGTCGGGTCCGGGCTAAAGGTGAGTTTTCTTCTTTCGAAAATTTTGAGTAGGGTTTTCCCGAAATTTCAAAATCATACTCCCTCCGTTCCATAATACATGTCCTTTTCCTTTTTGGCACGCTTTTTAATGAGCGAAAAACTCTATAAAATATTATTTTTTTAATTAATTTTTTTATATAATATGATACTCATTAGTAATAAGTATCATATCATATAAAAAAATCAATTAAAAAAATTATATTTTATAGAGTTTTCCGCTTATTAAAAAGCGTGCCTAAAAGGAAAGGGACATGTATTATGGAACGGAGGGAGTATCTATTAAATTACTTCTTATTGAGTGAGATTAGGGATCTAGGTGTGAAATCCATCTCAAATCATGGTTTGTGTTTTGTGTTTTGTTTAGCTAAACTACTTCTAAGAGCTTTCTTCCCTCTTAAATTTTTGGGAGCAACGGCTCATATGGCTTAACGGCCTACCATTTCTGGAATGATACTGCCCAAGAGGATGGAGTGTGCAACCTTGTAAAAAGGGACATTTGAAAGATTCTTTAAGATTCCTATATTGATTGGGTGTAATTTTGCAATATTGTTTATGATGATTCATGGTACTCTGGGTTTCTTTTGTATAAAAAATATGGAAAATTTAATTGAGAAGTACTGTAAGCATCTGTAGGAAGTGTTGGTAAATTTTGGGATACTATCAGTTTGTGATATAACCGACATGTTGATTGGCGACCATTTCTTAACATCCCAATCAACTCCAGCTCTCCAACAAGCAACTGCATCACTTGTGTACAGGCAATCTCACCGTCAATGCTAGGAACCAGGGTTCTTTTGTTACTCATGATTAGTGCCTTTTTTACCCGATTCTTTCTTCACAAGAGCATCTCTTTGCTTGTGTTGTTGCAGGTCTAGCAGCAATGAAGAATGTGCAGATATGGACTGGGATAGCCTTGGGTTCGACCTTGTACCAAATGCCAACACTGTTGCGATGGGAACATTGAGCTTAGTCCTGCTGCCTATGTCTTAAACTATGGACAGGTCAGCTACTTATTCATGTTGTTTCATTGTTTATTGCAACTTCTCTACTTAAGTGAAACACATAAAGAATATGTACTAACTAATCATCAAATAGGGCTTGTTTGAGGGAATGGAAATTTTGATCAGATCCCTCCTCATGGTAAAGGTTCTGTTTACATGAGACCTCAACGCTCGGAACTGGTCCTATTCTAGGAGTGGCTCCATCTCCTGAGTACACACCTCACCTGTCCGCAACTATTTTAAGGCAAGCATACACTTTATCGATCTGCATAAACCCTATAAAGATTCTGAATAGACAACATTGTAGGCTGATGTGATGTACATTTTTTCGCATTCAGGAGGGAGCGGATTGTTTTTCGAGAATTAATTTGATTTGATGGTGCATCTCGTGATGGTACCCGTGATGTGAAAACAATTAGTACCTATGGCCCTGTAAGCTAAAAATTTCGTCTCCACTCACTAGCTTTTCCATGTGTTCTTCCATAATCATCTTAATTGATATATATATTTTTTTGTGCTGCACATTCAGGCCATGAAGCCACTGTCGATGGGAAGTACGTTGAGAAGGTCTCTTGCAACATTCTCGGATGCGCACCAAGATGACCAACCAACTACAGGCATGGTATTCTCATATTGCCATTAGCAAGCTCCAAAATGCAAAGGCACATGTTCACATGCCACTTAATTAACCCAAAAACACAAGGCATAAGAGCACATAATACTCAAGCTTTGTACGTGTGTCTTGGAAAGGGAAGAAAACAAATGTAAGAACTAAGAAGTGTGCAAATTATGGGCACTTTAGGGAGGGATGGCCAAAATCGTGCACGAATTCTGTATGCACAATGACCAAACCTTTGGGGTGGGTGAAATTTCTAATTCAAACTTTATTCATGTCAACTGAACATGCTTGCACTAACGTCTTAACATATTGCATGGACTTATGCATACACTGCTAGGAACATAATAACACAGGCCTTGGACAATGAGTGGTATGCAGGCCTGGGTATGTGGTCAGACATACGTGTGATTGATGTCAAGTGTTTGTGCACATTGTCTCTAATAGTATGGCTGATTCTTTATTTCTAATATTGCACATATGCCAGATTTTAGAATCTGACGACCTCATCCTAATTTTATAACTTGCAGGACTTAATTAATGGCAGAGGCCATGTTTCTGGGCTCACACTGCTTGTAGAAGTTGTGTCTACTAAATATGATCGTCAATTCTTTTTCTACCAGACCAGTTGATTGCTATTCTAGACCAGAATTTAGGCGTAAGATAAAGTTTGATAGTTATTGTCTTTGGTTAAACAATTTTATTAATCTTTTATTCTCTTGCTATTACACAGACAGTCACGTTCTGGCAAAATGGGTTCACTGTGGACGATGGTCCCTTGCGTATATTAGATGATCCTACAAATGCATCGTTCTTTTCTGTTGTAATTTGGTAGTGTGTAACAATAGGATAGAATTCTTGATATTAGACTTAGCATTCATCAAATCAAATATGCATGTAAAAAAATTCAAGAAAAAACTGATTGCATGTGCAATTTAAAGGAAGATATCCGTAATTAATAAGGATAGATGAGGAAATTAAATTTGCTGGAAAAGTTGTGTTTGAGAAAAAAATGAACAACCCTTTCAGTTTTGCAATGTCTTTTCAAAGAGCTATACACTACAGCAAGGTATTTGATAATTGTAAAAGAGGAAATAACACTAGCCATACCATCAGTCCATCACAACAAAACCTCAACAACTAATAAATTAATCCTATCATACTTTGCATATATATATATGGGGAAGAACGCATTGAAGCTATCAGGTTAGGTAGTGGTTATCACATCAAAAAGGAAGGCTAAATGATTCTCACTTAAGCTTTTTTTTCAAACAAGGCAGAACAAACCAGCTGCCACCTCAACAGCTTGATGTTTGTTAAGCAGCAGCAGCAGCAAGATTACAAGTACAGGCAACCGGTGCTAGCGGTTCATCAACGTAGCCACCGCACGCGACAATGTAACTAGTATATATAAACTCATGAGTAAGATCCATAGATATTTATTAAGAATTATAATATTAATCAAAATCCTTAAATATATATTCATTGGTTTCAACTTGGATTGTTAATGTATTTATTTCTTAAACATCTATGAGATTTTGTTTTTCTTAATTTGTTGAGATGCAATATAACACTTAAATACACTACAAGAAAAAAGTCTTTTGTGACAAACAAATTTGTCGCCCAAAGTGGTATTTTCGTCGCCCAAAGTGGTTTGTGACGAAAAGAGTTTCGTCTCCTGTTCGTCGCCTCAGCCCCGTCGCACAAAGTTTGGGCGACCAAAAAAATTTCCGTCGCCAAATGTAGCTCTTTTGTGACGAAGTGCAAATTTTGTTGCCTAGAGTTTTTGTGACAATTTTTTTTATTTTGTCGCCCAAAGTCTAAATTTTGTCGCCCAAAATACCCTACTTTTGTGACGAATTTATCCCTTTGTTGCCCATTCTACCCCAGTTTTTTGTGACAAATTTAACCTATTTAACCCATTTGACATATATTTAACATCTTTCACCCACTATATATATACAAAACATACATGTATCATAATACAATAGTATTCAATTAGTTTAATCTCACTTGTTTAATATTAAAAAAACTTGGTTTAAAATATATTCAATCCAAAACATTTTCTTTAATACTAAAAGGTTCCTAATAGGTACCAAAAGATTACAAATGATTGTATTAGCATAACATTTGCATTTCAATTCTAAAAACCTTAACACTCTAGCACTAAAGATTCGAGTACTCTCAAAAAGTTCGCAGAATAAATCCTAGTATCCTCTACCGCCAAATCAAAGCTTGCATCTCTAAAACCTCCTCGGTTAGACAGCTAAAGCACGACCTTGGCCAAAATTCAACTGAGCTGCTGTAATCAATAAGACAAACAATACAATCAACATTAAACCGCCATGTTTGCCTTAATCTTCATCATAGAGTGCCATATATGACTGCTTTCGACAACAAGAAGTTACATCAATAAACACAATAATATAGTCACAATAGCTTAAAATAAATAGCCAAAGAAACTCAGCAAAAAAAAAAACACACATTCCAGGCATTTTAGGCGCTATTTAACAAGAAAATATACTAGCTAATGAGTAATAATCAAGGAGTAACAAATGTTCAGATTTCAAGCTAAGTAAATAGAACCAACTTTGAAAGAAGAAGATAGAGGAGAACCTGGAATCAGATTCAAAAAATTGCAACAGCAATGGAGTAACAAATGTTCAGATTTCAAGCTAAGTAAATAGAACCAACTTTGAAAGAAGAAGATAGAGGAAAACCTGGAATCAGATTCAAAAAATTGCAACAGCAATGGTCGGGCACTTGTTAGTAGTTCCAGTGCCTTTGACTTCGAGGTATGTTTTGCTTTGGATCTCGACGAATGCCAATCTCTTTTGGACACCTTCAACATTAGCTCCCTGTTAAGCCAATAAAATCATGAAGATCACAGGTTCATTATCTTATTTCTTGACTGAATCAAACAAAATGAGTAGGTTTCCAACACTTAAAACAAATCAATCAACTATACATGTATGACATATGCCTCTCATAGAAATAAATCATCATAAACTTTATAGTCTGTAGCTGAGTAACAGATGCCTCTGAAAATGGACTCCTTATAAGAGATCACCACACCTTATCAAGAAAGAATCAATGCGTTCAAAATTTAATTGCAGGTCAAGAAATGGACCAATACAACTATTTTTTTTTTCAACAAAAGGAAAAAATGGAAGGAATTCAGCAGGCAAAGGAGAAGGGTGGAGCAAGAGAAAAGGAGGGAGAAAGAGTAAACTAGCTCTTTTTCTTTCGGACTTCTAAGCTTGTTGGCTAACTCCTCTTCTGTCTTTTTCAACTCTTTGTTACCCATATCTATCTTCTTATGTGGCTCCTCCAGATCATTTTCTTTCTGCTTGTATATTAAATAGCACTTTCTTGTCACAAAACATGCTTGAAGAGCCATAAATCATTACCCAGACATTGTTTGGGCCTACATGCACACGAAAGAAACATGAGATTACTTGCAGGTTGCAGTTGTTCATGATTTATTGAAAATTTGACACTATTTAGTTATGCTAGGAGGTCTAGAACGAGACATAGAATAGAACCTGCAAGACTGAAACCAATGAGATGGAGGATCCTGTAAGGGCTGGTGGACTGGTGCCATATGGACTGGAGAATCTGCTTTCTGTCGATTATCTACATATCTGTTCTCTATCTTTCTGCTGGCTACTACCTATCTGCTACTAGATGCCCTGGGACGTTGGGTTTCCTTTGCTCTATGGTTTTGGGTCGGTCGGAAACACTCTCTCGACTAGTTCGGGGAAAGAGTGCGTACATCCTGACCCCCCAGACCCCGCTTCGTTGCGGGATATACTGGGTTGTTGTTGTTGTTGTATTCTCGGATGAGATATTTTGGACAAATTCATTTGCTCAAGCATTCGCATCATACCTATTCCAGTAATTCAGTCAGTCAACGTAGATTGGCAGCCAATTAAGATGAAACAGATGTATCAAGAGATATTTTGAATTACTTCCTTAGCTAGCATTTGTGTTATTATGAGGAACAATCCTAGAAGTAAGCTTAGTGATAGTAAACAATTTAATAACTTAATAAAATTATAATGGGGTTCATATCACACATATGTAACAATAAATGTTTACATCCATGCGTCATAAAGCGAGACAGACGTACTAGTGATGGCCAAGGGAAGTTTCCAGGTTTATTCAACTTGAAAATCTTATAAAAGTTCACCAAAATACCAAATACAGACAGGCCCAACAGTGACATACCTCCGTACTTGGAATCTGAATACAGATGCCATCTCTTAAGGTCTTCTTTTGATTTGAAATTGAAAATATATTTTTCTGCTGAAGGCATTAAGTCATCAATGTTCCATGCTAAAGCTGCAGTTTTCCAAGCAGGAAAAGCAAATCATGTAAATTATGCATCATGCAAATGAATATGAGCAAGCAAATTAAAGAAGAAATATACAGAGTTTATTTCACAATTATTTTAAGTGAAATACCATCAATCTTAAAGCAAGTCTTGTTAATTTGGTATGATCCTATAGTTCTCTGCTTCTGCTGCTCCTTAGAACCGAGACTGCAAAAGCCCGAATGCACTATACCATTGCCTTTCAAACAAGATAACATACAACAATTGGAGAGAATTCATCAAAGTGTCTTTCTTCAAATCTAATGATAGCTAAGTTGAAGTATTCATCGAAGTACTCTTTTCAACACTTCTTGGCAGATATAATTAGAGAGCATTCTTATATAGAACTAGAATAAAAACTCACATAAAAAATAGCCTGAAAAATATCAGCTAGTGTAAAAATATCATACCTGTACATATGCTCCCCAAATTCATCAATTAAGACCAGCCAAGGACCTGAAAGGGAAGTATAAAACATCATTGTCAATCCCCATCCAAAGAACTATCATGGAAGATGAAAAGCATAATCTGGTCACAAAGAAAAGGTTTATAGGCATCCATGGAAGACGAGCACTTCATAGAAAATTGCACCTAGTTGAAATCACCAATTAAAAGAGATAATAACTACTAAAATTCGAGAGATAACCTCGGACATTCAAGAGATGTAACATCAGTTACAATAACATAAAATTCAAGGAATATAAAAATAGTTACCACACATCACGCAGTTCTAGGCTCAATCACGCAGTTCTAGGCTCCTAACCCATCTGAATAACCATTTCCTCCTGCATTCATAATTCAAGGAATATAAAAATACTTACCACACATCAACTCGAGGGCTTCATAAAAAAAATGTTTTTTAACCATATACCCATGTTGGTCAGACACCAAATCCTGGAACTATCTCACACTGAAGAAGAGGTCTGTAGAGCTACAAAAGCAAGTTAAATCAACCTCAGAGCTAAAGTTAATGCAGAATGGAAGATGATCCAGCGATCGTTGTTGTGCAATTTTTAGTTCATTAGATGCTAGAAACTAAAGCATCTAACTAGGTCTGATTACCAGATGCCAATGCTAGGAACTAAACCCCTTGTAACCAGATCTTCCATAGCATGCCATGTAGTTTCCAAGGATATTGTAGTGTCAATATCCAATATGTAAACCAATGACGAGTTTCAATTTTGAAAAGGATGGATAAATACCTTCAAATGAATTAGATATGCTTGGTAGACATAAGAATATATGAGCAAGCTCTTATGTGGCCAATAGCTGAAAGCTTTTTCCTAGTAAGATAGATGGATTGTGCATCTTCAGTTAGCATCTTCAGTTATGATATAATCAACCTTCTGTGCGTAAATTTTGGACATTTTCTTGCTTCAAAGCGTATGATACAAGAGATTGATCATCAAGTCAAATCCAAGCAACCTAAGAAGTTGTATCTAGTCCACTACTGAAACAGCTTTCCAACTAGTTCACTTTTAAGACAATCTAAAGAGTTATTAATCCCCTAAGCAGCCTCTACACTTCAAAACCCATTGCCCTGCAAAATTCAGCCCTACTACCATCTAATTTCACATAAATCACAGACTTGTTCAGTCAGAATTAGCAGATCCGGTCGAATCAAAAGAAGAACAAAGGAAAAAAAAAAAAACCAAGCTCAGAGATAAAGTTTACACAGATTCAGTTTCTTGTTGAAAGGCATCAGATGAAACCAAAGCAAATAACTATTTCCGAGCGAAATTGGTTAAACGACAATGAGAGAAAGGGAGTTCACCAGCGCAATCGAGATGGCGATAGCCGAGGTTAATGGCGTTGAGGATGGGGTCTCGAATGTCCTCCTTCTCCATCTTCCACACTCCCAGGCCGATTACCGGCATCTTGAAGCCACTGTTGAGTGCGAATGCCATATTCCCTCTCTCACTATCTCCTCGCTTGCTTTTGGGAGCGCTTGAATGTGGATGTTCACTCATAGATACGGCGATAAACTCTTGGATTCCACCAACACGTTGTCTCACACCGGCACCCGATCTGTATCCAGGTTGTGATCTGCTGTAGAGAAGATTGTACTAAGGTTGCAAAGGAGGAGGAGGAGAACAGGAGCGGGATAGAAACGCTGAACAAGAGGATTCAGCCGGAGAAACGGAGATAGATTCTCCGACGACGACAAAGGAGGAGGAAGGTGAAGAGGCGGCGTGAGATTGAAGTTGTGGCTCCCGAGGAAGAAGGGAATCACGATTAATAAGATACGAACTATTCAAGGCGACTTTTGTAACCCTAGTTTCCTTTGGGTGACAGATTGAAATTTTCGTCACAAAAACAAGTTTTGGGCGACCAAATATAGCATTGTCACTTAAAGATCAGTTTTGCGCGACAAAAGTGATTTCGTCACTTTAGTTTTTATATTTTTGTCGCCCTAAGCTACTTTTCTTGTAGTGATATTTTTATAACCACTAAAACCTACTTATTTTGGTTTATGGAGTCTATCTTCAATCCTCTAAAAGCAGTCTTATAATAATGTTAAGAAACATGGATACAATGGGCGAAAACATTTACCAAGAATCATAAATATATTGCCATTATAAATAATGTAAAGAGGACGTTACAAACTTCAACTCCTCGCAGAAAGAAAGAAACAAAGATACATACTCTAGCTACTAACGACGTATTTGAGCTAAACAACTGGTATTTTTTCCGGTCAAATTAGGAGTAGACGACGACTTAATCGAATGTCGGAGGCCGACTACTAAAGGGCATATTGCCTTAAACCGGTACTTACGGAAACCAGAGCTGAGTGAAATCGCGTTTCAGCTTAATCAGCATAGAGATTTTTCCGGTCGCCATTTCCTTATGAAATGCAGCAGCTACATTTGGAGGAACTAAAATGCCGGTATCATTAAAGGGAGTGAATACTCTATCCCACGCCACCATCTTAGCACGTCGGATACCACCCGTGAAGACAAGTTGCGTGGCACTAGTATAGTACGGAGTAGTTGCTATAGGAGGAATATAAAAGAAAATTATAAGTGGTAGGTAAAGGGTTAATGGCTGTTATTGTAGAGGTGAATCCGAAATCGATATGATCAGTGGTAGTATTTACCTTAAACACATCTAATTTGGAAAAATAAAAAGTAGGAGGCCGGGGATGGAAGAGATGGCGACGCGCTGCAAAACAACGCAAGAAGCAAAATTAATGTGAGTATTTGCTTCAAGTACGTACTGGGGTGTGAATGTGATGAATGCCATTTTTTGAATAGGAAGGATAGAGATTAGAGGGAGTAGTGACTGTGAGGAAGAGAAAGAATAGAAGAAGGGAATTACAGAGATCGAGAGCGAGAGAGACTCAGAGAATAAGAGGGTAGTTGGGCTTTTCTACAGCGCGCTTTATTAATTAATTAGCTTTGAGAAAGCTTTTTGAGCTAGCAGATGGCTTTGCCGTTGTTGGCTTGGTAAAAGATTCTTGATACTATGATCAAGGATCTCTACACAGCTTCCATGAAACTGGAATTGAAGCTTTACTGCTGCGGCCTCCGGGAGAGAGATGAGAGAAGTTGGGGATGTACGTAACAACCTTTCTTGATTTCACTTGTATTGTATGCTGAATACATTGTATTTATAATGTGTCCTCTAGACACAATTACTAAAATACCCCTAACCACTTGACTACTACACACTCTCTATACTTGGTCTAGTCTAGGTGGTTTACTTTTGAGTAGGACGGGGATTTCCTTCTTGTGGTGGATTTGTGGTAGGCGTGATAAGACGTGGTATTATGTGGGATCTATTTTATCCTGAGACCTTTCTATGATCTTGCTTTTTTTTTACTCTTTGCTTTTTGCTACATCTATATATTTACCAGGTTAGACTAGGTGAAACTACCATCCATCCACTGACAATACCACCATGCTATTTCTATAGGTAATTTGGACTGCACAAGCTCCATCCACTAACAATACCACTTCCCAAAAGTAATACCACTAGGTGAAGCTACCACCTAATCTCGCTACTACACGCTACCATTGCACACCTAGTCAAACCTTTAAAGTATCTAATACATTCTTCTGTCATAAATTTGTACTATAATTCTTGCCGAGAAAGTTGTCCTTTAAATAAAAAATGTAAAGGAATGAAGTAGGGGAATAATTGAAAGGCTAAAATCCACCTATAGTCCCTGAACTTTGATCAAATGTTCAAACGGGTTCTTAAACTTTATTTTTGTTCATTAAAGTCCCTGAATTTTGATATTTTGTACATATTTGGTCCCTTTGTTACTAAATTTGTTAAATATGTGTTAAATAATGATATAGAATCAATGTATTTTGATATATTAATGGAATAAGTTAGGTTATACACATGTAATTGCTTGGTATTTGTTTTACTAAAGTAAAAATATTATATTATATTAAAACAAATACCGGGCAATTACAATTGTATAACCTAACTCATGTAATTAATACAAAAATACATTGATTCCATATCATTACTTAACACATATTTAACAAATTTACTAACAGATGGACTAAACGTGTACAAAGTATCAAAGTTTAAAGACTTTAATGAACACAAATAAAGTTCAGGAACCCGTTTAAACATTTGGTCAAAATTCAAGTACCATAGATGGATTTTACCCATAATTGAAATGCAGAAAGAAAGAAAGAAAGTGAGAAAGTGGGGATGTGAAATTCATGCCAAATCTGGCTTTAGATTTGTTTATTTGTAGGGAATAATGTTAGTGGAGGTCAGAGGGTGGCCCACACCCCCCTCTTTTTATCATTTTTAATTACAAAATAAGTAAAAACGTACTGTATTCATACACATATATGGGTAGGACAGGAGGCATCAACCCCCAAAATGCCTTTATTTTTTGTGTGCTTTTCATTGAATGGTCACATTGGTGGAGAAAGGAGATTATTCATCTACGGAGTACATTAAATTGTATTACAAGCCAAAGTCTTTTTTAAAACTTAAAAATAAAATGAAAAGCATTTTATTGTGACAATATCTTCTCATTTCATTGTTTCAATTCATTATTATTCTTATTGAACATATATGGAATCATTTCAATATATTATGTTTTATGACAATATCTTCTCATTTCATTGTTTCAATTCATTATTATTCTTATTTAACATATATGGAATCATTTCAATATATTATGTTTTATCATATATGCTTATAATTAAAGTTTTTTTTTTTGATTAAGCAATAATTTGGATGCGAACCGCTATCCGACAGCATCCTTTCGGATGAGGTCGATAAGACCTGGGTCGGTGTATAGAGAAGGGAGGGTTTAGGACCTGTTTGGGGAAGCTTTGGAGGAGCTTTTAGAGGTTTAAAAGGAAAAAAACACTTGTAAAGAGTGTTTAGCGGGATGAGTTTACAAACTGCCAAACAGTACTCTTTACAAGTTTTTTTATTACTCCCTCCGTCTCAAATTAAAAGTCATTTTAGCCATTCTATAGCGTTCCAAATTAATTGTCGCCTAGTACAAATCAGTCCCAAGTACCCACTTTTCTTATCCTTCTCTCTCCTCCTCCCGGTTTCCAGATTCCTTCCCCACCCTAAAAAAAAAAAAACAACCCATTATTTGCCTGTATTTATCTTTCTCACCCTCTTGCTTTACTTCTCTTTCTTACTGCTCAACAATGGAGTATTTCAATCTCATCTTTTCCTCCCAAGTTGTACACACTATAACTTAGCTTCTTCTTCTCCCCCAAAAGCTTCACCTCGGCCATTGATTTCTTTAGAGCTTTCCCCAATTTCTCAAAAATCTCCAATCCTTCATGCTTCAACCGCCTGACGATAGTCACCATGGTATCCCCGAAGCCCAACAGAAAACCTAAGAAAGGTAATTCCTTCTTCTTTTCAATCTCAATTTATTTCCTGAATGTGAACAATTTTAGGCTTTTTAGATGTTTCACACAAATTGTCACCGATTGATTTTGAGGTCAATTTTGATAGAAAAGAAATTTGAAAAAAAATTGTTTGCAGTGGTGGCCGAGAATATGCCGGCGTTGGACTGTTGGAGGGCTGAAAAGTGACGTCTTCACCGCCAATCTAACTTGCTCTCGGTTCTAATTTGATTTTTTTAAAATGGTAAAGTTTTGGCTTCAGAGTTTAAATGGGAGTGGAAGTTGAAAGGGTAGTCACTGTGGCCTCAATTTCTTCTACACTTTTCTATAATGGCTCCATTGCACAATTTTTTTTTGTATAATAATGCAAATTTGTACTGGAACATTAATTACATCTTAATCTCTGTGCCCCGAGCTTAAACGACTTTTAATTTGAGACAGAGGGAGTATTATTTTTTCAATCCTCTAAATGCTCCTCCAAAATTTGGGTGAATGGAATTGATGTGGAGATTCATAGTAGTAATGAATCTTGATGTATCCTCCATTCACCCAAATTAATTTGGTTCTGATGGGAGATGCAACATAATCTTTATGTGTTGATGCAAAATAATCTATTTATCCCATTAACACCAAAAGAATGTACGTGCATACACATTTGATTTTATATCATTAATTCATGAATACAAAAAACTAATTATAAAAATTCATACTACCTTTTATTTTTTGTGTCTTACAGGAAGTTAAAACGAATTTTTTTTTTTTTGATTCGGTAAAAATTCGGGTGTGACAAAGTCATCACCCGATAGCATCCAGTTGGATGAGATCATAAAGATCAGAATCGCTGTGAAGGTTGGGATTATTAGTTGTATGGGCAAGGTGTGCAGCCCGATCAGCCACGCACTTACCAGAATGAAGAACATGTGTAAACAAGACTTCGTTAATCCCAATTAGTAAGGAACTAATGTAAGATAACACTAGTTCAATTTCCCATGGACATTTTGTACCCTTTTTGAAGTAGTCAATGATGATGAGGGAATCACCTTCAATAATGAGTTTACTAATATTTAATTCCTTTGCGCACACAATTCCTTTTCTTAGAGCGAGCGCTTCTGCCATAAGGGGTGTTTGTTTTCCAATTTTATCTCCTTCCATTGCCATCACTGTACCATTCTCATTTCGTATGACAAAACCAATGGAACTTTGATGATTGTGAGTTGAAGAACCATCGAAATTAAGTTTCATCCAACTTGGTGGCGGCTTTTTCCACCTTACTCTATTCTTTATCCTTCTCTTACCCGTTGGGCTCTTCTCTTGCCCGCTCACAGAATGCTTTTCCTGATGAGCCATGTTCGCTCTAATCCAATTTTGTCGGTTCACTTCCACTTTTTGTTGAAAACCTATTTGGGTAGGCAATTTCTCCTGCTGGAAAATCAGGAGATTCCTGGTTAACCATATCGTCCACCAGTTGAAAGCCCATCTTTGTTTCCCCTTCTCGGTTAATATTTGCCCAATCTTCCCCATTATAATTTTGATATTTCTGGATGATTTAATTTCATTATCAATTACAGTTTTCCCAGCATTATCTAGACTCTGAATTATAGAAGAGAACTTACCTTCAAATAGTAAGTGGACAACATCTTCATGATGATGGTTGCATAGTTCGCAGTATGGTGGGATTGATAATCCTTTATTAGCCAATTTCCCAGCAGTGGGTAGTTCATCATTGCATACTTTCCATAAGAAATTTTTTATCTTGGGCGGGGCATCTATTTTCCAAATCCACGCATTATCATTAACTACTGGTTCAAAAGCATTCGTAACTAGTTTGTAGGCGCTAGATGTTGTGAACCAACCTTTCGTGTCCGGCCACCAATATAACTTGTCCTCAATGGGACATACCGGTAGAGGGATTGCACATATCTGTTGTACTAATTCATCTGGTAGAACCTGTTTAAGTTTCTGTATGCTCCAAGAGTTATTGGCTATAAATTCGTCCACTGTGCTATTTAGGTCAATATTATCTATATCTGTACAGTGTTGTTTTAATGGATTAGGTGGGCCCCAATTATCCTCCCAAAACTTAATAGATTTCCCGTTGCCTACAGACCAACATAAACCTTTTTGGAATGGATCGATTAATTTCCTTAACTGTGACCATTGCCATGATGCGTTTCTATTATTCTGATAATTTAGAATATGGGTGTCCTTTAAATATTTGGCAGTGATAATTTTGACCCATATATTATCCGGTTCCGCCATGATTTTCCATAGTAACTTTAATTGTAAGGCGATATTCATGTCTTTGGTTTTCCTTAGACCTAGACCTCCTGCATTTTTAGATTTACAGAGTTTATCCCAACTAATCAATGGTTTGTACTGTAAGTCCTTGTTCCAGAAAAACGATCTATTTATTTTATCCAGGTTAGAGTGCATTGATGTTGGTAGCGTAAAGCTTTGCATAGCGTACAATGGTTTTGCTGACAGGTTTGAGTTAATAAGGATCGAACGTCCCTGTTGTGATAAAGTATTAGCTTTCCACTTAGATAATTGAGAATTTGTCTTGTTGATGATTTCTTCAAATGTTGTTTTGTTGACACGCCCGTTAATTATTGGACAACCGAGATATTTATCCAATTTTGTCTGATTGGTTATATTGAGGGTGCTGACGATGCTTGGGACCCTAGTATGCCCGGGGAGCATTGAAATGCGGATTTTGTGTAATTGATCTTTTGCCCTGATATTTGACAATATTCGGTCATAATCGTTTTGAACCTATTGCATGACTCCATATTGCCTTTAGAGAATATAATGATATCATCCGCAAATGAAAGAAACAGGATTCTCACTGTAGCACGATTAAATTTGAATCCTATACCCGATTTTGGCTGAAGAGCTTCAGCCGACAGTTTTCTGGCTAGCACTTCAGCACCAAGGATAAACAAAAAAGGGGAAAGCGGATCACCCTGGCGGAGCCCTCTCTTTGCTTTGAATACTTCTGTTGGGCCGTTATTCACAAGGACCGAGAAGGAAACCGTGGTTACACATTCCATTATAAGGTCAATAAACTTTGTATGAAAACCAAACTTCTGTAAGACGACAGATGTAAAATCCCAATCCACTCGATCATAGGCTTTCTCCATATCGAGTTTAATAGCTAACCAACCATCCGCACCCTTTCGATTTCTGAAAGAATGAAAAATTTCATGTGCAATCAATACATTATCCTGAATTGCCCTATCCGATACGAATGCTCCTTGCAGAGGATGAATTAGTTTTCCAATTACCCTTTTTAGTCTTTCTGTGAGGATTTTGGAAATTATTTTATAAAGGGTTGAGCATAGACTTATAGGTCTGTAATCACTTGTTTTTGCGGGGTTATCACATTTAGGTAATAGTATTATGAAAGTGTGGTTAATTTGTCGTAAGAGCTTGCCCGAATGGAAGAATGCCTTAACCGCACGAGTAACATCTATCCCAACTATGTCCCAGTATTCTTTAAAAAATTCAGCTGTCATACCATCTGGGCCTGGGGATTTGTTCTGTCTAACGCTAAGACCGCATCTTTTATTTCCCTATTAGATGGTTGAACGATAAGATAGTTGTTCTCATCCTCAGTAATAGATGAGGGAATTAATTCTAAATAATCACGTAACAGTCCTTTATTTATTTGTTCTTTAGAAAACCTCGTCACAAAATCTTGTCTAATCTCATTGCGTATATTATCTTTTCCAAAGACTAGTGTTCCCTCAGTTGTTGTGATTTGCCTAATGATTTTCCTATTTCTCCTTCCTGTAGCTATTCTGTGGAAATATGCTGAGTTACAGTCCGTCATTTTGATGTGTTTAGATTTTGCCCTTTGACCCCAGTACTCTTTTTGATACCGTAGTAGCGCTTCTTTTTTCTTAATGAGCATTGCTTCTTTGGTTTTAATGTCATTTGATGTGTTAGAGGCATTTACCGATTGTAATGTTACAAGATCCTTTTCCACAATATCGATCTGCCTGAAAACATTCCCGAATGTATGCTTATTCCAGACCTTAGCATTCTGCTTAACTATTCTTAGTTTTGAGACTAATCGGAACATAGCTGACCCATTACAACTTGTTCTCCAGGCTTGTTTAACCACATTACGAAAATCTTTTCTCTTTAACCACATATTCTCAAATTTAAATGGCGGTGGCTTGAATTGAGATTGATTATTCAGTATGATAGTGATAGGGCAATGATCGGATGTGGAGAAGGCTCCATTTGTGGCTATAATATCTGGATAAGATTCTAAAATTTGGTGTTGTACGAGCACACGATCAAGTTTCTCTTTAATACAGTCCTCTCCATCCACCATTTTTCTCCATGTAAAGGGGTTTCCAACCGCAGGGATCTCTAGAAGTCCAGTCTGGTTTTTGAAGTCATTCAATCTTTGAAATCTAGTAAAATTGTATATGGTACCTCCCATCTTCTCGTTATTATTCCCAATCTCATTTAGATCTCCTATAACCATGGAAGGTAGGGTTTGTTGGGAGATAATATTAGTTAACTCATTCCAGAATTCAGCCTTTTCTGCTATGTTAGGGGGTCCATAGACGAAGAAAATCATTCCGTTAAAATTATTACTAACACTTGAATATTTTACACCAATGATTCTTGGCAGATGAATTTCCACTGTTATTGTTTCGTTTAGCAAATAATTCTCATTCCACATTACTCCTATACCACCCGATCTTCCATTACCCGCTGACCAAATTGCTTTGTTAAAACCACTTCTCATCCATGTTCTCTCATTCGGTATTCTCTCCGTCTTAGTTTCTGCTACTACCATTACAGCTATGTGCTCATTTAGTCGCATTGCTTTGATTTCTGTCCATAGATTAGGCCTACCAATCCCCCTTATATTCCAAAAACAAATCTTCATAAATAACCTTTGTGTTGCATGAAGAAACAAGGTAATTTCTTCATACACAGATATTGTATACAACTTGCATTTATGGCATGATGGTTTCGACTTATCATAAGATTAATTGTTTCTAAATTATCATCATTCGATCGATTATTGTTTTTGTCCAAACGATTTGTATATGTAATTGTCATCTTCAATTTATAGACATTAAGGATGATTGCTAGATTATAGCTCAATCGATTTAATATAACTAACATACCATTGATCAGGATGCTTCCATACAGCAATTCATGACAGTACATATTCCATACCAAAGTCCTTCTACACTCAAGCAACAACCATAAATAGATAGACTCAACTGTACAAAATGAGTCCATACAACACTTAGAGTTTTCAATACAGTCCCAATTTAAACCAAAATGATACCCCATAAAACACCAGACAGTAGCACACATACCTACATCACCATGGATCTTGAATGGCTTTATTCTTAGCTTGGCAAGGAGGCCCTCTTCGCCGCTAAAGAGAACTCCCTTCTGCCATGTTACTGATGCACTACACATGCTTACCCTTCTTAGAGCTGCCACCCATCAGAGTCATGGTGGAGCAGGCGGAATCACCTTCCTTGGTCTTCATCTTTCGCTTACCCGACTCAGATTTGGAAGCTTCACACATAGCTTGATGGTCAGAAACAGCAGGAGAGACAGCAGGAATCACAGGATGCACATAAAGAGACTCAGCCAAGCGCTCAGGAGTACTTAGATCAGGCAACTTGAATTCAACAGATGGGGGAATGTCTCGGAAAATTACCTCATAATCAGCTTGTGTGAGCCCAGGGTCAGCAAGACCATCAGATACCAGACATTCCTCCATAAAATCATCCTCATCAAATTCCAAGCACTCATCATCGTCAGCAGCAAAGAAGTGAAGACCGGGTTGCAATTTCGCCTTGAAGCTAATTTCCTCATCACCTGGGTTTGCCTTCTTGAAGGGGAGCACAGTAGGCATCACCACTGACAGAGAGGCAGGGGCTAAGGCATTGCCATTGATCAGGATAGGAGTGGCGGCAGCTGAGTTACCAGCAGAGCTCCCAGGAGACTTTGAAGAAGAAGAATCAGAAGATATTGTGACATTCTTACCAAAACTTTTAAAAAGCTCCTCCTTGGAATGTCCAAACATAGGTGGAGGCCTCACAATTGGCCTCCTGGCAGCTACTTGCACCCACTCTCCTCCCATATTAGCATCAGCTTGATCATCAGGCAATGGAGGAGCCATCATCTGAGCACCATTGGTTGCACCAGAGTTGCATAAATTCCTTCTCGGACATGCCTCAAACACATGATCTTCAGCACCACAGCTTCCACACCCAATTGGAAAATCTTCAAACCACATAGGGTATGACTCTACCTCACCCATCGCATTGATAACAAAGATCTCCCTGCCAGCAATTTTAGTAACATCGACAGAAACACACACTCTAGGGAAGCGAAAGCGAGCTCCCTTAGAATTAAAGGCCGCCACTTTAATGATCGTTCCCAACTTGTTAGCCCTCACAATATCCCTGAGAATACTCTCATGGACATATTTAGCCGGCAAACCAGGGAACCTAATCCACAGGTCCAAGAGAGATACATATTCCAGCAAAGGATCAAAATCCAACCTCCATGGTCGGAGGAGGATGAGTTGATGTTGTTGCAGGAGGATGGTCAAGTATTGAAATAAATGTAAAATAAAGTTCAGACTGACTTCCCTGTCTCAGCAAATAAATACAAGACTTCCTCCTCCCGTTGTAGTAAGAGAAAAGTCAGGATCGAATCCACGAGGAAGCACGTCAGCAGTTCTCAGGTAGCTATCAGATTCTCACAGACACAGCAGAAAAGCACAGAAACACAGAAGCAGAAAAGACAAATAATCCCGGCAAGGGCAACTAAAATAAAAGCAAGAACGAATAAAGACAGAAATAAAAGCAAAGCAAAGGACAAGAGCAAAGACAGAAAGTAACTCGAGGACACAGAAGCTAGTCGATCTTGACAAGCTGTCCTCTAGGTCGACAAAGGTAACAGGAAACAGAAAATAAAAGCAAATGCAAACAACTCGACAGGCAAAGTCCTCCTCGACCTCGACTACAGCAACTCGAGATCGACGAAGAAAAGTAAAGACAGAAACTGGAAATCGATGAAAACAGAAGACAATCAACTCGACCAAGACTAACTCTCCTCGACCTCGACAAAGGTGTACTCGAGATCAACAACGGCTTCTCTATGTCGACAAGAACAGAAAACACAAAATCGCAGATTTTCGACAGAATTCAGAAATTTGACAGAAATTAACTCAATATATAAAAGACTTCCAAGGCTAGGGTTTCAACACCACAATGATAACTATGCAAAACAACACATAAAGGCATAAAAGATCATGCTTTCCATCAAATAACTTTCGTCATTAACAAATAGGCATATAGAGGCTCTCGCATAAACCCTAATTGTTACTAACCCTTTTTCACATAATTAATCCAAGTTGCATTAAGATCACTTTCGCTTCAATAACACAAACAAGGATCACCTTCAACTCTCGCAAAAGAATCATGCTCATAGGGATAGAAGATGAATCGCACAAAAAGATCTGACCTTTATCGCATCGCCTCACATGGCCACCGTCGGGCTCACCCCAGCCCCAGAAGTGGGTGGACTACTCACGCCTCATCGCAATTGCAGACATTGATGTAAAAGAAATAACTTGCATAAACTAAATTCAAAGCCTTTACAATCCTGGCAATCAACTTTCGCAGAAAGCCAAAACCCTAAAAACCTTAGAACTCCTAAACTTCTCTGTGGAACTAACTAATTGTCTCTGAATTTGAATGAATAAAACTGACCCCCCTAGGGCCTTATTTATAGCCTTCATTCCCTAGCTAATCTAGGAAAGAAGATATCTATCTATATCTAAATTGCTTAAAAGATAAATAAATGACATAATGGAAATAAATCCATAGGGAATAGATAAAACTAAATAGGGTAGGTCTTCATGATGTGATAGATCTTGTCTCTTTTGGATAGAACTTGATAGATCGGGATAGAATCTTCCGCCTTCGGCATCAAGCAACGTCAAGTCTACTCGGACAAGGCTTCGTCGAGAAGATTCTGGAAGCTGGTCTAGTCGACCTCGACAAGGTCTCGTCGACCTCGACAAGGGTGGCTCGGCTTGGCTTGACTCTGCTCGATGTGGCTCGGAGTGGGCTCACTGGTGCTCGTCGATCTCGAGTAAAGCTCCTCGAGCTCGAGTGGGATTAGGTCATCGACTGGACCTCCTCGGGTGGATCTCCTCGGGTTGCTCGGACATGGCTCACGGCGGCTCGTCGATCTCGACAAAGGTTAGTCGAGATCGAGTAGAGGTGACTCGGCTTCTCGAGCTTGGCTCTTCCGCTGGCAGCGAGTGGCTTGGTCCGCGGCAGCGAGTGGTTCTTTCCGCGGCAGCGAGTCTCCTGGTCGTCCTCGGGTGGATCTCCTCGGCAAGCTCGACTCTTCTCCTTGTCGACTCCGGACATGGGGACTGGGCTTCGTCGACCTCGACCAGGGCTTGCTCGACCAAGGCTGCTCGGCCATGGCTCGTCTAGGTCGAGTAGGGTTACTCGATGTCGACTAGACTTGACTTTCCGATTTGTTCCGCTGCTTTGACCTTGCACTTCTGTAGTGGTTTTCCGAGCTTTTCCGACCTTCTGTAGAATTGCTGTAAATGCCTCGATTTCTGCGATTTAAACAGAAACTGGTGTAGATTCCATAATTTTGGCAAATAAACATAAACTACACAGATTATGTAATATCTTAACCCAAATGCATGAAATGTATACAGAAATCGATATAAAAGTTACTGTAAAACATGGCAAATTCCGCTCACAACAGTTGCCCAGCAACATGGAAGGGACGGTTGTCCCAAACCCATGCTCGGTCCTCATTTTTATCAAAACGCAGCTCAAACCAGTTATTGACAACTGGAATAAGCTGAAAACCTCCAAAGAGAGACTTCCACACATACCTTAATTTTTTCCTAACATCCTTAGCTTCCAGGGCATCGCCGATGATGGTGGCAAATAGCGAGGACTGATTGAGCAGGTTGATATTCTCCTGGACCTTGCCCTGGAGAGCAAGGAGTTTCTCCCTATTGAGAGACTTCCTCTTGAATTTTTTCTCCGCTTTTGCTTTGCGTGATGCCTCACAGCCATCATCGGAGTGGTGCATCTCCTCAGGAAGCTTAGAGCACTTTGGCTTTTTTGTTACACATGGAGTTGTTGGCTATGACAGGAGCAGGATCATCTTCACCCAAGGGTTTCTTCCCTTTGTCAACCGCAGCAGTGGCCATCTCAAGAAAAAACTAGAAATTTTTGTTAGAATCAATTGCACTTGAAAGTATGAATAGAGAGAAGAGAAGTGTGGAGGTGTGGAGAAATTGCATACACCAACCACACCTTATATAGCGAGAAATCACCAATAGAAGGAGGGAATTAGAGCAAGAAAGATCATAGACCCGGAATCGAGTATGCAGGATGGCTATAGAGGCTATGACAGGAAATAGCCCCAAATCAATTTCAGCAACCACAGAGAGAACAACGCCAATCGAAAACCCCTAGGACAACCCCCCAATGGAGTCCATACACCCGAAGCAAAGCCATGGAGGAGGCCGAGTTGACCTCACAAGAGCAATCATCGCGCTTGAGCATACAGATTCACCCTCAGCACTCCAGATCTCACACGGGGTTGGATTAAGGTTAATCCCGCGCGAAAACTCTTGATTTGAAGTGGTACTTTGATCAAATTGGAACCCGCCATCACAGAGCCTTGTCTGGCAACCGGTTGCGGGATGAAGACGAAGTATAGGGCCATCATTGGGTGCGCAAGAGAGGCCGATCAGAATGAGGGCGACGATGAATAGGGAATAGCCTAGGGTTTCAGGCTATTCGCTTTGCTTCAAGAAAGGGTTCTCCGATTTGGGTTATGTACAAATAATAGCCTAGGGCTTCAAGAATAGCCTAGGGTTTCAGGCTTCAAGAAAGGGTCAATCACCATCCTCGAAAAGGTACTTGTGTCACAGATTTATGCATGTGCAAATGTGTAAAAGCAACATCTACTCACAAAAGGAGGGTTATGTACAAATAATTTTTATGTGACAAAGCATTGATAATAAAGAAGACTTTAATTTAAGCTCATGAAGGAGTAGATTGGTAAAAGGCTAAAAGGTGGGCAATTTCTGGCAATGTGGTGCGTTTGATCCGGGGAAATGGATTACTTTCGAATTTTGAGTTTCATTCCATATTCTTTCTTTCTTTGATTCATCACCTTTCATATTGCTTTTTTCAATAATGCTTTTACCTCTCTAACCTCAGCACTGCCTTCTCGCGAGTCGCAAACATGGGTGTCATGAATGGCCCCGGATACTTAGTGCTTTGGACTCCTCACAATGTGTCCCATCTCTCCAAACTATTATCTCAGAGAGCAGGGTCAATCTACCTTTATCTCCTGAGGTGATTGGATTTTCTTTCACTCATTAAATTTTCCATATATTCAAACAATTTCCTTTCCAAACTCCAATAATGATAACAACAACACAATCACCATATAACATCTCCATAATGTAACACCATTCTCAACATAATCCCCGGATAAGGTAAAGAATGGCAAATATTTTGATCATGCGGAGCAATATTTGAAATAAGGCATATTATGGCTTTTGTGATGCATAAGCATAGGTAAGGCTAGGAATTTAAACATATGAGCATTTATATGGAATTTAAAGTCCTCTATCATCTTATCATGCAATATGTCAAAAGCAAATTCAAATTTTACCTCCTTTCATGGTTTTCAAGAAATAATGCATTTTATTGTGACTTCCCTTTACTAGGCAATTTCATGTTATATCTCTAATGAATCCAATTTTGCATCGTCGAGTCCAATATAAGCTTCCATGACATTATTCAAAAATTTCAATGGGGGTCATTTTTTCAAATTTTGGAAAACATGCATATAAGCACATAATTCAATAATGCATTCCAAAATAGCCATGTAGCAATTCTAAGAAATAATGCACAAGTAATGTCAAATATGGCAATTATGCTTAAAGTAAGCCCTTCCCCCACCCCATACTTAAACATTACAGTGTCCTCACTGTATATAAAAAAAACAATGTAAAGGGTAAAGAAAGAAACTCACAAGACATGAGTGCAGAGCCGCAAAATTTCAAAATGGAGCACCTCCTAGTCCGAGTATTAATGTAGCTTGGTTCTATCCATTGACCTGAAAAGTAGAAGACATATACCCATAATAGAAACAAAAAAAAACAAAGTCTCAAATGTCCTAAAAAGTCTATGTACATGCTCTAGATTTTATAGTCGCTAGGCCGACTTTCCATTTAGCTCAAGGTGGCATCTGCAGGGCCCATGTAGCTTGGGCCTCAAATAGGACTCCATTCTTGTCCATCAGCTGTAATCCTCCAGAATGGATCTTATTCACCACGAACGGTCCCATCCGCTTCTTGTTGAATTTGTTAGGAAACCAATAATCCTTTGATTTAGAGACATAGAGCTTGTCTCCAACTTCATATTCCTTAGGCTCATCATTGGAAATCTTGCACAATCGCACATACCAAGGCAAACCTCTCCCATGTATAGATAAATCTTTGATGGAAATAGGAGAAGAAAGATCCATACCTTGGCTCACCTTCGCGGAAACGGAATCGGGCACCACGGTGTTTGGTCGATCTCGACTAGGGCTCCTCGAGATCGACGAGACTGCAGGCTCTGGTGGTGTCCTGGTCGAAGAGGCAGAAGTCGACGAAGAAGTCTGGTCGACCTCGATAAGCCTACTCGAGGTCGAGTAGGGCTCTGGCTCTGGTGGCTTGCTCCTCGAGAAAACAGGGTCTGGTGGCGCCGCTTGGTGGTCGACCTCGACAAGCCTTGTCGAGATCGACGAGGGTTGTCCGTCTGGTTGCTGCGGCGTCGAGGAAGCAGTATCTGGGCTCCTCGATCGGTGGTCGAGATCGACGAGGGTGTGGTCGACCTCGAGTAGACTCGGCTTGTCTGGTTCGCTGCTCGACGAAGCCGGCTTCGGTGGAGTCTCCTTGATCTGGTCGAGATCGACTAGGGTTTGGTCGATCTTGACCCCATACTTAGTCCTTGCGTTCTCTTTGAGGATTGCCATGATCTCTTCCACCTGGGCCTCCATGTCCCTCTTTTCTAGCTCCTCGGGGGTCATATTCCTGACCTTGGGTTCCCCGCAGGTGATGTAGCCAGCTGAGATAGATTTGACCTCTTCCATCGGACCCGTATGCCTTTCAGTTTTGTTGAAAGAATACTCAATTACTTCATCGCTGATGTTGAAGGTGAGCACTCCTTTCCGTACGCTTATGTTGACATCCACAGTCGCCAAGAATGGTCTCCCTAGAATAATTGGACAAGCAGGATCTTCTTGCATATCAACAATTAAGAAATCAGCAGGAACGAAGAATTTACCTACTTGTACTGGGACATTTTCCACCATGCCTGTTGGAATGACCACCGTGTTATTGGCCATGTAAAGTCTAGCATCCACAGGCTCCAGGGCACCTATCTTAATCTTGGACCAAATCGTTAAAGGCATAATACTAACACTGGCTCCAAGATCACATAGGGCATTAATTTTGTATGGACCAAATCCAAGAGTTATAGCAAACTTACCTGGATCCGGCCTCTTCTCCAATATGTCCAGATGGCTGCACTCCTCTGTGATTTCTGCCATCGATCGCTTTTTGCTCAGAATCTCCTTCAGGAACTTGACGTAGGACGGCATTTCATTGAGAGCTTCTGTGAAGGGGATAGTGACGTTCAGCTTCTGAAGCATCTTGATGAAGCGCTGAAACTTTTTCTCCGCTGGGTCCTTTAGAGATTTTGTGGGGAAAGGCAGCTTCTTTTTCTGAGTCGGAGCCAGAACAGACGTCGGAGTTGCTGCTGATTTCTCGACCAAGGGCTCCTCGACATCGACAAGGGTCTTGTCGAGATCGACTGGATTGGGCCCAGGCAAGTTGCTGTTCGGCGCAGACGAAGATTCTGGCAGGTTCTCCTCGAGGTCGAGTAGGCTCTTGTCGAGATCGACTAGGCCCTGGTCGACTAGCTGTTCTTCGTTGTCCTGCTGCTTTCCGTCCTCTGTCTTTTGCAGTTGATGGCCGCTTCTGAGTTTTATAGCAGCGATGTGTCCAGTCTTTCCCTTAGGATTTGGTTCTGAAGATCCAGGGAGTGCTCCTGATTGTCTGGGGATTCCTGCTGCTAGCTGACCAATCTGTGTATCAACTGTTTTCCGCCAGATATCAATTTCCCCAAGCCTAGAGTTGACACCTTGCATCTGAGTATAAACGGAGTTGAAGGATTGCCTAGTTTCTGAGTGGTTCCTCCGTATTTCCTCCAGGACTAGCTGTATATCATCCTTTTTCTGGTCCCTTTCTGGATGTCCTGGAGCTCTGTAGGGCGGGGGGTTCCTAGGGACTCCTTGGTTCCATTGTGGTTGCTGAAACCTTTGGTCCCCCATGTAGCGATTTGGACCCCCTGCGTAAGCTGCATCCTCATGGTGCTCTGCCATCCTGACTTGTTCTGTGTGTGGGCACTCAGGAGTGGTGTGCCTTTGCGATCCGCATTCAATACAAGGCTGGTTGACAGAGAGATATTTGACTTGCTTGATGAGCTTCCTATTCTGGTCTCTGTAGTATTGCTCCCTGACATCTGGATCGATCTTCTTTGCTGGCTCATAGAGGGGCATGGATGGTGCTGGCCTGGCGTATGGGTTCTCTTCATAAGTTGCAGTAGACCCATACTTGTTGTCGTAGGTAGTGAGCTTCTCCAGCACTCCCCATGCGTCACTTGGCGGCATTGTCAGATACTCATAGCGAGTATAATTGTTGATTCTGTCCTTAGTGACTTGATCAAGAGAGTTGAAGAAGATCTCCTGAATGATGTAGGGCGGCTGTCCATGAGTAGGGAAAGATCGAAGCAGTTCCTTGTAGCGCTCCCATGCCCTTGCCAGCGGTTCCCCTTTCTGCTGTTTAAAGGCGGTGATTTTCTGGCGGAGATGTGCTGTTTTGGCAGGTGGGAAGAATTTGTTCAGAAACTCTTGCTCTACTTGGGCCCAGGTTGTGAGTGATTTTGCCTTCAACCCTTCCAGCCATTTCAGTGCAGGCCCAGCAAGAGACCAGCGAAAAGATTTCATCTTGACATATTCCAAGGTTGTACCTTCTGCAAGAGTACGGCACATATCATGAAAATTAGTAATATGTTCAACAGGGCACTCATTAAATCTGCCGTAAAAGGCATTATTTTTAAGCTCTATAAGAAATTGAGTGCGAATTTCAAAAGAGTTTTCAGGGATTAGAATCGCCGATTCAGGCACGACGAGAGTTGGGTGCATGTAGTCCTCTGCCGTGGTTGGATACTGGGCAAGCTCAGCTTGTGCTTGTTCCCTTGCTGCTCTCTCAGCGGCGATAGCAGCATCTTTAGCGTTGATAGCGGCATCCCTTGCGGCTAGTTCCCTGGTAAGCCTAGCGATCAGCTGTTCCTGTGTTTCAGCGGCCGACATGATCCTTTTGAGTCTGGAGTGGATGTGTAGGCAGCGCTCCGGTTCGTCTAAGCTATCAAACTCAGGTGTTTGACCAGAACGACGCATACACCTGAAATCTAACTCAAAGAGACAGTGAGAACTGACTACCTAAGGCGCGATTGATTGCCTCCCCGGCAACGGCGCCAATTTTGTTGTTGCAGGAGGATGGTCAAGTATTGAAATAAATGTAAAATAAAGTTCAGACTGACTTCCCTGTCTCAGCAAATAAATACAAGACTTCCTCCCGTTGTAGTAAGAGAAAAGTCAGGATCGAATCCACGAGGAAGCACGTTAGCAGTTCTCAGGTAGCTATCAGATTCTCACAGACACGGCAGAAAAGCACAGAAACACAGAAGCAGAAAAGACAAATAATCCCGGCAAGGGCAACTAAAATAAAAGCAAGAACGAATAAAGACAGAAATAAAAGCAAAGCAAATGACAAGAGCAAAGACAGAAAGTAACTCGAGGACACAGAAGCTAGTCGATCTCGACAAGCTGTCCTCTAGGTCGACAAAGGTAACAGGAAACAGAAAATAAAAGCAAATGCAAACAACTCGACAGGCAAAGTCCTCCTCGACCTCGACTACAGCAACTCGAGATCGACGAAGAAAAGTAAAGACAGAAACTGGAAATCGATGAAAACAGAAGACAATCAACTCGACCAAGACTAACTCTCCTCGACCTCGACAAAGGTGTACTCGAGATCAACAACGGCTTCTCTATGTCGACAAGAACAGAAAACACAAAATCGCAGATTTTCGACAGAATTCAGAAATTTGACAGAAATTAACTCAATATATAAAAGACTTCCAAGGCTAGGGTTTCAACACCACAATGATAACTATGCAAAACAACACATAAAGGCATAAAAGATCATGCTTTCCATCAAATAACTTTCGTCATTAACAAATAGGCATATAGAGGCTCTCGCATAAACCCTAATTGTTACTAACCCTTTTTCACATAATTAATCCAAGTTGCATTAAGATCACTTTCGCTTCAATAACACAAACAAGGATCACCTTCAACTCTCGCAAAAGAATCATGCTCATAGGGATAGAAGATGAATCGCACAAAAAGATCTGACCTTTATCGCATCGCCTCACATGGCCACCGTCGGGCTCACCCCAGCCCCAGAAGTGGGTGGACTACTCACGCCTCATCGCAATTGCAGACATTGATGTAAAAGAAATAACTTGCATAAACTAAATTCAAAGCCTTTACAATCCTGGCAATCAACTTTCGCAGAAAGCCAAAACCCTAAAAACCTTAGAACTCCTAAACTTCTCTGTGGAACTAACTAATTGTCTCTGAATTTGAATGAATAAAACTGACCCCCCTAGGGCCTTATTTATAGCCTTCATTCCCTAGCTAATCTAGGAAAGAAGATATCTATCTATATCTAAATTGCTTAAAAGATAAATAAATGACATAATGGAAATAAATCCATAGGGAATAGATAAAACTAAATAGGGTAGGTCTTCATGATGTGATAGATCTTGTCTCTTTTGGATAGAACTTGATAGATCGGGATAGAATCTTCCGCCTTCGGCATCAAGCAACGTCAAGTCTACTCGGACAAGGCTTCGTCGAGAAGATTCTGGAAGCTGGTCTAGTCGACCTCGACAAGGTCTCGTCGACCTCGACAAGGGTGGCTCGGCTTGGCTTGACTCTGCTCGATGTGGCTCGGAGTGGGCTCACTGGTGCTCGTCGATCTCGAGTAAAGCTCCTCGAGCTCGAGTGGGATTAGGTCATCGACTGGACCTCCTCGGGTGGATCTCCTCGGGTTGCTCGGACATGGCTCACGGCGGCTCGTCGATCTCGACAAAGGTTAGTCGAGATCGAGTAGAGGTGACTCGGCTTCTCGAGCTTGGCTCTTCCGCTGGCAGCGAGTGGCTTGGTCCGCGGCAGCGAGTGGTTCTTTCCGCGGCAGCGAGTCTCCTGGTCGTCCTCGGGTGGATCTCCTCGGCAAGCTCGACTCTTCTCCTTGTCGACTCCGGACATGGGGACTGGGCTTCGTCGACCTCGACCAGGGCTTGCTCGACCAAGGCTGCTCGGCCATGGCTCGTCTAGGTCGAGTAGGGTTACTCGATGTCGACTAGACTTGACTTTCCGATTTGTTCCGCTGCTTTGACCTTGCACTTCTGTAGTGGTTTTCCGAGCTTTTCCGACCTTCTGTAGAATTGCTGTAAATGCCTCGATTTCTGCGATTTAAACAGAAACTGGTGTAGATTCCATAATTTTGGCAAATAAACATAAACTACACAGATTATGTAATATCTTAACCCAAATGCATGAAATGTATACAGAAATCGATATAAAAGTTACTGTAAAACATGGCAAATTCCGCTCACAACAGTTGCCCAGCAACATGGAAGGGACGGTTGTCCCAAACCCATGCTCGGTCCTCATTTTTATCAAAACGCAGCTCAAACCAGTTATTGACAACTGGAATAAGCTGAAAACCTCCAAAGAGAGACTTCCACACATACCTTAATTTTTTCCTAACATCCTTAGCTTCCAGGGCATCGCCGATGATGGTGGCAAATAGCGAGGACTGATTGAGCAGGTTGATATTCTCCTGGACCTTGCCCTGGAGAGCAAGGAGTTTCTCCCTATTGAGAGACTTCCTCTTGAATTTTTTCTCCGCTTTTGCTTTGCGTGATGCCTCACAGCCATCATCGGAGTGGTGCATCTCCTCAGGAAGCTTAGAGCACTTTGGCTTTTTTGTTACACATGGAGTTGTTGGCTATGACAGGAGCAGGATCATCTTCAACCAAGGGTTTCTTCCCTTTGTCAACCGCAGCAGTGGCCATCTCAAGAAAAAACCAGAAATTTTTGTTAGAATCAATTGCACTTGAAAGTATGAATAGAGAGAAGAGAAGTGTGGAGGTGTGGAGAAATTGCATACACCAACCACACCTTATATAGCGAGAAATCACCAATAGAAGGAGGGAATTAGAGCAAGAAAGATCATAGACCCGGAATCGAGTATGCAGGATGGCTATAGAGGCTATGACAGGAAATAGCCCCAAATCAATTTCAGCAACCACAGAGAGAACAACGCCAATCGAAAACCCCTAGGACAAGCCCCCAATGGAGTCCATACACCCGAAGCAAAGCCATGGAGGAGGCCGAGTTGACCTCACAAGAGCAATCATCGCGCTTGAGCATACAGATTCACCCTCAGCACTCCAGATCTCACACGGGGTTGGATTAAGGTTAATCCCGCGTGAAAACTCTTGATTTGAAGTAGTACTTTGATCAAATTGGAACCCGCCATCACAGAGCCTTGTCTGGCAACCGGTTGCGGGATGAAGACGAAGTATAGGGCCATCATTGGGTGCGCAAGAGAGGCCGATCAGAATGAGGGCGACGATGAATAGGGAATAGCCTAGGGTTTCAGGCTATTCGCTTTGCTTCAAGAAAGGGTTCTCCGATTTGGGAGGCAAAGGGGTTTTTTTTCCGGCCCGTGAGGCGCGTTCTACACAAAAGCGGAGTGCCATCATAATGAGTGTGTGGAAGTTAAAACGAATGATATGTATTCGATATACTTTATGAGATATTGTACTTAGTTAAAAATCAAATTGGAACAAATAACCATATGTATTAGGTATGAAAAAACTTACATGAAAACAATGTTTACCCCTAATCTAGACCGTAGAATGAAACAAAATCAATGGTCTAAATTAATCGCAATTTAAAGGGGATGCAACACGAGGACTTCCCAGGAGGTCACCCCCTTAACTTCGGAGTTCTGATGGGATCCGGTGCATTAGTGCTGGTATGGTCGCATCCTAATTAATCGCAATTCTTTTTTATTTTTCTTTAACTTTGGCCGGGCCCACCGCAGCCCCCCTTCATGGATTCCACCCACTGTGATCCAAAGGGTGTGACCTCACGAATCCACGATTAGCGTTGTTAATGAAACGTCGAATGTGACGTTGTAAAAACGTTGGATTTCACGTTGCAGCAATGTTGGTTTCGACGTTGTTATTTGTCCTACACAACGTTGTGATTTGAAGGAAGCTGGGCGGGTCGGACACTTTAGCAACGTTGGATGCTTGCAACTGCAAGCATATGAACTATACACATTATTTTCGATGCAATCTACTTTCTGTGCAGGTTTACCGTATCCTGGAAATGTCAACACAGTTGCAGTTCGGGTGTCAGGAGTGTGACGACGACCCTGCATCGTACTATACACGGATGATTGAGCAGATAACGGATATCCTGGTCGTTTTGTACGACGACATGTCTCCGTCGCGCTGTCGCAGAGTAGCAGAGTATGCAGTTGATATAGTAGTGCGCCCTGCCCAAGATCTGATGACGACATATGCGTTCCAGCAGGTGCAGATTAGTATATACCCAAACATTCCTGAAGAGTCGGTCGGTAGTTGTTCCGTTTAATACAACAACCCTTGTTGAAATGTAACAATAAAACTTGTTTGTAATTTTAGATATGGGGCCAACTGATGTTTGTTTTGGTTGAATGATTGCTTTTTTATATTGTTTCTACGTCTTCATAACAACAAACATTCAACTTTCAACTCTGAACTTCATAGAAAAGAAAACAAACAAATACGACACAAATAATTCCAACTTTCATGACTCCTAAACATGGTGTAGAGGGCGACCTTCCTGAATCCGCAATGCTCTAAATCTATCAAATTGGTCTTGGAAGGGAGTATCCCATCCGTTGACGCTCGGGTGATGGTATGTTGTCCATTCATGCGTTGGGGGAGGTAAAGGGGCGTTGGGATGTAACCATATCTGCAAAAAAGGCAAAAAGTATAGTATAATGTTAAGTGGGGTAATTAATGATAGTTAATTTATGGTTGGAGTGAGATCATACTCACTGCTACGAAATGATCTTGGTTCCCGATGCATGCCATGCCCAGTATGGCCTCTTAAGGTGCAACATTTGGTTGTTCGGTGTACATAGGGAGGCATGTGATGGGCATATGCCAAGATAAGACGATAAGGGGCACCTGGTAGACGGTTGCGAACACAAGACCCATGATAGGCAACTCGATCCAGTATCTCCGGTCACCTCCCACTCTGCCAGAGTAACTCTGTAGGTCGACAAACTCTCGGACCGAATACCCTCCCATGTAACAACCAGCGTAAAGGTGATCGTTATGCTCCAGATGGTTACACAATAACCCTTTCATATATGCGAATCGTGCCTCCCCTGGTCGTAACATCAGCTGCGCCAAAGCTCGATATCCGCAGTGACCATCTCCCACGGTGTTGACGGCCGCCGCAATGTGCCTGAACATGAAAGGGTCCACATTGTTGTCTCCCCAGCTAAATCCCCAATAACGTGCGTCAGACGGATGTCCGGACTGTCGGTCCCTACCGTGGCGACCTGATCTGGCTTCCTCCCTTTCAAAATTCGCCCGATTTTGCTCAGATCGCAAGGGATTCGTTTTGCACGGGTTCCTCCTCCCTCTAGGTCTGCCCTTTGACCGTATGCTACCCCGCTCCGGTGGGTGCAAATCAGGGTCACAAGCTTCATTAGATGCAATGTACGAAGCCGACCTCGCATAGGGTAAGATCGCATTGTCCGATTCATCCCACGTCAGATCCATCCAAAATGGGTGGATGTCGTCAGGTGTTATTTGAACTCCTTCATCAACAAAACGTTAAACGTCGTGCACACAAGGTATCCCATGGCATATTCTCCAATGACGGTCGATGCCCTCTGGAGCTACTGTTTTGTCGACAACTTTCCTCCAATGACCATAGAGAAGTTCGAAACACTTCTTTGAAACCACGTGCTTAATCTGATCGAATAAGGGGACTTCGTGTGCGTTAGTTGGCCACTTGAAACGATCTATCTCCAACGCAGTCTGGATCTCGTGCACCTGACATTCATTTACCCGATGAATGGCATCCACCACGACACAGAAATCACCAGTGGACGAGTGTAATGCTTCATTCAACACTTTATGTTGGCCTTCAACCCTACACAATGCATCATGTGCTTGAGGTGAACGACTGTCGAAATGTAGTAAAGGAGTGACAAGGGTAACAACGAAAATGATATGCGTACCTATTGGTTGTCCTCGTTCCAAAGTGTAAGACGTGGTCGGTGTAACATCTGACAAGGCTCGTCCGGTGGATGAGCCACACTGCTTCCAGATACCCCATGACCCCGGGAAAGGGCTGCCATTGGGCGTGAAGAAATCTACGCCGCCTCTAGAACGACTCCTCCGTTGAAGACGAGAATAAACCCCACACCTGATTCTTGAATAGAGTTGAAATTTCCAGATTTTTTGTAATCTTCAAAGCGGTGTCTTCACAGTTGCCAGTTACATGTAACCAGCACAGTAAATGTTGCACCTCGGGGAAGACGACCCTTAGTGCAGCCATAAGGTCCAACTCTCGATCTGTCATAATCGAATCGGGCACCTTACCCTGAAAAATAACACGTAGGTTGTTGAGCACCCAAGTGTACGTGTCCGTGTCCTCGTGAGCCATAAAGGCATATGCGATGCAAAAGTTGTTTCCCGTTGGCGTTAAGCCGACTATCTCGCACAGCGCGACGTTGTACCTGTGGACGCGGTGCCGCAATGTACGCACATTAACATATCACTATTTATGGAAGAAATGTACGAAGACATAGGATATAGTACTTACGCGTTTGTCTTGTACGTACTATCCATGACGATGACGTAAGGGTATTTGTTCAAGAGACGAATCCCATCCGGGTGTGCGAGAAAAAGGTCATTCAATACATTGTCATCGTCTGGGATCCTCCTGAATTCGTAGTAGTAGCCCCTTTCTCGGAGACGATGGAGGGTATCTTGGGTCATCGTTCGATTTCCTCTCTCTTCAACAGCGAGCTTGTTGAGGGTGTTCTCCAGTGATCGCGATGAGGTGACGCTATTCGCATCTGCTTGTCGTAGCCCGTACGAGATGGCCTTCGGCGAAGTTCCTATGTCTTTCATCCACTTGCACATTTTCTTCTCCCCTGGTGTCATTCTTCCCGTGTAAGCATAACCCTTCAATCGTTGAGGGAGTCCATGGTTGTGCATTCCATTTTGCACGGTCATCGTCCACATATTCGACCCCCCTCATGACCGAGTAAGGAGAACGGGCAGTTGCTTAGTTTGCTCTGCGTGCTGCGAATCTGCTTCCCCCTTCTGTGAAACACTCCATATTGCTCGCACGCTAACAACACGCCACCCGGTCGGTTTGAAGCGGACGACCACGATCGCTTGATTACTAAGACCATGTTGTTCTTCAAGCCGAGTTGCTTGAAATGGTCGACCATTTCGTTCCGGGATTTCCAAGTACGGGTGTCGGTAAACGTACATGTAAAGTCTCGAAACTAGATTAAGGCATAACAACGTACATGCACTTCATATTACTTAAAGGGTATATATTTAATTCGGGTTAAATAATGGAAAAATACATAGAGACAGATAATACAGCCATAGGATTTTACCTGTGGGACGAAATTGTTTCGTCGTGGGGGGGGGGGGGGGGGGGGGGCGACTCGTACCACCTCTATCGCTTCTTCACTTTCTGAGGATGACATTTTCAGATCTACGAATGAAATAGTAACTATTGTCTTCAATTGTGAGGTATATGGATGCATTCAATCGGTCTGATGGTTGAGGTATATAAGGGCATAAGAGGGGGACCATACATGACGTCAATTACGCGTTCTATGTGTTAGTTGTAACAACGTCACATCAGACGTTGTAATTGGGACCATTCCCCAATTACAACGTACATTCAGACATTGTAATTGATATCATTCCCCATTTACAACGTCTAAATGTACGTTGTAATTGGGAACATCCCCCAATAACAACGTCCGAACAGACGTTGTAATTGGGAATGTTCCCTAATTACAACGTCTATTCCAACGTTGTAAATGGGGGAGGTTCCCCATCACCATATAAGGCCCCGTTGGCCCCCCCTCCACTTTATCACACCAAACACCCAACACCCAAAAAGCCCTCTACCATGCCTTCAGCTCCGTACAGTTTCGTAAAGACAGTTGAGTTCTCGGATGGCACCCATTACACTATTAGAGTGACGAGGCACAGTGTGCCGGCTGAACGTTATATTTGCAACTGTAAGCACAGGAAATATCGCATTTTATTTCCATGCTGTTTATTTTCTATGCATTGTCATCGCCGGTCTGAGATGTCAAGGGAGGTGTATTTTCGCTGTATGGAGTCCGACCGAGACCCCGAGTCGTACTATACTCACGTGTTCGCCCATACAAAGGATAACATCAAAAGTCTTTACTGCGATGTGAGTCGGGCGCGTATTAACAGGATTGTCGAGTACGTGGTTGACTTAGTAGCGCGGCCCGCCCAACAAACTAAGGAAACTTGCGCGTTCCAGAAAGCGCTGATTGAGATTCAACCAGCGGGACCTGCTGAGTCTGTTGGGAGCAACTGATCAAATTGATTTTGTGTATTCAAAGTTCGATTAGTGCTGAAACTTTATATTTATTATATAAGTTATATATTTGGTAATGCGCCTTCGATGTGAACTCTATGTACTCTCTTTGATATTAAAATTCGAAACATTAACATATGAATCGTTTTCATAATCGCTTGAATGGAGCCTACTAAGAAGATCGAAATATTAACCTATCAATCATTTTCATATTCGCTTGAATGGAACTTACTAAGAAGATCGAAACATTAACCTATGAATCATTTTCATTTTCGCTTGAATCGAACCTACTAAGAATATCGAAACATTAACATATGAATCATTTTCATTTTCGCTTGAATGGAACCTACTATGAAGATCGAAATATTAATTCTATATGTTCATATTCACTTTCAAAATCACTAGATATCGGTTTAATTATCTCGAAATCGAGGAAATAATAAGGTCAACCTGCAACGTCCGAAACAACGTTGCTATACCCTAGCAACGTTTAAAGCAGCGTTGCTATCAACCATTCCAACCCTAGCATATACCCTACGCGTAGGGTTGGAATAGGGCAGCCCTATGCAACATTATATCAAACGTTGCTAACCCTATACAACATTTAATTCAAAGTTGCTAAACCCCACCCCTAGGGTTCCCCGATGCAACGTTGCTTCCAACGTTGCAAAACCTTATGCAACGTTAGATCGAACGTTGTATTCTAAAGTGCCTATAAAAGCCACCCACACCCACACTCCATCCACCACAAAGCTTACCTAATGTCGGCCCCCAATCATAGACTTCCCACTTACTTCACAAAAGACGCAGAAACGTCCGAGGGGATCAGCTATCGGATTAGAGGGACGAAATACCGTTATCCACCCGATGCCAACGACTGCAACTGCCAACACCGGATGTACAGGGGGGCATTCCCATGCTGCCTTTTCCGCATCTCATGTCAGAGTGGCTCAAGGAGATCGATTGTGGGGGAGTTCGGATGCCACAACGACGTGGAGATTTATAGAAACGACCGAGAGGCCTACCTATCCGACATGGGCACAGTCATTACGGAAATGCTGGACAGGTTCTACACCCATGTATGTCGGGATTGTATCCGTGAAGTTACAACCTACGTAATTCAGAGGGTGGTGGGTCCGGGAAACGATAGGGTGCGATCGTACGCGTTCATCGACGTACAGATCGACATCTCTACCAGTCTAGATGAGTCTCTTGGTAGTTGTACACGCCGTACCGTTAGCACCACGTAGTTGTAGACTTATCGTATGAAATGTATGTAATATATGTATTTTCAAAAGGGGGGGGGGGGGGTGACTGGAGATCGGGGTATGTAATATATGTATTATCGTTTTCATATTTGATTATGCCGGAAGGGTTTTTGGGAGATAGAGATGCCCGGAGACCGGCGTATGTACAATATGTATTATAATTTTCATAAGTAATTATGTATTATCGTTTTATTTATGTATTTTATCGTTTCATAAGTAATTATGTATTATCGTTTTACTTATGTATTATCGTTTTATTTATGTATTTTATCGTTTCATAAGTAATTATGTATTATCGTTTTACTTATGTATTATCGTTTTATTTATGTATTTTATGTACAATATGGATTATAATTTTCTTAAGTAATTATGTATTATAATTTTCAATTTCAACGAACTAAACTGTCCAAAAAATGTATTTTATTTATTTATAATATGCAGTTGAATTAAAAAAAAAAGATAACTACAATGTCTAAATTGACGTTGTAATTTGAATTACAACGTCAAAATAGACGTTGTAAGTTGAAGGGGTTCAACGTCTGTTTCGAGGTTGAAGGGGCCCAGCTGTGCACAACGTCGAATTCGACGTTTAAGTTGAAGGGGTCCCTCTATGCACAACGTCGGATCCGACGTTGTTGTGCTTAATATATAAAGCACAACATCGAAACCGACGTCGTGCTTCTTCTTCCTTCACACGAGAGCGATTCGGGAGAGAGATCGATTGAGAGCGAGAGAGCTGCCGAGGGTGCGAGCGATGGTGAGATCCCGGGGACGAGGCCAAGGATTTGCCGCCGAGGGCGGGTCTGGGCGAGGGGTGGAAGGGGCAGGAGGGCCAGGAGGCCGAGGAGGCGGCGGTGATGGGGGCAGAGGGCCAAGAGGCCGTGGCCGAGGTGAGGGGCGCGACGGCGATGGCGGCTCAGGGGCTGCTGATGGCCGAGGGGTGGAAGGGGCAGGAGGCCGTGGCCGAGGTGAGGGTGGATCTCGCACCGGGAGGACCGTCGGTGGCCGTGGAGGACCCCCGGTGGCTGTTGGTGGCCGAGGCCGAGGGCTGGCTGCTGGTGGTGTTGGCCGTGGCCGTGGTGGTGGTGGCGCCGGGAGGACCGCCGGTGATGGCGGTGGTGGCCGGAAGAGGCGGACGCAGGAGGTATCTCCCTTGACGAGTACGCCATCGGTTAGTTTGATTTTATTTCATTTATTTTTCATTTTATTTTATTGTTTATTTGTTGAATTTTATAACGAATAAGTTTATCGTATGAATTGGATAAGTGAACCTTATTTAATTTGAATGCACAATATATTTAAGACAAATTGTTACAAAATATCTACTTTAATGTCCAACGCGAAATTATAGAAAAAAAATTGTTAAAAAACAATATTTATTAGAAAAAATTGTTACAAAATAACATGTATTAGAAGAAATTGTTACAAAATAACATGTTCAAAAAGAAATCATAGAAACGAATTGGCGAAACAAACAAAAAGAAATTATAGAAACAAATTATTACAAATGAAGTTGTTTACAGTGAACTACTGTAAGCGGATCAAAAATTAAATTCTTGAATGGAATAAAACATTTTAATAAAGGGGTGAATATGAAATTCAACGGAAATGAAAAAATATATTTACATAGTAGTTCAAAATTTTAATAGGATTCTCGGATGAGACGGGACGACGGGACCATTCGCATCGTTCTCGGGCGAGACCGCAATGCGCCTTCTGATGCAGTAGAGGGCGCCGATTCGGAGGAGGTCATCATCACTGACTCGTCTTCGCAGACGGTGTCAGATCTCATGGCTATTGCGGAGCAGGAGACTTTGACCGTGAGAGATACAACGGTTCAGCCTGATACATCCCCGCCACCGTTTAGGCCGGAGGACGGTACTGACACTGACCGTACGTTCTTCCACATGCATAAATCTGTGGAGCCCACATCACATGGACTGTTGGACGTAGAACCGCCAGCGCAGACGGCGTCAGATCCTATGGTTGTTGCCAGTACCTCCGGACCCGCTCATGGAGACGCTGCTTGGGATGCAGTCATCGCAGCAGCAGCTGACTGCCTCACACCTGCTGTGGGGGCGGATGACACATAGGAGGAGCATGTGGATATACCGGAGGACCTTGAGTTCGAGCAGGAGGACCTCGATGACGAGAGTGACGAGGAGCATGAGGCTCAGGAGCAGGAGGAGGGGGGCGAGCAGGAGGAGGGGGGCAAGGAGGAGGGGGACGAATAGCACCCTGATGGCGACTTGCCTCCAGGAGATCTTTTGGTCTCGTTTAGGAACCATAGGGCTCAGCTGCTATGGACGGACCCGACCTATCGGCATAAATTGCTGAAGGTTCATAGAGCACTGGCAGCCGGAGACGAACTCTTTCCACTTTCCATGGGGCAAGATGACCATCACCCTCCACGACGTCGCCTGCCTGATGGGACTGCCGATCGAGGGACTGCCTTGCGAGCCTCTCCTTGACTATCTTCCACTATAGCTGGAGCCTCTACTACAGAATTTATTTGGTTGGACCCCGGCCCTCCTGAAGAAGCATAGGACGACTTGCGGTTTTGCCATCCCGTTGTTGACGGATTGGTGGGAGGCGAGGCACGGCTACCGTCAAGATCAGTGGCCCGACCGTACCCCAGATGGCGTAGTGCCAGAGAGCGTAGAGTGGCAGCACGACCTCGCCGTTTCTTTCTTGGCTACGCGTCGATGGTCGAGATCAGGGGGAACGACAAGACGAGGCGCAAGAGGGAGAAGAAGCTTCGAGCACAGCTTGAGCGCATGACCATCGATAAGGTAACCTGTTTATCACTTTCTTTGATTTTAACTACATATTTCGAGTAAGATTGTTTCCCTTATATCATTTTCTGAACATAGGTCGAGTGGATGCCTTTCGGCAGAGACTTGGATTTCGCTGGTCAGTTTCGCTCCTCCACCTATCGAGGCACCCTCAGATTCTGTGGCATCTTTGAGCCGTACTTGCTAGACAGGGTGCTTCGACAGTTCGGCCGCGTGCAGGAGTAGCCATTGGCCGTCATCCCTCCGTCCTTCATGCAGTGCCCGTTTCGCCTGCAGTGGCGTTACATCTTGACGTTCGACATGCAGCACCACCGTTGGGCAGATCAGGACGATGAGAGATTCTACCCTGTCACTGGTCACAGGAGGACGATCGAGAGTTGTCAAGGAGGCGTCACAGCTGACTACCTCGGTTGGTTCCAGTCGCAGAGTCGAGGTCATGTGTTGCGCACGACAGTGGTACTACCTGGTGCTCCTCCGGCTGCGCCTACCCACCCAGACGACGACATCGGACCAGATGGGGATGGGGATGCGGTTGATGCCGAGACTGCTGCTCGCCAGGTCCGGGTCGACGAGATGACCCATGCCATTCAGGCATTGGTCGGGCATCTCCAGCTAGACCAGATGTATGAGCATTTCATGGGCTACATTCGATCTCTGCAGTAGATACATTATCATCCCTTTGTTTATGACATACATTTCGTATTTTTTCGGTATGCTATATTTGTGTATTTCGTATTGTTTGCGTTATTATTTTCGATGGTTTCTACCCGATCACAACAACAAACAATCACATGTAAACACTTCACTTTATAGATAACGATCAGATTTCACATCGAGGCATTACTAAAACTAACAAATTACATACATCGAGGCATTACTAAAACTAACAAATTACATACTTCGAGACATTACCACAACTAACAAATACAACATCGATAACAACATAATTTTTTCTTCATATCGACCATGCTATTCTTAGTTCGTCTTCAGAATTATTTTAATCTTTAACTCATTGAATGGAAAGGTGGCGACCTCTTTATTTGCTCCCCTCACAATTATTCCTGCCGTTTGAGCCACGTCAACGTGGTCACATCTGTTTACATCGGCGAAGAATAACCGGATATGTTGAAGTAGAAGATCACCAACCTTCCACTCGTAGGCTCCACGAATGCCCGGATGAAAATCATTGCACTCCAGACACCCGACCCGCAAGGGTGCAGAAATGTGATTCTCTTTTTCACAAACGACCTGAAACAGTGCGCATGGATGCATGGCTCTGTATTCTGGACTGCTGCAAGCACATTTGGACTCCTCCGGGGGCATTGGGTACCGAACCCTTTCGATTGCATAATCAATTCTGCCCGTGGAGCCTACTACTCCAGATGTAACCGGCTCCATAGAAGGATTGAAAATGTGGAAGGAATGAGAATGTGAAATTGTTGTGTTGAGTTATTCAAGGTCCTCATTCCCTTTTATAGGAGTGGTTGGTTACCTGGAAGTAGTCACAACGTCAAATCTGACGTTGTGACAACGCCGACACCGACGTTTCTAAGCCCGCCCCTAGTTTGCCTCTAGGGATTTGGAGGTAGCAGCAACGTTAAATTTAACGTTGTAGCAACGTCTAAAAAAACGTTGCTAAGCCCGACGGAGCCCGTTGGTATCCAGGGTGCAACGTTGGATCGGACGTTGTTGCAACGTCCGATCCAACGTTGTTACAACGTCGGATCCCCTTCACTTGGGCAATTTCCCCAACAAATGAAACGTCAAATTGGACGTTTTGGCAACGTCTAATCCAACGTTGTTGTAACGTCCAATTCGACGTGTCATTTGCGGTGTATATAGGGAACGCGTTTTTTTTTTTGGTTTTTTTCCTGTTTCCATTCACTGTATTGTTTTTTTTTTTGTTTCGGTTTTGTTTTTTTAGTTTTTTTATGTTTTTTTTACGTTTATTTTTAAGATAATTATATTGAAATTAGTTGTTCGAAAAAATTAGTTGTTCGAAATTAGAAAGATTATTCATATTTAAAAGATGCTTATTCGGTAAAATTTGATATATTATTCGATCAAATTTAAGATTATTCGTATGTTCAAGGAAGATTATTTACAAATTTTTTTATAATGAAATTATAATTTTTTTTTGTTTCAGGGATGTTAAAATAACAATAAAAAATCTTTATTGTTCGGTAAAATCACATATGGTATTCATATATAAGAGGAAGTTTGAAACAAATAACATAATGATTATTCGGTTAAATTTGTGAGATTATTCGGTTAAATTATTTAGATTATTAGTATGTAACACGACAATTCTTTACATGTTTATTGCTTTTGAATGTTAAAATAATAATCAATAAATTTGTATATCATTCGGTAAAATCACAAAGAGTATTCATAAATACGAGGAAGTTTGAAACAATTATATATGTATATATAAAAATAAATTATGCATTATTTGACAAGTGATTTTTAAGAAAATTACGCATTATTCGATAAATCGAGAATCATTATTCGTAAATAAAAATGCAATTTTGTCAATATGTAGTGATATGCATTCATATGTAATATGGAGAAAGTAATATTGATTATCCTTCGTGTTAGTTGCGTGTAATAATTCGATATTATTCGTACATATATAGACGATTATTCGTATGTATACAAACGATTATTCATATGTATATAAACTAGTATTCGTGTATATATAAATATACATATAAATAGTTATTCATTTAATTATATTGAATTATATATAATAGATTATTTATTTCTTATTTTATAGAAACGATTATTTGTTTGTATATAACGATATTATAACACTAAATTGATTAATATTCTCTCCTGTGATATAGAAATCAAATGATGCATGTAAAATCTTCGAATAATATCACATGTATAAAATATTTCATAAGGATAAAATATTCACTTAACACATACCATTCTTCGAATAATATCACACTTAATTCTCACTACAAGGCATTAACACTTATTTATTTATCACTCACTTATATCGTTATTGGACCACGTTGTACTTGACATAACAGTAACAACGTCATACCAGCACATGCCTATTTACCACTCATTTGGGTAAAATGTATCATTTTGATAATATTCAAAATGAACTTTTCATGAAAAGTTTATAGAGCAAGACGTAACGAGTCTTAACCTGTTATGATCACGCACATTCACGCACAGACGCACACGCTTATCACTCCTTTTGTTAACACACACGTGTCACATTATAAGGATTCTGGGAGTCTCCAACCTTTTCTCTAAATAATTCAAATTCTTTTGACTGAGAAATTTTTTAAGTGTTTTATCTCAATAGATTTAATAATACCTTCTTGAAAATGGAGAATATAATGAAAGACAAAAGCAAATTTCTCAAATACACAATATTTTCATATTTTATATATATAAAAAAAAAAGAGAAATCATATTAAAATCTCCAAATTACATAAGAAAGAACATTGTTTGTAGCATTGACTTTTATTTCTAAGAAATTATATAAATAGATAATTTGTTCCCCCCCCCCCCCCACCCCCCCACACACACAAAATATAGTAGCCATTGCAATGAATGAATATAATATATGTATATATAAATTAGCTTATTATTTTTGTATAGTGCTATTAAATTTGAAAGGGCTTTTGAATTGATACCCACTATATTAGGCACTACCCACTGTCTCCTTTAATTTAGCAAACTAGCTCATCCATGAAAACTAGTCGTACAAGTAAAGGAACATAAAGAGCACACATACAATGGTGGTCGATCAAAGTTTCCACCAAAACAAAAGTTGGTTGAATAATTAAGAAAATGTCATTTTCATGAAGATTTTAATAAAATACTCCAAAGTGGTAGAGTGAAAGATTATTAGCCTTTTGTAACACCCCCTTCTGTAAACGAGGGAATGTTGCAGCGCCAGTAATTATGCAGACTTTATTAATGGTCACATAATTACCTTAGGCTAATAGAGGCATACAACCATGTTCCCATAAAAAACAGGATAAATAAATAATTTTAAAAGAATACCAGCGAAAGACATGAATATTATTTTTATTACAAAGTAAAGGTTATTGCTTCAAAACTGCACATAAATCTGTGTTCAACATATCAAAAAAAGAAACTGAATTAAACTAGAAAACTCATTTACTGAAAGATGTAATTATACAATAAAAGGCTTGAAAATCTTTATTCCTTCAGCTTCAACTCCTCAAGGTCTTTTTCCATAACCTGCAAAATTTAGTCTGATGTACATCGCATGCAGGCGAAGCACACCGGCCAACCATTTCACAACACGGTCGGTTAGGTCGGTGAAGAACTAGCAAATGAGAAGGAAAAAATTTTTTGTGGCTCTCTGGACACTTAAAAGAAAAGAAATAGGATAGTCCAAGAACATTAGATATATTAGATATATGAGAAACTGAATTTCTGAAGAATCATATTCACAAAAGAAATGGGTAACTTGTGCACAAGGCTTAGGATGTGCATTGTGCACAAAATATTATTCGGTGAAATGTGAAACATTATTCAGTGAAATTTGAAGCATTATTCGGTGAAATGTGAGTATTGTTTAGGGGAATGTGAAACATTATTTGGTGAAATTTGAGGCATTCTATATAAATTGTAACTATTGTTTAGGGAATTGAGGTTTCTTTTATTTGAAATGGATAAATAAAAAAACTAAACATTATTCGGTAGAATATTAAAAATTATTCAGTGGAATTGGGACGTTTTAATCTGAACTGAACGGAAAAAAAACATAACAGTGTTCGGTAGAATATTTCACATTTCACCGAATAATGCTTTAAATTTCACCAAATAATATTTCACATTTCACCGAATAATATTTGTGCACAATGCACACCCTAAGGGGTGTGCACTCTAGAACCACTCCCTATATATATATATATATATATATATATATATATATATATATATATAGGTTGGGTCACATGTTAACACCCCTTGTGGTGTTAAATGTTAACAAATCTGAGCCATTCATTGGAAACAAATTAAGGGTGGAGATTAAAGTGAGATTTTCTATTTTTTTTAATTAAATTTTGGTGGGCTCGAGGGAATTCATCATCCACTCCATATTTGAGCGCGTGTGCTTCCATTAAAAAAAGTCAATATTTACAAATCACAAAGCTTGCCGTGATGATTGTACCAATTGTTTGAATTTTTTTTCCAAACTCTTTTCCAATTTTTTTTAGAGAAAATTTGTACCGAAGGCACAAATTTTCGCCCTAATTTGAGGTTTGTTCTAATTTTTGTAAAAATTAGTGGAATGTCCACTTTTCTAATTTTGGATGGTTAATTGACGATATTACCCTTCTCTAAACTGAAAATCCCTAATCTGATTCCCAATTTGTGAAAGAGAGAGAGCGCCGCCTGAAATTGGTGAAGGACGAGCAGGAGGAAGAAGATACAGATATCTCGCCACCGTTGCCTCATCGTCGTCGCCGGAGAAGATGCGGATGCGGAGAAGGGCGAGGGAGCGGCAGAGGTTGATTCAGATCTCAGAGGCGAAGAACTTCCCATGGTATCCCTCGCTGATTGGCGATTGAAGAACGCCGGCCACAGAGGCGAAGAACGCCGTCCACCTTCGCTGATTGACGACTGAAGAAGAGTGAGTCTCTCTTCCTCACATCACCTGGTTAGTCCTCTCGCTTGTACAATCATTTTGTGCAATCCTGACTATCTGCGCATCAATGGCGACGAGCAACGGTTTCCCTCGCTCAGATTTCTTTCAATTCAGTTGTCGGCTTTGGTCCCATGGTAACCCTCTTTCAATTCGTTGCTTCTGAATTTCGACTGATGCAGAGAGTTGTTGTCATTACTTTCTAATTTCGATTGTTGTCATTGCTTTGCTTGATTTATGTTTCTTGTTGTCATTGCTTTCGATTTGTGTTTCGGTAGAAGTGAAATTAGAGATCTTCGAATTTGCTGCTAATTATTTCAATTCTGCGTGCCTTGCTGCTATCTGCTGAATTTTAATTTGCTATGAAATTTTTTGTACTATGCCCGTTTAGTTATGCAGATTAACACCAGTACTATGATTAACCTTCCTATTCTGTTGATGGATAGGTGCTCTTAGACATTCTCTGCAGGATAGGCTGAGCAAGGGTGTGTCTGGCAAGAGTCGTGATGAAATAAGTTTGAAACTTCGCACTAGTACAGGTTTGTATACTGCTTATTCAATAATTATGTGCTCTTGAATCCTGTGATTATTTGTGCTAGGACTCTAAAATGATTAGTATTTATATTTTCATTTTTTTTTATAAAAGATATCATATGCTTAGGCATGCTATGTGGTATATGTGCATCTTTTTTCCCTTCCCACTTCGTCTAGTTTTTGACTAAATTTTGGAAATCTGAAATGTCAAAGATTTAGTAAGTCCAATCCTAATTCTTAGAGCTTTAATTACAAAAAAGTGCAAAATCAGAAACATAGACCATTATGTACTTTCACGGTAGTGCTTCTCGTGTTTTTATGACTTGCACCTATCTGCTGTAGGATGCAAGTGCTCAATTGACCGATTTGCATGTCTTAAACATGCTAATCTACTATGTTCCTATGAACCGACAGACCATTATGTACATTCACGGTATACAATGGATAGATTAAGAATGATGGTTGATGCCTTGGAAGGGAGTTTAGACGCTGCTAGAATTTGGAGATCAGAAGTTCTTGATGCAATAATATCTGTTGATGAATGTTGTGCCAGCACATCCCAGTTCAATAATGGAAATTCCTAGGTTAATGAACCCTTTGAGCTTTATTGTGTTTCTTTGCAAGAATTTGGCTTGGAACACAAAAAAGAAGGAAAACATTCCCTTGGTTGTGCTGAAAACATTCCTTGCTGCTTGAATTTATTTTCTGTATGCCTATTGATTCTGTCTGTCCATCGATTGAATATTTTCTGCTTGAATATTATATATGCATCTGTTCATGATAGCTTGTTTTTGAATTTGAGGCACTTTACAAAACTCTTACATGTGCAACAAAAAAACAACTTATACAGTGGCAAATTGATTCCTGCCCCTTGACATCCCTGATGCTGTGTACCTTCATATGAAAATATTTTCTGTTTTCTGATGCTGTGTACCTTCATATGAAAATATTTTCTGTTTTCTATTCGTCTTAATTTTGCATATCTGGAAAAAAATTCAGGGAGGACTTTGATGAGGAGAAAGAGCCCGATGGCATGGTTCTCATCGGATGGATAGCAGCTCCTGCGGAAGATAAGGAGAGCAAGGCTGCAGTGGAGAACGGAGAAGGCACATCATCAGTCACAGCTGAGCCTGTTGCTCTAGACGACGAAGGTGACAGATACAACTTCTGTGTTGACAGAAGCTATTGGGTATATTCAGTTCCTTCAAGATCAGATCCATGTGAGTCAGTCCATTCCCACTAGGGCTTTTTATTTTTCTAGATCTGTGTGAAATAAATGAACTTTTGAATGTGATACATCAAAAGGATTCTTGAATGTGATAGTGATTGGATATGCAAATTTAGGTTTTGATCGAATTAGCTACTGATATCAATTCTTTTCATCTAAATGTGTTGTTGTTGATCGAATTAGCTACTGATATCAATTTCTTATAGATTGATATAGTCTCCACCATTTTGTTTTGTCGTGAGAAAGTTCTCAATGCTCCTATTTGTCAATTTTATAATGAAATTTTCCTTTGTCAATGTTGATGAAATATTTCTATTAGTCAATGTGCTTTATGTCGAGGGATTCTGTGTGATCTTTAAGCCCACCATTGCTGCCCACATCTCTTCATATATGTCGATGCTGTGTGAAATTGCACATCTAGTACACCAGTTTTTGTGTCAATTTAGGGCGTTTTCAGTCCTGAGTTCTGATGCTGTGTGAAATTGCCCATCTAGTACATCAGTTTTTGTGTGAAATTAGGTCGTATTTTGTGCCAACACCACCATTGCTGTCCACATCTCTTCAATGTTGACATCTTCAGTGTTGACATTAATGCTGACATCTTTTTGAGACTTTAGAAATTTATTAAAATCTTCTGGCAATATATCTATCTTCAATATATCCTCCTTTTTACAGTCCCAATTTTTTTCCCTCTCCTATTTTAATAAAATATATCTATCTTATAAAATATATTTCTTATTCCCACAAGTTCTATAATTAACTCTCTGAGTTTGTCTTAGTCACAAACTTTTATTCTAATTATGAGGCTGTTATAAAAAAGAGTTGAGGAACATCTAAAGCTAAAATTGAAACTTTTAGCTGTATAATATGTTGCTGACACCAGATGTCAGCAGTAGCTATATAATATTTGCATTCAAGAGTATATGTATGCAATAGTACTATAAGCAGGCATAGACATGATCTATTTGTCTCATTGATGGTTTTATATGATTTTGTCTCATTGATGGTTTTATATTTTCATTTATGATTATGCCCCTAGATGATGAGGCTTGTCTTGAATCATGTCTCTTTTGTCACGTGGAAGTTCAATGAACATTTTTTTAAGGCTGACCTCTTGTGTTTTTGTTTAGCTTAAGGTCCATGAAGTTTGGTGTAGAGAAATATGATTTTGATTACACCTATTGCAAGTCTTTGTAGAGTTTATTTTTATTTTGATTTTGATTTTGATTTTGATTTCAGCTAACTCTTGATGAAGAGTATGTCAGCAGAGACACCTGAAGAATATGTCAGCAGAGCCACCTTGCAGTCGGTACATCTCAACTTTTGTTGTTCATCTGGTTATGTACTTTCCCGTTCTTGCACACATCTTTCATTGCAACTCTCCTTCTAGCCGCACTTCCCTTTCTTCCTGTTCCTTAACTAGGGTTCGTAGTCGTTCTAGCTCACTAGCATTTTTTGCCAATTCAGCTTCATAAGTTTTGTCCTTCTGGTCAACTATAGATTTGCTCTTGGCAGTGAAGTTGCCTCTCGAAAACAGCATATCAATCCCATCAGATAAAAGCTCCTCAAATTTAGGAATGAGCTCATCCTCTCGAAGATCAAGTGAAGACCTACAAGGAGCAACTGATGGCATTTGAAGATCAAGAAAAGAACTGCAAGAAGCAATTGAGGGCATCTGAAGATCAAGTTAAGACGCACAAGGAGCAATTGAAGGCACATGAAGATTAAATAAAGACATATGAGGATCAATTAAAGACGTATGAAGATCAACTGAAAACATTAGATGACCAGATCGATGAGTTGAATGAAAAACTCTCTGCTGCTCATACAGAGATGACCAACAAGGAAGAGCTTGTGAAACAGCATGCAAAAGTAGCTGAAGAAGCTGTATCTGGTATGATGCTTATTAATGTTGCAGTGGACACTAGATATTGGTCTATGTGTTTATCTCTGCAATCAATTGCGCTGTTATTTACAAGGAGCAATTGAAGGCACATGAAGATCCAATGCCAGAAATAAAGCTATATCCAAATTCTTAAAAGTCCTCATTTTTTGGGTCGGTTTTGACTGAATTGAAATCCGGTTAGATCTTTGTGTTTTTCCCAGTTTTGCACATGAATGAATTGATTTGTTTTGTCATGCTTGCATGTATAGGTTCTTTGTTATTTGTCAATGAAAAATTGGTCGAGAAGTTGTTCGAATTGCTTTGACATCAATTTTGCTCCTATTTGCATCTGTTCGACTGTGCTGACATGTGCTCTTTTTATGCTGACATGTTCTCTTTTTGTGCTTGAATCTGCATATTTAGATCTGAATTAAATGGAAAATGTGTTATGAATGTCATATATGATTTTAAAATTAAGAGGGAATAACAATTTTGCTGGCGAATGTCAGCAGCTTCAATTTGCATAACAGAATGTTATATTTGCATAACAGATTGTTATATGTGCATATCTTAAACTTATATTTGCATAACAGTAACTTATATTTGCACAAGATAAACTTCTTATTTTTTACTTTTTTATAATTAACTTCCTCTTTTTTCATAACATAACAGAATGTATCTGAAGTGGGTGACTGAATTGGACTGGCATTGAAGTCTTGTTGGTCGTTTGCTTGGCAGATTTCATGCTCTTCAAGAATTTGATGAAGGGAAGCGAAGTTGTAGAAGACGTCTGGCAGGTCATAATAGGAGGAGGAGGAAGACACAACCTGAGCCTGTTGTTGGTGTACAACCTGTAAACGACGAGCAAGCAACCAATGTTATCTTAGTCAGTCTGCTAAAGATGATTTCTGATATGCGCAGTGAGTTTCTACTTTCTTTAACCATATTAGTTAAGCCTCTTATTTTGTATTTGTCGTTACTCGTGATAAATTTTAGGAAAGCAGTTAAGAATTAGGTTTGGTATGATTGTGTTTTCCGTTTCTTTCAGTTGGATATTAATAATGCCAAATACACATGTTGCCAATTTAGCATCGCGTAATGAAGTTTAAATGTTAATTGGTAATATATAATGTTAGAAATGTATATACGTTATAAATAAGTAAACAAAATGTTAGAAATGGTTGTTTTGTTTCTTATTCATTGTTGCAAACATTTAGCAGTAGTTGATGTAGTTGTAAAGCTTGTAAATGCTGACATCTTCAATGTTGACATCTTCAATGCTGTCATCTTTTGAAAACTTTAGAAATTCATTAAAATCTTCTGGAAATAAAATATTCTGGAAACTAAACACATTCGAAACTTTAGAAATTCATTAAAATCGTAAGTCATTATTGTATCTTGCAGTAGCTAATGGTTTTGTTTTGTTAATTTCTTGTTCAATTAGAACATGTCAGCACAAAAATTAGGACATGTTAGCGCAGAATTAATTGTGTGTTGACATGTTTCTTTTTTATTTCTAATTGTGTGTTGACATCTTTCTTTTTTATTTTTAATTGTGTGCTGACTTGTTTCTTTTTTATTTCTAATTGTGTGTTGACATCTTTCTTTTTTATTTCTAATTGTGTGTTGACATAGTATCTTTTTGTGCAATTCAAATTGATGTATATGCTTTTTTTTTTCCAGAATGTATAAGTTCTTTTTATTTCTAATTGTGTGTTGACATTGTCTCTTTTTGTGCAATTCAAGTAGATTTATATGTTCTTTTTTTTTATTTCTAATTGTATGCTGACATGATCTCTTGTGCAAATATAACATGCTCAATTCCAATGTGTAATTAACTTTATTTGACAATTCTATAAAATTCATCTAGTATTTTAAAGGGTGCTTTCTTTATTTTTCCTTATCGTTTTTCGTAATAGTCTTGATTGATAAGTTATCTTTCTGAGATTTACACTTGCATAGCTCTTTATTGGACTTATTGCTGGGAGGAATATGATTTTTTTCACATTATTTGCTTAAAATTAAGAGGGAATAACAATCTTGCTGGCATCTGGTGTCAACAGTTCCAATTTACATAACAGATTGTTATACTTGCATAACAGATTGTTATATGTGCATATCATAAAGTTATATTTGTATAACAGTAACTTATATTTGCACAACATAAACTTCTTATTTTTCAACTTTTTTTTAATTAACTTTCTCTTTTTTCATAACACGTTTCAATCTTGTTGCATATACAAATGACACCATGAATTTGAATGTTCATAACACGTTGCAATCTTGCACTGAATAAGTTTGTGGCTGCTTAGACAAGAAACTAAAGTTGTATCCACTACACTAACATATTTACTTAAGTGAATTGACAGAGAACCTGAAATCTGAAAGTCCAAGTAGTTCAGAATTTTGATTTTTGTAAATGAATTATGAAATCAGTAAGTCCAAGCAATTATAATTCTATAATCTATATAATATATAAAAAAGAGAACTTGAAAAACTATAAATCTGTAGTCAACAGTAATTTATAATCTGCAAATATGTAATTTTGTACCTCTATAATTCTATAAATCTGTAATCTGTAAATCTGTAATCTGTAATCTGTAATCTCTAATCTGAAATCTGAAATCTAAAATCTGTAATCTATAATTTGTAATCTGTAATCTGTAATCTATATTCCGTAATCTGTAATCTGCAATTCTGTAATTCTGTAAATCTGTAAATCTGAAATCTGTAATTCTATAAATCTGCAATATTTAAATCTGTAATTCTATAAATCTGTAATCTGTAAATTGTAAATCTGTTTGATAAATCTGAAATCTGTAAATTGTAAATCTGTTTGGTAAATCTGAAATCTGTAAGTTCAACAACATAAATAATTTATAGTCCAAGAAGTCCAACAACTTAGGTAAACTGAATGATGCAGTTTGGAAACTAAAGTCTGTAAATTTGTAGATCTGAAATCTGTGATTGCAACAACATCGATAATTTACAATCCAAGAAGTTGAACAACTTAGTTCATCTTTATTTTTCCTTGTCATTTTTCGTAATATTCTTGCATAACATGTTGTTATATGTGCATATCATAGAGTTATATTTGCATAACAGTAACTTATGCTTGCACAACATAAACTTCTTATTTTTCAACTTTTTTTTTAATTCAAATTGCTTGTTTTTTAATTGGATTTGCGACTCTAGGTTGATTTGCGACTCTCACCATGTTCTCATCCATTGTCTCTCCTTTGTTTATCTATTTATTTTGTAACTGCCCGGGATTATGATTCCCGGGTTACGTTTCGAGGGATGAAACCCCTCGTTAGAATCTTGCGCCCCGAGTACAGGTTGAAGGTTTGAAATTATATCCTAACATTTTAAAGTGGGATTTCATACCCAAAATTCGAAGGGATCGTTGGAATCCCCGGGTAAGTCCCCTGTACCTCTCATAAGTCTAAGCGTGGAAAACCAACAGTCATGCAAATAGTAGAATCAAGTGTAATACAAGAGGGTGCCGCGGCAGAGCCGGGTCAAACCAAATAAATAAGAGTATTTATCAAAATCTAATAGGCAATGTTAGTGAGGTTAGACCATTTCTTTGCAATCGCCCAAGAGAATTCCCACGTCACGGAAGCAATGAACAATCATGATGCAAAACAAACCTAAAAAAAAATGTATGCGGGGCGGTGTCAGATCGAAGCCCTACGCAATGTAATCCCAAACAAGCAGACACATACACACGCTAGTCCTAATAAAGATGCTTCTAGATGCAAGGCGGAATATTAACACACTAACATGCTCCTAAGATCAAGTGCGTAAATATAATATGGTCTTGCACCGAATACCAAGTGGTATATCCCTCTCCTACCTCCACCCCCTTCCGATAGGGCGGAGACTGGCCAGCTCGTGAATGCATTCCATCATAATCGGGCGGCACGCATGCCCAACCCGCTCCACAATAGCCCGCATGCATCTCATAATATAAGGAAGTTCATGACTCGATTGGCTCAGGACGGGACCCGATGAGACTGGGCCATCCTATAACCCTAGCAAAGACTCTAGTTACTTCACAGATAACGGCCGTTCTGTTTACAAAAGCAATGAGTAAACGAATGCTCAATCATGAGTGCAATCCTAGCAGGATACTACATTGCATGCTTTATTATGAATGCACGCACCTAGTATGCACATGGCTACAAGCAGGGAGGTCTCTTTTCGAATCTGAGTGAGCTCATATAGGAACTCACCTGGCTATGCAGAACAGCATAATGGAAGGTCCGGCACATATCAATCATAAACACAAGTTATCACCTAGATATATAGCAGAACACATATAAGTCTCTATCTAACCATTCAGTCATACAAAGCACACATCATTCAATAGCATCATAACACCTCGAATCATCATCCCATCAAGTTCAACTATTCATCATATTGTCACATTCCACGAGACCATATCATCCTCCACAATTCACTTAGCCACATTCACATTCTCATAATAACATATCCGTATATATCTCAACAGTTCATTATAGTCCATAAAGTATAAGTCAAGTGATACATAATCCTAACACCTCATGCCATTAATCATTCATACATGCCATTAGTCCACACAAAATATGATATTAGTCACTCAACCATATTATTATGCTAGTTAGTCATCGATCACATAATTCCCAAGTTAATCCCGAAGACCGTTTCAATGTCCGATTCAATTAGTTAGAAATTCCAATCCTTGAAAACGTTCGTCAAATTCCTTAATTGAGTTAAATCCGATAATATCATATTTTTAAATCACCATAATATTACATCTTTAAATCTCAAGAATAATATTTTATCTTTTTAAACTCAAGTAATACCATTTAATATTTTGAATATCCTTTTCTCATAACACTTTCATAAAATATTTCTAAATCTCTTAAAAGTTTCAACCATTTTTATTTAATAAAAATCAGTCCTCTTGAAATTACCAAAACCTCCCTTATATTTATAATTCCAAACCGACCCCTTTATTTTGGAAATTTCCCAAAATCGAGCCTCTATTTTAGCTTTCATAAAACCGAGCCCCTCTATTACAAAATCATTTGTTTTCTGAAAATAAAGGCCCAATTCATTTTGATTTAAAACCCAAACATCTCGGCCCAAACAAAAAATAGGCCCAAAGGCCTTATCTATCTTCCATCCCCAATCTGTAACCAAAGGAAATGTTTAAAACAAAAGGGGGGGGGGGGGGCATAGGTGGCATGTGATGTGGAAGCGGGGCCCGCCAAGCTAAAGAAAAGGGGGGGGTGGAATGGGTACTGTTTACCCATCCCCAACCTCTGCGTTCAAGAAAAGTGAAGGAAAGGAGGGTGCTTTTGAAGCTCGCCGGCGACAATGGGCAACTCTGAGCTCCTAACCGACTACCCGACATCGATACACACATGAACATGAAAGGAAGGAAGGAGGAGGAAGGAGGCTCACCGAGGGGTGTCGATTCGCCGGAAGAGCTTCATTCTGGGCTCGGTATGGCTCGTCGTCGGTCGGAAAACGTAGACCTCGGCCTAGGAAGGATAAAGAGCGAATAAGGGTGTGGCCTTGCGGGGTTTCAAAGAAAAAAGGGGGAACGGAGTCCTTACCAGGCTTGCACGCGAAATCAGGAGAAGAAGAGGAAGGCGGCGGCTCCGGCTCCGGTGGCTGCTGCTGTCGACCTCGGAAGCCACCGGAGCGGCTGCTAACTTCAGCTGCTTCTCGACGGAAAGAGAGGGAGGAGCTGCTAAAGGGTGGCTCCGAAAATGGGGAAAGATGGGCTTCGATTTCCGAACAGAGGAAAGGAAGAACAAGGGGATGGCGGTGGCTGATGGAGGCGTCTGTGGTGCTCGGGAGTGCTCGGAAATCAAGAGGATGGTGGTGGTGAAGGTGGCTGCAGAAACGGTGGCGGAAATGGAGAACAGAGGGGAGATGGGTTTGTGGCCTTGCTTGGGTTCAACCACAAGAATGAGGAGATAAGGTTGTGCTGTTGTTGTCTTCAGAAATCAGGAGGGGTAGGTTGTAACACCCCTTTTTATAAACCAATGGAATGTCACAGCGCCAATGATTACTCGGACTTTAATGTCTTTGTAACCACCTTAGGCTTATAGGGACATGCAACCATGCTCCCATAAACAAGATGATAATATTAAATACTTGAATGAAATACAATTAAATCGCGGAAGACTTTAAGTGGAACAAATACTAAGTATACTACAACATCGTTACAATATTTCGATAGCAAATACAAGATAATATTTAAACTCTTGAAAAACAACGGTAAAATACTAAAAACATTTGAAGACGATTCTGACTCACATTTCCGACCTTCAACCTTGTAGTGCTTTATCTAAACCTGTGGAAACCAGCCATCCAAACAAAGGACGGTTAGTTCGCGAGAACTAGCAAGTGACGGCACGAAAGCAGAGACAACTTTGGATTCAAGTGACCATGAAACGGTAAGAATTAAATCCAAATGAGATTTGAATATTTGAAGTGAATTGGCTTATTTGTGACCCGACCCTCCTATGACACGGATAATCCAAAAGGATTGAGCAACAAAAGATGTATTAGGAATCATATTCCGATTAAGGATGGAATATGACATAGCTTGAAACGATTCATGATTACTACCCATTATATTATTAATACGTTTTTATTATAATGTCTGAACTAAGTATTGGTTCAAAAGGTACTCGATGTGGCCCAAAATCGACCCAGAGGGCAGGACTCTTCCGGAGAGTTTTAAACCGCGGGCTGAGACAGTCGATTAAGGGTTGATCTTGTGTCCCCCCAATACCTAGTTCAAACCATGTTTGTTACTTGTACATTATTCTTCACTCACTTACTCACATGATATGCATTTTACGTCCTTTATCTTTTTATCGACTATTACCGGTCCCACTCTGTCTATAGTGGATAGCGACCTACAACCATTGGTTGTGTAACACCTCGCATGGAAGTGTAGTTTCATGAAACCTTAAGACCGAGGAGTAACGGCCCCGACCTACACTTTACTCACACTTCACTTTACCATTTCACATTGCTTTTTGTTGATTGATTGACTACTTTACTTTACAATTCTTCACATTACTTTACGATTTTAAATTTATGATTTACTTTGCTTTTGATTGGTTTGGATTCGATTTAGTTTCACTCGCAACAACCGATCCTCACATTATTACTAATTATTTACAACATTGATCACAACGAAATAAACATAATGGATACATAAAAGAAACATATCCCTTTCTTAAGCAACTAGCATGAAAGAACAAAATAAATCATGCTTTAATAAAAAGGTGGGTATATATGTCATTATTATATAGAGACGTCGAATAATAACATTACCCATTTATACTTGCCAAATTCAAATTGACGGTTGAATAAATCACACAAAGCGAATGGATTGCAATTTATTTTAATTAATTTGGCAAGCATTCCAACGGAAAGAAACAACTATAGACACGAAAGCACCGAAATGAGCGGAAAAGCTCGGAATGTCACTTGCCTCGATTTGAAGTTGCAAGTGTTAACGGTTGGTCGGTTTTGAATTCTTCGTACGGGCGTATGGGTTGACGGGCCTCTGCGAGTTAACGGAGTTGGAAGCAATTTATGCCCAAATAAAAGTACGGGTTAGAATCTGAAATTCTTAAAACTGAAAAAGGGCATATTTTAACAAATGTAGAAGAATGGGAGGTTTTACGCGATTATGGTTCTTCTTCCTTCAACCCGATACGCTTCAAGCAGGTGTTTTCCGACGAGGTTCTGGCACGACTTCGGCGAGGCACTGGCGGCAGCACGGCTCTCGGCGGCGCACGAGGCTGGCGGCTACGGACTCGTGGTGACTGGGCGCTCCTCCGGGTGGCGGCTGGTGGCTCCGGCAGCGGAGGACGAGGGTGGAAGAGGGTGGCTCCGGCGAGGTTTGATTCGAAAATTGGGGCTTTCGGTTTCGGAATGATTTTCTGAAAACTTTGTGAAGGGAAATGTTGCTAGAGGCGTTTAGAATTCCATGGAATAGGTTGAGAGCTCGGAGATGGAGAGGAGTGGTGATGGTGTGCTTCGAAAGTGATCCCGAAAGGGGTATTTATAGGAGGAGGATTAGGGAACGAATTGAATTAAAATAATTTCATAAACCGATTAGATAATCGCTCTCAACGCTATCCCGATCCTCAATTTTGTGAGATTCGGCCTGACCGGAGCGGATTCGGGTGATTTTCGAAATTGGGGATAAGCTCGTTCGGTTGAGTTTGGACTCCGAATCTCCAAATTGGTTACATAAATCTAATCTTCACCGAGTAGGGAAACTTCTAGAAACAAAATCGTTGAGCTTCGGGCGAGATTTGAGGGAGGTAAAATTTCACCCTTTTCAACAGTGAAACGCAGGAGAGCTGGAGGTAGGGGAAGGGTTCAACCGGTTCGGTTCAGCCATTTTGTTTTTATTTTTGATGGTCCGGTTCGGTTCAAATAAACCCAAAAGAAAACCGGTTTAGCCTTTACTTATTTATAATATATACATATACCTATATTTATCCGAAAAGTTTATTTATTAAAATTCTACACAGCTTAAATAATAAAATATTTAATTTGAATACATTTTATTTTATGCAACAATGGTTTATTATCACCTTATATTACATATATATATTTTACGGAAATTAAAATAAGTTATAACGATAAATCTCTCTTTATTTGAATAAAAATATGCAAACTTGTTTCAAAATAACATGACTTAAAATAAATAACTTACTTATTAAATTTCACTTAAACGAATAAAAATGAACCGGGTCAAAATAGTTACGAACTTTATATACATTTAATTTTCAAAAATCATTATTAAGTTCAAAATAAAGAACTTTTATTTAAATATATATTTTCTTAAAACGAAATCCCCAAAAATACTTTGGGGTATTTCATAGGTGTTGTTGCCTGCTACTATCAAACAAAATAGGGGTAAGCGGAGAGTTTGACATCTTCCATAAATGGGTGAAATAAAGTGAGGAGGGAAAAAAAGAGTGTGTGGATGTTTAGCCTTGTGAGGCAAGTGGAAAAAGATGGGAAATTTCATCGCATTTCCAATTCCAATCTCAAGCGAAAGTAACCAATTGTAGAGATTTGGATAAGCATGGAATTGTGGTCCCGAAGTCGAAAATTTGAATTTTCGAAGATAATTATTTCGAATTCCGAGGTGAAAAGATGGAATCGATCTTCAAAAAGTTTAAAATTGAACTGGAAGTTGCTTTAAGAGTTTCATGTTCGATTTGTTAAATTTAGGACGATAACTTTTCGAAATACTCAAATTAAATCCATTTTAAATTGATTTTTGATTTATTATTTTTTTTTTTGAAAAATTAAGATTTAAAAATCCGAGCCTTTACATCATCCACCTCTAAAAACAAGTCTCGTCCCCGAGACTAAACCAAAACAAAGTAGGGGATGAAGCTGAAAGTGAGTGACTCCAAGGACCATTCCATTGATCCCGTAAGTGCCTCATAAGTGCCCCAATGAGATTCTCACAGTATCGTTGTCATGATCATAATATCTTCGATATGTCTTAGCGAGAGTGTGATATGGGCCCTTACCACATTCTTACCCCGACTTCTCGGTTATATCATAACTCGAAAAGCATTACAGCATCTCCACTAGGTCTTAGCAAGCAGTCTATAAGGGTCCCTATAAAATGCATGTATCCACTTCGTGAGGCGTCATAATGCAAGATCGATCAGAAAATTTCAAAAGGGGTTCCTTAGTTTAAAAAGGATTAGTCTCAAAATCATCGAAGTTATCAATCGCGTTCGATTTCTCAAAATCCAAGTTAGTCATTTTTAAACACCATTCAAATTTCCCTAACCCGACGTTAACCAAGCAAGCTTCAAATTTCAGGAGGTGGAATCATCCACCTCTAAGGGCTAATCCCATATTTCCTCCCTAGGTTCCAAGTCATAATCGAACTTCATCAATTCAGTCTTATCATTCTACAATTCGAGTTCAAGGCATCATGTAACATATCAATCATATCACACATTCATAAACAGGTCATACTCATGTCACGGATAGTCACATATCATAACATACCTAGCATAGTATCATATATACTAAGATTCATCACGTCATATCACAGAGGTTGCACATCATATAAATCAGATAGTCACATCATACTTATACTAACTACCAAGCATCATCTCATCAGAGGCATCAAGTACCTCCGCACACCAGCATTTCATCAAGCTCAGAGGGGGTAACTATGTTAGTACTAACAACTCACTATCGCCTATGGCAATATATAAAGGAATCATCATCGTCTAAAGCATAGAACACGCACAACACGCAGTCCCAAATAAAGCATTCACCGGATCGTATCCTCAAGAGAATCCGCCTACAACTACCCATCACAACAAGACACGACCATTACTCCTTATCTCTCTCATCAAGATCATCCTTACTTAGGTTTTACCACTCAATCTGATACTAGTTCTGAACACTATAACATCCCCCTCATATACGAACTCTCAAATCTCATACTATCTGCAATTTGAGGCCTACATCCCAAAACAAGTTACTAGGTATCACACCTCATATGCTATCGAGCCATCTAAGGATCAATCTACTTCGATATTCTAAGCTCAAGTCCTTACCTTTCACCCAACCATCTAAAAACCATATCTCGGAGCTCACAATTTCCCAATTCCCTATTCCGCCAAGCTCAACACCTCGACCATCTACCGAGATTCCCTATCAAGCACACCCTCGTCCTCAATCGGACCTCTATTATGATCAATCTATATGCTTCTCAACAATCTCGCTGACCTTTTATAGGCTCTCAAGACTCCGTCTGACCATAATTCCCCAAAGAGACATCTCAAATCACCTTGCTAACCCGACCATACTTCCCGCACCACTAACCACTCTCACTAACCATCCACCTATCAGAACCCAACTCATATTGACCATCTCACGCAAGACATCCTCATCCCTATCTCCTCAACATTCCAACAAGGGTTCACTTCCTAAGCCACTCTCGACAACTCTAACGCAGAAAACCATCTAGTGCTAACTCCCAACCACAAATCACCGAGTTCATCATCACCCGCGTCTATCCTCAAATGACCGGTCATAGATTCTACCTCCTTGTCCCATTCCGAATATCACGAAACATAAACATCCATGACTCCTCAGCCTACCTATTCTAGATCATCGTCTCAGTATATTCCCAATTTTCCTCATTCCAATTCTTATTAAACCTTATTCATTCGAAATCCTCAAGTCGACCTGCTCTAGTCCCTCATCTCTTCATATCCCTAAATTGTCTTAAGGTCCTACTTCTTAACCATGACACCTTACCATCCAAGACCCTCTTTTACCTATCATCATTTCCGCGGAATCCCTAAATCGCCATCACTCGAGTTTCCCAAGTACCACATCTTCGTCAACCCTATAAAGTCCTTCATCCTCCAGCATTACCAATACCTTCAGCCTTGCCTAGTTCCCAAATCCATGCTCAGAATCTCCCTATCTCAACCTTAAGCACACAATCTTACTAGAAATCTCAATGACACTCTTGCCTAGCCACCAGCCTTTCCTCGAAGATTCGTCTCACCTCCTCAAATACCTCAATAGCCAAACGATTTCAACACATCAATCTCAATTCGTTCCCTATGCCAAAATCCTCCAACAACGCATCTAAATCCTTCACTCACAACTTCGCCAAGCATTGCCAATCCTACCTAAACAACCCCAAATACTCATCACACGTACAGTCCTGACATGAACAACCTAATATCCAAGATTGATAACTTCCCAAGCAACCTCATACTGCTCTTCCTTAGCGATTCCTTAACCTCAATCCCTTACCAAGACCGCTCCCAATCACCGCACCTACAACCTAGTCCCAATTCCTACGATTCCTTAGACATCCCTTAACTAATCATCCTCAAAACCGCCCACGATCCGCACCTAGACTACCTGGACACAACACTTTCCCTCAAGAATCCCCCGATCTACTCCTAGCTCACCTATCCACCTCTAGAACTACAGTACCGTACACGCTATCGCCTTACTCTACCTCTAACGAAGACCTCTCCCTCGGAATCTCCCATACTAACTCCACTCCTCACCTAAGACCTACCTGGAAGCTCAACTATACTCGCTGACTACTATTCCAGACAAATCCCACTCACTCGGCTCTACTCTTGCTGGCACATATTTCCTGCACCCCACCTCACACAACCACTGATCCAATCCGAAGACCTCAATCTACCTGCTACTTTCCGACCTGTCTCACCGAAGAATCTCATGACTCAAGCTCAAGAGGAAAACACTACCACTTATATAACCCGTAACCGATTTACTAGCAGGTCAGTACACTTAAGCGTATAGGCACATCATCACAGACACAAGTTAGTCAGGAAATCATTCACTAGCAGCTCAGCTTATCAGTCATCACACATCAATTTAGTTAGTTCCAAGCTTATCGCACGACACCGATTCCAATTCGCATAGGAGAGATCACAATTCGGATGAAGAACGTCATTCCTTGAGTAATCTAGGAGGATTACGTTTGCAACCGCCATCTTCGAAAGGCGTCCTTCCTTTGGTGACATCGATCCTAGGGCCCATGGGCCGTGGGCCCACCACACTTCCGTTGCGCCACTCTGGTGTCATTCGATCGCTCGTTTTCTCTTCTATGTCGACGTTCATCAAGGGGATCGCGAGGGGTTAGAAGTCACGGAGATAGGGGAGGGAAAGAGAGGACAAAACGACTTTCTTAAGAATTCAGACACAAACCAGGACTAGAGATGACGAGACTCAAGACAAGACACAGATCCAAGAGATACAACAATGCCCTTAGGGTATTCTATAAGGTTACAGGTGCACATGGAAATCACAAAATATCTCAATCATATCATTCCACACTATCATGTACCTATTAAAAGGAACAACGTCCTATGCATCCATAACATTTCACATAATCAACTTTACATGCACATGGGACATGCTAAACTTATCATCTCATGCACTAATCATGCTTAGCATATTAATATCATGTATGCACAAACCAAAAATAGACATATGCGGCATAAGTTATATATGACATAGCGAGCATTATATAATATCACATGTATGATTCATTACTCACTTAGTGTACACATAAGTAGGTCAAAACAATGTGGGTTGCAGGTAAGCATGTTAAGATGCACTCTAATAATCGTGTCAAGGGGTATGGTTAAGTCATTTGGGCATAACAACTATCACATCCAATACAACCATGTACGTGTAGTATGAAAAGTATGGCACATAGATGCATGATGGTCCATAATTAGGAGATGTATATCCTACATGATGCTACCGACACTCATTAAGAAAATACACAGTCAATGAGTTTCAATTTGATTAACTTAACATGCTCAGAAATTCATTTCACATAGCACTCATACAAAGAGGGTTGACCACGCTATCATGGACCTAATTCAAGGGAGAGTAACAATGATGGGAATTCATAGATTCGACACATATATATATATTCGTTCATAAGTGCAATCATGCAAGTTATCACACAAGTCAGGCTGAAATATACCAACACACCATGTCATACAATCACAAGAGGGGGCCCACTATTATAACCATACAGAATTCTAAGGGTAATCACCGACTCATCACCATGTTTCCCCATGGGACGCTAGTATGACTCGCTCAGTATGACACAAGGACATTCACACTGTTTTCAAGATGAGAGGGTATAATTTGTGTTTAGACTCTCGCGATAAGAAGACACGATGGCCAATACAAGGATCAAAAGGGATGAACCCATGAGGTAACTCACTTCTAACTCGAACTACTACGATCATCACCCCTACTAACATACTCAAGTAATCCTCCCATCCGACACGATTTCCGAAGATATTTAATTGACCGACCCAAATTTCCCGTGGAATGCACCAACCTTGGGTACGAGACTCGATAGAAGCATAAATAGTGGGGCATCAAAGTACAAGACTCGAAACAGGGAGAGCGGACGCTCCTCAACCCTTGCTAACATGCCTAAATATTTTGGTGGGGCATATGACGGAGTCAGAAGCATCAAGGGGCTGGAATCAGGGAAGGGTTATCCTGACAAGACGGGAATTCCGACGACATAAGGACGAGGTTTCCTCTCGCTATCCCGTTCACACATTCAAGTTAAGACATACTGATTAGTTCTCTATCCTAAGCATAATAGCACTCAGCATGAAAGCAATCAACGAGATTAATATGATCCCCTTCGAGGAGGATCGCCCTCGGGCCCAATTGGATATAATGCATACAATTACAGAAATGATCTATGCCGCCCTTCAAGGGACGGCCGGTCGGAGGGGCAATTACCTCACGGCCTCCTAACCCATGTCACTCCAGCCTTCAGGTTTCTTGGAGTCTTCAACCCCGTCTGTAAAAGAAAGCTAGAATTTTGCCTACCCTTTCCCAACTAAATCCAATAGGGATGGTCTAGCGCCTTTACTACCCCATTGTTTCCCCGTTGTTTGATTACCGGGTTTATTGAGTCAAGTTCATATTTTGTCCATTTGAGTTAGCCATATTAAATTCATTTTGCCCTTTCTAAAACATTTTGAAAAACCATTTGAAAACCTTAGGCCATTTTCAAAATCACTTCAACCTATCATACTCGGTTTGCATAACCTCAGCTCTGATACCATCTTTGTAACGGCCCGGGATTATGATTCCCGGGTTACGTTTCGAGGGATGAAACCCCTCGTTAGAATCTTGCGCCCCGAGTACAGGTTGAAGGTTTGAAATTATATCCTAACATTTTAAAGTGGGATTTCATACCCAAAATTCGAAGGGATCGTTGGAATCCCCGGGTAAGTCCCCTGTACCTCTCATAAGTCTAAGCGTGGAAAACCAACAGTCATGCAAATAGTAGAATCAAGTGTAATACAAGAGGGTGCCGCGGCAGAGCCGGGTCAAACCAAATAAATAAGAGTATTTATCAAAATCTAATAGGCAATGTTAGTGAGGTTAGACCATTTCTTTCCAATCGCCCAAGAGAGTTCCCACGTCACGGAAGCAATGAACAATCATGATGCAAAACAAACCTAAAAAAATATGTATGCGGGGCGGTGTCAGATCGAAGCCCTACGCAACGTAATCCCAAACAAGTAGACACATACACACGCTAGTCCTAATAAAGATGCTTCTAGATGCAAGGCGGAATATTAACACACTAACATGCTCCTAAGATCAAGTGCGTAAATATAATAAGGCCTTGCACCGAATACCAAGTGGTATACCCCTCTCCTACCTCCACCCCCTTCCGATAGGGCGGAGACTGGCCAGCTCGTGAATGCATTCCATCATAATCGGGCGGCACGCATGCCCAACCCGCTCCACAATAGCCCGCAGGCATCTCATAACATAAGGAAGTTTATGACTCGATTGACTCATGACGGGACCCGATGAGACTGGGCCATCCTATAACCCTAGCAAAGACTCTAGTTACTTCACAGATAACGACGTTCTGTTTACAAAAGCAATGAGTAAACGAATGCTCAATCATGAGTGCAATCCTAGCATGATACTACATTGCATGCTTTATTATGAATGCAAGCACCTAGTATGCACATGGCTACAAGCAGGGAGGTCTCTTTTCGAATCTGAGTGAGCTCATATAGGAACTCACCTGGCTATGCAGAACAGCATAATGGAAGGTCCGGCACATATCAATCATAAACACAAGTTATCACCTAGATATATAGCAGAACACATATAAGTCTATATCTAACCATTCAGTCATACAAAGCACACATCATTCAATAGCATCAAAACCCCTCGAATCATCATCCCATCAAGTTCAACTATTCATCATATTGTCACATTCCACGAGACCATATCATCCTCCACAATTCACTTAGCCACATTCACATTCTCATAATAACATATCCGTATATATCTCAACAGTTCATTATAGTCCATAAAGTATAAGTCAAGTGATACATAATCCTAACACCTCATGCCATTAATCATTCATACATGCCATTAGTCCACACAAAATATGATATTAGTCACTCAACCATATTATTATGCTAGTTAGTCATCGATCACATAATTCCCAAGTTAATCCCGAAGACCGTTTCAATGTCCGATTCAATTAGTTAGAAATTCCAATCCTTGAAAACGTTCGTCAAATTCCTTAATTGAGTTAAATCCGATAATATCATATTTTTAAATCACCATAATATTACATCTTTAAATCTCAAGAATAATATTTTATCTTTTGAAACTCAAGTAATACCATTTAATATTTTGAATATCCTTTCCTCATAACACTTTCATAAAATATTTCTAAATCTCTTAAAAGTTTCAACCATTTTTATTTAATAAAAATCAGTCCTCTTGAAATTACCAAAACCTCCCTTATATTTATAATTCCAAACCGACCCCTTTATTTTGGAAATTTCCCAAAATCGAGCCTATATTTTAGCTTTCATAAAACCGAGCCCCTCTATTACAAAATCAATTGTTTTCTGAAAATAAAGGCCCAATTCATTTTGATTTAAAACCCAAACCTCTCGGCCCAAACAAAAAATAGGCCCAAAGGCCTTATCTATCTTCCATCCCCAATCTGTAACCAAAGGAAATGTTTAAAACAAAAGGGGGGGGGGGGGGGGGGGGGGCGGTGTAAGGGCCCGGATTTTAAATCCTAATTCTCGGAAAAAAAAGCAATTAAATATGAATTTAAATCGGGTTAACTAAAGTCTCTTAAAATGAATTACAGCATATAATTATTTTAAATGGACTTTCATTCAGATTTATTTTCGCTTTCGCTTGCTAAAATTTGAAAGTATAATATAATTTTATTATTTGATTCAGTTCGAGAATTCGATTTCAATTTGAAGTTTTAAGCTTTATATCTTTTGAGTCGGGTTAAAGTCGAGTGAGCGGGTTTCATGATTTATTTTTTTATATTCTATTTCTTTTCCGGGTTTTAAGTTTGTATTTGCGGGTTTAAAATTTGTCATAGTAAGAGACCATTTCCTATTTTATCTTCTCTTCTCTCTCTCTCTCGTTGCCAGTCAGCACACTGCACACTTTGTCTTCTTCTTCACAACAGACATTACCTCTCACACACACATACAAACCCGATTTCACCCTCCTCCTCCTATGAAACCTCTCCTCAATCAAACCCTAAAGCTTATCTTCAATCAGCCTTTTTTTCTCCTCTTCAGCAGATTCGCCACAAAAGTATCCCCTTTTTGCCCTCCTATTGCACCAGACGGAACCATCACCAATTCACCATTACAATCTGTCCATTTCCGTTCTAGCTGCCAAGCCACCACCACCGGCGCCTCTTTTTTTTCTCCCTTCAATCGTTGTGGACAGATCCATCAGCAGCTCACCTCTCTTCGTCGTTCGTCGTCGTCGTCACGGATCCCCTGCTCCGTCGTGAAGAAGCCGAGCTCCAACAGCTCCCATTCCCTCCTCTTCTTTAGACGAGCAATAGCAACAGTTCCGCCTCCCTCCGACATCCTGAAACTGCCCCGGAGCCGTCGACGCCGCCACCAGCCCTCTCGCGCTCACTGGAGCTCTCGAAGGTCGATTTTGTTTTCTTATTCGATTCTGGTTCTAATCCCGTCAAAGTCTGTTTTTGCTCATCCCTTGCTTCTCCTAGGACTCCATCGGCGCTCCTTCCCCGTCAATCGAAACCGGATCCGCCCTCGGAGCCCCTCGGAGTTGGAATCGCGCGCCTTGGTACTCTCTCGCTCTTTCTCCCTCATTCTCGCTTGCGCTTTGCTCTCTCTGGTTGGGTAAGGGTCGGATTTGGCAGTCGGTCGGATTGGGAGTGGTTTGGGATGGAAAGGAGTCGCCGGAGAGGGTTGGGTTTCAATTCCTTCTCACCGTGTTCCGTCGTCGTCGCGTCTCTGTTTCTTTTCTGATTTGGGGAAGAAGGGTCCAGTGGACCGGGTTCCTTATTTCTTTTTCTGAACCGGCTGGGTTGGGCCTGATTTCCGGTTCATTTATTTCTTTTCTGTTTGGGCCGGATTCTGGGCTCGGGTCGGGTTAAAAATTCGGGCTTGGGGTTGGGCTTAGCTTCTTTCTTTTGTGTCATGGGTTGTTGAGTTATTAAATGTGTTATTTGTTGTTTTGTTTTGACTATTAGATATATATATGTGTTGTATTATATATGATCATATTATGTGTTATGATTTTAGATAATTATTGGTAGATTATTAGATTTTTAATTACATATTATTTCTGATTTTGTGAATAAATATTTATTTTCTGAAATTATTATTATATAGTATAAAATGGTTTTTAAAAGTGATATTATTTGGAATGTGTATTTATGAGGATTAAAGATGCGATTTTATAAATTTTGATGTGATTGTCAATCTTGGTCTAAATAGGGGGATTTTAAGGATGGATTTGGTTGAGGTCATTTTTGATAAATATTGTTTGAAATTATTTAAAAGGGTTCTCAGAATTATCAGTATAAGATGAATTTGATAAATTGGTTTTAAGGTTTAAATGTTTAATGTCGGGATTCTTTGTCTTGGTTTGATGGGGTTGGTTTTGAAAAGGAAGTTTGGAAATATGGTTAGTACGATTTTATCAATTGGTTTGATTGGAAATAAATGGTTTTGGTTGAAGTTGATCGTATCGGAAAGGTTTTGGAAAATGGTTTACCATCGATTGGTTTTAAGGATGTTGAGAACTTGGGTTTCGTGTGTGTGAATGCTAGTCTGGTAGCTTACGGAAGTGGCTTGATGATAGGTGTGTATCGCTTTTGGATTGCTTTGGACTTGCATTGGGCCCTTGCTTGTGTTATATTGCTGTTCTGCATCTTCAGGTAAGTTCCTTAGGGGGCTTACTCAGGTTGGACATTCATGCCTGTTGTCGCATTTTATGTTAGGTGTTGCATATGCATAAAAGCATGCCATGTAGTATCCTGTTTAGGTTGCACTAATTGAATGAGCATCTGTTTACTTTATGCGTTTGAAACAGAACGACCGTTATCTGTGATAGTCCTAGAGTCTTTGCTAGGGTCATAGGGTAGCCCAGCCTCATCGGGTACCCTGAGTCAATCGAGTCATGAACTTCCTTATATTATGATATGCCTGCGGGCTTTATTGTGGAGCGGGTTAGGCATGCGTGCCCCCCGATTATGATGGAATGCATTCACGAGCTGGTCAGTCTCCGCCTATCGGAAGGGGTGGAGGTAGGAGAGGGATATGCCACTTGGCATTGTCTTGGGCCCTTTACAGTATTTCTGCACATTATTATGAACTAGGAGCATGCTAGTGTGTTTGAATTTCGTACTGCATTAGAGCATCTTTATTAGGTATAGCACATACTATGTGGCCTCAGCGAGGACTGCTGGTCCCGCATGAGTGGCTCGATCTGATTCCTTTTCCCGTTCTTTTTTTAAAGGTATTCTCTGCAGATTTGAGTGCTCGATGTCTATATGACGGGGTTTCCTTTTGGCGAATCGAAGAATCTAGCTAATATATATCCTAATTTAGTAAAATGGTAATTACACACTTATGTTTTGGTTTTGACCCGGCTCTGCCGTGGCTCTTGTGTCTTTACTTTATTTCCGCTTTACTTCCGTTGAAATGGATTTTGCGACATAGTCTTAAGGTAGGTTAAGGGTACCCAACGGCCCTTCGAGGTGTTTAGGGTTTGAAATCCCTCTTTTTACTAATCTTAAAACGAGTTGAAACCTCGACCCGTACCTGGATTGCAAGATCCGAACAAGGGGTTTTATCCCTTGAAACGTAACCCAGAAATCATAATTTTGGGTCGTTACACCCGACCTAGGTGGCATGTGATGTGGAAGTTGGGCCCGCCAAGCTAAAGAAAAGGGGGGATGGAATGGGTACTGTTTACCCATCCCCAACCTCTGCGTTCAAGAAAAGTGAAGGAAAGGAGGGAGCTTTTGAAGCTCGCCGGCGACAATGGGAAACTCTGAGCTCCTAACCGACTACCCGACATCGATACACACATGAACAGGAAAGGAAGGAAGGAGGAGGAAGGAAGGAGGCTCACCAAGGGGCGTCGACTCGTCGGAAGAGCTTCATTCTGGGCTCGGTATGGCTCGTCGTCGGTCGGAAAACGTAGACCTCGACCTAGGAAGGATAAAGAGTGAATAAGGGTGTGGCCTTGCGGGGTTTCGAAGCAAAAAGGGGGAACGGAGTCCTTACCAGGCTTGCATGCGAAATCAGGGGAAGAAGAGGAAGGCTCCGGCTCCGGCTCCGGTGGCTGCTGCTGTCGACCTCGAAAGCCACCGGAGCGGCTGCTAACTTTAGCTGCTTCTCCACGGAAAGAGAGGGAGGAGCTGCTAAAGGGTGGCTCCGAAAATGGGGAAAGATGGGCTTCAATTTCCGAACAGAGGAAAGGAAGAACAAGAGGATGACGGTGGCTGATGGAGGCGTTTGTGGTGCTCGGGAGTGCTCGGAAATCAGGAGGATGGTGGTGGTGAAGGTGGCTGCAGAAACAGTGGCGGAAATGGAGAACGGAGGGGAGATGGGTTTGTGGCCTTGCTTGGGTTCAACCACAAGAATGAGGAGATAAGGTTGTGCTGTTGTTGTCTTCAGAAATCAGGAGGGGTAGGAGGGGTAGGTGTTGTTGCCTGCTACTATCAAACAAAATAGGGGCAAGAGGAGAGAGTTTGACATCTTCCATAAATGGGTGAAATAAAGTGAGTGGGGAAAAAAAGAGTGTGTGGATGTTTAGCCTTGTGAGGCAAGTGGAAAAAGATGGGAAATTTCATCGCATTTCCAATTCCAATCTCAAGCGAAAGTAACCAATTGTAGAGATTTGGATAAGCATGGAATTGTGGTCCCGAAGTCGAAAATTTGAATTTTCGAAGATAAGTATTTCGAATTCCGAGGTGAAAAGATGGAATCGATCTTCAAAAAGTTTAAAATTGAACTGGAAGTTGCTTTAAGAGTTTCAAGTTCGATTTGTTAAATTTAGGACGATAACTTTTCGAAATACTCAAATTAAATCCATTTTAAATTCATTTTTGATTTATTTTTATTTTTATTATTTTTTTTTTGAAAAATTAAGATTTAAAAATCCGAGCCTTTACATATTTGGTCGAAGACTCGAAATTGATTTACTAAATGTTGATTTGAAAATAGATAAACAGAAAGAAAAGATAAATGTGCTGACAAGATCTCTTTTTGTGCAATTCAAGTTCATGTGTATATATTTTTTTTTACATTTCTATTTGTGTTCTGACATGGTATCTTTTTATGCAATTCAAGTTGATGTATAAGTTTTTTTTATTTCTAATTGTATGCTAAAATGGCCTCTTTTTGTGCAAATGTGTATACAAATGTGTACCGTTTATTAGGAGTTCCTACTCTTTTTTTTCTCCTTTTTTTATTGTGGCGTGAACATAACTCTTACTTGTTTGTTTGAATGTTATCTTATAATATAATTAAAAGCCTTTTAGCTCAATGGTAGAGTGATTTGCTTATGCGCAAATATGTGGGTTCGAATCCCGCATAGGCTAAAATTTATAATAATTCTAGTAATTTACAAAATTTTCTAATAATTGTTCAATAATAAGATATATTAGTGTAATTTTCTAGTTGCATATTATACTTTTACATTTGCATATTATACTTTTACACTTGCATATCATCACTTTATATTTGCATATTTTAATCTTATATTTGCATATCATCAATTTATAATTGCATATCATACTTTTACATTTGCATACTTTTACATTTGCTTTTATATGATTAGTTCATTCTTTTATATGATTTGTCACATTATTTTCTTCAAATTAAGAGGTACAAACAATGTTGCTGACATCTGGTGTCAGCAGTAACAATTTGCCCAACAGATTGTTATTTGTGCATATCCTAAAGTTAAATTTGCATAACAGTAACTTATATGTTGACATTTAAGCTTAAATGTTGACATTTAGCTTAAATGTTGTCATTTAGCTTAAATGTTGACATTCTAGCTTAAATGTTGACATATAGCCGTTGATGTGCAAAAGTTTTAGCTCAATGGTGGAGCGATGTGCTTATGCGCAAATACGCGGGTTCGAATCCCGCATATGCTTAAATTTATAATAATTCTAGTAATTTACAAAATTTTCTAATAATTGTTCAATAATAAGATATATTAGTGCAATTTTCTAGTAATTTATAATTGCATATTATACTTTTACATTTGCATATCATCAATTTATATTTGCATATTTTAATCTTATATTTGCATATCATCAATTTATAATTGCATATTATACTTTTACATTTGCACATCATCAATTTATATTTGCATATTATAATCATACATTTTCACAACATCAATTTGTATTTCACCAACTTATTTTTATTTACTAAAAATTAAAATCTAAGTATTAGATATCAATAATCTTACATATGTACAATGTGAATTAATTTATGCATATTTTAATCTTATATTTGCATATCATACTTTTACATTTGCACAACATCAATTTATATTTGGATATTATAATCGTACATTTGCATAACATCAATTTGTATTTATTAAAAATTAAAATCTAAGTATTAGATATCAATAATCTTATATATGTACAACGTGGATTAATTTATGCATATTTTAATCTTATATTTGCATATCATCAATTTATAATTGCATATCATATTTTTATATTTGCACAACATCAATTTTGAATGATGACATTTAGCTTAAATATTGATATTTCGTCATTGATGTGCAAAAACTTGATCTTTTACCATTTCTTTTATTAGAGGATTGTAGAAGTTTGAGCTTATCATCTCATTTAATATGATATCAATTTTGATAATGATCTTATTTATGCATATTTTAATCTTACATTTGCATATCATCAATTTATAATTGCATATTATACTTTTACATTTGCACAACATCAATTTATATTTGCATATTATAATCATACATTTTCACAACATCAATTTGTATTTCCCCAACTTATTTTTATTTACTAAAAATTAAAATCTAAGTATTAGATATCAATAATCTTATATATGTACAACGTGAATTAATTTATGCATATTTTAATCTTAAATTTGCATATCATCAATTTATAATTGCATATCATACGTTTACATTTGCACAACATCAATTTATATTTGCATATTATAATCATACATTTGCACAATATCAATTTGTATTTTCTTAACTTATTTTTATTTATTAAAAATTAAAATCTATGTATTAGATATCAATAATCTTATATTTGCACAACGTGAATTAATTTATGCATATTTCAATCTTATATTTGCATATCATCAATTTATATTTGCATATCATACATTTACAATTTGCACAACATCAATTTATAAGATGCAAGAAATACTGATGTAAGATGAAAGAAAATATTGATGAGACAACAAAATATAAAAATTGTTCAAATTAAAATATAAAAGTCTTGTCGTAGGGTTATATTGTTTATCTGAATGTTATGTTATAATATAATTAAAAGCCTTTTAGCTCAATAGTAGAGTGATGTGCTTATGCGCAAATATATGGGTACGAATCCCGCATAGGCTAAAGTTTATAATAATTCTAGTAATTTATAAAATTTTCTAATAAATGTCAGTGTTAGCATCTCCGATGTCAGCGTCAGCATCTCCGATGTCAGCGTCAGCATCTCCGATGTTGACGTCAGCAACATTAACGTCAGTGTCAGAATCTCCAATGTCAGAGTCAGCATCTCCGATGTCAGCCTTTCAAAGTGACATAGAATGATATCGAATGCCCTTACGACAGATAGTAGGGAAGAACACAATCGAGATACAGGGATGTAAACCAATTAAGATTACAAATTGGAAGCGAAAGGATATATGGATAAATAACAATAAAATTGAGATAACTAGATGATAGATTGCGATTGCGAAGGTAAGTTGTCCTTTGTAGGGTAATCTACTGCTTTTGCTTTCTCAACGCTTTGGTGTTCCATGTAAAGCCTTCGTTCTATCCCTTGTGGGTGACAGGAGAAATGCAAGCGGCTAATTTTTACTTCAACACTGATTTTTCTTCTTTTGTTCCCTTTCTCCGAGGATGGCTATGGATGAATACTTGCAAGTACTCAGGTCTTGTGTCCGTGCTACTTCGAGTACTGAGGGTGGGTATTGCAGGTAAACACGCTTATACTCGTCATTCTCAAACTAAATTGTTGCAGTTCGGTGCCCCAACAGGTGCATCGGACAACCTTGGAAGTAGCACAATTTCAGGTTTCATGGCTGAAGTGGATCCCCTAATGATCCATCATCATCCACGGTTGAGCTTTGAGTAAGCTCAACCATTGATATCGGTTTCTTGACATTTGACTAACACAACCTACACAATATCACCTGAAAAGAACCCACAGATGTTGCAACACAACAGGCACTATTTGAGAACAGAAAATAATAAATACAAAGGGTAATGAAGAACAATTTATACTAGTGTGAGTATGCAAATCAGGTAAAAAAGAGCCAATCTAATGGTCAGTTTGGCCAACTGGGTAGATCCCAAAATCATCTCTGTTTATGGGTGTTTTTAACTAAATTCACCGGACTGTCAAAACACGTGCCTTGAACTTGTTAATGTTGGCACTCAAATGGAAATCAAGAAAGAAACAAAGCATAAAGGCTAAAAAGGCAGATGATTTTATTATTGCTCATCTGAAGTCAGATCTCTCGGACACCATTACAATGTCAACAGAATTTTACAAGAACACTTAATAAAAGTACCAAAAAACTTAACAGCCAAAATAAAACAAAATTTCGGATTGTAACCAAGTTACAGTAGTTTGTCAGAAGGGCCGAAGTTAAGCAGCTGCTTAGACTGCAACCAAGGCTTGACCACCACCTTGGCGTCGAACACCCGTCGTTGGCCTCCCTGCAACACCTCCACCTTGAGGAAGTATTGGATCCCGGCCACCACCTGCTGCTCCGCCTCGACCACCTTCACGAACCAAAGCATTTTTTATCTTATTAAAAATGAGACACTAGAGATATGGGAAAGGAAGAGACCATGTCATCATCTCTAGTTTCTATATACATGAATATATTCAACCTACCCCGATACCTACCCCATACCTCTCATAAACAACAAAATCAACCTAACCCCATACCTCTTTCATTTTTGGCTTCGTGAATTAAATCTTTCTAGAATCCAATTAATAAGGGAAAAAGTGGATGTTTTCTATTAAGTAGTCTAACTGTTTAACTTATATGCAAACTTTTAAGAAAGGAGATTGTAAATTGCATGAAAACATGGTAAATCTAAAGATGGAAATAATATGTACCTATATAAGCTTCATAACAATGTCCCACAAAATACAATATTTTTTTATTATAAAAACCAAAATCTAAGCAAAGATGATGACAAATATCAAAATATGAGCAAACATGTTGTTATTGCATAACAGGAAACAACAATGAAGTAATATCAAAATCTAAGCAACGCATGCTGACGTGTCAACACCAAAAGCATCTCTACAATGTTGTATAGTGTTGATGGGAGTAGGTAGGTTAAAGCAAACTTTGAACCATGAAATTCAATTTCTGAAACCAGATATTTTTTATCCTTTTACATTCTTAAATAACAGAAGCACTAATTTCCTTTGATTCAGATTGTTACCCAAGAGTTACAAGTGACACGATTTTTTTTGTTATGGATGACACAATATGACCTTACTTTGTTGATCCAACAGCCAGAAAAGTGAATTAACCAGCCATGGTTCTCCAAGGTAGCAACACAGATGCACATATGCATAAATCTAGACCGGGATTCCAAAATTCCTCACATTCAAATAATAGGTAGCAACAATTCAATTAATTAAAGAAATACCTTGAGAGTGTTGATTGGAGGCTGCTCAATGTTCTTCAACCTGAATTTCAGGTTCAAGAGACGAAAATCCTACTTGAATTGCACAAAAAAGGCACATGTCAGCACATATTCACTCCGTGTCACGGGCAAAAGACGAGCAACAACATACAGAGGGCAGGGGCAAAAGACGAATTCTCCACATCATTGAAGGATACAATATTTTTCTCTTTAAATAATGTATGGGGAAAAATCATTGCCTATAGAAGATTTGAGTGTTTATGCCCGCTGGTATGAATGATGAAAAACAAGTTGTATGATAATGCAGCTCATGCATAGATACTCCAGCAACATACACTCAAAGAAACACATAAGAAATAATACACCCACCTGTTGCAAAATCACCCACTTATTGTAAGATTAAAGGCCATCCATTAGGTAACACAATATGACTTTCATATTTATCATATTAATGCAAAAAAAGGTAATAGAAGCAATAATAAAGTGCACATAGAATCACAGTCAAGCCTCATCAATCCAGAACTCCATACTCAAAAACTTTAATCAACAATTAAACTTATCAAGAGTATTTGAACACCAATGATTAATCAACTGCAAAATTCTTGAGTACGCGAATTGCTACTAGAATTCGGCAGTGTTCTGATATGCGAATCGAAGGACAGGTCTAGATACCTTAAGCGAATCAAATCGCCTACCGAATCAGACAATTTCATTATCCCCAAGTCGTGCATATCCAACACTCTCAAACACCGGACACAATTCAGTAATGTCTAGTTTCAATTGCTGCTGCCCTTGATCTTGGCAGTGTTCTGATATGCAAATCTTTATCTGCTTCTGGAATCCCAAGAAACTGTCTTTCTTTTGGCAAAAGAGAGTTGCACGATACCTTTCTGTCGGGTGCTATGTTAGCTCTCACAGATTTCTTATGCACAACGAAACATTTTCTTTCGTAGACAGCATCTCTAATAGCCTTGAAAATCATAGGGGTTATTTTATCGAACACCTAGAAGGCATGTATTTCCCCATCTCAATCTCAATTTCCAATCAACACAGATCAAAATTCAAACCAAAGATTAACCATAGAATTCTCAATTAGGATAAAAAGCATAAAAAATCCAACCATAACATCAAATGTCAGCACTCCATTTTGAGACTGAATTTCTGAGAAAGCACAACAAACAGAATCCAAAAATACTACTGTTTTTGCTGAGAAACAAAGAATCGACATATATGAAGAGATGTGGACAGCAATGGTGGGATTAAAGATCACACAGAATTCCATGACATAAAGCACATCAAACAGAATCCACAAATACTACTGTTTTTGCTGAGAAACAAAGAATCGACATATATGAAGAGATGTGGACAGCAATGGTGGGATTAAAGATCACACAGAATTCCATGACATAAAGCACATCAAACAGATCCAGAATCAAGCACATCACACACAATCAAGCACATCACATAGATCCAGAAGCAAAACAAATCGATCGAAAGGAAAGTGATAGGAATCAACAGGAGAGGGGTGGAGAAAAAGTAGCTTGCTACCTCTAGACGAAATAGCCTCTCTTCTTACCACACTCACTCAAACAGTCTGCCAAGCGGATCAACCCTCTCTGTTTCCCAATTCGATGAGCAGCTCAGCAGGCTCAGATCATCTGAATCTGCCTCTTCCTCATCCTCCACAATCAGTTCAAATGACTTTAAAGTAGTCTTCCTCTTCCTAAACTGGCAAATTCATATGCTAGGAAAAGGTGGAAGAAGATGAACTCATAAAAGACACAGAGGCTTACAGTTTAATGGAATGTAAGTAGATCCTTGAGTGAAAAGTTTTAAGACGGAAACCTGAGGTAAAGCTCCTCCAAATGTGGTAGGCTAGGAAAGGAAGGATCATCAGGTAACGAAGCTGCACAACAACTTAAATCCAGGATCCGCAATTTAGATACAACTTCAAAGCCATTGGATGAAATCTTAGAAGCAAGGCTAGATGATCTTAGATGAAGGAATTAAATTATAAAGCATAATGAAAACAATAACGAAAGTAATCAGCCTGGGATAAATCAGCCTGGGATAGATCATAGATATAAGATTTCAAATTATTTGAAATAATAGAAGAAATTATTATCAAACTAGCCATTGAATTATTATCTGACTCAACTAGAAAATGCGCTGAAATTGGTCTCCAGAAGTTGTCAGCAGAAGAGTTTATATATAAATTTGAAGTACCGAAAACCAATTCAATTATATTCCTAATGACTACCTCAGATCTCCACGTACCTTCTTAAGAGGATTATTATTCATCTTTAAGCATGAAAGTTTAGGAAGCAACTTTAGTATTTCGCTAGGCCAATCCTTAATTTTGTTCCTGGATAATATCAAGACCTGCAAATTTTAGCTTTCAAGAGCAATTAAGCAACCACATACATCTCCATTGACAAATCAATAACATGCAACATAAAAGAATGCTGGATTAGGCAGACCTCTTTCTACAGACTTACAAACAAAGATATAATGGTATATACCTCAAGGGAAGCACAAGATGAAAGTTCCAAAGGCAGATCCTCAATTGCATTCTTGGAAAGATCAATTTTTGTAACCTCAGGAGAAGCCATAACTTCTAAAGGGACAACAATCAGTCCCTTCCCTCCTAAATTAACTTCCTGAAAGTAACATAGCTACAGTGAGGATTTTTCATATAAAGTAACATAGCTACAATGAGCTAGTCAATGAGGATTTTTTATATTATTAATAAAATCAAACACAATGAAAACTATTTCAATTTAAAAAAAGGAGGATACAGTCTTGTAATTATTTTTTGGAGCAGAGAAAATTGAGATAATAAATCTTTAAGCTTAGTATCACCGAGGTCAATTAATCTTTAACTAAAACAATCACCTACCTTATTTCTGTGACTGGATACAACAAATGCAACACTTACAATCCTTTTTAGAAACATGAAAAGTATAGATCAGAAGTAGCAATTTAATCAAACAAACAAGCACCTGATCCAATGTCAGCAGACTTAAACGAATAAATTAGGCAATGAAAACAAGTTGAACTCAAATAGACAGAGTAAAACCAATCTTATTGCTATAGCTTTTAACTTCAGGTGCTGAGGGGAAGAGATCAAATAAACTACTAAGAACAACAAAAGGAGAGTAAGAAACTAATTGAAAAACAAGTTTGTTTGAGTGTAACAGCGGCTGCAAATCAACACTGCAATACATGAACCACTTAAGCAAACTACTGAATTGCCTCTACAAAATGGATCAAAAAAATAACTACCTAATGCATTGATCTATATCATTTCTAAGCTACTGATCTAAGAACAAAAATAGTCTTCAACGATCTTGAAGAGTGAAGACTTATATAAACCCTTCCAAAGCAAGCTTAGACATATATAAACCATTTCAAGGATCTATATCATTTGTATCTTTCTTGATCTGTATAATTTAAATTAAAAAGGAAGTAGACATATATAAACCATTCCAATGCAAACTTAGTTTCATAAAAAATTGATGTTGACATACACCCATGCTTGTTGCAGATCTTGAAGCTTAGAACTGCATTACTAAAGTAGCCGATGTTTAAAACTAACCAGATCCAATGCAAGCTTAGTTTCATAAAAAAAATTGATGCTAACATACACCCAGGATACTTGGATAATACCAAATCGACATCTAACGACCCAATTTGCAAACAGCAGGCTAAATGCAGATTCAATACTCTAATTTGCAAGCAGAATCAATACCATAATATCATATAATTTGCAAGCAGATTCAATACTATAATACCAATTTGCAAGCAAATTCAATACTATAATATCATCTAATTAGGAACAAGCAAAGATTCAGAAATTTGAAGCCAAACCTAAATAGGTTCGCAAACAAGCTCTCGCCCTCCTTTCTTCCTGCCGTAGGTTTTCTGAAAATTTGAAGCCAAACCTAAAATTGCAAACAAATTCAGAAAATTTGAAGCCAAACCTAAAATTGCAAACAAATTCTCGTCCTCCTTCCTCCTCCAGTAGGTTTTCTGATTTGCAAACAGGTTCGGGCTCCTTGGCAAGCAGATTCCGCAAGCAGATCTCGAAAAAGAGTGGTGATGGTGGTGAGGGAGGCGGCCGGTGACGGTGGTGAGGGAGGCGTCCGGTGAGGGTGGTGAGAGCCGCAACCAGTTGAAGCAATCGGAAGGGAGATCTCGATTGCAAACAGCCGAAGACCTCCGAAGACCTCGAGACAGAGAGTGGATTTGGAGACAGCAGATCTCGACAGAGAGTGGTGATGGTGGTGAGGGAGGCGGTCGGTGACGGTGGTGAGGGAGGCGTCCGGTGATGGCGGCGAGGGAGGCGGCCGGTGGCGGAGGTGAGAGCCGGCGTCGATTATGGATTTGAAGGAAGGAGAAAGAAGAGGGCGATAAAGATGTCAACACAGTAAGTTCTGTTAAAAGGGTTAAAAGGGATGGATAGTTTTGCAAATTTTTCAAATATATGGATACTCCTCTAATTTAGTTAATTTTTATAGATATTTCACAAACTGTCCCTTTTTTTTATAAATCAAAAGACGTATATTTTTTTTTATTTGGTAAAAATACGTATATGATACTCCGTATGTGTTAACTTTACCCCGATTTTTTAAAATGTAAATCTCCATAAGATCTAGTATATTTTTTTAATAGCCGATGTATACCCCTAATTAATCATAATGAATTATTCATCGAAAGTGTTAGTCATTTTGCAACTATTCGCTAAGTTGATAGTAATTATTCGTTAAATTGGTAGTAATTATTCGCTAAATTAATTGTTAGTATTCATCCGTAGAGAGGAGTTATCATTTAGATAATAGCAAAAAAGTTGGTCAATTTCTGCAACTATTCGCTAGATTGATAGTAATTATTCGCTAAGTTGAAAGGGTATGTAAATGTAATTCTTGATTTCCCACATCTAATTAACCATAACCAAATACATAGGAATAATTCTGTATTATTAACGAATAGAAACTATGAACTTGCCGAGTATTGACTCTGAACATGAAATAATAACTAAATAGTAACGAATAACTTATCTCATTCCATCGAATATTTATTCCATACCAATGAATAATTCCTTAATTATTCTTGATCGAATAACAAGGAGAATAATGAGCAACCACTAATCTATATACAATAATTCCTTATTTTTGATCAAATACATATGAATAATTATGTATTATCAACGAATAGAAACTATGAACTTGCCGAATAGTGACTCTTACATGAAATAATAACTAAATAGTAACGAATGCTCTATCACATTCCATCGAATATTTATTGTATACCAATGAATAATGTAAACGCCCGGATTTTTAAATCTAATTTTTCGGAAAAAAAAAATTAAAAGTGAAATTAAATCGGATTTAATTCGAATATTTCAAGGAAAACTCATCATTAATTTGCTAAATCAAAATTTAGATTCTTAAAGCGAATTCCGACCAAATTTCTTTTAATTTAACGATTGAATCCGTCTTTCTCCTTGGGATTCGAAATTCTTTCCGTCTCATATCACCAATTCTTACCCAAATCTCTACAATTGATCCCATATTTGACCAATTTTCTTATCCAACTCACCTCCTCCTCCTTTGGGTAAAATCTTATCTATGCTTTCCCTTCCCTTCTTTGATTTCTATTGTTTTGACAACCAAACCCTTGCAAACTTGACCAAAAGTAAAGCCTAAAGCCTATTGTAGCACCCTGTTGAACAAAGGAAGACAACCCCCAATGTCCCTTTCCTCCTCTGTTCATCAGCCGACCACGGCTCCCAACACCAACCACTCCTCCTCCTTGCTAGCTTGACCACCACCGCGAGCCACCAAAGCCGAATCCGCCAGGATCCCAACCGCCGAAGCCGACGCCGAGCAGCTCCGTGCATCCCCTTCCTCTCTTCTGTTTTCCGGCCAAAAGATCAAGTAAGGCCCCCCTCCTCCCTTCCGATCGAAAATGTTGCAAGGTTTCACCTTTGAACCTCTTACCTTCAATCTAGGCCGAGAACCGCAGCCCTGAGCCTCCGACGAGCTCAATCGCGCACCGACGAGGTTTTCCGGCAAGTCGACGCCCTCGGTGAGCTTCGATCCTCTTTCCTTCTCTCTCGTATGTCATTTCCGCCTCTTTTCGTGTCATAAGTTGTTGGGCAATAGCGCCTGTGAACTAGAGAGTGGCTGAGGGTGGGAGCGTTTGAGTTTTCCGGCGAGAGTTCCGGTGAGGCCGAGGAGGTCGAGAGAGAGGTCCGGCGAGGAGAGTCGGGGTTGGGAGAGCGAGTAGCGAGAGCTGCGAGAGAGCGAGGACGGGAGCGGGAGCAGCGGAGGAGCGAGCCCAGGCCGCCGGCGGGAGCCTCCTCTTCTTTTCCGATTCTCAGATATGTGCACTCGGCCAAGCGTAGGGGACGGGTTCAGCTTCTTTTCCCAGCTGGTTCGGTTTCTCTAAATTAAAAATGGCCGGTTCGGTTCAGTTAAAAATGGGATTGGGTTCGGGCTGATTGGATCCGGATTTGATGAAAATAAAAAGGAGATGGGCTAGGCTTTCTGGGCTTGGATCCGGTTTTGAGGTTCCAAGTTGGGCCTTTCTTATTTCGGTTTGGGCTTCTTCCAGGTTACTTATATTGGGTTTTCAGTTGGGTTGTGGGTTGAATTCTTTTTTTTTATTGTGTTTTATGGGTGTATGCTTATTCAGGTTATTGGTTTTGTGAATATTATGTTATGTTATTTTATAATTATTAATTTAGCATTTAATTATTAGTATGTATTATTCTGGGTTTTGTGATAAATATAATTTCTAAAAATTTAATAAGTATTTTATGCGATATTGGAAATTGTAAAATGTTTATTGAATTTGATAAGGTTTTGAAATAAAATGCCGGAATTATTTCTATAATATGATTCGAGAAATTGTTTTAAATATGAATTGACTTAACTTGATATTTATGGGTTGGAAATATTGTTGTTAAGATTTATCGATGGGGCTAATTGGTAATGGAATGATTTTGGTTGAGGTTGATCATATCGGAAAGGTTTTGGAAAACGGTTTCACTATCGGTTGGTTTTGAGTATGTTGAGAACTTCGGTTCGTGTGTGTGAGAATTTTGGTTCAGTAGCTTATAGAAATGGCTTGATGATAGGTGTGTATTGCGGTTGGATTGCTTTTGGACTTGCGTTTGGGCCCTTGATTGTGTTAATTGTTGTTCTGCATTCTCACGTAAGTTCCCTAGGGGGCTTACTCAGGTTGGACATTCATGCATGTTGTTGCATTTTATGTTAGGTGTTGCATATGCATAAAAGCATGCCATGTAGTATCATGTTTAGGTTGCACTAATTGTCGTGACATTTGTATCCTAGTTTTGCTTCCGCTTTACTTTCGGTTGAATTGGATTTTGCGACATAGTCTTAGGATAGGTAAAGGGTACACAACGACCCTTCGAGGTTTTTAGGGTTTGAAATCCCTCTTTCTACTAATCTTAAAATGAGTTTGAAACCTCGACCCGTACCTGGATTGCAAGATCCGAACAAGGGGTTTTATCCCTTGAAACGTAACCCGGAAATCATAATTCTGGGCCGTTACAAAGATGGTATCAGAGCTGAGGTTGTGCAATTCGGGTACACAAGGGTCCAGTGTATGTTTTGGAAAACCGCCCATGAATTTCAAGGGATTTGAAAGTGTTTTAAAGGGGCAAAATGAATTTAAGATGCCTAACCTAAATTGGACTAAGTAATGAACTCGACTTGTAATAAAAGAGAAAAACCGACTAAAGAGGGACCGAGTGGGTAGTGAAGGCGATAGACCACCCTTATTGGGTGTAGTTGGGAACGGTAGGCGAAATATCAGCTTGTTCTTTACAGATGGGTTGGGAGAATCAAATGAGATCATTATGAGTGTTATTAACTGATTCGGTGTTGAGTGCTTGCTATGCTAGAGATCTGATTTGGTATGCCTAACAATGAGTTGTGTATTGACTGACTTGTGCAAACCCAGCTTGTGTAAAACAACCCCTTCCACTATGTTTGTTAACCCATTGACGGTCTATCTAGCCTTTCTTGGATGCCAGTGTCTTCCCCCGGAAATTGGGTTGGTAAACACATTGTTTCGGGAATTATGGTTGGATGTTAGGTTGTCTGAGTGAGTGTTGGAAGTTCTTGATGTCACTTGAGTTAAAAGTGAGGAGTTTATGGGGCTGTCCTTCCTTATAATCAACTAGTGTCTTCTTGCCATGAAGAGTCGTACCAGAGTCACACGGGAAAGAGGGGTGATAAGTCGGTTGGGAAAAGTCAATGGTTGCCCTTAGGGATCTCTGTCCGGTTGTAATGGTGACTCTCTCTGAATTGCATAACTTGATTCTGTAATCTTCCGTGTGTGCCTCGCAAATGATCATATTAGTATAAGGTTACTCATGTTATGCCTTGTTTTCCATCATGATTATATGTTGTCATAGCATGTCCACTTGGCCTATTGTATTGCCTGTATGATTGATTTGAAGCATGGACCATATGATATGAACCTACATGATAGTTGTTTTCTCCTTGGTTAGGTCCATGATAGTGTGATAAACTCTTCTTCGTATGAATGCCTGTAAATTTTCTCTTCAGCATGCTAGCTGATGACGCCTTGATGTTTATTATCCTTTTGGGACAAGAATCTATAGTATGCCCATATGTTCTGTATTCGTCAGATTAATTAACGATGGTTGCTTTGCAATTTGAATTGTTGTGGGATTACTTGCGTTGGATGGGGAATATGTGGTTTAATTGAGTCTTGATGAATGCATGCTTTATCATGTTATGTGTTGATTTGAACTCATGCTCTCGTATTCTAGTCATATTGCCCAATACTTGGACTCGTGTTATTCATCGTAAAAACCTTCCTCATGCTTCTGTATTGTTGGAATGTGATTGAATTAAATTATTGCATGTCTTCATGATTAGTGTATGCATGCATCGTATGTTATGTTGAGCCTTTAGTATCATGTAGGATCCCTGGTTGTGACTCGTGTGAATTATATCTTGCCTGCATTATTGCTGATTCTCTCTCGAGCTAGGTTCCTGATAGTGTGGTTCTTCCCTCTTTCTATTACCATAACTTGTCTTACTCATGCAAGATAATTGATGTTGAATTCAATGATTGATTTGCTTTTCGTAATGGTTAATCATAGCATGCTCACATGTTTTCACTCGATAGTGTTTCCCTATTACTCTAGGATATCCTTTTGTGCTTGCATAACTGTATGACTTGGTACTTCGCGTGATCACACACCACACTATGTCATGATTTCGCATACGCTTGATGCATGAATGCTAGGAGGAATCTAGTCAAATTACCTTGATTGTGCTCATGTTCGATATGTGCCAGTAGTGTCCTGTAGGGCTTATGATTTCCAATATGACTCGCTAGATGATCACGTGTTGCACTTGTTATATGATGTGATGACTATTGTACCATATACGTGCTCTATGATGGTTCATTCTTGGCACGATTATAACCTATCACCCGTGATGTTATCTTGTTTACTTTGTGGTGATCCTTTTGCTTTCACGTACATCATATTGAACTCATTTAATCACTCTTGTCTATGCCCATGCCTTGTCATGTATAGCTAGCATCGTATAGGACCTATGCTTCCTAAGTGTATCTCACTGTATGATTACATGTCATTCTGGACCTACAATATGATTCTTGTTATTAGTTGTGATGAATACTATGCCACCTTATGTAATTTTGTATGGTGCTTAGTTGATCGTTATGATGTACATCGCCATGCTATATTTGACCTCATCTTCTGCTGCATGTACCATTCTTGTACATTGTTCATACTCATGATGCCTGTTATCTTCACTAAATCCCACATGACTTCGAATCTGGTATGATAATTACTGGTTCCACATATCCTGCTTGAAGTTGCTAGGCATATCTGGTTCCATGAAATAATAGACTGCTAGCTTGTCTCACATACATCAGTGTAGGACTTGATTGTGCCTTTTGGAATGAATATGCATGTCGTTCTCTTTGAGATAGGTACATGTTAGTGTGGATTAATATGATTGGTATGCCCATGATAAATTTGTGTCTGATTGTCACAATTGCAACCTATTAGGCTTTCATAAGGGCGTCGTTGCTATTCTCGGGTCGGAGTTTTGTCTCTAGTTGTCGTCTTAGTATTAGTCCGTGGTTGGTTCCAAGAGGAACTTTGGGTTGTCTTCTCTTGTCATTCCCCTATCTCCGCTAACTTGGACCCTATGCGATACATTCGACGAGCGACCGCATGGAAGAGGGAACGAAAAGTTAGATAGCGACAGCGCAGTGCAACAGAAGCGTGGGCCCATAACCCACGGGCCTCAGGATCAACGATTTCGGAAAGACAAACACGTTTCGAGAATGGCGGTTACTGATTACGATATGACTTGCAAGCGAGAGCGTTCTCTGTTCGAATTGCTAACCCTTTTGAATTTATTGACGATGATATTGCGCTTCTCTAACGATGAGATTTACGTGTTGATGTGCTAACTTGATGATGATTGTTGCCTGATTGCCTGTGTCTATGATGATATGATTTGATGACTTATAGATCTCATATACCATTATGTCTTGACTTGTTGCTACGCTGAGTTGCTAAGCATGATTTGAATTCCTTTGCCTGTAAAATGTGAACTACATATGGTAAGAGACCTGAGTTATATCTGATAAGGTTATAGTGCAACATGTTAGCTTGACTTCAGTATGTTCATATATGATGTTTGCAATGATTATTGAGCATGATGATAAATTGAGACTTGTTGAACCCATGATGTTATGTTTATAAATGCTAGTTGACATGATGTAGACCTTGTGTTTGATGATTTTAATTATTGCTTCTTCCTTACACCTATGGGTGAGGTCGTTGGTAGCGTGGTAGAAGAGTGGTGAAAGAGCTTGAGTGGTTAGGACGATCGGGGATGTTATGAGATAAGTCGCAAGAGAGAGATGTTGGTTTAGGTAAGACTGAGTGAGCTTTAGGTATTTTGCAAGGCATGATGCTGGTGATATCTTGGGAAGTGTGGGAAGTGTAAGAAATGACCTTAAGAGAATTGAGGATCTAGTATGGGGGGGGGGGGGGGGGGTTCTCGAGTGTGATGTTAGAGGTAGGAGTTGGATTCTTAGAGGTGGATGGTATGTGTGAGAGTTTGGTGGAATGAGGGCGAGATTTGAGCATCGAGATGAATTGGGATTTCCTTGGGAAATTTTGTCTGAGATGACGTTGGCGGGTCTAGAAGAGGATTAGTCTTGGCTTGAGAGTAGAGATGGGCGAGTGGAGATTGTGTTTTATTTTGACTGGTATGATGTGGGGATTTTCTTGGTTAAGTGATTTATTTATATCTGCTGGCATGATGTTAGATAACGACTATGATGAACCTGATATAGACTGATATTACATGTTTTATGCAAATAGTGAAATCTAGCTGGTAGTGGCAAGTGTTACCATGATATATTAATACTTTGATATCCTGTTATAGTGATTTAGAAGCATGTTAGGATGTGTTGTGAGATGATATAAGAAGTAATGATGAGTATGAACTATGGGATAATGATGTGCTATTATGTGGAAGCATGATGTCTTATTATGAAGTAGTAAGCATGATATTATATGGTCGGTAAACCTGATTATGAATATGTTAAATGATGAATACGACTTGAAGTATGAACATAAATTATATACATGAGATAACGGTGACTAGTTACTAACTGATCGCCATTTGATATTGTGATGAGCTAAGGTGGTGTCTTTTGGAACATGTTGACATTTAGATGATTTATATACTGCTTGATCTTCCTTTCTGAATCTTGATAGCATGACCTTGTTGTGTTAATATGTTGTCAATCAGTTTTAGTTGCTGTCCTTATAATGAAAATTTCGTTATGACTGATTCTACTTGTATTGCGATATTGATATGCGATCGTAAGACTTGATGTGTACTGATACACTAACTCCATGACACCTAACCTCTTTGATCTCTTGACATGTGTGCTTGCGTGACATATTATGAGAATTCGATGATACACTTGTGATGCCTTTTGTATGAGGTAGATATACTCTATGACTCGTGATATGATGTTGAGATTTTGTTATTGCTTTTGGCCTGATAGTATGACTTATGCTATGGGAAAACATGTCATGTTGTTGAGATGTCGAATGGGTAAGACTATCATGATTGATGTTGAGATTGCCATATTGAGTTGAGAAAGCATGCTTTTGGCTGATTTATCTTATGAGTTGATGAGTTGATTACTTATGTGCATATTGAATTGAGAATGACGAGAAAATAATTTTGGAACTAGGAAGAGAATATGGGATTAGCCCTTAGAGGTGGATGATTCCACCTCCGAGCTTCTGAATTTCATTGATGAGTATGTGAGAAACTGATTTGGGTGTTGGAAGATTGTGACGAAATCTTGATTTGAATGGATTTGACTTGTTTTGGTGTAGAGTTGCTTGATTAAACGTTGGATTTAAAGATTTGAACGGTTTTGAAAAGGATTAATTTAGATTTTAAAGAATAACTTTACCGAGAATTTCAACGATTTTGAGGCCAATCTTTTTCAATTGTAAAATCCCATTTGAAGCTTTTCAAACCCGGGCATGTCTATTATACTTCACGAAGTGGATACAAGCATTTTATGAGGGCGCTTGTAGGGTGCTTGCTAAGACCTAGTGATGATATTGTAGAACTTTTAGAGTTGTGGTACTTCCGAAAAGTCGAGGCAAGAATGTGATAGGGGCGCTTATCGCATACTTGTCAAGGCCAATTGGAGATGTCACGACTATGACTAGGATGTTGTGAGAATCCCGGAAGACGCAACCGAGATGATTACAAGATCTTTGGACATGGTCCTTGGACTCATCAATTTCAAACTCCATCCCCTACTTTGTTTTGGCTTTAGTCTCGGGGACGAGACTTGTTTTTAGAGGTGGATGATGTAAAGGCCCGGATTTTTAAATCCAATTTTTCGGAAAAAAAAAAATTAAAAGTGAAATTAAATCGGATTTAATTCGAATATTTCAAGGAAAACTCGTCATTAATTTGCTAAATCAAAATTTAGATTCTTATAGCGAATTTCGACCAATTTTTTTTTAATTTAACGATTGAATCCGTCTTTCTCCTCAGGATTCGAAATTCTTTCCGTCTCATATCACCAATTCTTACCCAAATCTCTACAATTGATCCCATATTTGACCAATTTTCTTATCCAACTCACCTCCTCCTCCTTTGGGTAAAATCTTATCTATGCTTTCCCTTCCCTTCTTTGATTTCTATTGTTTTGACAACCAAACTCTTGCAAACTTGACCAAAAGTAAAGCCTAAAGCCTATTGTAGCACCCTGTTGAACAAAGGAAGACAACCTCCAATGTCCCTTTCCTCCTCATTTCATCAGCCGGCCGCGGCTCCCAACACCAACCACTCCTCCTCCTTGCTAGCTTGACCACCACCGCGAGCCACCAAAGCCGAAGCCGCCAGGATCCCAACCGCCGAAGCCGACGCCGAGCAGCTCTGTCCATCCCCTTCCTCTCTTCTGTTTTCCGGCCAAAAGACCAAGTAAGGCTCCCCTCCTCCCTTCCGATCGAAAATGTTGCAAGGTTTCACCTTTGAACCTCTTACCTTCAATCTAGGTCGAGAACCGCAGCCCTGAGCCTCTGACGAGCTCAATCGTGCACCGACGAGGTTTTTCGGCGAGTCGACACCCTCGGTGAGCTTCGATCCTTTTTCCTTCTCTCTCGTATGTCATTTCCGCCTCTTTTCGTGTCATAAGTTGTTGGGCAATAGCGCCAGTGAACTAGAGAGTGGCTGAGGGTGGGAGCGTTTGAGTTTTCCGGCGAGAGTTCCGGTGAGGCCGATGAGGTCGAGAGAGAGGTCCGGCGAGGAGAGTCGGGGTTGGGAGAGCGAGTAGCGAGAGCTGCGAGAGAGCGAGGACGGGAGCGGGAGCAGCGGAGGAGCGAGCCCAGGCCGCCGGCGGGAGCCTCCTCTTCTTTTCTGATTCTCTGATATGTGCACTCGGCCAAGCGTAGGGGACGGGTTCAGCTTCTTTTCCCAGCTGGTTCGGTTTCTCTAAATTAAAAATGGCCGGTTCGGTTCAGTTAAAAATGGGATTGGGTTCGGGCTGATTGGATCCGGATTTGATGAAAATAAAAAGGAGATAGGCTAGGCTTTCTGGGCTTGGATCCGGTTTTGAGGTTCCAAGTTGGGCCTTTCTCATTTCGGTTCGGGCTTCTTCTAGGTTACTTATATTGGGTTTTCAGTTGGGTTGTGGGTTGAATTCTTTTTTTATTGTGTTTTATGGGTGTATGCTTATTCAGGTTATTTTAAAGTTGTGGATATTTTATCATACCTGTATATAATTTAAGGTATTCCCTTATTAACCGTTATAATGCTCGTTGTTATTAAGAAGTTTGGGTATTTCTTAAGGCGATATAACATTGGATAAAACGTATGATGCTCGTTGTTATTAAGAAGTTTGGGTATTTCTTAAGGCGATATAACATTGGATAAAACGGGTATTTCTTTTAAGTCGAGATAATGCCCAATTATTTTGGATTATATGACATTTCTAAGTCGTTATAATGCCCAATTAAATTTAGGAAAGGAAATCCTAAATTAAGTCTGCAGATCCTAATACTGTCTGGGCATTTTAAAAATGGTGTTGGACAAGTGATTATCGGAAAGTAAAGGATACAAGTTTTATCGGGTTAATTAAGGATTATTTTAAAAGGAGACTCTGCCGAAGCTTAAGAGTAAAATTATTGGACGTAAGCTAATTAAATTATTATTTGTCTGCTATGTACGATGTGGCTGGATGCGCTTGGATATATAGTTGGTGACATCAGTCGAGATCCTACGTCTTCAGAAGGAATTAAATCTCTTGGATAATCCTAATCTTTATTATCTGTAGACTTCGGGCTTATAAACAAGGCAAGTGACTTTGTTTCATTCATTCATTTACAGTTTCGTGCCTTTCATTTTAATTTATACCGTTTATTTTTATCAAACATGCCTATCCTTGAAAATAAATTACAAAATCCATTTATTCTTGTAATTTATTTATAATTGCACTCTAAGACATGTTTAGAAACTTGGGCTCTGTTTATTGTTAAATTGCATAAAAGGCCCAAAATTCGGTTATAGCGTTATGTTCTTTATCCTTCATGCTAAGTTATAAGTATGTGATATTAAGATTTTCTTGAAATATCCATACTAGTCATTTTGCTTATTTCATCCACTTTAATTCTTTAATGTTCTAAAGTGGATAAAAATGAGTTGATCACCGATATGTGTACTTGTGATTTTAATTGTGATAGGGTGTGATTTTAATTGTGATAGTGTGTGATGTGATTGTAAATAAAATTATTATTAAAATGGTAAAGTCAGGTCAAGGTTTCTAAGCCTTGCTCTATAAACATTTCATGAAATGCCCATTCGAACTGCAGATTTCTCGAATGGATACAGTTTACCCCAGTGGGGTAATCTAGGCCGTCTTGCCTCTGTGTGTGTGTGTGTGTGTGTGTGATCATTATTCTTTTCCGATATCATTTTCCATTTCTTTTGGAAATATGATTCTTCAGAAATTCCGTTTCTCAGTTATCTAATGTTATTGGATTATCCTATTCCTATTTCTTTTAAGTGTCCAGAGATCCACATAAATTATTCCCTTCATCGTCATTTGCTAGTTTTTCACCGAACTAACCAACCGTGTTGTGTATTGGGTGGCTGAAGCATAAATAAAGAGTAAATTGCAATGCCTTTCTTTTAATCCGTGTCAGTTGCTAATTATCAAGTATATCTGTCATATCTGTTTAAAATAAATTGCAAAGTCTATTTATTCTTGCAATAATATGTTTGTTTTTTCTCTATTCAAGCCAATTATATACTTTCCAAGTGTGGAATTGGTTGATTTTTAGATCAGATCTTTATTTATTATGTAAGTTGAACATATGTATAATTAGTGTCTAGATTAACGGCTGATGAGATAAATTTATATAGTGGGAAATTACACGGGTTCATATACTGAATCCTTATAATGTGACACATGTGTGTTACTAATCTAATAACAAAAGGAGTGATAAGCGTGTGCGTGTGTGCGTGAATGTGCGTGATCATAACAGGTCAAGACTCGTTACGTCTTGCTCTATAAGCTTTTCATGAAAAGTTCATTTTGAATATTATCAAAATGATACATTTTACCCAGATGAGTGGTAAATATGCATGTGCCGGTATAAAATTGCTACTGTCACGTCAAGTATAACGTGGTTAAATAACGATATAAGTGAGTGATAAATAAGCGTTAATGCCTTGTAGTGGGAATTAAGTAATCATTGTTTGAAGAATGGTATATGTTAAGTAAATATTTTATCCTTATGAAATATTTTATACAAGTGATATGTGTGTGTGGGTGTATGTGCGTGGGTGTATGTGCGGGTGACGGTGATCATTATTCGTTTTCGATATCACTTTCCATTTCTTTTGGGAATATGATTTTTCAGAAATCCTTTTTCTCGTATATCTAATGTTATTGGCATATCCTATTCCTATTTCTTTTAAGTATCCAGAGATCCAAAAAAATTATGTTCCGTCATTTGCTAGTTCTTCACCGAACTAACCATCCGTGTTGTGAAATTTTTGGCTGGTGTGCCTCGTCTGCATACAATGTACACCAGCCAAATTTTGCAGGTTAGGTAAGGAGGCCTTGAAGAGTTGACATTGTACAAGTAAAGATTTTAAATGTTTTGTTATATAATAAAGTCTTTCAAATTTCTATACTTTATGTATGAAATTTCACTTTATCTAGCAAGGTTGCGGAAAATATATGTAAAAGTTTTCCACCGTGTTTAATGATAAAAATCGTACTTCATGTCTTCCGTTTTCATTCTTTTAATTTATTTATATATCATCTTGTCCCTAAAAATCGTACTGCATGTCCCTATAAGCCTGAGGTAATTATGAGGACAGTAAAGTCTGAATAATTAATAGCGCTGCAAAATTCCCTTGTTTACAGAAGGGGGTGTTACAGAAGGATTACAAGAATAAATGGATTTTGTAATTTATTTTTAAGGATAGGCATGTTTGATAAAAATAAACGGTATTTTGAAAATAGAGTTGGACAGTATATTATTGGATAAAACAGGTATTTCTTTTAAGTCAAGATAATGCCTAATTATTTTGGATTTTATGATATTTCTAAGTCGTTATAATGCCCAATTAAATTTAGGAAAGGAAATCCTAAATTAAGTCTGCAGGTCCTAATACTGTCTAGGCATTTTAAAAATAGTGTTGGACAAGTGATTATCAGAAAGTAAAGGATATACGTTTTATCGGGTTAATTAAGGATTATTTTAAAAGGAGACTCTACCGAAGTTTAAGGGTAAAACTATTGGACATAAGCTAATCATATTATTATTTGTCTGCTATGTACGACGTGGATGGATGCGCTTGGATATATAGTTGGTGACATCAGTCGAGATTCTACGTCTTCAGAAGGAATTAAATCTCTTGATTTATCCTAATCTTTATTATATGTAGACTTCGGGCTTATAACCAAGGCAAGTGACTTTGTCCCATTTGCTTTTCTTAAAAGAATCAATGCCTTCCTTTTTAATATGTGTCATTTGTTAATTATCAAGTATATCTATCCGTTGGAAATAAATTGCAAGGTCTATTTATTCTTGCAATTTATGTTCATTGCTTATCTTTTCAAGTTAGTGAGTTTTGATATATCGTATTCTTGCAATCTTTATCCGTCCCTTCTCTATTCAAGCCAATTATATACTTTCCAGGTGTGGACTTTGGTTGACTTTCAGACCAAATCCTTATTTATTGTGTAAGTTGAACATATGTATAAATTAGTGTCTAGCCTGACGGCTAACGAGATAAAGTTATATAGTGGGAAATTACATGGGTTCATCTAATGAATCCTTATAATGTGACAGATGCGTGTTACTAATCTAGTAACAAAAGGAGTGTTAAGCGTGTGCGGGTGTGCGTGAATGTGCGTGATCATAACAGGTCAAGACTCGTTACGTCTTTCTCTATAAGCTTTTCATGAAAAGTTCATTTTGAATATTATCAAAATGATACATTTTACCCAGATGAGTGGTGAAATAGGCATGTGCCAGTATGACGTTTTTACTATTACGTCAAGTACAACGTGGTTCAATAACGATATAAGTGAGTGATAAATAAATAAGCGTTAATGCCTTGTAGTGAGAATTACGTAATCATTGTTTGATATTAATCGAAGAATGGTATGTGTTAAGTGAATATTTTATCCTTATGAAATATTTTATACAAGTGATATGTGTGTGTGTGTGTGTGTGTAAGGTGGGTATATGTGCGTGTATGTATGTGTGGGTGACGGTGATCATTATTCTTTTCCGATATCATTTTCCATTTCTTTTGGAAATATAATTTTTCAGATATCTAATGTTCTTGGACTATCCTATTTCAATTTTTTTAAGTGTCCAGAGATCCACATAAAGTATTCCATTCCTTGTCATTTGCTAGTTCTTCACCGAACTAACCAATCGTGTTGTGAAATGGTTGGCTGGTGTGCTTCGCCTACATGCGATGTACATCAGACTAAATTTTGCAGGTTATGGAAAAAGGCCTTGAGGAGTTGAAGTTGAAGGAATAAAGATTTTCAAGCTTTTTTTTATTGTATAATTACATCTTTCGGTAAATGAATCTTTTGGTTTAATTTAGTTTCTTTTATTTGATGTGTTGAAAACAGATTTATGTACAGTTTTGAAGCAATAACCTTTAGTTTGTAATAAAAATAATTTTCATATCTTCCGCTGGTATTCTTTTAAAATTATTTATTTGTCCTTTTTTTTATGGGAGCATGGTTGCATGTCCCTATTAGCCTAAGGTAATTATAAGACCATTAAAGTCTGTGATAGCATGCATTTAGGTAGGCATAATAGGTTGCATTTAGCTTAGTTAAGATGCATTTCATGGATGGATTAAGCATGATTTGCAAATTAGTTCTCTATGTTGTCGGAGTCGGAATCTACACGCTTTTATTGATTATTTCAGGTAATGGTAGATCCGAGGAGAAGACATGGGTTGATAACGCATTGGATGAGAATGTCTAGTTGATCGAAGAAGCTTACATAAAGATCTCAAGAGGTCCTGAGAAGAAGAAGCGAACCTAAACGAAGAACAAGTCTGCAGAAGTTGTCGCCAGACATGCTGAACTTGTTTTGCACTTTCTGGAGGCCTCGGTTGTCCGATCGACTATTATGACCATGCGTTGGAAAGCTCTTTCAGAGAGCTACAACTTTCATGTTGACGTCGAGAGCTAATTCGAGACGGAATTTTCGGGAAAACCCAATGCAGCGCCCGCCGCATAGTTTGCTGCGCCCGCCGCATAATTTGCTGCGCCCGCCGCCAGGGGCGGTATTCATGCTGCGCCCGCCACATAATTTGTTGCGCCCGCCGCAACCTTGCTGCGGCCACCGCACGGACCGTCAGCGCGCAACGCGTAGAGGAAAAAAAACCCTAGTTTTCTATGTTTGTTTGGAGGCCGACTTTGATGTTTTATTAGGCCACTTTTATGTTATTTTTCATAACTATTCATTCTATTTTTCCATCCATTCGACTTTTTAGAGATTTTGAGCCATGTCTTCCATGAGGAACTAAACTCATCTATTCTGCCTGCAATTTGAAGCTTTATTCGGATTGATTGTGAGTTTCTAATTCTCGCTCCTGGTTTCCTATTTGTGAATGCTTTAACTTCTTTGTGCTTGATTGTTCATTGTTTTATTCTATATCGACTGATCAACTTGGTAGAATCAATTCAATTGCTAAGGTTTTGTATATTCCTGGTTGTGAACCTTAACCTAAGTGGCAAACTTATTCCTTTAGGGCTGGTTGAACTAATTGAATAAGTAGGAAGTTGAATGTGTTGTTAAATCCTTTTTTAGGGACTGCAAATACCTTGGCTAATCTCTGAACTTAAAGCTATCAATTGGGTTAAATCCTTCTTTAGGGACTGTTCAATTGATAAGGGTTGCTAGGACTGGTTGGACTAGTAACTATATTAGGTCGGGACAAGGGCATTCATAGGAACCGTAATAGGACGAGAAGAAATTACAAGGATCGCTTCAATCCAATAAATTGGAAAATTGTAGGTGGAATTGCTTCTCCTAAATTGTCTAAAACAAATTCCTTTACTTTGCTTTCTTTACTTCGCTTTGATAAAAGGCGAAACTTTCACATCAAAACCCCCTTTTGGTTACTTGATTGACATCTAAATCACACTTGAATAATAATTTCCCTGTGGGATCGACCTCTTTCTTATTGCTATACTAGTTATAGGTTTGAGATTTCTTTGGCGGAATCAACGACAGGTTTCCCCTCCGTCAAATTTGGCGCTGTTGCCGGGGAATTTTATTAAATTCTTGTGTGTTTTAGTGTTGATCTTGGTGTGGACCGTCTTATAGGGTCCATACCTTTGCTACTAATTCTTCTCTGTAGAAAGCATTGCAGAGATGGCGAACCGCACTCTTAAGGAGCTTTCTGCTCCTGATCTTGCACAGCAACCCCTGGCAATCCAATACCCTGAGCTAGCAGAAGGAGTCAACTTTGAGCTGAAGTCAGGGGTAGTTCATCTCCTACCCAAGTTCCATGGGTTGAGTGGGGAGGACCCCCACAAGCATCTTTCTGAATTCCATAGGGTGGTGGTTGGGATGAAACCAGAGAATGTAACTGAAGAACAAATCAAGCTGAGAGCCTTTCCCTTCACTTTGAAGGATGATGCAAATGAATGGTTTTTCTATCTACCACCTGACTCTATTGCTACCTGGGCTGAGATGAAAAGAGTCTTCCTAGAGATGTACTTCCCTGCAACAAAGCTGAATGCCTTGAAAAGGTCAATCAGCAGCATTAAGCAATACGCGACGGAGTCCATTCATGAGTACTTTGAGCGTTTCAAGAAACTCTGCGCTAGCTGCCCATGCCATGGGTACGCTCAGAAGGATCTTGTTCTCTTCTTGTTCAACGGGCTTACTGATGGAGAGCGTAAAACGGTGAATTCTTGTTGTGGGGGAAACATGCTGAATAAGACGCCTGCCGCAGCTTGGGAAGTGTTTAAGGAGCTCTCTGAGGGCTCTAGGCAGTTCAACAAGAGCACTCGCGCTAGAGGTGTACTTGCTATTGATGCTCAAGTGGCTGCATTACAGACTGATATGGCAGAGGTGAAAGATATGCTTAAGAAGCTGGTAGTGGACAAAGCATCTCAGCAGTTGAAAGCCTGTGAATCCTATAGCGATACATCCCACCATATGGATATGTACTCAACTCTGCAAGATCCTAGTGTTGAGTTGAATGCAATTGGGAATTTCGCTCCACAAAGGCCTAGGCAAGGCAACTTTGGCAATCCTGGGTACTTTACCAATAACTACAATGGAGGCTATCAGTAGGGTAACGGTTATGGAAACTACCAGGAACCTTTCAATCAGCAAGGTGTGCAACAGGCAAGGCCCCACCAACAATATGAACCTCGACAGGGAGGTCAGCAGCAATCAAATAGGGATAATGAGGGTACACTGCAGAAACTGACAGAGCGGATGACGACTCTAGAGCAGCAGCAATCAGATCGGATGACAAATCTTGAGAATCAAATGAGTCAGCTCATTCAAATCTTAAGTGCGAGGAAGGCAAACGATTCAGGTAAGCTTCCATCGCAAACGGTTGAAAATCCTAAGGAGAATGTAAGTGCAATAACGCTTAGGAGTGGCAAGGAACTGGTTGTCACAAATAAAAAGAACGATGAGGAGATAATGGATGAAGAATTAGAAATTATTGAAGGCGGAAACGGCGCAACAGTGCCGCGGCGCCCGCCGCAGCACCACTGCGGTGCCCGCCGCCAGAGACGGATTTCACGCGGCGCCCGCCGCAAGTGATGCCCAGGGAGCAAGCGGCGGCCGCAACAAACATGCGGCGCCCGCCGCAGGTGACCCCGCCGCCGATGCTTCTCCTGGTACGTTTTCTTCCCTACCTTTTTCCTCTTCTCTTCCTCTTTCTCCTCCTTCTTCTTCTTTTCCTTCTTCTCCCTTACCTATGGAGACTCCAAAGCCCATTCCGCCTTTTCCGGAAGCCTTGAAAGACACACGAAGGTACGAGAATGACAAGGAAATCTTCGAGACATTCGGTAAGTGTGCGGTAAACATTCCTTTACTCAAATTAATTAAGAGCATTCCTAGATATGCTAAATTTTTGAAGGAATTGTGCACCATCAAGAAGAAGCAGAGATTGAAAAAGAAGGAAAAGGTAAGCTTGAATGAAAATGTTTCTGCCATGTTGCAAAGGAAATTGCCTGAAAAATGTGGAGACCCAGGTATGTTTACAATTCCATGTGCAATTGGGAATACTAGATTCAAACAAGCCATGCTAGATCTAGGAGCCTCAATTAATGTTATTTCCTATAACATGTACATGTCTTTGGGGTTGGGTGCTCTGAATGAGACTGGGGTTACAGTGCAACTTGCTGATCGATCACAAATCAGGCCAAGAGGCGTTGTTGAAGATGTGTTGGTCATGGTGGATGATTTGTTTTTCTCTGTTGATTTCTTTGTTTTAGATATGGAGCAGGGAGCCCCTGAAACACCCATCATACTAGGAAGGCCATTCCTGAAAACTGCAAAAACGAAAATTGATTGTTGTGAGGGTCTATTGGCTATGGAATTTGATGGAAGAAAGATAGAGTTCTCTCTCTTTAATCATGCTAAGCTTTCTCCTGAAAATTCTCTAGATATGCCTATTGCTAACAATACTGATCACAACAATCATTTGCGTGATTTGTTAGAAACAACCGTGGAACATAGTATGTGCAAATTTGAACCTCCTAACAAATTGAACCCGTTTGTGATTCCAGGACAACCCTCAGGAATAGCTCAAGGAGAGGAGCTAAGGGTAATGGATGAATGTTGGAACAGGAAGCTACACCTTTCAAGGGTACCCACATTTGTGAATGAAATAACAGGCGTTGGTGACCCTGGTGGAGGAACATAGGCCAATTAAGGGCCATCACGTCGAGCCAACGACTTGAAACAAAGGCGCTTCTCGGGAGGCAACCCAAGGTAAGTTCTTCTTTCTTTTTCCTTTTTCTTGTCCTTCACCCTGAGTATATGTGATTTACTTTTGTTGTCTTTAATGTTTTATTGAGGACAATGAAAACTTCAAGTGTGGGGGAGAGGAGTTCTATTTATATAGTGCATATAGTTAGATCATATTTAAATTTCTGCACCATGTTTAAGTTTATTTAAGTTGTTGGTTAGTTTAATTGTTGTTTAGTTTTATTTATTTTAATTTTCGGATTGAAAAAAAAAAATCGGATAAACAAAAAATAAGCATGCATTGCATACATATGTGTTATTCAAATACCCATCTTGCTTAGTTTGTCCTCTATTTTAAATTTCAAGCATGATTCATAAAAATCCCATGGAGTTCTGGATGTTTTGATTTTGTCTTTATTTGATTTTTGTGGAACGTGAGCTAGCAAATATAATTGAGCATGTATGATTGAGCTAAAGTATGATTGAAGTCCTAAAAACATGACCCTGTGAGGATGTTTGGCCTTATTTGAATTCTTTTGCTCAATTGTGTGAATTACTCACCTACTGTTGCTACCTCTTGGCATTGACTGCAATATCTATTTTTGAAGACCGATGCACATGTTTGTTGCTTGCGGAGTTTATGTTTATATCTTGAGTCTTTTTGGTTAATTTTATGCATAATTAGTGAATAAGGTGGCAATGGTTGATGCACTTAGTAGCCAGATCTATGCATGACACCCATGGGTATGATTCGTGCAAAAAGGTGTTGAAAACTATCCACTAGGAAAGAAAGCTTGATCATTGAGTAACCAGGTTCATTCATGACACCCATGTTTGCAACTTGCGTCAAAAGATGTTCAAGTGGACTTCATATTAGTAGGTTGAGGTGTTGATAGACCGGGGCCATTCATGACACCCATGTTTGCGCCTCGCGTAAGGAAAGCACCAAGACAAGAAAAAAAAAAAGAAAAGAAAAGAAAGCAAAAGAAAAGAAAAAAAAAAGTGTCACATTTTATTTAGTTTTCTTTATTGTTTCCCGCAAGTAATGACATTTCGGTAGATATTTGGTGATATGGTGGTCAATGTCTATGAGCTTAGTGCATTTTGGATTGAGTAGAGAATTGTACCTTAAAGCCTAAACACCTGAGTGAAACACATATTTCTGGTGAGGTTGGATGATGTCTACTTCTAAGCTTTGATCACTATAATACATGCTATGACAATTGTTTGTTTGATTTATGTTTTCACCTGCTGAGATTTTGCTTTTTGATGAGGTTGAAACTTGAAGGGATTTCCTGTGGGATGCGTTGATTCATGTTCATTCTATCATTGCTTGAGGACAAGCAAAGGTTAAGTGTGGGGGAGTTTGATAGCATGCATTTAGGTAGGCATAATAGGTTGCATTTAGCTTAGTTAAGATGCATTTCATGGATGGATTAAGCATGATTTGCAAATTAGTTCTCTATGTTGTCGGAGTCGGAATCTACACGCTTTTATTGATTATTTCAGATAATGGTAGATCCGAGGAGAAGACATGGGTTGATAACGCATTGGATGAGAATGTCTAGTTTATCGAAGAAGCTTACATAAAGATCTCAAGAGGTCCTGAGAAGAAGAAGCGAACCTAAACGAAGAACAAGTCTGCAGAAGTTGTCGCCAGACATGCTGAACTTGTTTTGCACTTTTTGGAGGCCTCGGTTGTCCGATCGACTATTATGACCATGCGTTCGAAAGCTCTTTCAGAGAGCTACAACTTTCATGTTGACGTCGAGAGCTAATTCGAGACGGAATTTTCGGGAAAACCCAATGCAGCGCCCGCCGCATAGTTTGCTGCGCCCGCCGCATAATTTGCTGCGCCCGCCGCCAGGGGCGGTATTCATGCTGCGCCCGCCGCAAAATTTGCTGCGGCCGCCGCACGGACCGTCAGCGCGCAGCGCGTAGAGGAAAAAAAACCCTAGTTTTCTATGTTTGTTTGGAGGCCGACTTGGATGTTTTATTAGGCCACTTTTATGTTATTTTTCATAACTATTCATTCTATTCTTCCATCCATTAGACTTTTTAGAGATTTTGAGCCATGTCTTCCATGAGGAACTAAACTCATCTATTTTGCCTGCAATTTGAAGCTTTATTCGGATTGATTGTGAGTTTCTAATTCTCGCTCCTGGTTTTCTATTTGTGAATGCTTCAACTTCTTTGTGCTTGATTGTTCATTGTTTTATTCTATCTCGACTGATCAACTTGGTAGAATCAATTCAATTGCTAAGGTTTTGTAGATTCCTGGTTGTGAACCTTAACCTAAGTGGCAAACTTATTCCTTTAGGGCTGGTTGAACTAATTGAATAAGTAGAAAGTTGAATGTGTTGTTAAATCCTTTTTTAGGGACTGCAAATACCTTGGCTAATCTCTGAACTTAAAGCTATCAATTGAGTTAAATCCTTCTTTAGGGACTGTTCAATTGATAAGGGTTGCTAGGACTGGTTGGACTAGTAACTATATTAGGTCGGGACAAGGGCATTCATAGGAACCGTAATAGGACGAGAAGAAGTTACAAGGATCGCTTCAATCCAATAAAGTGGAAAATTGTAGGTGGAATTGCTTCTCCTAAATTGTCTAAAACAAATTCCTTTACTTTGCTTTCTTTACTTCGCTTTGATAAAAGGCGAAACTTTCACATCAAAACCCCCTTTTGGTTACTTGATTGACATCTAAATCACACTTGAATAATAATTTCCCTGTGGGATCGACCTCTTTCTTATTGCTATACTAGTTATAGGTTTGAGATTTCTTTGGCGGAATCAACGACAGGTTTCCCCTCCGTCAGTCTGCATAATTACTTGCAACATAAATAAATAAAGAGTAAATAAAATGAATGAATTAGACAAAGTCACTTGCCATTCGAACTGCAGATTTCTCCAATGGATACCGTTTACCCTACTGGGGTAATCTAGGTCGTCTTGCCAGTGTACGGCAGAGGCTGGTACCACGTGTTCTAAATGAAATACTTTATATCCTAATTTTGTATAAGTGATGTGTGTGTATGTGTGTGCGTGTGTAACGGTGATCACTATTCTTTCCCGATATCATTTTACATCCTTATTAGAAATATGATTCTTTAGAGATTCAACATCTTAGATATCAAATGTTCTTGGACTATTCTATTTCTATTTCTTTTAAGTGTCCAGAGATCCACATAAATTATTCCATTCCTTGTCATTTGCTAGTTCTTCACCGAACTAACCAACCGTGTTGTGAAATGGTTGGCTGGTGTGCTTCGCCTGCATGCGATGTACATCAGACTAAATTTTGCAGGTTATGGAAAAAGGCCTTGAGGAGTTGAAGTTGAAGGAATAAAGATTTTCAAGCTTTTTTTTGTATAATTACATCTTTCGGTAAAAGAGTTTTTCCTGGTTTAATTTAGTTTCTTTTGTTTGATGTGTTGAACACAAATTTATGTACCGTTTTGAAGCAATAACCTTTACTTTGTAATAAAAATAATATTCATGTCTTCCGCTGGAATTCTTTCAAAATCATTTATTTATCCTGTTGTTTATGGGAGCATGGTTCCATGTCCCTGTTAGCCTAAGGTGATTATGAGACCATTAAAGTCTGCATAATTACTGGCACTGCAACATTCCCTAGTTTATAGAAGGGGGTGTTATATATGATATTAGTCCCTTGGTACGCCTTAATGCTACAGGGGCTGTGTGGTTGTGGTTTGTTTGTACAGGTTGTCTTCGGAGCACCATTTTTTTTCTGTTCACATGGGAGACTCCTTATCGGTGCAGTCCAAGCTTCAAGATACGGTGCTGGTAGGAAGATTTGTGAACAACCAGGTTGATTTCAAACAAGTTCTGGCAAGGATGTGTGTTGATTGGAGGTACCTTAAAGGTCAGTGGTTCATAGATCTCGTTGGGTGTGAATGGTTCCATTCGGTTTGTGACCGAATTACCCACGAATTTCGGCTATGTAATAGCTGTGTTTTTTTTGTTATCACTGTCTCGGTGTGTTGTAAGATTTTTAGGATTGTGGATTTAGTTTGTCCGTCGTCTAGTCTTCTTCAAAGCATCCCTGTTTTGGTTGTGTATATGGGTGTCTCTTCGGAGGTTTGGATCCGGCTTATAATTAGGGGTTGTGTGGTGTTTGGCCTTGGGTTCCCAGGGTCTTGCTATGGTGTTCAAACTTCCTATTTGATGTTTACTGTGTTTAAAATTAAGGGGTCCCAAATAAGTTGGTTTACAAATGATGGAAATTGGCTTAACAACCAGAGTGGTGGGTTAACACCCTGGTTTGGTTGTTTTAAAAAAATCCATATACATATCTGGAAACACTGGTGGACAGATTTGCAAAATCTTGATATGCAGATTTATTTCCTTCAATGTTGTCAATCATGGTTATTGGATGTCTTACAAATGCTCACAAAGCAGGTATGCATAAAACATTTTGTTAAATGACAAACATCGCATATTGGAATATTAGGGGTGTGAGAAAATTTAATCTGGGACAAGACTTAGCTTATATTCAAAAAAGAATGAAACTGGATATGTTAGTCCTTGCTGAAACCAAATCAACTGAGCCAACTGCTCAATCCCTCTATATTCGAGCAGGTTTTAACAATGCTCATCACATTGCCCCAATTGGAAGAAAAGGGGGTTTCTGGGTTTTATTCAAGACTCCGAAATTTATAGAATCCTTTCAACGAGTCCACCATCAGATAAGTATATTATTTACCGGGTTAAAATTGATAACTTTAGTTTTATTATTACTTTCATTTATGGTCCTTCGAATCAAGTAGATAAAAATAGGTTCTAGAAATGAGTTATTCATTGTTATCCATAATCAATCTCTCCCATGTTTGATTATGGGAGATTTCAATGAAATCGAATAAGTTTCTGACAAAATTGGAGGGCTAATTCCGCAGGCTAATAGATTTATGCAAATCCGACAGATTGTGGAAGAATTAGATATGCATACGATCCCTTGTACAGGAAATCCAATAACGTGGAGGAAGAGTCAAAATCCTATTAATAATATCTATGAACGATTAGATAGAGTAATGGTTCATACAGATATCTTAACACGGTTCCCTAATTTATCAGTACACAATCATCTTTTTACGACATCTGTGTAAGGACCGGGAAATTTTATAATATTAAATAATTAAAATAATGAATTATAATCATCTTGGTTTCTAAGATTCGGGGGGTTTGGAATTTCCGTCCTAAAGCTGTCGGTTTACTTTAAATCCTTCAAAATGAATTCCGGCATTATTTATTTGAAAATTTAAAATATGTTTTATCTTGCTTGCTTATGCGGAAATCTAAAACAATATTTGGAGTTCCTTATTGAATTCAGATTTGGAAAATTTAAAATCGTTTTGAGTTGGGTCGGATAGGGTCGAGAAAACGGGTTTTGAGATACTTTGTTCGGGATTCGAAATATCTATTGGACAACTTCCAAATTCCTTTTTCTTTACCTTTTCTTTTCCTCCCCCCCCCCCCCCCCTCCTCTCTCGGATTTCTGTTGAATTAGATTGTGGAGTTGGTTCCCTTTTGTCTTCTTCCCCATACTCCCATCCAAATGTGCAAGCCAGTGCAACCCCTTCCTCAAATTTTGTTTCTTTCCTAGTTCAGCACGCCTCTCCTCCCGAATTCAGAAAAATTTCAGGCACCATCTTGGCATCTTCCCAGCCAACTTGCAATGGATTGGTCTTGGTCCCCTCCGTTGTCTATCCGGATGCAGCCACTGACCCAGGCTCCCTCGTCTGCCTCCTTTTAATTGGAATCCCAACAGCATACCCTTTTGTTTTCTTGTTCAAGCAGCTCCACACATTCACCCCTCACAACCTTTTCTTTCCCTCTATTCTACTCTTTCTGGGCGAATCTTGCTCCAATGCTACCACCACAACAAATCCCTCGCCTCTTCTCTGCTGCCCGACCACCACCCACGCAGCCTCCTTGTTCAAGCACAAACCAGAAACTCTCCTTGCTCAGCTTCCATCGTCTCCATCAAGAAACCCGTAGCTCCGGTGAGGAAGTGACTCTCCGAGGGGTCCGAGGTCCAACGAAGCAAGCCTAAGTGAGAGCCAAGCGCCCGGAAGCAGCCACCGGATCTGACGCCACTTCCCTGCCTCGCTTCCAAATTGATCGGTAAGGGCTTCTCTTCCGTTCCGACCTAAATCTCCACAAAGGTGCCCCTTTCTTTCGTCCTTGGCCAAGCAAACACTGATTTCCGACTCCGACGAAGCCAGGTCACGCCTCCGACGGAGATTCTGGCGATGCCCGACGATCTCGGTGAGACTTCTCTCCCTCCTTTCTTGTTTAAATCCGTGCCCTTATTTTCGGGTTGGGGGTCGGAGAAGGGGAGTTTCCGGCCAGCTTTCTTCTCCTCCTTTTCTTTCCTCCGATTTCGAGCAGTGGCCAGTGGGTGAAGACAATGATCAGTAATGGCTAGGGTTTGATTTTCTTTTCTTTGTTGAACCGGTTCATGGGATTATTTAACAAAATCGGTTTGGTTTCCTTTTAAAGACAAGTCAGGTTTGGGCTGGGTCTTTATTGGATCCGAAAATTTAAAAAGTATTTGGGCCTATTTTCTTTCATAGTTTGGGCAGCTGGGTGTTGGGCTTCTTCCGGGTTATTCCTGTGGGGTGTGGGTTGTGTTTCATGTGTTATTGTTATCATGTTATGATAAGTTATATAGTTATATGTCATGCTATTTTATGATTACATTTTTATTCCTGATCTAATAAAAGATATACTTTCTGAAATTTTACATCTTATGAAAATTATCTTTTGGAAGGGATATTATTAAGATATGTATTTGTGATGTTTTAAGTATAAAATTTTAGGAATTTGAATTGAAATATGGGTTTCGATTAATAAATATGGTTGTGAAAATAGAATTATTTTGTGACTAAATGTCGGACCTTATTCTATAACGATTTCGAAATAAGAAGCATGTCGGAATTATTTTAATGGTATAAATTTACAAGTTGATTAAAGATTTAATGTTTATAAGTGGATTTTGGCCAACTATCATTTGAGAAAATGATTTACTTGTTTCAACTCGGAGAATTTATTGTTGAATCATGCTTGAGAATTTTGTGGATTTTAAATAAGATACGGAATGATCGGAAATGAGATATGTGAAGTTATGTGTGATAGTTAGGGGCGCCTTGTGTAATTTAGATAGACTTATGCATATCTGTATATTTGTTAGGTGATTGTTGCTTGTTGGACTCCGCTTGCGTTATCTTTTGCTGTTCGGCATTTCAGGTAAGTTCCCTAGGGGGCTTACTCAGGTTGGACATTCATGCCTGTTGTTACATTTTATGTTAGGTGTTGCATGTACATAAAAGCATGCCATGTAGTATCCTGTTTAGGTTGCACTAATTGAATGAGCATCTGCTTACTTATTGCATTTGAAACAGAACGGTCGTTATCTGTGATAGTTATAGAGTCTTTGCTAGGGTCATAGGGTAGCCCAGCCTCATCGAGTACCCTAAGTCAATCGAGTCATGAACTTCCTTATATTATGAGATGCCTGTGGGCTTTATTGTGGAGCGGGTTAGGTATGCGTGCCGCCCGATTATGATGGAATGCATTCACGAGCTGGCCAGTCTCCGCCCTATCGAAAGGGGGTGGATGTAGGAGAGGGACATGCCAGTTGGCATTCTGTGGGCGCCTTAATTGTCTTTCCGTATATGAACTAGGAGCATGCTAGTGTGTTTAACTTTCGTACTGCATTAGAGCATCTTTATTAGGTATAGCACATACTGTGTGGCCTCAGCGAGGACTGCCGGTTCCGCATGAGTGGCTCGATCTGACACCTTTCCCCGTTATTTTTTTAAGGTATTTTTTGCAGATTTTGAGTGCTCAATGTCTATATGACGGGGTTTCCTTTTGGCGAATTGGAGAATCTGGCTAACATTCTAAGTTGGTAAAATGGTAATCACTCACTTATGATTTGGTTTTGACCCGGCTCTACCGTGATATTTTGTATCTTAACTTTGCTTCCGCTTTACTTTCGTTGAATTGGATTTCGCGACATAGTCTTAGGACAGGTTAAGGGTACCCAACGACCCTTCGAGGTTTTAGGGTTCGAAATCCCTCTTTCTACTAATCTTAAAATGAGTTTGAAACCTTGACCCGTACCTGGATTGCACGATCCGAACAAGGGGTTTCATCCCTTGAAACGTAACCCGGAAATCATAATTCTAGGCCGTTACAAAGATGGTATCAGAGCTGAGGTTGTGCAATTCGGGTACGCAAGGGTCGAGTGTATGTTTTGGAAAATCGCCCATGAATTTCAAATGGTTTGAAAGGATTTTAAGAAGGGCAAAATGAATTTAATTAAGATGCCTAAGTGAAATTGGGCTAAGTAATGAACTTGACTTGTAATAAAAGAGAAAAACCGACCAAACGGGGACACGAGTGGGTAGTAAAGGCGCTAGACCACCCTTATTGGGTGTAGTTGGGAACGGTAGGCAAAATATTAGCTTGTTCTTTACAGATAGGTTGGGAGACTCAAAAGAGATTGTTATGAGTGTTATTAACTGATTCTGTGATGAATGCTTGCTATGTTTGAGATCTGATTTGGTATGTCTAACAATGAGTGTGTACTGACTTACCTGTGCAAACGGGATAGTGGGAGTACCCTTGTTTCTGTGTGGTCAAACCCAGCTTGTGTGGAACGAGCCCTTCCACTATGTTTGTTAACCCTTTGATGGTGTTATCGAGTCTTCCTCCCGGATGTCAGTGTCTCCCACGGGGAAAATCGGGTTGGTAAACACATTGTGGCGGGATCATGTATGGATATGAAGGTTCTCTGAGTGAGTATTAGAAGGTGGTTCTTGATGGCATTTTGAGTCAAAAGTAAGGTGTCATGGGGTTGTCTTTCTTGATTCAAATGATGGTCAACCTTTATTTTCTTACCACAAAGAGTCGTACCAAAGTCCCACGGGAAAGAGGGGTGATAAGTGAGCCGGGAAAAGTCAATGGATGCCCTTAGGGATCTTTGTCCGGTTGAAATGGTGACTCTCTCTGAATTACATGACATGATTTTGTAGTCTCTGACACGTGCCTTGTAAGTAACCATTGGTACCAAGTTGTTGTGTTATTACATGTGTGACTAGTTACATTGCTTAAGTTTAGTGTTATGTCTTTCCTTCTATCATGATTGTATGTTGTTATAGCATGCCTACATGACCTATTGTATTAATTGCTCTAATGATCGATTGGAAGCATGAACCATATGGTATGAACCTATATGCTTGTTGTTTTCGTCTAGGTCAGGTCCATGATAGTGTGATCAACTTTTCTCTGTACAAATGCCTGTAAAATGATCCACTTAACATGCTAGATGATGACACGTCGATGCTCCTTATTCCTTTTGTGACAAGAATCTATCGCATGCCCATCCATTTTGTATTCGTCAAAATTGACTATCGTTGATGGTTTTGCAAGTTAATATTGTGGTATGATTACATGCTTTGGATGGAGAATATGTGGTATAATTGAGTCTTGATAAATGCATGCTTTATCATGTTATGTGTTGATTTGAACTCATGTCCCCGTATTCTAGTCATATCGTCATTACTTAGACTCGTGTTATACATCATAAAACCTTCCTCATGTCCTATATTGTTGGAATGTGATAGAATTGATTTCTTATGTGTCGCCATGATTAGTCGCATGCATGTATCGTATGTTATGATAAGCCTTTAGCGTCATGTGGGATCCTTAATTGTGACTTTTGTGAATTATATCTTGCCTACCTTATTGCAGAATTTCTCTTGAGCTAGGTCCCCGATAGTGTGATCCTCTCCCCTTTTCCTATCATCTTAGATTGTTCTACCTATCCTAATTAGGTTAATGTTGAATTTGATGATCGATTCGCTTCCATGATGGTCTATCCTAGCAAGCTTACATGTCACCGCTCGGTAGTGTTTCCTAATTTACTTTGTGTTATAACCTCGTGCTTGTATGAACATATGACTTGGCACCTCGCATGATCACACACCATGTTATATTATGATTTCGCACACGCATGACACCTGAATGCTATGATGAATCTAATTGCATTATCTTAATTGTATTCATGTATCGATATGTGTTAGTAGTATCTTATAGGGTTTATGAATTCCGATATGGCTCCTTAGACGGTAACTTTTCGTACTTACTGCATTGCGTAAACGTGCTTCATGAACCTTATGATGAGCTCCCTTAGGCCACTCTTAACTATGTCATGCCTCATCTTGTATCGCTAGCATAATGTAGGACGTATGCTTTCTAAAGGTGACCCTTTGTCTCACTGCATGCCATTCTTGACTTATTATATGATCATGGTTGTCAGATGTGATAGATACTATGCTGCTCCTATGTGTTCTCGTATAACATTAGGTCGGATTGTTACGATAACCTCATAATGATGCATTGACCTTGATTGTTGATATATATACCCTGCTAGTGCATTGCTCATATATGTGATATTTGCTCTGTTTGGTAAATCCTGCATATCTCGCTTAAGACTACTAGGCGTTATGGCTTTCATGAATCGATAGACTATTAGCTTGCCTTGCATACACCTCAAGGTAGAACTCGAATGTGTCTTTTGAATGTACCTGTATGTCGTTAATCTTCGAGATAGGTACATGTTAGTGTGGGTTGATATGGTTGATTGCTTGAGATGAACCCTTGTTGCTTGTCACAAATTGTAACCTCATAGATTTTCATAGGGGCATCGTTGTCATTCTCGGGTCAAAGTCTTGTCTTTAGTCTTGTCGTTTTTAGCCTTGGTCTACGTTTGGTTCTGAAAGGAACATTGGGTTGTCCGCTCTTGTCACTCCCCTACCTTCACTGACTTGGACTCCTGCGCGATACATTGGACGAGCGACTGCACGGAAAAAGGAAAGGAAGTTAGATAGTGATAGAGCAGCGCAACGGAAGCGTGGGCCCATAACCCACGGGCCTCAGGATCAACGATTTCGGCAAGACAAACATGTTTCGAGGATTAATATGACTTGCAAGCGGGATTGTTCTCCGTTCGAATTGCTAACCCTTTTGAATTTGTTGACGACGATATTGCACTGACCTAGCGATGAGATTTATGTGTTGACGTGCTGACTTGATAATGACCGTTGCCTGATTGCATGTTGTCTATGATGATATGATTTGATGCTTTATAGTTCTAATGTGCCATGATGTCTTGATGTATTGATACTCTAAGTTTCTAAGCATGATCTAAATTCCATTACTTGTAAATGTGAACTACAAATGCTGAGAAACTTGAATTGTTTATTCGATAAGGTTTTGATGAAACTTGCTAGCCTAATTTGATGATGTTCATATATGATGTTTGATATAAATATTGAGAATGATAGTAAATTGAGACTTCTTGATAAGATTGTAATGTTTGGGGATGTATTAACGATGCTATTATGAATGCTAGCTAAAATGATGCATGCTTTAGGTGTTATAATTTTTATAACTGCTTCCTTTTTTAACACATGGGTGTGATTTCCTTGTAGAGTGGTCGGAGGGCAGTGAAAGGGTTTGAGTCATTAGGATGTTCGAGGATGGTGTGAGGTAGAGTTGATGTGAGGATTGTTGGATTAGATAAGACTGAGTGAGCTTTGAGATTTATGAGAGGCAATGTTAGTGGTTCTGATGAGCTTCTAGGGGATGCTTGTGATGCTCCGGGTGGTACGAGGAGTGTAAGAGAGGGCTCGTGAATATTGAGGACATGGTGTTAGAGGGTACTTGGGTGTGCATTTAGAGATAGGAGTTGGGTTCTTAGAGGTGGATGGTGTGGTATTGATTGGAGGAAGGAGGGGTAAGATTTGAGCATCGAGATGAATTGGGATTTCTTTGGAGATTTTTTGTTTGAGTTGACGTTAGCGAGTCTAGAAGAGGATTAGTCTTGGCTTGAGAGTGAAGATGGGCGAGTGGGGATTCTGTTTTATTTTGACTGGTATGATGTGAGGATTTTCTTGATGATGTGATTTATTTATATTTGCTGGCATGATGTTAGAGAATAACCATGATGCATCTGATATGGAATGATATTACATGTTGTTATGCAATACTGAAATCTAGTTGGTAGTGACAAATGTTATGATGATATATTGCTGCTCTGCTATATTGTTTTAGAAGCATGATAGGATGTGTTGTGATATGATACATGAGATAATACTGTGTTATTATATGGTTGGCAAGCATGATTATTGATATATTAAATGATGAATATGACTTAGAGCATAGAATATGACTCGTATATATATGAGGTAATAGTGCATGTATGCCTAATGACTAAATGATCGTTATATGGTGTTGTGACGAGTTGAGATGATATCTGGAGAGCATGTTGACATTTTTTATGTTGATATACTGCTTGATCTTCCCTTTTGTTGAATCTTACTAGCATGACCTTGTTTGTATTGATGTGGTTATAATTAGTTTTGTTTCATTGACTTATGATGAAATCCCGCTGTGGCTAACCTTGCAAATACGTACAAATGTTTGATGTGATAAATCTGTTGTGATAATGCTGGATAGAAATTGGATAGGATGACTATGTGAATTTATGCGTTAAATGAGATCCCTTGTTGTGACTGACCCTACTATGATTGCGGTGTTGATATGCGATAGTGAGATACCTTTATGATTTATGGTGTGATGTCGAGACGTTGTTATGATTTTGATATGTTGTTGAGATGCACATTATAACCTTTAGTGTGATTTGGAGATGCTTGATGTGACCTTGTGGCACTGTGTGGGTACATGGTTGAGACTTGTCGTATGATGTGTTGGTTGGAGATTGATTGGTTTAAGTTGTTATGCATTTGTTATGGCGTATGGATCTTTCTTGAATGGAGATTGATGGATTGATTTGATTTTGGAAACTAGGAAGAGAATATGGGATTAGCCCTTAGAGGTGGATGATTCCACCTCCTAGCTTCTGAAATTGATTGATTGTTATGCGAGAAACTGATTTTGGTTTTGGAGGATTTTGACGAAATTTTGGTCAAAAAGATTTTACTTGTTTTGGTGTAAAGTCGCTTGGTTAAACGTCTTATTTGAAGATTTTGAGCGGTTTGAAAAGGTCTTATTTTAATTTTTAAAGAATAAACGTTACCGAGAATTTCAACGATTTTGAGGCCAATCTTTTCCAATTGCGGAATCCCTTTTTGAGAATTTTCACACCCGGACTTATATTATAACGCCTCACGAAGTGGATACAAGCATTTTATAGGGGCGCATATAGAATGCTTGCTAAGACCTAGTAGAGACGCTATGATTGCTTTGTGAGTTATAATGTGACCGAAAGGTCGGGGTAAGGGTGTGATAGGGGCCCATATCACATACTTGCAACGACCAGTTGGGAATATTATGATCACGTCATGGGTACTGTGAGGACCTCATACGGGCCCCTATGAGATGTTTATAGAATCAATGACATGATCCTTGGACTCACCAATTTAAAACTTCATCCCCATGTTTTAGAGTGATTTTAGTCTCGGGGACGAGACTTATTTTTAGAGGTGGATAATGTAAAGACCGGGAAATTTTATAATATTAAATAATTAAAATAATGAATTATAATCATCTTGGTTTCTAGGATTCGGAGGGTTTGGAATTTCCGTCCTCGAGCTATCGGTTTACTTTAAATCCTTCAAAATGAATTCCAGCATTATTTAGTTGAAAATTTAAAATTTGTTTTATCCTGCTTGCTTATGCGGAAATTTAAAATAATATTTGGAGTTCCTTATTGAATTCAGATTTGGAAAATTTGAAATCGTTTTGAGTTGGGTCGGATAGGGTCGAGAAAACGGGTTTTGAGATACTTTGTTCGGGATTCGAAATATCTATTGGACAACTTCCAAATTCCTTTTTTTTTACCTTTTCTTTTCCTTCCCCCCCCCCCCCCCCCCCTCTCTCTCTCTCTCGGATTTTTGTTGAATTAGATTGTGGAGTTGGTTCCCTTTTGTCTTCTTCCCCATACTCCCATCCAAATGTGCAAGCCAGTGCACCCCCTTCCTCGAATTTTGTTTCTTTCCTAGTTCAGCACGCCTCTCCTCCCGAATTCAGAAAAATTTCAGGCACCATCTTGGCATCTTCCCAGCCAACTTGCCACTGACCCAGGCTCCCTCGTCTGCCTCCTTTTAATTGGAATCCCAACAGCATACCCTTTTGTTTTCTTGTTCAAGCAGCTCCACACATTCACCCCTCACAACCTTTTCTTTCCCTCTATTCTACTCTTTCTGGGCGAATCTTGCTCCAATTCTACCACCACAACAAATCCCTCGCCTCTCCTCTGCTGTCCGACCACCACCCACGCAGCCTCCTTTTTCAAGCACAAACCAGAAACTCTCCTTGCTCAGCTTCCATCGTCTCCATCAAGAAACCCGCAGCTCCGGTGAGGAAGTGACTCTCCGAGGGGTCCGAGGTCCAACGAAGCAAGCCTAAGTGAGAGCCAAGCGTCGACCGCTGTCCGCCGCCCGGAAGCAGCCACCGGATCTGACGCCACTTCCCTGCCTCGCTCCCAAATTGATCGGTAAGGGCTTCTCTTCCGTTCCGACCTAAATATCCACAAAGGTGCCCCTTTATGACCCTTTCTTTCGTCCTTGGCCAAGCAAACACTGATTTCCAACTCCGACGAAGCCAGGTCGCGCCTCCGACGGAGATTCTGGCGATGCCCGATGATCTCGGTGAGACTTCTCTCCCTCCTTTCTTTTTTAAATCCGTGCCCTTATTTTCGGGTTGGGGGGTCGGAGAAGGGTCGTTTCCGGCCAGCTTCCTTCTCCTTCTTTTCTTTCCTCCGATTTCGAGCAGTGGCCAGTGGGTGAAGACAATGAACAGTAACGGCTGGGGTTTGATTTTCTTTTCTTTGTTGAACCGGTTCATGGGATTATTTAACAAAACCGGTTTGGTTTCCTTTTAAAGACAAATCAGGTTTGGGATGGGTCTTTATTGGATCCGAAAATTTAAAAATTATTTGGGCCTATTTTCTTTCATAGTTTGGGCAGCTGGGTGTTGGGCTTCTTCCGGGTTATTCCCGTGGGCTGTGGGTTTTGTTTCATGTGTTATTGTTATCATGTTATGATAAGTTATATAGTTATATTTGATGTTTTTTTATGATTACATTTTTATTCCTGATCTAATAAAAGATATACTTTCTGAAATTTTACATCTTATGAAAATTATCTTTTGGAAGGGATATTATTAAGATATGTATTTGTGATGTTTTAAGTATAAAATTTTAGGAATTTGAATTGAAATATGGGTTTCGATTTATAAATATGGTTGTGAAAATAGAATTATTTTGTGACTAAATGCCGGACCTTATTCTATAACGATTTTGAAATAAGAAGCATGTCAGAATTATTTTAATGGTATAAATTTACAAGTTGATTAAATATTTAATGTTTATAAGTGGATTTTGGCCAACTATGATTTGAGAAAATGATTTACTTGTTTCAACTCGGAGAATTTATTGTTGAATCATGCTTGAGAATTTTGTGGATTTTAAATAAGATACGGAATGATCGGAAATGAGATATGTGAAGTTATGTGTGATAGTTAGGGGTGCCTTGTGTGATTTAGATAGACTTATGCATATCTGTATATTTGTTAGGTGATTGTTGCTTGTTGGACTCCGCTTGTGTTATCTTTTGCTGTTCGGCATTTCAGGTAAGTTCCCTAGGGGGCTTACTCAGGTTGGACATTCATGCCTGTTGTTACATTTTATGTTAGGTGTTGCATATGCATAAAAGAATGCCATGTAGTATCCTGTTTAGGTTGCACTAATTGAATGAGCATCTGCTTACTTATTGCGTTTGAAACAGAACGGTCGTTATCTGTGATAGTCATAGAGTCTTTGCTAGGGTCATAGGGTAGCCCAGCCTCATCGGGTACCCTGAGTCAATCGAGTCATGAACTTCCTTATATTATGAGATGCCTGCAGGCTTTATTGTGGAGCGGGTTAGGCATGCGTGCCGCCCGATTATGATGGAATGCATTCACGAGTTGGCCAGTCTCCGCCTTATCGGAAGGGGGTGGAGGTAGGAGAGGGACATGCCAGTTGGCATTCTGTGGGCGCCTTAATTGTCTTTCTGTATATGAACTAGGAGCATGCTAGTGTGTTTAACTTTCGTACTGCATTAGAGCATCTTTATTAGGTATAGCACATACTGTGTGGCCTTAGCGAGGACTGCCGGTCCCGCATGAGTGGCTCGATCTGACTCCTTTCCCCGTTCTTTTTTTTAAGGTATTTTCTGCAGATTCTGAGTGCTCAATGTCTATATGACGGGGTTTCCTTTTGGCGAATCGGAGAATCTGGCTAACATTCTAAGTTGGTAAAATGGTAATCACTTACTTATGATTTGGTTTTGACCCGGCTCTACCGTGATATTTTGTATCTTAACTTTTCTTCCGCTTTACTTTCGTTGAATTGGATTTCGCAACATAGTCTTAGGACAGGTTAAGGGTACCCAACGACCCTTCGAGGTTTTAGGGTTCGAAATCCCTCTTTCTACTAATTTTAAAATGAGTTTGAAACCTTGACCCGTACCTGGATTGCAAGATCCGAACAAGGGGTTTCATCCCTTGAAATGTAACCCGTAAATCATAATTCTGGGCCGTTATATTCTGATCATTCCTTAATATCTATGTCAATAGATATTTCATCCATGATTTGATTACAATTTGCATATTTGCTCTCTATGTTGGTGGAATCGGAATCTACACGTTTTTATTGATTATTTCAGGTAATGGTAGATCCGAGGAGAAGACATGGGTTGATAACGCATTGGATGAGAATGTCTAGTTGATCGAAGAAGCTTACATGAAGATCTCAAGAGGTCCCGAGAAGAAGAAGCGAACCTAAACGAAGAACAAGTCTGCAGAAGTTGTCGCCAGACATGCTGAACTTGTTTTGCACTTTCTGGAGGCCTCGGTTGTCCGATCGACTATTATGACCATGCGTTGGAAAGCTCTTTCAGAGGGCTACAACTTTCATGTTGACGTCGAGAGCTGATTCAAGACGGAATTTCCGTGAAAGACCAATGCAGCGCCCGCCGCATGGTTTGCTGCGCCCGCCGCATGGTTTGCCGCGCCCGCCGCATGGTTTGCCGCGCCCGCCGCCAGGGGCGGTATTCATGCTGCGCCCGCCGCATGGTTTGCTGCGCCCGCCGCAACTTTGCGGCGTCCGCCGCACGGACAGTCGGCGCGCCGTTTTGAGGAAAAAAACCCTAGTTTCTATTGTGTTGGTTTGAGGCCGACTTGGATGTTTTATTAGGCCACTTTTAGGTTATTTTTCATTAACTTCCATTCTATTCTTACGTTCTATCAGACAATTGGAGAGAGAGCGATGTTCGCCATGGGCGACTAAACTCTCTTCGTTCTACCTACAATTTGAAGCTTTATTTGGATTGAATTGTGAGTTTCTAATTCTTGTTCCTTATTTCCAATATTGAATGTTTCGACTTCTTTGTGCTTGAATGTTTGATTGTTTTATTCTATCTCGACTGATCAACTTGATAGAATCAATTCAATTGCTAGGGTTTTGTAGATTCCTGATTGCGAACCTTAACCCAAGTGGCAAACTTGTTCCTTTAGGGCTGATTGAACTAATTGAATGAGTAGGAAGTTGAATGTGTTGTTAAATCCTTCTTTAGGGACTGCAAATACCTTGGTTAATCTCTGAACTTAAAGCTATCAATTGGGTTAAATCCTTCTTTAGGAACTGTTCGATTGATAAAGGTTTCTAGGACTGATTGGACTAGTAACTATATTAGGTCGGGACAAGGGCATTCATAGGAAACCTAAAAGGACAAGAGGACGTTACAATATCAATTCAACCAAATAAAGTGGATAGTTGTAGGTAGAGCGATCTTCTCTAAATTGTTTTGCATCAATTTTGTTTATAGTTTATTTTGTTTTCTTTCTTATTTCAATCACCAAAAACCCCCCTTTCACTAATTGGTAAATACACATTGTTGAGAAATACTTGATTCTCTGTGGGATCGACCTCTTACTTGCTTGCTATACTAGTTTGTAGGTTTGAGTTTTATTTTGATACGGTTTAGGCGACTAAAAACCGCTCATCAGTGGGCGAAAGTGGAAATCGAGGATGTGTATTTGTAGATCGAGGTGTGTAGATTCCGAATATGTGGTCGGGATTCCGATTCGAGCAACGATTTGGATGTAATGTTAGGATATGTGATGAAGGAGAGGGTTTGGAAGGTTGGAGGATATGGAGGAGGGTTTGGAGGTTAGGGATGAAGTGAAGAGAAGAAGAATAAAATAGGTTTTAAAAATATGGAGGTGGACTCACCCATCCAACGAACTAACGGCCCAACTCTTCGCTTAACAGCATGCACGACAGGCGTCGTGTGACAGACAATGGGCGCCGCGACTCCAGTGAAGCGCACCTCTTGCGTTCGATCCCAAAATCCAAAACTTACCTCATAAACTCGGTCCAAACATCTCAAAAATGCAAAAAACTAATAATCCTAATGCTAAAGAAACTGAAATGAAAGAAAATGAAAAGAAAGAAAAGAAAATGAAAGTACTTACCTCGGTTCATCTCACGAGAAGCGCCTTTGTTTAGTGTCCAAGGCTAGACGTGATGAGGTGAGTCTATATATTCCTCAGGGAGATCCTCCCCTTGGCAGGAGTCCATAACTTATCCGGCGATGTCCTCGTGATATTTCTTGATTCTTTGACCACTCACCTTGAAGTTATGACCATCCATCAGATTCTGTAAATCAACCGCACCATAGGGATAGACATGGACCACAATGTAGGGACCCGTCCATCTAGACTTGAGCTTCTCAGGGTGAAGTTATAGATGTGAAACATACAACAGAACCTTATCTCCTAGACGAGATTCTCTCCTCAAAATGTGCTTATCATGTCATGCTTTTGTTTTGTCCTTATAGATTATATCATTATCATAAGCATCCCAACAAATTTCTTTCAACTTCTGAAGCTGAAGCTTCCTCAATTCTCCTGCTTCAAATGCATCCATATTGGCCTGTTTGACTGCCCAAAATGCCTTATGCTCGAGCTGAATTGGCAAAATGACAAGGCTTCCCATAAACCAAGTGAAACAGAGACATCCCAATAGGCGTCTTATAAACAGTACGGTAAGCCCATAGTGCATCCTTTAATACGAGACTCCAGTCTTTTCTATTTGGTGAAACAATCTTCTCTAAAATGTTTTTCACCTCCCTGTTAGACAACTCTGCATGTCCATTGGTTTGAAGATGGTAGGAGGTAGAGACCTTCTGAGTCACATTGTACTTTCTTAAAATAATGTAGAGAATCTTGGTACAGAAGTGAGTTCCCCTGTCACTGATAATAGCTCTGGGCATCCCAAATCTAGCAAATAGACTCTTCAAGAAACTATCAACTGTGCGAGCGTCATCAGTCTTTGTCGCCTTCGCCTCAACCCACTTAGACACATAATCAACTGCAAGCAAGATGTAAACATTCCCAAATGAACTAGGAAAAGGCCCCATGAAATCGATACCCCAAACATTAAAAATCTCGCATACCATGATCGAAGATAATGGCATCTCATTCCCACCTGAGATATTTACGGTTCGCTGACATCAATCACAAGTCCTGCAGAAAGCATGAGTATCGAGAAAGATGTGCGATCGCCAGAATCCCGCGTCCAAGACATTCCTAGCCGTCCTTTGTGCTCCAAAATGTCCACCGCTTGGGTGTGAATGACAAAATATCACAATAGAAGTTACCTCATTGTTAGGAAGACATCAACGAACAATTCTATCAGCGTGGTGCTTCCACAAGAAAGGATCGTCCCAAACATAGTAGCGAGCATTGTGCCGAATTTTGTCCTTCTTAGCTTTCAGGCAATTTGAAGGGATGATTCCAGCCAAGTAATTGACAATATCAGCGAAACAAGGTTACTTAGTCCGAATACTCATAAGCAAAGAATTCGGGTCACTCCCATCATCATCAAGCAAATCGGAAATCGAAACAACGTCAAGGAGGCAGGCGCCATGCAAAGGGCGGCGGGTGCCGTCATGCTCAGTGTCATCACATGTCGAAATTCTCAGCAATCCTTCATTAGGAAACTCTCCCAATCTCTCTGGTTGCTCTCCCCCACCATCATTTTTGTAAATTCTGCTTAGGAGGTCAGCTATCAAATTCTCTGCTCCCTTCTTATCTTTAATTTCCAAGTTGAACTCCGTCAGAAGGAGAATCCATCGAATTAATCTAGGCTTCACGTCCTTCTTTGTCATCAAATAGCGTAGTGCCACATGATCACTATAGACCACTATTTTGGCACCCAATAAATAAGGAAGAAATTTCTCCAGAGCAAATACCACAACTAACAACTCTTTCTCAATAGTAGTGTAATTCCGTTGAGCCGCATTCGACACAGAAGCATAATGGATCACATGAGACGATTTCTCAACTTTTTGTCCCAAAACAGCCCCAACGGCATAATCGCTAGTAACACACATCAACTCAGAAGGCAAAGTCCAAATAGGAGCTTGAATAATAGGTGCTGAAGTCAACTGATTCCTCAACTCATGAAAAGCATTCTTACAATTATCATCAAACACAAAAGAAACATCTTTCTTAAGCAATCCACATAATGGGGAGGTTATCTTGTAAAAATCCTTAATAAACCTCTGATAAAATCCTGCATGACCTAAGAAAGAACGGATATCACACACATTAGTAGGGGAAGGTAAAGACTGGATACGATCTATATTCGCTTTATCAACCTCAATATCTTTCTTGGACACAATGTGACCAAGAACAATCCCTTGTTCAACCATAAAATTACACTTTTCAGAGTTTAAGACCAAATTGGTTTCATTACATCTCTTAAGCACTAGTGACAAATTATGTAGACAAGAATCAACATCATCTCCATACACAGTAAAATCATCCATAAACACTTCAATAAAAATGCTCAACAAATTCAGAAAATATACTAATCACGCATCTTTGAAATGTACCAGGCGCATTGCATAATCCAAAAGACATTCTACTATAAGCAAAAGTACCAAAAGGGTATGTGAAAGTAATTTTCTCCTAGTCCTCGTGTGTCTATTTTGGGCTTTCAGTCCATTGTCTGTTTAGGACTTTAGGGTTTCATGAGTCTCTTCATATATTCAGGAAACGCCGACCCCTTGTAACCCTAATCTGTTTACGTCTCCTCTAATACAAAACTTGTTCTCTGCCCATGGACGTAGGCAACACACCGTTGCCGAACCACGTAAATCTCTGTGTCTTTCTTCGCTATTTTGATTCTCGTTATAACACAAGGATAGTCTGAGATTCCCAAAGAGGGCAAGAGAGTATGTTGACACAAATCTTAACACCTTTGCTTTCATCCTCACCTTGACTCTTATGTGACGTCAAAAGACTAGGGAGATTTGACATCAATGACCATAGGTACTTGAAATCGTTGAACTACTGATCTAGTTATACAGTCACTAACTGACACAAGTGTATCCCACATAAAGGAGATTAGATACGAAGTCATGCACATGTCTACGTGCATACATCCAACGCCGGTCCTATAGTTTGATAGACCCGGGGCGGGAGAAAATTATAGGCCCTAATATTATGCACCACTGGTTCGAAAACACATGGGTGTTAACCTTTGACACAATTTTTCAAGAGTTAAAAACTATATAAATTAACAAATTTTTTAAAAAAATAAATGTTTTGATATTTTATATAATTTTTAGCTTCTAAAAAAACATCTCAAAAAATAAAAGTTCATGTATTATCGAATAGATGTAGTATATATAATATCAAATACTCCATCTGTTAATTAAAACTTAATGTTTTACTATTTATACACGTTTTTTTTGTGTTAAAAACTATATAAAGGATTTAACTTTTTCAATAATTTTTTAAATAATTTCATACTCATCACTAGTAAGTATGAATTTATAAAGATAAATTAAATAAAATTTAATGTTTTATATACTTTTTATCAGTCTTAAAAAACGTTAATATTTTATATAATCTTTATAATTGAAAAACACGTGTATAAATTAGGGGTGGGCACAAATCCCGCAAATTCCGATCCCGTCCCGGTCCCGGTGGGATTTAGGACAAAATAGCGAATCCCGTCCCGATCCCGTCCCGCAAAAATTATACGGGACGAAGCGCGGGACGATCCCGGTGGGATCCCGCAAATCCGGTCCCATCCCGCATATTATAATAATAATAATAATAATAATAATAATAATAATAATAATAATAATAATAGTTTTTATAATAATAATAATAATATAATAATAATATATTATTAGTTTTATTATTTTGAGCAAATATTATAATTATAATCATAATCTTCCATTTATAATAATAATAATAATATTTGTTTATAATAATCATATTATTATTATTTGAGAAAATATTATTTATAATTATAATAATAATTTTCAATTAATAATAATAATTGATTATAATAATAATATTATAATATAATTTAATAACAATATTACTTTATAATAAAATAATAATAATAATAATAATTATATTATTATATTATTATATTATTATATCATATTATATTTTTTCTTGTACAGTATAATTATTTTATAATAATAAAAATAAGTAATATTTTTTTAATTATAACGTGGCATTATTATTATTATTATTATTATTATTATTATTATTATTATTATTATAATAACTTTATTATGATGAAAAAAGATTTACATAAAGTTAGTTGGAAGCCTTGTAAAAAATTGAGCTTCAACCCCTTTTTGAATAGTAAAACCAATTCTATGAAATATGAAATCATCATTATCAGACCCTGCCCTATGACTCTTCGTAACCAATTGAACCCGCTTCAGAAAATCAATAGCATCACCCCCCAATTCTCCAAAAGTAGAGAATGCAAATGCCATGAAACAATACCCCTTCGCAGCACAAATATCCGCGTACTTCTTCTCCTTTCTCTCAGTGGCTTGAGAGACTGTCTTGCCGGGTAGAAAGTGTAAAGGTTCGGATTGTTAAAATATTAATTATCGGAAAAAGAAAATCAAAATGAATTTAAAATAAATTCCGGCCCAAGATTTTAATTTAAAGACAGAATCCGTCTTCCATTTCGGGTTTTGAAGGACCAATCAGCAGAAATTTAAATTCCCGACTCAAGATCTCAATTCCGTCATATTTCGAATTCTTATCCATCCAACTCACCCTATTCTAGTTTGGGAAAAATAATATCCTCTCCTTCCCTCCCTCCACTATTTGACTCCCTAATTTTGGAAAACAAACAACACCTTCTCTTAAAAAAAATCAGACCTTTAGCACATCTTCCCACCCAAACACACAAACCCAAAGGAGCCAAACACATCTTCCCTTCTCTCTTGGAGGATAAGGCCGAGAGCCCCAGGAGCCTTAGCTCCTCCACTGCCACCACACCTCCACCACCACACCTCCGTCGACCACCAGTTCCACCCGCCGTCGCCGCCAGCAGCCGCCGGAGAGCCGCCAACCCCTCTCTCCTCCCCTGTTTTCCGTTCAAGCTCGGTAAGCCCCGCCCCCTTCTCTCTTTCACCTTCAAATCGAGTAAAGGTCCTTCCTTTAACCTCCCTCATCTCTCCCAGGAGTTCTCGCTCGAAGAACCGGCATCGACGAGCCCAAACGCAGCCTCGCCGAGCCCCCTTTTTCAGGCGAAGACCTCGAAACCGCACCTCGGTGAGCCCCCCTTTTCCTCCTCTTTCCTTTCCTTGTTGTCATGTGCGTGTCTGGGTCCGCGTCGGAGAGGTCGGGTGGCCGGAGATCTGTCCCGCCGCCGCCGGAGGTCTCCTCCTCCCTCTCCTTTTCCTCCGCCATTTCTAGGCAAAGCCCTGTTCGTTCTTTCTTCGACGTTAGGAGGAAGAAGGAAGAGAAGGTGTGGAGCCCACCTCCCTCGCCACGTCAGCTCCATCAGCCCCCCCCCCCCCCCCCCCCCTTCTTTTTCTCCAGCTCAATTCCTAAGGATGAAATGGGATGGAGGCTTCTTTGGGCCTAATTTCAGATGGGCCGGGTTTGGCATTTTAAAGAAACAAGTTGTTGGGCCTAATTTTCTTCAGATGAACCAAACTTGTCGTTGGGTTTATTTAACCATAAGGGCTCGGTTTGGGTTGGGTAAAATAAGGGCTCGGTTGGGTTTATTTAAAACAAGAGGGCCGGTTTGGATTTTTATAAAATAAGAGGGTGGTTTTTGGTAATTAAAATAAAGTAAGGTTGGTTTGGTAAATTAAAAGGGATGTTTTGATTTAATGAATATAGTTGAGATTTTATAAATATTTTATAAAGATGTTAAAAGAAAATGATGTTAGAAGTATTATGTAATATTATTGGGATTAAAATATAAAATGTTGTTTTGAGGTTTAAGATATAATATTGTGGTGATTTATTAATTGTGGTTAAATGTTATATGATTATGTTGAAGATGTGCAATTATATGCTAAGTAAGATTGTGAGATGATAGCATGCAAATTGGTTAAGTATGAATTGGAATTATCTTAAGTTGATGAATTGGAGAATTATATTGAGTATGGTTGTGAGATGTTGAGATGATAGACTACGAGATAAGGTTGATATTATGGAAATGATGGTGTGACGGTTATTATGTTAAGTTGTGAAGTTGTGTGTGTGATAATTCTATGCTTTGTGTGCCTTAGAGATAGACTCATTGATGTGCTTATACTTATTAGGTGACCATCTGTGACGTGTCGTATTTCATATTGCCTGGTTGATTGCCTTTTGCTGTTCTGTGATACCAGGTAAGTCTCTTCGGAGCTTACTCAGATTGAATAGAGCTATTCCCTGCTTTAGGTGCATGATATACTAGGTGCTTGCATTCATGATCAGCAAGCCATGTAGTACAATGCTAGGTTGCATCGACCGTTGAGCATTCTATTTCCTTATGCGTATGTAAACAGAACGGCCGTTATCTGTGAAGTAACTACAGTCATTGCTAGGGTTATAGGACGACCTAGTCTCATCGGGTCTCGTCATGAGTCAATCGAGTCATGCACTTCCTTATATTATGAGATGCCTGCGGGCTTTATTGTGGAGCGGGTTAGGCATGCGTGCCGTCCGATTATGATGGAATGCATTCACGAGCCGGCCAGTCTCCGCCCTGTCGGCGGAGAGTGAGCACTGGAGTTATTGACTTCACCAGACTCTGATTATATTTTTGGATTTACACTTTAGACTCCGTTTTGACCCGGCTCAGCCGTGGCACCCTCTTGTATTACACTTGTTTTCGCTATTCGCATGATTACTGATTTCCACGCTTAGACTTACGACAGGTACAGGGGACTTCCCCCGGGGATTCCAACGATCCCTTCGATTTTGGGTATGAAATCCCTCTTTGAAAACATTAAATTAGGCTTTAAAACCTTCAACCTGTACTCGGGGCGCAAAGTCCTAACGAGGGGTTTCATCCCTCGAAACGTAACCTGGGAATCATAATCCCGCACCGTTACAAAGGGGTGTCAGAGCTGAGGTTTTGCAATCCGAGTATGATGGGTTGAAGTGGTTTTGAAAATGGCCCAAGGTTTTAAAATTGCTTTCAAGTGGTTTTCAAATTGTTTTCAAGGGGCAAAATGAATTTAGTTGGACCTAAGCATAGATTAATCAATTATGAATGGCAATCTCGTGGGGTAGAGACTATGCGATAGGCATCCCTTATGGATGTAGAATTCGGGGAAGGTAGGCAAAATACTAGCTTTCTTTTACAGATGGGTTGGGAAGACTCCAAGGAACTCGAGGGTTGGAGTAAAATGGGTTAGGAGACCGTGAGGTATTTGCCCCTCCGGTTAGCCGTCCCCCGAAGGGCGGCATAGATCGTCTCTGTGCTTTTATGTCTTAAATTCAATTGGGTCTGAGGGCGATCCTCCTTGAAGAGGGTCATATTGAATCGTTGAGTGCTTCTGTGCTGAGTGATATAATTATTGTTATGTAGCAAGTATGGTCGACACGAGATGTGGCTTAGATGGGCGTGGGGGTAGGGCGCGTCGCGGCAGGGGACGCCCTCGTCAAGTTGCCGCTGAGGGTGCTGAGGAGCGAGTTTCGCCACCGCGAGCTGATGACCGGGTGCCAGCTTCCCTAGAGACTAGGAATGGGCAGCTAGAGGCAGCGCTCCATGATATTCTGAGCGAGTTACGTGGAGGGGCTCGATCTACGGCGCCGACGCTAGAGGTTCCAGTTCAGCAGCTAGCCGAGCCTGTGGTCGATGCGTGCCCTGAGAAGCGCATCGATTAGGTCAAGAGGTTTGCTCAGTGTAGTCCGCCGACCTTCGCGGGAGGCGTCAGAGATGACGTGGAGAGATGGCTGCGTGATATGGAGGGGTTATTTGACCATGTTGATGTACCTATCTCTGAGAGATAGAGACTTGCTGATGTACTTCTACGGGAGGACGCGAATGCTAGGTGGTTTGTCTGCAAGAAGGAGCGGAGCGAGTGGACCTATGACGACTTCAGATTCCTGATGATGAGAGAGTATTGTCCACCAGGGATACATATGGCTAGGGAGGTATCTTTTATGCACGGCACCTATGACCGGTCGGCTTCTGTAGCTACCATCGTTCGCCAGTTCAAGAGCGAGCTGATATACTGCGATCACCTATGTCCATCAGACGAGAGTCGGATTCATTTGCTATCTATGAGATTGCCGCCTCCTGTACTTCTGCATGCGTCCAGCTTAGGAGCTGTCATCTTTGACCGATTTCTGGAGGTCATCCTTATGTACGATTAGGAGAGGATTCTGTGTGAGACTTCCTACTCTACTGTTCGCCCTGATGCGAAGAGGGCGCGTCCAGCCGACACCCGTGGAGATGACAGATCTAGGAGAGGAGCATTTAGAGGAGGATATCACGGACCTGCACAGAGAACACCCCCAGTTTAGACTGCTTATGGAGGAGATGCCAGAGTGAGGACCTACCATGGATGTTTCGGGAGGGGCCACTACATTGCTTCTTGCCCAGACCGTTCGACTGTCTGCTATACCTGTGGTACTATGGGGCACCGAGCTGCTACATGCCCTCAGAGTCGTGGAGCTCCAGCTACTGCACAGCCACCGAGACTTCCTGCGGCTCCTCAGCCACCACTGCTGACATATCCCCAGGGCCAGGGTCAGGGCCAGGGACGAGGTGACCCTTCCAGCAGAGGCCGAGGCGGAGGTAGATGTTCTGGACGTGGAGGTAGAGGACCATCTGGGTCTGGTCAGGGTCGTGGATCATCTTCTGTAGGACCGTCAGGGTCAGGGTATGATCGTGGCCAGAGCTCGGGAGGTCGAGGAACAGGATTACCCCCATCGCCCCGCGTATTTCAGATGCATGCTGATGACCGCTCAGCCCCGACTTCCGCAGGTACGATATTCTTCCATGATGAGTGCCTATCTATCTTGTTTGACACTGGTGCGACTCACTGCTTCATAGCAGAGGCGTGCGTGGCCAGGCTGAGCCTGAGCTGCACGAGTTGTTCACCCCTTACTATTGGTCTGGCGGATGGGGCCAAGGTTAGGACGAGTCAATCGAGTCTCGTCCTGAGTCAATCGACTCATGCACTTCCTTATATTATGAGATGCATGCGGGCTTTATTGTGGAGCGGGTTAGGCATGCGTGCCGCCCGATTATGATGGAATGCATTCACGAGCTGGCCAGTCTCCGCCCTATCGGAAAGGGGTGGAGGTAGGAGAGGGATATAACACTTGGTATTCTGTGCTAAGGCCTTATTATTATTATGTACTTGATCTTAGGAGCATGTTAGTGTGTTAATATTCCGCCATGCATCTAGAAGCATCTTTGTTAGGTATAGCGTATATGTGTGCTTATGGTTGGGATGCAGAGCTAAAGTGGGCATCGATCTGATCCCGCCTCATATCAATTTTTTTTAGGTATTATTTATGTTCATCCTATCGGTGCTCTTTGCTTATTGCGCGGGTCATTTTGTCGGCGGAGAGTGAGCGCTGGAGTTATTGACTTCACCAGACTCTGATTATATTTTTGGATTTACACTTTAGACTTTGTTTTGACCCGGCTCTGCCATGGCACCCTCTTGTATTACACTTGTTTTCGCTATTCGCATGATTACTGATTTCCACGCTTAGACTTACGACAGGTACAGGGGACTTCCCCCGGGGATTCCAACGATCCCTTCGATTTTGGGTATGAAATCCCTCATTGAAAACATTAAATTAGGCTTTAAAACCTTCAACCTGTACTCGGGGCGCAAGGTCCTAACGAGGGGTTTCATCCCTCGAAACGTAACCTGGGAATCATAATCCCGGGCCGTTACAGAAAGGAATCATTGGCTCTAGTTGTGAACGGTGAAGCCCCAACCACATCCACACAAGTGTCTCTACCCTTGTCCCACCCATAAACCAACAAATCTCATGGCCTCAACTCAACACCATCTTCATTGCTCATACCCGCATGTGCTTCCTTCTAAATTGCGATGCCCGCTTTGTAACAAACGTCAGCCAAAACATCTCGGACTATGTTGTGACGGTGCTTCGTCCCGATACCTCGACTGCAATGCAGAGCATGATCTCTAAATGGGTCCATCCTGTCAAGCTCATATCTAGGGTTATTACTATTATTATTATTATTATTATTATTATTATTATATATTATTATTATTATTATTATTATTATTATTATTATTATTATTATTATTATTATTATTATTATTATTATTATTATTATTATTATTATTATACCCATTTAGAGCTACAAGAGGCAAATAGCTAAATACGGTATTCTTCCCAACTATCAATCGATAATGAGACAATATCTGGTGAATCTCGTCTCAATCCCTTTCCGTACCGATCTAGTAATATAATGTAGCCAAATATGTTGAACATTATAATTAATTGTACAATCATTGTATGCGTTAATAATAGCATAATAATAATAATAATAATAATAATAATAATAATAATAATAATAATAATAATAATAATAATACTATTATTATTATTATTATTTAATAATATAGTTGAGAAGAATACCGTATTCAACATATTATACAAATTAATGAATTATGAAAGCATTTTTCACTTTGCAAATTTATATACAGTAATATTTTATTATTTTTATTTGCGGGACAAGGCCCGTCCCGTCCTGTCCAGACACCATCCCGTCCGGAAAAAAAAAGTTTGTCCCGTAAAATTTTTGCGGGACGAGTCCCGTCCCGGCTCAATCCCGTCTTGTCCCGTCCCGTGCCCACCCCTCGTATAAATAGAAAACGACATATTTTAATTAATTTTGAGGTGGTTGATAAACTTCCTCTAATTATCCGTAAAGCGGTAAACACGTTCCTAGTTCCATTTCAATCAATTGAAATTGAATGACTATTAAATAAATGACTTGCGATTTTTTTAAACATGCACTTGAAATAAGGAAAAAATAAATATTTAACAAAATATTCACACTTTAAAAATATTTACGAAAATATTCATATTTTGCAGATACAGAAAAACGCGGGTTCAAACCGCGTTTTATTTACAATGCGAAAAGTTTAGAAATGGAGGAAAAGTGGGAATAAAGTTAACGATAAAAACGCGGTTTTAACCCACGATTTTACCACTAATTTTAAGGGGCATTTTGCAAAATAGCCACGAAATATGACCCATTCTGTGAAATAGCCGCGTTTTAGGACAATTTTGAGAAATGGCCTCAATATAAACCTACTTACGCGCTCCTACACGCGCTCTCTCCCGTCATATCCGCGAGCTCCTCCTTCCTCCGTCCATCTTCCCGCATCTCCAGCGAGCGATTCCTGAATCCGGCTCCTCCTTCCAACTTCCTCCATCTGCGTCCATCCCGGAGCGAGGGAGGCCGAGAGCGAGGAGCGAGGGAGGCCGAGAGCGAGGAGCGAGCGAGATTGAGGGAGCGTGGCGCCGGATCCGCTGTCTGGTGGCGAAATCGAGGGAGCGAGGGAGCGCTGGAGGGAGCGAGCGGCTGAGCGAGCGAGCGCCGGAGTCCGGAGCCGCTGTCTGGTGGCGAGATCAAGGGAGCGAGCGGCTGAGCGATGGAGCGGCGGAGGCCGGATCTGATTCCAGATCTGAGCGAGGGAGCGGAAGAGGCTGGATATGATTCCAGATCTGAGCGAGGAAGCGGCTGAGCGAGGGAGTGGCTGAGCGAGCGGCGGAGGCCGCCAGATCTCATTCGGGGACGGGGGTTGAGGATGAAGTTTTTGTTTAATTACAAAACTGACCCCGTAAATATAGGAATTACAAAAAAATCTATATTTTATTACAAAAATCACTCTATAAATATGGGAAATTAAAAAAAATATTTATATTTTATTATGTGATCCATAATCTATATTTTATTATATTTTACACAACAAAATGTTATATTTGCACAATATATGGTTATATTTGAATAATTTACGGTTATATTTGCATGACAAAATGTTTAAAAAAATAAAAAATAAAACAGAATCGTGCAACCCTTAAAACAAGAGTCGTACAACTCTTAAAACAGAGTCGTGCAACTCTTACAACAGAGTCGTGCAACTATTACAACAGAGTCGTGCAACTCTTCTAGGGGCGAGCGACCGGGATCCATCGACGACCAGAAGGAGACACTACAAAAAAAAAAAACAAATTAGCCACGCATTGTAGCAACGGCTTGAGTTTGCCGTGGCTAATTTTGCCATTAGCCACACATGGTAGCAACGGCATGAGTTTGCCGTGGCTAAGTTTGCTATCGCTAGGCAATATTTGCTATGGCAAAGGATTCCCGTGGCTATTACCGTTGCTAAAGTGTGTATTTCTTTTGATATAAAAAAACTAAAAAATCCATCCTCTCCAGAATAAAACCCCTTTCCAGGCAATCGGGCACACACTCTTCGACCTCTCTCTCTCACTCACATCAGGACTCCAAATCGCCATCGCCCTTCGCTTGTGTGCTGCGTGTGCACGCCACCGTCGTCCCCACGCCGCCACCGTCCCCACGCAGCCACCGTCGTCCCCACGCCGCCACCGTCCCCGCGCAGCCACCGTCGTGACGCCTTCGTGAACTTCGCTTGGTTTCGTCAGGTCTACGACTTCTTCGACAGAAGCAGATCTCGGCCACCATCGACAAAAGCAAATCTTGGACACCATTCTCAAATCTTCGACATCTCCATGTCAGTTAGTCTCTCCAAACCCCTTTCGTTTCAATTGAAGAGCTTGATTACTATTCGGGTAGGGTTTGATTTGGGGAAAAGTTACTCTTTGGTTAGGGTTTGATTTCATTTCTATTCTTTGATTGATTTCCTCTTCTTTAGTACTTTTGACTTTTAGGGTTTCTAATTTTGTGTTTATCCTAGGGTTAGATTCAAACGGAAGATGGTTATCTTTTGGCTCTGCAGCGAGTGACTTCTCGTTCTGAGGAATTACGTTTGCAAACTGGCCCCCAATTTTGCTTCAACACGACATGTTTAGGGTGATTATTCTCTCCTTGTTTCTATTTTTTATGTAATCTATGTTATGTGAGCAATTAAGAAGGCACAACACCTTATTCTCTTAGGATTGATAATGCCTATAGGGATTAGATCATAAATTGAGTTACAATAACTTGCTTATTCATGGAAATCTGAAGTGGAACTGTTCTATTTGAAAGGAATGATGATTGGATCAAATTGGTCTTAAACTTTTACTTCACGCTCCAAGTGTACGAGTATAGGACTTTTGAGGTTTAGAGCTTAGTGGTAGGTATTGGGACTGAACATGGATATGGGATTTCCGAAAAAGTGCTAAGTATAAACTATCCTATTCAAATATACCCTTGTGTTCTGTCATTTGTAGGTCTATTGCTGATGAGGTCATCCTTAGGCAGATATTTGATGATTACACTTAGCAATTGAGAGAGAAGTATGAACGGAAATGAAATGAGGAAAAGGTTCTTATCTATATGCATCATTCAGTTATTTAGATGTTTAAGTGTCTGACTGAACTATGAAATCATGACTTGCTGATAGGCACAAGTTGATGGCAGTTAACAAGCCCTTTTTAGGTTGCTTGGTTTGATATGGTGCACACTAATGAAAAATAATGGCAAAGCAGCACATATCTCATTTTTTTCGAAAACAGTACAGCTTAAGAAGATGCCTATATTATGCATTTCTTCTTTGTATTGAGTGTCATTATTTGAGTTATATTTGAGGTGTCAATTTTGGTTCTCTAATTTATCTGCTGTCAATTATTGTCCGCAGCTATCCGTCATATTTGATTTTAGATTCCTTTTGTTCAGTGAGCACACAAAGGAGCAGATATCCAATTCCTATTATCAGCAGATGTTCTGTCTTACGAGGTAACTAATGTAATAGGTTGCTTCTATGGTTTTTTATTTTTCAGATGATATTTATGATTCGGCTTATTTTGAGGGAAGTTTGGCAGTCTATGCTGATAGAAACAGAGAACTGCATAGTTGACCACTTTACCTTAACCTAATGTGTAGATTCTTGATGTTGCTTCTAATGCTTCTAGGATAAGGAAATAATTTTCGACATGTATCACACTAGTGTAGTAAATGTTGCCTTGTTGCCAACTGTTCTCTCTCCTTTGCATAATTATTTTGTCTTTTCTTGTGTTCTTATCAGAGGTTATACTTATCTATTGGTGGATATTGTATTTATTTTGCAGTTAAAGCATTTCAGAAAGTTGTATGAAGGTTATGTCCCAATGAAGTATAGAAGCTACTTGAGGAAAATGAAAAGGTTAGTTTCCTGTTAAAATCATTGCTTCCTTTCATGATAATACTAATGTGAGTCTTGGTAAGAAACAAGAATGTCAACTGCTAAAGTACTTGAGTTTGTTATTGTTCAGATCCAGGGAATGGGGAGATCATGAAAAGGCTAGTGCTACTGGTCAGTCCAAAGAGGCAAGGTTAGTGCAGGTAAGAATAAATTGTCTCCTATATAAATCACTCTTATTTATTATTCTTGAAGAAACCAAGCAGCAATCCTTCATTTAGATTATGGATCCTTTGTCTCCTATATAAATCACTCTTATTTATTACTCTTTCCGTCCTTCAATTTTGTCTGGTTATTTGTTTGATTCAAAATTTGGCGTTGCCTGTATGGATTTTGCTTGATGGTTTTGATGATTTATTACAATTTGAGCACAAAATTTATGTGCCTTATCGGATTTAGGTTTACCTTTTGTGGCTTCTGCTGATTTGCCATCAGTTGGAGAATGTAGATTATAGAAGAGCATGTATACAGTGCCAATTTCCTGAAAAGAAGCATGCTTTTTGGAGAAAAAACATTGTTTTTATTTTTTGAGTATGTCTTTGGTGGGAAAGAACGCAATTAGATCATATCCTTGTGTTAAACATATAAGAGCAAGATGAGTGCACTTGAGAGATAAAGGAAAGGTTAGAGGATACTTACAGAATGTGGGTCGTTTTATAGACAATGCAGGTCCTCCCTTTAAATCTCCCATATTAAACATGGGTTTTGGAAATCATTCAATCAAACCATACTCATTATCATAAAAAAAAAAATCCCCCCTTGACAAGAATGAATTGATTTCTTTCGTGTCATACTTTTCACCCAAACTGGCACTCAATGTGATTCAAGACAGCTCCTAGCTCTTAGCCTGTGTAATACAAGACATACACAAGGCAACTAGGTGAAAGTATAATCTTTGTACCCACTATGATTACCTTTATGTTAAATAATATTTTTCTGTTTGTTTTTTGTGACTTTCATTTTGCAATCTAAAGGACATTTAAGACTTCAGCACCTATTACTTCCCTTATTTTTGGCTACCACAAATTTTCTCTTTGTTTGTTAGCTATCCTTTGGCTAAAAGAAGAAGAAAGTTACAAAAAGAAGTAAAAATGAAAAGTGGATAACCCCCTGCATACTTCTCCCTAAAAAAAGGAAAGAAAATGAGTCGACAAACAAAGGAAGAGAACAATTCAAGTGCATCAAAAATCAATAATTAGGAGACCTGGAAAAAACATCTAGTCTTTGATCATATTATAGATTATAGATGTTAATAAGCTTTGTGAGTTCTTTATTTTAACAGTTTGATTGTTTTGCAGAACTGGTTGAATCACCTCAGGATGTCCTTGAGCATCTTTTTAGTTTCCTGGATATGCAATCTTTGTTATCAGCTGGAAGGGTGTGCAGGTACTTTTTGTGTTGTCACAATATCTAAATTCTTATTGTTGTGATCATTTTACTCATCTAAACCACATATAATCGTCTCTTATTATGAAAAGCCTTACAAATGTTTTCCTTTCATTTCTATGTTGAACCCTTATGTGTTTGAAGGTCGTGGAATGCTGCTGCGAGTGATAACTTCCTTTGGCAAGTTCACTATTCTACCTACTTTAGTGTTTCTATAGATAAGTTCCACGTGAGCAGTATGTCAGTGAAAGACCCAGAGCATTCAGCATCCACCAATGCAGCCGATGCCACCCTTTGCAGTTCCAATCAGCCTCTTGTGGAAATTAATGTTTGAAAGAGGCTGTTACGCACAAAAAAAACGCGATTTTGGTACAATAGAATTATGTAGTTTGTTAGATGGGAATCATGAGGTATGAAATTTGAATTTCAGAGTTTTTTGCACGTGAATTATTAGTATGTTTAGTTGGTTGAGCGTGATTAAGACTTTACGCAACCTTTCCTTTTTGTGCACCATACTTTCATCTCTATTTTTCTTCTTCTTAATGATAGCAACCTAATAATGATGTTGAATTCCAGTCAGTCCATGGAGGAGATTAAAGGACGATTGGGGCTACTGTGGAAGTTGCAACTCAATAGTTTGGCTTACCAATCTAAAATGTCACAACAGACACATTGAATCAAAATCTGTAAGTTACCTCATCAAGCCAATACAATCACTTTTTCAGATACTACCCCATCCTTTTCAGTAGAATTTTATTATTCAATTTATTATTCAATTTTATTGGCATTTATCAGAATTGGAGATTGTCAATTTCTGTTCCTTGCAGCATATTTTTCCCAGTTCAATTATGCCTTGATTCTCATGATTTTATTATTATTGAGTGAAGTATTACAATATCTTCGTATTTTCAGATTGTCGACTTCATTCTCCATGGTTCTTCGCCAACTATTGACTTTGATCTCCTAATAGTTATTTTGATATCACAGCTCTAACAACCTCTCTTAACGGAAGAGATTTGCACTTAAGATATGGAGAACAGCTCACTGATATTGCCTGTTATTTTATAGTTGCTATTTACAACAATAAAATTTTATAGTTGCTATAGGGTTTCTGGATATTGGTAATCAGATGTTCATTATTTTCTTCTAACAATCTGCTCTTATTTTCTGCTTTACAGAATGTAGATTGTGCTGAATTTGTCACCTGTTGGCTTTTTTAGTGTTCGAGTTGGATATCATGAACTCATATGTATTAACCCTTCATCAGTCCTGGATTTTTGCACTGAGCCTACAAGGACTGGCACCCTTAGCCGAGAGAGTTAGCTTCCTCACTGAGTAAGACTTCTTTTCCCCCCATCATTTTGTTAATGTCCATTTAGCATTCTGTTGTGAGACTAAGCCAGAAGATGTTTGTAAAAGGTCTCATACGATCCTGATTTGGGGCATGGAAAATGATAAGCCCAATTTACATCTCTTCTATCTCTCCTTCTCTCTCGCCTCTGTTCTATAATTCTCTATCTCTCTCCCTCTTCCTATTTGTTTCTTTCCTTCTTTCGGTTGAGCTAAACACTCAGCTAACATCGTCGGTGGTTGTGGTCTCAGGATCACAACACATTCCTAAGAGAAAACAGCCTCTTAAATGTCAATCTTATTAATCTTCTCTTGTTTCTGAGATGATATCTTACTCTCTTATTTTGTTTGCTAAACTTGAGAGTAAACCATGCTGAAACAAATAATCTTCTCTTATTTTGTAGGCAACTTTACCAAATAAACAAGTTGTGAAGAGGTCGTTGGCCAAGCAGCACAAGTATTCAAGAACAAGGCCCACGTTAGTAGCCAGTAAGCTTGAGTGCAAAAATCAGGTGTGACTTATGAGATTTGCCTAAAGGAAGACAAATATTTACATTATTTTGCATAGTTGGTAGAATAGAACGAAACTTTTGTATTTAGACAAATATTTACATTATTTTGCATACCACTATATCATGATATAGTGGTATGCTTGCAGCTCCTGTTCCGGCTGCTCAAGTTCATGATTGACTTGTGCAGATTATAGCTGATTCTTTGGTACATATAACCGAGTGGAGTTCGGGAAAAGAGAGTGGCTCATCTGCTTCGAGCAATGTTGCTGCAGGGTAATCACGACATTAGAGATGTATTTAGAATAGATTAGCTTAATGTGATTTCATTCTCTAGTAGATTAGCTTAATTGTGTAATTTTACATTTACAATTTTACTGTTCAGCTGCTAGAGGAATGTATTTAAAATAGAATTTGTGGTGTATTTTTTTTTATATATAAATATGGGAATTTTTAGCCCGGGAATTTTTAGCCCAGGTCTGAAGAATCCGGGCTAAAAAGTAGTGTTTTTTTTTAATTTCCCAGAAATCATTTAGCAACGGCAACTTGCCGTAGCTAGCACTTTAGCCATGGCTATGGCCGTCACTAAACTCTTTTGCCACCCCATGCTTCACCACGGCTTGTTTCCCGTGGCTACAGCCGTGGCTAATACCCTTTGGCCACGGCAAATGGACTTTTAGCCACGTCAAATAGCCGTTGCTAATATCTTTTTTTTTGTAGTGAGAGGATGAAGATGCACGGAGATCTTCAGTCTTAAGTTGCGCAAATATCATCCAAGTCTAGATATTTATTTTTTTATTTTTTTATTTTTAAACATTTTTTTGTGCAAATATAAGAGTATGATGTGCAAATATAACCGTATGTTGAGCAAATAAGACCCAAGTCTATTTTTTTTAAAAAAAAATTAACATTTTTGTCATGCAAATATAAGATTACGTTGTGCAAATATAACCGTAAGTTGTGCAAATATGACCCGTCTAGTTTTTGTTTTTTTTTTTACATTTTGTCGTGCAAATATAAGAGTACGATGTGTACATATAATTGTATGTTGTGCAAAATATAATTTTTAAAGGGCCATGTTGTGCAATTATTGTCTATTGATGAGCAAAAATAAGACCATGTTGTGCAATAATCTATTAAAAAATATAAAATTATATTTACGAAAAGTAAGATCACGTTGAGAGACAATTTCACAAGTCTCGAATGTTGTGCAAAAATAAAGTATTGATGAGCAAAAATAAGAGCATGTTGTGCAGTAATTTATTGAAAAAGTATGAAATGATATTGAGAGAAAATAAGAGCATGTTGAAAACAAATTCACAAGTCTCGATTGTTGTGCAAAAATAACCTATAGTTGAGCAAAAATAAGATGATGTTGAGCAAAATTTCACCAATCCCCCATGTTGTGCAATTTTACTCTATGGATGAGCAAAAATAAGACCGTGTTGTGCAATAATCTATTAAAAAGTATAAAATTATATTTACAAAAAATAAGATTATGTGCAGACACAATTTCACAAGTATCGATTGTTGTGTAAAAATAAAGAATTGTTGAGCAAAAATAAGAGCATGTTGTGCAATAATCTATTGCGAAAGTATAAAACCATATTTAGAGAAAATAAAATCATGATGAGAACAATTTCACAAGTCTCGATTGTTGCGCAAAATTAACATATTGTTGAGCAAAAATAAGATCATATTGAGCAAATTTCCACCAATCCACATGTTGTGCAATTATAGTCTATTGATGAGCAAAAATAAGATCACGTTGTGCAATAATCTATATAAAAAAAGTATAAAATTATATTTACAAAAAGAAAGATCATCTTGAGACATGATTTCACAAGTTTCAAATTTTGTGCAAAAATAAAGTATTGATAAGCAAAAATAAGAACATGTTGTGCAATAATTTATTGAGAAAATATGAAATTATATTGAGATAAAAGAAGATCATGTTGAGTATAAATTCACAAGTCTCGATTGTTGTGCAAAAATAAAGTATTGATAAGCAAAAATAAGAACATGTTGTGCAATAATTTATTGAGAAAATATGAAATTATATTGAGATAAAAGAAGATCATGTTGAGTATAAATTCACAAGTCTCGATTGTTGTGCAAAAATAGCATATAATTGAGCAAAAATAAGATAATGTTGAGCAAAATTTCACCAAACTAAACACGACTCCGCATACCATTTTGTTGTGCAAAAATAGCATATAGTATTGATGACCAAAAATAAGACCGTGTTGTGCAATAACTAAAGGAGATACTGACAGGATCACACATACCATTCCCTGTCAAAATTAGACTCATAACATCATACAAACTAAACACGACTCTGCATAACGCATCACAAGCATGGATAATGTTATGAGCTGAATCTGCCATGTTTTACAGTAACTTTTATATCGATTTCTGTATACATTGCATTCATTTGGGTTTAGATGGTACAGAATCTATGTAGTTTATGTTTATTTGCCAAATTATGGAATCTACACCAGTTTTTGTTTAAATTCGCAGAAATCGAGGCATTTTACAGCAATTCTACAGAAGGTCGGAGAAGCTCGGAAAACCACTACAGAAGTCCAAGGTCAAAACAGTGGAACCAGACTGAGAGTCGAGGCTACTCGATCTCGAGTGGGATTACTCGACATAGACGAGCCTGTCCGAGCACAGCTTGGTCGAGCAGAGCCTGATCGAGAGCCAGACCAACCCGAGCTCCGGGCCCTACTCGATCTCGAGGACCACTAGTCGAGATCGACGAAGCCTCAGCGCCATGCCCGGAGTCGACAAGGAGAGGAGCCGAGGACGACCAGGCGAGACTCGCTGCCAGCGACTCCACTCGCTGCAGCGGACCACTCGCTGCCGCGGAAGAGGCCACTCGCTGCCAGCGGATGAAGCAACTCGCGGGAGCGGAAGCGGAAGGGAAGAGCCATACTCGATCTCGACGAACCCTTGTCGAGATCGACGAGACCTTGAGTCCAGATCCGAGCTTGCCGAGGAGAGCCACTCGACGAGACCTTGAGTCCTTGTCCGAGCCAGTCGAGCACACCAACCCGAGGAAGCCTAGTCGATGACCAGTCCTCGTCGAGATCGACAAGGCTTACTCGAGGTCGACGAGAGCCCAGTGACCAAGTCCGAGCCACATCGAGCAGTCCTAGCCGAGGGAGTCCAGTCGACGAACCACCCTACTCGAGGTCGACGAGCCTTACTCGAGGTCGACTAGAGACGTGTCCAGCAGCTTCTCGACGGGACTTGTCCGACTAGACTTGGGATTCCTTGGGACCGAAGGCGGAAGATTCTATCCGATTCCATCAAGTTCTATCCAAGAAAACAAGATCTATCAACAACATGAAGACCTACCTATTTAGTTTTATCTTTTCCTAGTTGATTTAATTCCATTATGTCTTTTATTTATCCTTTCAAGTTTTAGATATAATTTTAGATAGAGATAGATATCTTCTTTCCTAGAATAGCTAGGGAAAGAAGACTATAAATAAGGCCCTAGGGGCTCAGTTTTATTCATTCAATTTCAGAGAGAAACAAGTAGTTCCACAGAAAAGTTTAGGAGTTCTAAGGTTTTTAGGGTTTTGGCTTTCTGCGAAAGTTGATTGACAGGATTGTAAAAGGCTTTGAATATAGTTTTATGCAAGTTTCTTTTTATACATCAATGTCTGCAATTGCGATGAGGCGTGAGTAGTCCACCCACTTCTGGGGCTGGGGTGAGCCCAACGGTGGCCATGTGAGGCGATGCGATAAAGGTCAGATCTTTTTGTGCGATTCATCTTCTATCCCTATGAGCCTGATTCTTTTGCGAGAGTTGAAGGTGATCCTTATTTCTGTTATTGAAGCGAAAGTGATCTTAATGCAACTTGGATTAATTATGTGAAAAAGGGTTAGTAACAATTAGGGTTTATGCGAAAGCCTCTATATGCCTATTTGTTAATAACGAAAGTTATTTGATGGAAAGCATGATCTTTTATGCCTTTATGTGTTACTTTACATGGTTATCGTTGTGGTATTGAAACCCTGGCCTTGGAAGTCTTTTAAAATATTGAAGTTTATTTCAGTCGAAAATCTGAGTTTTGGTTTGAATTCTGCAATTTTAAAGTTTCTGTCTTTTACTATTTTTACTCGACATAGAGGAGATCTGGTCGATCTCGAGGAGAGCTAGTCTAGGTCGAGTTGTGATTCTTCTGTCTTTGTCGATTTCAAGTTCCTGCCTTTACTGTTTCTTGTCGATCTCGAGTTGTGTTTGTCGAGGTCGAGTACGTTCTCGCTTGTCGAGTTGATTGCCTTTGTTTTCTGTTTTCTGTTTTCATTACTGCTCTTGTCGAGATAGAGGACAGCTACTCGAGATCGAGTAGCTTCTGTGTCCTTGCTTTTAATTTCTGCTTTGCTTTGTTCTTTGCTTTTATTTTGTTTGCCCTTGCCGGGTTTATTTGTTTCTTTCCTTTCTGTGTTTCTGTCTTTCTGCTGCTTCTGTGAGAATTTACAGCTACCTAAGAACTGCTGACGTGCTTCCTCGTGGATTCGATCCTGATTTTCTCTTACTACAACGGGAGGAAGTCTTGTATTTATTTGCTGGGACAGGGAAGTCAGTCTGAACTTTATTTCATATTTATTTCAATACTTGACATACTCCTGCAACAACAAATTGGCGCCGTTCTGGTCAAACACCTGAGTTTGACAGCTTAGACGAACCGGAGCGCTACCTACACATCCACTCCAAACTCAAAAGGATCATGGCGGCCGCTGAAACTCAGGAACAGCTGATCGCTAGGCTTAACAGGGAATTGGCCGCAAAGGATGCTGTTATCGCCGCTGAGAGAGCAGCAAGGGAACAAGCACAGGATGAGCTTGCCCAGTATCCAACCACGACAGAGGACTACATGCACCCAACCCTCGTCGTGCCTGAATCGGCGATTCTAATCCCTGAAAACTCTTTTGAAATTCGCACTCAGTTTCTTATAGAGCTTAAAAATAATGCCTTTTATGGTAGATTTAATGAGTGTCCTCTTGAACATATTACTAATTTTCATGATATGTGTCGTACTCTTGCAGAAGGTACAACCTTGGAATATGTCAAGATGAAATCTTTTCGCTGGTCTCTCGCTGGACCTGCACTGAAATGGCTGGAAGGGCTGAAAGCAAAATCACTCACAACCTGGGCCCAAGTAGAGCAAGAGTTTCTCAACAAATTCTTTCCACCTGCCAAAACAGCACATCTCCGCTAGAAAATCACCGCCTTTAAACAGCAGAAGGGGGAACCGCTGGCAAGGGCATGGGAACGCTACAAGGAACTGCTACGATCCTGCCCTACTCATGGACAGCCGCCCTACATCATTCAGGAGATCTTCTTCAACTCTCTTGATCAAGTCACTAAGGACATAATCAACAATTATACTCGCTACGAGTATCTGACGATGCCACCAAGTGACGCATGGGGTGTGCTAGAGAAGCTCACTACCTACGACAACAAGTATGGGTCTACTGCAACCTATGAAGAGAACCCATACGCCAGGCCAGCACCATCTATGCCTCTCTATGAGCCAGCAAAGGAAATTGATCCTGTTGTTAGGGAGCAATACTACAGAGATCAGAATAAGAAGCTCATCAAGCAAGTCAAGTATCTCTCTGTCAACCAGCCTTGTATTGAATGCGGATCGCAAAGGCACACCACTCATGAGTGCCCACACATAGAGCAAGTCAGGCTGGCAGAGCACCATGAGGATGTAGCTTACGCAGGGGGACCAAATCGCTACATAGGGGACCAAAGGTTTCAGCAACCACAATGGAACCAAGGTGTCCCTAGGAACCCCCCGCCCTACAGAGCTCCAGGACATCCGAAAAGGGAGCAGAAAAAGGATGATATACAGACAGTCCTGGAGGAGATACGGAGAAACCACTCAGAAACTAGGCAATCTTTCAACTCCGTCTATACTCAGATGCAAGGTGTCAACTCTAGGCTTGGGGAAATTGATATCTGGCGAAAATCAGTTGATACACAGATTGGTCAGCTAGCAGCGGGAATCCCCAGACAGTCAGGGACACTTCCAGGATCTTCAGAACCAAATCCTAAGGGAAAGACTGGACACATCGCTGCTATAAAACTCAGAAGCGGCCATCAACTGCAAGAGCCAGAAGTCGGAAAGCAGCAGAACGACGAGGAACAGCAAGTCGATCTCGACAAGGCCGTGGTCGATCTCGACAAGACCTTCGTCGACCTCAAGGAGAAAATTCTAGAATCTTCGTCTGCACCACACAGCAACTCGACTAGGCCCAATCTGGTCGATGTCGACAAAGGCCTTGTCGATGTCGAGGAGCCCCTAGTCGACATAGAGCGGCCTGCAGCACCTCCGACGTCTGTTCTGGCTCCGACGCAGAAAAAGAAGCTGCCTTTTCCCACAAAATCTCTAAAGGACCCAACGGAGAAAACGTTTCAGCGCTTCATCAAGATGCTTCAGAAACTTAACGTCACCATCCCCTTCACATAAGCTCTCAATGAAATGCCATCTTATGTCAAATTCCTGAAGGAGATTCTGAGCAAAAAGCGATCGATGGCTGAAATCACAGAAGAGTGCAGCCATCTGGACATATTGGAGAAGAGGCCGGATCCAGGTAAGTTTGCTATAACTATTGGATTTGGTCCATACAAAATTAATGCCCTATGTGATCTTGGAGCTAGTGTGAGTGTAATGCCTTTAACAATTTGGTCCAAGATTAAGATAGGTGCCTTGGAGCCTGTGGATGCTAGACTATACATGGCCAACAACACGGTGGTCATTCCCACAGGCATGGTGGAAAATGTCCCAGTACAAGTAGGTAAATTCTTCGTCCCTGCTGATTTCTTAATAGTTGATATGCAAGAAGATCCTGCTTGTCCAATTATCTTAGGAAGACCATTCTTGGCGACGTTGGATGCCAACATAAGCGTAAGGAAAGGAGTGCTCACCTTCAACATCAGCGATGAGGTAATTGAGTATTCCTTTAATAAAACTGAAAGGCATACAGGTCCAATGGAAGAGGTCAAATCTATCTCAGCTGGCTACATCACCTGCGGGGAACCTAAGGTCAGAAATATGACCCCTGAGGAGATTGAAAAGAGGGACATGGAGGCCAAGGTAGAAGAGATCATGGCAATCCTCAAGGAAAAAACAGAGAATCCAATCGACACGGATCAAGGTAAGTCATTGTGGATTCATTATTTTTCGGATGCCTTGACAGGAGCCAAGTATGGGGTCAAGATCGACCAAACCCTAGTCGATCTCGACCAAACCAAGGAGCCTCCAGCAGCACCGGCATCGTCGAGGAGCAAACCAGTCGGCAAGCCACCCTACTCGATCTAGAGTACGCTAGTCGAGATCGACCAGCAGACGAGGAGCCAAGATCCACCCTCCTCGACGACGGCGACTCCAGGACCAGAGCCCTACTCGACCTCGAGTAGTCTTGTCGAGGTCGACCACCACTCGGCTCCACCAGATCCGCCTTCGTCGATGAGCAAACCACCAGGAGCGGAACCCTTGTCGAGGTCGACCAGGCTTGTCGATGTCGACCAGCCCCTGCCTTCGTCGACTTCTGAATCTTCGACAAGGACACTGCCAGAGCGAGCAGACTCGTCGAGATCGACTAGCCCTAGTCGAGATCGACCAAATACAATGGTCCCCGATTCCGTCTCTGCAAAGGTAAGTCAAGGTATGGATCTTTCTTCGCCTCTTTCCATTAAAGATTTATCTATACATGGGAGAGGTCTGCCTTGGTATGTGCGATTGTGCAGGATTTCCAATGATGAACCTAAGGAATATGAAGTTGGAGACAAGCTCTATGTCTCTAAATCAAAGGATCATTGGTTTCCCAACAAATTCAACAAGAAGCGGATGGGACCATTCGTGGTGAACAAGATCCATTCTGGAGGATTACAGCTGATGGACAAGAATGGAGTCTTATTTGAGGCCCAAGCTACATGGGCCCTGCAGATGCCACCTTGAGCATTGATGGAAAGTCGGCCTAGCGACTATAAAATCTAGAGCATGTACATAGACTTTTTAGGACATTTGAGACTTTGTTTTTTGTTTTTGGTTTTGAACACTTTTAGTTTTGCTATTATGGGTATATGTCTTCTACTTTTCAGGTCCATGGATGGAACCAAGCTACATTAAATATCGGCCCAGGAGATGATCCATTCGAAAATTTGAGGCTCTGCACATCTGTCTTGTGAGTTTCTTTCTTTACCCTTACCTTATTTTTTATATACAGTGAGGACACTGTAATGTTTAAGTATGGGGTGGGGAAGGGCTTACTTTGTGCATATTTGATCATATTTGACATTATGTGTGCATTATTTCTTTGAATTGCTACATGGCTATTGTGGAATGCATTATTGATTTATGTGCTTATATGCATGTTTTCCAAAATTTTGAGAAAAATGACCCCCATTTGAAAATTTTGAATAATGTCGTGGAAGCTATATTGAACTCGACGATGCAAAATTGGATTCATTAGAGATATAGCATCAAATTGCCTAGTAAAGGGAAGTCACAATGAAGTGCATTATTTTGATGAAAACCATGAAAGGAGGTAAAATTTGAAGTTACTTTTGATATGTTGCATGATAAGATGATGGAGGACTTTATATTTCCATATAATGCTCATATGTTTATATTCCTAGCCTTACCTATGCTTATGCATCACAAAAGCCATAATATGCCTTATTTCAATATTTGCTCCACATGATCTAAATATTTTCATTCTTTACCTTATCCGGGGATTATGTTGAGAATGATGTTACATTATGGAGACGTTATATGGTTATTGTGTTGTTATTATCATATTTGGAGTTTGGAAGGAAATTATTTGAAATATATGGAAAATTTAATGAGTGAAAGAAAATCCAATCACCTCAGGAGATAAAGGTAGATTGACCATGCTCTCTGAGATAATAGTTTGGAGAGATGGGACACATTGTGAGGAGTCCAAAGCACTAAGTATCCGGGGCCATTCATGACACCCATGTATGCGACTTGCGAGAAGGCAGTGCTGAGGTTAGAGAGGTAAAAGCATTATTATTGAGAAAAGCATTATGAAAGGTGATGAATCAAATGGAGAAGGAATGTGGAAATTCAATTTGGAAAGTACTCCATTTCCCCAGATCAAAAGCACCACATTGCCAAAAATTGCCCACCTTTAGCCTTTTACCAATCTACTCCTTCATGAGCTTAAATTAAAGTCTTCTTGATTATCAATGCTTTGTCATATGAATTATGTTTTTGTGTAACCCTCCTTTTATGAGTAGATGTTGCTTTTACATGTTTGCACATGCATGAATCTGTGACACTAGTACCTTTTCGAGGATGGTAATTGATTGCAGGGACATATAAGAATGAATCTAAGATGTTGAGAGTTTGAATTCTTCCCCTGAGTGACAAATAAAAGTATTGCTTGAGGACAAGCAAGCTTAAGTATGGGGTGTTTGTTGTGAGCTGAATCTGCCATGTTTTACAGTAACTTTTATATCGATTTCTGTATACATTGCATTCATTTGGGTTTAGATGGTACAGAATCTATGTAGTTTATGTTTATTTTCCAAATTATGGAATCTACACCAGTTTCTATTTAAATTCGCAGAAATCGAGGCATTTTACAACAATTTTACAGAAGGTCGGAAAAGCTCGGAAAACCACTACAGAAGTCCAAGGTCAAAACAGCGGAACCAGACTGAGAGTCGAGGCTACTCGATCTCGAGTGGGATTACTCGACATAGACGAGCATGTCCGAGCACAGCTTGGTCGAGCAGAGCCTGATCGAGAGCCAGACCAACCCAAGCTCCGGGCCCTACTCGATCTCGAGGACCACTAGTCGAGATCGACGAAGCCTCAACGCCATGCCCGGAGTCGACAAGGAGAGGAGCCGAGGACGACCAGGCGAGACTCGCTGCCAGCGACTCCACTCGCTGCAGCGGACCACTCGCTGCCGCGGAAGAGGCCACTCGCTGCCAGCGGATGAAGCAACTCGCGGGAGCGGAAGCGGAAGGGAAGAGCCATACTCGATCTCGACGAACCCTTGTCGAGATCGACGAGACCTTGAGTCCAGATCCGAGCTTGCCAAGGAGAGCCACTCGACGAGACCTTGAGTCCTTGTCCGAGCCAGTCGAGCACACCAACCCGAGGAAGCCTAGTCGATGACCAGTCCTCGTCGAGATCGACAAGGCTTACTCGAGGTCGACGAGAGCCCAGTGACCAAGTCCGAGCCACATCGAGCAGTCCTAGCCGAGGGAGTCCAGTCGACGAACCACCCTACTCGAGGTCGACGAGCCTTACTCGAGATCGACTAGAGACGTGTCCAGCAACTTCTCGACGGGACTTGTCCGACTAGACTTGGGATTCCTTGGGACCGAAGGCGGAAGATTCTATCCGATTCCATCAAGTTCTATCCAAGAAAACAAGATCTATCAACAACATGAAGACCTACCTATTTAGTTTTATCTTTTCCTAGTTGATTTAATTCCATTATGTCTTTTATTTATCCTTTCAAGTTTTAGATATAATTTTAGATAGAGATAGATATCTTCTTTCCTAGAATAGCTAGGGAAAGAAGACTATAAATAAGGCCCTAGGGGCTCAGTTTTATTCATTCAATTTCAGAGAGAAACAAGTAGTTCCACAGAAAAGTTTAGGAGTTCTAAGATTTTTAGGGTTTTGGCTTTCTGCGAAAGTTGATTGACAGGATTGTAAAAGGCTTTGAATATAGTTTTATGCAAGTTTCTTTTTATACATCAATGTCTGCAATTGCGATGAGGCGTGAGTAGTCCACCCACTTCTGGGGCTGGGGTGAGCCCAACGGTGGCCATGTGAGGCGATGCGATAAAGGTCAGATCTTTTTGTGCGATTCATCTTCTATCCCTATGAGCCTGATTCTTTTGCGAGAGTTGAAGGTGATCCTTGTTTCTGTTATTGAAGCGAAAGTGATCTTAATGCAACTTGGATTAATTATGTGAAAAAGGGTTAGTAACAATTAGGGTTTATGCGAAAGCCTCTATATGCCTATTTGTTAATAACGAAAGTTATTTGATGGACAGCATGATCTTTTATGCCTTTATGTGTTACTTTACATGGTTATCGTTGTGGTATTGAAACCCTGGCCTTGGAAGTCTTTTAAAATATTGAAGTTTATTTCAGTCGAAAATCTGAGTTTTGGTTTGAATTCTGCAATTTTAAAGTTTCTGTCTTTTACTATTTTTACTCGACATAGAGGAGATCTGGTCGATCTCGAGGAGAGCTAGTCTAGGTCGAGTTGTGATTCTTCTGTCTTTGTCGATTTCAAGTTCCTGCCTTTACTGTTTCTTGTCGATCTCGAGTTGTGTTTGTCGAGGTCGAGTATGTTCTTGCTTGTCGAGTTGATTGCCTTTGTTTTCTGTTTTCTGTTTTCATTACTGCTCTTGTCGAGATAGAGGACGGCTACTCGAGATCGAGTAGCTTCTGTGTCCTTGCTTTTAGTTTCTGCTTTGCTTTGTTCTTTGCATTTATTTTGTTTGCCCTTGCCGGGTTTATTTGTTTCTTTCCTTTCTGTGTTTCTGTCTTTCTGCTGCTTCTGTGAGAATTTACAGCTACCTAAGAACTGCTGACGTGCTTCCTCGTGGATTCGATCCTGATTTTCTCTTACTGCAACGGGAGGAAGTCTTGTATTTATTTGCTGGGACAGGGAAGTCAGTCTGAACTTTATTTCATATTTATTTCAGTACTCGACATACTCCTGCAACAACAGATAACAATTTCACAAAGTCTAGTTTTTTTTTTACATTTAGTCGTGCAAATATAAGAGTACGATGTGCAAATATAACATTTTGTTGTGCAAAAATAAAAATAAAAATATAGATTATGGATCATATAATAAAATATAGATATTTTTTGTAATTTCCATATTTATGGGGTAAGTTTTGTAATTTAATAAAAACTCCTTCTTCTTCGCTCCGCGTCTCCAGATTCGCCGGTCTACCGCTCCGCTCCGACCTCCTTCGCTCCGCCGCTCGCTCGCCACCGCCTCTCTCCGTCCATCACTCCGTCGCTCGCTCCAGCCTCCGGCCTCCGCCTCGTTGCTGCCTCGCTCGATCTCGCTCAGATCTGGACTCGCTCGCTCAGATCTGGAACTCCGCCTTGCTCGACCTAGGCTCAGATCTAAGCGATCGCCCTCGCTCGACCTCCCTCGCTTCCCATAGATCCGGCGAGAGGAGTCAATCTCCGAGCTTGGCCTCTCCTCCTCGATGCCGACGATTTGAGTCTTCGCTCCGGCCTCAACCGCCCGGACAACCGCGCTCGCCACCACATTCGGCTCACTCTAGCCTCGCTCGCTCGCTCCCTCCGCCACTCACTCCCTCCCTCACTCGATCTGGCCTCCGCCTCCGCCCCGCCTCTGCCTCGACCGGAGGAGCGATTTCGAGATCTGAGATTCGAATACATCGTCGGCATGTTCAATTGCTCCGCCTCGCTTGCTCGACTCTCATATCTGAACGCGCCGCCTTGCTTGCTCGGCCTCGCTCCGGCCGATTGCAATCAACAGAGGAAGCCATGGGAGGAAGACATGGATCCGGCTTTCGGCGAGATAGAACGTTTTCCGGCGAGACATAGCGTTTTGGAGAAGGAGAGGATGAATGGGTCAATTTGAGTATTAGTATATATAGCGGCCATTTTGCTAAATTGTCCAAAAACGTGGGCATTTTGCAAATTTGTCCAAAAAAAGTGCTTGTTTTGCAAAAAATTTCTAATTTTAATCCCGAATTAAATAAATGTCTATATACATATTTTTCCTATAATTAAGCACGCGGTTTGAACCCGCGCGTTTAGCTTTTACTTCTTTTTTTTTAATTGAAATTGTATTTGCAGGTGGAAGGGAGGTCAATGGCCCGACCTCGGAGGTTCGAAAGGGGAGGCCAACGAAATTAAGAGGTTCACGTTGGCCGTCGAAATTGCACCTGCTCTTCAGAGGTTCGCCTTGGCCGTTCCCTTAGCCGCCGTCTGTGCGTGGGCCACCTGCTCACAAGGGTTCGAAGAAGGTGGAGCCATGGAGGGGAGTCCAACGACCCGATCGAAAGGCCTTGGAGGCGGAGAGGTGACAGCCAAGGCGAGGAGATGGAGATGGAGACGGAGTTCAGGCTGTCGGTGACAAGGGCTGCAACGTAGGCAGTGGAAAAGTCAGTCCGTAATATAGGGGTGAGCGAGATTTAGGCTAAAAATGAAGTAATAATGAAACGAGTTTTGCTAAACTTTGAATAAATTTAATTGTGAAGGGTTCTGTAAAAAAATTTCAAAGATTTATCCATATTATTAGAAATGAATAAAATCTATAATTAGTTAAAAAATTTCAAGAAAACCCCTAATGAATGACTAAAATAGAATTCAAACAATACTAATTCAAATTAATTATTCTATATTTAAAAAGATATTTGAACTTATATATAAAAAGATAGTTAAAAATAAGTGAAGAAAATGTAAAAAGTGGGAATTGAACCTTGGGCTCTAGATAAAGAGGAAAAAGTTCTCCATTTTACTTTACTAACTGAACAAGGTAAACTCTATTATCCATTTTCACATCTAAATTAATTTAGATCTTTTTATTTTTTCTTTTTTATATAATTAACCTTTCGTATTTTTTTCACGGGATTGGGGTGGGCTCGCGCTCATACGAGCCCACCCCTAAATCCGCCAGTGAACGTAGGAGAGGGGAACGAGTCACCGGTGGTGGTGATGGTGTCGCGACGGTGATGGATCTCCCCCTTCCGTCTCCTCACCTGCACAATTTCAAATTAAAAAAAAAAAAAAGCAAAACCATCCAATTTTAGTGGGAAAATAAAAAATATAGACATAAATTTAACGACAAATTGTGAAAAATAGCATGAACATTAGGGGTAGTTGCATTTAATGGCATGAACTTTTAAAATTTTAAAAATAATCACCAACTTTAGTTCTGGTTGCAATAAGTGGCACATCTATTGTTTTTTTTTTTGAAATATTACCTCTCATTAACATTCTTTTTATATAAAAAAAACATCCAATTTTCAATTTTTTTAAAAAAATGCCCATATTTCATTTTTAAAAATAATCCATTTTCATTTTTAATTTTAAAAAATATAATTTATTTTATAAAACACTACTTTTCTCCTTTTTTCTTAAAAAATACACTCATTATTTACACCCGAGTAAAAAAAGAACTAATTTTATTTTCTCCATAAACTCAGTTTTTTTCTTTCAAAAAATTAAATAATAAGTAATGTCTTTAAAATGAAAAATGAGTGTCTTTAAAAGATACCAATTAATATCACAATTATATTTTTGAAAAATGATGTTTTTTGAAATATTGAAATTGAGTTTATAAAAATGAAAATTTTTTTTTTTAAAAAAAAGAAGAAGAAAATTGTGACTGGGTCTAAAAAAAATCGAAAAATGTGATTTTTTTTGTAAATAAAATATTAATAAGGGGTGTACTTTTGGTCGTGCTACTAACCACCACCACCCTTCAAATTTTGTGATTATTATAGAATTTTTGAAAGTTGGTGCCACCTAACACAACCACCCCTAAAGTTCGTGTTATTATTTCTAATTTGCCCTAAATTTAATTCGGGTTAAAATTAGTTGTAAAAACGCGGTTTCAAAACGTGTTTTTATCATTAATTTTATTCCCCTTCCCCTCCATTTCTAAAATTTTCTAAAATAACACGCGGTTTCAAGCTGCGTTTTTCTGTCAAACCTGCAAAAAAATGAATATTTTTATAAATATTTTAAATGTGAGAATATTTTATTAAATAATTATTTTTTCATGAATATTTTGAAAAAAATCCGTATTTGTGGACTTGTGGGCCGAAGTTCATTTATTGCCATGGTTAGTTTTATAAATCTTATGGGCATTTTTTATTTTATTTTGCAAACACAATTAAATTCAAAATGAATTCAGTGTGGGCTCTTTTTAATACGGGCTTAAAATTAATACTATGGGTCCTTTATAAACATGGATCCTGTGCGGGTGCACTTCCTGCCCCTGCTATTTGGCCGGGCCTGCATACATCTGATCGATATCTGCATCATTCTGGTGATCAATTATCCAAGAGGACCCAGACACAACATCCTCAATACTAGAGCTCGATCCCTAAACAAAACAAAATGGAAAAGAAAAAGATTGCAGGATTAGATGGAAATTGGCTTGTAGGAAACTCAGGCCCTAAGGACAAAGATGAACAACCATTTTGGTGATGGAAAATTGGGAATAACAGGAATCTGTCATTAACAAAAAGATCTCTAGATTGACACTGGGTCCGGTTTGGATCGATGAAATACAAGGTGTCTACTAATTCGGAGTTATAGTATTATAATCAAGAAAGCCAAGATCCAACAGAATGACTATATTATAAATCATACATTATAATCAATCAATTACATCAACTATGCCACAACATAGGAAACAAGATATTCCCCAAGACTATCTTTTCTTTGAGCATCAAACAACCCTTTCCAACCTACAAAGGAAGCACTCGAAAACCCATCTCCCCTGCTCAAGCCTTCCTCCAACCTCCCTCACTCCATGTTTCCCACACTTGATCAGGCCCCTCATCGTCCTCTTGCGACAACCCAACCGGGACAGCAAGTAGCAAACCGAAAGCAACAACCCCATGTAGTCAAACTTAAGGACATCCTTCTTGATCATCAGAGTCAACAAGCTTAGACAAAGTTGCACAATTGAGCTCAAAAGGCTAAACCAAAGCATGAATGTCCCAAATGTTTTGGCATCTCTGCCGGGATAGTAAAACCAGTAACACGCTCCTCTCTTCTTCCATTCAACGCCGTCTCTCTTTGCCTCGTAAACCATCTCAGAGACCGAAAGCAATAAGCATACCAATGACAAACTGACACTAAGCCTTCGATAGAAAATCGCTTTGTTCTCCCTATATGTTGAGCTCTCTTGAGAGAGGAGGGCTTGGCTAAGCTCAACTCCAACGTTTAGCAGTGCGAACACCCACTTAAGCGCATCTTTCTTTGACATCTTCATGTTCATCAAACTCAAGTGACCTTCTTCTTCTTCCAAGGGTCTAACTGAAATCTCATCGGGCTCTTGGATACGAACCTTGCCCGACAAAACTGTATACCCATTGATGTCTCTGGCATCAAAATTTTCTCCTCCCAACGGCAACAAGAACTCGTTGATTGCTCTTTGTATAGTTACGGCGTGTGAAGTGATATCGTTGGTGCCAAGTTCCAAGTTGGTGACTGTACTTGGTCTTCGTCTTGCAAGGTGGCTTCTTGGAGGAGTAGAGGTTGAACTCACAAACATTTTTGTATTTGATTGAGCAGGAGGAACACAAGAAAGTGAACCTCAACTCTGCCTCTTATTTGTGAATTTAATTAACTACAAAAATTAAATAAACCGGGTGGAAAAAATACGGAGAATTATATACACAGTATGTCGGCAAACACGTGTCAGGTGGGATCCACCAACTTAACACAAAAGCTTACTAGCTTAAGCTTTTGGGTAGAGTTCTTCCTTTCTTATAACCCATCATTTTTAGTCTTTTATAATCAACGTGGGAGGGACACTTCCATACCAAATATCTCAACACTCTTTGGGGTCAGGGGTGGTAGCCGCCCCAGTCGAAAATGAAATTTAATATACATATTCATCTCGTCGCTTCGATTTGATATATTATAAGCTCATATCCGATACTTGAGCAAAAAATTATAAACGTTTCAAGATTGAACAAACATAAATCATTTCCTACAACATTTTCCAAACTAATTTACTTTCGTAATTATTGTTTGTTAAATTCATATCATAATACTATAAAAATTAAACGCAATAACTTCAAATTAATAGGTAGTTTATATTGAAATATTTGAAAATCAGAAAATAAATAGGTATAATTAATATTTTTATTTTGGTTACGCGGACATTCATAATATTGATTATTCCATTAAAAAATTTAGATAATTTACAGATAATTTTTCGATTATAATTTTTCGCCTTGACTTTTAAAATCCATGCGTATGTTGAAAGATAATGATAGTACAGTAGTAGTCACGTTCATACCCAAACAAAAGGTGTAAGATGAAGTCAATTCCTTGATTCCCAAATCGCCACGTTGCGAATAGCTTAGTACAAGCTAGGTAGCTCAGTATGAAATATTAGAAATTAGAATAGACACACGAAGGTTCATTAGCGAACTCTTTGTTGAAAATGATGGCGTTAGACTTGAAGGAGTCAAAGCCTCTTTAGTTGAGAAAACAAAAGAAAATAAATGCTGAGAAAAGATATGAATTCATTAGTGAATTATGGGTATGTTGTTGTACACATGTATTTATCGGCTATTTTACATGGATATACCCAAAAAAACAGTGGAGATCATCTGCTCTATACTCCATACTCCCTACAACTTTCTATGTAACATAAAAATATTTTAATACTTATATAATCTTTAAAAAAATTTAAATATTATATTTACATTACTAATATCTATTTTTATATATTTAAAAATTTTAATTTTAAAAAAATATATTTCACAATTTTTAAAAATTAAAAAGGTAATACTTTACAAAATACAATTATTAAAAATTTTAAAACATAATTTTCAAAATAAAATTTTACAAATATATAGAAATATATGTTAGGAATATAAATATAATTTTTTTAATTTTTTTAAATTATATAAATTTTTTTTAAAAATAGTGGAGTAGGGAAGGTAGTAGGGAGGGGCTTAGAGGATCCAGCCCGAAAAAAAGAGGGGGTTTGGAAAAATAGCATTAGGGCTCGTTTGATTAGCTTTCTATTTCTTGGGAATATCCAAATTCCTAAAAAGTAAGATTCAATACATGTGTTTGGTATAATTTTTTAAAATGGAAAACCTAGGAGTTTCAATTTCTATGAAATGGAGGAAGTTAGCTTACCATGGGGTAGGTAAGATCTATTTCCTCCATTCACTTATCCCAAACGTCTTATAAATTTTATTTTTATTATAAAAATCTTCAATTACTATGAAAATTCCATGTTTAACCAAATAAAACATAGAAATTGAATTAATGGGAATTTATTTCCAGCCAAACACTTTTTTACATTTCCCATGAAATAGAATTCATGAGAATTACATATCCTGAGAAGTTACTTCCCAGGAAGTCTATTTCCCACTCTTAACCAAGTGAGCCCTTATTATAGCATAATTTACGAAGAGAATGAAAAATGTCATTTTTGCAAATTTGACTTTAACCCTATTAATTGGGCGAACGTAACCAAAAAAGAAAAAAAAGGGAATGTGCAGAGGGTGTGAGAGTGTGAGATGGGTTTTTGTGATGTATTTCAGCAATGGTATGACTTGAGTTTTGGTTTCCGGGTTAGTGTACTTTGTCTTTCTTGTTGTGATACATGTTTCATGTGAATGGTAACTGAATTGCCAAGCTTGTAGACATCGAGGAAATGTGATTGATACCCGTTGATTCTATTTAGAAGTTGAGGTGCCTTCTAGTGATCCCCAAAGTTCCCTGTAAGGGTCTTCCGTTTGCCTGGTCGATTCATTGGTTCTACTAGCTTGAAGTTTACAGTGTAGGATGTCATGTACTCTATTTATGCATTTTCCTTTCAGTCATTTGCTTCTTGTTATTTTCTTTAAGTCATTTGCTTCTTTTTATTTCCTTTCAGTCATTTGCTTCTTGTCATTTCCTTGCAGTCATTTGCTGCTTGTCCAGGCTCTCGGTTTTGATCTCTAGACTTGTCTAGAGAATCAAATTTCTTTTCTTATATATAAAAAGAGTTGTCAACTTGTCACATGTGTGAGAAAGGAATGAAGTGATGAGCATTAAATGCAGCCTACACATTTAAAGCATCACAAGCTCCCGCCAAAAAAAAGGAGGGAGATGAGCTTGATATATGAGGGGTTTGAGGAGAGAGCCTAGAAAAGCAGACAATACAAAGGAAGATCGATAAAAAAAAAATAACAGCTAATGAGGTGGAGGGAATCTGGAAGGCCTGCCATTGAAGGTGGAGTGAGAAGAACATACAACCCAGTACCTCGTTTGCATGCCAAGCCAAAAGGAATACGAGACAACATAATATTTCGTGTCATACGAAGGGTAACACGTTATGTTGTACGTTTTTTTAATCATGGTTGATCTCGCTTTTCCTTTCTTACACGTTTGATATGTCCTGCTTGCTCATTATTTCATCTGCTTGGTTTGGTGGAGTCATTATCTTGGGTTTGCTTGGGTTTAGTTATGGATGCGATTGCAATCTCATGAGCCCGTATTGAGTTCATCATAGTAGTTTCCGTCGCTTTCAAAGATCTCTCATGTAGTTTGGGAAAACATCATTAGTTCACACTTCCAATGAGACGTTACTTTCATGTTTGTTGATTTCTACTCCCATCTCACCATCGGTGAGACATTGTGGTAGCTTTTTGTCTTCCCCGTATTCTCGCTCATCGTAGTCCATCACTGAGACTTCATCAATTTCTTTGTAGATTGATTTTATTTTTGTTATGCTTAACTATTTCCGAAAATTTATCTTTTTAATGTTTCCTCTATTTTCCTGATTTTTCTTTTTGTTTCATGAAAGTTAGTATGTTTTAATATTTTTTTGGTCTCATTATTTATTAGATATATGTTATATATTTGGTACTTCGAATCCTTGCCTTTTAAAAAAATGTGGGAAAGCGTTTAATCCACAATTCTTCATATAACTTAAAAGTATAGATCATCATCTCATGCAAAAAATCTCACCGTGATAATTCAACATTTTGAATAAAGGTAAGTTGCGAAGTTGTATGGGCAAAATAGTAAGAAAATGAAGAGTTGAAGTATGTCCACTATTGTGCAGCAGTTGAGATGCCTAGTTACTCAAATATGTACCATTCCACCCTACAAACTTATGTGATTGGCCAATACATATATGTTCGAGTTAAACAAGAAACAAAATTCCTCTTAAATAATACTCCCTCCGTTCAAATTTTTTTATTAGGAAATAATTTGGATAGGGCAGCCTATCCAAAAGCATCATTTCGGATGAGATCCTGAAGATCTGTGTTAGATGTTAGATGAACCCCCAAGGCAGAATGAACAAGGTGTGCAACTTTGTCAGCAACTCTATTGCTAGCGCGAGGTACTTGAGAAAAGGAAACCCTTCTCATCTCTTTTATCATGAACTGAATATCTGACATAATTAGTTCGATTTCTCAGGGACATTTTATTTTATTTTGTAGGTAGTGAATAATGATTTTTGAATCACATTCGATAATTATATTTTGTATATTGAGTTTATTGGCTTCCATAATGCCTAGTCTCAATGCTAACACTTCAGCCATTAGCGGATACATACTTCCCAGCTTTTTACAGGCCATCTGTATTGGTTTTCCAACTCAATCTCGAATAATGATTCCAACGCTATACTTATTTGTTAGTAGTGAGGAGCCATCGAAATTTAATATATGCAACTCATACAGAGAATTTTTCCACTTAGTAAGCTTTGGTTTTGGTTTACAAGATCTCCGACAATCCTTATCTTGTGAATTACAATGATTTCCAATCGCTAGGTGTTCATCAAAAAGACACGCCCTAATCCAGACTCTAATGCCTAGTGATGAACACATCAATAGAATTGATTGCCCGGTGGGGTGGGGTGTGATTTCTGAAGGCCACATTGTTACGAAAATACCAAATCGTCCACCAAATTGCGACAAGCCTTTGAGCTTTATCTTTGGGCAGGGTCCCCATCCATGCCAACACATGTCGCATGTCCCAACTTTTGACAATGATTTGTTGAAGAGCTTGAAGCTCAATTGCACTGAGATGCTTGGTAGTAAGGGCCATGAAGCATTCAATAAGGATATAAATATCATCCTCGCTACAATAATGATAAATATCGCACGTAGTTAGCAATGGAACTCCATGACTATCCAATCTCTCTTTGGTTGGGAGACTAGAATGGCCAATTTTCCATATGAAGTTTTTGATTTTTGGAGGAATGTTGAGGTTCCAAATCCAAGCGATATTGTTCATGCCGTCATTTTTTTCATTCGTAATGTGTTTATAAGCGGATGCAGTTATGAACCACCCATTCTTATCAGGCCACTAGTATAATATATCATCCATAACAAATACTAGAAGTGGTATGGATATAATCTCCTCCATAGGTGAAAGGAGAAGCGATGCTTTCAATTTTTCCTGCCACCATTTTCCCCCGATTATGTAATCGCTGACCAGTTCATCCTTATTATACAATGCTAGGCAATTCGACCTTCTACATATCGCTACATCGGACACCCAGTTATCAGACCAAAACTTGATTGATTTGCCATTGTCAATAAACCAAATAAGACCAGACTTAAACTGCTCTAGAAGGCTGGATAGTTTGGACCATTGCCATGACGCGTTGCCAAGTCTTTTATAATTCAGTAATTGAGAATTTTAAAGGTATTTGTGGGTGATTACACGTACCCAAATGTTGTCAGGTTCGGCTATAATTTTCCAAAGCAACTTTAGCTGAAGCGCTTCATTCGTTTCCTTTGCTTTTCTAATCCTCGAGCCTCCAGATCTTTTTGGTCTACATATTTTGCTCCACCCAATGAGGGGTTTATGTTGGGCGTCCTTGTTCTAAAAAAAAGTCTGATTTATCTTATCTAGTTTCTTATGCATTATTGCTAATAGCATGCTATTCTGCATTATATAAAGGGGTTTAGGTGTTAGGTTTGAATCAATAAGGGTTGCTCTACCCTGCTGTGATAGCGAGTCTGCTCGACATTTGCTTAACTGATCTTTATGTTTATTAATAACATCCTTGAATGTCTCCTCATTTACACGACTGTTAATAATAGGGCAACCCAAATATTTCTCAATCGAGTTAGCATGAGCAATGCCAAGAACCCCCCCCCCCCCTCAAATTCTGGAATGCATGCTCGAGCAATGCCAGTCGTGACTTGAAAGGCGGATTTATGATAGTTAACTTGCTGTCCAAAATTTTGACAGTAATCCTCGAGGATACTTTTTATTTGTTGATATGCAAACGTATTTCCTTGTGTAAATATTAATATGTTATCAGCAAATGCCAAGAAGGGGATCGCTAGTCCATTCGAACCAAATCTGAACCCAACAAGCTTGTCCAGAGCAGACGCCTCTGCTACAAGCCGCCGGGCCAGAATTTCTGCTCCCATAATGAACAGATAGGGTGATAAAGGGTCGCCTTGACATAGACCTCTTGATGGGGTAAAAAGATCCGTTGGGCCATTATTTACTAGTACCGAGAAGGATACCGATGAAATACATTCCTTTACCCAATTGACAAAGGTAGGATGAAACCCAAACTTTAATAGAACTATTTCCGTGAACTCCTAGTCGACTCTATCGTAGGCCTTTTCTATGTCAAGTTTCAAAGCAATCCACCCTTCCTTACCTTTCCTTGTCTTAAAGAAATGAAAATTTTCATGCGCAATAAGTACATTGTCTTGGAAAGCCCTGTCAAAAACGAAGGCTCCTTGCAAGCGGTGAACGAACTTACATAGAACAAGCTTTAACCTATCTATAAGGATTTTTTATATTATTTTGTAGATGGTTGAACAAAGGCTAATAGGTCTGTAATGACTAGTTGTGATTGGGTTATCGTTTTTTTCGGAAGAAGTGTGATAAACGTGTGATTGATTTGTTTTATCATCATCCCTAACAAGAAAAATCTTTTAACTGCTCGGATAACCGACGGGCTCACAATATCCTAGGACGATTTATAAAATTCCGCAGTCATCCCGTCCGGGCCCAGAGCCTTGTTCCTACCTAGACAAAACACTGCATGTTTAATTTCCCCGTTTGATGGGATGACCGTGAGCATATTATTTTTGTCTGTGGTAATATTAGTTGACATTAACTGCAGGTATTCATTCAATTTCATTTTGTTGATAGGATGTTTTCAGAACCTTTTCTAGAAATCATTTCTTATTTCACTATTTATGTTAGTTACTCCAATTATCTGGGTACCTTCAACTGTTGTAATTTGTCTAATTAGTTTCCTATTTCTGTTTCCATAAGCTATCCTATGGAAGTACCCAGTATTAGAATCTGCTAGTTTGATATGCCTTGTTTTAGCTCTTTGATTCTAGTAGGATTTCTTAAACAACAACAACTTTTCTTTTCTTTTTTTGTTAACTAAATTTCTTTCCTTGATTTGTATCCAATTGTTCCCCTGTGTAGAAGTTCGCTGAATCTGTAGAAGTTGATCCTCCACCATCTGTAATTGCTTGAAGATATTACCAAATGTATTTTTGTTCCAAATTTTGGCCTTTTGTTTCAATAACCTGGTTTTTTGAGTAAGTTGGAACATAGCAGATCCCTGACATATGAGACGCCAAGCTTGTTTAACAATATTCTTAAAATCTCCACGTTGAATCCACAAAATTTTGAACTTACATGGGGGTGATTTAAACGTCTATTTAGTGTTGAGATCAATAGATATTGGGCAATGGTCAGAAAATGAGAAGACGCCATTTTTAGTGGCTCAACGCACAACAACTCTAGGCTCAACAATAGATATTGGGCAATGGTCCAGTGAGGATGGGCTCCCCAAATCTAGACGAAGCATGACCACCAGAGGATTCTGAGTGTTGAGAGGCAGGAGAATCGAACTTAATAGGTGCATTAACACCCACCAACATGAAGACCTCAACCCTTTCATTTCCAATCTTCATGGTAGGAGGATCATGCCTCCTTCTAGCAGCAACAGAAACCCAGTCCTTAGCAGCATCATTGCCACTAGCCTTGGCCCTCCCGGGCACATCACTAGAGCCATGTGCTCTACCAGCAGAGGAGGGGGGGGGGGGGGAGTTCTCCTACGCAATGTACATTCGAGAAAGAAATGATCTTGCTTCCTACAACTTCCGTACCCCTCAGGAAATTCTTCAAAAAATACCGGATACTCAATCAGCCGATCCTCCTCGTCAGGGACAAACACACATTTGTTAGGAATTGTTGTGATGTCAACATTGACACAAATCCGGGGATATCTAACACGCTTCCCTTTAGTGGTGAAAGCATCGAGCTTGAGAACATGGCCAAAGCCATTCTTCTCAATGACAGAAGTAGCCATTCTCCTCAATGATAGAAGTAAGCACAACTTCACTGATATACTCAACAGGTAGCCTCGGGATGCGGATCCACATATGCAGAGTGGTCAAGGGCTCCGATGAGGGATCAAATCCCTAGGGCCAAGGCTTCAGCAACAACAGTTGGATTTGGATGTGGAAAGGCCTACCATTCCACACCCTCTCTTGTCTTCTGGTAGGCTACATTTTTGTTCAAACCAATTGTTCACCATTGGGATAACTTGAAAGCTTCCCTCGAAGAAATGCTAATCAAACCGAATCTTCTTTCTTATCTTCTTTTTAAGCTCTAGAGGGTCTACGATAATAGTTGCATACAGAGTGGTATTCTTCAGATTGATGATGTTTTCACGCACACCCACCAAGTGAACTTTATGCTGCTCAATATGGAAAGGGAGCTTGCCTATCCTTTTTTCAGATTGTTTTGTCGGGTTTGCACCCGTATCTGTAGGGCCTGGTCCCCCTTTGTTTAGGATGTTTGAAGCCTTTCACTTCGGCATCCCATCAACGTCAGACACATCTGTGGTATGACAGGGCAGCTACTCTACAAGGATTTGCTTCCCCTTTCCTTAGAAGTAACATCCATAGCTCTAAAAAAGAACACCAAAAACACGAACAATTGTAGTGAGAAAACTAGAGTGGGAAGAGAGGGAGCGGCAGCGAAGGAGACACCACCACCCCCGCCATTTATAGACTAATTGAAAGAGAGATAATATCACCAAAAGCCAACCACCATTCCTATGTAAGAGCCTCATAAATGCATCACCAATATTTCGGAGACCGTTCACCCTCCTATGCGGAATAAACCGAAAAACCATCCATTCGAATCTACCCGATTTGATATTTCCATGCATCGGAAGGATCCATATATCCATCCACCACCACCATTTACTTAATTGTACGTGCAATCTTTCGATTAATACACAGATTGCCCACCAACTCCCTGCCGAATTAAGATCACCCTTAATTCTTTAGGATGTAGAACACTAAAAAATTATTCGATCGGGCCATAACGCTAGCCTATATCCCCAAATTAGTGAGGATATAGCCATGTGGATGACGAGACGCATAGAAGCCCCATCATTACTCTAAGGATCAAATCGCGTTTAGGGTTCTCCGCTGCAGGGGAACGAAGTTTGAGGGTTTTCTCTCTCATTGAGTATTAGGCTACCCCCTTCGTTCATAAATGTATACTATTCATATAATTTTTTTTTCCAAAATATTCACTCATAATTAAATAAATATTCACACTTTCAAACTATTTACAAAAATGTTCATAATTGACCAGAAACACGCGCTCCCATAACGCGTTTTATTCACAACATCGGAAATTTAAAATTGAGAAGAAATCAAATTAAAATTATCGAAAGAGATGCGGTTTGAAACCATGTTTATTTAATAATTTAATTAATATTATATATTTAATACTATTTTAAGTTTATAAAGCAAAGACGCGATATGAGCCAGCGTCTCTTTTATGTATTTTCTTTTCCTTCCAGATTGAACCAGACAAGAGGAAAGCTGAAAGGGTGGAGCAGGTCGACGAGCACGGAGAAATCGGAGACATCGGAGGCAAGGCACCGGTGCCCAATTGGGGGAGGAAGAAGGAGGAGGAAGGTGTGGATTCAGACAATTGGGGAGGAAGAAATCTGAACCAGCGGAGGTGGTAGTGGGATGGAGGAGGGCGGAGGCGGTGGTGGCAGACAAGAGGTGGTGGCCTGGATCATTTAAACTCTAAAATAATTTTCCCTTCATATAAAACAACTCACCCTATACACAGATGAAGAATAACACTTTAAGCCAATGCGTAATCAGCAAATACATGATGATTGGTAAAAAACTTTAGAATTTTGTTTTGTAAAATATTCACTAAAAATATAACTTTACCAAAATATTCATATGTTCAAAATATTTACAAAAACAATCATTTTTTATAGGTTTATTAGAGAAACGCGGTAAATCACAAATTCGACGGAGATGCAAGATCACAGAGGAACAATATAAGCACGAAACATGAGAAGTTGGTGGGTCTACCGCACAACTTCTTAGGTTTAGCAAGGGCCTTTCACTTTACAACTGAATTCTGAACTGAGATTGAAAGTGCTTATGACATTAGAAACTTTACTATTAAACAACCTAAACTGATTTGCAATTTGGTTACAGAAAAGATTGATTTAAAATCAATATCAGTGTGTCGAAACTCGAAACTCCCTTTGGATATTACTTCTATAGGCTTCATCATCAAGGACCACGGTAGGACAGTTAAGGGCATGTGGTGGTGCTTGATGTTGTCGGCTCCTTGTCGGCGATTGCAGTCGAGACTGTGGCTCTCCCTCTTGGTCTCGACAAGGACACTGAACTTGGATTGTCCAGAATCACCATTGAAGGTAACTTTTTGATAATCATCACAAACTTTTTGGAAAGTTGGTTCCCATAAGGGGTGAGAGAAATCCTCACTACAAATGACCTTATTCTCTCTAGGAATTTCAAGGAGGTGCAAGCTGTCTTCCATGAAGTTAACAAGGTTGTCGATAGCAAAAGAGTCGTCACCTTTATGCATTAGGGTGGTAGTGCCTCCCTCCTCTATGATCTCTCTTTATAATCTCATCCATATAGTCGCTCTTACATGACGGTCTAACACAGCCTGACCACTTTATAATACCTCTCCTACCAAAGAGTGTGAAAATAATGGAACACGCTTTCATCTATATGTTCACCGAGAGGAAATAATCTTTTTCTATTTCTTTGGAAATGTTGGTATATTTACTCACTGCATCTCATCTTTTCTCAGTGTTGTCAAGCAAATCATTTACCTTGTTTGATTCTTAACTTGCATCCTTAAAAGTACCTATATGTAAAAAATACACTCCTTCCAAGTAAAATATATTACTCCTACTTACTATTTACACACTACTGAAGAAGATCCTCAACAATGTGTAAATAGTACATACTTTGACTTTGAGGATATACTTTTGATGATATACTTAAATATATTATACGTTACTCAAAATGAAATGTAATCATGAAAAAAAAGGTTCATTAGTTACTCCCTCCGTCCAACAATACATGGGTTTTTAGAGGTAAAATTTTGTCCAACAATAGATGACCTTTTATGTTTTCTTGGTAGGAAGTTGTAATGATTTGTATTGGTTTGTGTGATGTTGACTTTTTAAAATAATTTGATTGGTTAAAATGTGTAGTGAGTGTTAAAAAATAATAAAATTTATGAAAAAGTTAGTGTAATGATGATGTTTTTTTAAAAGTAAAGTGTTTTATTAAAACTTGTGCAAAATGTTAAAAGACAATGTATTTTAGTACGGAGGGAGTATTAACTATCGACCATCATGATTATGTACATACTTTGAGGACAAATATCATAAATCAATACATAATTATCAAAAAGAGACCCTTCCATGGCAATAAGCCACTAATTCTAGACTGGTTAGCATATTTATATTTCAATTTTGCACCAACAAGTATGTACACTTAGAAAAAACAACAATTTCGGACATCTTCACCTTCAATTTGGTTTGTACCTGCATCAATTAATAAAGAAAGGGTGAGGGTTCATAATTGCCCGTTCAAGGGATGATTGGAGCCTAGGTCATTCCGATTGTAGTGACTTTTAAGGATTAAAAAAAATCTACCTTATTTTTTTTATTAGGTAAAATTTCGAGTTCAGATAAATCAGAAACTCGAGACCGACCAGGTCGACAGACGGAGAACCGTCTAAATAAACATAAAGTACATAAATGGTGTAAACTCAAACAAAAGCACCCTACAACAGCGAAACCAAACCGGCCTAAACCTGGCGTGATGAGGACGAACTGACTGACGAAGTCAAGCCCCACTCTGAAGCAGAACCGTAGGCCAGCGATACATCAGAATATGTTCATCCTGTGGGCAGTGAAGACGATCCCTAAGGAAGCAGTCAACTCGAGAAATGGAGACGTCTCGAAACACACTACCTTGACCCCAGTATGTTGCAACTCCAATTTTCAGAACCCTATCAATGGAGAAGACAACTCAGCCACGCCAATGCAAAGCCTTACACCGCCGAGTAGAAAACACCTAGAAACTCTAATGGGATTTGGTCAACCCTTCCGAGATTCTTAAAGCTTTCATACAATCGTAGGATCTCACAAAGAATCGCGATTCCACCGATCCTATAACAATTCTAATAATATTCTACCATGTACGATTATTTTTATGCGATTCAAATCACTTAGCGAGTTTCAGATTGTAGAATCATAGAATCCTACAATTCTAATTGCGATTTTAATGACCTTGCTACTGTGATCCGTTGTGTTAGTCGCGTTTTCCTTTTTATTTGTATTTCTTTATTACAGGAATGACGGTTGGTCTTTCTGCCCACGCCGGTTATTAGGCTTAGACAAAAATTGTTACCTTTGAAAAAATAGATGAAGAATAGAATTTTTTTCCGAAATAGCCAAAAAATCGAAAGTATTTACGGGAATAGTCAAATGATGAAACTAATTTGCGATATAGCCAAACTAGGGCTAAGTCGCTGTTACAAACAGCGACTTTAGCCCTGGTTCGAAAAAAATAATATAATAATAAGTCGCTGTTCAGACCCATGACTTACCTCTTTTGTTTTTCTTTTAACATTTTATAAGCAAAAACAAATCGGATTGAAAAAAAAAAACAGGAGAGTCGCTGTTTTTTTTTAAATCCCAAATCTGACATTTAACCAGAAATTAAAAAAAAAAATATATAGGGAGAGTCGTTGTTCGGAATAGTAAAAACACCGACTCTCCCTATATAATTCAGGCCAGTAAAAACACCGCCCGGAGGGATGAACAGAGCCGGAGACCATCGGAGAGAGAGAGAGACGAAACCAGAAGACCGCCAGCAGGCGGCGCCACCAGCCCCACTGCGAAACCACCACCGCAGAACAACGCCGACGAGAGGTTGCGAGGCATAGGCGAGAAGCGAGAGCCACCGGTGAACAAAACCGGCGAGAGCCTGTGAGGCACATGCGAGAAGCGAGAGCCACCACACCGGCAACCTCAAGACCACCAAAAGACCATCGGGGATACACCGACAGTACCCAAAATCGGGGCACATGAGGAAGACGTCGGAGGAGATATGAAGAAGATGAAGCGCAAGAAGACACCGAATCTGCCATTCAAACGGGATAGAGGGGTTCTGGATTCCAGAATCAGCCATTCAAACAGGTTAATTTGATGAAGAAGATGGAGATTGGAGGGCAGATGAGAGTCGCCGCCATATATATTCCCTCTTTGACCGGACGAACCCTAGAGTCGCTGTTACGAACAACGACTCTAGGTAAATATTTTTTTTTATTTCTCCATTATTGCTTCGGTATTTTAAAAAAAAATAGAAAATGGGAGAGTCGCTGTTTCTCTCCCATATTATTATTTTTTCCGATTTGTTTTTTCTTATAAAATGTATAAAAAAAAAAGAGATAAGTCGCGGTTTTGAACAGCGACTTATTATTGTATTTTTTTTTGGAACCAAGTCTAAGTCGTTGTTTGTAACAGCGACTTAGCCCTGATTTGGCTATATCGCAAATTAGTTTCATTCTTTAGCTATTCCCGTAAATACTTTCGATTTTTTTGCTATTTTAGAAAAAAATTCTGAAGAATAACACTAGCTTAAGATGAAAAGAAAATAAAAAATAAAAGGAAACAAAGAAGAAAAGAAGACCCGGAGGATTCCAGATGATAGTTGCCGTTGCAGCACAAAGAGAGACAGCGCTCTGCTACAAGAAGAGGAAGAATTGAGAATCTTCCAGACTTCTCCCGCTCCCTCCAATAATCAATCACAGTATCACACACTACCAACCAGCTGATCCACCAAACCCTAAAAACCTTCAGGGGGATCAAATTATCAATGGCGGATAGGAGCTGTAAGCCACTGAGGATCAACCTCTTCTGCCCTTCTTTGTCCAAACTATCAAGCGTCGTCGCCTGGGACGACCACCGCCTCGATCTCGGCACTATCGCCCGCTTCTTCGGCATCGATCCTGCTACTCTCAAGCTCAACGGCCACTTCATCGGCCGAGGCGCCGACCTCGTCGCCTCCTCTGTCACTTGGAGGTCCCTCCTCTCTTTCTTCTCCTCCCGCGGCCTCTCCACCGGCACCGGCGGCTCCCCCGCCCTCCTCGTCGACGGCAAGCTCTCCAAATCCGGCGCCAAGAGTACGGCTTTCTTCTCCTTCTCTCCTCACTCTTTCGCGTGATTTTGGAGCTCGGATTGGATTAAAAATGGTGACTTTTATTGTTCGGGATAGGTTTTTAGATGATTGAGCAAGAACACCTATAAATTGAGGCCTGAATTTGAATAGATTGCTCTCCTTCGCAGGAGGACATGATCCTGGGGAATTCGACACCCCTGATAAGAGCTTACACGGCGGAGATGGGGTTGGGGTCACTGTAAGCCCTCAGATCAACCCTAAGAAGATGAAGACGATGGAAAACAGCCCTGCGTCTGGTGAGGATTCATTCAGTTTTTCGGATTGAATTGTACGCAGAACATGTTTAATAGTCGTTTTCAAGTAAAAATGTCCAAATTCAACTTTCATTTGGTGACACAATTAATCTTTTCGGAGCTAACAGCAACGTTTCTGCAGGGTGCCAAAATCAGAATGGGTTAGGGTTAAAGAGAAGGCTCTGGCAGGAAGCAATTAGCCCATTAAAGAGAAGCAAAATGGATGGAACCTATACGAATGTGTTTTCGAGAAGTAAGACTTGAAAACACCGATTCCTCACATTGCAGTTGTTGATGACTCCATGTAACATGTGAGTACATTCGGAGTTTAAATTTGAATTGAGTTTCGCCGTGAACTTTTTGCAGGTTATGAGGCCAAAGGGAAGGATACTCGTGGGTCTGGAGCTTCGAAGATTACGTGCAGTTACCAAAGTGAAACAATGAAAAGGGTGAGGGAAGAGCAAGTGTTGGCGGGGGCTGCCTGTAAGAGAACCCGATAAACGCAATGCAATCCTGCAATGTACATATATGTAGAAAGATAGCAAGAACCATAGAGACTGCTGGTGAGAGCAAGTTTTCGGCCTTCAATTGACTAATCTGTAGGCATAGATCAAATCTTGCATATTCAATAAACACAGTCTTTTTGTGTTATACTGTTATACGATAGTCTGTTTGGTTGTGATTTCACAAACATTTGATAAGAAAACTTGCTTCTGGCTGTGCTGACAACAATAGCAAAGGGGCGTGGTCCAGAGTTTGAGATTTACGCATCCATTTTCGGACAAAGTCAGTTGGATATTTCCGGTATACATCCATTTTCATGTGTAAATGTCTACTAGATTAATCTATCTATATCTATATCTATCTATATAAAATACTAAAACATTAATCTATTTATATCTATATCTATATCTATCTATATAAAATATTAAAACAGAGACCGCTGAAGCCACCTAAATAATTAATTCAAATTAATCAATTATTAATTTAAATAAATCCAATTAATTATTAAATTGATTTAACAAATTTATCATAAAATTCATTTTTGAAAATATTAATTTTAAAATATGTCTTACGGTGTTTGCATAATTCATATGAATCAAATATAGTTTCAAGATCCCTTAACCATTCAATTGGTCCATAATTTATACAATTTCATCTTTAATTTCATTATACAATGAATCAAATATAATAATTATTAAAACCAAATCAATTACTTGAATAATTCATATGAATTACTAAAAATAATCTCATTGAGATCCAACGGTAAGGAATTCCATCTTGCACCTTTGTCATCAACCGCGTATTTCAACATTGAATTAGATCTCAACCCCAAAATTACATCAAATAGCCATTGTTTTGCCGTAGTTATCAATTTTCATGCATATGTCGAGCCAAAGTATATGTCAAACACTAGAAATTTAATTTAGAAGTTCATAGGCTTACGTGGCAAATTCTCATGAATCATGGTCCCACATTTATAATTAATTAATTTTTACTAATTAAATTAATTAATAAATATTCACCTTTTTTAATCATAATATTTATTTCTCCTTAAAATCGGGACTTTTAACTAATAATAAACAATCAGCTTTTATACTTTAATTTTAATCTAACTAATTAATAATGTAGGTAGAAACTTATCCTTATCAGTTATCACTTACAAATTCCAGGTTTTTTCCCTTTTAATAAAAAAAATTAATCATCAATTTTCTCATTAAATTTTAATCAAAATCTCATGATATTTTTTTTTTTCCGAATTTTCTTATTAACTTCTTTTGAATTATCTTAACAAAGGCTTTTCAATTTGATTATGTTTTGTTGCCTTTATTCATATATAAATCTAATTGTTTAAACTCAAATTATAACTAATTAATTTGTAAATTATAATCAATTTATAAATACCCAATTTATACAAAATTAATTTAACCATAAAAAAATATTTATCCTAAATAAGTAAAATACAACTAAACAAATCTTAGCTGTGTAATAATAATTTTTATTGTGTGTTAATTAAAGCTATTTCTTTGCATTCCTTTATAACTCATGCACGTACTACATATATATGATCTACTTAACGATATATTATTTGAAATTTCGTTTGAAATATATATGATTTTAAATCATCTTCTTAATTTGTTTGCCACTGAATTGATTACCAAAATATTGACAATTTTATGCTTATAAAAAATTGTGGGAGGTTTACTCAAAGTCACATATCTAAAATGAAGATAGTTTCAAATGTTGATGCCACTTTGCACATTTTGCTTATAAATAGACTTATGTGGCAACTTCTCATTAATCGTAGCATTTGTCGAATGTGTAGTCCACCTAAAAAAGTATTTGGTTCTATATTTCAGCTTATTACGATAACAAATATTTGTTTAATGTTGAAAGTAACCAATCAAGTTAATTACAAATAAATTACAAAAAAAATTAAAACATTCTCTACATTAGTGCATGCAAATGTGTCTATCTAGAAGGTGAGATATTGACATTTTGCTACACACACACACACATATATGGATGCGCTCCGGTGAAAACCAAAATTGCGGTAAAAACATGTGAGGACTGAAATAATACAAGCATTATTGTCTTTATAAATCAATATTATTTGGCTTTATCATTTTCATATCATTATAATATTATAATATATCTAAAATATAATGTAAATAAATTTTGACAATATAATCTATTTTATAAACCCCGTGCGTTACGCACGGGTACTGTGCTAGTAAAATACTTAAACAGAGACCGCTGAAGCGACCTCGCTGTCACGGAATTTTCTGGATTAAACGGGATTATTTTTGCTTACGTGACATTTTCTGAATTAAAGATGTATTATATTTCTGGGCCCACCAATTAATAAGCCAATATAAATAGTAAAAAGATCAATAATATATTCAAGAAAAAATTTGGCTAAATGTCCACTTTTGTATACTAGTTTTGTTAAATGTCCATCCTAATCACGTTTTTGCTTAATGTCCAAAAATTTTATGTAATACCCAAAGTGCCCCCATTTTTATTTAATCCCTGCCCATTGACCTGATTTGGGAAAAATAGATCTCAATTCCTCCATTCCATGGCTTCCGCCGTCACCGTCCTTGTTCTCCTCCATCCCGAGATCTGAAGTAGCCAGAATCACACCTCCTCCGTCTCTCGCTTTGCTGCCTCTTCCGGTGCCGGCTGCGCGCCTTGCGCTCGATGGGAATCGGAGGCGTCTCCGACTCGTCTCAAGCAATTGCTCGATGGAAAGAGTCCATCTTCTCCGTCAAGTAAGCAGGAATCCTCCGTCGAGCCGGATAATGCCTTGCTCAAGCTCGCCTGGTACGGCTCTGAGATGCTCGGAATCGCTGCCTCCTTTTTTCGCTCTCCGCTGTCTTCTACGCCGGCCTCCGATGACGTCCTTGCCGTGGATGAATCCTCCTTTGCCGTCCTTCGGGAAGCGTTGGTCGCCGTGATCAAGCGACTGTAGCTGCAACTGCAACGATCAAGGTTCGATTTGATTTGGATCGAACACTAGATCGATAATTCAGGAGAAGAAGATAAAGGTTGAAGAAGAGATATGCCACTGTTGTCGTCACCGCCGTGACTGTCACCATGGAGCAGTGCTTGAATGTTGATGCTCCTCTGTGTCGAAGGGGCCGGTGCCGGCGGCCATTGGAGCAGGAATCGGCCAATTTTCTGTCATCGATAGATCCTTATATGTGCAGCAGGCCAACAGTCCTCATTTTCATCTCCCATTGCCGCCTTTGAAGTTATGTATGTGCTCCTCTTGATCCTTCAATTTCAGTTGATTTGCTTTCTCCTGCAATTTGGATTGGGAGGCTTTTCTCCTGCAATTTATTAATTAATCTTATTAGCAAATCATTTGGATTGGGAAGCTAATTTCTAGTTTTATAACTTGTATTCATAAAAGATTTTATGCAATTTTGATATAGTCTTAGTGAATTAATGAGCGACTGAGAACATTTAGGCCTTTTGTATTGTTCCAACATGTTTGTCCATTCTCCTACCTTTGTTGAGTGTTTGTATTTGCTTTTAGTGTAATTTGTATCTGTTTTTTCCCATTGAAGTTCTGTATCTACTTTGAGTGTAATTTGTTTTTATGAATTTTAATTTGCACTTTCTTTGGTCTTACTGATGTAACCTCATAGTTGCCTATCCTAGTTTCTGATCCTTTGAGGTTGACTAAATGTGATTTATGTGCAGTTCTAAATTTGCATGCCTGATGACAGCTTTTTTCTTTGTTTAATTACACTTTTTTAATGGTGATATTGTGTTTGATTACACTAGATTTTTCATTAAATTATATGTTTTTTTTTATTTTTATTTTTGTCATATTGTGTTTGATTACACGGTATTTTTTTTAAAACAATTCATGAAATTACATGTGTCACAAAGAGCGTCATCTCTAATAAGGGTGGTGACATTAGTGGTGACAATGATTCCGTAAAAAAAAACTCGAACAACAAATATGTCGCCAAAAAAAGTTGATATTGTATGTGTCACCACCGACAGTGTCGGTATTTTTTTTAAAACAATTCATGAAATTACATGTGTCACAAAGAGCGTCATCTCTAATAAGGGTGGTGACATTAGTGGTGACAATGATTCCGTAAAAAAAAACTCGAACAACAAATATGTCACCAAAAAAAGTTGATATTGTATGTGTCACCACCGACAGTGTCACTGCAATCATCTCTAATAAGGGTGGTGACAGTGATAGGGGTGGTGGTGATAGCGATAGGAGTGGTGGTGACAGAGATAGAGGTGTTGACAGCAATATGGGTGATGGTGACAGTGATAGAAGTGGTGACAATGATAGGGCGGTGACAGCGATAGAGGTGGTGACAACAATAAGGGTGGTGACAACAATATGGGTGCTGGTGACAGTGATAAGGGTGGTGGTGACAGCGATAGTGGTGGTGGTGACAGCGATAGGAGTGATGGTGACAACGATAGGAGTGGTGACAGCGATATGGCGGTGACAGTAATAGAGGTGGTGACAACAATAAGGGTGGTGACAGTGATAGCGGTGGTGGTGATAGCGATAGGAGTGGTGGTGACATCGATAGGAGTGGTGACAGTGATAGGGCGGTGACAACGATAGAGGTGGTGACAACAATAAGGGTTGTGACAGCAATATGGGTGTTGGTGACAGTGATAGAGGTGGTGGTGACATCGATAGGGGTGATGACAGCAATAGGAGTGGTGGTGACAACGTTATGAGTGGTGGTGACATCGATAGGAGTGGTGGTGACAGCGATAGGAGTGGTGACAGCGATAGGGCGGTGACAACGATAGAAGTGGTGACAGTAATAAGGGTGGTGACAGCGATATGGGTGGTGGTGACAGCGATATGGGTTGTGGAGACATCGATATGGGTTGTGGTGACAGCGATAGGGCGGTGACACTAATCTCGTAAAAAAGAAAAAAATTGTTACCCAAAAATTTGTTTATCATCATACATGTGTCACCAAAGTTGTGTCACCAAAGCCATTGACCGGTGTCACCACTTATAAAGGTGGTGACACTAATTTCGTAAAAAAAAAAAAAAAAAAATATTCAAAAAAAAAAAAAAAACGTGTCACTAATTATTATTTTTGTGTCACCAAAGTTGTGTCACCAATTCATTAACTTTGACCGGTCAATGGTCAAAATAAAAATGGGAAGGAAGGAAGGGAATGGGAAGGAGGGGCAAAAATGTAATATTAGGAAATTTTGCAAAAGGCCTTATAGAAAATGGACACTTAGCTAAAAATTCATATATTCAATATAACCAATCTTTGTCAAATATTCTATCTTTTTAGATAAAATTGAATATATGTGTATAAAAAAATATTCAACCTTATATCATACTTAGTTGAAAATTTTATCTTTTTATATGAAATTGAATATATTTGTATGGATATATATCTCATCAGATTTTGTGTTGAATAGATAAATAATTAACGGTTTAAGATATAATATTTTAGTTGCTATATATATTCTAATCTTTGAGTCATCACCAAACACGAAACCTTTAATATCATTAGCCGGATCATTAGCTCTACAGTCTACACACAGATTTGAGGTGGATGATGGATTTAATTAGGAGCCTGCCGAGTATAGTTTGCTTGCAGTCTACGCACAAACTAGGAGCTGATGCTCTACAGTATACACACAAATTCTATCATGTAGATCCACTTTTTAATTAGTCAATTAGTTTTGGACGTTATCTTCTTTTTGTAATGTTACATTAAATAAAACTTGAAAGTATTTAACCAAAGTTACCAAATCCCCAAAATAATAAAAACAATAATTAAAAATAAATAAACTCATTTATCAACATAGCATATAGTAATACGTACTTATTGTCTAATTTTTATCCGAGGCATATGTTAAGATTTCTTGAAAAAAAATTCTTAAAAGTATAGCATAATCATTCAATATCTATAAACATCTATATATCTATCTATACATTAATTTAAAATACTAAAATACGTGGCATTTTCTGAATTAATTAAAATGGTGTTATTTGTACATGCGTGTCATATTCTGGATTTAAATGATATTTTTTTAGCCACATCAATTAATAAGCCAATATAGTTAGATAATTTTTTTTCTTTTTAGGTCAACTAATCTATTTAATATAACCTTATATCTTAATTAAGTATATAAATATTCATTAGCAAACAACAACCTTTCTATTAAATCTATCATAACTTAATTCATCTTATCTTAATCATATATACTATATGTTTAACCGATACAATTTATAAATATAGATTTCAAATTTTTATTTTTTTTTATAAAGACAGCCACCCTAAATAAGAGTTGTGCGTGCAATATTTTTTTATATAAAAAAAATTTTGAATTATTTTCATTCACTGTTTGCTTACATTAAATATATTCTGCAAAATATTTTTCATGTTTGAAAATCATCTTAAATACCATCAAAGCATTTACAACGTTGTTTTGTAGCATCTATAAAATAATTTTATTAATCAAGATATAATATCAAAGTGATTAATCTTAAAAATAATTGAGGATTTAAATACATGTATATGAATAATCACCCTAGCTTTTATGTCAAAATTATTAAAAAAAAAAATTCTTTATGAGTATTTTAAATTATTTTTAACATGTTAATATATAATATTGTGGGGCAACAATTTCTTTTTTTTTCTTTTTTTTTTTTTTTGATACAAGGCAAGGATTTGGGGGTGGTCAACCGCGGTTGAACCACCGCCCAAGGGCGTCCTGACGGACGAGGGCTCCCAGCTCAGCAGGAGCACAGTCTGTGACGAAAGATGAGGATAGACCGATATGCGCCAATCTATCAGCCACCTGATTCCCTTCACGAAATGTGTGGGAGAAGGAGATGCTGTGGAGATCACGACAGTAGGCAAGAGCATCCGAGACCACCATCTCTAACTCCCAAGGACATCGCCACAAACCTTTCATGACATTAATCAGCAGAAGACAGTCGCCCTCCACGTCGAGGCAGGAGAAGCCCATCCTAGAAGCTTCACGGAGACCCATCAGGAGACCAAGGCACTCTGCAAGCTCTGCAGAAACGGATCCGCACGGGCAGGCACCACATGATAGAACCGTCCCAAGGCTATCACGAATAACAAATCCTGAAGCTGCGAGACCCGACCCGACCTTAGCACCATCAAAATTAACCTTGACACAACCGGCAACCGGTTTTTTCCATTTTACCAATTTGTGCTTGTTTATGTTTTTTTGTCGGAGGTTTGTTTTAGTGTTGATCTGGTCCTCTTCTTGTTCCTCGCATTGCGCTTTTTTCCAGCTTCTTTTATAACATTTTACATTGTTGATCCATTCTTCCATTGTTGTTATATCTTTGTTATCAAACAGTATCCTATTTCTCATCGACCATATTCCCCAAAGGGAGAACGCGAGGGTCGACTTTTGGTCTCCAGGTAGGTTTTCAAAGATCTCCGTTATTAGTTTCTTATAGGGTTTATCCTCTTTATCAGTGTTACAAATTTTTTGCTGAATTTGTCCATCAATTCTCCTAATGAATTCTAATGATTTCGGGCATTCAGTGAAAAGGTGTGTATCGTTTTCGCCATTGTAGTTACAGAGAGGACAGCCCAAAGGTACATGCACTCCTTTTCCTTGGAGTCTGACTTTGGTCGGGGTTCCATTGAGTAAATTTTTCCAAAGAAAATTTTTTATTTTTGGCGGACAGTCGATCTTCCAAATCCAATCAAGAGGGTCTGATGTTATTCCTCTTGTCTTAGTGATATGGTCTAAAGCGCTGGCCGTAGAAAACCAACCGTTACGACTGGCCATCCAATAAAGTCTATCTTCTATATCATTATGAGGAATATGGACATCAAGGATTTTTTCTACTATCTCTGGGGGGAGCGATTGTTCTAGTCTTTCTTTGTTCCATACTTTTTCATGTGTTATATACTGGTTTATTGTCTCTCGTTCGTTCACTTGGTTGCGGATGCATTGTTCTCTGAGATTCGATTCAGTTGGTAGCCATTTGTCTTTCCAGAATCTAATGGTTTTCCCGTTTCCTACCTGCCAGATTAGAGCAGAGCAAAATTCATCTTTGAGCTCCATCATTTTAGTCCACTGCCAGGAAGAATTCTTCTTCCTTTTGTAATCCCAAATGGTATCACTCTTCAAGTATTTATCTCGGACAATTTTAACCCATTCATTGTTAGGTTCAGCAAGGATTTTCCAAAGCAGTTTCATTTGGAGAGCTTTGTTCATGTCTTTGGTCTTGTAGAGACCGAGTCCACCATCTCTCTTGGGTCTACAGATCTTATCCCATCCAATGAGGGGTTTGTAGTTTGGATCCTTGTTCCAGAAGAAATTTCTGTTTAGTCTATCAAGGTCATTGTGAATAGAAGCTGGGAGCATGAAATTTTGCATAATATGGGTTGGTTTAGCAGCGAGGTTAGCTTTAACCAGAATTGCTCTTCCTTGTTGGGTTAATTCATTTGCTCTCCATTTTGTAAGTTGGTTCCTAGTTTTTCCTAGAATATCTTCAAACGTATTCTTGTTCACTCTGCCATTAATAATCGGGCAACCGAGATATTTTTCTAGGGTAGTGTGGTTAGTGATCTGAAGGCATGATTGAATACGTTGCTTTTGGTCGGGTGTGATCCCTTTAGTTGTTTGAAACGCAGACTTCTGGAAATTAACTTTTTGGCCAGAAATCTGACAGTAGTCATCCAGGATCTTTTTCACAGTTTGACAAGCTTCCGTAGTTGCTTTGGAAAAAATCATAATGTCATCCGCGAATGATAGAAAGGGGATGGAAATCCCAGTCCTAGATATCTTAAAAACGATTGAGTTTTGGGACTCATTGTTCTGTCGTTGGAGCTTTCTAGCTAGAATCTCAGCGCCTAGGATAAAGAGGTACGGAGAGATAGGGTCACCTTGTCGGAGGCCTCTGTAAGGTCGAAAAGTCTTAGATGGTTCATCATTCACAAGCACGGAGAATGACACCGTTTGTATACATTCTTTAATCCAGTCGCAAAATCTTGAACAGAATCCAAACTTGGTCATTACCGAGAATATGAAGTCCCAGTTCATCCTGTCGTATGCTTTCTCCATGTCTAACTTGATTGCAACCCAGCCATTCTTTCCTTTCCTCCCCCGAAAGGAGTGAAAAATTTCATGTGCAATCAATATATTGTCCTGGATAGCTCTATCAGCAACAAAGGCGCCTTGAAGAGGATGGATTAATTTTCCCATGACAGATTTCAATCTTTCCGCTAATATCTTTGATATAGCTTTGTACATTGTCGAGCAGAGACTAATAGGTCTATAGTTATTGGTTGTTTTTGGGTTATCACATTTTGGGATCAGAGTGATAAATGTCTGGTTTATTTGCTTAAGCATTCGTCCGGAATGGAAGAATCCCTTTATTGCTTTGGTTACAGACGGTCCCACAATGTCCCAATAATGCTGGTAGAATTCGGCTGTCATACCATCAGGTCCAAGAGATTTGTCTTTTCCAATGGAGAAAAACGCATTCTTAACTTCCTGGTTTGTTATTGGTCTAATCAGAAAGTCATTTTCTGATTGAGTGATTTCAGGACTTATTAATTGTAGATGTTCTTCAAGTAGTCGAGAATCTATTCTTTCTTCTTGGAATCTTTGTTCAAAATCTCTCCGTATCTCCTTTCTTATATTATCTTCCCCAACAATTATAATTCCATCTTGTGTCGTAATTTCTCTGATTATTTTCCTATTTCTGCGGCCTGTAGCTACTTTATGGTGGTAGCTTGAGTTCGTATCCGAAAGTTTTAGATGCTTCGTTTTCGCCCTCTGTCGCCAATACAAGTTATGAAACTGTAAAATTTTGTTCTTCTTTTTAATAAGTCTCAGCTCCTTTGAGTTGTTAATTTGGGTTGTTTGGGTTGCATTTTTCTGGAGGTTTGCTAGTTTTTCTTCTATGTCCTTGAGTTGTCTGAAAATGTTTCCAAATGTCATTTTATTCCATTCTTTTGAGAGTTTTTTAAGTAGTTGGGTTTTCCTCGTCACTTGGAACATGTGAGACCCCGAGCACCGCAATCTCCATGCTTGAGACACAATGTTCCGATAATCTTTCCTCTGCAACCACATTTTCTCAAATTTAAACGGTCTTGCTTTTTTCTCCCATGATGATTTGAGATCAATCGATATCGGACAGTGGTCTGAGGAGGAGAATGCGTAATTTTTCGTTGCTAAATTAGGATACCACTCAATGATTTGGTCTTGTACTAAGGTTCGATCCAGTTTCTCATAGATGTTATTAGTATCGGACTTATTCTTTCTCCAAGTAAAGCTATTCCCAACTGAAGGGATATCTAATAGTTGACATTGGTCTTTGAACGAGAGAAGTCGGAGAAATCTGTTAGGGTTGGGTGGGTTGCCCCCGGATTTCTCAGAATAGTCAATTATCTCGTTTAAATCTCCCATCACAATAACGGGGACATTAAGTCCTTGGATATGGGTCGAAAGCTTTTCCCAGAAATCAGCTTTTTCATTTTCTTGGGCAGGAGCATAAACAAAACAGCATGCCAGATTGGTTCCTAAGTTGTTGTCTGTAATTGACATAGTGATAAATCGATCCTCCTTAGTCATTATTTTAATTTTTCCACTAACCATCTGGTAGTCTTTCCAAAGCAGACAGATACCCCCCGATCTCCCCCGAGCCGGAGACCAACAAATCGAGTCAAACCCGGCCTTTCTCCAGACCGCATCCGGGGGCTGCACTTCCGTCCTAGTCTCCAGAAGTGCCATGATTTGAATGTTTTCAATTTTACAGCAAATTTCAATTTCTGTCCAAAGATTTCGTTTCCCGATTCCACAACAATTCCATGAGCTTATCTTCATTCTTGATTATGGTGTGTTTTATTTGTCATTTTATATTTTCTGTTTTCGAAAAGTTCGGGCTTGTTGTGGAGTTTTCCAGCTTTATGACAACAAGGGCACCATATATGAGTACTTTGCGTCCATTCAAGGGGTACCAGTTTGTAAGTCTTACGTGGCAGAGGGGTTCGTCGTTGTTCAAAGTTCCAAAGGATTTGTAATTTTAAAGAGCCCGACCAAACAATTTCAAGGCTACCAACCGGAATTGATCGGGGTGCACAAACGTTGCACTTTCTCTTAGATACAGCTACAATCTGATAGCCTATTATCTGATGGGTTGTAAATTTTCTGAACAACCCATTTTCATGCTTTTCTAATTTTGCTTGGTCACTGACTTTGTTCTTTGTTCGCCGGTTATGATTTTCGTGCATTCCTTTATTTGTCGATATTTTTGTAATAGATTTCTGCTTTTTGTCCTCACATTCTAATGTGTTGCTCATTATGTTTTGGTTGTTGTCACTAGTTGGTTCCCTATTCTCTTGGTTTGTGTGTTTTATTAGTTCTATCAATTGGTAGGATCGAAGCCACAAAGAGGCGTATATCTTCCTTTTTTGTCCTAGTCTTTCGCTCACCTCCCATGGATATTTCTCATATGTTCTTATTAGGCATAGATCATGCTTGCTTGGGTTCTTGCTTAACTCCCAAAGAAAGGAAGAAATATTGACAGGGTATTTGGATCGTTTGGCATAGTTATTGTAATTGTTCACATACTCAATTTCACAAATAGGTTCAGTTTGCCATTCAAAGTTGCACTCAACTTCGCTAGAGTAAATCAGGGAAGGGTGCATAGACCAAGTAGAGTATAGTGACAATAAAAGGACACACCTGGGGTCGGGGGGACCAATATGCCCATCATTTATCTTGTTGTCTCTCTTTTCGGTTGCTCTTTGTTTTCGGATACGACTCCTAATGTCCTGGTTGCATGCAGAGGAGGAGCGTGACCCCAAGATTTGCTTCATTATCATCAATGCTTTCCTCAAATTCCAGTGTTCAAGCCTCCAATCAGTCTTTCGATTTTGTTTGATCAATACTAATTTTCTGCGGTCAGAATAAAGTTCATAAAGGGTCTTGGAATCAAGTGTAGTTAATCTGGGATACAAAGAATGCTTCTTTTTAAGCGTGGGTTCACATGATCCAACCATCTCCAAGTCAAGATGGGCAAAAATCGCAGCAACCCGGATCCTGAGTCGAGAGTGCGACAACAGGAAACGGAATTGACTAGATTGGGTGCCCACCATCACGAGTTTCATAGACTCAAGAGTTTTCATCCTTTGTCTCATTTGGGTCATTTTTTCAACTGGGTCAATGGTAATTTTCTTTTCAAAGCATATAGCTTCTTTGAGGTTGTTCATTTCTTTTCCTTTGTGCATAATACAGGGGCAGTGATGACAGTGAGTATTCCAAACCACAATTGCAAATTTGGGAATATATAGCATCAGTGGGATCATTGGGATTAATATAGAGCAAGCATAGGGGCCCATCATCCATATCCGAGTACAAGGACATTTGATCGAAATGGAATCGTAGAGAATAGGAATAGAATACCTCTGTTCAAAATGACCTTTCCAGTAAGCCGCAAGGGAGGGGACGCAGCAAGCAAGCCAAGGAGGCCACCTGCCACCCGCAAACCTGAGGCGCCGCCAGAGGTCGGAACGTCCGACCCCAATTTTTCTTGACTTCGTTGTTTTTCTCTCTTTGCAAATACATTTGATTTTGCGGGAACCAGCAGACGGAGAAGCACCGCACTTCTTCCACAACAGCCTCCCGACACCAGCAGCCCAGCCGCGCCGCCACGACCGAACCGACCGCCACCCGCCGTCCCCTTTTTTCCTCTTCTTCTTCCTGCTTCTTTTTTTCCAGATCCATCTCTTTTGATTGCGATTATAGTTCTTCATTCCCCTTAACTCAGATTTGGACATTTTTTAGTCTTGGAGGGGCTGATTAAGGGTACAAATTTCATGATTTGGAGGTTTACAATCCCATTCATGATTGAAGCGGGATCGACTTTCATACGGCCAAGTTGGGGTTTGGTTTGTAGGTTTTATGTTTGTGGCTTTCTTGTCGCCATTTTGGGTGAAGTGAGGCTCGGTCGGGCTTAGTGGTTGGGATAGGGTTCGACGTTCACGGGCGGCGGCGGTACCTGGGTGCCGGTGGTGTCTAGGGTTTCGCTTGTGAAATGGTGCACTTTCTCTCTCTGTCGCCATTTTTCTTTTTGTTTTGTAACGTGGGTTCTTTTCTGCTACTGCTGTGGGGCAACAATTTCTAATGGTCTAATATTCCACCCCTTAATAAAAAATATGTCATTTTGGTTTTTTAATTTTTTTTAAAAATATATAATTTTTTTTATAATTTTATGCTTTTTATAAATAACTATAATAATAAAATAAATAATAAAATAACATCAATTAATAAGCCAATATAATAGTCTCATTTATTCTTATAAATATTCAACCTTATATCTTAATTAGTTAGAAAACTTATCTTTTTATACTTCATATCTAAGAAATAATCTTTTCAATATAATAAATTAAATTTTTATAATTTTATCTACATCTTAATTTTTATAACTTATCTACATCTTAGTTATAAAACTCATCTTAATTTAAGTAAAAATGCATCTTTGTTAAATCGTAAAAATATGATATAAACATCTAAACAACGTACAATATCAAGTAGAAATCACACGTTTGGTAAAATCAAGTAGAAATCAAACACTACTTTTTTACTAAACATACAATATCATTACTAAAATATTTAAAATATAATACTAACTTAAAGTCTTTTTAATAATACAAAAAAAAATACAAAATATCATTACTAATTAACTTAAAATATAATGCAAACACCATACAAAAGTTTTTTAAAATTAGGGAAATATTTTACATGGCTTTGATTTATTTTATAACTAACTTAAAGTCTTATTAAAAAAAATTTAAGCATAAAGTTTAGTAAAAATATTTCAAACAAATTAAAAAAATAAAAATATAATTTATTAACACAACGCGCAAGAGCGCGGGTACCAAATACTAGTTATTTATATATAACAATATAATTATTCATCTGACGTAATGTAATTACTCGTGCGAGTTATGTATAATTAATCGTGTTATTATAGATTAATGTTTTACTCTTCAAAATTTTCTTTAAATATCAATCATTTATTTTTTTAATCCAATGCTCTAGATTTGTTCTAAGTTTACACCGCAAAAGAGGTTTGTCTATACAGAGGTTGGTTCAGATGTACACAATAGGTCTTATCGTGTACACATTATTCATCTATTTTCTCATGATTATTCATCTGTTTTTACATGATTATTCGTTTATAATTATGTAATTATTCGTCTGTACAAAGAGTGTAAAAAATGTAAATTTTATTCTAACGAATAATAGCCCAATACCACCGAATAATTTCCTTCCAATGAATAATCTCCCAATACCAACGAATAATCAAAATTTACTTTTAATCTCATCTGTTGATCTTCTTAATTCAATGACCTAGATTTGTTAAGATGATACACAATAAGGGTTGCACACACATAGGCGGAGCCATGAGGGCATTTTGGGGGGGGGGGGGGGAGGGCACGTATTCTCCTCGTCGATAGCTTCGTTGTGATATATAATACGTCATAATCCGACATCTAAGTAAAAAGTTATGAATGTTTGAAAACGGTAGGTGTATTAATTACCTTAATTTTATTTCAATAGACTACAGTACTTTTATATTTTACTTAAATTGACATTCACATATTATAATTCATCTTGAGAGCTTCGAAATCATAGGTTATATTACTTATTTTGATAATTTAGTAAGAAGTTATGCAAGTACAATTTATATATATAGTTATATGTACACTATTAAATGAAAATACAAGTTAAATATCGACTCAATATTTATTTATTGCATTTTATATCCTTATTTTTTTAGTTTTCTTTTCTTTGACTATTTCATTTATTTGTTTATATTTCATTATTTTTTTAATGGAGGGAAAATAATAGAGTTTTATCGACTTTAATCTAAAACGACATTGTATATATATAATCGTACCCACCGCTAAAAAAATTCTGGCCCTGTATGTGTGGTCAAAACCCCTAAGAAAAACTATAATAAACGAAGGACGGTTCGCAAACGAAGTTCCCATTATTCGATTTCCAACCTACTTGGGTCAAATGTCATGCATGCCCACATCCTGCGGGTCACAGGACGATGCCCACGTGGAGTCCATCTTGAGAGACTTGTTACTCGAATGTCCATACAACTAAGATATTATATAAGCCAAGTCCGAACACATTAGAAATGTCTTTAATTAGAACAAGAAGAGCGAAAAATAGAGTGGAATTGTCGCCAAGTACTGAAAAGGTATGCAATGAGGTAGACATGGAAAAAAGACACACTCTGCGGGATCTCCGAATTTATCATCTGTGTCCGATCTCGAAGTAAAGCATCTGTGTAAACCTTTGAGATAGGTAACTTTCCTCCTTGCCTAGAATGGTCTTTAACCAGGATAGCAAGGGAGGTTACCTACATATTTAGAATAGATACACAAACACACATACTCTCTCTCTCTCTCTCTCTCTCTCTCTCGTCACAGTAATGACACGCGATAGGGTTGACAATTGTGTGTCTCAATTAAGTCCATTGACTAGGCATGCAAAAGGTTTTGACCGATTCAGGGTCCCACAACTAAAGGGGTCCTAGAACCGGACATTGTCATTACCACCGTTTGTGGGAATCCACTCACCCTGAGGGGTTCTAGGATCAAGGCTAATACAACCTTTCAAATTGGTTACGAGTTGCGATTATCTTACTTGCATAATGTCGGGCTTTTTTTTAGAAGCCCCTTTTGGGCATTATGCATACTCCACTAACGTGCTAAAATGATTTAACTTGTAGGAGAAATCATGAACTTCAATATGTTTAATGAGTCTAAAGATCAAGTGTACCGGCAGGAAGCAACTGGGTCGAGTGGGAGTTCTATGGCAAAGACCCCGTCCGTGGCTCCGTAGGTTCTTGCTTGGTTTCCGCAGTATGGTCCCACACCCTACGACTATCCAAGGTGGCACTTTAGTCCATACCCTACAATGCACCAGGCCTCAGCAGGGCCCTTCCAGCCGCCACTGTACCCGCCCTTCTGAATTTTTTATAACGGCCACCCGTGGTAGTGTTTCCAAGAGCCGCCTTAATTAGCACCCTTTTTCCCCCCACACCCACTCCGCATAATGCTCCCCATCAACATATGGATAACTTCTAGCCATGCAAACACCGTCGAGGCAACAGATCGACAAACATCTCATGCTCAACGCAGTTTGATTCTGGTCATGTGATGAGGGTTGATCAGGAAGAAAATTCGATATCATCAACATTCATGAAATCTGCAGAACCCCTGTCCCAAAGAGGTGGAGGTATGTGAGCCTGATAAAGTATGATGGGACCACCAATCCTTACAACCATCTGTGCCACTTTGTCACTTCGATGAGAATAAACGAATAAAACAAGGTGATGATGTGTAGAACATTGCCTTCAACCCTTACAAAGATAGCCCTCACATGCTTCAACAACTTGCCCCGAAACTCCCTAGCAATTTTTGCTCAATTGTCACAAGTGTTCAAGTCTCACTTCGAGAGTGCATGCTTAAGGAAGAAGACTATGGTGGATTTAAATCCCATAAAACAGGGTCATGATGAAACAATGGGGAGGTTCTTTGCCAGATTCACTAGTGTGGTGGTGCAAATCCTTGATTTCAACCAACAATCAACCATTATTATACTCATGGGGAACTTGACCGAGAGTGATTTAAAGACTTATCTTTTTAGAAAGAAGTCGCAAACTTATGATAATATGAGGGAGATGGTATACTGGCAAATTCAAATCCAAATCGAGGGTGACTCACTTATCATTATAAACTATCTTAAAACAGGCAGCTCATGCCCCTGAGAGGATTGAACTAATAAAATCTAATATTAAATTATTTCTGTCAAATATGAGAGAGGTCTCCTTCTCTCATGTGCCCCGCGCTAGCAATAGAGTGGCGAACAAGGTTGCACACCTTTACTGCTCTTCCAAGGGCGCTAGTATTATTACTAATTCATATCATATTGACATCATCCGCCATGATGCTATCAGATAGATACCCTCTATCTGAATTCTTTCCTAATAAAAAAATATTTAAGCCATGAATTAGATATCAACGGTTAGTAATCCCACGATGGAATTTTTTAAACTTGTCCAAACTTTAGGGTGAGGTTGGGCAATTGATCCCTTGAGGTTCCCCTTTAATGGCGAAGAAGGGGATGTTAAAAATGAAACATGTTGATTCCAAATCCGAGAAAGGGACAGAAACACAAGGAAGAATTTACTTATATAGTTGAACCACTTGAACGTTATTGCCCCTTGTTGGTGACCGGACATGAACGTTATTACCCCCTTAGTTAAAGGCAGAGTCGGGGCATGGGGGAACATGTTCCCCTCTCAGACCATTAATTATGTGTTTAGAAAAAAATATCAAAATGACGTCATTTTGACTTTGAAATTTAGAAACCCTAGTCGCCTACTTCGTCTCTCACTCTCTCCCAATCTCTCGTGAAGATGTCAACTCTTATCACTCATCAATCATGCCATCTGCAGCCAGTCAGCTTCCTGTCACCTTCGCCTTGTCGTCGTCAAACGTTGCGCATCACCTCGTCATCATCAAACGCCATCACCATTCTTAAATAGACTGAACAATCGAACTCACGGAGCACCATCTTCGTTTACCATTGCCCGTTGAGCTCCATCTCCATCTTCATTCTCTACCTCTGTCCGGTCGGCAACTCAGGCGAGCCCCATCTTCTCCGGTCCTTCTGGATGCTTGGACTTCTGGCTGGTGCCATTGTCAATTTTCCAAGTCGAAAGTCGAGCCCTATCTCATCTATCAAACAGGTTAAGTTTTTCCTAATGTTAACCCATTGATTAAAATTTGATTATTGTGCATTTGTCCATTGACTTCATTTTTTAATTTACAAAATTTTTTCTTGAGATTGAGTTATTTCCTATAGATTAAAATTTGATTATGTACTTATTGAAAGTGTTTAGCATTTTTGGTTGTGTGTTGGATACTTGGATTTGAGATTGATGTTAAATTATGCTTGTGTGTAGTTATACTTTATTTGAATAGAAACATGGATAAATTTGTTATCCGAATTAAGAATACATCTATCCTAAATTTTATTTCCTCTACAATTCCCAATCAAGCACAAGATATTGGCGGAAGTGTTGGTAGTGTAGAGAGTGAGACGGATGGTGTAGTTAGAGAAGATGTGAGTGTATGTTGTAGTTAGAGGTGATGTGGTTGTGGATGATGTTAGTGTCAGAGTGAATAATCCCCGTTGGGGTTGCCTTCGCTATCATTAGAATATATATAGGAGTACAAGATAGTTAACCCTAACTACAATTGGGTAATTGAGCCTATACATATAATCTATCTAAAATACCCCCTCGGTCGAAACAGGAGGGCAGTGAATAGTGAGACTGGATCTAAAATCAAGAAATAATTGGCGAGGGAATCCCTTGGCGGGACATGTAGGACACGGACATGTCCCATAGCTACATTCTCACGAACAAAGTGGATGTCAATCTCCACATGTGTGGTTCTTGATGGTGAACCGGGTTGTGAGCAAGGTATGTAGCACTAACATTGTTCGTATACACAATAGACGCCCGACTCAAAGGACAATGAAGCTCAAGCAACAGGTTGCGGAGCCAAGCACACTCAGCGACAACATTGGCAACACCGCGATATTCAGCTTCAGCACTAGAGCGAGAAACCACATGTTGGTGTTTAGAAGACCAAGATACTAGATAGTCGTTGAGGAACACGTAGTATCCGGATGTAGACCGTCTGCTGTCTAGACACCCAGCCTAATCGGCATCTGTATAAGCAACCAATGATGGAGGAGAAGCAGATGGGGTGATGGTGGTGCCAAGAGAAGTGGTACCCTGAATGTACCTGATGATGCGCTTAAGAGCTGCAAAGTGAGACTCTCGAGGATCATGCATAAACAGACAGACCTGCTGAACGACATAGCTAATGTTCGGGCGGGTAAACGTCAAATACTGCAAAGCACCAGCAAGACTGCGATACAATGTGGGATCGGACACAGGTGGACCTTCGGCTTGAGACAGTTTGATGGTGGTCTCAACGGGAGTCGCAGCAGGCTTGCAGTTAGTCATATTTGCCTTGGCAACAATCTCCTTTGCATATTTTTCTTGGGAGAGAAACAAGCCGGACGCAGAAAGAGATGCAGAGACTCCCAAAAAGAAACTAAGTGGCCAGAGATCAGTCATAGCAAACTCCTTACTGAGTTGTGTAATAATAGTAGATCGAAAAGAATCTAAAGATGCAGTAAGGATGATATCATCAACATATAGAAAGGAGATATGCAATCTGATTACCCCGGCGAAACACAAATAGAGAGGAGTCACTCTTGCTACTAACAAAGCCAAGCATATGTAGATAAGTAGCAAAGTGAAGGTACCATGCCCGAGGTGCCTACTTGAGGCCATACAGAGACTTCTGCAAGAGACAGACATAGCCTGGTTTGGTCCTGCCAGCAAACCCAAGCAGTTGGAACATGTACACGGTTTCATTCAAATGACCATGTAGAAACACGTTCTTCACATCCAACTGATGAATAGGCCAATTCCTGGAGACAGCAAGCTGCAAGACAGTACGGATGGTAGCCGGTTTGACAACCAGACTAAACGTGTCATCACAATCGACCTCCACGTGTTGAGAGTTGTCGTTGGCAACCAATCGCGCCTTATAGCGCTCAAGAGATCCGTCAGAGCGAAACCTATGCCGAAAGAGCCCCATACACCGCACAATGTTGGCCCCAGGGGGACGAGGAACCAAGACCCAAGTATTGTTGCTAATAAGAGCCTTATACTCATCAAGCATGGCAGCATTCCAATTCGGGTCTAAGGCATCTGTTTTGTGGGAGGTAGGGATGGGCGATATGTGAGACGTGGAGAGGTCAAATATCTGTTTGGGGCGAAAGATGCCACTCATGCTATGAGTTTGGATCTGGTTGACCGGCTGTGTGGGGTTAGGTGGCAGGGGAGGGGTAGCAGCTGACGGGACAGAGGCTTGAGGTGATAGGACAGGGGCCACAGGGGGCTCGCCGAAGGCAGGAGGTGGCAGGATAGGTGCTGCAGGTTGCGGTAAGAGAGGGTTGGGTGCCCGGGCCGGAGATGTAATAGCATTCGAAAAGGAAGAGGGATATAGTTGGTGAAGGGGGTGAGGTGGAGGGTAGTCATCAGAAGGGGGCGGGGTGTTTGGGAATGTAGGGGGACTAGAAAAAGGGAATGTGGTCTCATCGAATGTGACGTGGCGAGAGAATATGACACGTTTGGTAATGGGATCAAAACACCTATAGCCTCTATGATTGGAGGGGTAGCCGAGGAAAACACAAGGTGTGGATCGAGGAGCAAGTTTATGAGGGGCAACAGATGCTTGGTTGGGGTAACACCAGCAACCAAACACACGGAGGTGGTCGTATTTAGGAGTGACTCGGAATAAGATCTCAACAGGGAACCAATTCTGGATGGTTGTGGAAGGAGTGATGTTGATAAGATAGCATGCTGATTCGATAGCATATGACCAATACTGCAAGGGGACATGCCCATGGATAAGGAGAGTCCTCATGTAAGTGGTAAGGGTGCGAATGCTCCGTTCGACTTTCCCATTTTGGGAGGAGGAGTGAGGACAAGAGAAGCGGAACTGAATGCCATGAGTAGAGAAGAAGGATTGAAGGGCATTGTTGTTAAATTCACCGCCCATGTCACATTGAAAGGATTTAATGGAGAGGTTGAATTGGGTGCGGATAAGGCTATGGAAGGTCATAAGGCGAGTAGCAACTTCAGATTTGTACTTTAGGGAAAACACCCAAAAATAATGAGAGAATGCATCAACCAACACAAGTGCATAGCGGAAACCATCATGACTGATAATGGGAGAAGTCCATAGATCACCATGAATGATGTCAAATGGAGCGTGCACCTGAGTATAAGACGTGGCAAAAGGCAATCTAGTGTGTTTGCCAAGCTGGCACACTGGGTAACTAGTGGAGGGAGGGGCTTTATTGTAGGAAATAAGCCCGAATCAACTACAATTGAGTAATTGGGCCTATACATATAATCTATCTAACAGTTGGGAGAGAAAAGAGCTCGAATGGAAAATACATGTGAAGCTGAACTTGAGTATGATAGTGATCGAGACCAGCCTATGCAAATCTATCGATGATTAATTATGATCCTTCTGTTAGAGATGTTGTGAGGAGAATGTATATGGTTAAAGGTATTTGTCAACCATTAGCACATGATTTTCCACAAACTCAATTCGGATAGAAGTTTATGTCTTTTTGTGAAAGACGGGTTCAAGAAGTGGGATTGGTTAGAGTACAATACGCGCTAGTGTTTCTAAAGATGTTGCGTTTTATTTTTGGTGTCATTTGTTCAAGCTTGATTTAAAAAAATAGAGGATGCGGGGCGGATGTGTTTGTTTCCATGGGGTTTTGTTATTGGAAGAAGGGTTCAAGAAGTGGGATTGGTTAGAGTATAATACGCGCTAGTGTTTCTAAATATGTTGCGTTTTATTTTTGGTGTCATTTGTTCAAGCCTAATTTTAAAAAATAGAGTATGTGGGGCTGATGTGTTTGTTTCCATGGGGTTTTGTAATTGGAAGAAGGGTCCGATAAATTCAAATTAAGATCATGTGGGAGGTTTTGGAAGAAATCACAATGAAGCTCGAACAATATAATGTTCTTTAAATTTCAAGATCAACAACAAAGTATTGAAAGACGTATTTCTTTTGGAAAGAAAGCATTGGGTGTTGCATACTGTATTTGCTTGACAGCAATATTAGATGTTGTTCGATTGCTACTTTGTCAAGCATTAGTCTTACCAGTTGCAACAAATACAGTGGAAAGAGCTTTCTCTGCAATGAGTATTATGCATATTGGCACAATAAGATCAATGGGGCATGACTTTCTCACCGATAGTTTGGTATGCTATGTTATGTTGAAAAATACATTTTCAAACGCATTGATAATGAGATTATTCTTCAATATTTTCAGGGCATGAAAACTCCGAAAATGGATTTACCCCCGGCCTTCAACCTCGAGTTGAACTATTTAGTAGTATAGACCTCTAATTAGAAATGATGAATTCTATGTACATAGTAGTTTGTTATATCATTCGACACTTGTTTATAATATCGAACACTCTTTGTATTTTATGAGTTTTTTTTTTATATTATCGTTTGGTACTTATGTGCTCTCCCCACAAACTTTCTGATTCCACCACTGCGGTTAGTTAAACCCTATCAAGTGATATTTCAACTAATATGGAGGCCTATCGATCGATCTATAGAAGAAAGTATCCGGCATAATTAATAAATCGATGGATTTTGATAGGGAATGAAAACACACAAATGAAATAACAAGGTTTACCTTTTTTTTTTTTAATATCACAAATGAAATAATAAGATAGATTTCAATTCATCAAGTTGACAACATTCACCAACCCAAAACACTTAGGATTGAAACAAAATAAGAAACACGTAAGACATGACAACATATATTAATTTCCTACTTAACATGCACGTGTACATACAAGGTACAAGTGATGTAAGGAGTACTTTTAACTTATTCAACATACATTTAATGCATGTGCATATGATATGAATGGAAGTAGATCGATGGTACGTAGTGATAAAGCTTAAAAGGCCTTATTCATGGATTCAAAGTAAAGAGCAAGTGTAGTCGGGGGGACAAGTGCGGCCACAAGAAGCGAGGGCATTGGTGATGTAGACGGTGGCATCAACGCCGATCCCCAAGACGCAGACTTTAGCCTTGATGGCGGCACAGAGACAGACGGCAGCATCAAGGTCGGTGAGGCCGGAGAGGCAGGTGCAGCAGGGCCCTCCGAGGACGATGTTGGTTAGACCACAAACGGAGAGAGGGAGAATGCCGGTGAGTGTGCCGAGGAGGGAGCAGGTGTTTGCTGCGGAAGCAACTGCAGCAAACAACACAAGGTTCATCACGAGGAAAAGGGCAATTGGGGACTTGCTGGAGGAACCCATTTCGATCGATCTATACCAAAATTAAATTGTTGGCTTATTTAGTCGATCAGTTAGCTATAGAGGATAGGATGGGTGTAGGCGATATATATTGTTGGAGAAATGTGTCTATTTATAGGCATGGAAAGATTAATATGTCGTCGGACCAATCGATTCATCAATTACGTGGCGTATCAAGGATCAAATTATGTGCCATTACCATGGTTATATTTGATTATTCCAACTTGGTATTAAGAATTGAATCTAGTACCAACTTGCCATGTGCCAAGAAGCTGATTTTTGGGAAATTTAAATTATTTTTGATGACTCCACCTTAAGCAAGATAAAATTTTACTATATAATTTTATGGGTTTGATGAAAGTGAAAACCTATATTGTTTATATTGTGTTATGTGTTTTGGACTTTATTCTATTTTGGTGTTACTGGGCCTTTTGTTAGATGAACTAATCTGCATGGCTGGCCCAATTCATTCTGTCCAAATCATCATCAATTAAATGCTGCTTCTAGAAGGGGTTGAGATTGGCCAAGGAGATCTCCTAGTATCGAGGTTGTTACAAGAAAGATCTTCAACGTCATTCTCCCTCCTTCTCCTCGGACGCGATGGAACAAGAATTCAAACGGGGCTTCTGAAGATTGCCACGGACGATTTCAAGCAGCATCTATATAAGAAAATCGAAGTTCAGCTGTGAAGGACACAACAAGCTTACTCACTCATCTCCAACGTCTTCACTGCAATCAATCTTCAAGCTCTCTCAAGGTCTTTACTTTACTATTTTATATTTATGTTTTGTGAGAGATTTCATTGAGCGTTATTCTACAAGTCATAAGTGTTATAATAAGAGTATATCTATACTCAAACGTATTCACTATGCTATTATTTCACGAGAGCTTGGGTTGACTAGATATAGAAGCGGGTTAAGCTTCGAGAGGTAGAAGAAGAAAAGTTCTTCTAGGTTGTATCTAGGATCCATAAGGAGTGAAATAAATAGTGCTTTTGAATCCTACGGGTTGGATAACCCTAGGCGGGGATGTAGGCTAAGTTCGTGCCGAACCTCATTAACAATTAATGTGTCCTTGCTTTACTTTCAGTTATTTTATTTCCGCATATTCAAGTTGAGTTTTCGCAAAGATCATACTCAGTTTTTAGTGAACTGACAAGATCTTGAGCTCAGTTACAAGACCTTAGATCCTATTTCAAGGCCTTGACTCTGAGACTGCGAAAATCGGTCATACTTTATTCAACCCCCCCCCCCCCCCCTTTTTAGAGTAAAGTTCATTACTTTGATTTACCTATTGTGACTCTTCAACTTTCTGTTTTTTTTCACCAATCTAAAACTATTTATATCTATATATCTTAGGTAAGACGCTCCATAAAACATTGTATATCTACTACATAAATATTTTTTTTTGATTTAATTGATATGGCAACAATATTTTGTGATAAACAAACAAATGGATAGCTATCTAGGGCAACGACACCTCTATGTAGGGGAGAGTGCGAGACAGAAGAGGGTCGTCTTGTGTTACGCATAATTTACGCGATATAATTCAATTTTTTTTAATTCAATCTCTATATGGCCACCAATAGAGTCTATCCTTAAACTGGTTGTTCGATGGAGGGATGATAAGTATGTCATCAACAATGGGTTGTGGAAGATGTGCTAGCAATTTTTCCTTCCACTATTGTCCTCCAATAATATACTCATTTACTATTGACTCTATACTTACACCCTATAGGCAATCTACTATACTTGTAATAGGTTCAGTCATTATCCAGTTATCTATCCAGAATTTAATTGAGCACTCATTTCCCACGACCATATAAAATCTTTTCTTGAATTTATCTAATAATGGACAAAGTTTTGACCATTGTCATAATGCTCCCCCTGTCTATTTGTAATCAAGCAGTTAAGATGTTTTAAGGTACTTATGTTGAATTAACATTACCCAGATGGTTCCTAGTTTTGCAAGTATTTTCCACGGTAATTTCATTTGTAGAGCTTTCTTCATCTTTCGATTTTCGGATACTCATCCCTCCATATTTATTTGGCTTACAAATCTTATTCCAACTAATGAGTGGTCTATGTTGGATGTCCTTATTCCATAAGAATGTTTTTATAATCTTGTCTAGTTCATTGTGAATAATGGTTTTGCTGATAGGTTTGATTCAAATAGTACTTCTCTAGCTTTTTTGTTGGGATAGTGCATTTGTTCTCCATTTAGTCAATCGATCTTTTGGTTAAAGATAACGTTTTTTAATGTTTCCTTATTTACTCTTTCAATAATGATTGGATAACCTAGATATTCAAATTTCTTTCATTTCAGATATTTAAACATATTTTCAATTCCATGTTTCAAGGACATGTAATTCCTACCATAGTTTGGAAATATGACTTATGGAAATTTACCTTTTGTCCCGATATTTTGTAGTAGTCCTCAATAATTAATTTATCCTTTTGGCAAGCTGACAAGCTGCCTTTGTGAAGATGATAATATTATCTGCGAATGATAGAAACGAGATATTCGGTCCATCCCTCCCAAACTTGAAACCAATTAAACCGTTTGATGGATTTGATTCTGTTGACAACTTCCGGGACAATACTTCCGCTCCTAGAATGAAAAAGAATGGGGATATAAAGTCACCCTGTCGAAGACCACTAGATGGTCAAAACACCTCCATACGTCCGTTATTCACCAACACAGAGAATGAGACTATAGTTATGCATTCTTGTATCCAATGAATAAATGTTAGGTGGGACCCAAATTTCCCCATAAATGGACTTGTGAATTTTCAATCTACTATATCATAAGTATTTTCCATGTCCAGTTTCATTACCACCCACCCTTCTTTGCCTTTACGACTTCTAAAGGAATGGAAGATTTTGTGAGTGATTACAAATTCTTCCGGATGACCTCTTCTGAAACTAAGGCACTTTGGAGTGGGTGAATGAGCTTTCTTATTACTCTTTTATGTCGTTCAGCGACAATCTTGAATTGGAAATTAGTTTGTATAGTGTAGAGCATAGACTAATAGGCTTTTAATGTGTTGCCAACTCATAGGGTTTTCATATATTTTGGAAGTAATGAAGGGAATGTGTAGTTGATATGTCTTAGGAGTCTTACCAAGAGGAAAAATCCTTTAATTGATCTTATGATGCTTACTCCCACTATGTCCCAATATTTTTTTTATAGAACTCTACTGTTACCCCTTTTTTATTTCACCATTAGTTGGTGACTCAATCAATTCATTATTTTCATTTTATGAGATATAAAGTGTTATAAGGGGAGATATGCATTGAGGAGATTTCCGTGCTTTGTTTCATGTCTGAATCTTCTTTCAAAATCCCTCTTGATTTCATGTTTAATGTTTTCTTCCCGTATTATATGTGTCCCCTCAGTGGTTGTAATTGCATGAATTATTTTCCTGCTTCGTTTTCCTATTGCAACCATATTGATATTATCCAAACGACGTGAGATCGATCAAATTGCCATTGAATTGAAGGTGTATAAGTTCTCATCACTTGCATCAAAGATAAGTCGGAGTAGATTGGTGGCAGTGTACATGAGGCGACCGATGAGTTGTGAGATTAGATTTGATTCCCTAAAAAAAAACAGATGCCTTTGTGGTTCATAGGTTTCCATCGATAGGAATTGCTAGATCTGACATTGATAGGATCACCATCATGGTTGAGAGTAGCTATGATGGATTAGCCGGAGGAGATGGGATCTGTAAAGTTATATGTTTACTTTCCTAAGTCTTGTTTTCATGTAATATGTATGTATGTATTATATGGTATGTATGTGTTTGTATGATTAGAAAATATATAATAAGACTAAGGGTTATACATATAGTTGATGCATTTTAAGCTAGGTTCAACTGAGTTGTATTGAACCTTGTAGGTTTGATCCTCTAATGAATCTAGTGAACAATAAAGGTAGCAAATATATTGTATATAAAACCTATAGTTATGTTATATTATTTTCATATAACCTTATGCAAGGAATTGGGCTCATTTACAAGGCTGAACCTGTCGGCCCAGAAAGAAGCCTGGAGGCTTGGAGAGCTCGGTCCAGAAGCGCCATTTGCTTGGCTTCGGTTTGACCTAGCTATAAAACCCTTCGTTAGCTGGTTGCTTCCTCATTCACTGTAGTCGGCCTCCTCTCTTTCCTAGGATTTGCTCTCAGTTAGGGGTTCTGAGGTTTGGAAGCTTTCACTACTCGAAGCTCCTTCTCCGTACATCGGTGTGGCGTTCAGACGGTGGATCTTCGGTGGTGAGTGCTGAGGAAGATGAAGTTTCTTCAAGTCGCCACTTCCTTCGACGCCTTTGGGTTGGAAGATCGAAGTTCCTCTTCGATCTCCGGTTCCTTACAGGGGGATTTCTTATCTTTCTGCTTGGTTGTCTACTTACACTTCCATACGATAGACTTAGGATATGTTTATAACTCTTGCTTGTTCGCCCCTTCGCTTGAACTCTTTTCATAGTGGATCTTGGGTCGACTCTTGAGGCCTCGGGGACATAGGACTGTTGTTCGAACCTCGTAAACAAACGATTTGTGTCCTTTTAGTTTCTGCATGTTCGTTTATTGTTCGTTTTCTGATTCTTTTCTACAAAACGACTTCTCAAAACTTAGATCTATACGAGATCTTGTTTTTATCAAAGTGGTATCAGAGCTTGAGTGTCCTGCTTTCGATTCTTCTGATCATTGTTGATCTTGGAGATAGAAACCGGACGCAGGGCCACGGACACACCATATGGTACAACGCCTGGTGCTGCACTCCCCCCTCTACGTGACGTACCACACCATTTTTTCACTGATCTGTGTGTTGTGTTTCTAGATCTAGGGTTTTGTGGCTTCTGTTGTGTGAGATCAAGGTCTTCTTGAATCCCTGCTTGCTTTATTACTCTCTTGTTTGTTTAATCTGCAATTATGGGTGATAAAGGTGTGCATTTGAAACCTTACAATGGCCATACTGACTTTGCTATGTGGCAGGTTAAAATGAAGGTCATACTGATAAAGGAAAAATGCTATGTTGTTGTGACCAACAAGTTCCCTGATGAGGTAGCTAGACAGGTTTTGACATATGCTACGTCTTGGTGATGAGGTAGCTAGACAGGTTTTGACATATGACATAGTAGAAAAGTTGTGGGATGCACTAGAAGGTCTCTTCTTGGTAAAAATCCCTCCCCTCTAGAGTTTAATTTGTTTAATAAACTGTTTAACAATAAAATGGATGTGTCATGCTCTTTACCTGAGAATCTTGATAGGTTTTTAACTAATATTCAAGATTTACAAAGATGTGGTGATAAAGTTGATGAAACTCAACAGTGTGTCTTGTTATTAAATGTTTTGCCAGCTCAATTTGACACCTTTAAGGATGTTGTGCAATATAGTACTGAAACTTTGGTTAAGAAAACTATTATTGAGTCTATTACTCAGAAAAATGACTCCTTGAAGGTCTTTAAAAAAAATTTGAGCTTAAACACACTGAGTCTAAACATGAAGCTAAAAATGAGGTTTTACTGAGAAAAGGTAAAGGCAAAGGCAATAGGAAAATTAACAAGAAAAAGTCTCAAAAGGAAAATGGAAAATCTGATTCTAATACTCAAGATAAATTTGAGACTGATAAATCAAATGTCAAATGTACTTACTGTTCTAGAACTAGCCATTATGACAAAGATTATTATAAAAGAAAAAGAGATGTAAAAGCTGCAGGTAAAAGGCATGATGTCTCTGCTTTGTGTGAAACCCATCCATATTATACTCATGAAGTTCTTGCTCTTCTTAATACTGTTGATTCTGATTGCTGGATTCTTGATTCTGGGTGTACAATGCATGCAACATATCATAAATCTTTGTTTTGTAATCTGAAACTGATTGATGGTGGTTCTGTTATGCTTGGTGATCACTCTATGTTGAGAATTAAAGGAATATGATCTGTTGCTTTGAGAATGCATGATGGTGTTGTGAGAATTGTTAATGATGTGAATTGTTAATTATTGAACTGCAAATTGTTAATGATGTGAAATGGCAAGGTCCTTATTAAGAGTTTGAGAAAATCTGGTCTTTATGAGGTTATTGCTACTCCTGTGTTGAATTACTCTGCCTCTGCTTTTGTGACTGCTGATAATTTCATGTCTATGAATGACTCTGTTTTGTGGCATAATAGACTTGGTCATGTAGGAAATAGAGGCTTTCATCATCTGTATAAAACTGGTATTATCAACTCTAAGTCATGTGACATTGACTTATGTGAAAATTGTCTACTTAGGAAACAAACTAAAAAGGGCTTTAAGCATTCTTCTTATGTGGCTAATAAACCTCTTGAATATATCCACTCTAACATATGGGGTCCTGCCCAGATTGAAACTCTAGGTCATAAAAGGTATTTTATTTCTTTCATTGATCATTACAGTAGAAGAGTGTGGGTTTATTTGCTGAAAACTAAAGATGAAGCTTTTGATGCTTTTAAAGTTTGGAAACTTAGAGTTGAAAATGAAACTGGTTTGTCTATTAAGTGTTTAATGACTGACAATGGGCTTGAGTTTTGCAATAACATGTTCAATGATTTCTGTAAAAAACAATGGTCTAAAAAGGCATTTAACAATTCCTGGAACCCCGCAGCAGAATGGCACTGTTGAGAGAATTAACAGAACATTACTTGAAAAGGCTAGATGAATGCTTATCTCAGCTGGTTTGAAGAATTTTCTTTGGGGTGAAGCTGTTAACACTGTTGCATACTTGATTAATAAGACTCCCTCTTCTGCTATTGAGTTTAAAACTCCTTATGAGCTATGGACTAAGAAAAAACCTAACCTAGACCACTTAAAACCTTTTGGTCGTATTGTTTATTCTTATGTGAATGATGGTAAGTTAGAACCTAGGTCTCAAAAGTGTGTGATGCTAGGTTACCCTGATGGGGTTAAGGGTTATAAACTTCTTGTTGTCCAACCTGGTGCTTATAAGATCATTGTTAGTAGAAATGTGATTTTTAATAAATCTGAGTTCCATTTGAAATCTATTGCTTCCTCTGCCCTTGAGAAATCTGAACAGTTACATAATGACAGTCATTTCTATGTTCCTTCTGGATATGGAGATGACTCTGATGATGAATTTGATAGTGGTTACTCCACTAGTACACAACATGTATTATCTTCTGAATCTACAACTTCTGATGACTTGTAACCTTACCAATTGGGTGTGGTACATGTTAATGAATCTTCTTCTGAAAATCATGGTCATAGCAATGGTAATCTCTCTAGCTCTCTCCCCTCTTCTGAAAGTGTTGTTGCTTCTTCTTCTTCTGTTATCTTTGTGCTTGTATCTGGTTCTGGCGATTCTAGTTCTTCAGTTACTGAAAGGCATGATTTAACTGCATGGCAGCTTACTAGAGATAGATCACCTTGTGTTGTTGTACCTAATAAGAAGTTCATGAATAACATTGCTGAGTTTGCTTGTCTTGTTGCTAATGTTGTGAAATACTTTACTCCTGAGACTTATGAGTAGATCTGGGCAAACGCGGGCCAGCCCGTCCGCCCCGCCCCGCCCGCCCGCTAATATGGGCGGGCATGGACGAGGGGAAAAGCCCATGCGGGCTGCTAAGCCCGGCCCGCGCCCGCATCGGGTACGGGATTGGGAAGACTAATGTAACCGTTGCGGGCCGCTAGGCCCGTAACGGGTACCCGCTATTTTTTTTTATTGAAATTATATAATATAGATTATATATACTTTTTTTTCAATTACAGTATATAAATATTTTGATGTGTATTTTTTAGTATATATACAAATATTACAGTTTTATTATAACATATATATACTTATAAATATATTGCACTGTATAGATATATGTGTGTTTACAAATATATATAAATAGTGGCTGGTTTTTTTTTATAAAAAATATAGATTGTGTATACAGTTGTATATATAATATATATATTACAGTGTAATATACACTTGACAAAAAAAAAACATTATATATACACATATATATTACTGTGAACATAAACACGTACATATATCTTAATTATAAATATATTACAATGTATTAAAATGTATATATACATATATCACTGCGGGTACCCGCGGGTAGCCCGCGCCCGCAATCTCGGACAGGCTTGGACACGACATCCAACCCGTTAAGCGGGCTTAGCCCAGCCCGCAACACCGGGACAAAATCTTAGGTGAAGCCCGTCCCAAGCCCGGCCCGCGCCCGCATTTGCCCAGGTCTACTTATGAGCAAGCTGTAAAATGTGCTCACTCTAAAGAGTGGCAATTAGCTATGAAAGATGAGATAGATTCAATGAAGATAAATAAAACCTGGTCTCTTGTGAAAAAACCTGAAAAGGCTAGACTTATAGACTGCAAGTGGGTTTTTTTTAACTTAAAGAGGGAATTAGCAACATTGATCCTCCTAGATACAAAGCTAGATTAGTTGCTAAGGGTTTTACTCAAAAGGAAGGAGAGGACTACAATGAGATTTTTGCTCCTGTAGTTAAATATAAAACCTTAAGACTCCTTGCTATGATTGTTGTGTATGACTATGAATTAGAACAAATGGATGTCAAAACTGCCTTTTTGCATGGAGATTTAGATGAAACTATTTACATGAAGTAACCCAAAGGCTTTGTTGATAAGGTTAATCCTAATCATGCTTGTCTGCTAAAATAGTCTCCAAGACAATGGAATATTAAATTTGATAGATGCATGAGGTTTAGTTTGGGTTTTAAAAGGAGTAAATTTGAAACTTGTTTGTATTTCAAAGGTCTGAAATCTGGATCTGTGACATATGTGCTGCTCTATGTTGATGATATTCTGCTTATATCTAAATCTTTGAATAACATTGCTGAGATTAAGAAAGATTTGCAGAATCACTTTGACATGAAAGATTTTGGTACTGCTAAGAAAATTATGGGTATGTCTATTAGAAGAGAAAGGAATAAGAAAAAACTTTGGCTGCATCAATCTGATTATGTGCTTAAAGTTTTAGAAAGATTTCATGTGAAGGCTGAGAAACCCAATAATATACCTTTAGGTCCTCACCTACATTTGACTAAGAATAAAGACACGTTGTCTCCTTATGAAGTTAAGAAAATGAAATTGATTCCTTAATTATGATGCTGCAGTGGGGTCTGTTATGTACTGTATGATATGTACTAGGCCTGACCTAACATTTGTTATTAGCACCTTGAATAGGTACATGTCTGATCCAAGAGAGAAACATTGGTTATCTATGAGATACTTGTTGAAATATCTGCTTGGATCTGTAAATCTTGGTTTGCTTTATTCTGATCATTGCTCATCTTATGATTTATATGGATTTGTGGATGCTGATTATGCTAGTAACAAAGATACTAGGAAGTCTATTACATCTTATGTTTATACTTGGTCTGGCAATTGTGTGTCCTAGAAGTCACAGCAGCAACCCATTATTGCTTTGTCTTCTACTGAAGCAGAATATATAGCAGCTAAAGAGGACTGTAAACAGTCAAAGTGCTCTTTACTTGTGCAGAGATCCCATGTATCATGAGAGAACAAAACATATTGATGATAGATACAACTTAATTAGAGAGAAAGTGCAAGATAATGTCATACATGTTAAGAAAATTGATGGGAAAGTTAATCCTACAGATTTTGGAACGAAGATTGTACCTTATGACAAATTTTCGTTTTGCAGGAAGTTCCTCCATTTAGAGAAGATGACTTAGTATCTCTGCAGCAAGGGCTGATGACGGACCAGATACCAGGATTCACACTTAGGGATGGTCTACCTGGAGTGGACTTAGAAAAGTAGATGGGCAATTGTAAAGTTATATGTTTACTTTCCTAAGTCTTGTTTTCATGTAATATGTGTGTATGTATTATATGGTATGTATTTGTTTGTATGATTAGAAAATATATAAAAAGACTAAGGGTTATACATATAGTTGATGCTCTTTAAGCTAGGTTCAACTGAGTTGTATTGAAACTTATAGGCTTGATCCTCTAATGAATCTAGTGAACAATAGAGGTAGCAACTATATTGTACATATAACCTATAGTTATGTTATATTATTTTTGTATAACCTTATGCAAGGAATTGGGCTCATTTACAAGACCTAACCCGTCGGCCCATAAAGAAGCCTGGAGGCTTGGAGAGCTCGGTCCAGAAGCGCGCTTTGCTTGCTTCGGTTTGACCTAGCTATAAAACCCTTCGTTAGCTGGTTTCTTCCTCATTCACTGTAGTCGGCCTCCTCTCTCTCCAAAACCAGAGCGTCTCTCTCCTAGGGTTTGCTCTCAGTTAGGGTTTTTGAGGTTTGGAAGCTTTCGCTACTTGAAGCTCCTTCTCCGTTCATCGGTGTGGCCTTCAGACGGTGGATCTTCGGTGGTGAGCGCTAAGGAAGACGAAGTTTCTCCAAGCCGCCGCTTCCTTCGACGTCTTTGGGTTGGAAGATCGAAGTTCCTCTTCGATCTCCGGTTCCTTACGGGGGAATTTCTTATCTTTCTGCTTGGTTGTCTACTTACACTTGCATGCGATAGACTTAGGATCTGTTTGTAACTCTTGCTTGTTTGCCCCTTCGCTTGAACTCTTTTCATAGTGGATCTTGGGTCGACTCTTGAGGCCCTGGGGACGTAGGACTGTAATCCAAACCTCGTAAACAAACGATCTGTGTCCTTTTAGTTTCCGCATGTTCGTTTATTGTTCGTTTTCTGGTTCTTATCTACAAAACGACTTCTCAAAACTTAGATCTATACGAGATCTTGTTTTATCAGGATCTAAGAATGAATGTAAAAGCAACACTTTTCTTTTAGGGTTTACTAGCAGATTACCCCGTGCTACGCATGGAATTATCGACTTTTTATGAGTTTATATATTCATATATTAATTCGAGTAAAAAATAAAAAATAATTATTAATTAAATAGAAACCCGGTATAATTTATTTGATTTTTTAAAGACTTTTTTCATTTCATATTTTAGTTATTCCTTAAATTAAGTATGCAAGTTTTAATTTTCTATCTAAATTATACTAAAAACTATTTTAGTTTTATTTTTCTATGTACAAATTTTTTTTCTCTTGTCGAAAACTTAAATTATGGTATTACATGCATCACACTGTTATAAGGAGTATTTATTTATAATCAATGAAAATTTTATAGTACTAAATGTTTTAAAGTATATTACTGTATATAATAAATTATTTCTATATAAGGGGTCTATTTTTTGTAATTTACAATTTAAAATTATTTGATGGAGATTATGAATATAATTTAATTTGTTGATTTTTTTAATCAAATACTCAAGTGTTGATTTTAAAAATGATAATTGGTTTTCTACTTTCAACATTTTACATAAATAATTCATTAGATAATGTTACATTAATCTTTTTAACTTCATATAACGATTATTTTTACTCAAGTGTTGATTTTTACTCAAGTAATGATTAGTTTTTTAAAAAAAATCTTTAATATTTTTCATTTATATATATTCAACCTCATTTATGGTAAAAAAAAACTTCTTTAAATACTATAGTAATTACGATTTAGATATTGAATATATATCGTTAAGATATTGATTTTTTAAAATAGAAATAATACATTCATTCACCAACACGCACACTAGTGTGAGAGAGTAGGGTTGAATTCAGGCTGGCACCACCTTTAATTAATAAAAAAATGCATTAAATTTGTAGTAATATCACCATTTATTCTCAATCAATCAATGATTTAGATCTGCTCACAAATTATATCGCAAGTCTTGCTCACATACAGTGGCGGCCGCAAGATTTACCAGAGGGGGACGAAATTGCTTGTTGGGAAAAAACTTTCCTCGGTATATGTAATAAAGAATTTTTTAAATATATTGAAAGAAAACCATAAATTGTGGTATAAATATGATAATTTATTATGAAAACTCATACAATAATTTAATAATTTATATGTATGCGTACCATGATTAAGATTTTTTTTAAATATTGAAAGAAAATTATAAATTTTTTAAAGAATTTGTCATTGATAAATGAAAAAAAAAATGATAGGATTGAAAACTATGACAAAAAAAACTCATAAATTGTGGTTTAATTATGACATTGATAGTAAAAAAATTAGAAGAATTTTTTAAAATATATGTGTAACATAATGAATAATCTTATGAAAATATTAAAAGAAAAATATATAATTTGTTTTAAATATGACTTTTATAATAGGAAAAAAATTAAAATATTTGTGTAACATAATGAATAATCTTATGGAAATATTAAAAGAAAAATATAAGTTTGATTTAAATATGACATTTATAATTGAAAATTTTTAGTTGGAATAAAAAATAGTGGAAAAAAAAAGTAGAAGAAATTTGGCTAAAAGTCCATTTTGACAAACCCTTTTTGCAAAATATCCACTTAAAATCAGTTTTTGTAAAATGTCCTAACTTTTTTTGAAAACCCCATTTTACCCTTGTTATTTATTAACCTTGTTTAGATACATACCCCCATTTTAATTAAACCCTATAGTCGCTTCAATCTTCTGGTTCCTCCTTCATATATCTGCTTCCGTCTTCTTCGTCTCCCCAATTAGGCAACAGGAGGGATCGTCTCGCAGTAGTCGGCGATGTTCGTTTGGATGAGCTGTTCGTCTTCCTCTCATCTCCAATCGGCCTTCCTCTCCTCCGACGAGCGTTCGACGTCATCGACGCGGATCGCGATGGCCTGATAAGCCGCGAGGATCTCCGGTCGTTCTTCTCTTCCGCCTACCACGACCACGACGAGGAACAGACCTTCCTCGATTTCATCTCCTCGGAAATTCGAGCATCAAATACCGATTTTCGTCTCTGGTTGGCGTCGGTTCGAATCAATTGATTGATTTCCGGATCTAAATCGCTTCCCTGGATCTAAATCGAAATCGTCGCTACTCATGTCGATACCTACGAAATTGTTGCTGTTAAGATCTTGAGTCTAGTCTTGCTTTTGATTTCTGATCTTCACACCGAAGCCGACCTCAAGTCTCTCTACGAATTCCTTGCTGGAAGATCGTACATCTGCGAGTTTTATTTTCGGAATTTTGGTCAAACTTTTGCGATGCTTGTTCTTTAGTGAGTAGCGAATTTTTGAATCGCTTTAGATCTGTTTTGGTTGAAATTTTTGATTTTTTGGCTTCAGTGATGCATTCGCCATGGATGAATTGAAGGTTTACTCGACAGTGTTGGATGAATTGAAGGTCAATGATGATGTTGCTAAGCTTTTATGTTAAAGTGCTAGTAAACATACTGGAAGACATTTGTAAATTGATAATGCTAGAGGTCTCCAGATTTCACATTATTTGTTCAAATCATTGTTCTCAATAGCATTTCCATGTAATTTAGGTTTTGTATCTGCCTGAATTCATGATTCAACATTTGGTGATTTTGTGGTCAAATTGTATCATTGACTTGCTTCTTAACAATATTGGTGTACTTTTTGGAATTCATAACACTGTTGGTGACACTGATATCTTCAACTTCTTTCTATGATTTATTATACTTTTTTATGGTGATATTGTGTTTGATTACACTAGATTTTTCATGAAATTATAAGTTTTTTTATTTTTATTTTTGTCGTATTGTGTTAGATTACACTATTTTTTAAAAAAAAATTCATGAAATTACATATGTCACCAGGAGTGTCACCTCTAATGAGGGTGGTGACATCTGTGGTGACAGTGATTCCGTAAAAAAAATTCGAACAACAAATTTGTCACCAAAAAAAAAGTTGCTACTGTATGTGTCACCACCGATAGTGTCACTGCGATAGGAGTGGTGAAAACGATAGGAGTGGTGGTGACAACGATAGGGGTGGTGGTGACAGCGATAGAGGTGGTGATAGCAATAATGGTACATGGTGACAGTGATAGGAGTGGTGGTGACAGCGATATGGGTGGTGGTGACAGCGATAGGGGTGGTGGTGACAGCGATAGGAGTGGTGACAGCGATAGGGCGGTGACAGCGATAGAGGTGGTGACAACAATAAGGGTGGTGACAGTGATAGGAGTGACGGTGACAGCGATAGGGGTGGTGATGACAGCGATTGGAGTGGTGGTGACAACGATAGGAGAGGTGACAACGATAGGGCGGTCACAGCGATAGAGGTGGTGACAACAATAAGGGTGGTGACAGCAATATGAGTGTTGGTGACAGTGATAGGGGTAGTGGTGACATCGATAGGGGGTGGTGACAGTGATAGGAGTGGTGGTGACAACGATATTAGTGGTGGTGACAGCGATAGGAGTGATGGTGACAGCGATAGGAGTGGTGACAGCGATAGGGCGGTGACAAATATAGAGGTGGTGACAGTAATAAGGGTGGTGACATCGATAGGAGTGGTGGTGACAGCAATACGAGTGGTGACAGCGATAGGGCGGTGACAACGATAGAGGTGGTGACAACAATAAGGGTGGTGACAACAATATGGGTGGTGGTGACAGTGATAGAGGTGGTGGTGACATTGATAGAGGTGGTGGTGACAACGATAGAAGTGGTGACAGCGATAAGAAGGTGACAGCGATAGAGGTGGTGACCGCAATAAGGCTGGTGACAGCGATATGAGTTGTGGTGACAACGATAGGGGCGGTGACACTAATCTCGTAAAAAAAAAAATTGTCACCCAAAAATTTGTTTATCATCATACATGTGTCACCAAAGCCATTGACCGGTGTCACCACTTATAAAGGTGGTGACAGTAATTTCGTAAAAAAAAAATCGAAAAAAAAAAAACGTGTCACCAATTTATTTTTTGTATCACCAAAGTTGTGTCACCAATTCATTGACTTTGACCGGTCAATGGTTAAAATAAAAATGGGAAGGAAGGAAGGGAATGGGAAGGAGGGGCAAAAATGTAATATTAGGACATTTAGCAAAAGGGAAAATAAAAGTGCACATTTTGCAAAATGCCTTGTAAAAAATGGACACTTAGCAAAAAAAATTCCAAAAAAAGTAAAGAATAAGTTTTGAATCCATCACATCTTGTATCCTTTTCCTTCCTTCCCTCCTTTTCACTAACTAAGTTATAAAACTTTAGTATTCTCTTTTTTATTTTTTTATTTTTTTAAATATACCTACGAAATTCCGTCGTCGGTGGAAGCCCCCACCCCACCAATCACATAGAATCTATAGTATGCGTGTGTGTATGTATATATATAGGATGAGACGAGATTTGTGAGATGTAATCGGGATAGGATTCACTTTTCTGCATAATTTTTTTATGCATCCCGTTTTGCATAATTTTTACGGGATGAAATCAAGATAAGATTCACTTTTATCCCCAAATTCGATCGTGATCGGGACGAAAACGAGATTTTGCGTGCCCAACCCAACGACTTTTTTTTTTTTATTTTTGTGCCCATCTCTACCTCGGGAGTGCACGTACATCTCGGATAATCGGCCGCAAAGAGTGAAGCAGATGTTAACTAACTACTCCGTATTATGATCCCAATCATTCAACAAGTTCATCATTTGACCACCGCCAAAATGATTTTCCTGATAAAGATGGGGCCGGTTGCCGGTGCAATTCTTAATACCAAGTTGAGTACGTCAATATTCAAATAATAAGCATGGTGATCGATTGCACAACTTGATCCTACACTAAGGGCCTGTTTTTTACAATACATCATTTAGGGGAAGAGGTGGAGGTAGGCGTGGCCACGGGTTACGGGTCAACCCGTGACCCATCGGGTCGTACGGGTCAACGACCCATCGGGTCCGGGTTGACGGGTTGGCGGGTTGGGACGGGTAACGGGTTAGGGTCGGGGAATCCGTGACCCGTGACCCGACGGGTCGACCCACCGGGTCAACCCGCTTTTTCAAAATATTTTTTTTTTGAAAATTTTATTTTAAATAAAATAAATTTATAATATATTATGTAAATTATGTAAGTTATTCTTAAAATAACTCACAATAATACATAAACTAATATGCAATGTGCAATGCGAGACAAATAAACCCTATCCTTCTCATTTTATAGACTTGGAAGTCTTCATTCCTTCCCCTCATTTCCAATGTGGGACAAAGGCTTTGTCCCACATCGGAAATATGGAGATAGAATGAGAAGGCATGAGGCTATATATATGTATCCCACTACCACATTTCTTCCACTTCACTTGTTTCCTACATTTCCTACATTGGAAATTAAGTTGGAAATGAAGTTTGAGAAATATATTCTCATATTTTTTTCTCTTACATCACACAATGAAATTATTGTGGATGAAAGAATTAATATGGGGATATATAATCTTCCTACATTTTTAACACTTCATATCAAAGTGATAAAATGTGTTGTGAAAATAAAATCTTTACATATTATTTATTTATTTATTTTAATAGTCATTTTTTTTTAAAAAAAAAAGATTTTTTTTATAAATAATGTAACCCGCCGGGTCAACGGGTCAACCCGAACCTGTCAACCCGTGAGATTTACGGGTTAGGGTTCGGGTCGGCCAACCCTGACCCTTGACCTGGAGGGTTGAACCCGTCGACCCGGCGGGTCCAACCCGTGACCACGCCTAGGTGGAGGAGATCTTCCACCTTCTCTATCTACCCCCTCAAGGTAGTAAAATCAGCCCTACCTCCACCCCCTTCCACCTCCTTCACCTCTTCCACCTCTTAGAGGGAGGAAAACACACCCTAATTGATGAATGGATCGGATTTCGTCAACAAAGCTTCCAAAAATTTTCCGCTCATCTTTCCTCTATATATTGTGCCATACGTTATTTTTTAAACAACTATTGTCATGCGTATTTTGTATAATTATTAATTTACCATGTTTGTTTTTAAAATATATACTCCATATCTTCTTCTATTAGAAATTGTGCATATCTTTTTAAAAGAATGTATTCATCTAATTTAAATCATTTTAATATAGGAAAATTTTGGTGAAATATCTATTTACAAAGTATAATTAGGTAAATATCCATTTTTCTTTGGTTATTAAGTAAATGTTCATAATAATTTCATAATCCCAAAATACCCCTCTTTTAATTTTCCACATTTAACCCACCCCTTTCCTCCCTCGGTTACCCTAGCCGCCCGCCATTGACGAAAAAGTTCCCTCTCGCTCTCCCTCTGACTCTGCCCCGTCGACAAGCGCTCCTTCCGCTCAACCTATCCCCTCGAATATCCATGGTTCGCACTCTCCTTCTATCCTCCAATTCCTCCTCTTCGTCGTCCTCTTCCTCCACCGCCTGCGACTCCTCCTCCATCATCTCGTTGTCCCTGATTCCACTGACGAAGATGGAGGAGACCACGACAACACCTCACCTCCAGATCTCGAATCCGACGCCGTGCGCCGCTGCCAGGGCCTCCTGGAACTCGATCTCCCACCCCCGTGAGTTTCAATTGATTTTGCCTCTTCCAAACAGAGTAACTGAGTTGGTTTATAGCTTCTCCTGGAACTTGGAATTTAATTTCTCCGGTTTATAGCTTCTCAAATGAAAATGTTTATAGCTTCTCGAATTAAACGACTTGCCATTTGGAGTGTGAACAATTAAGTTAACTAAATGGACATAATTTGACCAAATACTTGTTATGTTGTAAACTTGTTTGGGGTTGATTCATACGAATTTGATGGCTAGATTGTTGAAGACATTAGTGAAAAACATTATTTTGTAATTGATGACAATATTTTGTCGTTTGTGACAATAGATTAGTCTTTGATTAGTCTTAACCTCTTTAGGGTCTAATGTTTTGTCGCTGGTGACAATAGATTACTAACAAGAGGTTAGTGACAATAGGGTGGTGACAATTTCTTGTTACTGGTGATAATACGTTTGAGAAAAGAATACGGTGACAGTGTTCTGTAGTTAGTGACAATAGAGTGGTGACAATGTACTGTAGTTGGTGACAATAGGTTGGTGATACTGATATGTTGTTGGTGACAATATATTACTTACAAAAGGTTGATGACAAAAGGGTGGTGACATTGTTTTTGTAGTTGGTGACAATTGGTCGATGACACTATGTCATTGGTGACAATATATTACTTATAAGAGGTTGATGACAATAGGGCGGTGACATTGTTTTTGTGGTTGGTGACAATATGTCCGAAAAAATAATATGGTGACATTGTTCCACAAGAAAAAAATCCACCATCAATTGTCACAAAAAATTTGTTAATTGTCACCAAAATTTTTTTCCCCTAACTATCACCGGGAAAAAAAACTTTGTAATAATATGGTGACAATAGAGGGTGGTGATAATGTTCTCTATTTAGGGATAATAGATTGGTGGCAATGTTTTTAAGTTGGTGACAATTGGTTTGTGACAATTTTTGGTGTCAGTGTTCACTTGTTGGTGAAAATAATTTGATGACAGTGCTTCGTAGTTGTTGACAATAAGTTGGTGACAATATTTTGTAGTCTGACAATTAAGTATTACAAAGATAAACTTTACATAAAATTTCATCTACTTAGGGTTATTGTTGTAACAAAAATGCGTTAATATTAGATATGACAAATGTGATGCCATTATAGTATTGTACATCGAATTATTCGTTTGCTCAAGTTTAGCCCCTCTAGGATCTATGATCCCCTAGTTCCAGGGTTTCAATTTTGTAACAAAAATGTGTTAATATTAGATGACAAATCTGATAACATTGGTACTGTACTCACATTTTAGGGTTTAGGGAGTCTTTAGGGTTCAAGGCCAAGGCCTTAAACCCTAAACCCTAAACTATACTGTACATCAAATTTTCGTCTGCTTAAGTTTAGGCCCTCTTGGGTGTAAGATCCCCTTATTCTAGGGTTTCAGTTTTTTTTTAAAAAATGTGTTAATATTAGATGACAAATGTGATAACATTAGCATTGTAAACATTTTAGTTTGATGAAAGTGCTTTGTAGTTGGTGACAATTGGTTGGTGACACTGTTTTGTCGTTGGTGACAATTAATTTCTAAAAATAGGTGGTTGACACTAGATTGATGACAAAGTTTTGTAATTGGTGACAGTAGATTATTGACCAAAGCTTGATGAAAATAGGTTGATTACACTGTTTTATTGTTGGTGTCAATAGTTTTCTGAAAAGAGGTTGGTGACAATGTTTTTTATAAGTTGGTGACAATACCGTTGATTAAACAATATGAAAACAGTGTTCTGTAGTTAGTAACAATGTCTTTGTGATGTATAATGTTACGGTGACAATTTTTTTAAGGTTACAATATCATGTTAACAATATATTGTCATCAACCCTATCATTAATAGTTCTCACCAACAATTTTCATCCGGAAAACATCTATTCGCAGAAAAACCCCGTTTGTCACCGAGGAAAAGTGTTACTGGCAACTGTCACTGTAAGAAAATCAATTGTCACCCAAATTTTTTTTTCACCAACAATTATAATAAGAAAAAAAGAAAATCAATTGTCAATAGAAAAGATTTTCCCCTAACTGTCACCGGAAAAAATAAAATGTCACAAAAAATCAATTGTCGTCAAAATAATTGTCACAATTAACTGTCACCGGAAAAATATACTCAACTGTCGCCAAAAAATTGTCATCAAATGCAGGCGCTGACCGGAATGGTCAATGTTGACTAGTCAATGTTAAAATTAAAAATAGTCAAAGGGGAAGGAGGAAGGGTTAGGGATGGGGAAGAAGGGGTATTTTTGGAAAAATAGACAGTTACTTAATTTTGTAAAAAAGTGGGCATTTACTTAATTTTGACATGAAAAATAGATATTCACCAAATTTAACCTTTAATATATAGCAAGTATAATAATTTTTTTTACAGTATTATTTCCATTCTTTCATATATTTTTTTAAGAACACATAATCTTTATTAATTTACACTTTTATATACATATTACTCCCTCCGTTAATTAAGGGTATGTTTGGTAGCCGTAGCTGAATGGGTAGCTGAAGCTGAATGACCAGCTGAATGAGTAGTTGAAGCTGAATGGTTTATTGTGTAAAATATGTTAAATTAAGCTAATATTGTGTTTGGTATCCTTAGCTGAATGGGTAGCTGATAAAATTAGTTGATAAAAGAGGATATTTGTGTATTTAAAAGAAAAAGCTTTGAAAAGCTGGGGTGAGTAGCGGATAGAAATTCAATTCTAAAACGCTAATTAATTAGTAATTTTAGCTTTATTTAATTTAAAACTATATAATATTAAAACAAAAAAGCTCCAAAACACTACTTGTGTTGCCAAACACACCCTAAAACTTGTCATTTTAGAAAGTAAATCTTGTTAAGAAAAACTTATCATTTTAGGTATTTTATTATCTACTTTACAAAATTTTCCTTGTAATTGTTAAATAGTTGTTAGCTGTAGTTTTTTAGAAACTAAAAAAATATAGTAATAAGAATTCTTGCCATTCCTGGCTATGCAGAGCAACATAATAGTAGGTTCGGCACACATAAAACACAATCACAGAGTAACACCTAGATGTATAACAAGAATATAATGAGACTACTTCTATAACTACTCTATCACAAATAGCACACACACATGATACAATCAGATATGTAAATAAATCGCCTTATCCACACTTGTCATTCCTGACGATGCCATAAAAATAGGCCTATTAAATAACACAAGTATAACATCATAAATAGGCCACCCAACCCAAAAAGACATCGGGCCCCACTACCAGATTCATCGCGGGTAAAGCACTCAATCAAGTCCCGACCAAACCCAATACCCTTGAAAACCTTGACCCGTATTTCCTCGCGACCCAAATCTTGATATAAACCCGCGAAAGAACCAGGGTAGGTCCTCCAAGTATCTCGTGGCTCTCCGGAACCCTAGCAAGCAGCTCTCTGGCTCAATCACCTCACCTCTAATAGCACCACGTGTATTGCCTATACCCCTAAGCGTGAGGGCATGCATTACACGTGTCTTATGTAAAACCACGAGGTCGCTAGCCAACTACTCGCTTGGTTTCCCTATAAATACCCCCCTCTGACCCCAAAGAAAAGGATCCGATTTCGAGATAAGAAAGCAGAAGAGCTCTAATTGCCTCCCGGACCTAAAGCCCCCAGAGTTGAGTTCTTAAGATCTGTGATCGGAGAAGAACGTTCGTGGAATAAGAACATCACCTAACTTCCTCCCAAAACGACGACCGAATGATTCAAATCCTCGTGAGCCAAACATATTACCTCCATTGCTTGGACCAATAAACGCATAACTTGGTCATCACCCCTCACGGTTAAGGCTTGCATGTATTTCAGGTCATTTTATCGTCATATTGAGGTAATAAGTACATGTGAAATTCCACGATCGCTTCATTGACGCCATTTGTGGGAACCTTTCCCGACGAGAGGTTCCGCGTAGCGATACGCTTTTTCTTTACTTTACATTCCTTCAATTCCCTTTCACGTTCTTTTTTGCGCCTTTACTGTTTTAACTCTTCATAGATCCTATCTGAGATAATTAATAGTGATGCTTATTTCCCCATTTAAACGCTAATAAGTTTTGCAGGAATCATGATACCGAGAAAACCAACGGTCTCAACCTTAACGTTCCCCCAGACAAGGAAGATCTACACAAAGGCAACGAGAATGTCCCTCAACAACCTCTTTGGGACACCGCACAGCCACCTTCGTTCGCTCTCTACGTAATGTGGGGCGGTTACCCCCCGTACAAATTCTTCGTGGGGAGTTATCCGCAGAGCACATACTTTAACCCGTAGAGAAGACGGTGTCACGTTCGAGGAAGGATTGGTCATCAAAGCTAGATGATACGTTGTGGGCTTATAGGACGGCGTACAAGACATCATTGTGCACAACTCCCTACAACTTGGTTTATGGTGAGTCTTATCATTTGCCCGTCGAGCTTGAGCATAAAGCATTATGGGCTCTTAAGGAGCTCAACATGGACCTTGACGCGGCCGGAGCAAAGAGATTCATGGACTTGCAAGAGTTGGAGGAGTTGAGGCTCAAGGCTTATCAAAACGCCGAAATCTACGAAGAGCGCACAAAGAAGTGGCATGACAAGAAGTTGGTACCAAAGACATATGAGGTAGGTGATAAGGTTCTTCTTTTCAATTCTAGATTGCGTTTGTTCCCAGGTAAGCTTAGATCTCGATGGAGTGGACCATTTGTGGTTCATTATATCTATCCCCATGGAGCGGTGGATCTAGTTGATGAAGGAGGGGCCATATTCAAGGTCAGTGGCCACCGACTCAAGAAATACTATGATAGGATGGATCCGGAGGAAGAAATAAGAGTCACTTGGGCTCTTACATCATTGGAATGAAGTTGAGGTAACCACGTTAAGCTAACGACGTTAAAGGTAGCGCTTACGGGACGCAACCCGCTTTATTTTCTTTTCCTTTTTAAATTTTAGTTTTATTTTTGAATTTTAGGATAAGTAAGATAGGTGGGATAGAGCATATTGCACTAACAACGCATGTCTTGAGAGGTGACCACGGTGAAAATGGGTGAAAACGGATTCCGGAGCGAGAAACGGAGCTGTACTGAGTCCGTACTGACCCCTAAAGGCTCGGTACCGACCCCTCTGGCGGAACAGGTAAGGATTTCGGAAAAACTTAAATTCCAGTAGGTATACCGAAGCCGTACCGACCCCAACAGCTTCGGTACCGATCCCTACGGAATTTTTGAATTTTTTTTTTTTTAAAAAAAACCTTCCCCCGCTTACCTTTTTCTTTCTTTCTTCCCTCTCCACGCTGAACCGAACCCTCACCGCCCCCACATTCTTCTTCTCTCCGGCCGTCCCACACCTCCACCTAGCCACCTGCAGTCAGCCTTCCACCGCCAGGTACGAGCCCATCCCCAGCCACACCTCTCGAGCACAGCACCTACCCGGTTCGAGCCCAGGAACGCACACACCGAACCCTTCTCTTCTAAATCGATGTTCGACTTCTCTCGGCCTTCCACAGCCCCGTCGAGCCATCTTTGACCTAGCAGCCCCGAACCGGTTGAACCACCATCTCCACCCGCACCCCTCGAGCCCAGACCTGACCCAGTTCTAACCCAGCAGCCCTCCCACCGAACCACTTTTTCCCAAGTCGCTGTTTGGTTTGTTCGGTTCGTTACACCTTCGAAATCCCGATTTTTCTTCCTCTTTCTACTCAATTTTGGTATGATTTCTTACCCTAAACTTGTTTATTTCAATTATTTTGATTGATTGGATGATTTAGGTTGAGATTGAAAACCTAGGGTTTGATTTAGGAGCGGAATTTTGGGTTTTTGCCGAAAGCCAAATTGGTCGAAATTGATGACATGGGTGTGTTGTTGGGTTGAATTGGAGCTATTTTCATGTTCATGGCATTTTCAAATTCTTTATGGATTGTGGGCTAATTGAATTTTAGGATTTCATTGCGATCCGTTTCAGGCTTTGATTTTGGATTTGATTTTTATGCTTTTGGTTGATTAGCTTCTTCTATTCTATCATGAAATCTATTCTCTTGCATGATTTGGCATTGCAAACAAGTTATATGTCCATTGCATATTCTTTTTGACTTGTTTTGAACTTAAGTATGGGGTTGTCACGGTTGGTTTGTGCAAATTGAGTTTTGCATTACTTATGTTACCTTTCTTGAGTATATGGTTTTATGATTAGGTGTTGCATTATAGTGATCTTACATGATGATTATATTGTCCATATTGTTTTCCCTATTCATATAGTTTATGTAGAGCATATGGCTTTATATATGGGTAACGCATACTATTTAGCATGATGGTGATTTTTTTATGGCATTGGAAGCTTATTTTATTTTGTTTATATGCAATTATTTCTTTAGATGGTATCTCTGAGACTGGGCCAGGAGGCCCTACAAAATGGGCATGGTGCTCTTATGGAGGAGTTTACACGCTTGAATAAGAGGATGGATAAGCAGGAAACGCACAAGTATTCCTTCATAACTTGGGCATCTTCTTTGTTTCCACATCGTCGATTACCACCACCACCTTCTCCGTAGAGTTTATGGAAGTTTTCAGCAGCTTTTCAATTTCTTTTGTGAGTTTCTGAGTCTTTTTCGTTTTACTTTGATTTTTCTTTTGACATAAGGGACACTGTCTATTTTTAAGTATGGGGTGGGGGACTCAGAAAACTTATTTGTGTCATTTTTATGTGTTTTAGATCATGTCTTATGTGTTGCACCTTATTTTGTGAATTATGTTATGCATTCATGTATAAGTTTTTATGCATTTGAGTCTTATGCACCTTATTTTGTGAATTATTTTATTTTCATTTTGTCTTAGTGAGTTTATATCCTAACTTAGATGTCCTATGATGATACATAATGATTGACTTGATCACGTAAATCATATGGCATGTTGGAAGGTTTAGCCTATGTCCTTGAAAAATGTTTTTGTGTGGATTGTGAATTTGTGATGAAATTGAGCACATATGATCCTAGGCTAAAGGTTGAAATTCAACAAAATTTGTCCTCGTGAGAGTTTTGACCTTATAGGGAGAACATATAATAATCCCTCTGCTTTCTTGAGTGTATTTACTCTTCCTATACATCTCTAAATATTGTGATATTTTTTCAAAGCCAATGCATTTATATGTTTATATGAATGAGAATTAAATGATGGAGGCACCTTTTAAGCCAATTTTATCCTCTCTTTACCTACCCTGCATTATCTCTACTTGAAGCCAGAACATTAGCCTGAGACTTTTATTTATAAGCTCCACAAAATTATCCATAGCCGAATTGAGCCTGACCCCCATTTGGGAATTAAGACTTAGAGTTGGTTAGAATGATGATTTGTGGAAGGAAAGAGCTTGTGTTTGATTTCAAGCGAGAAGGATTCTTGAATTTATTGAGATATGAGTTGGTTTTATATTTTTATCTTGCTATGCATATTATGTAAAAGGAATTTTGGCTCACCCTATAAATGCACTATTTTTTTATTATGTTATTTTTCGTTTTAAAAAAAACGAAAAAAAGAAGAGAAAAAGGAAAATTTGTGTTTATATGTTTGTGAATAAAGTGCATGAGCAAAATTTACCTTATTTCCTTTACTTTTGCAAGATTCATACTTTTGAGAGGTTTATTGAGTTTGAGAGGTTGTGTTCTTCATTGAGATGAGTTGGAGAGTTTGGTTGATTCATATGATTGAGAGTTATGGTTTGGTTGAGTTGTGTTAGAGATTTAGGAGTCTTGATTCCCGGATTTTATTAAGCACCACATAGCCAAATAATTTCATACCCTTTATTTCTTACCAAGCCCCATTACAACCCCGCCGAAAGGAGTCTTTCTTTGAAGTCTTCCATTGAGCGAAGTCCTCTTGATGGTTCTTGTTTGCATTTACTTAATTGGTTGCAAAGTGAATTTACATTTAAATTGCAATGTTTATGAGTTTGTATAGGGAATTGAGTTGGGAGTTGATCTTCAGAGCCTAAACACATTGAGAGTTGAGTGTAAACACATTATCCTTGTGAGGTTGGATTTATATTGCCTATGCCTATGAATCGCTCATATATGTGTGATGACGTTAAATTCACTTGTTTTACATTGCTACTACTTGAGATGTTGCTTTTGACAAGGGCAAAGACTTGAAGAATGTGTTGTAGGTATTGGTTATTGCTTGGCTATTGCTTGAGGACAAGCAAGTCTAAGTATGGGGTATTTTGATGTGCATGTTTTTAGTCATATTTTTCCATGTGTTTTGTCATTAATTTGAGTCATTTTCATAAGTTTTGCATTAGGTTTAGTGTCTTTTGCATAAGTTTTCATATTTTAATGAGAAATAGATGTCTTCACTAGCTTTTGTGTGTTTTACAGGATTTTGGAAGCTGTTTTTGAAGAAACTTTCAATAGAGAAAAGATGCGGAAACGGATAACGAGCGCATAGGAAAAAGAACGGAAGCAATCAGAGTTATAACGAAGAAGATACGGGCGTTTCCCTAAGTCCGAGATGGATCACCGTCATCCCGACCCTGTAACGACCCTAAGGGGGGTCGGTACTGGGGCTCAATATGGATGAGCGAAGCGAAATCAAGCAACAGTGCTTATAACGACCCTAAGGGGGGTCGGTACCGAGGTCACCCACTTCGATACGGGCCCCAGCGGACCTTATTTACCCGGATTTAATTATTTTTACCCCTTTCCTTAGATACACTTTAGATAAAATTGATATATTTATTATTTCCTAATTTAGTTTACGGGCTTTTAAGTATAAATAGGATTTTTAGGGTTTGGATGAGGCTCTCTCTTCCAACCTTTTTTTCAGCACACGTTTAGAATTTTCAGCACACGTTTAGAGAGCGTTTGTGAGCGGATTTGAGAGCTTTTTGAAGCGATTTCTTCGGTGAAGGTTAGAGAACGTTTTGTGAGGCTTTTGTGACGCTTTGTTGACGTTATTCTCATGTTTTTATGCAATTTAATTTTCTGATTTTTATTTATTTCATGAATTTTGCAATGTCTACCATGTTTATGCGTGAGTAGTCGCCTTTTATAGGGTTGGGGTGATCCCAACGATAGTTATGCTTGCAATTTTGCTATGAATTGATGAATTGATTGGTTTTATCTATTTTATGTGCTTAAGTACTCAATGAAAATTGGGGAAATTCCCAAGTTTGATAACCTAATAAAGATAGTTAGTAAAATTTATTAATTTGTGAAAATAAATTGATTGCTTTGTTAGGGTTCATGCAAGTTGACCTATTTATTAGATAAAAACATGATTTTTATATGATTCATTGCAATGCTTGTATTATTATCGCTGTGGTGATCCCAATACCCTAGATATTTCATAATATTGATTTTATTCCAAAAGTTCAGCAACTTTGAAACCCAAAAAAATCTCTATAGTTGTCATTTCTTCTTGCTATTCTTTTGCTCTTTGGTAACTAGAATTGAGTCAATGACTTTCTCCCTGCGGACGAACTTGACCCTACTATACTATAGCGGGGTTTCAATCTTATAAATTTATTTGTTTGAAAATAAACCCTTCATCAGAGCTGCTCTTTCTAAGGAATTGTATCGGGGTCTCAAGTTTGAGTTGATGTTTGCCCTTCGAACTTGTCCCCTTTATGCCCTCCTTGGTGTTATTAGTTGTTTTGATGATGAGCTTCGGGCCTCACTTGATCATGTTTTTACTATAGGGGCCCTGGGTTTGGTCCATGGCAGTGGCGTCAGACCACTCTTTCGTTAAAACTTGGTGGTTTTGGTGTGCTCATGACTCATGATGTTAGGCAGTATGCTTTCATCGTCTCTCGTCACCAAACGATTGGTCTTCAAGGATCTATTTTGGGCAATTTAGTGTTATAACCATCTAGACAATCTGGCATTAGCCCTGATTGTATTGGTTCGGATATTGATGATTTGTTTCTATCCTCCGCCCCCAAAAATTTATCTCAGTATTGGCGGATCGATACTTCAAGTTCATTGATGACACCTTAGTATCCACAAACAATCCAACGCCAAGGCAGCTACACATTCTACAAGCGAAGATATGGGAAAGAGCACATGATTTTTTGTTGGCTACTCTCGTTGAGGGCCTTGTTCAAACCATGCCATCTAGGCAGTTTCGTGTATCCTCCAATACCATCTCCCATCTAACTTTACGTAAGTCATTCCTATAATAATATTAATTATTATAATAAAAATAATAAACATAATAATATACGGGACGGGACAGGATTTGCAGGATAAGGAATCCTTGTCTCGCGTCTCGTCCCGCATAATTTTTACGGGACGATATTCAATTTTTTTTTTCAAATCGATTCCGGGACGGGCCCGAGATTTGTGGGATTTGTGCCCACCCCTAAAACTAGGCATTAAATATACTTGCTCATTAAGTGATCTTATATTTATATATATATAACAAAAATTAAATCTTTCATTGTACTGTGATCAGTTGTGCTTCTAATAAAAAAAAAAGTGATCAGTTGTGCTAATCACGTAAACAAAAAACGGAAAAATGACCAAGAATAATACCAACTATCACCCGTAAACAAAAAAATAACACGAACTTTACAAATTACTAATTGGTATACAAACTATAGATCATGGCTAAAATTCAAAAATGAAAAAATAATTTAAACTAAAAATATAATTAATGAGAAGTTTGGGAAATTTTAGTAAAATTGGGAGAAACATGAACAACTTCATCGTCTTCTTCCTGCTTTGCCGGGGATTGGGGTTGCAACTCGAGGAGGAGTGACGGGAGCTAGAGGAGTAGTTGTTCGAGCGGGAGTAGCTGGGGGAGTGACCGGAGAAGGGGGGGTTGCCGGTGGCGGAGACGGAGGTGGGGCGACCGGCACCGGAGGGGAACAAAAGGTCGAGGACTGGGCACGCCGAGGAGATAAGGCAATGAAGATGAACTGTGACTATTTTTCCCCGATTTTACATAAATTTTTCGAACTTATTGTTAATTATATTTTGAGTTTAAATTGTGTTTTCATTTAAAATTTTTAGCCATTATATCAAAATCGGTTTAATTGATTATAGTTTATATAACAATTATTTTTGGTTCACAAATGATGATAGTTGGTATTACTCCATTATTCTAAAAAACAAGAGGAAGAATAACACTAGTTTACAGTTAAAAGCAAATAAAAATAAAAGGAAACAACAATGCTCAATCTGCTACAAAAAGAATGAAGAGTTGGGGAAAAAAGCCTTTGGGCTTCCGAAAGAACGCGCTCTCTCCTGAGTGCACGCGCCCCTCTTTTTCATCTTCTAGAACCCTAATTCCTCCTCCAAAATTTAACGAATCTCATGGATTGTGGCATGCTCTTGCCCGATTCATGTCAAAATCCCTGTTTTATTGCTAAATCAATGGTCAATCTTGTTCCCCTTACCCACAAAAGACCACAAAATCCCCTTTCGATTCGATTTTTTGAAGAGGTCTTCCATGGATGCGTTCGAGTGTAGATTAAAGAATTACAAGATCAGTTGTCAAAAAATTGGTATGGTGGAGAAAGATTTTCGAAAGAGGAAGAAGGAATCGTGTTGCAAGGGGCGTTGGCTAAGCGTAATGTGGTTGAAGGTTCGGATGGAGCGTGTCTACGGCCTGGGTTCTCGTCGCCGCGTTGGTCGTGGGTGGGTGGAGGTCTCCAGCCTTGGCCTCCATCGATCGGTTCTTGGAGGGGCATTATACTCCTCTATCAAAGGCTGGCAGATTCCTTATACTTTCAGGTATTGTCTCAACCCATTAGAGTCTCCAATTTCTCACTCGGTGGAGGTTCTTATAGCTTCATCACGAAAAAGTCAAGGTAAGAATCCTTTGGTGGCAGGGAACCCGGTTTCATCCCTAACTAAATCTCGCAAGGGCACAAATCCTCTTAATGAGGCAACTAAATCCCGCAAGGGCACAAATCCTCTTGATGAGGCAAATCACTCGGTAGGGATCTCGCTCCCGGACGAGGGCTGTAGCCACCAAGTAAAGGACAAGAAAACGGAAAATTCAAAGAAGCAAGGCTTCAATTTGGATCGGCTCAGGTGTGTGTTGAACGGTGTTCTGGTAACATCTTCTTCTTCAGTTTCTCCTCCTTGCTTGCTACTTCTGTGTGTGAGCATGTGAGTGTGAAGATCATTCGGTTGAAAATCCAGTTCGTTTGGACGTTCTTGCCGGGTGGCGTTCTACTGATTCCGAAGGCGAATATTTGGATCGAGTTAAGTTTTAATTTAGCTGAGGTAAGTATGTCTGCCTGGCTTGGAAGACCTTTCCTTGTGGACATCCATCTCATGTGTATTGTTGTAAGCCTAATTCGTCATGTTTTATAATTACTTTTATATCGTTTTCTGCATGCATTTCAGACATTTGGGCTAGAATAGTACAAAATCTATGTAGTTTATGCTTATTCGCCAAAATATGGAATCTACACTAGTTTCTGTTTAATTTCACAGAAATCGAAGCAATTTACAGCAGTTCTGAGAAAGGAGGGGAAGCTCGAAGTCAACTACAGAAGTCCGAGGTCAACGAGCAGCGGAACCAGGACAAATCAAGCTGGAGAGAAGGAAATCTACTCGACAACACATTGGTCGATATCGACTAAGCCTTGTCGATATCGAGTACATCAGTCGATTTCCACCTAGAAAGAGCCAGAATCGACTAAGTCCAGAAAAGTGGTCGATATCGAGTTGCTGTACTCGATATCGAGTTGCCCCAGATCGAGCTGAAAACTGCAAGTCGATATCGACTAAGCCTTGTCGATATCGAGTAAACATAAGTCGATTTTCGCCTCTGGAGCCAGTATCGAGCAGCTGAAGTGAAGACGGAGAAAAGTTGGTCGATATCGAGGAAGCTACTCGATATCGAGTTGACATCCAGAAGCCGAAATCGAGCAGTCCGGATCTTGTTAAGTTTCTATCCCAAATCCAATGGAGATATCCGCAAGAGCAAATTCTATCAAGATCTATCAAGTCCAAATAGGATTTATCCACAATTAGATATAATTCCTTTTAGATTTATTTATTTATTTCCATGTTTTAATCTTTAGATAAAAGATAGATAGATATAAATTTAGATATAGTTTTCTTTCCTTGATTAGCAAGGATATGAAGCCTATAAATAAAGCCTTAGGGCTGGATTTTATTCATTCAATTCAAGTTACAATTAGTTACATAGAGAGAGAGAGAGAGTAGGGAGAGAGCTTGTGGCGAGAGCAAGGTGGAAAGTCGAGAGCGGATTTGGCTTGTTCGGCTGTAAGCTTTCATTAGTTTTAATTTAATGCAAAGTTATTTCCTTTTATTATTGATGTCTTTATTCATGATGAAGAGCGAGTAGTCACCCAACTTCTAGGGTTGGGGTGAGCCCGACGGTAGCCATGTGAGATGATGCGGTAAAGGTACAAGCTTTTTATGCAAATTCGTCTTCTATCCCTATGAGCATGATTCTTTTGCGAAAGTTGAAGGTGATCCTTGTTTGTGTTATTGAAGCGAAAGTGATCTTAATACAACTTGGGTTAATTATGTAAAAAGGGTTAGAAATAATTAGGGTTTATGCGAAAGCCTCTATATTCCTATTTGTTAATAACGAAAGTTAGTTGATGAAAAACATGATCTTTTATGCCTTTATGTGTTATTTTGCATGGTTATCGTTGTGGTGTTGAAACCCTAATCTTGGAAGTCTTTAGTTTATTTAGTTAATTTCGTGTTTATATTCGTTTTCGTTCGAAAAGTTGCAAATTTCTGTTTCTGAGTTACTTGAATTCGAGAAGATTTGGTCGACATCGAGGAATCTGGTCGATGTCAAGTTGAGTTTTGTCGAAGTCGAGTTATTTTGCTGGGTTTTACTTTCTGTCAGTCGATTTCGAGTTTCTATGGTTGATATTTTTACCCGATATCGAGTTACAGTAGTCGATATCAACTAAAGGTGCTGTCTTCGCTTTATTTTCTGCTTTTCTATGTTATTTCTGTCTGTCTGGTTGATTTTCTGCCTGTGAGATTCCTAAGCTACCTGAGATCCGCTGACCAGCTTCCTCGAGGATCGATCCTGACTTCCTATTGCTACATCGGGGGGAAGTCTTGTAATTATTTGCATGGGCACGAATCTGGTTTGATCTATTTTGTTATATTTTAAACTCGATTTCCTCCTACAACATGTATCCATCAATGGAGGAATGATCTTGATAGTCTTTTGTGTAGAATATCAAATAATGTGGATGGTCAAATCTTGATCGGTTGGGTATATTGCAATCTTATTGCTTCCAGATTCTCGTCTTAGATCGTCAGTTGTGTAATCTGCAATTCTTATTATTGTCGAACTCTCGTATTAGATACTCGGGGCATTACGTACATTGTTGTACTGTTTTTATGCCCCATGTCTTAATTTTAAGCTCTATGTTGCAAAATTGTATTATATTTGTGTACTATGATATTCTTTGTGCTCTGGCTTCTCCGAATAGTTGCGTTTGGCTATATTCAGTCTGCACCAGTTTTGCCGGTGTGTGTGAGGTTTGTTTTCCACCTCTAAATATCGACTATCCACTTGTCTGGTTGGTGTGTTATCTATTGCAGCTTCACCTCCACATTGCTTATAAACATCTTCTTGTCACACCCAAGGTAACGAGACTCTCTTACTTGCCATATATTTCTGCTGTTTGCTCTGGTAAACAGCTGCCTATCCTTCCAAATCTACCTGAACTCACATGTACAAGGGTTGTGCGCTCTGCTTGCAAAGGCTTCCTTTCATTCTCTTTGGTGTTATATCACAGTGGGTTTGATCAGTTTGGGTGTTTCCATTTAAACTATGTCTGTCATCCTATTATTGATTTTGCTTTTGTAATATTGGGGATTATTCTACCAATTTTGTTTTCTAAATTACAAAGCAAAGCACGTGCTTTTCTTATTTGTTTTGCTTTATTCGTTAAGGAAATCCACAAAATGGACTTTCTTAGCCTTCTACACGGTGTGTTCTCCGATGTCAGAACTTTGATTATACCATGGACTGCAAACAACATTTTGCCATTGAAATTTTCTAGCCATGATCTGTTCATCACTCTTTATTCTTGGCATTATATTCATAAAAAAGAAAATAATATATTATTGGTTGTCTTGGACTATTGGCTAACTCTGAGCTTTTTTAGAATACTTGTCTGCAGCATGTCTTGAAGCCAAATTCCAAGTCCAAATTATTTTAGACATGGACAAATAGATCCCTTTACGGGTCATACATATATATGGAAAATCATGTCAAGTAGTACATGGATTAAATTCCGTGTGGTCTCAACCGATCATATTGGTGAACAATTTGTGTGGAATGTCCCGCTTTGTAGTCCATATTTGAAGAACAACTTAGGTAGTACAATTCCGTTTATTAATGGCCTTGATAAGAAGATGTTTTCCACATGTGCTGGTTGTATAATTAGATTCTTATTCCCTAAGGCATGGATTAGCAAAAATCAATTTAAGAATGAGGATCCCACTATAACAATACATCAAAAACCTCTTGGTTTAAGGATTCAGTATCCTAGTCCTTTTACCATCGACAATCATATATGAAGATGTGCTTTTGGAATTGTAGAGGGATAGGGAAATGAACGTTCTGGATGGAAATTGACTCAATGTGTAAAAATGAACATATACAAATCATGGCACTAGCAGAAACTAAGACGGAAAATATTCCGGACGACAAAATGTGGAGAAATATTGGTTTTGATGAAGGGGCTTGGTCACCGGCTATCGGGCGATCTGGTGGAATAGGAGTCTTGTGGAAATCTCACCAGCTACTAGATTTCAATATCTCCATTGTTGTTCACTTTCCGCGTATTATCGGCCTAAGATTGGATAGCATGCTTGCTGGTTTTCCAATCTTAGCCCTATTTGTCCACGCACCGCCCACACCAAGTGAGAAAGTTCCATTTTGGGAACTAATAAAAACGATTATCAACGACGCAACTATTCCGTGCATTATTCTGGGAGATCTTAATGAGATCCTCTGTAGTGTTGATAAGCTTGGTGGTGTCTCCCTTCGGACATCCAGGCTTTCTCGACTCATCTCATTCAAAAACGAATGTTCACTACTGGACCTTCTCACCTTTGGCAACCCTTACACGTGGAGGAAAAACCCGGAGGAGAATTTTAACATCCGTGAAAAGCTTGACCGGGTGCTTGTACATCAACCGGTCATCGAAGCTTTTCCTAACCTGATCACATACAATGGCGCCTTCTCCACCTCGGACCATTGTCCAATTTCTATCTCCTTTGAAGTTAATCCTTGTTTTAAAGCCCCACCGTTTAAATTCAAAAATGTTTGGTTACTTCGGAAAGATTTCCGTAACGTAGTTAAACAATCTTGGAGGGCCACTTGCCCTGGCTCTGCCATGTTCCAATTAATTTCAAACAAAAAATCCTGAAAAAAAGAAGCAAAAGAATGGAATAAAACGAGTTTTGGGAACATTTTCCGGCAATTAAAAGAGGTGGAGTCAAAGCTGCTACATATTCAATCCTCGGGTACCGGGATAGTTTCTCAAACTAATCAAAGCAAGGAAAGGCGCTTGATCACCAAGAAAGAGAAGCTCCTAATATTTCAAAAATCATTTTGGAGCCAAAGAGCTAAAACTAAACACCTAAACTATCGGATTCCAACACTGCATATTTTCACCGAGTGGCGACAGGCCGTAGGCACATGAAACAGATTCGCAACATCGTCTCTTCCTCTGGAACAGTTGTTACGGGCAAAGAGAATGTTAGGAATGAGATCAAAAAGGATTTCGAGAAGAGATTCAAGAAAGAACCAATAGACGACAGGCTCCTTGACGAGTTGCTAGACCTAATTTAACCTTCCATATATCTCGTCGAAGGAAAACAGCTTCCTTACAAAACTCCCATCCAACACGGAAATTAAATCTGCGGTTTTTAACTTGGGGAGGAATAAATCCCCGGGTCCGGATGGCTTCACTGTTGAATTCTATAAAAAAAAATATTGGGATATCATAGGTAAATATGTAACCTATGCGGTCAAAGGGTTTTTCCATTCCGGAAAAATGCTTAAACAAATAAACCATACCTTTATCTCCCTCCTCCCTAAAAGAGACGATCCAACGGCCACCAGTCACTACCACCCTATCAATTTATGTTCCAATGTCTACAAAATTATCTCCAAAATCTTAACTGACAGAATGAAAAAGGTCATTGGTAAACTTATTCATCCTCTTCAGGGTGCCTTTGTATCAGACAAGGCTGTTCAAGATAACGTTCTGATAGCTCATGAAATCTTCCACTCCTACAAAAATCGGAGGGGCCGAGAAGGATGGCTAGCAATAAAACTGGATATGGAAAAAGCATACGATAGAGTCGACTGGAACTTTATTCAAAAGGTGCTTCAAAGGTTTGGTTTTCACGACACATTCATCTCCTAGATAATGGAATGTATTACGGCGGTTTCTTTCTCGGTATTAGTCAACAATGGCCCTACGGTTCTGATTTATCCTTCTCGGGGTCTTTGCCAAGGGGATCCGCTATCTCCTTTCCTATTTATTTTAGGGGCAGAGATTCTGGCCCGGAGACTGGCGGATGAAGCTAGCCTAGACAAAACACACATTGGGTTCCCGATTGGACATACCGGCCCTCGAATTCCGTTCTTTTCCTTTGCCGATGATATCATAATTTTCTCAAAAGGTATTTTTAATGCAGGGCGCATAGTGAAGGCGATTGTTGATTCATACTGTAAAGTATCGGGCCAAAAGGTCAACTACCATAAATCTAGTTTCCAAGCTACGAAAGGTATCCCGAACCATAAAATCCTCGAACTACGCACCTGCCTCGATATCCCTAATGAAAAATTGATAGAAAAGTATTTAGGTTGTCCCATTATCAATGAAAGAGTCACTAAAAGCACGTTCGAAGAGATCATCTGTAAATCGAAACAACAATTGACAAAATGGAGGGCTAATGCTCTCTCTCAACAAGGTCGTGCCACCTTGATCAACTCCAACCTGTCCGCTAAGCCGTTATATGTTATACAAAATTTTATGCTCCCCACGGCTGTGCACAAAGAACTCGACCAGGTAAACCGATCCTTCTTTTGGAATAAGGATCTCCAATACCGGCCGCTTATTAGTTAGGACAGGATCTGTAAAGCAAAGGAGTGAGGGGGGTTGGGAATTCGAAAATCTAGAGACATGAACGTGGCTCTCAGAATGAAGCTATTGTGGAAAATTCTTGCAGAACCGGGTAATGTATGTGTGTCAGTGATTAGACATAAATACTTGCGTTCTGTCAGTATTTTTGATTACAAAAACAAAGGATCTAGCTCTTAGCAATGGTCCAAGTTGTCTGCTCTAATCGACAAGTTTAAAAAAAGGCTTATTTGGTGAGTTGGAGATGGGCGAGCTATCAAGTTTTGGACAGACAATTGGATCTCAACCTCGCCTCTATCAAACAGAGAAGAATGCCCTCAAAGTTACAATCAAGACGAAATTGTTAGTGATTATATTTTGGGGCGTAAGTGGTGGGCAGAAAAGCTTCAAGAAGCTCTCCCAATTGATATAGTGCATGAGATCCAAGATATCCCCCTACCTACCTAGACTATGCAAGACCGCTTATACTGGTGGCTGGAGAGGGAAAGCTGGTTTACTATGGATGGTGCATACAAATTGATTACAACTCAGTCGGCACCACTTCCATACCACAATGCCTGGATTTGGAAGATTAACACACCTCCGAAAGTTAAAAACTTTCTTTGGAAGATCGCTCAGGATGGCCTCCCAACCGCTTGCAGACTGTCCAATAGGGGTGCTTCGGTCCCACCTACCTGCTCGATGTGTAATGCGGCACCTGAGGATGAGGTCCATCTGCATGATTGCATAGTCCCGGGATAGTAAGCCCATCTTATCTACCCTTGGGAAGAGCCTTCCTCCTTCCGCTCTGACCAACCTCGCTTTCTCGTGGTGGACGACATGGTGTGTTAGAAACAAACATCTGTTTCAACAGGCTGCTATACCACAAAAAGAAATAGCCTTACGACTGATCAAATCCCATATAGATAACTGAAATAAGACATCGGTTGCTGAGGCTGACTTTGAGGAAGACTTTTGCCCGCTTCGACAATACCTTGTCAAAAAACAAATTAAGAATCACAAAACAATTTCTTGGCGAAAGCCTCCCCTGGGCACTTTCAAACTAAACTTCGACGGTTCAACGCTTTCTAACGGCGAAAGCTCGGCAGGTGCCATTATTAGGGACTGGGTTGGTCACCCGGTTTCAGTACACCACCAATGCCTGAGCAAGCAAAATCCACTCATAGCGGAAGCCTTAGCTCTTAAACTAGGGATCCAACAGGTGCGTCAACTACATATAGGAAAGATCCAGATTGAAGGCGACAACAAGATTATCATCGATCACTTAAATAAGAAATCCAAATGCCCTTGGGAGATCGAACTAATATTGTCGGATGTTAAGTCCTGCTATCGACTATGGAAAAAGTAGTTTTCTTCCGTGTTCCTAGCATGAGCAATAAAGTGGCGGATAAGGTTGCACATCTTATCCACTCTGCCTGAGAAGTCGATATTAAAAACGATTCAGTTCTACTTGACCTCGTCCGCAAGGATGCTGCCGGGTAGGGTCAGCCCACCCGAATTCTTTCCTTATAAAAAAAATGAAGAATTGGGAATCTTCCAGACTTCTCTCGCTCCCTCGAATAATCATTCACACACACGACCAACCAGCTGACCCTCCAAACTCGAAAAAACTTCAAGGGGGATCAAATTATCAATGTCGGATAGGAGCTGTAAGCCACTAAGGATCAACCTCTTCTGCCCTTCTTTGTCCAAGCTATCAAGCGTCGTCGCTTGGGACGACCACCGCCTCGATCTCGGCACCATCGCCCGCACTTTCGGCATCGATCCCGCTACTCTCAAGCTCAACAACCACTTCATCGCCCGAGGAGCCGACCTCGTCGCCTCCTCCGTCACCTGGAGGTCCCTCCTTTCTTTCTTCTCCTCCCGCGGCCTCTCCACCGGCACCGGCGGCTCCCCCGCCCTCCTCGTCCACGGCAAGCTCTCCAAATCCGGTGCCAAGAGTACGGCTTTCTTTTCCTTTTCTCCTCTCTCTTTCGCGTGATTGTAGAGCTCGAATTTGAATAAAAATGTGGACTTTTATTGTTCGGGATAGGTTTTTAGACGATTGAGAAGGAACACCTATAAATTGAGGCCTGAATTCGATTAGATTACTCTGCTTGGCAGTAGCACATGATCCCGGGGAATTCGACACCCCTGATAAGAGTTTACTCGGCGGAGATGGAATTGGGGTCACTATAAGCCCTCAGATCAACATCAACCCTAAGAAGATGAAGACAATGGAAAACAGCCCTGCGTCTGGTGAGAGGATTCATTCAGTTTTCTGGATTGAATTGTACACAGAACATCTATAATAGTCGTTTTCAATCAAAAATGTCCAAATTCAACTTTCATTTGGTGACACAGTTCATCTTTTCGGAGCTAACAGCAATGTTTCTGCAGGGTGCGAAAATCAGAATGGGTTAGGGTTAAAGAGGAGGCTCTGGCAGGAAGCAATTAGTCCATTAAAGAGAAGCAAAACCGATGGAACCTATACGAGTGTGTTTTCGAAAAGTAAGACTCGAAAATGCCGACTCCTCGCATTGTAGTTGTTGAGGACTAATGTAACATGTGAGTACATTTCAAGTTTAATTTCGCATTGAGTTTCGCTGTGAACTTTTTGCAGGTTATGAGGCCAAAGGAAAGGATACTCCTGGGCCTGGAGCTTCGAAGATTATGTGCAGTTACCAAAGTGAAACAATGAAAAGGGCGAGGGAAGAGCAAGTTTTGGTGGGGGATGCTTGTAAGAGAACCCGATAAACGCAATGCAATCCTGTAATGTACATATATGTAGGCAGATAGCAAGAACCATAGAGACTGTTGGTGAGAGCAAGTTTTCGGCTTTTAATTGACTAATCTGTAGGCATAGATCAAAATGTTGCATATTCAATAAACACAGTCTTTTCGTTTTATACCATAGAGTCTGTTTGGTTGTGACTTCACAAACATTTGATAAGAAAACACGCTTCTGGCTGTGCTGACAACAATAGTAAGGGGCGTGGTCCAGAGGTTGAGATTTAAGCATCCATTTTCCGACAAAGTCAATAGGATATTTCCGGCATAAATATATAGTCAGTTTGAAATCAAGAAATGAAATATAATGCATACTTGTGAAATTGACAAATATATTGATTCGTGTGTAAACTTCTACTCGTACTAGATTAATGATTTATATATAACAATATAATTATTCATCTAACGTAAGGTAATTACTCGTACGAGTTATGTACAAGTAATCATGTTATTACATATGAATATTTTACTCTTCAATCATTGATTTTTTTAATCCAACGCTATAGATTTGTTCTAAGCTTACACCGTAAAAGAGGTTTGCCTATACAGAGGTTGGTTCCGATGTACATAATTCTTATCGTATACACATAAATTATTCATCTATTTTCTCATGATTATTCGTCTATTTTCACATGATTATTCGTTTATAATTATGTAATTATTCATCAATACAAATAGTGTAACAAAATGTAAATTTTATTCTAATAATAATAGCCCAATACCACCAAATATGGCCATGTCCCTATAGCGGGGTGGACACGTCGCCAAGTGACGTAGGTGTGGTAAAAAAAACCCCTAAGAAAAGCTATAATACACGAAGGACGGTTCGTAGATGAAGTTCCATTATCCGATTTCCAGCCTACTTGGATCACGTGTGACGCATGCCCACATCCTGCGGGTCACGGGACGATGCCCACGTGGAGTCCATCTTGAGACACTTGTCACTTGAATTTCCATACAATTAAGATAGTATATAAGCCAAGTCCGGAAACATTAGCAAGGTCTTTAATTAGAACAAGAAGAGAGAAAAATAGAGCGGAATTGTTATCATCCATGTCCAATTTCAAAGTAAAGAAGAGAAGAGATGCTCTCTGACCAGGATAGCGAGAGAGGTTACCTACCTAGATTTAGAATAGATTCTCTCTCCCTCTCTATAACTTGATGTTCTAATTACGCTAAGAAATTAGAGGATGGCGTAGAGGAAGAAGAAGAAGCACAATATAGTTTGGTGAGTCATTGGCGCAAGTAATGACACGTAGTAGGGTTGAGAATCGCGTGTCTGAGGTAAGTCCATTGACCAAGGATGCAAAAGTTTTTGACTGATTCGAGGTCCCACAACTAAAGGGATCCTAGAACCGGACATTGTCATTGGCGACGTCTCTAGGAACCCACTCACCTTGAGGGGTTCTAGGAAGGGCTAATACAACCTTTAAAATTGGTCACAAGTCGCGATTACCTTACTTGCATAATGTCGAGCCTCCTTTTTTGAAGCTCCTTTTGGGCATTATGCATACTCCACTAACGTGCTAAAATGATTTAACTTGTAGGAGAAGTCAAGAACTTCAATATGTTTAATGAGTCTAAAGATCAATCGTACCAGCAAGAAGCAGCTGGATCGAGCGGGAGTTCTATGACAGTCACCCCGTTCGGGGCTCCATGGGTTCCTACTTGGTTTCCGCAGTATGGTCCCACCACTACTACATTTTTTACATTTGGTGGCGATAAAAAACCGTTGCCTAAAGCCATAAAACCACTGCCAAAGGCCTTTGGCGACGGTTTACGGACTGCACCATATGCTCCCGTTTTCATAGACCTATGGCAGCGGTTTCAAAAGCCTATGGTTGTGGCTCTTGCTAGACGGATAGACCGCTGCCACAAAGTCTTTGGGGGCAGTTGTGAGTGGGAACTATGGAAGCGGGTATGAAACCCTTAAGCAGCCATCAGACTATAGACAGCCACCGGATGAGGAACACCTCACCATAAAAACTAACAAATGAGGAACATCTCCACCATAAAAGAAACACGGAACGCACCATTAAAAAAAACCAACAGAGACAACGACCAGAAAAGCATAACAGATAGCAAAATCATAGAAAATGTAAAATTCTCAAGTTCATTATACAACAAACTAAGAGGACAAGCTTTCCATAACCTGATATTGCTTCAACTTTGAATCACTTGAAATTCCTTCGCCCAAATCGCTTTACTTCAACTTAGTTCCCTCGAGTCGAGTTACCATGCAAAATTACAAAAAGAAAAATTACATAAGATTCACAAATATCCAGTTCACCTTAGAAGAAAAAAAAGAGGACAAGTTGGATAGATCACCTGAAATTGCTTCAACTTGGAATCACTTGAAATTTCTTCGCCCTAATCCTTCCCCCAAATCGATTTACTTCAACCTTCTTAGCCCAAATCGATTTACCATGCCAAATTCCAGAAATTGCATTACTGGCTAATCCCTCAAACCCTCAAATTTCCCTAAATCGTTCAATCTAATTCTTATAAATTCTCAAAATCCACCTAAACCGCTGCAAAAACAACCTTGATAACTCCCTCCCTTGATGAAAATCGGAATAAAGTTTCAAAGGCCTTGACAGTTTGTATGTGTTAAAGGTCTTGGTGCTTTAACAGTTGATAAAATCCAAAACCTGTTCTATATGTCCGAATATTATTTAATATTATTATATACTTCCTTTATATTATATATATGTGTAACTAATCTTCCAGGAAGTATTTTCGAAATTACTTCTTTCCTTATGGTGCATATTGAGGAGATCCAAATTGAGAGATCATATATTCGAAGTGTCCAAAAATAGAAGATCCGGGCGCGCCATGATCCAAACTAGCCGTTGTTGAAGATCCGGCGTTGAAGATCCTTATGCGCCATGTTGCTTCTATAAAGGAAAAGAAGAAAAAGACAAAAAATACAAGTGCTACACAAGCTTTCATTCATTTCAAGCGAGATCTGTCTTCCAAGTGTACTATCTACTAGCGCTCAAGAGTTTGTTGTTTCATTTCAAAGCCTTTGAGAGTTACATTGTGAGCTTATAGGATATATTCATTTATAGTGTTACTCCAGAGTTTTTTCACTCGGGAAGTTGCACTAGGCTATTGATTTGTGAGAGTAAGAGGATTATACTAGATAGCTGAGAGAGGTGGGGCTCTTCTAGATTGGTCTAGGACTCCAAGGGAACGTGAGTTGACTAGATTGCAATTGTATAAGAGAGAGGCTTCTCGGTGAGCTATTAGGATCCTAAGCTAAGCGAATCAATAAAGCCTTTTGAATCCTAGGGTTGTGGAAGAACCCTAGGCGGGGACGTAGGCCAAGTTCGTGCCGAACCTCGTAAACAATTACTCGTGTCCTTTATCTATTGCTTTACCTTACTTCCGCACTTGGTTCGATTGTCTAACTTTGTGATTCAGGTTTAATCTCAAAGGGTTTTATACGAGCTCCAAAAGTCTTGAGACTTTCTGCGAAAAACGGGCATACTCTATTCAACCCCCATTCTAGAGTATTTCTATATTACCTTGTTTTATATTATTGAACCTTCAATTGGTATCAGAGCATTACTCACTTCTTTTGATCTAACAATCTTGTGAGTTTTCGATCATGTCTGGTGAAGCAAGCGGAGGATTTGCACAGGGAAGGTCCACGAGCAGACCAGCACTCTTTGTAGGAAACAACTTTGTCCACTGGAGATCCTTGATGAAAATGTTCATTATAGATCAAGATCTGGAACTTTGGAACATTATTGAGAATGGTCCGAAGATTCCAGAGAAAGAAGGACCAAATGGAACCAAAGTCGCAAAGAAGGAGTTTGAATACATCCAAGCAGATCTTGAACTCGTCTCGAAAAACTACAGGGCTATTAACTTACTTTATTGTGGTCTTAGCACTGATGAGTTTAACCGTATTTCATCTTGTAGGTCAACTAAAGAGATTTGGGACAAACTGGTCGTCACCTATGAAGGAACGAGCCAAGTGAAAGACACCGAGATCAGCATCTTCCTTTGAAAGTATGAGCTCTTCAAGATGAAGTCAGATGAGACAATCAAGGACATGTTCACACGATTCACAGAAATCACCAACAACCTTGACTCTCCCGGCAAGAGCTTTACCAACGTTGAGAAAGTGAGGAAGATACTGAGGTGCCTTCCAAAGGAAAAATGGGGTCCAAAAGTAACAACCATTGAGGAAGCACACGCCTCACCACTCTACCCCTCGATGACCTTCTTGGGAAGCTGATCACGCACGAGATGATCCTTAATGAAGACGATGGAGAACTTCGAGCTAGCACTATGAACTTGGCACTAAAGTCTAAGAAAGATGAGCCTAAAGATGGATCTGATTCTGAAGACGAGGATGACGATGAGGATGATCCTTTTGCTCTTATCACTAGAGGCCTTGCTCAAATTCTCAAAATGAAAAAGCAATTCAACAACAAGGATGGATCAGAGTCTTCAAAATTTCGAGGTAAGCCTCAATACAACAAGTATGAAAAGAAGACTAAACTGTTGTCTTGTTTTGAATGTGGTGAAACATATCATTTTGTAAATGACTGCCCTCAAAAGAAAAAAAGCCAGTCCAAAAAGGGTGACAAATGGAAGAAGAAAGCCATGGTTGCAACTTGGAGCGACTCCTACTCTAAGTCCGATGATGAGAAGGCCAATATTTGTCTTATGGTCTCAGAAGATGAATCCCACGATGGAAAGCTTGAAGCTACTGTAAGAGAACTTATGGCAAGCCCAAAAGAGGTATTATCGGAATTCCTTTCCAATGTGATTGCCAATGAAGAGAAGCTTATTGCCCAAACTAACATTCTTATTAAGAGAATTGTGGATCAGGAAAGAACTATTGAGGATCTGTCTATGAGGGTTAAAAGTCTTGAAGCTTCTTATTCAGGTCTTGACATTAAAGTCAAGACGCTTGACTCAGAGAAATCTGAACTCAAGCAAGATCTTTCCTCTCTAAGAAATGAGCATCATGACTTAGAGAACGAGAAGATCTCCCTGAATAAAAAGATTCAAGACCAACAGACAGCCCTCATAAGTTTTACCAAATCCAAAGGTACTCTCGATAGGATGTTGGGTGAGCAACAAAGTTCTCTAAACAAAAGTGGTATTGGTTACAATCCAAGGTTTTTAAAGAAGCAACACATTACCACTTTTGTAAAGGCAAAAGGAAGCAGAACCTCTCCTATATGTCCCCAATGTGGTAGAAAGGGACATGTAAAAGAGACCTGCCCCTATAGAAGAAAGGATCCATATATTATTCGCATTACATTTCCTGTACATTTGAGAAAAGAACGGATAACACAAGTTTGGGTTCCAAAAGGCACTATTTTACCAAATATGGTTTACCCCAACAATGGATCCAAATTTGCTTATTGGTCTAGCCACAAAGGTTGATGTTTATCTTGCAGGAGATCACCAAGGTGAAAGAACACAAATGGATTATTGATAGTGGATGCTCAAGGCATGTGAGTGGGAAGAGTTCTCTCTTTCATGATCTAAAGGAGCAATCCACGGGAACAATCACTCTTGGTGACAAAGGAAAATGTGACATCGTTGGTATTGGTAGTGTTGGAAGCGATTCTAGCCATAGTATTAAAAATGTCTATCTTGTTAACAAGAAAAGATGTATAGGGTGCAGAGAAGATACAGGTGAAGTTATACTGACTGCATATCGCTACAACAATATATACGCCGTAAATGCTGATCAAGTGGCACAAGGAAGCTTAACCTATCTAAAGGCTTTGACGGACGATCCAAAGCTCTGGCACAGGAGACTCGGTCATGTGAGTCTACATACACTACAGAAGCTTGTGTCCAAAGGGCTTGTAAGAGGGCTACTTGAGATGGACTTCAAAGGTATTGATATGTGCAATGCATGCACACGAAGTAAACAAACACGTAGCTCCTTCAAACCCAAAAGGTTGTAAGTTATTCTAGACCCCTTGAACTTTTACATATGGATTTATGTGGTCCTATGCGAGTCAAATCTCCCAATGGTAAAAAGTACATGCTAGTTGTTGTTGATGATTTTTCTAGATATACTTGGGTTGCATTTTTAAAAGAAAAACCAGAGGCCTTATTTGAGTTTTCAAAACTTTGTAAGGAGTTACAAACCTTAAGAAATGAGCTCATATTGTCAATTCGGAGTGATCATGGTAGGGAGTTTGATCAACTTTAGTTTGAATTGTTTTGTGCTAAATATGGCATCTCCCATAACTTTTCTGCTCCTAGGACACCTCAACAAAACGGGGTTGTGGAACGCAAGAACCGCACCTTAGAGGATATGTCCAGGACTATGCTTTTAGAAAATGCATTACCTAAAACCTATTGGGCTGAAGCTGTTAACACGGCTAACTACATTTTGAATCGTTGTCTTATTCGTTCCATCTTAAAGAAAACTCCTTATGAACTTTTCAAAGGCTGCAAACCACTTATATCTTATTTTAAACCCTTTGGTTGTACTTGTTTTGTTCATAACAATGGAAAAGATAACCTTGGGAAATTTGATGCGCGTAGTGATGAAGGTATATTTCTTGGCTACTCCAAGTAGCAAAGCTTATAGAATCTTCAATAAAAGAACCCAGGTAGTTGAAGAAAGTATACATGTTATATTTGATGAATGCAATGACGGTTCTTTTAGTAAAAGTGTTGCAGATATAGATCTTAACATCCAATGCAGAGAACGAGGAAGGTGATGATGCTGCTACCAAGAACACATAGAAGAGGAACATGCAGGAACATATTCTTAACACTGAAGAATTGGCCCAAGGTGTTGAAGATACGTCCAAAGGTCTTGGTGTCCAATCCAACAGTGTTGAGACGTCAGAAACTGCTGTAACTGAACCTAACAGGACCACGGAGTCAGATGTACCATAAGTCAATCCTACTGATGTGACAAATCAAGGAGCTGAGACTAGCAAAAGGAAATTCAAATACTCCTCATCACACTCATTAAAGGATATAATTTCTGACCCTACTTCTAGTGTTCAAACTCGCTCTAAACTTAAAGATCTTTGTGCTTTTCACGCGTTTGTTTATCTTATTGAGCCAAAGAAGGTAGATGAGACACTTCAAGAGCCAGACTGGATCATTGCTATGCAAAGTGAGCTTAACAAATTTGAAAGGAACAAAGTCTGGACCTTGAAGCCTAGGCCAAAGCATTAATCAGTCATTGGCACACGATGGGTATTTCGAAACAAGCTAGATGAGAATGGTAAGATTGTGAGGAACAAGGCAAGGCATGTTGCTCAAGGCTACAATTAAGAGAAAGGTATTGACTACGAGGAGACCTTTGCTCCCTTAGCCAGGCTTGAAGCCATTCGCATTTTATTAGCATTTGCATCTTTTATGAGCATAAAGTTATATCAAATGGATGTCAAATGTGCTTTTCTTAATCGTCTCTTAGAGGAAGAAGTTTATGTGGCTCAACCTCCAGGTTTTGAAAGTTCAGAATTTCCCAATCATGTTTATAAACTTGACAAAGCGCTTTATGGTTTGAAACAAGCCCCAAGAGCTTGGTATGAGCGCTTGTCAAAATATCTTTTAGAAAATGATTTTAAAAGGGGGTTGATCGACAAGACTTTTTTTATCAAGACCAAAGGAAATGACATTTTGGTTATTCAAATTTATGTTGATGACATATTATTTGGTGCTACTAACACATCTTTGTGCAAGGAATTTTCTGACATCATGTGCAGTGAATTCGAGATGAGCTTGATGGGTGAACTCAACTTCTTTTTGGGATTACAAGTTCATCAATCCAAGAAAGGGATCTTTGTCAATCAAAGCAAGTACACTAAGGATCTCTTGAAGAAGTTCAAGATGGATCAATCCAAAGCAACCAAGACTCCCATGAGCTCAACATTGTCTCTAGATCAAGACAAGACTGGGAAAAGTGTCAATCAAAAGGAGTATCGAGGAATGATCGGATCTTTATTATATCTCACGGCTAGTAGACCTGACATCATGTTTAGTGTTTGCGTGTGTGCTAGGTTTCAAGGTGATCCTAAAGAATCTCACCTCGTGGATGTGAAGAGGATCTTTCGATATCTCAATGGCACTAAGGAGCTTGGACTATGGTACCCAAAGCAAAAGGATTTCACATTAATTGGATATTCTGATGCAGATTTTGCAGGATATAAGGTGGATAGGAAGAGCAAATCAGGATGTTGCCAATTCCTAGGAGCATCCTTGATCAGTTGGCACTCAAAGAAACAAAACTCAGTCGCTCTATCCACTGCAGAAGCCGAATACATTGCAGCTGGAGCCTGTTGCTCTCAAATCCTTTGGATAGCTCAACAAATGCGAGATCTTGGCATCAACCTCAAATGCATTCCCATTAAGTGTGACAATACAAGTGCCATCTCCATCACTAAGAATCATGTTCAGCATTCAAGGACCAAACATATTGATGTAAGGCATCATTTCATTAGAGACCATGTTGAAAAAGGTGATGTGTCCATTTCGTTTATTTTTACTGATTATCAATGGGCTTACATTTTCACTAAGCCTTTGACAGAGGACAGGTTCACCTTCATAAGACGAGAGATTGGGATGCTTAACAAGGATGCACTTTCGTAGGGGGGGCTTTCCCTTTACGAAAGATAATATCTACTTAGTGTCAAGACCTTTGAGTATTATGTCAAGGTTTGGGAACTAAATGGTAGATCACATATATCGGCTCACATATTTTTGGTTAATATCTTTCTAGATATTTAATCAATTATATTTTTATCGGATTTCAAAATTGCCTTTTTATGTTATATTTTTAACCGTTAAGATATATTAATTTTGGAACTAAATCTTTTGGTTATTCAGTCCAATTTTGATGGAATTATTTGAATTTTGAATTGCAAACTTTTCAAATTTTGGCAATGATATCTTTACTCTCCCTTGGAACTCTAAACCCGTCCCATCACTCCATCATCTCTCTCTACTTAAACCCACTTCTGTAACCGATTCCTTCACACTCTCAAAACTTAGCCAAACCCTTTCACCTTCTCCTTCTTCAACCTCTCAACCTGTTCTAAGAAAAACCGTAGCCGTTTTCCTCCATGGCACCCAAAACAAAGAAAGCTTCCACATCGAAAAGACTTGGCGCCACCCCCAAGGGGACGTCAGGTCACTGCCACCTCTCCCACACCTGAACCCACTCTTCAAGCCATTGTCCCAACTGTTGTCCAGAGCACCATCGCTGAGAGCACGACCATTGTTACCAAGGGCTCTCAAAAGCACTCTGCTAAGAAGCCTCTCAGTACCAAACAGAAAGGGAAAAAGAAGATCTTAGACGAGGAGGTGGACGAAGAAGAGGAGGAAGATGATCTCGACGCTATTCTCGAAAGAGATGATGCCCAAGAAGCCGAAAAAAAGCCTTGAAGAAGAAAAAGGCTGATGAGGAGGCCGAGATTGCAAGGAAACTAGCCGAGGAGGAAGCTGAGAGGATTCGGAAGGAAGCCGAAGCCGAGGAGGTTCCATCTGAGGAGGAGCCTGAGGAAGAAGACGAAGAGCAAGACGGATCTGGAGAGGAAGAGGAAGCTGAAGGAGATGAAGCGGGGTCTGGTGAGGACTCGGGGTCTGAGGAAGAGGAGGAAGAATCTCCCTCTCTTTCTCCTTCTCCCCCGTCTCCAAAGAAGCGGAAAGCCCCAATTGTCGTCAAGCCTCCATCTCCCATGCGCACCAGGAAGGGCACCCTCAGAAGTCTTGAGGTGCCTGTCAAGAGAGCTGCTCCAACGATTGCTCGTAGGAAGAACGCCGATCCACCCGCCTATATACAGGTAAACCAATCCTTTCCCTCCTCTTGTTTTGAAGATGCTGAGAGTGCTGGTAAGTGGGTAGATGAGTTTCGAACTCGTAGGATTTGTTGTTCTGATTTTTTGGATATTGAGTTCTTCGAAGCTTTGAAGCTACCTTGCATTGATCTTCTCAAAAAATTCCCAGCCTGGACCCTTCTCAATCTTGAAACCGTTTACTATCCTTAGCTTACCCGCCTGTTCTACATAAACCTTAAAGCCAAACACGACGCCAATGGTTGGTCTTTGGAGTTTGTTGTCAAAGGGGTTAGAATCTCTTTCAACTCCAATGACTTTGCAGATTTCCTTGGCCTACCTATCCCATGTCCACCTTCTGAAATTCATCCCTCAAAAGAAAACTGCATCATTCTTGCCTGAGCCAAGTACCTCCTACCCGAAGCATCCAACAACACCTCAAAGCAACTCACCCACTCATCCCTTACCCTTGAGGGAAAAATTATTTTCAACATCATTGTTCGATGTCTCTTACCCCGTCTTAACTCTGGCTCACTCCTTACTGATAATGCCATGGTCCTACTTTACCGCATCCTAAATGGCCTTGATCTTGATCTAGCCAACACTATCCTTGGAACCATGACTCATGCTAGAAAAGCTAGAAAAGGCTCTCCCCTCCCTTTTGCCACCCTTTTGACCCCTCTCTTCAAAGCTTCTGGAATTGATGTCAAAAATGAAGAACGGTAGCGTCATATGGGTAAGTTCGACTCCAAGGGCCTTGAAAAGATTGCCATCACTCGGTCTCCCCAAGGGATCTTGAGTCTTGCCACTCCTTCAAAAGCCCTTCCCACTGCTTCAGCCGTTGATGAACGCATGGACAACCTGGAGTTGGGCTTGGAGGAAGTTCGCCTGGATATCAAGGAGCTGCACAAGGAGGTTATGACGGAGATGAGCGGGATATCCAAGATGCTGCAAGGTTTGTGGACGAGGCTCACTAATGATGCTCCGGACGACGAAGCTTAAACCCTACCCTACCCTATCCCTATCCCAAACTTGATACATTGCTGGTTTTTGGAAACAATTTCAAAACTTTTGGTGACTGTTTTACCTCCTCCCTTTTTTGAAAGACAAAACGGGGGAGATGATCTGTGGTTGTTTAGACTTGAAAACCTTTCTGCTTGAAGGTCTTGGAAGACCTTGGTTTTTGATTTTTGGTTTTCGGTTGGATGGCTTTTTCATGCTTCAAAAAATTTGATCCAACATTTGTCTAACCCATGCAGGTACTTAGTCCGATTTCACTTATATTATTTATGTTTGACTAAATTGTAGGGATGCACAGGTTTTGTCTTTCATCAAGGGGGAGATTGATAACTCCCTCCCTTGATGAAAATCGGAATAAAGTTTTAAAGGCCTTGACAGTTTGTATGTGTCAAAGGTCTTGGAGCTTTAACAATTGATGAAATCCAAAACCTGTTCTATGTGTCCGAATATTATTTAATATTATTATATACTTCTTTTATATTATATATATGTGTAACTAATCTTTCAGGAAGTATTTTCGAAATTACTTCTTTCCTTATGGTGCATATTGAGGAGATCCAAATTGAGAGATCATATCTTCGAAGTGTCCAAAAATAGATGATCCGGGCGCGCCATGATCCAAACTAGCCGTTGTTGAAGATCCGGCGTTGAAGATCCTTATGCGCCATGTTGCTTCTATAAAGGAAAAGAAGAAGAAGACAGAAAATACAAGTGCTACACAAGCTTTCATTCATTTCAAGCTAGATCTGTCTTCCAAGTGTACTCTCTACTAGCGCTCAAGAGTTTGTTGTTTCATTTCAAAGCCTTTGAGAGTTACAGTGTGAGCTTATAGGATATATTCATTTATAGTGTTACTCGAGAGTTTTGTAACTCGGGAAGTTGCACTAGGCTACTGATTTGTGAGAGTAAGAGGATTGTACTAGATAGCTGAGAGAGGCGGGGCTCTTCTAGATTGGTCTAGGACTCCAAGGGAACGTGAGTTGACTAGATTGCAATTGTATAGGAGAGAGGCTTCTCGGTGAACTATTAGGATCCTAAGCTAAGTGAATCAATAAAGCCTTTTGAATCCTAGGGTTGTGGAAGAACCCTAGGCGGGGACGTAGGTCAAGTTCGTGCCGAACCTCGTAAACAATTACTCATGTCCTTTATTTATTACTTTACCTTATTTCCGCACTTGGTTCGATTGTCTAACTTTGTGATTCAGGTTTAATCTCAAAGGGTTTTATACGAGCTCCAAAAGTCTTGAGACTTTCTGCGAAAAACGGGCATACTCTATTCAACTCCCCTTCTAGAGTATTTCTATATTACCTTGTTTTATATTATCGAACCTTCAAACCTCTTTATCAAACCGCCACCACCAAATGCCCTCTTTTCTCCTAAATGTAGTAGTGCACGCCCTAAGACTAACCAAGGTGACACTTTAGTCCATACGTTGCGATGCACCAGGCCTCAGCAGGGCCCTTCTAGCCGCCACAATACTCGCCCTTCTGAAATTTTTATAACGGTCACCCATGGTAGGGTTTCTAGGGAATGCCTTAGCACCTTTTTCCCCCCCACATCCACTCCGCATCATGCTCCCCATTCGCATAGGGATAACTTCTAGCCATGCAAACACCGTCGGGGCAATAGTTCGACGGACATCTCATGCTCAATGCAGTTTGATTCTGGTCATATAATAATGGTTGATCAGGAAGAAAGTTTGATACCATCGGCATTCACCGCTAAAATTTACAGAACCCATATCCGAAGGAGGTGGGGGATGTGAGCCTGATAAAGTATGATGGGACCACCGATCCTAATAACCATCTGTGTCACTTCGTCACTTCGATGAGAATTAACGAATAAAACAAGGCGATGGTGTGTAGAACATTCCCTTCAACCGTGACAAAGATAGCCCTCGTATGGTTCACCAACTTGCCTCGAAAATCCATAGCAAGTTTTGCTCAACTGTCACAAGTGCTCAGGTCTCACTTCGAGAGTGCCTGTTTGAGGAAGAAGAAAATGGTGGATTTAAATCCCATAAGATAAGGTCATGATGAAACGATGGGGAGGTTCTTTGCCAAATTCACTAGTGTGGTGGTGCAAATCCTTGATTTCAACCAATAGTTGACCACTATTAAACTCATGGGGAACTTAGCCGATAGTGATTTCAAGACTTATCTTTTTAGAAAGAAGTCGCAGACTTATAATAAGCTGAGGGAGGTGGTATACCAACGAATTCAAATCTAAATTGAGGGCGACTCACTTATCATTATAATCCATCTTAAAACAGGCAGCTCATGCACCTGGGAGATTGAATTAACAATGTTTGATGTTAAATTACTCATATCAAATATGAGAGAGATAACCTTCTCTCATGTGCCCCGCGCTGGCAATAGAGTGGCAGACAAGGTTGCACACATTTGCCGCTCTGCCAGAGGCACTAGTATTACTACTAACTCGGATCTTATAGACATCATCGGCCATGATGCTATTAGATAGATGCCCTCTATCTAAATTCTTTGCTAATAAAAAAATAAAAGCCATGGATTAGATATCAACGGTTAGTAATCCCACGATGGCATTTTTTAAAATTGTCCAAACTTAAGGGTGAGATTGGGTAATTAAGCCCTTGAGTTTCCCCTCTAATGGCGAAGAAGGGCATATTGAAAATGAAACATGCTGATTCCAAATTCGGGAAAGGGTCAGAGACACAAGGAAGAATTTACTTATATATAGTTGAACCACTTGAACGTTATTTCCCCTTGGTGTCCGGACATGAACATTTTTACCTCCTTATTTAGAGGCGGAGCCGGGGCAGGGGGGAGCATGTGCCCCCCTCAGAACATTAATTATGTGTTTAAAACATTATCAAAATGACGTCATTTTGACTTTGAAATTCATAAACCCTAGTCACCTAATTCGTCTCTCACTCTCTCCTAGTCTACCGTGAATATGTCAACTCGCATCACTCATCAATCATGCCATCCGTAGTGAGTCAGCATCCTATTACCTTTCCCTTGTCATCATCAAACGTCGCGCATCACCTCACCATCATCGAACAACATCACCATTCTCGAATAGAATGAACAATCGAACTCACGGAGCGTCATCTCCATTTACCATCGCCCGTCGAGCTCCATCACCATCTCCATTCTCTATCTTTGTCTAGCCGGTGACTCAGGTGAGCCCCATCTTCTCTGGTCCTTCTGTACACATGGACTTCTGGCTGGTGCCATTGTCAACTTGCCAAGCCGAAAGTCGAGCCCTATATCATCTGTCGAACGGGTTATGTTTTTCCTAATCCTAACCCATTGATTAAAATTTGATTATTGTGCATTTGTCCATTGACTTTATTTTTTAATTTACAAAATTATTCCTTGAGATTGAGTTATTTCCTATAGATTGAAATTTTGATTATGTACTTATTGAAAGGGTTTAGCATTTTTGGTTGTGGGTTGGATATTTGGATTTGAGATTGATATTAAATTATGTTTGTGTACAATTATATTTTATTTGAATAGAAACATGAATAAATTTGTTATTCAAACTAAGAATACATCTATCCTAAATGTTATTTCCTCTAATATTCCCAATCAATCGCAACAGTTTGGCAGAAGTGTTGGTAGTGCGGAGAGTGAGAAAGATGGCGTAGTTAGAGAAGATGTGAGTGTGTGTTGTAGTTAGAGGTAATGTGGTTATGGATGATGTTAGGAGAGAAAGGGGCTCGAACGGAAAATACATGTGAAGTTGAATTTGAGTTTGATAGTGATCCAGACCGGCGATTCAGGCGAACCCCATCTTCCCTGGTCCTTCTGTACGCATGGACTTCTGGCTCGTACCATTGTCAACTTTCCAAACCGAAAGTCGAGCCCTATCTCATTTGTCGAGCGGGTAAGGTTTTTCCTAATCCTAACCCAATGATTAAAATTTGATTATTATGCATTTGTCCATTGACTTCATTTTTTAATTTACAAAATTATTGCTTGAGATTGAGTTATTTCCTATAGATTGAAATTTGATTATGTACTTATTGAAAGGGTTTAGCATTTTTGGTTGTGGGTTGGATATTTGGATTTGAGATTGATATTAAATTATTTCTGTGTGCAATTATATTGTATTTGAATAGAAACATGAATAAATTTGTTATCCAAACTAAGAATACATCTATCCTAAATGTTAGTTCCTCTACTATTCCCAATCAATCGCAAGAAATTGGAAGAAGTGTCGGTAGTTTGGAGAGTGAGACAGATGGTGTAGTTAGAGAAGATGTGAGTGTATGTTGTAGTTAGAGGTGATGTGGTTATGGATGATGTTAGGAGAGAAAAGTGCTTGAACGGAAAATACATGTGAAGTTGAACTTGGTTTGATAGTCATCCAGACCGGCCTATGCAAATCTATCTAGGATTAATTATGATCCTTCTGTTAGAGATGTTGTGAGGAGAATGTATATGGTTTAAGGCCCTTGTCAACAGTTAGCACATGATTTTCCGCAAACTCAATTCGGATAGAAGTTTAGGTCTTTTGTGAAAGATTGGTTCAAGAAGTGGGATTGGTTAGAGTACAGTACTCACTAGTGTTTCTAATGATGTTGCGTTTTGTTTATGGTGTCGTTTGTTCAAGCCTAATTTAAAAAATAGAGGATGCGGGTCCGATGTATACAAGCATTGGATGTTGCATACCGTATTCGTTTAACAATATTAGATGTTGTTCGATTGCTACTTTGTCAAGCATTAGTCTTACCAGTTGCAAAAAATACAGTGGAAAGAGCTTTCTCTGCAATGAGTATTATGCATATTGGCACAATAAGATGAGGGATGACTTTCTCACCGATAGGTTGCTATGTTATGTTCAAAAATACATTTTCAAGCACATTAATAATGAGATTATTCTTCAATATTTTTAGGACGTGAAAACTCCGAAATGGATCTACCCCAGCCTTCATCCTCGGGTTGAACTATTTAGTAGTATAGACCTATAATTAGAAATGATGAATTCTTTGTACATAGTAGTTTTTAATATCGTTTGACACTTGTTTGTAATATCGAACACTTTATGTGTTTTACGACTTTTTTTATAAATTTTTTCATAGTAGGAAAAGAGTTGGAAGTACTACCGACATCCATGATCATCTAACAAGAAGATGTTCTGGAACTCACAACAAGAACTCCAAATAAAATTACAACTCAAATGAGATTTCGTAAGAAAATCAGCTGCACAATTCGCCTCTCTATAGCAATGCTGGAATGTAATCATCTCAAAATCTTCGCTTAATGAACAGATTTCTTGAACTAATTGCACCACCTCCCATGGTATATTGTTCACCTAATTAATGACATTGATAACGATTGAGCAATCACTTTCAATATGGCTTTCCGTATCTCAAGCTCCGCTGCCACTCTTATACCAGAACTCATCCTAACATTACATTTATGTATTTGAATAATTTGACCATAATTATTCCTCAGAATGCACCCAGACTGAGGTTGACAACCAATTTTGACCGAAGCATCTACATTAATCTTAATTACATTTATTGTGGGACATTTCCAAATCATTTTATCATGAGGCCTACTACGTTTTGGTAATTTGGTTTTCACCTGTTCTTAACTCTAGCATTAAATATTATCAATAGTTTGAGTTAAAACATTGATAATACTCTTATTAGAAATGTTGCGAAAAATAATTATATTTCGCAACTCCCAAATAGAATGCCATAAATGGCATAGGTCTGTAAAATCTAAATTAAGAGCTCTAGTATTTAGAATATTTTATGAGATATCACTTGTTAAATTTGGTATGGTAAAATATTTTTTTAATTTAACACCCAGATTTTGAATAAGGGATCTGGTAATTTGACAATTAAACAATAAATGATTTGTATCTTCTATATAAGAATTACAAAGAGAACAAGTACTCGGAACTCTATTTATATATCTATTTAGATGAACAGTAGAAGGTAAGATGTCTAAAATAATCTTCCAGATGAAATTTTTAATATTCGGAGCAATATTAAGTTTCCAAATCCAGTCTGCTGAAATTTTTTTTGTATTCCTTGTATTAAAGAGTGATGATGTCGCTCTGACAGAAAAGTTCCCATTATTACTATAAATCCAAATTAACTTGTCAGGAATATCAGTTACTAGAATATGGATATTAGTAATAATCATATGAACAATATGAGAGGGAAATATATTGTTTAATTTAAAAATATCCCAAGAATTCGTATTTGTAAATAAATCACACACTTTTGAATTAGGGTCACAATAATTCTTAAAACTCTCTAGGTATTGAGCATATTTACCCAAATGTCAGACCATACATTGATAGTTTTCCCATTACCAACAAGTCATAGCAAGCCTTTAGAGAATAGATCTCTGATATTAAGAAGTCGTCCAAATTGCCAGGAAGTTTTGAATCTTCCTCTTTCCATTAAAGATTCTTTCAAGAGATATTTATCCGTGATTACCTTTGACCAAATATTATCAGGATTTGCCATAATTCTCCAAAGTAACTTCATTTGCCTACCGATATTAATTTGCTCAGCTGCTTTAAAGCCTAACCCCCCATCTTTTTTAGGAGTACACAAATGATTCCAGCTGATTGAAGGATGATAATTATCAGATTGAAGTTTATTTCAAAAGAAATTTTTGTTTATTTGATCAATTTTATGAAGAATTCCTTTTGGAAGAAGAAATGATTGCATTAGGTAATTTGTTTTAGAATTTAGGTTTGCCTGAATGAGAACCGATCTACCAGCTTGAGAGGGAGAATTGGATTTCCACTTTAACAACTGTTTTTTAAGGCTTATGACCGCCTCATCAAACAAGACATTACAAACTCTACCACTAATAAGTGGTATACCAAGGTATTTTTTCATTGTTTTGGTAACTGGAATATTTAACTGTTCAGAAAGAGACTGAGCTTTACTAAAATGAATATTTTTAGAAACTTGTAACGAACTTTTATTGTAGTTTATAGATAGTCCAGACATATTGGAAAAAAGTACTTAAGAGATTTTTAATCATATGAAGACTTAACTCATCAGCACGCCCAAAAATGAGCGTATCATCTGCAAAGGAGATGAATGGAATTGGACTTGTTGTTTGTAAGTTTGATTCCAACCAAGGGGTCACATTTCAATGATTCCTGTTGCAAAATTCTTCCTAATAGCTCCATAACGAATACATAAATATATATGGTGCAATATTTTTTTATATTATTGTTCTGTACTTTTATGCTTCCCACAAAACTTTCGCTCAGTGAAACCCTATCAAGTGATATTTCTACTAATATGGGGGCTTGTCGATCGATCTATAGAAAAAAGCAGCCGGCATAATTAATAATTCGGATCATTGGATTTTGACAAGGGATGAAAACACACAAATGAAATAACAAGGTTTACCTTTTTTTTTTTTTTTTAAATAGCACATATAGGTAAATTTCAATTCATCAAGTTGAGTAGTTGACAACATTCACCAATGACCAACCCGAACAATTAGGATTGAAACAAAATAAGAAACAAGTACACGTAGGAACACATGACAATATATATATATATATATATATATATATATATATATATATATATATATATATATATATATATATATATATATTAATTTCGTACTTAACATGCACGTGTACATACGAGGTACAAGTGATGTAAGGAGTACTTAACTTATTCAACATACAATTAATGTATGCATATATATGATATGAATGGAAGTAGATCGATGGTACGTAGTGATGAAGCTTAGAAGGCCTTATTAATAGATTCAAAGTAATTAAGAGCAAGTGTAGTTGGAGGGACAAGTGCGGCCACAAGAAGCGAGGGTGTTGGTGATGTAGACGGTGGCATCAACGCCGATCCCCAAGACGCAGACTTTAGCCTTGATGGCGGCACAGAGACAGACGGCAGCATCAAGGTCGGTGAGGCCGGAGAGGCAGGTGCAGCAGGGCCCTCCGAGGACGATGTTGGTTAGACCACAAACGGAGAGAGGGAGAATGCCGGTGAGTGTGCCGAGGAGGGAGCAGGTGTTTGCTGCGGAAGCAACTGCAGCAAACAACACAAGGTTCATCACGAGGAAAAGGGCAATTGGGGACTTGCTGGAGGAACCCATTTCGATCGATCTATACCAAAATTAAATTGTTGGCTTATTTAGTCGATCAGTTAGCTATAGAGGATAGGATGGGTGTAGGCGATATATATTGTTGGAGAAATGTGTCTATTTATAGGCATGGAAAGATTAATATGTCGTCGGACCAATCGATTCATCAATTACGTGGCGTATCAAGGATCAAATTATGTGCCATCACCATGGTTATATTTGATTATTGCAACTTGGTATTAAGAATTCAGTCTAGTACCAACTTGCCATGTGCCAAGAAGCTGATTTTTGGGAAATTTAAATTATTTTTGATGACTTCACCTTGAACAAGAAAAAACTACACTATATAACTTTATGGGTTTATGGGTTTGATGAAAATGAAAACCTATTCTATATTGTTTATATTGTGTTGTGTTTTGAACTTTATTTTATTTTGGTGTTATTGGGCCTTTTGTTAGATGAACTAATCTGCGCGGCCGATCCAATTCTTGAATTGGTAAATAAAGAGCGATCATCTGGGGTTCGAACCGAAGATTTATGGGCCAATGGTGGAGCCAAAAAAATTTCGGAGGGGGGGGCACCGTCAGAAATGTACGATATTGTTTTGGATTAAATTTACATGAAGAATTATATATAATACGATAATTAATGATGTTATTTTAAGATAAAATATCACCGGTTTATGATAAAACGCTATTATTATTATTTTGCGCCTAAAAAAAAGTCGAGTATGAACTCAATTTCAAATATAGGTTCTAATCGAGTTTGACTTGTTTCTAAATGAGCTAAATATAATCAAATATTAATACTAGACTTGTTTGGCTCAAATAAAAACCCTAGTTAAGTATAATTTATTGTACTCAGAACATATAATATATGTGTAACCAGATATAAAAATTTTAAATTTGCGTAACTTTTTATCTAATTGTCGGAAAAATTAGTATAACCTCTCATTTCGAAGCTCTCGAGATAAAGTATAGTACATAAATGTTAATTTAAGTAAAATATAATAACATTATAGCCTATTGAAATAAAATTAAAGTGATTAATATGCCCTGAATTTTTAAATATTCATAACTTTTGACTCAGATGTCGGATTAAGACGTATTATATATCAAAACGAAGCTACCGACGAGGAGAATACACCTAGGTAGTTCGTCGCGTGAGAGAGGGGGCACGTGCCCCCTAGTCCCCCCCTCAGCTCCGCCCCTGTATGGGTACTACCCACAAGTCCTTTCCGGTTGAGCCATTCTAAAATGGTTAGGGCTGATCCAATCCATTATCTCCAAATTATCATCAACCGAATGCTGCTTCTAGAAGGGATTGAGATTGGCCAAGGAGATCTCCTAGTATCCAGGTTGTTACAAGGAAGATTTTCAACGTCATTCTCCTTTCTTCTCTCCGGACGTGGTGAAACAATAATTCAAACAGGGCTTCTGAAGATTGCCACGGATGAATTCAAGCAACACCTATATAAGAAGATCGAAGTTCAACAGTGAAAGACACAAGCTTACTCATTAATCTCCAACGTCTTCATTGCAATCAATCTTCAAGCTCTCTCAATGTCTTTACTTTACTGTTTTATATTTTGGTTTTGTGAGAGATTTCATTGAGCGCTATGGTACAAGTCATAAGTGTTATACTAAGAGTATACCTCTACTCAAACGTAATCACTATGATATTATTTCATGAGAGCTTGGGTTGACTAGATATAGAAGCGGGTTAGGCTTCAAGAGGTAGAAGAAAGGAAATTCTTCTAGGTTGTTTCTAGAATCCATAAGGAGTGAAATAATAGTGCTTTTGAATCCAAAGGGTTGGATAACCCTTGGCGGAGACGTAGGTCAAGTTCGTACCGAACCTCGTTAACAATTCGTGTATCCTTACTTTACTTTCATTTATTTTATTTTCTCATATTCAAGTAGAGTTTTCGCAAAGATCATGTTCAGTTTTTAGTGAATTGGAAAGATCTTGATCTCAGCTACAAGAGCTTAGATCCTATCTCAAGGTAAAATGCGAACAGAAATCGATATGAAAGTAGACGCAAAACAAGGAAAATTAAGCGAACATCAGCTGCACTCATTCGATTCACCAACTCTAAAGCCAATCTTGATAAGATGATAGGTAAACAAAACACCTCTCTCAACAGAAGTGATATTGGCTATACAATCAAAACATTCCAAGGAAATTCTCTACCACTTTTGTAAAGGCGAAAAGAAGCTGGCGTACCCCAACTTGTTTCTTCGATCCGTTGCAAAAAGGGGCACGCCAAGGAAACATGTCCTTTTAGTCGAAAGGATCCCTTTATCATTCGTAATACCTTTCCAGTACTTTTGAATGAACAAGTCAAGCAGGTATGGGTTCCTAAAGGGACACAACCATCTTGCATTGTCTATCCCAATTATGATTCTAGATATGTCTATTGATCTAGTCGAAAAGGTTGAGAGTTGGTTGTTTTGAAGGATATTACCAAGTCTAAGGAAGATAAATGGATTTTAGACAGTGGATGTTCAAGACATATGAGTGGAAGAAAGACCCTATTCCATGAGCTCAAAAAGCAGTCCACTAGCACAATAACACTTGGTGATAAAGGAAAATGTGACATCATTAGTATTGGTAAAATTGGGAGTGATCCCAACAACACTATTGAAGATGTCTATTTAGTTGATGGTTTAAAATATAGCTTGCTTAGTATATCTCACCTATGTGACAAGGGTAACAAAGTATGTTTTGACAGGAAAAAGTGTGAAGTACGTGATGAAAGCACATGACATCTTGTGCTAACTGTTCATAGGTTCAACAATCTGTATGTTGTCAATGTTGATCAAGTTATTAGAACAAACCTAAAGTGTCTCAAGGCCTTGATGGATGATCCAAAGCTTTGGCACAGAAGGCTTGGGCACATAAGTATGCACACTATGAAGAAACTAATATCAAAGGAGTTGGTAAAGGGACTACCTGATCTGAGCTTCAAAGGTAATGAACTGTGCAATGCTTGCACTAGAGGTAAACAGATTCGAATCTCATTCAAACCCAAAAAGGTTGCAAGTTCCTCTAGACCCCTTGAACTCTTACATATGGATTTGTGTGGACCTATGCATGTCAAATCTCCTAAGGGAAAAGAGTATATCCTAGTTGTTGTTAATGACTACTCTCGTTTTACTTGGATTTCTTTTTTAAAAGAAAAACCATAAGCTTTATATGAATTTTATAAACTTTGTAAGGAGTTACGAGCTTTGAAAAATGTTCCCATTGTTTCTATTAGAAGTGATCATGGTAGGGAATTTGATCAACTGCAATTTGATTTATTTTATACAAAATATGGCATCTCTCATAATTTCTCTGCACCTAGAACACCTCAACAGAATGGGGTTGTGGAACGAAAGAACGGAACCCTAGAGGATATGTCTAGAAAATGGCTTACCCAAGCATTTTTGGGCCAAAGATGTTAACACTGCCAATTATGTTTTAAATAGATGCCTAATTCGATCTATTTTAAATAAAACTCCTTATGAATTGTTTAAGGGTCAAAAACCAAATATTTTGTATTTTAAACCCTTTGGATGTGCTTGTTTTGTCCATAATAATGGAAAAAACCAACCTTGGGAAATTTTATGCGCTAAGTGACGAAGGTATTTTCCTTGGCTATTCCTTAAATAGCAAAGCTTATAGAGTGTTAAACAAGCGTACCAAGGTAGTCGAGGAAAGTATACATGTCATTATTGATGAAAGTAGCAATGGTACTCTAAGTGATAGCTTTGCATATCTTAATTTGAATCAGCATGGTGATCTTGGATATGAAGACGAGGAAGAAGATAAAGGAAAAGAGAAAGATCTAAAACAAAACATGCATGAACCCATTCAAGATACTAATGAGTTATCACAAGTCATTGAACAACACTTTCAAGGCCTTGACCTGAGCAACAGAACCGAGGATCCACCTGAGTCAAGCGATGGAAATGAGCCTCAAGGCCTTGACTTTGCTCTAGTATACTATGAATCAGATCAAGGATTGAAGAGGAGAAAATTCAAACATGCATCTCCCACTTCTCTAAGGATATTATCTCTTATCCTCAATCAGGAGGTAGGTAATGACTACGAGGAGACTTTTGCTCCCGTAGCCAGACTTGGATGCTACTTGCTTTTGCTTCTTTTATGAATATTAAGCTTGTTCAAATGGATGTAAAATGTGCCTTTCTAAATGGTTTCTTGGAGGAAGAAGTTTACGTGGCAAAACCTTCTGGTTTTGAAAGTGAAGAATTTCCAAATTATGTTTACAAGTTAGACAAAGCTCTTTATGGTTTGAAACAAGCTCCAATGGCTTGATATGAAAGGTTTACAAAATATCTTTTGAAAAATGATTTTAACAGTGGTTTGATTGATAGAAACTTGTTTGTTAAAACAAGAGGAAATGATTTATTGATTGTCCAAATTTATGTTGATGATATATTGTTTGGTGTTACTAACGATTCTTTTTGCAAAGAATTTTTAGACATTATGTGCAGGGAGTTTGAGATGAGTATGATGGGTGAACTAACTTTCTTCCTTGGATTACAAGTTCATCAATCAAAGAAGGGAATTTTCCTTAATCAAGGGAAATATATCAGGGATCTACTTAAGAAGTACAACATGCATCAATCCAAGGTGGTCAAGATACTTATGAGTTCTACCCTTTCTTTGGACCATGATGAAAACGGTAAAAGTGTCAATCAAAAGGAGTATTGTGGCATGATTGGTTCCTTACTCTATCTGACCGCTAGTAGGCCATAAATTATGTTTAGTGTATGCATGTGTGCACGGTTTCAAGCTAATCCTAAGGAATCCCACTTAATTGTTGTTAAAAGGATATTTCGTTATCTAAATTGACCCAAGGATCTAGGTCTTTGGTATCAAAAGCAAAACCAATTTTCTCTTGTGGGCTATTCCGATGCTGATTTCACAGGGTATCAAGTGGATAGAAATTAGAGCACATCAGGGTGTTGTCAATTCTTGGGATCATCCTTGATCAGTTGGCACTCCAAAAAAAAGTAGAACTCAGTGGCACTATCTACTACAGAGGTAGAATACATCGTTCGTTGTGCCACGTAAGCTCACCCACAGTGCCCTCACTCTTGAAGCCAAAATTATTTTCAACATCATCGTTCGTTGTATCCTTCCTAGGGCCAATTCCAAGGAACTTCTCACCGATCAGGCTCTAAAAATCCTTTACCTTATGATGACCGGCTATAAACCTGACCTGCCTAACATCATTTTCGGCCAAATGGCTCATACCCTTACCTTCTCCAGAGCCTCACCCTTACCATTTGCAAACCTTCTACCAAAGATCTTCAAATACTTTGGGATTGACTTGTCTTTTGAGGAACAACAACCTCACAACAGTAAGATTGATGAAGCGTGTTTTGAGAGGATGGGACTTGTGAAGACCCTTGCTAGCAATTGGGTCTTGCAGCCCACCAACCAAAACCGACATGCTTCTGGCCACACTATGTCAGAGCAGCGACTAGAGAATATGGAAATGGGGTTGGATTCTCCCAGCCAGGAGGTATTGGAGCTCCGAGAAGATCCGTCAAATAGATTGGATCAGGCATACGAACTGTTGGATTGAACGAACATTGATGAAAAGACATGAAGATCAACAGATTTTCCTCCTCAACGCCCTCACTTTCACAACACCAGGTTCCATTATGCCTCTCTATGAGGATGCTGCTCAGCATGCCAAAGATAAAGCCACCAATGTGATGTTCAACTGTGAGAGGCTTATACGTGATCGCCCTATCCTTCGCCCGACCCACATTGAACCTACAATTCTCACTGATTAAGGGCAATATCTTCGATGATAACTTTGGGCACTGAAAGAAGTGTTAGGAGGACATCATGGCTCAGAGGGCTGCTAGGCATAAGGAACAGGTTCATGATGTCAGTGATGATTCGGACTACTAAGTGTCAATGCTTTGATATTGATCTCAATCCTCTCTTTATCCTCTATTTTAAAGATCTGGGCTTTCGGTTTTAAGACTTTGTATTGTGGTGTTAAACATTTCTACTCATACTCCCTTCTCTTGTTGGAAGACAAAAAGAGGGAGAATGATCGTTTCTATTGGTTTTTGTGGTTTTTGTCTATGCTTTGCAGGTACTGTGATCATATGTTCTTATATACTAACCTGCAGGGACGAATAGGTTTTGTCTTCCATCAAGGGGGAGATTGATGACTCCATCTTGATCAAGGCAAAATTTCACTATATAATTTTATGGGTTTGATGAAAGTCAAAACCTATTCTATATTGTTTATATTGTGTTATGTGTTTTGGACTTTATTCTATTTTGGTGTAATTGGGCCTTTTGTTAGATGAACTAGTCTTCAGGGCTGGCCCAATCCATTCTGTCCAAATTATCATTAATCGAATGCTGCTTCTAGAAGGGATTGAGATTTGGCCAAGGAGATCTCCTAGTATCCAGATTGTTTCAAGGAAGATCTTCAACATCATTCTCCCTCCTTCTCTCCGGACGTGGTGGAATAAGAATTCAAACGGGGCTTCAAAAGATTGCCACGAACGAATTCAAGCAGCACTGATAATGCATATCTTAGATATGCATTATAGGCATTTTTAGTTTACTTAGGTTGCATTTCGTTCATACTTTGTTGCTAAATTGCATCTTGTGATTATTTTAGAAGAGTTCGGATTCTGCGCAAATTTGTGTTTACCTCGCAGATTGAATCGGAACACATTTTGGAGATGCAATATCTCGAAGAGAAACACAAGAAACATTGGAAGGAACAAGGAAGGAAAGATGCAAGACAAGAGGAGATACTCGCAAACGAAAAGAAGAAGACACGGCAAAAGAGATGCCGCGGCCGCAGCAAGGCACGCTGTAACAGGGTACCAGAGTTTGTACATGCTGCGGCCGCAGCATATATGCTGCGCCCGCGGCATTGGTCGTCAGTGTATTTACGCGGCGTTTTGAAGAATTAAAAAACCCTAGATTTATTTGTTTATTTTGTGGCCGACTTTGGATGTTTTAAAAGGCCAAGTTTTATGTTATTTTTAGACTTCTCTTTTATTCATTCATTGGACACTTTAGAGATTTTGAGCGATATCTTCCATGAGGAACTAAACTCATCTATTCTGCCTGTAATTTGAAGCTTTATTCGGATTGATTGTGAGTTTCTAATTCTCGTTCCTTGTTTCCTATATTTGAATGCTTCAACTTCTTTGTGTTTGATTGTTTATTGTTTTGTTCTATCTTGTCTGGCCAACTTGTTAGATAAATTCAATTGGTAAGGTTTTGTAGATTCCTGGTTGTGAACCTTAACCTAAGTGGAAAACTTGTTCCTTTAGGGCTGGTTGAACTAATTGAATGAGTAGGAAGTTGAATGTGTTGTTAAATCCCTCTTTTGAGACTGCAAATACCTTGGCTAATCTCTGAACATAAAGCTATCAATTGGGTTAAATCCTTCTTTAGGGACTGTTCGATTGATAAGGGTTGATAGGACTGGTTGGACTAGTAACTATATTAGGTCGGGACAAGGGCATTCATAGGAAACTTAATAAGACGAGAAGAAGTTACAAGGATCGCTTCAATCCAATAAAGTGGAAAATATATTGTAGGTAGAATTGCTTCTCCAAATTGTCTAAAAAACCAAATTCGCTTGCTTTGCTTTCTTTACTTTGCTTTGATAAAAAGCGAAACTTTCACACACAAAAACCCCCCAAACTGGTTACTTTGATCTGACACCTGAATTACACTTGAGTTATAACTTTCCCTGTAGATCGACCTCTTGCTTATTGCTATACTAGTTATAGGTTTGAGTTTACTTTGATGGGTTAACGACAGGTTTACCCTCCGTCAAATTTGGCACCGTTGCCGGGGATTTTTATTTAATTCTTGTGTTTTTTTAAGTGTTGATCTTGGTGTGGACCGTCTTTTATGGTCCATACCCGTGCTACTAATCCTTCTTGCCGCTCTAAGGCGAGAAGCTCGTGATCGCTTTCGCGAACTCCCTTTTGATCAAGAAGAACCTACAACAGAGATGGCTAACGACGCGAACCGCACTCTTAAGGAGCTTTCCGCTCCTAATCTGGCACAGCAATCCCTGGCAATCCAATTCCCTGCTCTAGCAGAAGGAGTCAACTTTGAGCTGACGTCTGGGGTAGTTCATCTTCTGTCCAAATTTCATGGATTTAGTGGGGAGGACCCCCATAAGCATCTGTCTGAATTCCACACGGTGGTTGTTGGGATGAAACCAGAGAACATAACGGAAGATCAAATCAAACTGAGATCTTTTCCTTTCTCTTTGAAGGATGAGGAGAATGAATGGTTCTTCTATCTACCACCTGATCTATTTCGACTTGGGCTGAGATAAAGAGAGTCTTCATCGAGATGTACTTCCCTGCAACAAAGCTCAATGCTTTGAAAAGGTCCATCAGCAGCATTGAGCAGTACGCGACGGAGTCTATACATGAGTACTTTGAGCGCGTCAAGAAGCTCTGCGCCAGCTGCCCATGCCATGGGTGCTCTCAAAAGGATCTAGTGCTCTTTCTCTTTAATGGGTTAACTGATATGGAGCGCAAAACAGTAAATTCTGCTTGTGGAGGAAACATGCTGAACAAGACGTCTGTCGCAACTTGGGATGTGTTTAGGGAGCTATCTAAGGGCTCCAGACAGTTCAACAAGAGCCCTCGTGCTAGGGGTGTACTCGTTGTTGATGCTCTTGTGGCTGCACTTCAGACTGATATGGCAGAGGTAAAGAAGATGATGAAGAAATTGGTCATTGATAGAACTCCTCAACAACTGAAGGCATGTGGACTTTGCAATCAATACACTCATCCTATGGACATGTGCCCGCTTCTACAAGATCCTAATTTTGATTTGAATGCCATTGGGAATTTCGTTCAACAAAGGCCTAGGCAAGGCAATTATGGAAATCCTGGGTATTTCAACAACAACAATTACAACAGAGCCTATCAGCAAGGCTATGGGAACTACCAAGCCTCTTTCAATCAGCAAGGGGGGCAACAGGCAAGGCCCCAACAACATTATGAACCTCGACAGGGAGGTCAGTAGCAATCAAATGAGGATAATGAGGATCCAATACAGAAACTGTCACGATTGGTCTTGAAGAATGATAAACAACAGTCAGAGCGGATGGCAAATCTAGAGAAGCAGCAATCCGATCGAATGACAAATCTTGAGAATCTAATGAGTCAGCTCATTCAAATCTTAAGTGCTAAGGATGCAAACAATTCAGAAAAGCTTCCATCACAGACCATCGAGAACCCAACGAAGGAGAATGTCAATGCTGTAACGCTTAGGAGTGGCAAAGAACTGGTTGTCACACCTCAAAAGAACGACGAGGAAATAATGGACGAGGAGATAGAGGTGATAGAAGGAGAAGACGGAAGTGTTACGGTGCGGCGGCCGCAGGAACCTTGCGGCGCCCGCGGCCAATCAAAAGTGTTGCACCTGCAGCATAATGCGGCGCCCGCCGCCAGTGCACCCGCCGAGTCCTCAAAGTCAGGTACGCATATCCCACCTTTCTCCTCTCTTTCCTCTTCCTCCCCTCTTCCTCTTTCTTCTCCTTCTCCTCCTTCTTCATCCTTACCTATGGAGACTCCAAAGCCAATTCCACCTTTCTCGGAAGCCTTGAAGGATACACGAAGGTATGAGAACGACAAGGAAATCTCTGAGACATTCAGTAAGTGTGAGGTAAACATTCCTTTGCTTAATTTGATCAAAAGCCTTTCTAGATATGCTAAATTCTTGAAGGAACTTTGCACTATCAAGTGGAATCAGAAGCTAAAAGGTAAGCAAAAGGTGAAGGTAAGCGAACATGTCACTGCTGTCTTTCAAAAGCGTATGCCTGAAAAGTGTAGTGATCCTGGAATGTTTGCTATTCCATGTGTGATAGGTGATACTAAATTTGACAAAGCGATGTTAGATCTAGGAGCATCTATTAATGTTTTTCCTTCTGAGTTTATCATGCTTTGGGGTTGGGACCTCTGAATGACACTCGAGTAGTAACTCAACTTGCTGATCGATCTACTATCTACCCGAAAGGGATTGTTGCAGATGTCTTGGTCATGGTTGACAACTTGATATTCCCTGCTGATTTCTTTGTGATTGACATGGGTCCTGGTAACAATGAAGGCCCTATTCTGTTGGGCAGACCTTTTCTGAAAACTGCTAGGACTAAGATAGATGTCTATTCAGAATCTCTTACTATGGAATTTGATGGTCAAAGAGTTGAATATAATATTTATGATTCTATGAAATTTCCATCTGATGATCCTTCTCTGTGCTTTGTGGATATTATTGATACTATGGCACAAGATTGCTTTCATTTGGAGTGTGTTGATGAAATGGAAGTGGCTTTACATGCTCCTATAGACGAAATTGCTAGAGATTATGTATTGTCATCTGATTTGCAGGAGGCTATAGTAGCTTTAGACCATCGTTCTCCCACCTATGTTCCACCAAGAGGAGACCGCATCGAGCCGACCATTCCTACTGAAAAGCTTCTTCCATCTATTATCCAAGCGCCTGATGTTGAATTGAAACAACTTCTTAATCACCTTAAATATGCGTTTCTTGGTGAAAATGATACTTTGCCTGTCATTATTTCTAACAAATTGACCTTTGGATAGGAAGAGCGATTGGTGACTGTTCTAAAGGAGAACAAGGAGGCGTTAGGATGGACGATAGAAGACATTAAGGGCATTAGTCCTACCCTCTGTATGCATAGGATACTATTGGAGGATGATGGCAAGCCATCTAGACAACCTCAACGGAGACTCAACCCGCCAATGATGGAAGTGGTAAAGAAGGAGGTGCTGAAGCTCCTTCAGGCAGGTATGATCTTTCTCATATCTGACAGCAAATGGGTAAGTCCTACTCAGGTTGTCCCTAAGAAGGGAGGTATTACTGTTGTTGAGAATCAGGATGGTGAATTGGTCCCTAGCAGGGTACAAACTGGGTGGAGAGTCTGTATTGATTATCGAAAATTGAATGCAGTTACTCGCAAGGACCATTTCCCCCTTCCCTTTATCGATCAAATGCTTGAGCGCCTTGCCAGCTGCTCCTTTTATGGCTTTTTAGATGGCTACTCAGGATATTTTCATGTACCAATAGCACCGGAGGATCAAGAAAAAACGACATTTACATGCCCCTTTGGCACTTTTGCATATCGCATAATGCCTTTTGAGCTATGTAACGCACCTAGGACTTTCCAACGGTGTATGGTAAGCATATTTTCTGAGTATGTAGAGCACTTTATAGAAGTATTTATGGATGACTTCACTGTGTATGGAGATGATTTTGATACTTGCTTGCATCATTTGTCACTTGTGCTTAGGCGGTGTGTAGAGACCAACTTAGTTCTTAATTCTGAAAAGTGTCATTTCATGTTTGAGCAAGGCATTGTTTTGGGTCATATTGTGTCTAGAAGGGGTCTTAAGGTGGATAAGGCTAAGATTGATGTCATTCAGTCTCTACCTTACCCCACCAATGTGCGCGAAATTCGTTCCTTTTTAGGCCATGCAGGGTTCTATCGCAAGTTTATTAAGGATTTTTCTAAGATTTCTGCACCTCTTGGTTATTTACTCAAAAAGGAAGTAGCTTTTGAGTTTGATGACAGGTGTAGAGCATCCTTTGATGAGCTTAAAGGTCGCCTGACTAGCGCTCCTATAATTCAAGCACCCATATGGTCTCAACCCTTTGAGATTTTATGTGACGCTAGCTATTATGCTGTGGGGGCTTGTTGTTGCAGGAGTTAATCAAGTATTGAAATAGATATCAAATATAGTTCAGACTGACTTCCCTGTCTCAGCAAATAAATACAAGACTTCCTCCTGTTGTAGTAAGAGAAAGTCAGGATCGAATCCTCGAGGAAGCACGTCAGCAGTTCTTAGGTAGCTATCAGATTCTCACAGACACAGCAGAAAAGCAGAAACACAAGCAGAAGCAGAAATAAAACAGAAACAAATAATCCCGGCAAGGGCAACTAAAGCAAAAGCAAAGAACAAATAAAAGACAGAAATAAAAGCAAAGCAAAGACAAAAGCAAAGGCAGAAAGTAACTCGAGGACACAGAAGCTACTCGATTTCGAGTAGCTGTCCTCTAGATCGACTAAGGTAAGTCGACTGCAACAACTCAGAAACAGAAAACAAAGCAACTCGACAAAACAAGCCAACTCGACCTCGACAAGAGGTCCTCGATCTCGACAAAGAAAAGTAAAGACAGAAACTGTAAATCGAAGAAGACGGCAGAAAACTAACTCGACCTAGACAACCTCCCACTCGACCTCGACTATAGCAACTCGAGATCGACAAGAGCTTCGTCTATGTCGACTAAGAACAGAAAAAAGACAGAAACTTAAAACTTTGCAGGATTGAAGACAGAATGCAGAAATTTAACGAAATAAATCAATATATTAAAAGACCTCCAAGGCTAGGGTTTCAATACCGCAACGATAACCATGCAAAACAACACATAAAGGCATAAAAGATCATGCTTTTCATCAAATAACTTTCGTTATTAACAAATAGGCATATAGAGGTTTTTGCATAAACCCTAATTGTTACTAACCCTTTTTCACATAATTAATTCAAGTTGCATTAAGATCACTTTCGCTTCAATAACACAAACAAGGATCACCTTCAACTCTCGCAAAAGAATCATGCTTATAGGGATCGAAGATGAATCGCACAAAAGATCTGACCTTTATCGCATCGCCTCACATGGCCACCGTCGGGCTCACCCCAGCCCCAGAAGTGGGTGGACTACTCACGCCTCATTGCAATCGCAGACATCATCGATTGAAAGAAAATAACTTGCATTAACTATATCCAATGATTTTACAATTCCGGCAATCAACTTTCGCAAACTGCCAAAACCCTAAAACCTTTGAACTCCCTAAACTGTCTCTGTGGAACTACTTGTCTCTGACTGAAATTTTATGATTGAAACTGAGCCCCATGGGGCCTTATTTATATCCTTCATTCCCTAGCTAATCTAGGAAAGAAGATATCTATCTATATCTAAATTGCTTAAAAGATAAATAAATTGCATAATGGAATTAAATCAACTAGGAAAAGATAGATCTAATTATGGTAGGTCTTCATGATGTGATAGATCTTGTCTCCTTTGGATAGAACTTGATAGTTTCGGATAGATTTCAGCAACTTCGCGCCCAAGGAACTCCAATTCTACTCGGACAAGGCTCGTCGAGAAGATTCTGGAACGCGGTCTAGTCGACCTCGAGTAGGACTCCTCGACCTCGAGTTGGGCTCCTCGACTTGGCTTGAATCTGCTCGATGTGGCTCGGACTCTGGCTCACTGGTGCTCGTCGACTTCGACCACCCCTTGTCAATGTCGAGTAAGGCTGGTCATCGACATGGTCTGCTCGGGTTGGTGTGCTCGACTGGCTCGGACATGCTCGGACATGTCTCAAAGTCTTCGTCGACCTCGACAAGTGCTCCTCGAGGTCGAGTTGGGTGTCTGCTTCCGCTTCCGCGAGCTGGCTCTTCCGCTGCCAGCGAGTGTCTGGCTCTCTCGACTATGGTCTGTCGACCTGGCCTGCTGGTCTATGTCGAGTAAGCCTACTCGAGATCGAGTAGACTTGACTCTCAGACTTGTTCCGCTGCTTTGACCTTGGACTTCTGTAGTGGTTTTCCGAGCTTTTCCGACCTTCTGTAGAATTGCTGTAAACGCCTCGATTTCTGTGATTTAAACAGAAACTGGTGTAGATTCCATAATTTTGGCAAATATACACAAACTACATAGATTCTGTATTATCTAACCCAAATGAAATGAAATGTATACAGAAATCGATATAAAAGTTACTGTAAAACATGGCAGATTCAGCTCACAACAAACACCCCATACTTAAGCTTGCTTGTCCTCAAGCAATACTTTTATTTGTCATTCAGGGGAAGAAATCAAAACTCTCAACATCTTAGATTCATTCTCATATAACCCTGCAATCAATTACCATCCTCGAAAAGGTACTTGTGTCACAAATTCATGTATGTGCAAATATATAAAAGCAACGTCTACTCACAAGAGGAGGGTTATGCACAAAACAATATTAGTGACAAAGCATTGATAATCAAGAATACTTTAATTTAAGCTCATGAAGGAGTAGATTGGTAAAAGGCTAAAAGGTGGGCAATTTTTGGCAATGTGGTGCTTTGGATCCGGGGAAATGGATCACTTTCGAATTTTGAGTTTCATACCACATTCTTTCTCCATTTGATTCATCCTCTTTCATAATGATTTTTCTCAATAATAATGCTTTTACCTCTCTAACCTCAGCACTGCCTTCTCACGAGTCGCAAACATGGGTGTCATCAATGGCCCCGGATACTTAGTGCTTTGGACTCCTCACAATGTGTCCCATCTCTCTAAACTATTATCTCAGAGAGCAGGGTCAATCTACCTTTATCTCCTGAGATGATTGGATTTTCTTTCACTCATTAAATTTTCCATATATTTCAAATAATTTCCTTCCAAACTCCATATAAGATAATAATAACACAAACACCATATAACATCTCCATAATGTAACATCATTCTCAACATAATCCCCGGATAGGGTAAAGAATGGCAATATTTAGATCATGTGGAGCAATATTTGCAATAAGGCATATTATGGCTCTTGTGATGCATAAACATGGGTAAGGCTAGGATTATAAACATATGAGCATTATATGGAAATATAAAGTCCTCCATCATCTTATCATGCAACATGTCAAAAGCAACTTCAAATTTTACCTCCTTTCATGGTTTTCAAGAAATAATGCACTTCATTGTGACTTCCCTTTACTAGACAATTTCATGCTATATCTCTAATGAATCCAATTTTGCATCGTCGAGTTCAATATAAGCTTCCATGACATTATTCAAAAATTCAATGGGGGTCCTTTTTCTCAAATTTTTGGAAAACATGCATATCAGCACATGAATCAAATAATGCATTCCAAAATAGCCATGTAGCAATTCTAAGAAATAATGCACAAGTATGCACAAATAATGTCAAATATGGCAATTATGCGTAATGTAAGCCCTTCCCCCACCCCATACTTAAACATTACAGTGTCCTCACTGTATAAAAAAAACAATGTAAAGGGTAAAGAAAGAAACTCACAAGACATGAGTGCAGAGCCACAGAATTTCAAATGGAGCACCTCCTGGTCCGAGTATTAATGGAGCTTGGTTCTATCCATGGACCTGAAAAGTAGAAGACATATACCGATAATAGCAAAATAAAAAGTGTTCAAAACCAAAAACAAACAACAAAGTTTTAAATGTCCTAAAAAGTCAATGTACATGCTCTAGATTTTATAGTCGCTAGGCCGACTTTCCATTTAGCTCAAGGTGGCATCTGCAGGGCCCATGTAGCTTGGGCCTCAAATAGGACTCCATTCTTGTCCATCAGCTGTAATCCTCCAGAATGGATCTTGTTCACCACGAAAGGTCCCATCCGCTTCTTGTTGAATTTGTTAGGAAACCAATGATCCTTTGACTTAGAGACATAGAGCTTGTCTCCAACTTCATACTCCTTAGGCTCATCATTGGATATCCTGCACAATCGCACATACCAAGGCAGACCTCTCCCATGTATAGATAAATCTTTAATGGAAATAGGCGAAGAAAGATCCATACCTTGACTCACCTTTGCGGAGACGGAATCGGGGACCACTGTATTTGGTCGATCTCGACTAGGGCTAGTCGATCTCGACAAGACTGCAGGCTCTGGTGGTGTCCTGGTCGAGGAGGTAGAAGTCGAGGAAGGGGGCGGCTCGTTGACATCGAGTAGCCTACTCGAGGTCGAGTAGGGCTCTGGCTCTGGTGGCTTGCTCCTCGAGAAAACAGGGTCTCGTGGCGCCGACTGGTGGTCGACCTCGACAAGCCTTGTCGAGATCGACGAGGGTTCCCCTCCTGGTTGCTGCGGCGTCGAGGAAGCTGGGACTAGGGGCGCCGAGTTGTGGTCGACCTCGACAAGACTTGTCGAGATCGACGAGGCTCCTGGCTCCGGTGTTGTCATCGTCGAGGAAGGCGCTGTCGAAGTAGGGCGCTGGTGGTCGACCTCGACAAGCCTACTCGAAGTCGACAAGAGTGGCTCCTCTGTTTTGTTGCTCGACGAAGCCGGCTCTGGTGGAGTCTCCTTGGTCTGGTCGAGATTGACTAGGGCTCTACTCGAGGTCGAGGAGCCTTGGTCGATCTTGACCCCATACTTAGCTCCTGTCAAGGCATCCGAAAAATAATGAATCCACAACGACTTACCTGGATCTGTGTCGATTGGATTTTCTGTGTTCTCCTTGAGGATTGCCATGATCTCCTCCACCTGGGCCTCCATATCTCTCTTTTCTATCTCTTTAGGGGTCATATTTCTGACCTTGGGCTCCCCGCAGGTGATGTAGCCAGCTGAGATAGATTTGACCTCTTCCATCGGACCCGTATGCCTTTCAGTTTTGTTGAAGGAATACTCAATTACTTCATCGCTGATGTTGAAGGTGAGCACTCCTTTCCTTACGCTTATGTTGGCATCCACCGTCGCCAAGAATGGTCTCCCTAGAATAATTGGACAAGCAGGATCTTCTTGCATATCAACTATTAAGAAATCAGCAGGGACGAAGAATTTACCTACTTGTACTGGGACATTTTCCACCATGCCTGTTGGAATGACCACCGTGTTGTTGGCCATGTAAAGTCTAGCATCCACAAGCTCTAAGGCACCTATCTTAATCTTGGACCAAATCGTTAAAGGCATAATACTCACACTGGCTCCAAGATTACATAAAGCATTAATTTTGTATGGACCAAATCCAATAGTTATAGCAAACTTACCTGGATCCGGCCTCTTCTCCAATATGTCTAGATGGCTGCACTCCTCTGTGATTTCTGCCATCGATCGCTTTTTGCTCAGAATCTCCTTCAGGAACTTGACATAGGATGGCATTTCATTGAGAGCTTCTGTGAAGGGTATGGTGACATTCAACTTCTGAAGCATCTTGATGAAGCGCTGAAACTTTTTCTCCGCTGGGTCCTTTAGAGATTTCGTGGGGAAAGGCAGCTTCTTTTTCTGATTCGGAGCCAGAACAGACGTCGGAGTTGCTGCAGATTTCTCGACTTGGGGCTCCTCGATATCGACTACAGTCTTGTCGAGATCGACGGGACTTGGTGCTGTCGAGTTGCTGTTCGGCGCAGATGAAGATTCCTGAAGATTCTCCTCGACATCGAGTAGACCTTCCTCGACATCGAGTAGACTCTGGTCGACCAGCTGTTCTCCTTTGTTCTGCTGCTTTCCGACTTCTGGCTCTTGCAGTTGATGGCCGCTTCTGAGTTTTACAGCAGCGATGTGTCCGGTCTTTCCCTTAGGATTTGGTTCTGTTTGCCCAGGGAGCTTGCCGGACTGGCGTGGGATCTGCGCAGCAATTTGTCCCATCTGAGTCTCAATTCCCCTTTTCCAGATGTCTAGTTCTCCAAATTTGGTGGTGATGTTCTGGAACTGGTTGTTGATGGTGCCCTGATTTCGTCGCATCTCCTCAAGGATCAGCTGCAGATCATCCTTCTTTTGAGCTCTTTCTGGATGCCCTGGAGCTCTGTAGGGTGGGGGATTCCTAGGGGGACCTTGGTTCCATTGCTGTTGATAAGGCCTTTGATCTCCCATATAGCGATTAGGCCCCCCTGCGTAAGCTGCATCCTCATGATGCTCTGCCATCCTGACTTGCTCTGTGTGTGGGCACTCAGGAGTGGTGTGCCTTTGCGATCCGCATTCTATGCAAGGCTGGTTGACAGAGAGATATTTGACTTGCTTGATGAACTTCCTATTCTGATCTCTGTAGTATTGCTCCCTAACATCAGGATCAATTTCCTTTGCTGGCTCATAGAGAGGCATAGATGGTGCTGGCCTGGCGTATGGGTTCTCTTCATAGGTTAAAGTAGACCCATACTTGTTGTCGTAGTTGGTGAGCTTCTCTAGTACACCCCATGCGTCACTTGGCGGCATCGTCAGATACTCGTAGTGAGTATAATTGTTGATTCTGTCCTTAGTGACTTGATCCAGAGAGTTGAAGAAGATCTCCTGAATGATGTAGGGCGGCTGTCCATGAGTAGGGCAAGATCGCAGAAGTTCCTTGTAGCGCTCCCATGCCTTTGCCAGTGGTTCCCCTTTCTGCTGTTTGAAGGCGGTGATTTTCTGGCGGAGATGTGCTGTTTTGGCAGGTGGGAAGAATTTGTTCAGAAACTCTTGCTCTACTTGAGCCCAGGTTGTGAGTGATTTTGCTTTCAGCCCTTCCAGCCATTTCAGTGCAGGTCCAGCGAGAGACCAGCGGAAAGATTTCATCTTGACATATTCCAGGGTTGTACCTTCTGCAAGAGTACGACACATATCATGAAAATTAGTAATATGTTCAAGAGGACACTCATTAAATCTGCCATAGAAGGCATTATTTTTAAGCTCTATAAGAAATTGAGTGCGAATTTCAAAAGAGTTTTCAGGGATTAGAATCGCCGATTCAGGCACGACGAGAGTTGGGTGCATGTAGTCCTCTGCCGTGGTTGGATACTGGGCAAGCTCAGCCTGTGCTTGTTCCCTTGCTGCTCTCTCGGCGGTGATAGTAGCATCCTTTGCGGCCAATTCCCTGTTAAGCCTAGCGATCAGCTGTTCCTGTGTCTCTGCAGCTGACATGGCTCTTTGTTGTTTAGCTCGGATGTGGAATAGGCGTTCCGGTTCGTCTAAGGTGTCAAACTCAGGTGTTTGACCAGAACGACGCATACACCTGCAAACTAACTCAAAGAAACAGTGAGAACTGACTACTTAAGGCGCGATTGATTGCTTCCCCGACAACGGCGCCAATTTGTTGTTGCAGGAGTTAATCAAGTATTGAAATAGATATCAAATATAGTTCAGACTGACTTCCCTGTCTCAGCAAATAAATACAAGACTTCCTCCCGTTGTAGTAAGAGAAAGTCAGGATCGAATCCTCGAGGAAGCACGTCAGCAGTTCTTAGGTAGCTATCAGATTCTCACAGACACAGCAGAAAAGCAGAAACACAAGCAGAAGCAGAAATAAAACAGAAACAAATAATCCTGACAAGGGCAACTAAAGCAAAAGCAAAGAACAAATAAAAGACAGAAATAAAAGCAAAGCAAAGACAAAAGCAAAGGCAGAATGTAACTCGAGGACACAGAAGCTACTCGATTTCGAGTAGGTGTCCTCTAGATCGACTAAGGTAAGTCGACTGCAACAACTCAGAAACAGAAAACAAAGCAACTCGACAAAACAAGCCAACTCGACCTCGACAAGAGGTCCTCGATCTCGACAAAGAAAAGTAAAGACAAAAACTGTAAATCGACGAAGACAGCAGAAAACTAACTCGACCTAGACAACCTCCCACTCGACCTCGGCTACAGCAACTCGAGATCGACAAGAGCTTCGTCTATGTCGACTAAGAACAGAAAAAAGACAGAAACTTAAAACTTTGCAGGATTGAAGACAGAATGCAGAAATTTAACAAAATAAATCAATATATTAAAAGACCTCCAAGGCTAGGGTTTCAATACCGCAACGATAACCATGCAAAACAACACATAAAGGCATAAAAGATCATGCTTTTCATCAAATAACTTTCGTTATTAACAAATAGGCATATAGAGGTTTTCGCATAAACCCTAATTGTTACTAACCCTTTTTCACATAATTAATCCAAGTTGCATTAAGATCACTTTCGCTTCAATAACACAAACAAGGATCACCTTCAACTCTCGCAAAAGAATCATGCTTATAGGGATCGAAGATGAATCGCACAAAAGATCTGACCTTTATCGCATCGCCTCACATGGCCACCGTCGGGCTCACCCCAGCCCCAGAAGTGGGTGGACTACTCACGCCTCATTGCAATCGCAGACATCATCGATTGAAAGAAAATAACTTGCATTAACTATATCCAATGATTTTACAATTCCGGCAATCAACTTTCGCAAACTGCCAAAACCCTAAAACCTTTGAACTCCCTAAACTGTCTCTGTGGAACTACTTGTCTCTGACTGAAATTTTATGATTGAAACTGAGCCCCATGGGGCCTTATTTATATCCTTCATTCCCTAGCTAATCTAGGAAAGAAGATATCTATCTATATCTAAATTGCTTAAAAGATAAATAAATTGCATAATGGAATTAAACCAACTAAGAAAAGATAGATCTAATTATGGTAGGTCTTCATGATGTGATAGATCTTTTATCCTTTGGATAGAACTTGATAGTTTCGGATAGATTTCAGCAACTTCGCGCCCAAGGAACTCCAATTCTACTCGGACAAGGCTCGTCGAGAAGATTCTGGAACGCGGTCTAGTCGACCTCGAGTAGGACTCCTCGACCTCGAGTTGGGCTCCTCGACTTGGCTTGAATCTGCTCGATGTGGCTCGGACTCTGGCTCACTGGTGCTCGTCGACTTCGACCACCCCTTGTCAATGTCGAGTAAGGCTGGTCATCGACATGGTCTGCTCGGGTTGGTGTGCTCGACTGGCTCGGACATGCTCGGACATGTCTCAGAGTCTTCGTCGACCTCGATAAGTGCTCCTCGAGGTCGAGTTGGGTGTCTGCTTCCGCTTCCGCGAGCTGGCTCTTCCGCTGCCAACGAGTGACTTGGTCCGCGGCAGCGAGTCCTCCTTTCCGCGGCAACGAGTGGTGTCGCTGGCAGCGAGTCCTCCTGGTCGTCCTCGCCTTCGTCCTCGGCCTGCTCTCCTCGTCGACTCCGGGTGTGGGCGTCTGGGCTTCGTCGACCTCGACCAGGGCTTGTCGAGGTCGAGTAGGGTCCGGAGTCCGGGTGTCTGGCTCTCTCGAATATGGTCTGTCGACCTGGCCTGCTGGTCTATGTCGAGTAAGCCTACTCGAGATCGAGTAGACTTGACTCTCAGACTTGTTCCGCTGCTTTGACCTTGGACTTCTGTAGTGGTTTTCCGAGCTTTTCCGACCTTCTGTAGAATTGCTGTAAACGCCTCGATTTCTGTGATTTAAACAGAAACTGGTGTAGATTCCATAATTTTGGCAAATATACACAAACTACATAGATTCTGTATTATCTAACCCAAATGAAATGAAAAGTATACAGAAATCGATATAAAAGTTACTGTAAAACATGGCAGATTCAGCTCACAACAGGGCTGTTTTGGGACAAAAGGAAGGAAGGAGCTCTCATGTCATCTACTATGCCTCCATGAATCTGAATGGAGCGCAAAGGAACTACTCAACCACTGAGAAAGAGCTTCTGGCTGTGGTCTTTGCACTAAGAAGTTCCGCTCCTATCTCCTAGGAGCTAAGGTAATTGTCTTCATTGATCACGCTGCTCTTCGCTATTTATTGACTAAGAAAGAAGCGAAACCAAGATTGATTTGTTGGATTTTACTTTTAAGTGAATTTGACATTGAAATCAAAGATAAGAAAGTTGTAGAAAACTTAGTAGAGCGGACCACCTCAGCAGACTTGTCCAAGGAGAGGACAAGCCGGAAGACCAAAGACCCATTCACAGTGAGTTCCCTGACGATACATTATTTTATATAACTCACACCCTCTCTTCGCAGCTGCAGGAAAGTACGAAAACGGAGGATGCTGCGGTCGCAGCAAGCTTGCGGCGCCCACGGCCAAACAATGGTGTTGCGCCCGCCGCAAGCTGTTCAGGCCCCCGTTCAGTCGTTTTCCTTCCTATCCGATGAGGCAAGTGCTGATATTCCTGAATTGTTGATGAATGTCCATACTCCTCGTCCTTAGTTTGCCAATATGGTGTTTTTCTTTGTCACGGGAGAATTTCCACCGAAATTCACAAAAGCTCAGAAGGACAAGATTCGACATGACTCTCGCTTCTATGTTTGGGATGACCTCTACCTTTGGAAACATTGTGTTGATCAGGTAATCAGGAGGTGTCTACCGGACAATGAGGTACAATCTGTCCTTACCTTTTGTCATGCTCATGAATGTGGAGGCCACTTTGGTCCTCAAAAGACTGCTAGGAAAGTTTTAGAAGGAGGTTTTTTTTGGCCTCACTTATTTAGGGATGCTAATGCCTGCTGTAAATCATGCGATAGATGCCAAAGGGTTAGGAACATATCAGCTAGGAATGAAATGCCACAAACAACTGTCATATTTTGTGAAATTTTTTATGTTTGGGGTATCGATTTTATGGGTCCCTTCCCTAGTTCTTTTGGAAATATATATATTTTGCTTGCAGTGGACTATTTCTCCAAGTGGGTGGAGGCAAAGGCCACCAGAACTGATGGTTTTAAAGTAGTTGCAGAATTCCTGAAAGACACCATTTTCGCAAGATTTGAGGTGCCTAAGGCTATAATTAGCGACAGGGGGACACATTTCTGTAACAGGACGATCACTGTCTTGTTAAAGAAGTACCATGTCACATAGAGAGTTTCAATTGCTTATCATCCTCAGACCAATGGTCAAGCAGAGATAGCAAATAGAGAGATAAAGACCATTCTAGAGAAAACAGTTGCACCTAACAGGAAAGATTGGAGTCTACGGCTGAATGACGCTCTTTGGGCCTATCGGACGACCTATAAGACTCCTATTGGTATGTCCCCTTATCTAATTGTCTTTGGAAAGGCATGTCATCTCCTTGTAGAACTTCAGCATAAGGCGTATTGGGCTGTAAAGAATTGCAATATGAGGTTGGATGAAGTGGGTGAACTCAGAAAGCTTCAATTGCAAGAGCTGGAGGAATTGCGTCTAGATGCTTATGATAATACAGTGATCTAAAAGGAAAAGACTAAGGCTTGGCATGACAAACGCATCCTGCGGAAAGAGGTAACAATAGGAGATAAGGTTCTTCTATACAAATCACGCCTGAAACTTTTCCCTGTCAAGCTTAGATCAAGGTGGGATGGACCTTACACCATCTCAAGGATTTTCTCTCACGGAGCAATTGAACTCTATGATCCTAAGTCTAATGAGCTCTTTAAGGTCAACGGTCATAGAGTTAAGCCATGTGACGGAGGATTTTTAGTCGCCTTAAATCCTATCAAATAAATCCGACTAGCCTAACTAATGTAGTTTGGCAAGTACGGGTCGATCCCACAGAGAGTCAATGATTCGTATGCAAATCAGAGTGTGCTAAATAAGAACTAAAGAAACAAAGAGGGGGGATTATGATGATTCAGACTAACTAAGTAAAAAGCAAAACAATAAAATAAAACAGATTGAAGGAGAGGGAGGAAGGAAGAGGGAGGCTGACCGGCTGGTGGTCGGTGTTGGGGCCGGCGATGGCTGACCGAGGGCGGCCAAGCGGCAGTGGCTGGAGAACTAGGGGAGGCGGCGCACTGGTGGCTCGGGAGATAAGGGGAGAGGAATTCGGGTGCTGGTGGCTCGGGAGAGAGACGTGAGAGGCTCCGGGACTCACCTGGAGGACTGTTGGTCAGAGACAGGCTCGCGCCGACGGCTGCTGGTGAGGTCGGCGATGGATCTTCGGGAGTGGGAGGCAAGGCCACTCGGAAGGAGAAGACTAAATCTCGCCTAGTTGTTTTTTTTTTTTTAATGAGGGACGGAAAAACAAACTCGGGTGAGGCTAACAAAACTCAACCGAGTTTGCTTTCGTTCCCACCCGAGTTTATCATGAAGACCTGTTTACTACTCGGGTTGGCCAAGAACTCGACCGAGCTTTTCACCCGAGTAACCTACTGTAATTCTCCTTCTTTTTTGGCCCTTTTGACGAAATGTTTTTTTTTTGTTTTGTTTTGTTTTTTTTTAAACCTACATGTTAATATTCCGGAGGTGCAAAAATACTAGAAAAATTACTGAAAAATAATAACAACTATCTAATAAAATTATGAAAAATGATAATATGAAATACTAACCTTGGGTTACCTCCCAAGTAGTGTCCTTGGTTAGCGTCATAGACTCGACGTTTTGGTTGTCCGTTTAAGATCTATTCGGACATCGTCAGTGCCCTCAGCAGCAAATCAAACTCGTGTGCACACCAACTAGGTAGGCGGGCACCACATATGAATAAGTTGAAGTCAAAGTATGTCCTCAACTCCTCATATGCCCGAGCATGACTTCCCTCCGCGGGTATGTAGAACCACCAATTCAGTTCCATTGGTGGTATGTCGAAATAATGAGCCCAAGGGTCGACATAATCACCAACCTTCTCACTATTGTAGAGGATATCAATTCTTTGCTTTGGAGCCACATAAATCAGCTCCGGAATTGGTTCCTTGATAAGCGAGCTCGAGATAATCTCGTCGAATGAAGGAGACAATAAATCACATGGGATCTCATGCGTCGACTCATGACACTCCATGTCAGGAACTAGTGTACTCTCCTCCTCATCGCTGAAGAAACTGTCATCATCTGCGAACATGTCCTCCTCCGCCAAAACATTATCATGCTCATAGCTCAAGGGTAGGGGAGGTAGCGGAGTAAACTCAGATGAACTCAATGAGGGGGAAATAGGAAGCACGGAATCACCTTCATCTTCATTACTTTCTGAGCTTCCCTCAGGTGTGACAAACAAGTCATTGTCACTCCCTAGGGTGTTCGTGGTGAGGCTCTCTATCGAGTTAACCACCGGTTGAGACTGTAGTTCACCCGCTTCACATGCTAGTATCTCATTCCCCACTTGGACCATTTGGTGCACTCGTTCATCTAGTTCAATGATCTGCTGGCACAATTGCTCATTCTCCTCCTCGGAGGCCTTGGATAGATCCTTCAAAGGTGCGACGAAGTAATCCATTGGTTGAGGTTCTAGCGTGAAGGACACTTCCTGCAAGGCCTGGTGACCCATGTAGCAGATCAGATCCCAAATTCCCGCCAAACCTAACCTTGCTAGACTTCCACCGCTCATGTATATAGCACACGCCTTTGTCTCAGCAGTCATCCCCTCTATAACGCAGACAACCATATCTCGCAAACTATCGTGGAAACCCCGCACATTGCGGATGTCCACACACCTCTGCAACCTAGTGAGATATAGGTGAAAATTTTCACCTTCGAACTGCAATAATCTCAACATCTTAAACGGTTAGTAGAATATGTACTATGAACCGTAAGATAGGTTCACAAAAAAAAAAGTTAGTAGCTAAATTAGTACACAAGACAAACACACAAATAACAACTTGACTCCCCGGCAACGGCGCCAAATTTGACGGAGGATTTTTAGTCGCCTTAAATCCTATCAAATAAATCCGACTAGCCTAACTAATGTAGTTTGGCAAGTACGGGTCGATCCCACAGAGAGTCAATGATTCGTATGCAAATCAGAGTGTGCTAAATAAGAACTAAAGAAACAAAGAGGGGGGATTATGATGATTCAGACTAACTAAGTAAAAAGCAAAACAATAAAATAAAACAGATTGAATGAATAAATAAGAGAGAATAGCTTAGGTCAACCAATCTCAGCAATCAGGTTTGTTCATTGATCATCGAAATCGAATAGATAACTTCCTTTTGAACACTTTGTTGTGGAAAGACTAGGTCTTTTGAATCCAATTCCTTATCGAAATTAGTTAACAGGACAACCAGACCCTGAAAACCCTAATTATCAAACAATCTTGAAACTATCAAGATTCAATTCAATAATCGATTAAGTTTAAAGGAAATCAACAAAGACAATCGACACGCACAACCAGTTATTGCATCAATTGCAAATCAATTCTTTATACAAATCCCTAAATCAACCAGTTTCAAAGATTCATACTTTCCTACTCAAGAATATAGATAACTCAACCAGTAATTACCTATATCTAGCTATAGATTATCATGAAAAGGCATCAGTTGATCAGACTAACGGAAATTCACGAAAACCCTAAACAATCGGCGCAAAGAATTGATAATATTAAAAGAGGAGTATTAAGATAGAGAAATCTCACAATGAAATTGCAAACCTGAAGCTTCGATTAATTTCCCCAAGCAAAGAGGTTTAGTGGTTCATGGTTGAAAAGTCACAAGAGGTCCCAAAATCCTACGTACCAAACCCTAATTGTTCTTCTTCCCTTTTCCTTAATCATAATACTAATTATAATCCTAATATGTCAAATGAATTACAAAACTAACATCCAAAAGGCCCAAACTCGTGGCCCACAAATCATCGTTCAGCACTTCGCTAATAAACTCTGGTGAAACACAATCAACTCGGCCAAGTTCTTTTGCCCAAACCGAGTTCCATTCAGCAGCCACATTTGAAGTCCCGATTTCGCTGTTTTCAAGGCTGAATTTGGAAAAGTCGTAAACATGAAAGTTCTAGGTCTTCGAATCCTCTTTCCAACAAGTATAAGTACGTCCCGATCCGATAAATACATTCTTCAAACGACCCGTTTTAGTGCAGTGTCGCCAGTTTGGACAGCTCCCATCAATTCTTCATGCTTAGCTCCTCTCCTCGGCTCTCGTGCTCTTCTATTCTCGTCCAATCTTCCAACATTGGCTCGAGCTTAGCTTCACCTCTTTACAATCACTTGAAATCATGCACAAACCTTGTAGATTCCGACTCTAATTGAAACATAATGAAAACATGAAAACTACTCTAAATTCATGCATTTTACCCTACCTAAACCCATCTAAATGCCTATATTAACACTAACTAAATGTGCATGATCACCATACTTTGAGAACATTCCACATAACGATGAGGAGGAGTTGGTGCTTGCTGAACCAACCCATTAGGCCACTCAAGGACCATCACGTCGAGCCAACGACTTGAAACAAAGGTGCTGCTCGGGAGGCAACCCGAGGTAAGTTCTCCTTCCTTTCTCATCTTTATTATTTTCTTAGGTAGTTTTCATTAGTTAATTTTTTTTAGGCTTAGATAACATAGGTAGTGGTAATAATAATTAAAAAAAAAAGATAGAAACATGAACACGCAACCACTTCACTGGCGGCGGCCGCAGCATCCAATGCTGCGGCCGCCGCATATCAATCTGCGGCGGGGGGACAGGTGCGGCGGCCGCAGCATATGCTGCGCCCGCCGCACATCAGGGCCGTGACCCATTCTTTAAAAAAAAAAGGATAGATTGATCACGGGAGCCCTCCTTCTATCCCTACCTCTTTCCTCTCAAAGCCGCCACCTTCAAGAGCCCCCAACTCCATTGTTATCTTCTTTCTTCCTTCTCCTTCAACCTTTGAGAAACCACCTTCAAGAGCTCCCAAGCCCTCTCTTCCATCCCTTTCTTCTCCAAGCCAACGCACCCTAGCCGGAAGCTCCAAGCCCCCGGATCTGACGTCTCGCAACCACAGCACCATCGGATCTGCGCCGCCACCTCACCAGTTGCCTCGCCGATCTGCTGCGGCCGCCGCCTCCTTGCTGCGCCCGCCACTTCACCCGCCAGGTTCGATTCTTCGTTTGGATTGGTGTTGTTTGGTGTTAACATCTTGAGATCTATTGAGCTCTTGTGTGGTGGGTTGAGAAGTGGTTATATTTGTGCTTGGTTTGATTTGAAAGTTCTGAATTTGGGGTATTGCTCGAAGGATTGGGTTTTTTTATGGTTTGTTTGAGATATATTTGTGTTGGAGAGTTGATTTGGTTTTTGGTGGATTGCTTGAGTTTGTTGAGCTTGTGGTGGAATTCTATATCTGTTTTGGGTTGATATCACTGCTGAGATTTGATACAAAATGGTACGCCGATTGAGGAATGCATCTGACAAACAGAGGAAGATATTTAAGAGCTTCGACCCCAAACGAAGTTTTTCCATATCCCTGCCCTACAGACATTGGGCATGTTAGGTGTTACGAGGCGGATGCTTCGCCATGGCGGTTTGGGGGGATTTATAGACCGTAGTACCCCTACGTACCATGAGCTGGCATTGGAGTTTCTGGCTACGTTTCAGCAGGTGGATAACTTGATGATTAGTTTCAACTTGTTGGATCTGCCTCACGTTTGCTCACATGCCGAGCTGAGACAGATTTTTGGGATCTCTCAAACACCCACCCCAGATTGGTATTTCATGGCGACAGAGCAGCAACGCCATGATGTATGGTTCAGAGCGACTGGAACTCAATTTGACGGCCACAAGGGAGAGTATAACTACAATTTTGTCCACCCTTGCCTTCGTCTTGTGCACAAGGTCTTGGCCATGTATTTCAGCGGCCAAGGCGACGTGAACAAGGTGTCTGCTGGTGATTTAGCCTGGTTATGGAGTCTTGCTCCCCAGTCCCGTGGTACGCCGGACTGGGGTGAGATCTTTGTGGAAAGTTGCTTGAAGATCCAAGGGAAGCAGACAAGGAGATTTGGTTTAGGAGGCATGATTAGTCTCATCGCCTACCGGTTTCTAAAGCCTGAACAGTGCGGTGCACCCATGTCTGGTGGGTTCACCTATACAACGGATCAGCTCAGGAGGTCCTTCTTGATTGAGGCCTCTGATGACGGAAGCTAGATTTGGAAGTCGGGGCAGCGTGGGGAGCACCGATTGCGTCTTCCTAGGCCCTTACCTTACGGGCCTTCCAACAACACCCTATACATCGCAGTTGACCATGCGCAGGCTGAGGAGGATGATGATGAGGATGATGAGGACGAGGCTGATGAGGATGCCCCTGTACAGACAGACTATCATATGGGGGATGCACAACACGCTGCTGGTTGTTCTGCGGGACCTCGCTTCTCTTCTTGCGAGGATGATCCCTGGCGGGACCACATGCTTACCGAGTTCAACCGTATGTCCTTGCGCCAGGACTCCTTCGAGTTCACTCTCCACGACATCGGCCACGATGTGCGTGAAACAAACTATCACCTGGAGGAGTTGCGGAGAGAGCAGGCTTACTACTTCCGCCAGCACTACCCTCATATCCCGCCGTACCAGTCACCACCATACCAGCCGCCGCCTGAGTGAGTGGTTAGTTCTACCTCCTTCACTTTGAATTTTTATGTTTATTTTGGTTGTCTGTACTGTTTCAGTGAGGACACTGAAAACTTTAAGTGTGGGGGAGGAGAATTATGTATATTATGTCAATTCTGTCATTTCTAGGATCATGTTTAAATTTCTGCACAACATGTTTAAGTTCTGTAATAGTTAGTTTATTTAATTTCGGTTAATTTCTGTTAAGTCTATTTTTGTCTAATTTAAATCATTTATTTTTCTGCATTTTCGAAATTTCAAAAAAAAATCGAAAATCAAAAAATAGAGCATGCATTGCATACATATGTGTTATTCAAATACCCATCTGGCTTAGTTTGTCCTCTATTTTAAATTTCAAGCATGATTCATAAAAATCTCATGGAGTTCTGGATGTTTTGATTATTGTCTTTCTTTGATTTTTGTGGAACATGAGCTAACAAATATAATTGAGCATGTATGATTGAGCTAAAGTATGATTGAAGTCCTAAAAACATGACCCTGTGAGAATGTTTGGCCTTATTTGAATTCTTTTGCTCAGTTGTGTGAATTACTCTCCTAGTGTTGCTACCTCTTGGCATTGACTGCAGTATCTATTTTTAAAGACCGATGCACATGTTTGATTGCTTGCGGAGTTTATATTATATTGAGTCTTTTGTTTGAATTTGTACATATTTAGTGAATAAGGTGGCAATGGTTGATACACTTAGTAACTGGATCTATGCATGACACCCATGGGTATGATTCGCGCAAAAAGGTGTTGAAAACTATCCACTAGGAAATAAAGCTTGATCATGGAGTAACCAGGTTCATTCTGACACCCATGTTTGCAACTTGCGTCAAAAGATGTTCAAGTGGACTCCATTTTAATAGGTTGAGGTGTTGATAGACCGGGGCCATTCATGACACTCATGTTTGCGCTTCGCGTAAGGAAAGCACCAAGACAAGAAAAAGGAAAAAAAAAAGAGAAAACAAAACAAAAGAAAAAGAAAAAAAAAAGTGTTGCGTTTTATTTTCTTTATTGTGTCCCGCAAGTAATGACATTTCGGTAGAGAATTAGTGATATGGTGGTCAATGTCTATGAGCTTAGTGCATGATTGGTTTGAGTTGAGAGTTGTGTCTTAAAGCCTAAACACATGAGTGAAACACATATTTCTGGTGAGGTTGGATAATGTCTACTTCTAAGCTTTGATCACAATAATACATGCTATGGCGTTTGTTTGCTTGATTTATGTTTTCACCTGCTATGATGTTGCTTTTTGATAAGGTTGAAACTTGAAGGCATTTCCTGTGGGATACATTGATTCATGTTCATTCTATCATTGCTTGAGGACAAGCAAAGGTTAAGAGTGGGGGAATTTGATAATGCATATCTTAGATAGGCATTATGGGCATTTTAATTTAGTTAGGTTGCATTTCTTTCATACTTTGTTGCTAAATTGCATCTTGTGATTATTTTAGAAGAGTTTGGATTCTGCGCAAATTTGTGTTTACCTCGCAGATTGAATCGGAACACATTTAGGAGATGCAATATCTCGAAGAGGAACACAAGAAACATTGGAAGGAATAAGGAACGAAAGATGCAAGACAAGAGGAGATACCCGCAAAGGAAAAGAAGAAGACACGGCAAAAGAGATGTCGCGGCCGCAGCAAGGCCCGCTGCAGCGGGGTACTAGAGTTTGTACATGCTGCGCCCGCAGCATTGGTCGTCAACGTATTTACGCGGCGTTTTGAAGAATTAAAAAACCCTAGATCTATTTGTTTATTTTGTGGCCGACTTTGGATGTTTTACAATGCCAAGTTTTATGTTATTTTCATACTTATTCAATCATCAGACACTTTAGAGATTTTGAGCGATGTCTTACATGAGGAACTAAACTCATATATTCTGCCTGCAATTTGAAACTTTATTCGGATTGATTGTGAGTTTCTAATTATCGTTCCTTGTTTCCTATATTTGAATGCTTCAACTTCTTTGTGCTTGATTGTTTATTGTTTTGTTCTATCTTGTATGACCAACTTGTTAGATCAATTCAATTGCTAAGGTTTTGTAGATTCCTGGTTGTGAACCTTAACCTACGTGGAAAACTTGTTCCTTTAGGGCTGGTTGAACTAATTGAATGAGTAGGAAGTTGAATGTGTTGTTAAATCCCTCTTTAGGGACTGCAAATACCTTGGCTAATCTCTGAACTTAAAGCTATCAATTGGGTTAAATCCTTCTTTAGGGACTGTTCGATTGATAAGGGTTGATAGGACTGGTTGGACTAGTAACTATATTAGGTCGGGACAAGGGCATTCATAGGAAACTTAATAGGACGAGAAGAAGTTACAAGGATCGCTTCAATCCAACAAAGTGGAAAATTGTAGGTAGAATTGCTTCTCCAAATTGTCTAAAAAAACAAATTCGTTTGCTTTGCTTTTTTTACTTTGTTTTGATAAAAGGCGAAACTTTCACACACAAAAACCCCCCAAACTAGTTACTTTGATCTGACACCTGAATTACAGTTGACTTATAACTTTCCCTGTGGATCGACCTCTTGCTTATTGTTATACTAGTTATAGGTTTGAGTTTACTTTGACGGGTCAACGACAGGTTTTCCCTCCGCCAAGCACCTATATAAGAAGATCGAAGTTCAGCAGTGAAGGACACAAGCTTACTCACTGATATCCAACGTCTTCACTCCAATCAATCTTCAAGCTCTCTCAAGGTCTTTACTTTACTGTTTTATATTTTAGTTTTGTGAGAGATTTCATTGAGCGCTATTGTACAAGTCATAAGTGTTATACTAAGTGTATACCTCTACTCAAACGTATTCACTATACTATTATTTCACGAGAGCTTGGGTTGACTAGATATAGAAGCGGATTAGGCTTCGAGAGGGAGAAGAAGGAAAGTTCTTCTAGGTTGTATCTAGAATTCATAAGGAGTGAAATAATAGTGCTTTTGAATTCTATGGGTTGGATAACCCTAAGCAGGGACGTAGGCCAAGTTCGTGCCGAACCTCATTAACAATTCGTGTGTCCTTGCTTTACTTTCAGTTATTTTATTTCCGCATATTCAAGTTGAGTTTTTGCATATATCATATTAAGTTTTTAGTGAATTGACAAGATCTTGAGCTCAGTTACAAGACCCCCCCCCCCCCTTTAAAGTATAGTTTATTACTTTGATTTACCTATTGTGACTCTTCAAATTTCAGTTTGTTTCACCAATCTAAAACTATCTATATTTATATATCTTAGGTACGACGCTCCATAAAACGTTGTATATCTACTAGATAAATTATTGATTTTTGATTTAATTGATATGGCAACAATATTTTGTGATAAACAAACAAATGGATAGCTATCTAGGGTAGCGACACCTCTATGTAGGGGAGAGTGCGAGACAAGAGAGGGTCGTCTTGTGTTACGTATAATTTTACGTGATATAATTCTTTTTTTTTTAATTCAATCTTTATATGGCCCCCAATAGAGTCTATCCTTAAACTGGATGTTCGATAGAGGGATGATAAGTATGTCATGTGCTAGTAGTTTTTCCTTCCACTAGTGTCCTCCAATAATATACTCATTTACTATTGACTCTATACTCACACCCTCTAGGCAATCAACTGTACTTGTAATTTGTTCAATCATTATCCAGTTATATGTCCAGAGTTCAATTGAGCGATCATTGCCCACGACCATATAAAACCTTTCTTGAATTTATCTAATAATGGACAAAGTTTTGACCATTGTCATAATGCCCCCCCCCCCCCCCCCCGTCCATTTGTAATCAAGCAGTCCAGATGTTTTAAGGTGCTTATTTTGAATTAACATTACCTAAATGGTTCCTAGTTTTTGCAAGTATTTTCCACAATAATTTCATTTGTAGAAATTTGTTCATATTTTGATTTTCGGATACTCATCCCTCCATATTTGTTTGGCTTTCAAATTTTATTTCAACTAATGAGTGGTCTATGTTGGATGTCCTTATTCCATAAGAATGTTCTTATAATCTAGTCTAGTTCATTGTGAAGATGATAATATTATCTGCGAATGATAGAAACGAGATATTCGATCCATCCCTCCCAATACTTTCATTCGTAGAATGAAAAAGAACTGGGATATAGAGTCACCCTGCCGAAGACCACTAGATGGTCGAAACACCTTCATAGGTCCGTTATTCACCAACACCGAGAATGAGACTATAGTTATGCATTCTTGTATCCAATGAATAAATGTTAGGTGGAACCCAAATTTCCCTATAAATGGCTTTGTGAATTTTCAATCTATTATATCATAAGCTTTTTCCATTTCCAGTTTCATTACCACCCACCCTTCTTTGCCTTTACGACTTCTAAAGGAGTGGAAGATTTTGTGAGTGATTAGAAATTGCTCCGGATGACCTCGTCCGAAACTAAGGCACTTTAAAGTGGGTGAAAAGTGGGTGAATGAGCTTTCCTATTACTCTTTTATGTCATTCAACGACAATGTTGAATTGGAAATTAGTTTGTATAGTGTAGAGCATAGACTAATAGGCATATAATGTGTTGCCAACTCATAGGGTTTTCATATATTTTGGAAGTAATGAAAGGAATGTGTAGTCGATTTATCTTAGGAGTCTTATCCACATGAAAAATCCTTTAATTGCTCTTATGATGCTTACTCCCACTATGTCCCAATATTTTTTTTTATAGAACTCTACTATCACCCCATTAGGACCTGGGGATTTATTACTACCTAAGTGGAAGACTGCCTGTTTGATGTCACCATTAGTTGGTGGCTCAATCAATTCATTATTTTCATTTTCTGAGATAAAAGGTGTTATCAGGGGAGATAGGTATTGAGGATATTTTCGTGCATTGGTTCCTGTCTGAATCTTCTTTCAAAATCTCTCTTGATTTCATGTTTAATGTTTTCTTCCCCTATTACATGTGTCCCCTCAGTGGTTGTAATTACACGAATTATTTTCTTGCTTCGTTTGCTTGTTGTAACCCTATTGATATTATCCAAACGATGTGAGATCGATCAAATTGCAATTGAAGGTGTATAAGTTCTCATCACTGGAATCAAAGATAAGTCAGAGTAGATTGGTGGCAGTGTACATGAGGCGACCGATGAGTTGTGAGATTAGATCTGATTCCCTAAAAAAAACAGATGCCTTTGTGGTTCATAGGTTTCCATCAATAGGAATTGCTAGATTTGCCATTGATAGGATCGCCATCATGGTTGAGCGTAGATGAAAAAGGATCCTCTCCTAATAAACTTCTCCTAATAACTTCCAAATAAAAGAATCTTATCCATTGAAAAAAATAAAGGGTTGAGATTAAACTTGATTAATTAATTAAATCCAAAACCAAAATCCTCCTCCCCATCTATATGATTGAGCGTCCGATTGAAACCCTCTCCCTTGGTTCGTTGGCCTCCGGCATCCATCGTCGCCGCCCTGATAGTTATGGGATCCCTAGATTGATCACTGCAATCCCGGCCTCGTAGTGGTACCCGGCCCCCACCTCTTTGTATCTCATATATCGTCCTCATCATCTCGTCTTGTCCTCATCATGTCGCATAATTTTAGATTCGATGAGGAGAAAGAGAAGGATCTGGTTCCAAGGACTATGTTTTCTTTGTCTTTTTCGAACAAGGAATGTTTTCTGGAGGATTAATTGGGTTTTTAAATTTGTGAACTGAAGGCGAGTTATCGTTAATTCTGGCTGATTCCGATCGGATCTCCATCTCAAAGCAAATTTTCGCAATTAGTAATTGATGATCTTAATCCCTAGTTCTGGTTTGATTTTTGTGAATCCAAAATTCAATCAGAACAACAGTGAATTAGTTAATTAGTTAATTGGGTTTTTAAACGCGAAGACGGTGCGCGGACAACCCCCTCTAACCCACTTACAGTCTTCTTCCTCCCTAGTACTCTATTCTGATGAGTTAATTAGTTAATTAATTTGGCCATTGATTTTGCAAGTTTCAATAAAAAAAAACTAACCTTATTTGAAAAAGGGGTTTACTATTTACATGGTGAATTTTTCGTTGTTTACACGGTTAATCCGCGCACTCACAATGCGTGATTGCGTTTTTTTTATAAAATAAATCCACGTATGCGGAGTGCAATTACGCGGAAATATTATTTTTTTATGCAAATTATATTTGCTTTATGACAAATTATGTGGGTCGAGCCCAAAGTCCTCCAGTTCCTAATTTTCTAATTCAATTTTCACATTTCCATTTCTCTGCAGCCTCTTCGTTGCAATAAGATCTGGATTTCCGCCGTTGTAGACCAAGCCTCCAACTCTCTCCTCATTGTGTTTTTCTCTAATGGCAGATCAAGGTCATCTGAACTACTCCTAAACCCAGCGGATTGTTCTTGTTATCGATCTGTGTCCAATTTTAGATCGCCGTCACCACACCGAATACCTCCAATCCCTTCTCTCCTCCTCCAAATTGCTTCTGTTATTTCCGCCATTGTCAGGGACTCTTTTTTCTCTTAAGCTCTTCCCTTCGATGTCTCTGCTTCTCTCCTCCTCGGCCATACTCAAACTTTTCTTGAGAACCTCGGTGTCATCGTATAATCCCAAATTCCTAATGCCCTCTCAATCGACCGTCCAGGGGAAACCCTAGGTTGATGTCAGAAGTTCTAACCTCTCTCACGGATATACAAGAGCCTATGGAGTTTGATTTGGAAAAGTGCAGGAGGGGCGAAAGGATGGAAGTGAAAAGAATGGAGTCGAAGGGCACTGAGCTAGGCACACAGGTTTTAGAGCAGCACTAGGCAATTGCGCACGCTTGATACGCGTATGCACCCAAGTGCGACCTCGCAGTGCGCAGTCGCATCCCTTTTCCTTGTATAGCGCACCCAGAATACGCGGTTGCGAAAGCGTCCGTTCAAACGGCGATATATTCACCGTGCGAATATCAATTGTAAGGGCCCGGATTTTTGAATCCTAGTTCTCGGGAAAAGAAATTAAATATGAATTTAAATCGGGTTAACTAACATCTCTTAAAATGAATTCCGGCATATAATTATTTTAAATGGACTTTCATTCAGATTTATTTTCGCTTTCGCTTGCTAAAATTTGAAAGTATAATATAATTTTATTATTTGATTCAGTTTGAGGATTCGATTTCAATTTGAAGTTTTAAGCGTTATTTTGATCGAGTCGGGATAAGGTCAAACGAGCGGGTTTCAAGATTTATTTTCGGGTAATTTTAATTTCAGATTGGGACCACAATGTTTGTCTTTTCTTTCATTTCACACCCCATTTCAGCACCCTCATGTTGGTTGTTTATGAAATTCAGCCCTCCTCCAGCTCTCCTTTTTCCTTTCCTGGCTAAACACAGCCCACGCCAACTGTGCACCTCCCCCCCCCCCCCTCAGTTGAATTCGGATTGCAGTCACGCCACCCTTGCCTTGTCGACAGTACATGCTACTAGCTAGGCTCACTTTCTTCCCTCTTTCCTCCTCCTAATTGTGGCAAGAAGTACAGCTAGCAACCCTCCTCTAATCCTCTTCCTCTTCAAATTGAAATTTGGAATTCCACAATGTCTCCCTCTCCCTTGTATTCTGATTTCCAAAACCAAACACACCGCTCTGCTCTCTCTTTCCCGAGCACCAGTCGGCAGCAACCAAGGGATCCACCGCCAGGGAACCGCCGACGCCGAGCCAAACCCAATCCCTCCCCTTTTCACCTTGTTCTTCCCTCTTCCTCTCGACGAGCAGAAGCAAGAGCAAGTGGACCCCCCCCCGGAGCCTCCGTCGAGCAGCAGCCAGAAGCTCCCCAACCTTCCAGGCGAGCCGAGCAGCTCCGGAGCCCCGACGAAGCCGCCGCCGCCGAGTCTCCTCCTCTGTTTCTTCAGTTCGATCGGTGAGTTCTCGATCTTCTGTTCCAAGTCGAAACCGTGAAAAGCTTGAACCTTAACCTCCCTGTGCTCTCTTCATGCCCCTAGGATTTGGATTCCGCCTCTGACGAAGCTCAATCGAGCCCGACGACGTTTTCCGGCGAGAAACTCGAGCCCTCTTCGGTGAGCACTCCTCTCTCTCTCTCTCTCTCTCTCTCTCTCTCTCTCTCTCTCTCTCTCTCTCTCTCTCTTCTTGTCGATTCTCTGCTAGTTGGGTCGGGTTGAGTGGTCGGAGATTAGTGTCGCCTCCGGCGAGTTTCCTCTCTTCTTTCCCTTCTTCCGGTTTCCAGTTCGAGCGGACGTCTTTTGGGGGAGACAATGAACAGTATTTCGGGTTCGGTTTTGTTTTTCTTTTAATTGGGTCCGGTTCTGTGATTTTAAAACAAAATGGGGCTTAAAACCGGTTCACCCCTTCAGATTGTTTTTGGGCCGGGAATGGGCTTTCCGGGTTGGGCTTATTTTCCATCCGAAATTTGGGCCTTTGAGAATTGGGTTGGATTGTTTTATTTAGAGGGTGATGTTTTATATGTTATGTTAAAGGTGTTATACCTTATGTTGTCATATAGTTTTTATATATGTATTTTGAATGGATTATTATTACTATGACTGTTATTATTATATCTTGAGATTTTGTGTAAAAAAAATAATAAATTCTGAAATTTTATTATATTATAAAATGGTTTAAGAAGGGGGGGATTATTTAGAATAAGTACTTAGTGTTGTTTTAATTTACGATTTTAGGAAATTTGAAATATGGGCTTTTGACTTATAAATATGATTGTGAGAATAGAATTATTTTGTGACTAAATGCCAGACTTTATTTTATAACGATTTCGAAATAAGAAACATGTCGGAATTATTTTAATGGTATAAATTTAGAAGTTGATTAAAGATTTAATGTTTATAAATGGGTTTTGGCCAACTATGATTTGAGAAAATGTTTTGAATAAGAGTTGACTTAACTTGATATTTAAGAGTTTGGAAAAACTTCGGGAAGTGAGTTTGAAAGATATTGTTGGTATGATTTATCAAAGAGTTGATTGGGAAAATGATTTTAGTTGAGGTTGATCGTATTGGAAAGGTTTTGGAAAATGGTTTTATCTTCGATTGGTTTTGAGGATGTTGGGAACTTGAGTTTCGTTTGTATGAATGTTGGTCCGGCACCTTATGGAAATGGCTTGATGATAGGTGTGTATTGCTTTGGACTTGCAATTGGGCCCTTGCTTGCGTTATTTTGTTGTTCTGCATCTTCAGGTAAGTTCCCTAGGGGGCTTACTCTGGTTGGACATTCATGCTTGTTGTTGCATTTTATGTTAGGTGTTGCATATGCATAAAAGCATGCCATGTAGTATCATGTTTAGGTTGCACTAATTGAATGAGCATCTGCTTACTTTATGCGTTTGAAACAGAACGGCCGTTATCTGTGATAGTCCTAGAGTCTTTGCTAGGGTCATAGGGTAGCCCAGCCTCATCGGGTACCCTGAGTCAATCGAGTCATGAACTTCCTTATATTATGATATGCCTGCGGGCTTTATTGTGGAGCGGGTTAGGCATGCGTGCCCCCCGATTATGATGGAATGCATTCACGAGCTGGCCAGTCTCCACCTATCGGAAGGGGTGGAGGTAGGAGAGGGATATGCCACTTGGCATTGTCTTGGGCCCTTTATAGTATTTCTGCACATTATCATGAACTAGGAGCATGCTAGTGTGTTGAATTTCGTACTGCATTAGAGCATCTTTATTAGGTATAGCACATACTATGTGGCCTCAGCGAGGACTGCCGGTCCCGCATGAGTGGCTCGATCTGATTCCTTTCCCCGTTCTTTTTTTAAAGGTATTCTCTGCAGATTTGAGTGTTCGATGTCTATATGACGCGGTTTCTTTTTGGCGAATCGAAGAATCTAGCTAATATCCTAATTTAGTAAAATGGTAATTATACACTTATGTTTTCGTTTTGACCCGGCCTTGCCGTGGCACTTTGTATCTTAATTTTGCTTCCGTCTTGCTTCCGTTTGAAATGAATTTCGCGAGTTAGTCCCTAGGACAGGTTAAGGGTACCCAACGGCCCTACGATATTTTCAGGGTTCGAAATCCCTCTTTAGTACTGACCATAAAAATGAGTTTGAAACCTCGACCCGTACCTGGATTGCAAGATCCGAACAAGGGGTTTCATCCCTTGAAACGTAACCCGGAAATCATAATTCCGGGCCGTTACAAAGATGGTATCAGAGCTGAGGTTGTGCAATTCGGGTACGCAAGGGTCGAGTGTATGTTTTGGAAAAAAAAACGCCCATGAATTTCAAAGGATTTGAAAGGATTTTAAAAAGGGCAAAATGAACTTAAGCTGTCTAACCGAAATTGGGCTAAGTAATGAACTTGACTTATCATAAAATATGGAAAACCGACTAAAGAGGGGATCGAGTGGGTAGAAAGACGTTAGACCATCCCTATTGGACGTAGTTGGAAATGGGTAGGCGAAATATTAGCTTGTTCTTTACAGATGGGTCTGGAAGACTCCAAGGAGGTCATTATGAGTGTCACTAACTGATTCTGTGTTGAGTGCTTGCTATGCTAGATATCTGATTGGTATGCCTAACAATTAAATGTGTATTTGACTGATCTGTGAAAACGGGATAGTGGGAGTACCTTTATTTCTATATGGTCAAGCCCAGCTTGTGTGAAACAGCCCCTTACACTATGTCTGTTAACCCTTTGATGGTTCTATCGAGTCTTTCTCCTGGATGTCAGTGTCTTCCACGGGGAATTGAGTTGGTAAACACATTGTGTCGAAAATCATGTATAGATATTAAGATTGTCTGAGTGAGTATTGGAAGTTCTGGGCATCACTTTGAGTCAGAAGTAAGGTGTTTCTAGGGTTGTCTCACGGGAAAGAGGGGTATAAGGTCAGTCGGGAAAAGGTCAATGGTTGCCCTTAGGGATCTCTGTTCGGTTGTAATGGTGACTCTCTGAATTGCATGACATGATTTTATAATCTCCCGCATGCACCTTGCCGATGATCATTAGTAAAAAGCTACTCATGTTATGCCTTGCCTTCCATCATGATTATATATTGTCATAGCATGTCTACTTGGTCTATTGTATTGCCTGTATGATTGATTTGAAGCATTAACCAAATGATGTGAACCTAGGTGATTGTTGTTTTCTCCTGGATTAGGTCCATGATAGTGTGATCAACTCTCCTTTGTATGAGTGCTTGTAGATGATCGTCTTAGCATGTTGAATGATGACGTGTCAATGCTTATTATCCTTTTGGTGACAAAAATCTATAGCATGCCCATCTGTTCTGTATTCGTCAAATTAGTTAATGTTGGTTGTTTTGCAATTAGTATTGTTGTGTGATTACTTGCATTGGATGGAGGATATGTGATATAATTGAGCCTTGAGAAATGCATGTTTTATTCTAGTATGTGTTGATTTGAGCTCATGTCCCCGTATTCTAGTCATATTGCCATTTCTTAGAATCGTATTACGCATCGTTAAACTTTTCTCATGCCTCTATATCGTTGGAATGTGATCGAGTGATTCTTACGCATCGTTATGATTAAGTGCATGTATGTATCGCATGTTATAAGGAGTCTTTAGCATCATGTAGGATCCTTGGTTTTGACTCTTGCGAGTTTATATCTTGTCTGCATTATGTTGTTTCTCTCTCGACCTAGGTTCCTGATAGTGTGGTTCTTCCCTCTTTCTATTACCTTGACATGTTTTATTCATGCAAGTTAGTTGATGTCGAATTCAATGATTGCTTTGCTCTCCGTGATGGTTATTCAAGCATGCTTACATGTTATTGCTCGGTGGTGTTCCTCTATTATCTTGTGATATACTCTCGTACTTGCATGAACATATGACTTTACACCTCGCATGATCACCCACCACGCTATATCATGTTTCACATACGTAGGACGCATGAATGTTGGAATGAATCTAGTCGAACTACCTTGATTATGCTCATGTTCGATGTGTGCTATTAGCATCTTGTTGGGTTTATGCTCCCCGATATGACTCGCTAAATGACCACATGTTGTACTTGTTCCATGATGTGATAACTATTGTACTGTTATATGTGTCCTATGATGGTTCGTTCCTAGCATGATTATGATCTATCGCTCATGATGTCTTTTCTGTTACTTTTGATGATGCCTAATGCTTCATGAATATTATGTTGAACTCCTCTTAATGGCTCTTGACTATGCTTGTATCACATCATTTGTCGCTAGTATCATGTAGGACCCATGCTTTCTAAATGTATCCCGTCATATGATTACGTGTCATGCTTGACTATTATATGATCACTGTGTCAAATGAGATGTTTACTATGTTGCTCATATATGTTCTCGTATGATACATACACCAAGCTCGTGCATTGTTCATATATGTGATAATTGTGATGCCCATTAAATCTCGCATATCTTGTTTAAGTTGCTAGGCATACCTGCTTCATGGGATAATAGACTACTATCTTGTCTCGCATGCATTCGTGTATGACTCGATTATGTCTTTTGTAATGAATATGTATGTCATGCCTCTTGAGATAGGTACATGTTAGTGTTGATTAATGTGCCTGATATGCTCCATGATGAATTCTTGTTGCTTGTCACAATTGCAACCTACTAGACCTCCATAAGGGCGTTGTTACTATTCTCGGGTTAGAGTCTTGTCTCTAGTATTGTCGTCTGTAGTTGTGGCCCGTGTTTGTCCCCGAAAGGAATTTGGGTTGTCTTTTCTTGTCACTCTCCTACCTCCCCTAATTTGGACTCTTGCGCGATACATTTGGGTGAGCGACCGCATGGAAGAGGGAGCGAAAAGTTACATAGCGATAGAGCAGTGCAGCAGAAGTGTGGGCCCATAACCCACGGGCCTCAGGATCAATGACGTCGGCGAAACGAGCACGCATCGAGAATTACAGTTACTGAGTACGATAGGACTTCCAAGCGGGAGTATTCTCCGTTCGAATTGCTAACCCTTTTGAATTTATTGACGATGATATTGCACTGAACTAGCAATGAGATTTACATGTTGATGTGTTGACTTGATGATGATTGTTGCCTGATTGCCTGTTGTCTATGATGATATGATTTGATGCCTTATGGATCTCATGTACCATGATGTCTTGACGTGTTGATACTCTGAGTTGCTAAACATGATCTAAATTCCTTGCCTATAAAATGTGAATTGCAATTGCTGAGAACCTGAACTGTTATCTGATAAGGGTATAATGAAACTTGCTAGCTTGAATTGACCATGCTCATATATGATGTTTTGCAATAATTATTAAGCATGCCGGTAAATTGAGACTTTTGACATAGTTGCAATGCTTGATGATGAACTCATGATGCTATGAATGCTGGTTAATATGATGTGGTCCTTATGTGTAATAATGTCCATGATTGCTTCTTCTTTGAACCTGTGGGGGAGATTATCTTGAAGAATGGTAGAAGAATGGTGAAAGAACTTGAGTGGTTGGATGATCGATGATATTATGAGGTAAGTCGCAAGACAGAGATTCTGATAAGACTGAGTGAACTTTGGGAATTTTGAAAGGCAACGCTTGGTGATTCTGATAAGCTTTTGGGTGAACCTTAGGCGGAGGAACGGTTGTGAATAGGTCGGCTAGGTGGTGATCGAAGGATTTCTAGATAAATTGTGACTAACAGGGCATGATGCTTGTGGTAACTTGGGGAGTGTAGGAAATGGCTTTAGAAAGTATTGAGAACATCGTATGAGGGGGTACTCAGGTGAGAAGTTAGATATAGGAGTTGGATTCTTAGAGGTGGATGGTGAGTGAGAGTACTTGGTGGAATGAGGGGTGAGATTGGAGTATTGAAATGAATTGGGATTTCTTCAGGGGATTTTGTCGGAGTTAGTGTTGTTGAGTCTAGAAGAGGATTAATCTTGGCTTGAGAGTAGAGATGGGTGAGTGGGGATTGTGTTTTAGTTGGACTGGTATGGTGTGAGGAAATTTCTTGATTTTGTGATTTATTATATATGTTGACATGATGTTAGATAACGACCATGATGAACCTGATATGGAATTACATGTTGATATGCAATATTAAAATCTAGTTGGTAGTGACAAGTGTTACCATTATATATTAATACTTTGATATCCTGTTATATTGGTTTAGAAGAATGTTAGTACGTGTTGTGATATGACATATGAAGTAATGATGAGTATGAACTATGGGATAATGATGTGCTATTATGTGGAAGCATGATGTTTTATTATTTGGTAGTAAGCATGATGTGTACTATATGGTTGACAAGCATGATTATTGGTTATGTAAATGATGAATATAACTTGAAATATGATCATGATTAGTATATATGAGATAATGGTGCATGGTTCCTAAATGATTGTCATTCGATATTGTGATGAGTTAAGGTGATGTCTTTCAGAGCGTGCTGACATTTTGGTGATTTACATACTGCTTGATCTTCCTTTTTCTGAATCTTAATAGCATGACTTTGTGGTGTTGATATGTTAACGTGATGAATCGGTTCTACTTATGTTGCAATATCGATATCCGATAGTGAGATTTGATGCGTACTGACGTACTAACCCCATAACATCTAACCCGTTAGTTTCTAGACATGTGTGCTTGCGTGATAAGCTATGAGACTTCGATTATGCACTCGTGATGCCTTCAATATGATATAGATATACTCTACTACTTGTGATGTGATGTTGATGTTTTGTTGTTGGTTTTGGCTTGTCTTGAAACGATGGTATGATTTATGTTATGAGAGAACATGTTACGTTATTAAGATGTCAATTGGTTGAGATTATCATGATTGGCTTATGTTTCATTTTGAGTTGAGAATGATGATTGAATGATTTTGGAAACTAGGAAGAGAATATGGGATTAGCCCTTAGAGGTGGATGATTCCACCTCCTGATTTCCGAATTTGATTGGTTGATATGCGGGAAACTGATTTGGTTTTGGGAGATTTTTGACAAAATCTTGAGTTAAAGGGATTCGACTTGTTTTGGTGCAAAGTTCTTAGTTAAACGTCGGATTTGAAGATTTTGAACGATGTAGAAAGGAAATAACTGGTTTTTAAGGAATAAACGCTATCGAGGGTTTCAACGATTTTGAGGCTAATATTTTTCAATTGCGGAATCCCTTTTGAAAATTTCCACACCCAGGCTTATATTATAACGCCTCACGAAGTGGATACAAGCATTTTATAGGGGCGCATATAGAATGCTTGCTAAAACCTAGTGAAGACGCTATGATTGTTTTTCGAGTTATGATGTGACCGAAAGGTCGGAGTAAGGGTGTGATAGGGGCCCATATCACATACTTGCTACGACCAATTGGGAATGTTATGATCACGTCAAGAGTGCTGTGAGGGTTACATACGGGCCCCTATGAGATGCTTACAGGACAAATGGCATGATTCTTGGACTCACCAATTGAAACTTTATCCCCATGTTTTAGAGTGATTTTAGTCTCGAGGACGAGACTTATTTTTAGAGGTGGATGATGTAAGGGCCCGGATTTTTGAATCCTAATTCTCGGGAAAAGAAATTAAATATGAATTTAAATCGGGTTAACTAACATCTCTTAAAATGAATTCCGGCATATAATTATTTTAAATGGACTTTCATTCATATTTATTTTCGCTTTCGCTTGCTAAAATTTGAAAGTATAATATAATTTTATTATTTGATTCAGTTCGAGGATTCGATTTCAATTTGAAGTTTTAAGTGTTATTTTGCTCGAGTCGGGATAAGGTCAAACGAGCGGGTTTCAAGATTTATTTTCGGGTAATTTTAATTTCAGATTGGGACCACAATGCTTGTCTTTTCTTCCATTTCACACCCCATTTCAGCACCCTCATGTTGGTTGTTTCCGAAATTCAGCCCTCCTCCAGCTCTCCTTTTTCCTTTCCTGGCTAAACACAGCCCACGCCAACTGTGCACCTCCTCCCCCCTCAGTTGAATTCGGATTGCAGTCACGCCACCCTTGCCTTGTCGACAGTACAAGCTACTAGCTAGGCTCACTTTCTTCCCTCTTTCCTCCTCCTAATTGTGGCAAGAAGTACAGCTAGCAACCCTCCTCTAATCCTCTTCCTCTTCAAATTGAAATTTGGAATCCCGCAATGTCTCCCTCTCCCTTGTATTCTGATTTCCAAAACCAAACACACCGCTCTGCTCTCTCTTTCCCGAGCACCAGTCGGCAGCAACCAAGGGATCCACCGCCAGGGAACCGCCGACGCCGAGCCAAACCCAATCCCTCCCCTTTTCACCTTGTTCTTCCCTCTTCCTCTTGACGAGCAGAAGCAAGAGCGCAGTGGACCCCCCCGGAGCCTCCATCGAGCAGCAGCCAGAAGCTCCCCAACCTTCCAGGCGAGCCGAGCAGCTCCGGAGCCCCGACGAAGCCGCCGCCGCCGAGTCTCCTCCTCTGTTTCTTCAGTTCGATCGGTGAGTTCTCGATCTTCTGTTCCTAGTCGAAACCGTGAAAAGCTTGAACCTTAACCTCCCTGTGCTCTCTTCATGCCCCTAGGATTTGGATTCCGCCTCCAACGAAGCTCAATCGAGCCCGACGACGTTTTCCGGCGAGAAACTCGAGCCCTCTTCGGTGAGCACTCCTCTCTCTCTCTCTCTCTCTCTCTCTCTCTCTCTTCTTGTCGATTCTCTGCTAGTTGGGTCGGGTTGAGTGGTCGGAGATTAGTGTCGCCTCCGGCGAGTTTCCTCTCTTCTTTTCCTTCTTCCGGTTTCCAATTCGAGCGGACGTCTTTTGGGGGAGACAATGAACAGTATTTCGGGTTCGGTTTTGTTTTTGTTTTAATTGGGTCCGGTTCTGTGATTTTAAAACAAAATGGGGCTTAAAACCGGTTCACCCCTTCAGATTGTTTTTGGGCCGGGTATGGGCTTTCCGGGTTGGGCTTATTTTCCATCCGAAATTTGGGCCTTTGAGAATTGGGTTGGATTGTTTTATTTAGAGGGTGATGTTTTATATGTTATGTTAAAGGTGTTATACCTTATGTTGTCATATAGTTTTTATATATGTATTTTGAATGGATTATTATTACTATGACTGTTATTATTATAACTTGAGATTTTGTGTAAAAAAAATAATAAATTCTGAAATTTTATTATATTATAAAATGGTTTAAGGGGGGGTTATTTAGAATAAGTACTTAGTGTTGTTTTAATTTACGATTTTAGGAAATTTGAAATATGGGCTTTTGATTTATAAATATGATTGTGAGAATAGAATTATTTTGTGACTAAATGCCAGACTTTATTTTATAACGATTTCGAAATAAGAAACATGTCGGAATTATTTTAATGGTATAAATTTAGAGGTTGATTAAAGATTTAATGTTTATAAATGGGTTTTGGCCAACTATGATTTGAGAAAATGTTTTGAATAAGAGTTGACTTAACTTGATATTTAAGAGTTTGGAAAAACTTCGGGAAGTGAGTTTGAAAGATATTGTTGGTATGATTTATCAAAGAGTTGATTGGGAAAATGATTTTAGTTGAGGTTGATCGTATTGGAAAGGTTTTGGAAAATGGTTTTATCTTCGATTGGTTTTGAGGATGTTGGGAACTTGAGTTTCGTTTGTATGAATGTTGGTCCGGTAGCTTATGGAAATGGCTTGATGATAGGTATGTATTGCTTTGGACTTGCAATTGGGCCATTGCTTGCGTTATTTTGCTGTTCTGCATCTTCAGGTAAGTTCCCTAGGGGGCTTGCTCAGGTTGGACATTCATGCCTGGTGTTGCATTTTATGTTAGGTGTTGCATATGCATAAAAGCATGCCATGTAGTATCATGTTTAGGTTGCACTAATTGAATGAGCATCTGCTTACTTTATGCGTTTGAAACAGAACGGCCGTTATCTGTGATAGTCCTAGAGTCTTTGCTAGGGTCATAGGGTAGCCGAGCCTCATCGGGTACCCTGAGTCAATCGAGTCATGAACTTCCTTATATTATGATATGCCTGCGGGCTTTATTGTGGAGCGGGTTAGGCATGCGTGCCCCCCGATTATGATGGAATACATTCACGAGCTGGCCAGTCTCCACCTATCGGAAGGGGTGGAGATAGGAGAGGGATATGCCACTTGGCATTGTCTTGGGCCCTTTACAGTATTTCTGCACATTATCATGAACTAGGAGCATGCTAGTGTGTTGAATTTCGTACTGCATTAGAGCATCTTTATTAGGTATAGCACATACTATGTGGCCTCAGCGAGGACTGCCGGTCCCGCATGAGTGGCTCGATCTGATTCCTTTCCCCGTTCTTTTTTTAAAGGTATTCTCTGCAGATTTGAGTGCTCGATGTCTATATGACGCGGTTTCTTTTTGGCGAATCGAAGAATCTAGCTAATATCCTAATTTAGTAAAATGGTAATTATACACTTATGTTTTGGTTTTGACCCGGCCCTGCCGTGGCACTTTGTATCTTAATTTTGCTTCCGTCTTGCTTCCGTTTGAAATGAATTTCGCGAGTTAGTCCCTAGGACAGGTTAAGGGTACCCAACGGCCCTACGATATTTTCAGGGCTCGAAATCCCTCTTTAGTACAGACCATAAAAATGATTTTGAAACCTCGACCCGTACCTGGATTGCAAGATCCGAACAAGGGGTTTCATCCCTTGAAACGTAACCCGTAAATCATAATTCCGGGCCGTTACATCAATTCTGTTGAAAAAATATCATAGCTGATTAATTAAAACGTGAGTTGTGTTTGTGAGATGAGTCCTACCTAACCAAATTCACAAGGTTGTTGTTCAATAAAATCGGGACTTAATTCATTCCGATTATGTATTGCTTGGTTTTGTATCTAGTCGTAGCGCCATGGCTATTACACGAATGTGGCCCCTTCTGGCCCAAACTTCTCGATTGGGTTTGACCCGTTGCAACCTCTGGCCTGTGTTGGTGTGCTGCTTCGCCCCGTCGTTATAGATTTCGGCCTCGTTCCCCATCAAAGAAGCCCAACCCCTCTCGCCGAAAACCTCGAACTAGTGCCCAAAGACCGAAACGACAATTGAGAAGATGAAGAGAAGGGGGTCACAATATCAAAAGTGCAAGAACCCATTTTAACTATGTTGCTTTTTGAATTTGGAAGAGAAATTGCATCTTTGTAATGAAGCATGAAGATGCATATAAAAAAAAGATGAGAGGAACAATCCATAGTTTGAAGTTTCCATAAATTATGGGAAAAAGGACAGAGAGGGTCATCGCTTAGAGAGAGAGAGAGAGAGAATTAGTTAATTAATTAAATAAGGTTAATTAAAATGGACATAATCTTGACCATTACTTTTTTTGGATGGATGAGATTGATTCATTAGGTAAATACTAGTATTAGGCAGTGTTATAAAAATCGCGCCTAGGCGCCGCCTGGGCGCCGCCTAGGCGCTAGACGGGACGGGACCTAGGAATTTTTAAGCCTAGGCGGACCTCTAGGCGGAAATTCGTCCAGGAACCGCCTAGGCGCCGCCTAGGCACCGCCTGGTCCCGCCTAGGCGCCGCCTGGGCCCGACTAGTCCCGCCTAGGCGCCGCCTGGGCCCGACTAGTCCCGCCTAGGCGCCGCCTAGGCACCGCCTAGTCCAACGATTATTCAATTTGCGCTTCTAAGCATATGATTAGTTGACTTAGGGTTTTTTTATCCCCCATGTCGGGATGCATTTGCTTTTCAGTTGAACTTATAGTTTTGGATTTTAGGAGGTTTAGAGTTGTTAGTCAGACATGTACTTTTGCGTTTATTTACTTTAGTGTTAGTTAACTACTACAAATTTGGGTTTATGAGTGATATTATGGATTATTATTACATTATATGAATTATTGACAAGTGTTATTCGTCAAAATATAAGGAAATAATCAAGTTTGTTCTAAGTCCGCCTAGGCGCCGCCTAGGCACCCGCCTAACCGCCTAGGCGCTAGGCGGCCACCCACCGCCTAGCGGCCGCCTAGCGCCTTTTAGAACATTAGTATTAGGAACTAAATACAGAGAGGAGATAGGATCTAAGAATGAATGTGAGAGCAAGGCTTTTCTTTTAGGGTTTACTAGTGGATTACCCGTGCTACGCATGGAATTATCGACTTTTTATGAGTTTATATATTCATATATTAATTCGAATAAAGACAGATCAAAATTAATTATTAATTAAATAAAAACTCGGTATAATTTATTTTATTTTTTAGAGACGTTTTTCATTTCATATTTTAGTTATTCCTTAAATTAAATTTGCAAGGTTTTAATTTTCCATCTAGATTATATTAAAAACTATTTTAGTATTATTTTTCTATATATGTGTGTGTGTGTGTGTGTGTGTGTGTGTGTGTGTGTGTGTGTGTGTATATATATATATATATATATATATATATATATATATATATATATATATATATATATAGGGTTTACTTCAAATGTAAAAAGTCCTTAAAATGTAAAATATGCTTATTGTGTAAAATTTGTTAATGGGCCTAATTTAATTACTATTGGGCCTAATTTAATTACTAATGGGCCTAATTTCATTAGTAGAATATCTGTCCCCTTGCCCATGCGTGCGCCCCCCCCCCCCCCTCCCCCCCCCCTTGCCCCCCCTTCTCGGACCCGATTTTTTTTTTTGCCCAGAATTTTTTTTTTTTTTTTTTTGCCCAGAATTTTTTTTCCCGTGGTAACACGTTCTGATGTGCAAGTATAACTTGCTTTTGTGCACATATAACATCTTATTGTGCAAATATAAGTTTATTTCATGCAGACAAATAATTCATTATGGGGTAAATAGGTAAATGTGTCTATTTCAATTATAAAAATTTATAATTGAAATATGTTTAATTTATGGGTAAATTGGTAAATATGTCTAATTTTATGGGTACATGCACTTTTTCCCGTTTTCGATACCTTTTGTGCAACTGTGAAGTGCATTTGTGGAACTGTGGAGTGCATTTGTGCAACTGTGAAGTGCATTTGTGCAACTTTAATTGTGCAATTGTGAAAATTTAAAGTAGGATACAATTGTGCAAATTTAAACTACAATTGTGCAAAATTAAGATACAATTGTGCAGATTAAGAATACAATTGTACAAATGTAAGATCATAATGTGCATTAATAAGACAAAAGATGTGCTTTTGAAATCGATGTTTTAATTTTATTTTTTTTTTTACTTTTGAGAGTTTGGGTTCACCTCTCGGCTAATTTAGGTTGATAGATGTAAGTTTGAAATCGATTTTTTTACGTATAAGCTTTTAAAATTAAAGTGCATAAATAAGATTAAAATGTGCATAATTAAGGTTAAAAAGTGCATAACTTAGATTATAATGTGCATGATTAACAATTTGCGATTGTTGCGCTCTTGTCTATTATGTAACCTATGTGGGATTTGAACCCACATCTTTTGTGCAAACGCACATTGCTCTACCAATTGAGCTAATAGGCTAAATTATGATTTTTATGTTAAAATAGAAGAACCTAATCGACCTAAAGCATATTGGAATAAAATTTCAAAATTCAATTAGCTCATGATTCACAAACAATTTGACAATGCTATAAACATGAAATTAGCTCCAAATCAAACCAACAACACAACCATATCATCAATTTCAGTCAATTTGGCTGTTGGCAAAAAACCCCAAATTCTAAAGCATATCGCAATATAAAAAATTCCAAACTTCAATTAGATCATGATCCATAAACAATTTGACAATGCTATGAACATGAAATTAGCTCCAAATCAACCCAACAACACAACCATATGATCAATTTCAATCAATTTGGCTTTTGGAAAAAAGCCCCAAATTCTAAAGCATATCGCGCTATAAAATTCTAAAATCCAATTAGCTAATGATCTATAAACAATTTGACAATGATATGAACATTAAATTAGCTCAAAATCAACCCAACAACACAACCATATCATCAATTTCAATCAATTTGGCTTTTGGCAAAAAGCCCCAAATTCCGCTCATAAATCAAACCCTAGGTTTTCAATCTCAACCTAAATCATTCAAACACTATTTTGTGCAAATATAATTTTAAATTGTGCAAATATAATATTATGTTGTGCGTTTATAAACTACGGAATAATTTTGTAATTTATTAAATTTAGATAAGGGCATATTTGGGAAGAAAGGAAAAATATGGGTCAAAATTGTAATTTCATCATCATCTTCCTCGCAACGAAGCAGTAACCCTCTCTGTAGAAATGACGGTTGCACAGTGGACTTCGGCAAGCTCCCGGTGGCAGCCTAGGGCACGGCGGAGCAAGGGGAAGGCAGATATGGGACCGTGGTGGTGTGGCGAGTCCGTTGGTGGCAATCGCTGGTGGCTTCGGTGGTGGGAAGGTGGCGGTCGAATGCGGCGAATCGGCGCTCCGGTGTTGCTGGGCAAGGTGGAGTGGGTTTGCGATTCCAATGATTCCGATGGGGATTCCAACTATTGCGAGGAGGAGAAGCCGAATCCATGTCTGCCTTGTCGAATTGACCAATGCACGATGCTCGATTTTGGCGATTGCGAGGCTTCCGACGATTGCAAGGATTCCGGCGATTGAGAGGATTCCGACGATTACAACAAGGAATATTCCGATGATTGAGACTTCCCGCTACCCCATGGTCGATGCCTTGCCTCCTGCCATGCTCGATGCCACCGCCTCGGCGCCTCCCGCCATGCATGGCCGCCTCCGTACGTGTTCTGTGCGCAGAGGGAGAGATGGTGATGGAGGACGGTTCAGTTTTTTTTACCCAACCGGTTCGGTTTTTTTTAAAAAAAAAGGAGGCGTGGTCTGGTTTTCACTAAAAGACAAAATTTTACACCATAAGCAAATTTTACATGTTAAGGATATTTTACATTTTAAAGCTTCCCTATATATATATATATATATTTGTTTTTCTTGTCGAAAACTGAAATTATGGTATTACATGCATCACACTTAGACCTGTCAAACGGGTCATTCGGTTCGGGTCGGGTCACTTCGGGTTTCGGGTAAAACGGGTTTCGGGTTTTCGGGTTGACTCGAACTCGGGTTTGACCGGGTTTGATCGAGTTTCGGGTCGATTTTGGGTTTGTCAATTTTTTCTTTTTTAAATTAAAAAAATCATAATTTGATAATTTTGTGATAAATTTTAATTATATATAAAAAAAATTAATTATATATAATTATAAATCAAACGGGTCAATCGGGTCAAAATTACTGGGTCAATCGGGTCACCGGGTCGAAACCCAGATTACCCGGAAAATTTCAGGTTTTTCGGGTTCGGGTCGGAAAAAAACAATCGGATCGAAATTTCCGGGTTCGGGTCGGAAATTTTTCGGGTCGGTCGGATCGGGTCACCGGGTCGAGTTGTGTTTTGACAGGTCTAATCACACTGTTATATAGAGTATTTATTTATCATCAATGAAAATTTTATAGTACTAGATGTTTTAAAATATATTACTGTATATAATAAATCATTTCTATGTAAGGGGTCTATTTTTGGTAATTTAGAATCTAAAATTGTTTGATGAAGATTATGAATATAGTTTAATTTGTTGAATTTTTTTAATCAAATACTAAGTGTTGATTTTAAAAATGATAATTGGTTTTCTACTTTAAACATTTTACACAAATAATTCATTAGATAATGTTACATTAGGCTTTTTAACTTCATATAAAGATTATGTTTACTCAAGTGTTAACTTTAACTCAGGTAATGATTAGTGTTTTTTATAAAAAAAATTCAATATTTTTCATTTATATATTCAACCTCATTTATGGAAAAAACCTTCTTTAAATACTATAGTAATTACGATTTAGATATTGAATATATATGGTTAAGATATTGATTTTTTAAAATATAAATAACACATTCATTCATTCTCAATCAATTAAAAAATGCATAAAATTTTGTAGTAATATCACCATTCATTCTCAAATCTGCTCACAAATTATATCGTAAACCTTACTCACATAGAATCTATAGTATGCGTGTGTGTCTAAATAGAACGAGACGAGATTTGTGAGATGTAATCGGGATATGATTCACTTTTTTGTGTAATTTTTTTATGCATCCCGTTTTGCATAATTTTTGCGAGATGAAATCGAGATAAGATTCATTTTATCCCCAAATTCGATCATGATCGGGACGAAAACGGAATTTGCGTGCCCATCCCTACCTCTATTTTTTTTTTTTTTTTTTTTGCCATCTCTCCCTCGGGAGTTCACGTACATCTCGGATAATCGGCCGCAAAGAGCGAAGCAGATGTTAAGTACTCCGTATTATGATCCCAATCATTCAGCAAGCTCATCATTTGACCACCGCCAAAATTATTTTCCTGATGAAGATGGGGTCGGTACAATTCTTAATTCCAAGTTGAGTACGCCAATACATAATCAAATAATAACCATGGTGATCGATTGCACAAGTTTTTTTTTTTTTTTTTTTTTGAATAGGTAATAATTCGGTTGGCAAGATGCCTAACCGATTGCATCCCGACGGATGAGATCAATGAGATCATTGTGTAATGACAAAGTCGTCCCATTAACAAGACGGCCAAGGTGTGCAACCTTGTCAGCCGACCTGTTACCCTCACGGGGCACATGCGAATAAGTCACATTCTCAAATTCTGTAATTTGCCTCTTAATATCTCCCATAATTAATTTAATTTCCCATGGGCAGGTCTGGTTATTATTTTTTAGACTATCAATAATGGTTTTAGAATCACCCTCTATAATTATATTTCTTCGTTGTATATGTCTAATAGCGTGAATACCCAATTGTAATGCCATGGTTTCGGCCATTAGTGGTGATTGTTGTCCTAGTTTCTTTGCACCTACTGCTATCATTTGTCCTTCGTGATCCCTGACAATAAACCCTGCTGTAGATTGTCCTATTCTATCAGTTTCACCATCAAAATTCATCTTTAGAAATCCATATTCCGGTTTTCGCCATTTTACATTTTTCCTGCTTATTTTCCTCTGTCGGTGTGACCCATTGTTGATGTTTGCAGCAGATGGGTCATCCTCTTCCGACAACCCCTTTCTCCATTGTTCTTTTACATTGCGGACAAATTGTTGCATCTCCCGAAACTTTGGTTTTTTGTTCCTCTCAAAGGCTACTTGATTTCTATAAAACCACAACGTCCACCATCTCACTTCTATTTCTTCCTTTTGTTCTTTAGATGTATGTGACCCCAAGAAATTCATTATTGCTTTTCCGCTCCACCTGGTTGCATCACCCTGAGTGGGGATATAAACTTGCTGTGGTAATGCTAGCCCATTACTACGAGCAAACGGACATTCTATTAACAAGTGTTGTTCATCCTCCTCCCCAGCGTCGCATATTACACATTGGTTTGGAATTGGGGTTCCACGTTTGATCAGTCTATCTTTAGTCGGTAATCTATTCTGGGCTATTTTCCATAGGAAATTTTTTATTTTTGGAAGCGTATCCACCTTCCAAATCCAATAGTTTGGATCGTCCGCAAAGGATTCTGCGTTCGATATCAAATTGACTGCACTTGACGTTGTAAACCATCCCTTTTTATCAGGCCACCAGTATAGTCTATCTGGCATTGGTTTTGTTGGTAATGGGGATTCCATTATTTTTTGGGCTAGTTTGTGGTCTACTGTATTTGCAAGTTTACTTCTATCCCATTGCCCATTAGAAATGAATTCACTAACAGTTATTTTCTCAGTCAAGGGGCACTTTCTGCCGGTGATTTGTTCTAAGGTCATATTGTTTATCCACCTATCCTTCCAGAAGTTAACAGACGCGCCATCTTCTATTGACCATATCAATCCAGTTTTGAATTTAGGAATTAACAATGCGGCATTTCTCCATTGCCATGACGCATTTTTAGTTTGCTCGTAGTGTAAAATGTCAGAATTTTTTATATACTTATGCTTGATAATTTGTACCCATATGTTATGTGGTTCTGCAAGTGTTTTCCATAGTAATTTCATCTATAAAGCTTCATTCATTGTTTGAGACTTCCTTATGCCCAAACCTCCTTTAGTTTTGGGCTTGCATATTCTATCCCAACTAATTAGGGGTCTATGCTGAAGATCCTTATTCCAGAAGAAAGATCGATTTACTTGGTCTAGAGTTTTGTCAATCGATGCAGGCAAGATGAAACTTTGCATTGCAAAAAGAGGTTTGGACGCTAGATTTGCATTGATTAGGATAGCTCTTCCCTGTTGCGAGATCGAATTGGCTTTCCACTTAGATCGTTGGTTCTTTGTCTTTAAAATTATTTCCTCAAAGGTGGTTTTGTTTACTTTCCCACTTATAATTGGACAGCCGAGGTATTTCTCCATTGCCCTTGTATGGGTTGCTTGGAGAGAATTTCGTAATAGTTGAATTCTGCTTCCAGGAACACCTTTAGTGGTTTGGAAGGATGATTTATGGAAATTGACTTTCTGACCCGAAAGGTGGCAATACTCATCTATGATTTTTTTGACCTTTAGGATCGCTTCTAACGAAGCTTTTGAGAATATAATTATGTCGTCCGCAAATGCTAAGAAAGGTACCGATGGGCCCCCACGGCCAAATCTAAATCCAATTTTACTTGCTGGCTGAAGCGATTCTCGGTATAATCTTCTACTCAGTACTTCTGCGCCTAGAAGAAATAAGTAAGGGGATAGAGGATCTCCTTGCCGAATTCCTCTGGAAGGGCAGAACACTTGCGTCGGAGAGTTGTTCACAAGGATAGAGAAAGAGGCCATAGTTACACATTCTTTTATCCATTTGATGAAGGTTTGGTGGAAACCGAATCGTTTCAAAATCCTTTTGTATTTCACATTTAATGTTTTCCTCTCCCATAACTTGTGTCCCTTCTACTGTATTTATTGATCTGATTATTTTCCTATTTCGTCTTCCCGATGCAATCTTCTGGAAATACGACGAATTTGTATATGTTAATTTAACGTGTTTAGATTTCGCTCGTTGACTATAGTATGTTTTATGAAAACTGATTAACGCCTCCTTCTTTTTTAACAATCTTGTTTGTTTGATCTCTAGTGTGTTATCCGTTTTTGCACATAATAGGTTCTGGACTGCTATTAGATCAGTTTCCACTTCCTTGAGTTGCTTGAAAATATTTCCAAATGTTTTTTGGTTCCATTCCTTTATCTTTACCTTTAAAATCTTTGTCTTAAACATCGGCTGGAACATGGTCGAGCCTCCACAACTAGCCCTCCAAGCTTGTTTGACAATGTTCCTCAAGTCTTTTCTTTTCAGCCACATATTCTCAAACTTAAAGGGCGTAGGTTTTGGCTGGTTTCCTAACTGAAGGTTTACAGATATCGGACAGTGATCCGAAGTAGAGAACGCATGGTGCATTATTTGTATGGATGGACACTTATCGATAATCACTGCTTGTACAAGCACTCTATCCAATCTTTCTAACGTGTTGTCTTCTCCTGACTTTTTTCTCCTCCAAGTAAACCTATTTCCAGCAAATGGAATGTCAAAAAGTTCCCCCTTCTCTTTAATATCTGCTAGCCTTCTAAACCGTCCCAATGAGGGTTATATCCCTCCTTGTTTATCTGTGCTTTCCGCTATTTCATTAAGATCTCCCATTAGGATGCAAGGAATTGTGGAATCAGCGATCATCTGACCTATTTTTTCCCAAAATTAAGGCTTTTCCCTTTCTTGAGCTGGACCATAGGCCATAAAGATTTTGCATCTGAAATTTATCTCGTAGTTATTGTATTCTAAACATATAAATCTTTCCCTTGTTGTTATTACTGCAATCAATTCTTGGGTTAGGTGGTGGGCTTTCCACAGAACTCCTATTCCCCCGGATTTACCCCGGGCTGGGACCCAGCATGCTGAGTCAAAACCCGCATTTCGCCAGAGTTTGTCGTCAGGAATATTTTCTGATTTTGTCTCCATAATGGCCATTAGTTGAATATTTTGAGTTTTAGAGAAAGTGCTTAGTTCGGCCCAGAAATTCGGGCGGCCAAATCCCCTAACATTTCATGCCCCTATTTTCATGGCCAACCTGATACATTACGTCCCCTAGTAATGTTATGCCCCTCTTGAGAAGAAGAAAGGAAACCAGTTGATAAGCTAAATTTTCTCGCTTGTAAGGGTCTTTCTGTTTCAGATGATGTCGCAGCTGAATTTGTAATAAATGTTTGTCTTTCGGAGATGAGAATGGATTTCTTATTATTATTAGTATCGCTACGCCTTAAGCCCTTATGCCTAATCTTTTCTACCTGGTAAACAGATAGTCTAGTTATTCTTTGTCGTGTATTTTTCTTCCCCTTGATTCGTTTAGTTTGAAAATCATCATAGATTTGCGCCCTTTTTTTAGTTACTGAACATCTTCTATCACCTGTGTGCATCTGTGCTGAACTTCTGTGTTCTATCCAACTTCTCACAACACCATGTCTGTACTCAGTACAACTATATACTCTGCCCGCCTTGTGCTTTCTATGATCAGAATTATATAAGCAAAGAGGATATTTAAACAACTTAAAGACCAGATCAGATTTGCCAAAAAATTTACATAAACATTTAAACCCTTCGTCCATTACACCATTACTCCTACGAATCAAACAAAGAGACTTTCCTTGACAAGCTACATTCATCTTAAGAACTGTATTTACAACTGCTGGGCACTGCATAAACGTGAAGACTTTGGCCAGCTCTGATTTCACACCATCGGTGATGGTGCTTGCAAAAAGTTTTATTCTTCCAGACCTAGAAGAGACATATCCCTTCCAGCTTACATTTCTAACAGTTTCTAGCACTTGCACAAAAGAGGTAGTGACCTATTTTTCCTGATTCTTGATATCCCACCACCTTATGATATCAAGAAACACACTCCATGTCTTCTTACTCATCATTCTTTCCTCTTTTACCACCTCCACCCATCAGCTTGGAGCAGGCAGTTTCACCGTCCTCAATCCCAAATTTCCGCTTGCCCGACTCGGACTTGACAGGCCCTTCACTGCCCTGCTGCTCAGACCTCAAGGCCGGAGAACCAGCCGAGGGAGCAACAAGAGCAGCACCAGAGCTAGGTAGGAGATACTCAGGGTTGTATAGATTTGGTAAAATGAATTCAGAGGAGGCAGGAATGTTACCCAGAAGCCGCTCGAAATCTTCCTGAGTGAAGTCGACAGGGATACCACAGGGTACCATACCTCCCTCATGATATCCTTCCATTTCAAGCATATCTTCATCGTCGGCTTCGTAGTACTCGGGATCTTCGAACTCAGCCGCAATAGCATTTGGATTAGCATCATTTGGGTGTACATCAGCAGGGGTATCCTCTTCATCTCCTTGATACTCATCAACAACTTCGTACTCTTCAATCTCAGGGACAAGTGGGAGTGGTTCCGCCACAACAGATTCAGTAATAGAGATATTGGAATTCTCACCAGAGGTCGAGGAGGAATCATCCGAAGATGAATCAGAGCTTAACTCAACATTTTTGCCGAATGATTTCCAAAGCTCTTCATTGGAGTGCCCGAAAGAGGGAGGAGGAATTGGCTTTGACTTCTTTGCAACATTTACCCACTCGCCACCATCACTGGATTGCCCAGTACTGCCGTCGGCCATGGGGACATCCTCAAGTCCAGCCCCCAATACTCCACCTCCTCGTAACCAATAATATTACCCATCACTGGATATTGCCCATCACTGGATTGTACAAGTTGATCCTACACTAATTGATGGATGGATCCGATTTCGTCTACAACGCTTCCAAAAAAATTTCGCGTAACCAATAATATTATGCCATCTTTCCTTTGTATAATGCGCCATACGTTATTTTTTAAACAACTATTGTCATGCGTATTTTATAGGGGTGGGCACGGGACGGGACGGGATTGAGCCCAGGCGGGACTCGTCCTGCGAAATTTTTACAAGACAGTATCGGGACGGGATTGACACTTTTTTTTCGGGACGGGATGGTGTCTGGACGGGACGGGATCGGGACGGGACGGGCCTTGTCCCGCAAATAAAAATAATAAAATATTATATAAATTTGCAAAGTGAAAAAAGCTTTCATAATTTATTAATTTGTATAATATATTGAATACGGTATTCTTCTCAACTATATTATTCAATAATAATAATATTATTAATATTAATATTAATATTAATATTATAATACTATTATTAATTCATACAATGATTATATAATTAAGTATAATGTTCAACATATTTGGCTACATTATCTTACTAGATCAGGACGGAAAGGGATTGAGACGAGATTCACCAGATATTGTCTCAATATCGATTGATAGTAGGAAAGAATACTGTATGTAGCTATTTGCTCCTTTATTCCTGGGACAGAGTATGTGATGTGTGTGTCGATTTGACGGGATCCTCCCCTTTGACTCAGTCTGGGATGTCTGACGTTATGGCCGGTCGTGTTGTGGTTGATGTTGCTCAGCGTAAGTGTGCCAAGTATCGGGATTTGTGCATGGCAGCTGGTTATGGTTTCTTACCATTCTCCTTCTCTTCATTTGGGGAGTTAGATACGGATGTTGTTGCCTTGCTGAAGCGGATTTAGAAATTCTCGATATCTCAGGATGCCGGAGCTCGTGTTGCAGCCTATATTTTTACTAGACTTGGTTTTGCTATTGTTAAGGGGGTTGGAGCCCAGATAGTATCTCGGCTACCCACTAATTTCTTTTAAATAGTAATTGGTTAAGGCAAATTTGCTAAAATAACCCATTTGGGTGAAACCCTTGCACACATAACCCCATCCGGAAAAAATTTGCTAAAATCCGGATATCCAGTTTTTTGGCTCAACCGGTAGCAGGTAAGTGGGGGGGACTGGACAATGTGAGTATGACAGCTGGACAATTGAGAGAGGGAGAGAGAGAGAGAGACGGAAAAGCGAGGAAGAGAGAGAGAGAGAGAGTCTGTGTGAGAGAGAGAGAGGGTGAAAATCCTGATCAATATTGAAAAGACATGTAGAGAGAGGGAGAGAGAAGGAGCAGCTGGGTACAGTAAAAGGGAGGGAGCCAATTGTTCCCGCCTAGGGATGGCGCCAAAAAAAAAGGGAAAAGGGAGGGAGGAGGGGGAGGGTATATAAGCTTTGAAGAATGTCTGAGGGAAATCATTAGTTCACATTAATGAATTGTAGGGGAAATGGAACTTGAAGAAGGGGAATGGCCGGCGTTGGATGTGAAGAAAGAGGGTAGATATCAAATGATGTGTGGTCTATATAAAGAGATCAGAGAAATTCTGGGCGTCACTTTTATTCACAAAATCTGAAGAAAGAGAGAGAAACCATTGAAGAAGAAGCAAGTGGGCCTGGGTTCATTAAACGGTTTACTTGTACGAAGCCACTTTTCACTGGACGGTTAAATCGTACCCACTGGACAAGTGTTGGAATTTACTGGACAGTCCTCTGTTCGGACATAAAATGGGTAAGTGTTCTCTCTATGTTTGGTAAGTGTTGTTCATATGTAAATACCGTCGATACAAATTAATTTATATCTCCCTATGAAATGCAACAGGGGAAAATCATCAGTTTGTATCACTGTATTGTTTGGAGGATGGTGTGCGTGTGAAGGCGGCACTTGGGTCTTCGCGGGAACAAGGAGCCAGAAAGCCATGGTGGTGGGCGAAAGGATTGACTATGTAAAGTTGAAGAAACAGGTGATGGACAAGTTTAATGTCGATGGGATGAGGAATGATGTGGAGCTCACATATGTAAAGCCAAAGAAGGAAGGGTCCAGGCCGTTTGCTATCGGGGATGACGAAGACTTGGAGGCCAACAAGTTTGTAAACGGGCTGTCTGGAGAACGAAATTGGCCTATCGACCTCAATGTCTCCCTGCGACACAAGATTGGTGGAGACGTGCCCGAAGCACAAGGATCGACAACGGATAAGTCAGACGGTGGTGGTTTGTCTCCTGCAGGCTTGAAGGATGTTGTAGTGTCGTTAACTAGTCCGCCCGTGACCCAAGAAGATCACCCAAATACAGATCTCCCTGTGGGGCTTGACGGATAAGACAAAGATTTGGGAGAAAAAATTGTCGAGGTAAACCAAAAGGATGTCCAGTTAACACAAACAGTCGTCCAGTTAGAAGAGACTTCTGACCAGTTAGGGATAACTGAGGAGTTGGAGTTGGAGTTTGCTGTCGAGAGGGTTTCTCGACCAAATAAATTTGTAGTCAAGACCCCGCTATAGGATAGTGGAGTCAGGTTCGTCCTCAGGAGAGAAGTCAGCGGTTTTAGGTTTAGTGTGTTTTGGGGTTCAGGGATAGCGGGAAAAGGTGGGAGGTTGCTGTCGACAAAGAATAGAGGGGTCGATGTCGATGGATGGAGAGGGAATGGTGGTTGGTGTCGGGTAGAATATGTGCCGAATAAAAATAATAAAATAAAACAAATAAAGATGCAAACTTCCAAGGTTAGGGATCACCACAACAATAAACATATGCGCAGATCATAAATCACATAAAGATGCATGCTTTATATCAAAGAGTCAACTTTCGCAAATTCCAACAATTTAGGTAATAGAGGCTCTCGGATAAAATCCAAATTTGTTTCTACCTTTTCTTAATTAGGATCAACCAACTTTCGCAAGCAAACCCTAATTACTATCCAATTCATAATAAGATCACTTTCGCTTCAATATCATGAATAAGGAATTTCCTCAACTCTCGCAAAGGATTAAGCACATAGGTAGATGATGATAAAGACATATAAATTCATGGATTTATAAATCAAACACACATATCTATGTTGGGATCACCCCAACCCTAGAAGAAGGAAAATTAGAAAGCAAACATGATGAAAGAAATTAACTTTAACATAAAATAAACTAAAACTTACAAAACCTTCCAAACATTCCTCCTCTCTCACCTCTCTCGCCTCCTCTCTCTCTCTCTCTCTCTCTCTCTCTCTCTCTCTCTCTCTCTCTCTCTCTCTCTCTCTCTCTCTCTCTCTCTCCTTGTGTCCTTAGACAACTTGACTTGAATTGAATGAATGAAAATCAGCCCCCTAAGGCTTTATTTATAGTGATCAAACCCCGCTAATCAAGGAAATAATCATCTATCTATATCTACTTAAAGCTTAAAAGATAAATTAATGGCTTAAAGGAATTAAATCAAAAAGGAAAAGATAATTCTAAACTAGGTAAGTCTTCTTTATGTTGATAGATCTCCCTTCCATAGGTAGACTTGATCAAATTTGGATAGATCTTCGGCCATCTCGACTTGCTTCATGCCCAAGTAACTCCAAGTAGAGTAGGATTCGTCACAACCGAGTAACGCGGCTCTGGAGGTCTACTCGATCTCGATCGGGGTCTTGTCGATCTCGAGTAGCCCTCTTCTGTCTCGAGTAGCCCTCCTCTGTCTCGAGTAGGCCTCGTCTGTCTCGAGTAACTGGTGCTCGACAAGGGTCGGACATGGCTCGGAGGTCTAGTCGATCTCGAGTAGCCCTACTCTGTCTCGAGTAGAGGTGGTCTGCGTCTTCGTCCTCGGCTTCTCGGCTTGGCACAGCTCGTCGACTCCGGACATGGCGTCGAAATGTGGTCGATCTCGACTAGATGGTACTCGAGATCGAGTAGGGTTCCGGGAGTCGGGTTGTCTCTGACTCAGTGTCCTCGATCAGCTCTGCTCGACCAGGTCTGCTCGACCAGATCTCGTCGAGATCGAGTAGAGTTCACTCAGCTTTCTGCTCTGTTCTTGAAACTCACTTTACCGAATCCTCGTTCGTCGGATTGACGCATATGACCATGCGTTGGAAAGCTCTTTTCGAGGGCTACAACTTTCATGAAGACATCAAAGTTTGATTCAGAACGAAGAATGATGAAAAATGGCCTTTTCTCCAGCTGCACCATTCTTAGCTTCTCCATGAGTTTCCTTTAAGCTCCAAAATGCGTCCGATTTCTGCGAAATATAACCAAAATTTGTGTAGACCTCCATATATTGCAAATAAGTGTAAACTACACAGGTTCTGTATTATTCTAACCCAAATGCATGCAATGTATGCAGAAATCGATATAAAAGTAAGTGTAAAACATGGCGAATTAGGCTCACATCAAACACCCCATACTTAAGCTTGCTTGTCCTCAAGCAATACTTTTATTTGTCATTCAGGGGAAGAATTCAAAACTCTCAACATATTAGATTCATTCTCATATAACCCTGCAGTCAATTACCATCCTCGAAAAGGTACTAGTGTCACAGATCCATGCATGTGTAATTATATCAAAGCAACATCTACTCATCAAAGGAGGGTTATGCAAAACATTCATTCGTGACAAAGCATTAATAATCAAGAGGACTTTAATTTAGGCTCAATAAGGAGTAGATTGGTAAAATGCTAAAGGTGGGCAATTTTTGGCAATGTGGTGCTAATGATCCGGGGAAATGGAGTATTTCCAAACTTGAATTTCCACATTTCTTCTCTTTGAGATTCATCACCTTTCATATTGCTTTTATCAATAATAATGTTTTTCCCTCTCTAACCTCAGCACTGCCTTCTCGCGAGTCACAAACATAGGTGTCATGAATGGCCCCGGATACTTAGTGCTTTGGACTCCTCACAATGTGTCCCATCTCTCCAAACTATTATCTCAGAGAGCAGGGTCAATCTACTTTCTCTCCTGAGGTGATTGGATTTTCTTTCACTCATTAAATTTTCCATATATTTCAAATAATTTCCTTCCAAACTCCAAATATGATATATAACACAAACAACATATAACATCTCCATAATGTAACATCATTCTCAACATAATCCCCGAATAAGGTAAAGAATGGCAAATATTTAGATCATGTGGAGCAATATTTGAAATAAGGCATAATATGACTTTTGTGATGCATAAGCATAGGTAAGGCTTGGAATATAAACAAAATGAGCATTATATGGAAATATAAAGTCTTCCATCATCTTATCATGCAACATGTCAAAAGCAACTTCAAATTTTACCTCCTTTTATGGTTTTCAAGAAATAATGCACTTCATTGTGACTTTCCTTTACTAGGCAATTTCATGCTATATCTCTAATGAATCCAATTTTGCATCGTCGAGTTCCATATAAGCTTCCATGACATTATCAAAAAAAAATTAAAAAATTTCAATAGGGGTCATTTTTCTTCAAATTTTGGAAAACATGCATATAAGCATATAAATCAAATAATGCATTCCAAAATAGCCATGTAGCAATTCCAAGTAATAAATTCTAAATATGCACAAATAATGTCAAATATGGCAATTATGCATAAAGTAAGCCCTTCCCTCACCCCATACTTAAACATTACAGTGTCCTCACTGTATAAAAACAAGGGTAAAGAAAGAAACTCACAAGACAGGTGCGCAGAGCCTCAAAATGTCGAATAAAAGAATCCTGGGCCGAGTCTGAATGTAGCTTGCTTCTATCCATGGACCTGAAAAGTGTAGAAGACATATACCCACAATAGAAAAACTAAAAGGTTCCAAACCAAAAACAAACAAAGTCCAAAAGTCCCAAAAATAAATGTCTATTTACAAGCTCTAGATTTTATAGTCGCTAGGCCGACTTCTTCATTAAGCATTAGCCTGGCTCATCTTTGTCCGAAGGTATAGGTGGATCTGGTGGTTCCTCCGGTGGTGGGAAGCGTGGGATGTCATCCGGGGGCATCATGTGAAGAAGTTTAAACCTCCCCGAGTGAATACTCCATGGCTTCACCCATTCATCTTCCTGGGCTCCAGCTGGCATGTATAAAGGAAGATATAAAGAAAATATACATACCTCATCATCATACCTCTTCCGCTTCATAGGTTGACTTGGTTGCACGTCTCCACCACAGCAAAACGGTGGAGTGGGAAGAGATATTTCCACCTCATCATGCGGAGCTTCATGCCACTTTGCTAGGACCCCATACTTGAATATGAACATCGGTTGCTCAAAATCATCGGGGATAGCCTTCACCTTGTAAGGTAAAAGCGATCTTGGAATGCCCTGGTCAACAATGTCCAACTTCTTCTCTTCTAGTGCTATTTCGCTGTGGGATCCTTCATATGATTCATCAACAATGGGTAGCAAAGTACGAATGAAATTCGAGGAAGGACATACCTGGTTGTCGACATTGAGTGGGTCAATTGGCTCGTCGAGAGGAGGGCATGGTCCTTTAGACTGAATGGAAGCCTCAAACCTTCGGATTTCGTCTTCCAGCCGAGCTATTTCCCTTAATCGTGACTCCTCCACTACGATCATATTTCTCCGTCTCAAATCTTGATACCATTCTTCCCATGCAGGATTCCCTTCGACAAAGTCTTCCATCTTTGTACCTAAGCTTTGAAATCACAATCAAAAACACAAATTAGTGGCAAAAGCTTGGCACCTAGTTGGTACCGGTGAGGTAGGTGGTGGTAGGGTATGTGATAGGGTAAGAAAAAGGGATGGGCTTTTCTGAACCTTAAACACAATTAAACTAGGCGTGATTGATATCTCCCCGGCAACGGCGCCAATTTGTCGAGAGGGTTTCTCGACCAAATAAATTTGTAGTCAAGACCCCTCTATAGGATAGTGGAGTCAGGTTTGTCCTCAGGAGAGAAGTCAGCGGTTCTACGCTTAGTGTGTTTTGGGGTTCAGGGATAGCGGGAAAAGGTGGGAGGTTGCTGTCGACAAAGAATAGAGGGGTCGATGTCGATGGATGGAGAGGGAATGGTGGTTGGTGTCGGGTAGAATATGTGACGAATAAAAATAATAAAATAAAACAAATAAAGATGCAAACTTCCAAGGTTAGGGATCACAACAACAATAAACATATGCGCAGATCATAAATCACATAAAGATGCATGCTTTATATCAAAGAGTCAACTTTCGCAAATTCCAACAATTTAGGTGATAGAGGCTCTCTCATAAAATCCTAATTTGTTTCTACCTTTTCTTAATTAGGATCAACCAACTTTCGCAAGCAAACCCTAATTACTATCCAATTCATAATAAGATCACTTTCGCTTCAATATCATGAATAAGGAATTTCCTCAACTCTCGCAAAGGATTAAGCACATAGGTAGATGATGATAAAGACATATAAATTCATGGATTTATAAATCAAACACACATATCTATGTTGGGATCACCCCAACCCTAGAAGAAGGAAAATTAGAAAGCAAACATGATGAAAGAAATTAACTTTAACATAAAATAAACTAAAACTTACAAAACCTTCCAAACGTTCCTCCTCTCTCGCCTCTCTCGCCTCCTCTCTCTCTCTCTCTCTCTCTCTCTCTCTCTCTCTCTCTCCTTGCGTCCTTAGACAACTTGACTTGAATTGAATGAATGAAAATCAGCCCCCTAAGGCTTTATTTATAGTGATCAAACCCCGCTAATCAAGGAAATAATCATCTATCTATATCTACTTAAAGCTTAAAAGATAAATTAATGGCTTAAAGGAATTAAATCAAAAAGGAAAAGATAATTCTAAACTAGGTAAGTCTTCTTTATGTTGATAGATCTCCCTTCCATAGGTAGACTTGATCAAATTTGGATAGATCTTCGGCCATCTCGACTTTCTTCATGCCCAAGTAACTCCAAGTCGAGTAGGATTCGTCACAACCGAGTAACGCGGCTCTGGAGGTCTACTCAATCTCGACCAGGGTCTTGTCGATCTCGAGTAGCCCTCTTCTGTCTCGAGTAGCCCTCGTCTGTCTCGAGTAGCCCTCGTCTGTCTCGAGTAACCCTCCTCTGTCTCGAGTAGGCCTCGTCTGTCTCGAGTAACTGGTGCTCGACAAGGGTCGGACATGGCTCGGAGGTCTAGTCGATCTCGAGTAGCCCTACTCTGTCTCGAGTAGAGGTGGTATGCGTTGACGGAGGGAAAGTCGTTGATTCACCTCGCCAAAAATAAATCCCAAACAAACAAACTAGTATAGTATGCAAGTAAGGGGTCGAACCCAAGAGAATCAAGTATTTCTAAATATTGTGTATTTATCAATATAAAAAGAAACGATTTTTATGAATGAAAATAAAAGAAGATAATATTGACAAAAGCAAATAAATGAAGGAAGAAAAGCCTTTCCACCTACAAGTTCTCGACTTTGGTTGGTTCTATTGATCATCGAATCCTTTTCAAGTTATTATCTTTTCCTACGAATTCCTCCCGTCTTGGTTTATATAGATTAAAAGTCCTACGAGTCCAATTAATCCCTTACACCTCAATGCAACCTTAACACGGTCAAGATTTAACAAAGAGATAGCAAATAGTCCCAAGAACTTGAGCATATAAATAACACCAATTAAACATGGTAAATCAATGTTTAAGATATATGTCAACTTCCTACATAATCATGCTTCAAACACGGAATCCACAATCTTATGCGCGCTACTACGGAAATAACACAAATACGAAAGTATTAAATCCTAGCATGAAATCAATATTATCAAGGTAGCTAGTCAAGATAACATCAATAACATAATCAATATCGCACAAAGAAGTTGAAAGAATTAAAGAGGAAAAATAACTTGAATTAGAAACTCACAAACCACCAACCAAGTCTCGAAAGTATAGGCGGAAACTACAAAATTAGTCAAACATGGCTTACCTAAACTTTCTTCTCTTCAATGGTGATTTCTCTACTTGGAATTAATTCATTAAAAACTTAAGCCTAGAACATCATATTTATAAGCCTAATGTCTTCCATAAATAAGGTAAAAGATAGATAAACTAGATAGAAACTTCATAAACAAACTAGATAGAAGATAGACTTTCCAAATTTAATTCAGCGTCAAATTCCGCTGGCAGCGAAAATTTCCGCTGGCAGCGAATGGCGTCAATCAAGCTCCTGTTGGATTTTCGCTACCACACTCGCTACCACACTCACTGGCAGCGAATATCCATGCCTTAGAATATTTCCAAGCTTCTTCGATTCCGCTTCCGCGAGTCCACCCTTCCTCTGCCGCGAGAGTCTCCATTCGCTGTCGCGAGAGCTTACATCCACTGCAGCGAATCCGGTCGTCCGCTGGCAGCGACTCCATTCGCTGGCAGTGAGTTTCCTTTCGCTGGCAGCGAGTCATGCTGCTCCTGGACATGCTTCCGCTGACTCCAGTCGCTGGCAGCGAGATGCCATTCGCTGGCAGCGACTCATGCTCAGGCCGGCCACCTTCTCGCACATGTTGTTTCTGACTTGATTCGCTGCAGCGGAAAGGCATTCGCTGGCAACGAAAATCCAACAGAACACCATCACGTAGATATTCGAAAGAGCTTTCCAAAGCATGCTCATATGCGTCGATCGGACATCCGAGGCCTCCGGAAAGTGCGTTACAAGTTCAGCTCGCCGAGCGGACAGCTTTCGCGACTCGCCCTCGTTTCCGCTCTTAGACCTCGATTTCGTTCTCCGTTGCTCCTTGGGTTGTTCCATTCTCTTCGGGACTTCTTCCTTAAGCTCTCCCAAGTCTCTCCTTAGCCTTACTTAGCTCCGTTCCTCGTGTTCTTTGCCTCGGATCTACTAATCTACATAAAACCATCGAAATAGCGTAGATTCCGAACTTTTCCACAAAATGAATGCTAATCTAATTAACACTAAAACATGATTATATAACAATGAAATGCACCTAAACTAACCTATAATGCCTATTGGAAACATGCCTTATCAAACTCCCCCACACTTAACCTTTTGCTCGTCCTCAAGCAATACAAAAATAAGAGCAAAACCATCATACCACAAATATGATCTTCAAGCTCTAACCTTGTCAAAAGCAACATCAAAGTGGAGGAGCCATGAACATGAAAGCTAACATCCTAGCAAGTATATAAGTGATTCAAAGTAAAAGGCACATCTCATCCAACCTCACCGGGATTATGTGTTTACTCTCACTCTCATGTGTATAGGCTTAACAATGTATTTCTCAACTCAATCCAAAATGCAAAAAGCTACATAGAAATTGACACATATATCACTCTCCACCGTGGATGCCATCACTTATAAGAAACATCAAGAGGTCTTTTATCAAGGTTGTAATGAGGCTTGGTAAGAAATTAAGGTAGGAAAATATTTAGGTTTGTGGTGCTAAAAATCCGGGAAAAAGGGGATTCCTAAGAATAACCGGAAGAACACTAAAACCAAATACTTCCAAATCAAAATAACTCAAACTTTCACTCTTAAGACACTCAACAAAAGAACTTTCTCTCAACCATACATTTTTCTAACTCTCACATTCATAATAAAATAAAAGGCTCTTATTCATGCTTTTTTTCCTTCTCTTTTTCTTTCACTTTTTGTTTCTTCCAATTTTTTTCTTTAGAGCCAAAACCATAATGCACAATGTGAGGACTAAAACCAAAATTACACACTCGTCCAAAACTTGTAACTCTCTTAACAATATCTTCTTTTTCACTCAACTAGATCAATCATTCACCAATTCTAATCCTAATTCCCGGATAGGGTAAGGCTCATCATCGGCTAAGATAAATTTTTGTGGAGCTTCAAAGAAAAGGCTAAGGCTCAAATTGGCTACAAGCAAAGGACACATATGTAGGGTGGATATGGATAATAATATGGCTAAGAAAATCATGCCTCTATCATATGAAACTCATAAGTAATAAACATATAAATCGGCCTCAAATATAAATAACAATGTCAATCTCAAGAGGTAAGTACATAAGGAGAGTATAATCTCACACAAGAAAGCAAAAGGGAATAAATATGATGAAAATCCCTATAAGGCCAAAAATTCTCACTAGGATAAGTTTTGTTGGATTTCAATAATGCCCAAAACTAAGAATCATACTTGCTCAATTAAACTAACAAGTCATGCTCCAATAAAAATCATTTCAAGTATGTGACAAGGCTAGCCAATTCAATCATATTATGGAACATATATGGTAAAACTCATAAAAATAAAATAGAGGACAAACTAAGGCAAGATGGGTATTTGAATAACACATATATGCAATGCATGATCTTTTTGGATTATTTTTTTCATCTTTCTCATTCTTAATGCAATAAAATAGCCGAAAAATAAACATGAATGCATAACGGAAAAAATAAATATGAATGCATGAATCTATGAATGCAACCCTCCCCCACACTTAAACTCTTCATTGTCCTCAATGAAAATCAAAGACAACAAATCATAAAAAAATATGAGAGAAAGAGGGTAAAGAATAACTCACATCATGGGAAAAGTTTTGATGGCGAAGATGATGAAGCTCGGAAGAAGAACGGTGAAGAACGACAACAACGAAGATGGACGAACCACGAGCACGGATGAATGAAGATGGCGAAGAATGAATAAGATTGGATGCGACGACAACGGATGAAGACTAGGCCTCACTGCTGGATTCGCTGGCAGCGAGTGTTGGTTCGCTGTCAATGGATGAAATCAGCCCCTATGTCGTCTGAGCGGTTGGACTCGCTGGCAGCGAATCATGATTCGCTGGCAGCGAATTCAGCATATAATCTCTATTCTTCGATCTTGTTCACTCTTCCCTGCATTGTTAGCTCAAAATATCCAAAGGCATCTGTTGTGAGCGGAATCTGCCATGTTTTACAGCAACTTTTATATCGATTTCTGTATACATTTCATGCATTTAGGTTTAAATAATACAGAATCTATGTAGTTTATGTTTATTTGCCAAATTATGGAATCTACACCAGTTTCTGTTTAAATCGCAGAAATCGAGGCATTTACAGCAATTCTACAGAAGGTCGGAAAAGCTCGGAAAACCACTACAGAAGTCCACGGTCAAAGCAGCAGAACAAGTCTGAGAACCCAGGCTACTCGATCTCGAGTAGTCCTGGTCGAGCTCGACTAGCCATGTCCGAGCAACATGGTCGAGCCAGCTTGATCGATGAGCCAAGACAACCCGAGCAGCCAAAGCCAAATCGATCTCGACGAGCGCTTATCGAGGTCGACGAAGCCCGGACAGACCACCCGGAGTCCTCGAGGAAGAGCTGTCCACGGAGCCGAGGATGACCAGGAGCACTCGCTGCAGCGGAAGAGGAGAGTCGTTGCCGCGGACCAGGCCAGTCGCTGCCAGCGGAGAGAGCCACCCCGAGCACCCAACTCGATCTCGACGAGTCTTACTCGAGATCGACGAAGACCAGTGAACCCAAGTCCGAGCACATCGAGCAGAGCAAGCCGAGACGAGCAAGTCAACCCGACCTCGACGAGCCCTACTCGAGGTCGACCAGAGCCCAGTTCCAAAACCTTCTCGACTTGTCTTGTCCGAGTAGAGTTGATGTTGCTTGGTCGCGAAGGCGAGGATTCTATCCGATCTATTAAGTTCTATCTATGGAAGGCGGAATCTATCAAGACATGAAGACTTTCCTACTTTAGTTTTATCTCTTTCCTTATGGATTTAATTCCATTTAAACATTCATTTATTTATCATTAAAGTAATTTAGATAGAAATTTAGATATAGATATTTATCTTCTTTCCTAGATTAGCTAGGGAATGAAGACTATAAATAAGGCCCTAGGGGCTCAGTTTCATTTAATTTCCATTTTTTTCAGAGACAATTAGTTAGTTCCATTCAGAGATACAGTTTAGGAGTTTGAGGTTTTTAGGGTTTTGGCTTACAGCGAAAGTTGATTGCCAAGATTGTAGAGGCTTTGAATTTAGTTTTAATGCAAGTTTCTTTCATCAATTCAATGTCTGCAATTGCGATGAGGCGTGAGTAGTCCACCCACTTCTGGGGCTGGGGTGAGCCCGACGGTGGCCATGTGAGGCGATGCGATAAAGGTCAGATCTTTTGTGCGATTCATCTTCTTTCCCTATGAGCATGATTCTTTTGCGAGAGTTGAAGGCGATCCTTGTTAGTATTATTGAAGCGAAAGTGATCTTAATGCAACTTGGATTAATTATGTGAAAAAGGGTTAGTAACAATTAGGGTTTATGCGAAAGCCTCTATATGCCTATTTGTTAATAACGAAAGTTATTTGATGGAAAGCATGATCTTTTATGCCTTTATATGTTGTTTTACATGGTTATCGTTGTGGTGTTGAAACCCTAGCCTTGGAGGTCTTTTTATATATTGAAGTCAATTTCTGTTAAATTTCTGAATTCTGTCGAAAATCTGCGATTTTGTCTTTTGCTGTTTCTTGTCGACATAAACTGGCCCTTTGTCGATCTCGAGTTGTTCTTTATCGAAGTCGAGTAGTGCTGGTCTAAGTCGAGTTGAAGTTTCTGTCCTTTGTCGATTTTCAGTTTCTGTTTCTGCTTTCCTTTGTCGAAGTCGAGTACCTCTTGTCGAGGTCGAGTTGCCCTTGCCGGGATTTCTTGTCTACTGTGATTGTCGACTGGCTGTTGTCGATTGCCGTGGTCTATCTCGAGTAGGAGTTTGTCGAGATCGACAAGACTGTTACTTTGCTTTTAGTTTCTGTTGTTTTCGTCTTTGCTTTGCTTTTTGTTGCCCTTGCCGGGTTTATTTCTATTTCTGCGCTTCTGTCTGTTCTGCTGCTGTGTCTATGAGAATCTGATAACTATCTAAAGAACTGCTGACGTGCTTCCTCGTGGATTCGATCCTGACTTTTCTCTTACTACAACGGGAGGAAGTCTTGTATTTATTTGCTGAGACAGGGAAGTCAGTCTGATCTATATTTCATATCTATTTCAATACTCGATTTACTCCTGCAACAACAAATTGGCGCCGTTGCCGGGGAAGCAATCAATCGCGCCTTAGGTAGTCAGTTCTCACTGTTTCTTCGAGTGAACTCGCAGGTGTATGCGCCGTTCTGGTCTACCACTTGAGTATTACGGCTTAGACGACCCAGAGCGCCTTATACACGTCAGAAATAAACTGCAAAGAGCCATGTAGGCCGCTGAAACACAGGAGCAGCTGATACAGAGGCTTACCAGGGATCTAGCCGCCAGAGATGCTGCTCTAGCCACCAACAATGCTGCTCTCGCCGCTGAGAGAGCAGCAAGAGAACAAGCACAAGCTGAGCTTGCCCAGTACCCAACCACTGCAGAGGATTACATGCATCCAACACTCGTCGTGCCTGAATCGGCGATTCTAATCCCTGAAAACTCTTTTGAAATTCGCACTCAATTTCTTATAGAGCTTAAAATTAATGCCTTTTACGGCAGATTTAATGAGTGTCCTCTTGAACATATTACTAACTTTTATGATATGTGTCGTACACTTGCAGAAGGCACAACTCTGGAATATGTCAAGATGAAATCTTTTCGCTGGTCGCTCGCTGGACCTGCACTGAAATGGCTGGAAGGGCTGAAGGCAAGATCACTTACAACCTGGGCCCAAGTAGAGCAAGAGTTTCTGAATAAATTCTTCCCACCTGCCAAAACAGCACATCTCCGCTAGAAAATCACCGCCTTTAAACAGCAAAAAGGGGAACCACTGGCAAAGGCATGGGAGCGCTACAAGGAACTTCTGCGATCTTGCCCTACTCATGGACAGCCGCCCTACATCATTCAGGAGATCTTCTTCAACTCTCTGGATCAAGTCACTAAGGACAGAATCAACAATTATACTCGCTATGAGTATCTGACAATGCCGCCAAGTGACGCATGGGGAGTACTGGAGAAGCTTACTACCTACGACAACAAGTATGGGTCTACTGTAACTTATGAAGAGAACCCATACGACAGGCCAGCACCATCCATGCCCCTCTATGAGCCATCAAAGGAGATCGATCCGGATGTCAGGGAGCAATACTACAGAGACCAGAATAGGAAGCTCATCAAGCAAGTCAAATATCTCTCTGTCAACCAGCCTTGCATAGAATGCGGATCGCAAAGGCACACCACTCCTGAGTGCCCACACACAGAACAAGTCAAGATGGCAGAGCATCATGAGGAGGCAGCCTACGCAGGGGGTCCAAATCGCTACATGGGGGACCAAAGGTTTCAGCAGCCACAGTGGAACCAAGGTGTCCCTAGGAACCCCCCGCCCTACAGAGCTCCAGGACATCCAGAAAGGGACCAGAAGAAGGATGATATACAGACAGTCCTGGAGGAGATGCGGAGGAATCACGCAGAAACCAGGCAATCTTTCAACTCCGTCTACACTCAGATGCAAGGTGTCAACTCTAGGCTTGGAGAGATTGATATCTGGCGGAAAACAGTTGATACACAGATTGGTCAGCTAGCAACAGGAGCCCCTAGACAGTCAGGCGCTCTCCCTGGATCTTCAGAACCAAATCCAAAGGGAAAGGCTGGACACATCGCTGCTGTAAAACTCAGAAGCGGCAATCAACTACAAGATCCAGAGGTCGGGAAGCAGCAGAACAGCGAGGAACAGCAAGTCGAGGTCGACAAACCTGTCGTCGATCTCGACCAGAGCCCACTCGACCTCGACAAAAGTCTACTCGAGGTCGAGAAGAAACTTTCGGAGTCCGCACCACACAGCAACTCGACGTCGCCAAGCCTGGTCGAGGTTGACAAACCCGTGGTCGATCTCGAGGAGCCCTTGGTCGAGAAATCTGCAGCAACTCCGACGTCTGTTCTGGCTCCGACTCAGAAAAAGAAGTTGCCTTTCCCAACAAAATCTCTAAAGGATCCAGCGGAGAAAAAGTTTCAGCGCTTCATCAAGATGCTTCAGAAGCTGAATGTCACCATACCCTTCACAGAAGCTCTCAATGAAATGCCGTCCTATGTCAAATTCCTGAAGGAGATTCTGAGCAAAAAGCGATCGATGGCAGAAATCACAGAGGAATGCAGCCAGCTGGACATACTGGAAAAGCGGCCGGATCCAGGTAAGTTTGCTATAACTATTGGATTTGGTCCATACAAAATTAATGCCCTATGTGATCTTGGAGCCAGTGTTAGTATTATGCCTTTAACGATTTGGTCCAAGATTAAGATAGGTGCCCTAGAGCCTGTGGATGCTAGACTATACATGGCCAACAATACAGTGGTCATTCCAACATGCATGGTGGAAAATGTCCCAGTACAAGTAGGTAAATTCTTCGTCCTTGCTGATTTCTTAATTATTGATATGCAAGAAGATCCTGCTTGTCCAATTATCCTAGGGAGACCATTCTTGGCGACGGTGGATGCCAACATAAGCGTAAGGAAAGGAGTGCTCACCTTCAACATCAGCGATGAAGTAATTGAGTATTCCTTCAACAAAACTGAAAAGCATACGGGTCCAATGGAAGAGGTCAAATCTATCTCAGCTGGCTACATCACCTGCGGGGAACCAAAGGTCAGAAATATGACCCCGGAGGAGCTGGAAAAGAGGGACATGGAGGCCCAGGTAGAGGAGATCATGGCAATCCTCAAGGAGAACAAAGGAGCTAAGTATGGGGTCAAGATCGACCAGGGCTCCTCGACCTCGAGTAGAACCCTAGTCGATCTCGACCAGACCAAGGCGACTCCACCAGCACCAGCATCGTCAAACAGCAAGCCAGAGGAGCTGCTCTACTCAACCTCGGGTACACTCGTCGAGGTCGACAAGAACTCGGAGAGCCCAGCCCCACCTTCCTCGATGAACAAGCCGCCAGGAGGAGAAGGCTACTCGACCTCGAGTAGCCTTGTCGAGGTCGACAAGATCACATCGTCCTCGACGCCGCCTTCCTCAACGATGGTGACTCCAGGAGAAGAACCCTCGTCGACCTCGAGTAGCCTTGTCAAGGTCGACCACCGCCAGACTTCACCAGATCCGTCTTCCTTGACGATCCAGCCACCAGGACCAGAACCCTACTCGAGGTCGACCAGTCTAGTCGAGATCGACAAGACCTGTTCTTCCTCGACTTCTGATTCTTCGACCAGGCCACCACCAGGACCAGCAGACTCGTCGATCTCGAGGAGCCCTAGTCGAGATCGACCGAACACCGTGGTGCCCGATTCCGTTTCCGCAAAGGTGAGTCAAGGTATGGATCTTTCTTCTCCTATTTCCATCAAAGATTTATCTATACATGGGAGAGGTTTGCCTTGGTATGTGCGATTGTGCAAGATTTCCAATGATGAGCCTAAGGAGTATGAAGTTGGAGACAAGCTCTATGTCTCTAAATCAAAAGATCATTGGTTTCCCAACAAATTCAACAAGAAGCGGATGGGACCGTTCGTGGTGAACAAGATCCATTCTGGAGGATTACAGCTGATGGACAAGAATGGAGTCTTATTTGAGGCCCAAGCTACATGGGCCCTGCAGATGCCACCTTAAGCATTAATGGAAAGTCGGCCTAGCGACTATAAAATCTAGAGCATGTACATAGACTTTTTAGGACATTTGAGACTTTGTTTTTGGTTTTTGGTTTTTAAACATTGTTTTTGGTTTTTGTTATTTTTGGGTATATGTCTTCTATTTTTCAGGTCAATGGATGGAACCAAGCTACATTAATACTCGGACTAGGAGGTGCTCCGTTCGAAATTATGCAGCTCTGCACACATGTCTTGTGAGTTTCTTTCTTTACCCTTTACCTTGTTTTTATACAGTGAGGACACTGTAATGTTTAAGTATGGGGTGGGGAAAGGGCTTACTTGGTGCATATTTCCATATTTGACACTATTTGTGCATTATTTGTGCATTACTGCTTAGAATTGCTACATGGCTATTTTGGAATGCATTATTGAATTATGTGCATATATGCATGTTTTCCAAAAATTTGAGAAAGATGACCCCCATTGAAAATTTTGAATAATGTCATGGAAGCTTATATTGGACTCGACGATGCAAAATTAGATTCATTAGAGATATAGCATGAAATTGCCTAGTAAAGGGAAGTCACAATGAAGTGCATTATTTTCTTGAAAACCATGAAAGGAGGTAAAATTTGAAGTTGCTTTTGACATGTTGCATGATAAGAGGATGGAAGACTTTATATTTCCATATAATGCTCATTGTTATAATTCCTAGCCTTACCTATGCTTATGCATCACAAAAGCCATAATATGCCTTATTTCATATATTGCTCCACATGATCTAAATATTGCCATTCTTTACCTTATCCGGGGATTATGTTGAGAATGATGTTACATTATGGAGATTATTATATGGTTGTTGTGATTATTATCATATTTGGAGTTTGGAAGGAAATTGTTTGAAATTATGGAAAATTTAATGAGTGAGAAAAAAATCCAATCACCTCAGGAGATAAAGGTAGATTGACCCTGCTCTCTAAGATAATAGTTTGGAGAGATGGGACACTTTGTGAGGAGTCCAAAGCACTAAGTATCCGGGGCCATTCATGACACCCATGTTTGCGACTCGCGAGAAGGCAGTGCTGAGGTTAGAGAGGTAAAAGCATTATTATGAATAAAAGCATTATGAAATGTGATGAATTATATGGAGAAAGAATGTGGTATGAAACTCAAAGTTTGGAAATACTCCATTTCCCCGGATCAAAAGCACCACATTGCCAGAAATTGCCCACCTTTAGCCTTTTACCAATCTACTCCTTCATGAGCTTAAATTAAAGTCTTCTTGATTATCAATGCTTTGTCACGTATGAATTATTTGTGCATAACCCTTCTTTTGTGAATAGATGTTGCTTTTACATATTTGCACATGCATGGATCTGTGACACTAGTACCTTTTCGAGGATGGTAATTGACTGCAGGGACATATGAGAATGAATCTAAGATGTTGAGAGTTTTGATTTCTTCCCCTGAATGACAAATTAAAAGTATTGCTTGAGGCCAAGCAAGCTTAAGTATGGGGTGTTTGTTGTGAGCGGAATCTGCCATGTTTTACAGCAACTTTTATATAGATTTCTGTATACATTTCATGCATTTAGGTTTAAATAATACAGAATCTATGTAGTTTATGTTTATTTGCCAAATTATGGAATCTACACCAGTTTCTGTTTAAATCGCAGAAATCGAGGCATTTACAGCAATTCTACAGAAGGTCGGAAAACCACTACAGAAGTCCACGGTCAAAGCAGCAGAACAAGTCTGAGAACCCAGGCTACTCGATCTCGAGTAGTCCTGGTCGAGCTCGACTAGCCATGTCCGAGCAACATGGTCGAGCCAGCTTGATCGATGAGCCAAGACAACCCGAGCAGCCAAAGCCAAATCGATCTCGACGAGCGCTTATCGAGGTCGACGAAGCCCGGACAGACCACCCGGAGTCCTCGAGGAAGAGCTGTCCACGGAGCCGAGGATGACCAGGAGCACTCGCTGCAGCGGAAGAGGAGAGTCGCTGCCGCGGACCAGGCCAGTCGCTGCCAGCGGAGAGAGCCACCCCGAGCACCCAACTCGATCTCGACGAGTCTTACTCGAGATCGACGAAGACCAGTGAACCCAAGTCCGAGCACATCGAGCAGAGCAAGCCGAGACGAGCAAGTCAACCCGACCTCGACGAGCCCTACTCGAGGTCGACCAGAGCCCAGTTCCAAAACCTTCTCGACTTGTCTTGTCCGAGTAGAGTTGATGTTGCTTGGTCGCGAAGGCGAGGATTCTATCCGATCTATTAAGTTCTATCTATGGAAGGCGGAATCTATCAAGACATGAAGACTTTCCTACTTTAGTTTTATCTCTTTCCTTATGGATTTAATTCCATTTAAACATTCATTTATTTATCATTAAAGTAATTTAGATAGAAATTTAGATATAGATATTTATCTTCTTTCCTAGATTAGCTAGGGAATGAAGACTATAAATAAGGCCCTAGGGGCTCAGTTTCATTTAATTTCCATTTTTTTCAGAGACAATTAGTTAGTTCCATTCAGAGATACAGTTTAGGAGTTTGAGGTTTTTAGGGTTTTGGCTTACAGCGAAAGTTGATTGCCAAGATTGTAGAGGCTTTGAATTTAGTTTTAATGCAAGTTTCTTTCATCAATTCAATGTCTGCAATTGCGATGAGGCGTGAGTAGTCCACCCACTTCTGGGGCTGGGGTGAGCCCGACGGTGGCCATGTGAGGCGATGCGATAAAGGTCAGATCTTTTGTGCGATTCATCTTCTTTCCCTATGAGCATGATTCTTTTGCGAGAGTTGAAGGCGATCCTTGTTAGTATTATTGAAGCGAAAGTGATCTTAATGCAACTTGGATTAATTATGTGAAAAAGGGTTAGTAACAATTAGGGTTTATGCGAAAGCCTCTATATGCCTATTTGTTAATAACGAAAGTTATTTGATGGAAAGCATGATCTTTTATGCCTTTATATGTTGTTTTACATGGTTATCGTTGTGGTGTTGAAACCCTAGCCTTGGAGGTCTTTTTATATATTGAAGTCAATTTCTGTTAAATTTCTGAATTCTGTCGAAAATCTGCGATTTTGTCTTTTGCTGTTTCTTGTCGACATAGACTGGCCCTTTGTCGATCTCGAGTTGTTCTTTATCGAAGTCGAGTAGTGCTGGTCTAAGTCGAGTTGAAGTTTCTGTCCTTTGTCGATTTTCAGTTTCTGTTTCTGCTTTCCTTTGTCGAAGTCGAGTACCTCTTGTCGAGGTCGAGTTGCCCTTGCCGGGATTTCTTGTCTACTGTGATTGTCGACTGGCTGTTGTCGATTTCCGTGGTCTATCTCGAGTAGGAGTTTGTCGAGATCGACAAGACTGTTACTTTGCTTTTAGTTTCTGTTGTTTTCGTCTTTGCTTTGCTTTTTGTTGCCCTTGCCGGGTTTATTTCTATTTCTGCGCTTCTGTCTGTTCTGCTGCTGTGTCTGTGAGAATCTGATAACTATCTAAAGAACTGCTGACGTGCTTCCTCGTGGATTCGATCCTGACTTTTCTCTTACTACAACGGGAGGAAGTCTTGTATTTATTTGCTGAGACAGGGAAGTCAGTCTGATCTATATTTCATATCTATTTCAATACTCGATTTACTCCTGCAACAACAGCATCTATCTACCATATAAAATAATTAGGAAATTTATAATTTATTAAACAACCAAACTAATTAAATAACTAGGAATTGAAATAACTAATTTAGGAAAACTTACCTCGGGTTGCCTCCCGAAAAGCGTCCTTGTTTATCGTCATAGACTCGACGGTTTATTCGTCCATGTGTTCAAGACTCACTCGGACATCGCCAATTCCCTTTTTAGCAAATCAAACTCCGGTGCACACCATCTAGGTAGGCGAGCACCACATATGAAGAAGCCGAAGTCAAAAGATGTGGTGTTGAAGAAGGTCTCCAACTCTTCATATGCTCGAGCGTGATTTCTCATCGAGGGTATGTAGTACCACCAACACAGTTCCGCTGGTGGCTTGTTGAAGTAATGCTCCCAAGGATCTACATATTCACCAAAATGCACAAAAGTGTGAGAAATATCATTACCTTGCTCGAAAGCCACATAAATTGGCTTCGGACTTGGTTCCTTAATGGATGAGTTGGGGATGATTTCTATAGGTGGAGTAGGTGCCAAAATACATGGTTCCTCAAGCGTGCACTCATGAGACTCCATGTCAAGGGGCATCGGGCTCTCTTCTCCAGCTTTGATTGAACCATTGATGCTTGCGTCTTGGCTTCCCTCATGTATCTCGCCCGCCATTGGTTTGAAAGGTAAAGGTATGGATGTCAACTTGTAGTCTTCTTCCACCTTTGCCATGTCACCCACACAAAGGAAAATATCCCACAATTCCGGCCAATCCAAACCATAAAAACCTTCGTTTTTCAAAGATTGGGCGAATTCTCGTATCTCGGGAAGCATGCCATCTTGAACGCAAAGTACTTGTTCTTTCAAATCATCTTGGATGCCCCGTGAAGCATGGTCGTCCACTAAATATTGCACTCTTGCGAGGTAGTGGTGAAAGTATTCTCCTTGGTATTGCCATAACTCCAACTTCATTGCAAACAATTAGAACCGAGGTGTCGTGAACCGTAAGATAGGTCCACGACGGGGATAGATATATATACAAATATTAATAAATACACAAAACAAAGAAATAAACTTGATTCCCCGGCAACGGCGCCAATTTGACGGAGGGAAAGTCGTTGATTCACCTCGCCAAAAATAAATCCCAAACGAACAAACTAGTATAGTATGCAAGTAAGGGGTCGAACCCAAGAGAATCAAGTATTTCTAAATATTGTGTATTTATCAATATAAAAAGAAATGATTTTTATGAATGAAAATAAAAGAAGATAATATTGACAAAAGCAAATAAATGATGGAAGAAAAGCGTTTCCACCTACAAGTTCTCGATTTTGGTTGGTTTTATTGATCATCGAATCCTTTTCAAGTTATTATCTTTTCCTACGAATTCCTCCCGTCTTCGTTTATATAGATTAAAAGTCCTACGAGTCCAATTAATCCCTTACACCTCAATGCAACCTTAACACGGTCAAAATTTAACACAGAGATAGCAAATAGTCCCAAGAACTTGAGCATATAAATAACACCAATTAAACACGGTAAATCAATGTTTAAGATATATGTCAACTTCCTACATAATCATGCTTCAAACACGGAATCCACAATCTTATGCGCGCTACTACGGAAATAACACAAATACGAAAGTATTAAATCCTAGCATTAAATCAATATTATCAAGGTAGCTAGTCAAGATAACATCAATAACATAATCAATATCGCACAAAGAAGTTGAAAGAATTAAAGAGGAAAAATAACTTGAATTAGAAACTCATAAACCACCAACCAAGTCTCGAAAGTATAGGCGGAAACTACAAAATTAGTCAAACATGGCTTACCTAAACTTTCTTCTCTTCAATGGTGATTTCTCTATTTGGAATTAATTCATTAAAAACTTAAGCCTAGAACATCCTATTTATAAGCCTAATGTCTTCCATAAATAAGGTAAAAGATAGATAAACTAGATACAAACTTCATAAACAAACTAGATAGAAGATAGACTTTCCAAATTTAATTCAGCGTCAAATTCCGCTGGCAGCGAAAATTTCCGCTGGCAGCGAATGGCGTCAATCAAGCTCCTGTTGGATTTTCGCTACCACACTCGCTACCACACTCACTGGCAGCGAATATCCATGCCTTAGAATATTTCCAAGCTTCTTCGATTCCGCTTCCGGGAGTCCATCCTTCCGCTTCCGCGAGAGTCTCCATTCGCTGCCGCGAGAGCTTACATCCGCTGCAGCGAATCCGGTCGTCCGCTGGCAGTGACTCCATTCGCTGGCAGCAAGTTTCCTTTCGCTGGCAGCAAGTCATGCTGCTCCTGGACATGCTTCCGCTGACTCCAGTCGCTGGCAGCGAGATGCCATTCGCTGGCAGCGACTCATGCTCAGGTCGGCCACCTTCTCGCACATGTTGTTTCTGACTTGATTCGCTGCAGCGGAAAGGCATTCGCTGGCAGCGAAAATCCAACAGAACACCATCACGTAGATCTTAGAAAGAGCTTTCCAACGCATGCTCATATGCGTCGATCGGACATCCGAGGCCTCCGGAAAGCGCGTTACAAGTTCAGCTCGCCGAGCGGACAGCTTTCGCGACTCGCCCTCGTTTCCGCTCTTAGACCTCGATTTCGTTCTCCGTTGCTCCTTGGGTTATTCCATTCTCTTCGGGACTTCTTCCTTAAGCTCTCCCAAGTCTCTCCTTAGCCTTACTTAGCTCCGTTCCTCGTGTTCTTTGCCTCGGATCTACGAATCTACATAAAACCATCGAAATAGCGTAGATTCCGAACTTTTCCACAAAATGAATGCTAATCTAATTAACACTAAAACATGATTATATAACAATGAAATGCACCTAAACTAACCTATAATGCCTATTGGAAACATGCCTTATCAACGTCTTCGTCCTCGGCTTCTCGGCTTGGCACAGCTCGTCGACTCCGGACATGGCGTCGAAGTGTGGTCGATCTCGACTAGATGGTACTCGAGATCGAGTAGGGTTCCGGGACTCGAGTTGTCTCTGACTCAGTGTCCTCGATCAGCTCTGCTCGACCAGGTCTCGTCAAGATCGAGTAGAGTTCACTCAGCTTTCTGCTCTGTTCTTGAAACGCACTTTCGCGAGTCCTCGTTCGTCGGATTGACGCATATGACCATGCGTTGGAAAGCTCTTTTCGAGGGCTACAACTTTCATGAAGACATCAAAGCTTGATTCAGAACGAATAATGATGAAAAATGGCCTTTTGTCCAGCTGCACCATTCTTAGCTTCTCCATGAGTTTCCTTTAAGCTCCAAAATGCGTCCGATTTCTGCGAAATATAACCAAAATGTGTGTAGACCTCCATATATTGCAAATAAGTGTAAACTACACAGATTATGTATTATTCTAACCCAAATGCATGCAATGTATGCAGAAATCGATATAAAAGTAAGTGTAAAACATGGCGAATTAGGCTCACATCATTTGCGAAGAGGGAAAAGAATGCCGACGTAGTGAATAAAGGGAAGCAGGTCATATATGTCAGCAGTGACATGAAAGATGGAGCCATTGACCTTGATAGCTCCTCCGACGAGGATAATGCAATCCCAAAAGTGGTTAAACCTGAACACGGTAGTTCTGGTCCGACGAAGTCTTGGTCATGGGATTATGAGGCGGAGCGAGCGGTGAGGGAAGTCGAGGAAGCATACGAAAGACGAAAATGGAAGTCGACCACTTCTCCGAAGCCTGCTGAAAGTGAACCAATGGTGGCGGGGAACCCATTGGATACCAGCTAGTGTGGTATTAAGCTCCGGGAGAGACAAACGTTTCGGAGGAAGGAGGATGTGCAGGAACTCGTAGCGTGGGCGGGTCTGACTCGCTGCTTCACGACGAAGGTGAAGAAGTCAACGACGACCTTGCATGTTGTAGGGTGCGCTGCTCCCAAGTGCAAGTGGTCATGTCAGGCTTCGACTTACAAGGGAACGGGGTTATGGAAGATTCGACAGCTTGTGGACGAGCACACGTGCTCGCTGAACGAGGCGGTCAGCCAAAAACACAGTGTGTCATACACGTAGCTGGGACGGCGCATTGTCGAAAGGTGTGTGACCCAATACGTACAACTTAACTGGACTCTTGCCTAAATTCCACTGGACATATAGATATATACACTGGACCTACAACACTTGTAACTGGACACACAACTATATTAACTGGACACACAACTACAGTCACTGGACACACAACTATCTTGATTGGACACACAACTATCTTAACTGGACACATGTGTGTGTGCATGGGCATGTTCAGTTTCCGACAGTCGAAGAAGCCCCTCGATCCGGATCAAGTGCAGAGGATGATGAAGTCGCAGCTGGGGGTCACATGCAGCTACTAGAAGGCGCGCCGAGCCCGGTTGAGTGCGAGGGACAACGTGTACGGAACGGACGAGGAAAGCTATCGGAGCATGTACTCGTACATGTACATGCTGGAGCAGGCCAACCCTGCGACACGGAGGGGCGATTCAAGTATGCGTTTGTGAGTCTTGGAGCGTGGCGGAGGGCTATCCCCCATCTACCGAAGGTCAGTCCTTCCTTAAATAGAACATGACGCTCAATTACTATAAACATGACGCCCATACGAATAACACATGATGTATGTGAAGGTTCGATAATGTAAAAACAATGTAATAAGAAATACTCTAGAAGAGGGGTTGAATAGAGTATGCCCATTTTTCGCAGAAAGTCTCAAGAGTTTTGGAGCTTGTACCAAAACCTTTGAGATAAACCTGAATCACAAAGTTAAACAATTCGAACCAAGTGCGGAAATAAGGTAAAGCAATAAGTAAAGGACACGAGTAATTGTTTACGAGGTTCAGCACAACTTGGCCTACGTCCCCGCCTAGGGTTCTTCCACAACCCTAGGATTCAAAGGCTTTATTGATTCGCTTAGCTTAGGATCCTAATAGCTCACCGAGAAGCCTCTCTCCTATACAATTGCAATCTAGTCAACTCACGTTCCCTTGGAGTCCTAGACCAATCTAGGAGATCCCCACCTCTCTCAGCTATCTAGTACAATCCTCTTACTCTCACAAATCAATAGCCTAGTGCAACTTCCCGAGTTATAAACTCTCGAGTAACACTATAAATGAATATATCCTATAAGCTCACAGTGACTCTCAAAGGCTTTGAAATAAACAACAAACTCTTTGAGCGCTTAGCAGAGAGACACTTTGGAAGACAGAATCGCTTGATGATTGAAAACTCGTATAGCACTTGTTGTTTCTGTCTTCTTCTTTCTTTCCTTTATATAAGAGTGGAATAGCGCCTGAGAATCTTCACCAACGGCTCTAGAATCAGGCTTGATCTTCAATCTTCTATATAAGGACACTTCGAAGCCATGATCCGTTTTTCAATAAGATCTCCTCATATGCGCCAAAGGAAAGAGATAATCTCGAATATACTTCCTGAAATGGTTAGTCCAACATATACATATAATATAACGGAAGTATATGATAAGGTAAAATAATATACGGACAAATAAGATAGGTTTTGTATTTCATCAACTGTTAACGCTCCAAGGCCTTTGACACAAAACATCCTGTCAAAGCCTTTGAAACATTTATTCCAATTTTCATCAAGGGAGGGAGTTATCAATCTCCCCCTTGATGAAAGACAAAACATGTGCATCCCTGCAACTTAGTCAAACATAGATAATAAAATAGAAATCAGACTAAGTACCTGTAAGGGTTAGACAAATGTTGGATCAAATTTTTAAAGCATGCAAAAACCTGACAAAGCCCGATTTTCAGAACCCCGTGTCGGCGGGTTCCGGGATCAAGTTGGACGCGGGCGAGCTCAGACGATCGGGCTTACCTGAGACGCGCGACGAGATTACCGTCGGCGTACCCAAACCTGTGCCGATCCGAGCTCAAGCCATACGCGAACCACCGTCCTCCCAAGGGCTCCATCAAATGTCGGCTCCCGCTGGGCGAGATGAATCCCGCTCGGGAAGGCTCCTCGAGCCATCCAAAAAACCGACCCTTTAATCATAAGGTATCGCCACATATTTATAGAGAAAACTCATGAGCCATTAACGACATGTGTCCCGAGGTTTTCGACAAGTGTCGACCATGTTCCAAGGATGTCGACAAGTGTCGTGATATCTAGAACAAATGTCCTTCATATGGGTACTTTCACATGTGTAATGTACTCTAGGTGGAATTTCCATAAACTGGTTGATGCATTATAATCAACCAAAAAACGGGTTTATTTGTATAGCGGGAACCCGATTTATGCATATGTTTATAAATGTTATTTATTTATTTGGTGTTTCGTCACAGCTCCTCGGACCTTAGCCAAGATGAGTCTTAGCTAAGGTTCGATTCAAAAGAGACAACATATGCATTTGTAATTTGTCTTCCTTCTGAAGAGTACTTGATATATCAGACTTTTTGGTGTAATGTTTTAACTAAGTTTGTTTGGTCTGGGTTGTACCCAACTTTTTAGTGGGTTGCCTACGTATCTCTTGGAAAGAGAATCAAGCCTTTCGTAGTTCAATCAGGAAGCCCTCCGCGGATGAGAGCTCCGTCGTCGAGGGACTTTAATTTATACTCATCTAGAGTTTATCTCCGCGAGCATACGAGCTACGATCGGAGGCCCTCCGCGAGCGATAGCTCCAGCGTCGAGGGACTTAGTTTATACTCGTTAAGAATTTATCTCCGCGAGCATACGAGCTACGATCGGAGACCCTCCGCGAGCGATAGCTCCAGCGTCGAGGGACTTAGTTTATACTCGTTAAGAGTTTATCTCCGCGAGCATACGAGCTACGATCGGAGGCCCTCCGCGAGCGATAGCTCCAGCGTCGAGGGACATAGTTTATACTCGTTAAGAGTTTATCTCCTCGAGCATACGAGCTACTATCGGAGGCCCTCCGCGAGCGATAGCTCCAGCGTCGAGGCACTTAGTTTATACTCGTTAAGAGTTTATCTCCGCGAGCATACGAGCTACGATCGGAGGCCCTCCGCGAGCGATAGCTCCAGCGTCGAGGGACTTAGTTTATACTCGTTAAGAGTTTATCTCCGCGAGCATACGAGCTACGATCGGAGGCCCTCCGCGAGCGATAGCTCCAGCGTCGAGGGACTTAGTTTATACTCGTTAAGAGTTTATCTCCGCGAGCATACGAGCTACTATCAGAGGCCCTCCGCGAGCGATAGCTCCAGCGTCGAGGGACTTAGTTTATACTCGTTAAGAGTTTATCTCCGCGAGCATACGAGCTACGATCGGAGGCCCTCCGCGAGAGATAGCTCCAGCGTCGAGGGACTTAGTTTATACTCGTTAAGAGTTTATCTCCGCGAGCATACGAGCTACGATCGGAGGCCCTCCGCGAGCAATAGCTCCAGCGTCGAGGGACTTAGTTTATACTCGTTAAGAGTTTATCTCCGCGAGCATAGGAGCTACTATCGGAGGCCCTCCGCGAGCGATAGCTCCAGCGTCGAGGGACTTAGTTTATACTCGTTAAGAGTTTATCTCCGCGAGCATACGAGCTACGATCGGAGGCCCTCCACGAGCGATAGCTCTAGCGTCGAGGGACTTAGTTTATACTCGTTAAGAGTTTATCTCCGCGAGCATACGACCTACGATCGGAGGTCCTCCGCGAGCGATAGCTCTAGCGTCGAGGGACTTAGTTTATACTCGTTAAGAGTTTATCTCCGCGAGCATACGAGCTATGATCGGAGGCCCTCCGCGAGCGATAGCTCCAGTGTCGAGGGACTTAGTTTATACTCGTTAAGAGTTTATCTCCACGAGCATACGAGTTACGATCGGAGGCCCTCCGCGAGCGATAGCTCCAGCGTCGAGGGACATAGTTTATACTCGTTAAGAGTTTATCTCCGCGAGCATACGAGCTACGATCAGAGGCCCTCTGCGAGTGATAGCTCCAGCGTCGAGGGGCTTATAATCAATTTCAACGTATTGTGTTATAATCATTAACTACAATACATCACTTTATTAATATACAACTACTTTTGCGAATAATATGTACTTGATCGTGTGTATGTGATATAAAGGCCTATCATTCATGTATATTAGGAGATCAACTTAGGCACCGCATAAGGTAGGCATTTCCATGCCTATAGCGCATAAGAAATGCAAGCTAGAAGTACACTAGGCGTCCGGGGCATGTGTTTGAGCAAGGAGCTCAAAGCTACCGCCGATCTTAGCTTGATATATTTCTTATCCATAGAATCCTTATAACACTATGTTTGCGAGCTGCTTGTGTGAGCAACTTGTTTAGCTTAGTCACTTCTCTCCAAGCTTTAGTGGGATGCGCTTAATCAGCCTTCATAAGTATAATTATTTCCGCGACTAGTGGCTGCTGCTGGCAACTTGATCCAACTTAAGCCGGTGTTTTTAATTGATACGGTCGCGGATGAACAGACGCGCTCGTTGTTGGTCTCGCATGATCTGTCCGGCTCCAGCATGATTGCTCCTCATAGTATGAGAGTTGTAGAGAAATATATCTTTCGAGAATGACTGTTCATCATCACAACTCCTCCGCTGTGCGAAAGCGATGAGAAACTGACTCAGCTGTTGGTTAATATGAGGACGGTCGTGATGCAAATTTATCCAGATCATAAGAGTGGGGCTCATGAGCACGAGTCTCCTCAAGTGGCAGCCTTAGAGACCTGGTTGTTCGCAACCGGTAATTCTCGGTCTGCAGCCTACTGCTCTTTGACGGTGATCCGCGGATCGACTCCTCTTATTTGATCTGTCAAACTCTCCGCATACGAAATTTACGGATGGATCATGGTGCAAAGCTAAAAAATAAATGTATTTTGGTTTTGGGTTCAGACCCATCAGTATTGGGTCAGCCCGTTTCCATTGTGGTATTAAAACGAAGCTACTCTATAGTCGAACATCTTCTTTATCCGTGGACAACCAAAGATCTTCAAAAACGACGAGAAACGGACTCTGCTAGTGGCGAATACGAAGACCGCGGTTGCTATGCAACTTCGTTGAGATCCAAAGAGTGGGGGTAACAAGAACAAGTCTCCTCGAGGAACATCCTTAGAGACACATCCGTTTCTGTTGGTAACTCTCCTCTTACTGCGCAATGCTCTTCGATGACGATCCGCGGACTGACTAATCTTTAACCGTGGATTTCAGTGAGGGAGGAATAGGACGGGCTCAATTTGCAATTCTATCAGCGTGTGATTATAAGCCTCTCCACATCCTATTGTAAATCGCAATCCCTAACCCATTTGCTGATGGTGCCAGTGACGAAAATCCATTTATCGGAGCAAAGCTCTAACGTCTGTGAGACTTATCGAAAATCTTATCTCAAAGAATATAGCATTGATCGGAGGCCCGACGCGGAGCCAAGCTCCAGCGTCCTAGGACTTAATATAAAATATCATATCTGAGAATGCAGATTCGATCAGAGGCCTGACGCGGAGCCAAGCTCCGGTGTCCTAGGACTTAATATAAAATATCATCTCTGAGAATGCAGATTCGATCAGAGGCCTGACGCGGAGCCAAGCTCCAGCGTCCTAGGACTTAATATAAAATATCATCTCTGAGAATGCAGATTCGATCAGAGACCTAACGCGGAGCCAAGCTCCAGCGTCCTAGGACTTAATATAAAATATTATCTCTGAGAATGCAGATTCGATCAGAGGCCTGACGCGGAGCCAAGCTCAAGCGTCCTAGGACTTAATATAAAATATTATCTCTGAGAATGCAGATTCGATCAGAGGCCGGACACGGAGCCAAGCTCCAGCGTCCTAGGACTTAATATAAAATATCATCTCTCAGAATGCAGATTCGATCAGAGGCCTGACGCGGAGCCAGATCACGCGTAAGGAGACTAAATAAAAGCTACGATCCGGGAGGCCAGCTCTACGACCGGATGCCCGACGCGGAGCGAGATCACGCGTAAGGAGACTAAATAAAAGCTACGATCCGGGAGGCCAGCTCTACGACCGGATGCCCAACGCGGAGCGAGATCACGCGTAAGGAGACTAAATAAAAGCTACGATCCGGGAGGCTAGCTCTACGACCGGATGCCCGACGCAGAGCGAGATCACGGGTAAGGAGACTAAATAAAAGCTATGATCCGGGAGGCTAGCTCTACGACCAGATGCCCGACGCGGAGCGAGATCACGCGTTGTGAAGTTGCCATGGTATTATTTCTCAGTATGCGTTAGGCTCCTGGTTGATTTAGTAGTTTGCGTTTAACTTCTCTGCGGATGAAATGGATCGTACCTTAGGGACCCAAATACAGGATAAGCTGCTGAGCGCTCTTATCCACCTAGACGCGATCGAATAACTATGTCAACGGCTTACTTATGTGGGTTCTTTATTAAAAAAAGTAAGAGGCGTCTCCACAATCCATCCGCGGCTGGGTTATGGACCGCGATCATTGACCAGGCCTGCGCTCTAAGCTTCGCACATATTCATTCTTGTACACATGTATTTTTATACATTCACTAGTAGTGAGCTCGCATGCTACCCACATATATATCATATATAATATAATTTCCCCACTTACGATCTCCATCCATATAGAAGAAAGGGGAAATAATTCATAATGCGGCAGAAGACGTTATTTACGTACGCGACCACTTATTAAATTCGTAAACACAAATCGATTGAAGCAAGCATAAAAGATATAGTACTTCAATCCGATTATTACCTCTTAGCGTGAGAGGTTCCCACAGACGGAGCCAGTGACAAAGCCCGATTTTCAGAACCCCGTGTCGGCGGGTTCCGGGATCAAGTTGGACGCGGGCGAGCTCAGACGATCGGGCTTACCTGAGACGCGCGACGAGATTACCGTCGGCGTACCCAAACCTGTTCCGATCCGAGCTCAATCCATACGCGAACCACCGTCCTCCCAAGGGCTCCATCAAATGTCGGCTCCCGCTGGGCGAGATGAATCCCGTTCGGGAAGGCTCCTCGAGCCATCCAAAAAACCGACCCTTTAATCATAAGGTATCGCCACATATTTATAGAGAAAACTCATGAGCCATTAACGACATGTGTCCCGAGGTTTTCGACAAGTGTCGACCATGTTCCAAGGATGTCGACAAGTGTCGTGATATCTAGAACAAATGTCCTTCATATGGGTACTTTCACATGTGTAATGTACTCTAGGTGGAATTTCCATAAACTGGTTGATGCATTATAATCAACCGAAAAACGGGTTTATTTGTATAGCGGGAACCCGATTTATGCATATGTTTATAAATGTTATTTATTTATTTGGTGTTTCGTCAAAACCATCCAACCTAAAACCATAAATCAAAAACCAAGGTCCTCCAAGACCTTTAAGCAGAGGTTTTCAAAGTCTAACGATCATCTCCCGCTTTTTGTCTTTCAACAAAGGGTGAAGGTAAAAACAGTCACCAGAAATTCACCAAAAGTTTTGAAAATGTATCCAACAAACCAGCAATGTATCAAGTTTCAAGGGTGGGATAGGGTGGGTTAACGTTTAGGCTTAGTCATCCGGAGCATCATCAGTGAGCCTCGTCCACGGTCCTTCCAGCATCTTTGAAATCCCGCTCATCTCCATCATCATCTCCTTCTGCAGCTCCTTAATATCCAGGCGAACCTCCTCCAAGCCCAACTCTAGGTTGTCCATGCGTTCATCGAAAGCTGGAGCAGTGGGAAAGGCTTTTGAAGGAGTGGCAAGACTCAAGGTCCCTTGGGGAGACCGAGTGATGCCAATCTTTTCAAGGCCTTTAGAGTCGAACTTACCCGTATGACGCAGCTGTTCTTCATTTTTGACATCAATTCCAGAAGCTTTGAAGATAGGGGTCAAAAGGGTAGCAAAGGGGAGGGGAGAGCCTTTTCTAGCTTTTCTGGCATGAGCCATGGTTCCAAGGATAGTGTTGGCCAGATCAGGATCAAGGCCATTTAAGATGCGGTAGAGCAGGACCATAGCATTGTCGGTAAGGAGTGAGCCAGAGTTAAGACGGGGTAAGAGGCATCTAACAATGATGTTAAAAATTATTTTTGCCTCAAGGGTTAGGGATGAGTGGGTGAGTTGTTTTGAGGTGCTGTTGGATGCTTCGGGTATGAGATATTTGGCTCGGGCTAGGATGATGCAATTTTCTTTTGAGGGGTGGATTTCAACGGGTGGAACAAGCATAGGTAGGCCAAGGAAATCCGCAAAATCATTGGAGTTGAGAGAGATTCTAACCCCTTTGACAACAGACTCCAAAGACCAACCATCGGTGTCGTTTTTGGCTTTTAGGTTAATGTAGAAGAGTCGGGTAAGCTGGGGGTAGTAAATAGTTTCAAGGTTAAGAAGGGTCCAGGCTGGGGATTTTTTGAGGAGCTCAATGCAAGGTAGCTTCAAAGCTTCAAAGAACTCAACATCTAAAAAATCAAAACAACTAATCTTACGAGTTCAAAACTCGTCTACCCACTTACCAGCAGTCTCAGCATCTTGAAACCAAGAGGAGGGCAAGGATTGATTTACCTGGATATAGGCCGGGGGGTCTGCATTCTTTCTGCGCGCAACTGTTGGAGCAACTCTCTTGATAGGCGCTACAAGACTCTTGACATGGCCCTTCCTGGTGCGCTTGGGGGATGGAGGCGTAGGGGCTTTCCGCTTCTTCAGAGACGGGGGAGGAGGAGGAGAAGGAGAGAGAGATTCTTCCTCCTCTTCCTTAGACCCCGAGTCCTCACCGGACCCCGCTTCATCTCCTTCGGGTTCCTCGTCCTCTCCAGATCCCTCTTGCTCTTCTTCTTCTTCTTCCTCAGGCTCCTCCTCGGATGGAACCTCCTCGGCTTCGGCTTCCTTCCGAATCCTCTCAGCTTCTTCCTCGGCCAATTTCTTAGCAAGTTCGGCCTCCTCATCGGCCTTTTTCTTCCTTAAGGCCTCCTCCTCAGCTTCTTTGGCGGCATCTCTTTCTAGAAGGGCGTCTAGGTCATCTTCCTCCTCATCCTCGTCTGGTTCCTCAGCCAAGATCTTCCTCTTCCCTTTCTGTTTAGCACTGATCGGCTTCTTAGCAGAGCGCTTTTGAGAGCCCTTGGGAACAATGGTCGAGCTCTCAGCGATGGTGCTCTGGACGACAGTTGGGACGATAGCTTGAGGAGCGGGTTCAGGTGTGGGAGAGGTAGCAGGGGCCTGACGTCCCTTGGGGGTGGCGCCAAGTCGTTTGGGTGTGACAGCTTTCTTGGTTTTGGGTGCCATGGAGGATATCGGTTAGGGTTTTCTTAGAACAGATGAGAGGTTGAAGAGGGAGAAGGTGGAGGGATTTGGATTAGCTTGAAAGTGTGAAGAGATCGGGTACAGTATTGGGTTTAAGTAAAGGGAGTGATGGGACGGGTTTAGGGTTCCAAGGAAAGAAATCATTACATTGCCAATTTGAAAGGTTTTCAAATTCAAATTCAAATATCCATTAAAATCGGACAAGATAACCAAAAAATCTATTTCCAAAAATAAAATATCTTTAACGGTTTAAGGAAATTACTAAATGGGCAATTTTTGAAATTCGATTAAAACAAATATAATTGATTAAATATCTAAAAAGATATTAACCAAAAATATATGATCCGATATATGTACTCCACCATTTAGTTCACACACCTTGACATGGTTCTCAAGGGTCTTGACACTAAGTAGAATTTATCTTTCGTAAAGAGAAAGCTCCCCCTACGAAAGTGCATCCTTGTTAAGCATCCCAATTTCTCGTCTTATGAAGGTGAACCTGTCCTCTGCCAAAGGCTTAGTAAAAATGTCAGCCCATTGATAATAAAAGATATGGACACATCACCTTTTTCAACATGATCTCTAATGAAATGATGCCTTACATCAATATGCTTGGTCCTTGAATGCTGAACCGGATTCTTAGTGATGGATATGGCACTTGTATTGTCACACTTAATTGGAATACCTTTAAGGTTAATGCCAAGATCTCGCATTTGTTGGGCTATCCAAAGGATTTGGGAGCAACAGGCTCCAGCTGCAATGTATTCGGCTTCTGCAGTGGATAGAGCAATTGAGTTTTGCTTCTTTGAGTGCCAACTGATCAAAGATGCTCCTAAGAATTGGCAACATCATGATGTGCTCTTCCTATCCACCTTATAGCCTGCAAAATCTGCATCAGAATATCCAATTAAAGTGAAATCCTTTTGCTTTGGGTACCATAGTCCAAGTTCCTTAGTGCCATTGAGATATCGAAAGATCCACTTCACAGCCACGAGGTGAGATTCTTTAGGATCAGCTTGAAACCTAGCACACATGCAAACACTAAACATGATGTCAGGTCTACTAGCCGTGAGATATAATAAAGATCCAATCATTCCTCGATACTCCTTTTGATTGACACTTATTCCAGTATTGTCTTGATCTAAAGACAATGTTGAGCTCATGGGAGTCTTGGCTGCCTTGGATTGATCCATAGACAATGTTGAGCTCATGGGAGTCTTGGCTGCCTTGGATTGATCCATCTTGAACTTCTTCAAGAGATCCTTAGTGTAGTTGCTTTGGTTGACAAAGATCCCTTTCTTGGATTGATGAACTTGTAATCCCAAAAAGAAGTTGAGTTCACCCATCAAGCTCATCTCAAATTCACTGCACATGATGTCAGAAAATTCCTTGCACAAAGATGTGTTAGTAGCACCAAATAATATATCATCAACATAAATTTGAATAACCAAAATGTCCTTTCCTTTGGTCTTGATAAAAAGAGTTTTGTCGATCAACCCCCTTTTAAAATCATTTTCTAAAAGATATTTAGACAAGCGCTCGTACCAAGCTCTTGGGGCTTGTTTCAAACCATAAAGCGCTTTGTCAAGTTTATAAACATGATTGGGGAATTCTGAGCTTTCAAAACCTGGGGGTTGAGCAACATAAACTTCTTCCTCTAAGAAACCATTAAGAAAAGCACACTTGACATCCATTTGATATAACTTTATGCTCATAAAAGATGCAAATGCTAATAAAATACGAATGGCTTCAAGCCTGGCTACGGGAGCAAAGGTCTCCTCGTAGTCAATACCTTCCTCTTGATTGTAGCCTTGGGCGACAAGCCTTGCCTTGTTCCTCACAATCTTACAATTCTCATCCAGCTTGTTTCGAAATACCCATCGAGTGCCAATGACTGATTGATGTTTTGGCCTAGGCTTCAAAGTCCAGACTTTGTTCCTTTCAAATTCATTAAGCTCACTTTAGATAGAAATGATCCAGTCTGGCTCCTGAAGTGCCTCATCTACCTTCTTTGGCTCAATAAGAGAAACAAACGCGTGAAAAGCACAAAGATCTTTAAGTTTAGAACGAGTTTGAACACTAGAAGTGGGGTCAGAAATGATATCCTTTAATGAGTGTGATGAGGAGTATTTGAATTTCCTTTTGCTAGTCTCAGCTCCTTGATTCGTCACACTAGTAGGATTGACTTGTAGTGCATCTGACTCCGTGGTCCTGTTAAGTTCAGTTACAGTAGTTTCTAACGTCTCAACACTGTTGGATTGGACACCAAGGGCTTTGGACGAATCTTCAACACCTTGGGCCAATTCTTCAGTGTTGAGAATCGGTTCCTGCATGTTCATCTTCTATGTGTTCTTGGTAGCAGCATTATCACCTTCCTCGTTCTCTTCATGGATGTTAAGATCTATATCTGCAACACTTTTACTCAAAGCACCGTCATTGCATTCATCAAAAATAACATGTATACTTTCTTCAACAACCTGGGTCCTTTTATTGAAGATTCTATAAGCTTTGCTACTCGTGGAGTAGCCAAGAAATATACCTTCATCACTACGCGCATCAAATTTCCCAAGGTTATCTTTTCCATTGTTATGAACAAAACAAGTACAGCCAAAGGGTTTAAAATAAGATATAAGTTGTTTGCGGCATTTGAAAAGTTCATAAGGAGTTTTCTTTAAGATAGAACGAATAAGACAACGATTTAAAATGTAGTTAGCTGTGTTAACAGCTTCAGCCCAATAGGTTTTAGGTAATGAATTTTCTAAAAGCATAGTCCTGGCCATATCCTCTAAGGTGCAGTTCTTGCGTTCCACAACCCCATTTTGTTGAGGTGTCCTAGGAGCAGAAAAGTTATGGGAGATGCCATATTTAGCACAAAACAAATCAAATTGAAGTTGATCAAACTCCCTACCATGATCACTCCGAATAGACACTATGGGCTCATTTCTTAAGTTTTGCAACTCCTTACAAAGTTTTGAAAACTCAAATAAGGCCTCTGATTTTTCTTTCAAAAATGCAACCCAAGTATATCTAGAAAAATCAGCAACGACAACTAGCATGTACTTTTTACCATTGGGAGATTTGACTCGCATAGGACCACATAAATCCAAATGTAAAAGTTCAAGGGGTCTAGAAGAACTTACAACCTTTTTGGGTTTGAAAGAGCTACGTGTTTGTTTACCTCGTGTGCATGCATTGCACATGTCAATACCTTTGAAGTCCATCTCAGGTAGCCCTCTTACAAGCTCTTTGGACACAAGCTTCTGTAGTGTATGTGGACTCACATGACCGAGTCTCCTGTGCCAGAGCTTTGGATCGTCCCTCAAAGCCTTTAGACAGGTTAAGCTTCCTTGTGCCACTTGATCAGCATTTACGGCGTAAATATTGTTATAACGATATGTAGTCAGAATAACTTCACCTGTATCTTCTCTGCACACTATACATCTTTTCTTGTTAAATCTGACATTGTTACCACTATCACATAATTGAGAAACACTAAGCAGATTATACTTTAAACCATTAACAAGATAGACATTTTTAATACTATGGCTGGAATCACTTCCAACACTACCAATACCAACGATGTCGCATTTCCCTTTGTCACCAAGAGTGATTGTTCCCGTGGATTGCTCCTTTAGATCATGAAAGAGAGAACTCTTCCCACTCATATGCCTCGAACATCCACTATCAATAATCCATTTGTGTTCTTTCACCTTGGTGATCTCCTGCAAGACAAACATCAACCTTTGTGGCTAGACCAATAAGCAAATTTGGATCCATTGTTGGGGTAAACCATATTTGGTAAAATAGTGCCTTTTGGGACCCAAACTTGTGTTATCCGTTCTTTTCTCAAATGAACAGGAAATGTATTACGAATAATGTATGGATCCTTTCTTCTATAAGGGCAGGTCTCTTTTACATGTCCCTTTCTAGCACAATGGTGACATATAGGAGAGGTTCTGCTTCCTTTTGCCTTTACAAAAGTGGTAATGTGTTGCTTCTTTAAAAAAATTTGGATTGTAACCAATACCACTTTTGTTTAGAGAGCTTTGTTGCTCACCCAACATCTTATCGTGAGTGCCTTTGGATTTGGTAAAACTTATGAGGGCTGTCTGTTGGTCTAGAATTTTATTATTCAGGGAGATCTTCTCGTTCTCTAAGTCATGATGCTCATTTCTTAGAGAGGAGAGATCTTGCTTGAGTTCAGATTTCTCCGAGTCAAGCGTCTTGACTTTAATGTCAAGACCTGAATAAGAAGCTTCAAGACCTTTGACCCTCATAGACAGATCCTCAATAGTTTTTTCCTGGTCCACAGTTCTCTTAATAAGAATGTTAGTTTGAGCAATAAGCTTCTCTTCATTGGCAATCATATTAGAAAGGAATTCCGATAGTACCTCTTTTGGACTTTCCATAAGTTCTCTTGCAGTAGCTTCAAGCTTTTCATCGTGGGATTCATCTTCTGAGACCATAAGACAAATGTTGGCCTTCTCATCGTCGGAGTCAGAGTCGGAATCACTCCAAGTAGCCACCATGGCTTTCTTCTTCCATTTGTCACCTTTCTTGGGTTGGCTCTTTGTCTTTTGAGGGCAGTCCTTTATAAGATGATCTGTTTCACCACATTCAAAACAAGACAACGATTTAGTCTTCTTTTCATACTTGTTGTATTGAGGCTTACCTCGAAATTTTGAAGACTCTGATCCATCCTTGTTGTTGAATTGCTTCTTCATTTTGAGAATTCTAGCAAGGCCTCTTGTGATAAGAGCAAAAGGATCATCCTCATCGTCATCCTCATCTTCGGAATCAGATCCATCCTTGGGCTCATCCTTCTTAGACTTGAGTGCCAAGTTCTTGGTGCTAACTGGAAGTTCTCCATCGTCTTCATTAAGGATCATCTCATGAGTGATCAGCTTTCCAAGAAGGTCATCAAGGGGTAGAGTGGTGAGGTCCTGGGCTTCCTCTATAGCTGTTACTTTTAGACTCCATTTCTCCTTTGGAAGGCACCTCGGTATCTTTCTTACTTTCTCAACATTGGTAAAGCTCTTGCCGAGAGAGTCAAGGTTGTTGGTGATTTCTGTGAATCATGTGAACATGGCCTTGATTGACTCATCAGACTTCATCTTAAAGAGCTCATACTTTCGAAGGAAGATGCTGATCTTGGTGTCTTTCATTTGGCTCGTTCCTTCATAGGTGACGACCAACTTGTCCCAGATCTCTTTAGCTGACCTACAAGATGAAATACGGTTAAACTCATCAGTGCTAAGACCGCAATAATGTAAGTTAATAGCCCTGTAGTTCTTGGAGATGGTTTCAAGATCTGCTTGGTTGTATTCAGACTCCTTCTTTGCAACTTTGGTGTCATTTGGTCCATCCTTTTCTGGAATCTTCGGACCATTCTCTATAATTTTCCAAAGCTCTAGATCTTGGTCTATGATGAACATCTTCATCAAAGATCTCCAGTGGACAAAGTTGTTTCCTACAAAGAGTGGTGGTCTGCTTGTGGACCTTCCCTGTGCAAATCCTCCGCTTGCTTCACCAGACATGATCGAAAACTCACAAGATTGTTAGATCAAAAACAGTGAGTAAAGCTCTTATACCAATTGAAGGTTCGATAATGTAAAAACAATGTAATAAGAAATACTCTAGAAGGGGGGTTGAATAGAGTGTGCCCGTTTTTCGCAGAAAGTCTCAAGACTTTTGGAGCTTGTACCAAAACCTTTGAGATAAACCTGAATCACAAAGTTAAATAATTCGAACCAAGTGCGGAAATAAGGTAAAGCAATAAGTAAAGGACATGAGTAATTGTTTACGAGGTTCAGCACAACTTGGCCTACGTCCCCGCCTAGGGTTCTTCCACAACCCTAGGATTCAAAGGCTTTATTGATTCGCTTAGCTTAGGATCCTAATAGCTCACCGAGAAGTCTCTCTCCTATACAATTGCAATCTAGTCAACTCACGTTCCCTTGGAGTCCTAGACCAATCTAGAAGAGCTCCACCTCTCTCAGCTATCTAGTACAATCTTCTTACTCTCACAAATCAATAGCCTAGTGCAACTTCCCGAGTTATAAACTCTCGAGTAACACTATAAATGAATATATCCTATAAGCTCACAGTGACTCTCAAAGGCTTTGAAATAAACAACAAACTCTTTGAGCACTTAGCAGAGAGACACTTTGGAAGACAGAATCGCTTGATGATTGAAAACTCGTGTAGCACTTGTTGTTTCCGTCTTCTTCTTTCTTTCCTTTATATAAGAGTGGAATAGCGCCTGAGAATCTTCACCAACGGCTCTAGAATCATGCTTGATCTTCAATCTTCTATATAAGGACACTTCGAAGCCATGATCCGTTTTTGAATAAGATCTCCTCATATGCGCCAAAGGAAAGAGATAATCTCGAATATACTTCCTGAAATGGTTAGTCCAACATATACATATAATATAACGGAAGTATATAATAAGATAAAATAATATACGGACAAATAAGATAGGTTTTGTATTTCATCAACTGTTAACGCTCCAAGGCCTTTGACACAAAACATCATGTCAAAGCCTTTGAAACATTTATTCCAATTTTCATCAAGGGAGGGAGTTATCAGTATGTTTGACTAGACATGACACCTCTAAGTCCTCAAGATGTTTATTCTCCAGATTATATCGGTGGACGGGAGCTTCTTGAAGGGGAAATTTCGAGGGTGCTATTTTCTACTGCACAAGACGCTGACCACCACATTTACCCCGTAGGCTTCGCCATGGTTGACGGCGAGAATGATGGGTCTTGGGGGTTCTTCTTCAGGCAGATGTTGCGTGTCGTTGAATACACGATTGATCTGGTGTGGGTATCTGACCGCCACATGAGCATCCTGAAGGGCATATGGGATAGCTACATATTCGCGAAGCATGGCATATGCACATATCACTTATTTCAAAACGTTCGTTTCCGGTTCAAGTGCGGGGGCTTGCAAGAAGAGTTCATGACGATGTGTAAAGCTTAAACGTACGATGAGTTCCAGGTGTTGTACGCGGAGTTCTGTGCACGGGTTCCCGGAGCGGGCCAATATCTGAAGGAGGCCGGGTTCAGCAACTGGGCAAGGGCTTTCTACACTGGGAATAGGTACAACATCACAACCACTAATAACTCCGAGTGCTTGAACTCGGTGTTCAAATATCCTAGAGATTTGCCGCTAACAGCCCTTGTAGATGCCATCCTTGAGACCGTCGGCACGTGGTTCGTCAAACATAGGAAGACAAGCGGCGAGCAGGGGAAAGTCGTAAGCGACTGGGTTGGTAACGCCATCAGAGCAAACTTCGTGCAGTCCCTTTCCATGGTCGTCAAACAGCTGAGTGAACATGAGTTCGAGGCACGCAAGGGAACCTCCACCTGGCTTGTAAACCTTATAGGACGTTTATGCAGCTGCAGACGCTTTAACGTCGACCAGTACCCATGCGTGCACGCAATGGCAGCATCCCAATTGCACGGGATGGATGTGTACTCGCTCGTCAACGACTTGTACAAGGTAGACGTGTGGCGTGCGTGCTACAAGGACGTGATCTACCCAGTCCCGTCGCGAGAGAATTGGAGGGTACCCGAGGCAATCACCAAGGAGACTTGCCTCCCCCCAATTATCAAGGTACACCCTGGCAGGCCGAAGACATCTAGGTACCCGTCTCAGTGGGAAAGGAAGTTCCCGAAAAGGCGCCGCATATAGTAACTTGCCAGGTGGTATTTTGGCATGACATCTAATGGGTTAGACATGACGGATAGCTATTTTGACATGACATATTATGGATAAGACATGCCAGTAGGTATTTCATGCGTTTTGTAGTCAGGGCTCACTTATTCGGAAACGTTATCGCTCCCCCTTTTACATTGAAGTATGAACGTCGCCCGTGTTTTGTTATTAAGGCTTGTTAGGCCTGGGTGCAGCTATTTCATTTTGTACATGACATGCAGTTATATAAACTTGGCAGGTGATATTTTGGACATGACATGTTTTAATTGTGCATTTTCAATGGAAATGTGGACGACGTAAATATATAACTGTCAACCATCGTACGACCTACATAGTTTCAAAAACAACAAGACATCATAGTTTTAAAACCTGAGCCCTAGGTTTCCCAAAACGACATACCGTCGATACCAAAGTCAACCAAATTAAATCCTATGAAAGCACAACTGTTCGAGCCACCAACAACATGTCCAGACAACAGTACAAACAACAATGTTCTTGTAAAAAAAGGACGGAGCCAATGACTACTGAGGATTGGGGCTGGGTCAAAAGGCATCGTGGTAGATGGCGACACATAGGACTAGGCGGTAAGCATCAATAAAGGCGTCGTCCACCCCTTTGAATACGCGGTCGCCTGATGCGAGCATCTGCATGAAACGGAGAGCGTAGGGGCCAGAGTCTCCTCTGCGTTGCAAAAAGTATGTGTCAAACCTAATGCGCACCAATTACACTATAAATCAGAAGATGGACTACGACGACTTACGATTGCTTGTTCTGAGGGATCCCCTTCACACGATTGTACTTGAACGGTTGGGGCAGTTTCCCTGCATGCTTGGCGTGCAGCTCTTGGTGGCCATCCATCAGCGGGGGAAGGGTGTGCGTGATGGGCTTCAAAAGGCCGGGCAAATGTCGCTCAGGAGTCAGACGAGTGTCCGGATCATACACACGGACAGTCCACTCGGCCAGGTCGATCTCAACTACTACCCAATGGTTGTCCTTCAGATTCAATGGGGCCAACACACGGTCCACGCTAGCCCAAGGCTTCGGACACCTCTCCGGCAACATACCGCTGAAGTAGTACTCCAACTCCTCGTCGACGGGCATGCCGGTTTGTCTCTGCAGCAGTACCCCGAAGTAGGGGTCGACGACTGCGATGCCTGCGTACTTCGACTCGCTGGCTACCTCCTTTCGGAGGATGCCGCATGCTTCGTTGATATGCTGCAAACAAGGAACACATGTCCATTCAACCACAAAAATGTCAAGTTATCGGAGCACGGGTGGCCGGACTTTACCTCTGAGCCCACCACTTTCATTGGCGTTTTTAGGTCCCCGAACAAATCCCTCTCAAGGCGGGTGCCCAGCATTATACGTGCGGGTTCAGTCCCTTGGGCGTCGTCGGTGGTCAACCACTCGGTGAATGCGTCCACGTCAGCCCTGGTCATCAGGCCCAAGGCCACGGCGTCAACCCCCACAATCACCTTCTTCCCCTTGGCGGCCCGCAGCTTCTTCTGCCCCTTCGTCACGTCCTCAACCACCTTCTTTTCCTTGTTCCCCTTGTCGACACGCGGCTTCTTCACGGGCTGAGTAACTTCGTGGCCCTCTAACGTCGCATGCGCTCGCCTCACCCTTTCGCCCTTAAGCTGAAGGGGAAGTACGGCCTCCTCCTGTGCCTCCTATGGTTGATGACATGACACAAAGTTAAAATAACATGACACATAAGTGTTTTTGACATGACAATATCATTAACACGACCTACCTCAGGGGTTGTCTTTGTCGTGGGTGCTTCTGGCTAGGAGATGGTTGACTTGGCCCCAGGCCCTTTGGCCACAGTCTTAGACCCCTCAGCTAACACCTCATCCTCATTAGCCCGGTCCTCCTACATGACAACAAAAGATTTTTGACATGACGACTAACAATCTTCACATGACACTGGGCGGCAGATGGCTTACCTCACCGATTGTGACTTTGGTAGTGGCTGCTACTACCTCAAGCCCGGCATCCCCTACCATTTCAGTTGGCCCTGTGCTATCAGTCTCACCCTTGTCCTTCAACACTTCATCACCCTGCGCAAATATGCGAAGGAACTTAGACTCGACACCATTATCAACAGTCACATCGCAGTACGACAGGGATGACTTACCTGTGTGGTGGGTGTTTCTTTGGGGGGTTCTTGTGGATCAGCATCCTTCTCCATTTCAGTCTCCCCATGGACTGGTCCCTTACTCTTACCCATCTCCTACAGATTATGAGTTGGTGTTACCTTCATTCACAAAACTTACATCACGGTTTCAGTTAGGTTACTTACCTCAGAGGTTGTCTTGGTGGTTTCATCTTCACCTGCATCAGTACCTGATTTCTGGCCCATTTCCTTAACAGTTTCCTCAGCCTACGCAATTATGGGAAAGGTATGTTACCATGACGCCTATATTGTTATACATGCCACCTATATTGTTATACATGACGGTTAAGGATACTGACATGACAAATTGAACATCTTACCTCCTTCGACTGCAACTCAACATCTTCGGTTTCCTCACCGTAAGTTCCATGCCTGTCCTGCGAGTGTGTCACCTCGTCCTCACCTCGCTTCTTCCCCCTCACCTCCCTTACCTCCCTTCTCAGCTCCTGCATCGCCGCCTCAACCCTTTCCATCCTCTCGTTAAACGTTGCTAATAAGCTCGTCCCCAACTTATCCATCTTGCCCAAAATCCTTGACACATCCACTTGGGTAGCCGTCGTACTTCCCTCACCCTGCGTGCCTGACCCGGATGCTTCCGTCGTGCTCGGCGCATGCTTCGCTTTATACTCCACCACGAGGTCGTCAAAGAACTTATCCGGCTTCTCTATCGCGAACATGGCGCCAAGGATAACCCCCTTCCTAACCTCCTCGGCATCCGGGAGAAGGATTGTCCGAACAGCGTCCACCTTATCGAACATGCCCAACTCATCCTTCGACTGTTGGATGAGAGAAGGCAAGAGAATCGTACATGATATTGTGCGCTTTCGACTTATATCTCAGGCACCGAGGGTAGGTTGTGCTTGTGCTTATGCTGGTGTCAGCAAATTGTTTTGCAACTGGCCGCAGAGCCTCGTACACCCACAACTACAAACAAACAAAACAAACCAGGTGATGACATGTCGACACTTTGCATTTAATCGTGTTCAGTTTGCATTTTTCAATGCACAGTGCCTATGTCCAGTTACAAGGAGGCAGTGTCCAGTTTAAATCACTATTTGTCATGTGAGATTTATGTCCATACTTGGAATGCAAGGGGGAAGCTGCCTAACAAGTACGACGGGCGAGAGCTGCTGACCCCGTGCTGGAGCTTGCGCTCAACACACCGGTAGATGAACTCGTGGGTTCGTTCGTAGCACAGTCACCCCCACGGGTAACGCAAGAACGCCTCAGTGTCAGACACCATGTTTACAACCCACCCGTGAATAAAGTTGCGGGGTTCCTTCGCAAAGAGCACCACCTCCACCAGCAATATGAGCGCGAACTTAAAGCGCCTTGCGGCCGAACGCTCTGACTTCATCGCCACTTTGTACTCCGTCTCGAAGACCTCCATCCTCATCTTTTCCACCCCTAAGAACTCTAAGTAGGCAGCCTTGTCCGCCTCAGTGTCCACGGTCCGCAGCACGTTTGCCGAGCACTTCAGTCCGGTCATTAGCGCGAACTCCGCGATGGAGAACCGGACTATGGACCCCTGGATCATGTACCACGTTTCTTTTTCCTTTTTCGACCGCAGCTGCCGCTGCAGGACGTAGTGGACTAGCTGGGCTGAGAACTCAACTTTGGCACCGAGCCTCGCAATGCCGCCAAACTGGCTTTCACAAAGACGTTTCCAATCTGACGCGCTCAGGTACTGGTCTAGCTTTGCAAGGACATTGGGCCTGGCGTATTGGTTGCACCTACACTTAAAATGATGTTCCTCGGGGACAGCATATATCGCCTGCACAGTGGGGTGGAATGTTAGACCGACTCATCTGTAAAACACTCTACCCTTGATCGACACTAGCCAACCCATACCTCGCCTGTTGTCGGTGTCTGCATTACCCTTCTTTCTCCTGAATCACCCATGTTGTTGTTTGATACCCTGCAGGTTGGAGAGCAATACTTTAGCATTCTTCAAACATTTGCAGATTTTCATCACACAAGTCACAATGCACATGACGTTAAGTTCATATAACATGTCATGTGACAATTTTAACCTGTTAAGTGACCATTTTAACATGACAGACACCATATCTTTCCTGCACTTATCCCAAATGACAGTAAATTTCTCGCCTCACCATATCTTACCCTATACTTATCACCTAAGCATTGTAACCATTTTATAGCTTCCACAAAATATAAGCCGCACAATTTTGCAATTAAACATGACAGGAAACCTATTAAACATGGCAACTAAATATTAACAACATGACAGTTTACAATGTAACATCATTTACATTCAATAACTTGTTCCTGAATTTTTTTTAACCACATATAGGTTCTCCGATTTCCCTCTATCTATCCTATTTCCCCAATCTCACCAATTTTCCCAATTCCCACATTTTCCCCAATTTCACCAATTTCCCAAATATTCACACAATACATGTATCGATTTCCCCTAATTTGTTTCCTCCTTCAAGGCCTTTACCATATCATCACCACAATGGTACTTCCATTCTCTCCCCAACTCGAACACCTCCGTTCCCACATTTCCACCCATTGTTTTCATACTAGACGCATGTTACATCCCACATGATAGGGACGGATATTCCACCCGTTCTTTCATCCAATTGCAAACCATGGCAAACAAATTAGGTTCTTCAAATGGTCCCTCTCTTCAAATCGGTCGGTCTCTCTCTTCTAAACGCCCACAAGGTTAGGGTTTACTTACTTCAAATCAGTCGGTCTCTCTCTTCTAAACGCCCACAGGGTCGTCTTCTACATGTCGGGTTTACTGGCTTGAAATCCGGCGCCGTCTTCTCCTCCGCACTCCCAGGTTCGTCTTCTTCCTTTGCCTTCCTCTTCTCCTCTCTCGTTTTCGTTTCAAAAATGGTGGTTTCGTGCCTTCTCCCCTCCTCTCTCTATCTGTTTTACACAGTTGGAAGATGTGACAGGTTTTTAAAACTGCACTCTCTCTCCTCCTCCCTCCCACACTCTCCCTTCTTTAATGACTCCCAACAACCGGTTTCCACACCCCTTTCCCAACCGGCTACCTTGCCATTTTTTTAAAGGGGGTCTAACCCTTGCAATTAGAAACGTTTAGTGGGTTAGGCTAGCAAACCAAATCGGGGCAAGAGTTACTTCCTTTAATTCCCTCATTGGTTAATATAATAATAATAATAATAATAATGCCACGTTATAATTATTATTACTTATTTTTATTTTTATTGTTATTATTATTATTACTTATTTTTATTGTTATTATTATAAAATAATTATACTTTACAAGAAAAAAATATAATATGATATAATAATATAATAATAATAATAATATAATATAATAATAATAATAATTTTATTATAAAGTAATATTATTATTAAATTATATTATAATATTATATAATAATATTATTATTATTATCATAATCAATTATTATTATAAATTGAAAATTATTATTATTTGAGCAAATATTATTATTATAAATGGAAGATTATGATTATGATTATAATAATAATAATTTTTATAATAATAATAGTATTATAATATTATAGAATAACAAAATAATAATACTAATAATATATTATTATTATTCTATAATATTATAATACTATTATTATTATAAAAATTATTATTATTATTATTATTATAATATACGGGACGGGACGGGATTTGCGGGATCCCACCGGGATCGTCCCGCGTTTCATCCCGCATAATTTTTGCGGGACGGGATCAGGACGGGATTCACTATTTTGTCCTAAATCCCATCGGGATCGGGATGGGACCAAGACGGGATCGGGATTTGCGGGATTTGTGCCCACCCCTAGTATTTTATATAATTATTAATTTACCATGTTTTTTTTAACCGGAAATAATTCGAAATCCCAGACATCAACAGAAGTCTGGGATCCCGAGAGGCCGAAAAATGGCAGACGGGCTAACCGCCATGATACAACCAAATAAAGCAAAATACAAAAAAAATCCCGAATACAAAGATCAAAATGAAGAAGGCCAGTGGAGAGACAGACGTAGGACACCGGGAGAAGACTGTGAATGCCGAGAACATGGGAATGCCGAAGGACAGACACAACGTCCCGACGCCGGGGAGACAGAGGCAGAAACCCAATAGTGGAAAGGACGTCTCCTGGGGAAGCGTGGATCAACGACGTTCCTCCCACCTAGATGAGAGATCTTCGGAAATCACGATCACTTCCAGTGTTAAATTGAACAACAGGGCGCCCGAGACTTCAACTTCATCCGGAAACTAAACGAAGGCACAACCAAGAGAACGACTCCACTCAGCTGGACAAAAACATAAGATCATAGTAAACGAGTAAAAGGTAGAAACGGGTAAATGGAGAGGTGACTTGGGTCGGTAAGAAAGAATGATTAGATATAAAATCTAATTTTATTTAGGTTAAAAAAACTCAGAGTTAAAGGTTCAAATGTAAACAAAATTATAACAATGAAAATATCGGTTTTTAGACGAGGGTTAGAAATAGTATTGGACCCGAGCGCAAGAGATATAGATGGGTTGGGCCCAACAGAAGGAGTTAGTTAAAAAAATAATACACACATCGGATTGTTTGGATTTTTTTGGTTTTTTTTTTCCAGACGTGGCGTGCAAGGGCAAAAGAAAGCCTTGCACGCCAAGGACTGAAAATGGGGCAGGGGTGTTCATTGAACACTGTTCAACCAAGCACGCAAACGCCGGCGAACGGAGGAGGCGCCGGCCGAGCCAGGCCGAGGCAAAAGAGGTTGAAAGCGACAACCAGGGTGTAGAATGTGGGGTAAGAACTGGGTTATTATGGTATTATTTTCAATAAAAGGGCCAAGAAGAAGCCCAACTCTACCCATCGTTTTGTTTGTACACAAGCTTCTTTATTTTCCTCTTCATTGCAGATCTATGAATTGTGAAGAGGATGAATTAAAGATTGAAATAGAGAGAGCACAGTAAACGGTGCTTTTATGCCAATCTCCCTAATATTTGGTGAAGATTGAGATGGATCAGTAATGGTGGTGGCGGTGGAGGGTGGCGGTGGAGACGCTGGCCTCCTACGCCCAAACAAACAAATCGGTACGGTCAGGATCAGGAGAAACATTCAAAGTGAAACTCTTTTCGAGCATACAACTTCTCATATTTCAGATCTATCAAATAGTGGAGGAGGCCAAAACATTGCCCCTTAAGATTTGGGTTCTTAGGTTTTGGGGATGGAGGGTGAGATAGGGAAAATACCGACATAATAGCACAAGGGCGTTCTTGTCTTTTATCAATAATTCGAGTATTCAATACGACATTGATGCTGACGTTTCGCCTATTGATTACGATAGCGGTTTCGTGCATTAAGAGCGTTGACCGAATTAAATACGGTAATGATTTCATTTATTAAATATCAAAACCGTTACAATTCCTTTAATTAAATGTTTTGCCCGTTTCTTTTACACTCAACGAGTATAAATACGGGAAGAACTGACTTGAGCGTCGGAGTCTCCTCCGGGGCAGACAAGCCCCGCCCCGACCTCGTTTGTTCTTGTTTTGCAGGCTATGGTTTGGGTGGAGAGGATCATCAAGATCGATCTCCTTCAACAACTAGGATGCAGATTTATGCTCTTACATTTGGCGCCGTCTGTGGGAACCGATCAAAAAGCACTAAGATCGGAACCTAATTAATCAAATCGAAGAACCCTATCTTCGCCGAAGGCGAGGGGCACTGCAAGGGATCATGCTGGTTGTCGCAAGCACGCACAACGGATCGACGGTGGGGCCGGTGAACCTCCATGGAGCGAGCCGATGGAGCCAAACTCCAAGCGGCATCGCAGGCCAATCTTCACCGGTCGAAATCAGAAAGTTCGGATCTCCATGAATCGATCCCGTTTCTTCATCAACGCTCGACGGTGGAGCTCGGATCGGTGACCTGCGAACCCAAACACCAGGCGGCATCGCAAGGCCTCCTGACATCCGCCTATATAAGTGCGAGCGTAGATGGGCGTCGAGCCGCTACCCGCTCACCAGATCGACGGGTGATCGACGGCTGACCAAGCAATCGACCATGGGATTCGAGATCAGTGACATCGTCCCCTTCAACCTCGACAGCGTCGGCGTTGTCGCCGCATCCATCCTCCCCTCAACTTCAACAACACCAATGGCCGTTACAACCGCGCCGCCGCTAACTCATTCTTCAACTTCCCCGGGGACGATTCCTGCGCCTCCTCCGTCGCCGCTGAGGGACACTCCTTCCGCCTCATCGACGACAAGCCTCCTACCTAGGCGGCGCTCCGGCTGGAACCACCATGACCGCCACAACCAACTCCCGCAGCGACGTGACGAGGACCTCGAGGCTAAGAAGCGCGAGGGTGGGAAGGAGCGTCCGCCATGGCCACCGCGTCCGAGAACTTAGGCCTAAACAATGAAGACGACGACGGTTGAGTTTCAACCTTCATCTAATTACAAATCCGGCCCGGAACTCTCACAAATTGCAAAATTGGCACGATCTCTCCAAGTAATTACAGCGAGTGGTCCATACTTTCAAGGTTGCAGATTTTTGTCCCTGCAGCCCCCGATCTCTGATGGATTCAAAAAGAGGATTACAAGGGGCAAGACCAAATTAGCCGATCAAGGCCAACTTAGCCGATCAAGGCCAACGATAGCCGCTCAAGGCCACATTAGCCGCTCAAGGCCACATTAGCCGATCAAGGCCAACTTAGCCGCTCAAGGCCACATTAGCCGATCAAGGCCAACGATAGCCGCTCAAGGCCACATTAGCCGATCAAGGACAAAGATAGCCACTTATGGCCAACAATAGCCAATTATGGTCATGATAGCCACTTATGGCCAACGATAGCCAATTACGACCATTAACCAACTACGGGTTAACGATTACTATCTACGACAAAATCGTCGCTCATTCGACAAGCTCCGTCGTGCACTTTTTTCGGCTTCCTTCATCATTGAGACATGAAGAAGAAACCCGAGGGGCAATTGAGATAGGGAAAATACCGACATAATAGCACAAGGGCGTTCTTGTCTTTTACCAATAATTCGAGTATTCAATACGACATTGATGCTGACGTTTCGCCTATTGATTACGATAGCGGTTTCGTGCATTAAGAGCGTTGACCGAATTAAGTACGGTAATGATTTCATTTATTAAATATCAAAACCGTTACAATTCCTTTAATTAAATGTTTTGCCCGTTTCTTTTACACTCAACGAGTATAAATACGGGAAGAACTGACTTGAGCGTCGGAGTCTCCTCCGGGGCAGACAAGCCCCGCCCCGACCTCGTTTGTTCTTGTTTTGCAGGCTATGGTTTGGGTGGAGAGGATCATCAAGATCGATCTCCTTCAACAACTAGGATGCAGATTTATGCTCTTACAGAGGGTTTTCCAAAGGTTCATAGGAGAGAACATCTTGAACCCCAAAAAAGGGGGACAACGGCAATATCCACGGCAGGAGAGGAGATCTTACCCAATTTGGGGTTGAATCGCACAAAGGAGATTTTCGAGTTGAAAAATTGGTGGTCGCTTTCTCATGTTTGATTTGAGGTTGAGAGTTACCTCTCAATTGTTCCCCAAAATGTGGTAGCGTTGTTGTCCTCCGAGATGTGGTGGTGGTGGTAGTAGCGACTACGGTGAGGCTAGTGGTGGTGGGTGTTGGACTTGCAATTTGGGTTTCTTCCGAGTGATTTTGATTAGGGTTGAGATTGATCTCGATTGGTCCCCGATTAATTTTTAGATTTGGAGTTGAGATTATTAGATCCCAGTTGTTCCCCGGTTGTTGTTGATATTGTTACCGTCAACATCGTTGATTGTTGCTGGCGGAGTACTGGTGGTATGTTGGTGTTTGTTGTTGATAATGATAGATGGTTTGGGTTTTTTCTCTCTCTAGAGTATAGAGAGAGGTTAGAGTGTTATTATTAATTTACCATGTTTGTTTTTCAAATATACTCCACATCTTCTTCTATTAGAAATTGTGCATATCTTTTAAAAAGAATGTATTAATCTAATTTAAATCATTTTAATATATAGCAAGTATAATCAATTCTTTTGTAGTATTATTTCCATTCTTTCATATACTCCATCCGTTCAGCAAAACTTGTCATTTTAACTCTCCACACAACTTTTAATAAAGTTAATAATTACTACACTCATTTTTTTTTACCAATTTACCCTCATTTATTACTCTATTTTTTACTTTATCAAAAACTACAACTCACAACATATCAATCAAATCAAGGGCATTTTAGTAAAGTATAGGCAAAAATACCTAAAATGACAAGTTTTTCCGAACAAAAACAAAACTCTATAATGACAAGTTTTGCCGAACGGATGGAGTATTTTTTTAAGAACACAATATCTTTATTAATTTACACTTTTATATACATATTACTCCCTCCGTTAATTAAAACTTGTCGTTTTAGAAAGTAAATCTTGTTAAGAAAAACTTGTCATTTTAGGTATTTTATCATCTACTTTACGAAATTTTTCTTGTAATGATTAGATAATTGTTAGTTGTAGTTTTTGAGAAACTAAAAATATATAGCAATAAGAATTCTTGTCATTCCTGGCTATGCAGAGCAACATAATAGTAGGTTCGACACACATCAAACACAATCACAGAGTAACACCTAGATGTATAACAAGAATACAATGAGACTACTTCTATAACTACTTTATCATACATAGCACACACATCATACAACCAGATAGGTAAATAAATCACCTTATCCACACTTGTCATTCCATCATGATCAACCAACTCATCGAATCATATCATCTCATATTATAACCATAACTTCCATAACTTACTTAGCCACATTCAAATGTTTATAAGATCATATCATATATAACATCTCATCATGTATAACATCTCGCAAGATACTACTCGTACTATAACACAATGATATCATGCCATTAGTCAACTTTTATGCGATTAGTCAAACATACATATCATCATGCTAGTTAGTCACCGATCAAGTCAAATTCCCAAGTTAGCTTCAAAAACCGTTTCGAAATCTAAGTCAAATCTTTAGTTGAGGGGAGGAGGAGAAATCGGAGTAGTAGGAGGAGGGGCGGATAAAGTGAAGCCGCTGAGATCCGGCGAAGGGGGAGCGCGCGCGAGGAGAGAGAAAGAGAGGGGAAGCGGGAGGCAGGAGGGGAGGAGGGGCGGAGGCGAGGTCAGTGTAAAGCGTCTCCATTGTCACCCGGTGAGTTGAGGTCTGAATTTTCAGGGTGAGGTAAGGTTGAAGGGAAGAGAAGAAGAGATTGAGGAGGCGAGAGTACTCTACTTGATGTACTGAACTACTGGCGGCTGGGAATGTGGGAAGAGAGAGTTTATCAGTTTAGGGTTTTAATGTTTTGGTCTTTTAAAAAAAAAGGGGGCGAGATTCTGAGCAGTTTAGGGTTTTAATGTTTTGGTCTTTTAAAAAAAGGGGGGGGGGGGGGGGGCGAGATTCTGAGGGGGAAAAAAATCCGACGGTAGGATTCGAACCTGGGTACCTGGTTTTGGAGACACGGAGAAGTTTGGAGCTTTACCAACTGAGCTAGCGGGACTTTATGTTATTTGGTAATTAAATTTATACTAGTAATGTATTAGCATAGCTATAAATTTAAAAAAAATAAAAATTAAACGGTTCGTGTCGGGTACCTGACAAGGCAATTTGCCCGACCCGAACACGAACCGTTTACAACCATGTTTTCTCGGTTCGTGTCGTGTTTTTTCGGTTTCGGGTTTTTTCGTGTCGTGTTTCCGGTTTCGGGTTTTTCTGCACACCCCTACTACACGCGCCCCCAACTCGATCTTTTCAACTTTTTTCAATTTTTTATTTTTAATATATTAAATATGCTTTTAATCTCCACCCTCCATCACACAATGATCAAAGATACACCCTAAACCATATACTACGTATATATATGCTTTTAATTTCCGGTTTCGGGTTTTTTCGTGTCGTGTTTCCGGTTTAGGGTGCACAAGGTACGCCCTAAACCATATACTACGTATATATATAGTTAGTTCCGATGCACTCAGGCCTTAACATGTATCGTGTGAACACATCTGAGCCATTAATTTAGTAGAATCGGATGACAGAGATTATTCCCTCATATTAATTAATCGGAAATTTCGCGAGGTACCCTCGAGGTTTAGCGTTTTTTCGCGGGGTGTACAAAAGTTTTACCATTTTCGTGTGGTGCCCCTTAGTTTTAAGGATAATTCACCTCGTGCCCTTGGAAGGTTAAATTTAACAGAAGTTGCATTCTCCGTTACTTTTGAATAAAAAAAGAAAAGGAAATTAAGGAAAGGGAGAACGGAAGAACGAAGAAGCGAAGGCGATAGGGAGAAGAAGCGAACTGAGAAGAGATAGGGAGATGGCCGGCGATAGGGAGACGGTCGGTGACCTAGTGCCGGTGCCTGAGCGCGGAGGACGGGCTGCTAGGAGTCCTCACTCGTGTTCGGGAAGAGCGACTTGTGAAGAGGGAGGAGAAGCCATACACCGAACCCCGTGACTGAGAGCGAAAGCAATGGTGACCCGATATCTAGGCCGCCGACTAGAGGTGGAGGCGAAGTTGATATCAGGTTAGTGCTTGACATTTTTCCCCTTTATTGAAATTTAGGGTTTAGGTTGAAATTGTTGCAGTTAGTTTGAAATATGGGAGTTTCTTGTGATGTGAAATTGGTGAAGTCAATTTGAAATTGGGGTTTTCTTGTGATGTGAAATTGGTGTGAAGTCAATTTGAAATTGGGGGTTTTCTTGGATTCTAATTGTAGGTGTTGTATTGTAACCTGTTTATCAGTCTTAGAATTCATTGGAACTAACCCTTCCCTTGTTTGAATCATTTTCATTTCCCATTTCTGTATTGGCTTTGGAAAACATAGGATTTCATTCCATCTATAATATTTTGTTAACAGGTTGGAGCACATCTTTTTTTTTTAGGTTTGTATCTGAATATATTTGTAGGTAGATGATAGTAGTGTTGTACAAGACATTGGACAAGTTGAAAATCTCCAATCGCAATATAAGTATTTCACATCACATATTTACAAATTAAGCATTAGCTAGCACTCAACTTAGAAATCGCAAATCAAACTTCACACAGAGAAACCCTAATTTTGAAAAGGGTTCAAAATATAACAACATGATCGCGACATACCTGACACCACCCCCTTTCGGCGGATTCCGATGCCTCCACCGCCCCCTTCCGGCGCCTCTGGTACGACCTGCTACTCCCTCCGATGTCGCCTCCTCCACCTCTGTGTCGCCTGAGAGTCGGGTTCTATTTCTCCTTTTCATTCTGATTTTCGTTTCTTCTTTTAATTTAACAAACTAACGGGGATTGAGAGTTGCTGTTAAAGTTAACTAAGAAAGGGCACCGGGCGAAATTAGTATAAACCTCAGGGGTACCACAGGAAAATGGTAAAACTTTTGTACACCTCGCGAAAAACACTATACCTCAAGGGTACCTGGCGAAATTTCCCTTAATTAATTGAAAAAGAAAAATAAAAAAACCCAACACCACTACTATAACTCTGCGCGTGTAATCACCTACTCCCAACACCCACAATCGTTCCTTTCACCATAAAGGAAAGAGAAAGAGAAGGAGTGGCGCCGATCAAGCGAAAGCGAAAGGGGTTCCGACTAGGGCTGAGGTTGTTCAAGTGCTTGGAAGTCTGGCAACTGCGGGGGTGAGGGGCCGTCCGACAATCGAAGGCGGATTGCGACCACATCCAGCCATCTGCACCCCCGAAGGTAACCTTGTCGGTGATTGAAATCTGTTGGAGGAGAGAGAAGCGATCCGATCCGGCATACCCAGGTTACAACGGTCATAGCACTGAATAATCAAGATATACCATCGAATAATTGTTTTGAGGGTTCTAGCCGATTAGAATATATATTAATAAAATAAAATCGGTCATAGCACTGAATAATTCTTTGATACAATCGAATAATTTATCGATACCGTCGAATAATTAGAACCAAATACTAATCTAGTTTTTTGGATAAATTTAATTATATAATCTTAACAAATAAATATATCCACTAGTGTTTTTGGAAGAAAAAAATTGTAAACGGGCCCACTAAATCATCTAATTCATCAACCATCAACCATCAACCATCAACCATCAACCCGTTCTTGCTTACAGTACACGCGCTTCGGTTGGCAAGTAAGGCAATACATCTTGTGGAGTCCACCGTTTTTATTATTAAAAAAGGTGAAAAATGCCTAATTATGTCAGTCATCCAATCCATCAACGGACTAAATGTATTCACATGATACACGTTAAGACCAGAGTGCATAGGAATGATATGATCTATACTCTATACTATATATATAATACGAAGTATTATTTTTCAGGGGGGATTTTCTAATGAGAATCAACGAAAAGTCATCCCCAATTCCATGTAAAAATATATGGTAAATAATTTTTATATATTATTTTTTGAGAAGTGGCCTTTTGTTGTTGAGTTGAACCACAAAACAACTCCATGTAAGATGATTTAATAGATAGATAGATAGATAAAATGCTTTTTTTAATATATTTTATTTCAATATAATTAAGTAGAAATATAACTATATCTTTGTAGGTTAAACGCCAGTAAATAGAAATTATCTATTTTAGATTTTGTTGATTGGTTTTACATTTTTGTAAAAACACAAATCTTATAGGATTCACCAATTAATTTCCATTTATATTTGTTCCCTAATTAATTAAAAATACTTACCATGTATAGGTTAGACAAAGCATTATAAATAGGGTTCATAATAATAACTATATGTTTTTTGCTTTTTTATGCTCTTCGTATCGTATATATATTGAAGTATGTTAGGCTTTGATTTTGATGTCATGTTTATTTAAGTGCTTAAATTTTGATTTTGATAGAATGTTTATTTAAGCGCTTTATGCAGATTTGTATTGTTTTAAATGAAGTTAGACTAATTCGTATTATATTGATTGGATTGTGAATTTTGTGTCTTCGATCTTTTCCGTAAACTTTTGATCTTTGAGTTTGACCTAATTGTTTCTAAATTTATTCTCAAAGGGTTTTAACCTTTGTAGTTAAATCTATTTCTTGAAGTTCTGGTATATATTGGCAATAAAAATCTCGAAGATGCTTTTACATTGAACATTATATGCAATAGAAACCTCAAACCACATATGATCAAATCGTCCATCAAAGTAGATAATCAATAATAGAAAAATCTTCCAATTCGATAATTCAAATAAACTTGATCATTAATAATTTAAGAAAAAATAAAAAATTGAATCGCAAGGACAAAAATAATTTGCATTAACACTTCAATTCATACGTCTGATGTTATTGTAATTGGAGCAAACCAACAATTGCACGACCGAGGGTGGGGAGATCATTTGGATCGGCGGAAGGGAGGAAAGGAATGCAGATGCAAGTAGTTGAAGTAACTCGGTCATCAATGTCCAAAAGACCTTCTTCATCTACAGGAAAGATGTTATTTGAGGATCTTTTCTGTAGAAGAAGGAGTTGTTTTGGAGATTGATGACCGTTTTACTTCCACTACTTGCCTCTACATTCTTTTATTCCCTTCCGCCGATCAAATGATCCCTTCATCCTTGGTCGCACAACTTCTAGTTGCTCCAATCACAACAGTATTAGAGGTAGGTACGAAGTGTTGATGCATGACTATAATTTTGGTTCTGGAGATTTCAATTTTGTTGTTTTTCTTGAATTGTTAAATTTCTCATTCCGGCCCTTTGCCGTGTTTGGTTTCCACTACCCTCCTCTATATCATTATCCTGGATAGAGACTAAAAGAAATTACTCTACTTTTGCTTCCTTTCAATTGAATGACAAATTAGAGTTTGTTTATATTCTCAATATTATGCTTATAATCCTAAACAAATCTAAAAGGTTTGTTAATACTAATATTTACAATGTTTTTAAAATAACATGAATTTAAAATAAAATAAAATTTTTATTTCTAAACTTTGTCAATCAATTACATTACTTAAATTACATAATCACTCCCTCTCCTTTTTTTGCGTGCATTGAGCATCCATCCACAACCAAGGAAGTACAGAGGCCATTGATATCACCTTCTCCATAGCACCAACAGACCACCGTATTTCGCCGTCCTTCACGTATCCGTCTACACAACACATGTCGGTGATCCACTTAAGCCCATGGCCTCTTCTCCGAACACCAATGTGCGGATGGGCTATTCCATTTCCACCGCCTTGCATGCCAATGTATCTCATCTTGCCTTCTTTATTTCTTAATTTCTTGTAATTGTAGATTATTGATTTAGGTTTATAATTTGAGAAATTGATCGGGCTGTGAATTATTTTGATGCTTTTTCTTTCTTTTTTTATGGCATCTGGACTTGTTAAGATTCATAACTCTGAGGATTTATACCATGCACTCAATGTGTTTGATGAAATGCCTTGCAGAGAAACCTGGTTTCATGATTGCATATGTAATCTACTGAAACCAATCTCCATCTTTGCAGTAGAATTGAAAGGTTAGTATACAAACTATCATGCAACGCAGGTGGTTGTTGTTGACAAATGCATTTGTATGAAATTGGCTAATTTCAAACTCATTATTTGTTTCTGGTTGATGCTTTGCTTGTTTTTTAATTGTCTATTCTCTGTTTATGGCGTCTCTTTTGACCCAAATGTAGGGTTTTGCTTCTTCCTGTGGATTTAGAGACATGTTTGAAGTTTGAACTGATTAATTTGGTGACTGATTTGAGGGTTTGTTCCATACGACAGAAGCGGCACAACCCCTCCTCGGCTCCTAAAACTCCAACATCCACCTCTAGGTCATAGTCTGCCTTTACTTTTAACTTGTTTTTGTTATTTCTTTTTTTTTGTTTGTCTGCTTTGTTTGTTCAGTCGCAATTGCTCTCCTCTCTCTCTTCGTCTTTTTCTTGGTCTGGTTTCATTGTTGCTTCAAAATAATTTAACTTTGGCATGACTTAGTTCAAGTTTAGTGTTCCTCATCCTTACACTTTCCTCATTGATTCTTCAGGTTCGCGCTGGAAGTGACTTTACAGGTTCGGAGTTGAATTGCAGTTGATCTCCATTCCTTACACTTTTCTCCTTACATGCATACATTGTGCAAAAGCCTTCTTTTTCCTTGAATTAACTTGCATATTGGTGATAATTTTCTTTTTTGGGTTGGTTTGTGTTTCATATTTTCTTCCCAATTCCCAATTTGTAGGTTTCGACATCTATCCTTGAAAATGGAAAGGAAAAAGGAACTAGTAGAGTCTTTAAGTAGCTCTATACCTCTGAGGAGTATAAATTATGGAATCCACAACTTATTTGTGTGGTGTGATATGGGCAAGGGCATGAAATCTTAATTTAGATAGGGAGATTCTAATGAGGAGATATATGAGATTAAAGAACGTTATATGCTTTATTTGTGGGAATGAGCATCCCCAGCACTACAAATTCATTTCCACCCCAAAAAACACTATAAATTCATTACAAGGCTACAAAATCAATTGATTATTTAGCATGACATTTTTTTTTTTTATAATGAGCTACGATCATATGGCCTTCCTTCATTAAGGATAAATCATTTTTATGGATGCTTATTCTGAGTTCTGAAGGATTACTCATTGTTACCGAGAAGTCTTATGTTTTTTCTTTCAAGTCAACTACTGCCATATTGATCTCTCTATAGCAACGAAGCATCTTAACCTTTCTATTTAATTTTTCTCCTGAATTTGTGTCTAAATAGGGTTGTGGTGGAAGGCTTAACCGCTTAACCAGCCATATCAATGTTGTAGATCGGTTGAATTGGTTAAGGTAAAAAGGTATATTGATCCTTTATTATTATTGTGTTCATAATATTGATCCTTCTGTTATGTAGTTACCTTTTGAGACATGGGATTATTTTTAACTCAAAAAATGACCCACATGTTTTGGGGGTGTTTGAATATTATTTTGTTACTTGGTTTGCTTCAAGATACTGATGATAAGTTTGTCAATTTTTTAGTTTCATATGATGACTAGTTTTAAGTATAGATTTAATCTATAAAGAAAAATAAACAACTAAAAAAATGGAGAAAATGAAAGAAGGTAATAGCTCTTATCATTAATTTCAATCCACTTTTCTTATCAAAATTTATGATAGTGAAGGTTAAAACCAATTTTAAGTTAAGTAGGAATATATGAAGATGATTTCGATTTTTTACCGATTTTTATAGTGTTCTTGTTGCCAAATGCCAAGTACTTTTTATTTGGAAATTAGTCGTGTAGTGATGATGTTAATTGGATTCATCTCCCTTCTTTTGACAGAAACCTCCAGAGAAATGTTCACCATCTGTATAGATTAAAAGTACTTCCACCTCTTGCATCTAGTAGAGCTCTCTCATTGAGTGTTGAACCAGAATATATGTCCAAACTTCCAAAGGTACATTTGTCATTTTTTTTGGTTTTATGTCATGCATTTCAAGTTCTACTTAACTGAGAATTTGATATACTTGATGTTGGATTTTTTTGTTTTCAATATTATGAGCCATTTATCTCTCAAAAATTCCTTGAACAGTTGCATAGCTCTTCATCATGTACGTGAGACATTTTTCTTGGTTTCATTGAAAGCAGACATTTTTTTCCTGCCTATTTTGCTGATAATTGTGTAAGCTGTTGCATAACATCCTCTGCCCGATTTTTGTGTCAATTTGTTCTAACCTATTTTTGACTTTTTTAGACTTTGTAACTGCTCTTTTTTTACTCTTCCCTTTCATGTGTATTTGAATTTTGAAACATGTGAATTTGGGAATTGATAAGGTATTTATGGTTTGATCATTGGTTTTTTTTCCCTTTCACTTTTTTAGAAATCCCGTGGTTTGCTGAAATTTTTTAGTAGGCTTACACAGTAGTCATGGTTAGCTAAGGCTTGCATTTCTTTTTGCTCACCAATATAAATCTCATTCTCATCAGATAGTTTGGGCAAGAGTCGTTTACTTGTTTAAATCTTTAGTTCTAGAGAATTGGCATATCAATACTTTCATTTTTCTTTGAACCTAGTACAGTGTAGAGTTCTATTGAAGATTGGTATTATGTTGGCACTCTAATTCTACATGGTAGAGTATAAAGTGGATAAAAGATTAAAAAGTGATAATTGTCTATTTAGTTTATCAAAAGACTGAGTTGCGACTTGCGAAGGAGAATTTTTTCCCTTATCCTTACAATCCTTTTTATTGCTAGATTACAGACTTATTTCTCTTAAATGTGTTCTATGGGCTTCTTTTCTAGTCGATTTTCATATTCTGTCTTTACTTTATATTTGGGTGATTTCTAAGCAACTAAATGGTGGTTTATGTTAAATAATAATGATCATTCCGTGATATATGTTGAATGCTTCTTATGCGCCTTTGATGATATTTATAATTTATAGTATTGGGCTCGTTTGGTATAAGCATGCAAGGTAAGCGGAATGAAAACAAATTTTGTATAGGATAATACATCTAGATAAGAGAAGAATGCTATTTTTTGTATAAAAAATAAGATATGAGGGGTAATGATTAGAGGGGTATAGAGGATATGGTTACCCTCGTTCAAATGAGTGGTTGAAAACCAATTATGTATGAAAAGTTGTGAGGAAATGGTAATGATTAAATTTTTAACAATGTATTTTAAACTACAAATGAACTGCATTCATTTTTTTTCCATTTACCTTTCCAAAATTGCCATTAGTGTTCATTATCTATGTGATATGTTTTCCCCAATTTTCCTGTGAGATTTTGATTATTTGGAAACTCAATTATGGGTTATTCTTTGCTTTTGGTTCATCCGTGGCTCATCAGCTTTGATAGATCTTGACTTCAACACCGGTTCTGAGCTAAACTCTTAAAACTGTTTCTGTCACAAGTTGAGTCCTCGCCCAGAATTGCTCTTGCAAGCATGCCGTAGAGAACCAGCAACCTTTAAGAGTGCGTACATTTTCCGGAAGTAGAAAGTGTTACTAAAGCTTTTAGCTGATCTGGGAGTCTTTGAGAGGGTGAGTTTGAGTGGTGTTTGTAAGGATAATTAAGATTCTAGAAGACCCGAAGATGTTGCAATCAAAACAGCTTGGCAAAGTAGACTTGCAATTTTTCGCAGTTCCTTTATCTCCTTGCTTATAAATGTAGCATTTCCTTTGCCTGTTTATAACGGGAAAAAAGACAAGGGGATAGAAAACAACAGTTTCCCCTTCACTTAAACTCACCATTGAATATCAAAGTGCAGACAAACATCACAAGTAGCTTTTTTTTATCATTTGTATTATTTTATTTTATTTTGTTTGGAATTAATTAATACACCACGGACTAGTTTATAATAAAAATAAATAACATAGTTTATATATATATATATATATATATATATATATAAATGAAGTGAAGTATATGCAAGTAGAGACTGTAGAGTTTATATAACATAAGACGACAGTGAATGGTGGAAGGTATAGTGGCCACTTGGTATAAAAGAAAGTGGTGAGCCTAGAAAGTTGAACTTTGACAAATGAATAATTGAATCGTAAGCAGTCCTTACCCTTACTCCGAGGAGAAAGAGGACAAGAAGAGGAAGCCCCACATCTACACTGCAATAAGTACTACAAACAATCCAACTGACCAACAAAGTCTACATAAGCCTGACATTTCATTTCATTATTGGTTATCCTTAATTAATTGAGAGGAAACTATAGGCTGTGGCAGGTTTGAATGGAAGACCCAGGAATGAAATTGCCGGCACCGGAGGAGGAGTCGTTGTCGGAGTCATCAGAGTACGAGTGCTCGTCGATCAAGGAGGTGGAGGTGACGGTCCCTAAGACGGACGATCCGACGATGCCAGTGCTGACCTTCAGGACGTGGGTTCTGGGGGTGGTGTCGTGCGTGGTGCTGGCGTTCGTGAACCAGTTCATGTGGTACAGGAAGAACCCAATGTCAGTGAGCTCCATATCAGCGCAGATAGCGGTGGTACCACTGGGGCACCTGATGGCCAGGACAATCACCACCAGGACCTTCCTCAAGGGGACCAAGTGTGAGTTTAGCCTTAACCCTGGGCCCTTCAACATCAAGGAGCACGTCCTCATCACCATTTTCGCTAATGCTGGTGCCGGCAGTGTTTATGCCACTCATATCCTCAGCTCTGTCAAGCTTCTCTATAAGAGGGACCTCACTTTCATCCCTGCTGCTATTCTCATGCTCACCACTCAGGTCTCTCTCTACCACCTCTTCATTTCTTTCTTCTTTTGTTCTTCTTCTTCTTCTGATTTCATTGTGTATCCATCAGATCTTGGGTTTCGGCTGGGCTGGCCTGTTCAGGAAATATCTGGTTGAGCCTCCGGAAATGTGGTGGCCTGCCAACCTGGTCCAGGTTTCACTCTTCAGGTAACTGCAGCTAGTTGGCTTTCGTGTTACTAGTACGAGGCTCGTATCGCCCCGAGTTGTGTTAAAATTTATGAATTTAAATTCGATAGTATAAATTTATTAGTTGGATATAATTTTAAATATATTATAGGTTATAAATTAGGAAGTATAAAAATTATTTTAAAAATAAAAATAATAAAATAAAGAGATAAATAATAAATAATTATTATTTAAAAACCATAATATTTATATTATAAAGTCTATTGGCAAGATGAGAATCGTTTACTAAGAAGATGCAATATTAGTAAATTACACTCAAATCCTTTTTCAGTTTTGAAAAATATTAACAAACCGGACTAATGAGTCCATAATATCAACAACAATGTTTCAAGAAGCTCCAATCTCTTCATTCTTTTCATCCTTGTTGGCGATTCCATTCGATTTTTGGAATGATTTAGACTAATCTACCTATTCGATGGTAAGATTTAACATATAAAGTGCATTAAGTGCATTTGTTATATAATTTTCGATTGAATAAGTGCTTTTAGGTTTTTTTTTTTTTTTCAATTAGATTGAAAATGCTTAAAATGGGTTGATTTCAGTGGGTTTTGTCATGGGTGGTTGTTGTTTGTGCATTATGGGTGGTGTATTGCCAAAGAAATTGATGAAATATGATGTTCAACCCTGGTTGCTGTTCTCTTTCATGCTTTTGATTTGATTCGTTTTAGCACCCTTCATCTGTATTTCATTTTGTGGAACTATTTCCGACTATTTTTTAATTGGGGGAATTTCGATAATAAGGATGAATTTCTTTAGGTTTTTTTGCTTGGCCCTTGGTCAATGATTTGCAAATATTTTTTTAAGTAAAAAAGGATTTAAATACAATTTACTACTATGTAATACGGAGTATTTATGTTGTCATTACACCTTCCTATAATTTTATACGGAGTATTTAAGTAGTGGGTTGGTCAAGACTCAAGTGTGACCGTTACAACAATGAAATAGTTAGTATGAAATTGGGAATTGGGTAGAAAGAGAGTGGATGATGTGGTGAGATAACATGAATTAATTTACAGCAAGGACGGAGAAATTGTTTTTGGTGAAATCATGTGGGATGTTGAATGGAGATACTTGAGCTTGAATAATAGTAATTCGAGATACTTGCAGGGCCCTCCATGAAAAGGAAAAGAGAAGCAGGGGCGGCATAACCAGAACTCAGTTCTTCCTATTCGTGTTGATCGCTAGCGCGGCCTACTGCATCATACCAGCCTACCTAGCCACCATAGTCACCAGTGTGTCCTGGCTCTGCTGGATCGCCCCCAAGTCTGTTCTAGTCAATCAGCTGGGCTCCGGCAACAGTGGCCTTGGCCTTGGCTCGTTTGGCGTTGACTGGGCAACCATCACATCCTACCTTGGCACCCCTCTTGCTAGCCCCTGGTTCGCCACTGCTAATATTGCCGTTGGCTATGCTCTCTTCATGTACGTCATCGTCCCCTTCTGTTACTGGTCCAACATTTTCGGCGCCAAGACCTTTCCCATCTACTCCAATAAGCTCTTCATGTCGAATGGAACAAGATTCGACATCAACAGCATCATCGACTCCAGGTTTGAGCTCGACAAGGATGCTTATGCAAGAACTGGACCCATCAATCTCAGCACAATGTTCACTATGACTTATGGTGTTGGGTTTGCCACTCTCTCGGCCACCATTGTTCATGTTGCCCTCTTCAATGGAAGGTAAACCCTTCATACTCAAAACAAACCTTCTGGCATTGTTTATATTCATTTGGCCATCTGTTTGATTCATACGGACCACAGGGACTTGTGGATGCAAGCCAAAGGGGCCTTGGGATCAAAGAAGAAAAGGGACATCCACACCGAACTTATGAAGGCGTACAAACCAGTTCCGATGTGGTGGTTTCATCTCATACTCTTGCTCACTATTGCACTCATCTTCTTTGCTACCGAGTACTACAAAGAGACGCTTCAACTACCGTGGTGGGGAGTCTTGCTTGCGTGTGGGCTTGCGCTCTTTTTCACACTTCCAATCGGTATCATCACAGCCACCACAAATCAGGTACATCTCTTGTACTTTCTAACCCATTCTTAGCTTCACATTCTTCACAAATCCGAGCCTCAGTCGTTTCATCTTTCGTCTGCAATAACAGCAACCGGGGTTGAACATCATCACAGAATACATCATTGGGTATCTTTACCCCGGCAGGCCAGTTGCTAACATGTGCTTCAAGGTGTATGGATACATCAGTATGGTTCAAGGCCTGTACTTCGTAGGAGATTTCAAGCTTGGTCATTACATGAAGATCCCGCCAAGATCCATGTTCACTGCACAGGTTTCTTTCAAGCTCGATTACTTTTGTCAACTGTCAATCTGTCCTCTATTCATTTTAGAAAGGCCCATCCATGTTATACTATTTAGGTGATAGGGGCGGTTATAGCAGTTGGAGTATACACAGGAACAGCGTGGTGGCTGATGGAAGCCATTCCCCACCTATGCGACGCCTCAGAGCTGCCACCAGGCAGTGCGTGGACATGCCCAATGGATGTGATTTTCTTTGATGCCTCTGTCATTTGGGGGCTTGTTGGTCCTCGTAGGATCTTCGGAAACCTCGGTCACTACTCCATGGTTAGACATTCGCGCATTTCTCTTCTCTTCTTGTGATAACTTAACTGGAATTTGTTGATCTGTAAAGAACATATAATGCAACAGGTGAACTGGTTTTTCCTTGGGGGAGCCATAGCGCCGGTGCTAGTATGGGGAGCAGCAAAGGTCTTCCCGAGCCAAAAATGGATCAGAATGATCCATTTACCGGTGCTGCTGGGGGCGACATCCATGATACCCCCAGCAACTGCTGTCAATTACTCGAGTTGGATCATTGCAGGATTCATATCAGGGTTTGTGATCTACCGATACCACCCAAAGTGGTGGGAGCGGTACAACTACATCTTCTCGGGAGGGCTGGACGCAGGCACCGCCTTCATGACCATACTCATATTCTTCACCCTTCAGTATGGGACAAACATCGAAGTCAGCTGGTTGGGGAACAACGGTGAAGGTTGCCCCTTGGCTAGATGCCCCACTGCCAAGGGAGTTGTTGCTGATGGATGCCCTGTTTTCTAATTTCTCTGCTTACAGTATTAATTTGCTGCTGTTTTCAACTCTCTATAGTAAGTAGCATCGTTTGCCTTTGGTTAATACAGTTTACAACAGAAAAATAATTGGTAGCAGATAGCCGTTTATATAGCTAGGTAGGGGCTATTTGGCTTCATAAATTTGGACCATGTGATACTCCAGTCTCCCAGTCCCTCCTCTGTATGGTTCTATACTTGTATACTTGATCTTAGATTACTCCTCTGTATGGTTCTTATACTTGTACTATACTTGATCTTAGATTACACAGTTGGTTAATTTCAAACTTTATTTAGGTCATTTATCAAATTCAACCAACTTTATTCAGGATCTGTTTGGTAACACATAGGGTAGCTGAAGCTAATGGATGAAGTGCTTTAAATATGCGTTAAAGTAGAGTGTTCATAAGCTAGTAAGGTGTGTTTGGCAAACCATATGATAGAGTAGTTCATACAAATTAGCTGATGAGATAGGAGAAAATGAATGGATTTGTGAAAAGTTTTGGGTGAATAGTTGTTGAAAATTCCATTTCAAAAGCTGATTAAACTAAAATTTTATATTTCACTTGTTTAAAACTATAGAATATTTAAACTAAAAGTTCCGAGAAACTACCTGCATTGCCAAATGGAACCTTAGCCTGGAAATAATGGTTTGATTAGAGTTTGGACCAGAAAGTCTTATTCCAACACAGCAACACCTAAGATGAACAGACACAAATCACACAATACAACATGAAAACCTACTGAGTACTGTAAATATAGTTGAACTGGTTGAATAAATACAACTTTGATCTATACTGCTGTTTTTATGACAGCTTCTCCAACTTCATCTTCTAAATTCATGCATTTCACTTTCAGTGGATAAAATGTGTGCCAAGAGCCACAGCCACCTCCAGAAGCAAATCTACTATATCATGATTTTGCAGGAATCATACACATACATTTACATACACAAACATACAAGGAGAGTGTGATGAGGCTACAATGATGGCGATTGTCTATGCACATCCCGAGCACTCGTCTTGCACAGCTTTAACGTGGAGGTGTAACCACCGGAATGGAATAGTCTAAGATGTGTTGAAGCTCATGCACATTGGGGGCTTCACCTTTAGAAGGGCAAGTACTGAGGATGGGAGACTCCATAGTCCATCGCCGCATATCAACCCAGATGCCACCGCAGGGATCATTAGGGCTGCGTTCCGGCTCTCTAGTCTGTGCCACGCAAACACAACTAGGCTGCCCATACACATGTCTATTGCAAAGTATGCACCTACTAGAAATGGGACCGCCATTGCCATTGGGAGCGGTACCCACTTCCCTACGTGCTTCGGAGACAAGTCTCGCATCAGGTTGGCTAAGACAGCAAAGGTAAAGAACCCGTAGCAGAGCTGCAAGCAGTGCTGAGGCAGCGCAGAGAAGCCCTGGATGCCGAGTATTGCCATGTTTCGGTACACAAGAGCGTATGGGGCCTTATACTTGCCATTGGGGTTCCCAACGTCAAATCCCTTGTAGAAAAGGAAGAAGGTGAGGGGAGCTACCACGCACCCGATGGCAGTTCCAATGGCTTGGCTGACAACCATCGATCTCGGGGATGTTAGAGTGAGATGGCCAGTCTTCAGGTCCTGCATCAAGTCAGATGATATGTAAACTACAGATTTGATCAGCCCACATCCGACAAGCCCAGCAACCACGCCGGAGTTTTCTCCAGCCAAGGCAGCTAGGACAAACAGAGCCACTTTGCCATAGTTATAGGCCATGTTCATGTCAGTCAGGCCTGCGCCATAAGCGTTGCAGAAGCTGAGAGACGGTGCAAGGATGTAGGCGACGACAACATAGTACCACTTCAACTCGGGGAACATGAATGGGATAGCAATGATGGATATTACTGTCAAGACTGTGTATCCGACACAGGCAACCCAGACAGGAATAGTTTCTCTTACAAAGAGTTCGTTCCTTCGAAGCTCATCCATCAATTGGCTACGGCTCTCTGAAACTGAAGCTGATCAAACACATGTACTAGCCATACTTCAGCATCAGTTTTAGAGAGCTATATATAATATGAAGGCACAATCGGAAATTTTGCGCAAACATTGAAAAGGCATTTTCCTCAGCAGATTATAGGAAGATGGAAGGTACTTACCAGGACTGAAGTTCTTCGCGTGCAATCTGACATGGATGCTTCTCACTGTGAAAAACAGAACCTTAAGAAAATTATAAAGTCCGTCTCCAAGTATGAGAGCAATGGAAATGAACACCTACAAGCATCACATAACCACAAGTCAGACGAATGTTTAGCTACTCGCGTATGCTGTACGCATTTTTATTGTTACTTTGGATTCATAGACAACATCACGAATAATAATAACAATAATAACCTTATAACCATTGAGGCTTTTCATACTGCTCTCAGGGATTGATGCAGGGAACCATTTCCCTTCGAGTCCACGAATAAGGGGCCACATTAGCCCCCACGAGACAATCGCGCCAAAGAGCAAAGAAAGGTTAACCAGATGAGAACATATCATTCCAGCTCCGACATAACTCATACTAAAATCAAAGTAGAAGCTGCAAAACAAGAATTGAAGGAAACCGGTTTCTGTTAAAAGGGATGATAGGCAAGGCATTCAAAGCAAGAGGCAAATGTGAAGCTCACAAAATAATGCTTGAGCGAAGACTCACGAGTTTTTCCAAGCTTGCATCCCAAATGTTGGGAACTGACCGAAACCACAAGTATCTCCTCCTGAGTAGAACCACTGGAACAAGCTCAAAAGGAAGCTGAAAGAGAAGGTTTTCACGAATCCGCTAACTTGCTTCCTGTAAGGTAAACAAGAAATTTTCAGGATGCCTTAACACTGAAGATTTGGAAGATGAAGTTGCATACTTGACAATCTTGTCTCCTTTTGCAGTGTGAAATCCATTGATGAGAACTGCAGTCGCAGTTCCACTCGGATAAGCGAGCTTATAATCGATTATCATGATCTGTAAAACAACAAAATCCGAGTAAAAAATATAGATCGATACAATTAGGGCCCGTTTGATATCCATATACGTATATCAAATATGGGTATGAGATATCGATATCAGAGATATGAGTATTAAAGTTGATATCTGATATCTGATATCATGTTTGGTGTGTGCATAGTCGATATTAACATGTAAAATAAAAGTTGTTGGCAAAAACATCTTTCAAACAACATATAGTGATATCATGAAGCACTCAAGTAGCACCTTGTTAAGAGGAACCAACGCCCAAAGACCAACAAAGCTGCTGACAAAGAGAAAGCCAGTCATCCAGCCAAGCTTGAGAGGCATGTAGCTGGTGGGGCCATTCCCCACAGTGTCAACTCCTGCTAGCTCATAAGTCTTCTTGTTGAGAGCCAACAAGTAAGACCCAAAACCACCTTCACAAGAACAATCATCATCAGTACAAGCCCCAAATTTCGGATGATCTTCGTAGCAAACTCGGGATGTAAAAAGACCCTTGTATAAAAGTGGGAGTTCCAAATGAATCATACCTCCAACAGCTATGCTATAGCAAGCAACAGAACAAGTCTGAATAGTAGTGTTCTCCTGTCTGGTGAAAGGCGGGGCCTTGACTCCAAGCTTTTCAAGGAGCTGTGTCCATGTCCTGAGGAGTATGAATGCAAGAAGAGCAGCTGAAACATTCAGATTTGGATTAATACCAGTTGTGAGATTCAGCTTCATCAGTATCACACTGTATATGGTTCCAATCAGTGTGCTAGCTATCAAGCCCCTTAGGGTTATCTGCTTTGCCCATGGTGGTGTTCTATGCATCTCCTCCTCCGTTGCTTGTCCTCCCTCCTCATCTTCTACCGCTTCCAACTGTTCGACTCCCATGGCTTCCACAGCCATCCCTTTTACTTCAACGCCTGTAATCATCTCCAAAATTCTCCAACCATATACCAAGATTCAGTAAATTCTGTCAAGGGCAAACCAAGTGCACAAATGATACAGCATTTACTCAGCAGCAGCACCCCTCCCAATGACACATAAACCCAGATAATGACAACCTACAAATGGACACTCAAATTCACTGCCACCTATGATGAATGCTCAGATTTCCTAAATTGTGCCAATTCACCTAACAGGTAACAACAGCAATCAAGATCATGTCTTCTGGGGTAAAACTCAACTCTGAACTCCAACCCTATTTACATGTACCATGGGTTTGAAATTCCAAAACTAATCACTTACACGTTGTAATGACGCGGATGTAACTATGTAAGTAAAAATTTGTTTGCAACTATACAGGGATGAACAACAAGGAAACGATACTGTATATATAAAGTGGAAGAAGTTGTTAATAAAATTTTGTTAAGCCCTTCCGTTGAATTCTTTTTCCAAATAAGGGCGAGGTGGGTAGAATTGGGTATTGAAAGTTGGCAAGGTTAATGCAATCGAAAACAACAGTAGTCCATAAAACTAGCCAGTGATAGAATCGTTGCTAGTCATTTGGTTTGTTGTTTTGTTCTCCCTTCCTTTGTAGTTTTTGGGGTGTGGCAAGGGACGGTGGCGCCGTGGTAGAGCTAGGGGTGCTGGGGAAAATAATTATGTATATTTAACATATTTTTAAGGTAATATAACATCTGTAAATAATAGGGTATCTCCCTGGTAAAGGAAAGAAAGAAGGAGAATTAAAATCAAAATGTCTTGAATTTAAATCTGAACCTCAATACTTTGTATTTGTTTTACTATATCATTAATTCTTCTTGATTTTTATTTCATGATTTTTTTTTATCATCCCCTCACCGAAATCCTAGCTCCGCCACTGACAAGGGTTCAAGTAAACTGTCTCCAAACCCATCCATGACCTGATATCTAAGATGATAATAATGCATAAAAATTGTATGTGTCTTGAATTTAAATCTCAACCCCAATACTTTTTTTTTCTTCACAAAATATATATACACCAAAAGATTAAATGCATCCATCTATATCTATAATATATATATCTATCTATCTACTAAAAGTTGTGTTCAGCCCCCACCATAAATGCTCTTAGCTATAATTGTGTTCTCGGTTATCCAATCTATAATATTCTCGGTTATCCGTTTAACCGGTTATTCGTTTAATTTGTTTTTTTTTTTCTATCTAGTATATATCTAGTAAAAGTTGTGTTCAACCCCCGCCATAAATGCTCTTAGCTATAATTGTGTTCTCGGTTATCCAATCTATAATATTCTCGGTTATCCGTTTAACCGGTTATTCGTTTAATTTGTTTTTTTTTTCCTTACACATTTGTGTTCAACCAATTAGCTAAGGCATTTACTCAAATACTCAAGTAATTAGCGGTTTGTATTCAGCCATTGATATTTAGTTTAATATAATTAATTAGCCATTTGAAGATTCCATATTAGCCGTTTTCCTTCACATTAATTCGCATGATTTATTATAGACTTTTCAGCGCATCCCCAACAGCTTATGTAAAATAGAGAAAATAAACAATTTTAGAGAAAATATAGGTTTTTTAACCCCAACAGCTTTTGTAAACCCATCTTTATAATAGAGAAATGGGAGGAAAGAGAAAAAAAATCTCTAAATTTAGAGAAATACTTAAAATCTGTAAAATTAAATGCATTCACTCTTTCCCATGTCTACCAATTTATTCATTGGTTGTTACATATTGATTTAATTAATTTATTGAAATTTTATTTACTAAATTATGAATTTATGCATTTATTATAAGGTATAATAAATGTATAAATAGTTAAAATAGAGAAGCTGTTGGGGTTAAAGTATAAAAATTATAGAGATTTTGATATTTTTCTCTCCATAATAGAGAAATTTTAGAGAAGTTGTTGGACTTGCTCTCAATGCACAATTTTAATCCACCTTGAGCCGATTGTTTTTTTTTTTTTGGTCCAGTGAGTCGATTGTTTCTTCCTCCTTTGTATATATAAGGGTTCTCCTTCATACGTTGGTTTTTCACTTTCAAGGTCGACTGCAGGCGAGAGAAGCAACACTGTCGAGACCAGCAGAGCATGGCGACTGGCTAAGCGTGAGGGTTGCTCCGGGCGAGGGCTGTTGTGCTGTTGTGTCGGCGCCCATACTGCCCCTGGCTTCGCTGCTGTTGCTGCGGGCGAAGGCGAAGACCGCGAGACATAATTGTAAGTTTCTCCTATTTTAGGTCTGATCTTTGTCAATACTTCAATTAATTTGAGATTGATAAGTGTTTATACACGTTATTGAATTTATTTTGTTGAAATGTTGAATAATTTGGGGAATTGATCGAAATGGATTTATTAGATTAGGGCTAATTTGAGACTTGAGGCTTGAAATATGAATTTGAGGTTTCAGGGTTTGTGTTCTCGATTGGAGATAATCTCCGCCTCTTGAAACTCTGATTGTAATTGTCACAGTTGAGTTATAAATTTATAATGCAGTCCATGATTTGTTATGTTGTGATATTCTTCTGTATCAGATGACGAATCTGCTCAGCCGCCTGTTGGATTGGAGCACAAACCACCACAATCACAGCAACACAAGGCAAGCACAGATACTTGAATCTGTGATCTACCAAGTCGAAAAACTTGTGTTGAATGAGAGAGCAAAACTGAAGCCAATAACTTCTCTGATTCAATGAAGGAAAACTGCTACAAACTTGACTACATTCACACACACAAACTGACTCCATAACTGCTAGGCTAAGCTCCACTACATCCACTAACTTAGCTAAACACAACTGCTAAAAACCAACTCTAACTGACTCTCCTCTATGTCGACTACAACACACAGACTTCATCGACATAGAGTAACATTGTCTTGACACTTAACTGAATTAACAGAAATTCAAACAAACATAAAACTAAGCTTGAATCATATGTGTCTAAGCTACACTTTCAACACCACCCCTTGATTCGAGCTTTCTCATTCCAAGTCTCTCCATGAAGAACTGATGCTTTGCTATGCTCAAAGCCTTAGTCATCAAATCTGCATTCTGGTCATTTCGATCTGCCACAAAATCTCAGCACAATTTCTTCCTTTGCAACCAACACTCGAATGAAGTGATGTTGCACTTCAATATGCTTGGTCCTGGCATGGAATGAAGGGTTCTTTGTCATGGCAATTGTAGACTTGTTGTCACACCAAAGTTCTGTTTCTCCTCCCTGCTTGCAACCCAGATCATCAAGCAATTTCTTCAACCACATAGCTTGCTTTGCTGCTGTTCCTGCAACTACATACTCAGCTTCAGAAGAGGACAGAGCAACTGTCTCTTGCTTCTTTGAGCTCCAAGTCACAGCTTCTGTACCAAAGCTGAAAACAGAACCTGAGGTGCTCTTTCTGTCGTCCAAGCATCCAACCCAATCACTGTTAGTGAAACCTTGAAGCTTGAACTCTTCCTTCCTTCCATACCAAAGACCATGATCTAGAGTTCCTGCAATGTACTTGAGAACTCTCTTGGCTGCCCCCATATGCTGCTTTGTTGGACCATGCATAAACCTTGACACCACACTCATACTAAAGGTGATGTCTGGTCTTGTATGTGCCAAGTAATTCAAGCCTCCCACCAGACTTCTATACATTCTCTCATCTGCAGCTCCAGTTCCATCCTCTCTGTGCAGCTTCTCATTCACATTCATGGGTGTGTATGCTACATCACATCCCTCCATGTGAAACTTCTTCAGAAGATCCTTAGCATATTTCTTCTGACATAGATAGATACCATCTTCTTGTTGATCTATCTCCAGCCCAAGAAAGTACTTCAATTCATTCAAATCTGTCATCTCAAATTCTTCCATCATGGATCTCTTGAATTCACTCAACATTTTCTGTGATGTGCTAAAGTAGATGATATCATCCACATACAAGCACACCACTATAAACTCCATCTTTCCGGCCTCTACCTTTCACATACAATGTAGGTTCATTTTCACTCCTGCTAAAGCTATTCTTTTCAAAGAAAGAATCAATTCTGTTGTACCAAGCTCGTGGAGCTTGCTTTAATCCATACAAGGCTTTCTTGAGCCTTAGTACTTTACTCTCTTCACCAGCTTTCACAAAACCAATGGGCTGCTCAACATACACTTTTTCTTGAAGTTCTCCATTCAAAAATGCAGATTTGACATCCAACTGATACACCTTCAATTTCCACTGAGCAGCTAAGGCCAATACTACCCTTACTGTCTCAATTCTCACCACTGGTGAGAAGGTTTCTTCAAAGTCAATCCCCTCTTGTTGTGCATAACCTTTGGCAACCAGCCTTGCCTTATGCTTTGCAACACTTCCATCTGTATTAAACTTGGTTCTAAACACCCACTTCAGGCCAATTGCACTCTTTTCTGCTGGTAGTTCAACCAAACTCCAAGTTTCATTTCTATGGATAGCATTCATCTCTTCTTTCATAGCTTTCATCTATTTGCCCTCACCCTTAGCTTCCTCAAAGCTTTCTGGATCTGCTGCTGCAAGTGCAAATCCACAACTGGCATAGATGTCTGAGAGTGATCTAAATCTTCTTGGAGGAGTTTCACTCGATGAGCTTGAAGGAGATGAATGTTGGCTACTGGATGAACTAGACTGTTGTGCAGGTGATCCAGGAGTACTCCCATTCTGATCATTGTCACCATCATCTTCAAACATATTTTCTTCACCAGTTTCTGCACTTGAACTATCAATATTCACCACATCTCTAACACCTTGATCACTTGCTGGCTTCTCCCAGTCCCAGCTCACCTCTTCATTGAAAACTACATTTCTACTCACTATAGTTTTCTTACTTACTGGATTGTACAATTTGTAAGCTTTTGACTGAACTGCATAGCCAATAAAAATGCACTTCTCAGCTTTGTCGTCTAACTTTGATCTTAAATTCACCATTGCATAGGCAACACATCCAAACACCTTAAGATGGCCAACAGATGGCTTCTTTTCTCTCCACACCTCAAAAGGTGTCCTATTCTCAACAGCTTTTGTTGGAGAAATGTTGAGAATATACACTGTTGTAGCCACTGCCTCACACCAAAACTGGTTTGGGACCCTCCTTGCCTTCAACATGCACCTTGCCATTTCAACTACAGTTCTGTTCTTCCTTTCAGCCACCCCATTTTGCTCTGGTGTATAGGGTGCTGTGAGCTCTCTCCTTATGCCATTTTCTTCACACCATGTCATAAATTCAAATGACATAAATTCTCCTCCTCTATCAATCCTCAAAGCTTTCAGCATCTTGCCTGACTGTTTTTCTGTGAGAGCTTTAAACTTCTTGAAGCACTCAAAAGCTTCAGACTTCAATCTCAGAAAGTAAATCCAACTCATTCTACTAAAATCATCAGTTATGAGAAAGAAATGCTTGCTTCCTCCTAGTGAATCTGTTTGCATAGGTCCACAGAGATCTGCATGAACCAATTCTAAACATTCACTAGCTCTCCAGGCTTCACCAGTTGGAAAAGGCCCCTTAAATTGTTTTCCATACACACAGCCTTCACATAAATCTAACTCATCTACCTTTGGTAGACCATTAACCATTGATTTTGTACTGAGCATCTTCAAACTTTGAATGTTTAAGTGCCCATACTTGTGATGCCACAACTTTGACTCATCACCTCCTTTCATTGTCATTGCTCTATTCACACCTCTTGCCAAATCAAGAGGAAACATCCTGTTCTTAGTCATGCTCACCCTCACAACAACTTCACCTGTTCTCTTGTCTCTGATCACACAAGCATCCTCATCAAACAACATTGAGTAGCCTGTCTCTTGGAGCTGACCAACACTCAACAGATTATGAGCAAGCCCGGGCACATACTGAACATCTTGCAAGGGCTTCTCTCCTCCTTGCTCACTCTTGATCACAATAGTTCCTCTCCCTTCAACCTTTAACACTTTGTTGTCTCCTAGCTTGACACTTCCCTTCTTAGATTCATCAAGCTCTCTAAACATTTCTCTTGAACTTGACATATGGTTTGAACAACCACTGTCAAGATACCACATGTTGCTTGCAGTATCTCCAAATGAAGACAAAGCCATGAACAGCCTTTCTTCTTGCTCATTCTTCTCTGTATAATTCACTCCCTTTTGCTCATTCTCCTGTTTCTCCCAACAGAAAGCCTCCTTGTGCCCGAATTTCTTGCAGTAGTAGCATCTAATGCCACCCTTCTGTTGCCTTGAGTCATTGCTTTGATTCCTATTGGAATCCTTCCACTGCTCCTTTCCTTGCTCACCTCCATTTCCCCTACCTGAGCCACTGTACTGACCTCTGCCATAACCTCTTCCTCCTCTACCTCTTTGACCACCTCTATAGTTGCCTCTTCCTCTGTGACCTCCTCTAAAGCCACCCCTACTTGAAGAACCCTCATTCTTACTCTTCTGATTTTCATCTTTCACTTGAAAAACCTTCTCTTCCTTCTGCTCACTTGACCTGCTCATTCTCTCTTCATGAGCTTGCAAGGAGCTAGACAATTCTTCAAATCTGTACACATACAGATCTTTTGATTCTTCAATTGCTGCAACTACATGATCATATCTCTTTGTAAGACTTCTCAAGACCTTACTCACTATGGTCTCACTGCTCATAGTCTCTCCATATGTCCTCATATGGTTTGACAATGTCAGATACTCGAGACAAGAATACTTGAACAATCTCTTTCTCTTGCATAACCAGAGTCTCAAACTCCTTTCTTAAGGTCTGCAACTTGACTGTAACTACTCTCCCATCTCCTATGTATTCTTGCTTCAAAACTTCCCAAGCATCATGAGCAGTTGTAGAGGCTGCTATCCTTGGAAAGACCTCATCATCTAGAGCACTTTGAATCATGAAAAGTGCCTTAGAATCTTTCTTTCTTTTCTCTCTCAAGGCTTGATCTGGCTCAGGAGGATCTGCATCTTCAAATCCTTGTTCAACAAGGTTCCAAATTTCCTGTGATTTGAACAAAGTGGTCATCTTCAGGCTCCAAAAGTGATAATTCACTCCTTTGAAGATTGGCAATTGAGGATTGCCAACCCCTCCACCTCCATTGTTCTGCATATTGCTGAACACAAAATTCTCACAAGTGTTTCCCTGTGTTTATCTCTCAAACCACTCAATTCCCAGAAGTTAAACCCGGTGAGATCTTTTAATCTCTGCTCTGATACCAATTGTTGGATTGGAGCACAAACCACCACAATCACAGCAACACAAGGCAAGCACGGATACTTGAATCTGTGATCTACCAAGTCGAAAAACTTGTGTTGAATGAGAGAGCAAAGCTGAAGCCAATAACTTCTCTGATTCAATGAAGGAAAACTGCTACAAACTTGACTACATTCACACACACAAACTGACTCCATAACTGCTAGGCTAAGCTCCACTACATCCACTAACTTAGCTAAACACAACTGCTAAAAACCAACTCTAACTGACTCTCCTCTATGTCGACTACAGCACACAGACTTCATCGACATAGAGTAACATTGTCTTGACACTTAACTGAATTAACAGAAATTCAAACAAACATAAAACTAAGTTTGAATCATATGTGTCTAAGCTACACTTTCAACACCGCCTTCTGCATTTTCGTCATTTCAGAGTCAAGCCTCGGAACCAGGAAATTCTTTTGCAGAGATTCGTGATTCCAGTGGTATGTTTCAGTATAATTAGGCATGAATTCCTGCTGTGGTATACCTTATAACTCTCCCATTTCTTATGTGTGATTACAGAAAGCAAGATTAACGCATCCTGGCTCCCCTCCAATTCTTTCGGCATCTACCTTACCAAAACGTCTAAACCAGCATCCCCAAGGCGACATTCGGTCTCATTTGCAACATCTAGGGGAATGTTAATTTGATATTTCAAATCCGTGTAGCAACCACAGCTCTTTCTCAAGCTATGATGGAGGTTCTCAAGGTGGTTCTCTCATATAGTATATTACTTTGAGCAATTGTAAATTTATTTAGATGTCAGTTTCACTTGCTTAACTCTGATTTTTAGTACTACATAGTTTCCTCTCCTAATGACTATTGGTGGCTTTGGTTGTTTCAGCACGGGCACGAGTTGATGGGAAAGAATTTTTCTGCCAAATGAGGTAAAATTTTCACTCTTCATCCCTTCTTGCCTCTGTCTCTATTCGGTGAATTTACAATCATTCTTTATGCTTTGAAATAGGCTAAAATCGTTAACGATAGTGCACTGCTAAGTGCTAACATCTTAAGATTTTTAGAGGAACAAAATGTTTAAATTAATCATGAATTTGGAAATAAATTCATTTGCCTGCAGATTTTTTGCTTTGAAGTTCGTTTTAAGGAGTCGTCTCTCCTATGAACAATTTGGCGTATTCTTGGCTAACGTAAAGGAGCTAAACTCGCATAATCAAACAAAAGAATTAACCATCACCTTCCTTGGTATCTTAAACTCGGTCTTAGACCTTTCGTATTCTTTGGTTAAGTGTCTAAATTATTATATGTCTTTTCATCTATTTATCTATAAACGGTCAAGTGTTTTAGTCTTAGACTTTTCGTATGCTTTAGATCTTATAACTGCCATTGATTTCAATAGCAATTACATTTCAATATGTACATGTTCAAATCAGCACCTTTTCATTTTTCTTCCAATTTAAACGCATCTTTTTCATTTAATTTCCAATTACAAATAGTTGGGAGAACATATACGGTAAAAATTTTGGTTTCCTCTTCGATCTTTGATTCATCTATTTGTTTGTTTGTTGTACGTCCATAAGATTTTTTTTATCCCTCTTCCATACACTTTAGATCCTTTATATATTTCATTATTTGATTAATCATTTGTTTGTTGCTTTATTTTGTTTTTACATCCTTACCCTTTTTACATTGGATTTAATATGTTGATCTAATTCTTTCTATTGTTTATCAATCATAATTAAAAAATTTATGCCTATATCATAGTTATTTTTATAATTTTTATTCTTATCTATTATTGTGCATATTTAGCATTGGATTTGATGTGCTTATCTATTCTTTCTATTGTTTAATTTTATCATAATTAAAAAAATTATACATCATAGTTGTTTTTCTAATTCTTATTCTTTTTTTTTTTTTGCAGATTTGAATAAACCTACGATTGTAACTTCAATTTATGTCAAGGAAAATATATTCAATCCAGTGGCACAATTGTTGTAGTCCATTTGTTGTATAAAAAATGTATATTCGATTTTGGAAACACTTTAATAATATGAGGGAATTGCACATACTAACCCAAAAACCCGAAAGTGTTGCAAGGTTAACCCAACCCGCTTTATAATTGGGTGAAACCGGATAATTGGGAAACCCTTGGAGCCGGTAGCAGGTAAGGGAGGGGGGTGCAACCTTCCAATGTGTGACACCTGGCCAGAGAGAGAGAGAGAGAGAGAGGGAACAAGTCCCGTCTGCAGAGGAGAGAGGCGGAGAGAGAGAAAAAGCAATTGAGAAATGACAGGAGGGAGGGAGAGAGAGAGAGAGGTGACAAAGAAAACTGAAGTATGAGAGGAGAGAGAGAGATCAGTAGAGTGTCAGTGATGGGGTATAAAAAGATACTGTTACTCTTTCACTTCAAAGAAGAAGCATTTGGGCGGGGGTTTATTTGCATGTTGACGTGTCAGCAGTTAGTTTTAACTGGACACCCAAAGCAAAATCACATGACACATATTGGAATCAACTGGACAAGATTTATCAGAGAAATAGATTCTCCATCGACTTCGGATAGAAAATGGGCAAGTTTGATTTCGATAAAGGTTATGCGAGAGGTGTCTCCCTCAAATCTCAAGCAAATTTACTCATTTTCTATCTGAAGTCGATGGTGAATCTGTTTCTCAAATAACTCATGTCCAGTCGATTCCAATATGTGTCATGTCGTTTTGCTTTGGGTGTCCAGTTAAAATTAACTGCTTACATGTCAACCTGCAAATAAACTCCACCCAATTGCTTCTTCTTCGAAGTGAAACAGCAACAGTAAAGTTGCAGAGGAGAGAGGACCCTTCCATCTCTCTCTGTCCTATCCCCACTGATCTCTCTCTCTTCTGCAACTTTACTTTTCTTTTTTCACATACACACACACACACTCTCTCTCTCTCTCTCTCCCCCTCTCTCCTCTGCAGGCTTTCTCTTTCACTGCAGATCTTCTTTTACTTTTCTCTCTCTGTCTTATCCTCAGTAATCTCTCTCTCTCTCTCTCTCATCTGCAACTTTACTTTTATTTTTCATTCCTCTCTCTCTCTCTCTCTCTCATGTCCTCTATCTCCTCTGCATACTTTCTCTCTCTCTCTCTGATTTTTTTTTTATCGAAAGCAAACTTACCCATTTTTTATCCGAAGTCGATGGTGAATCTGTTTCTCCGATAACTCTTGTCCAGTCGGTTCCAATATGTGGCATGTCGTTTTGCTTTTGGTGTCCAGTTAAAACTGACTGCTTACACGTCAAACTGCAAATAAACCCCAGCTCGATCACTTGCTTCTCCTTCGATGGTTTTTCTCTGAAACTTAAGATTTCATTCAAATTATATTAATTCCCCCTTACCGTCACTCCCCCCCCCCCCCCCTCTATCTTTGTCTCTGTCTTATCCCCTCTATCCTCTCTCTTTTTACCGCCTGGGTTTAGGGGGGAGGCTAGGGCTACACTAGAACCAGGAAAACATTAAACCATACCTCGCCTGACTACTACAAACATGACAGGTTGAGTTATAAACATGACATCTGACTACTACAAACATGACATAAATCAAAGTGTCGGCAAATCCATTAAATGTTCAAAGGTATCGCAAGATTAAACATATCTAAGTCGCCCTACTCCTGGTATTTCGTATTCCACATAGCCGTTCCCAAATTTCCCCAATTCCCCCAAAATCCCCAATTCCTCCAATTTCGCCAATCCCCCCATTCCCCCAATTTTCCCATCTAACTACAACCAATATATCCATTTTCGGGGTGTGTGGCCTGTTTGATGTCCGCCTCTTCTTCTCCTCTGCAGACTCCCTCTTGTTCTTCTTCGAACTCCTTCATCTTCTTCCTTGCGTTTTTTATTTTCTGTGAGAGAGAGAGAGATGGAGCAATTATCGACAGTTGAATTGACATGCTTTTGTCAATTAACTCCCCCCACACGTCTCCCTCTCTCTCCTCCATCAATGCAACCGGTCTCTCTCCCTATTGTAACCGGATGGGCTGCAAATTTTAAAGGGTTTGGACTAACTTTTTGCAAATAATATGGATAGGGGATAGGGAGTGCAACCCAACCGGGTTTTTAATATGCAACGGGTCCACACACTTTGCATCCTTGTATAAATCTGTAGCCCCTCACCTCATGACACGACTCTTCAAAGTGCCCGCCAGTCTCCGACGTGTGATGTAGGTCTATATGGGTGATGTTAAAAGAACCATTCCAGAATGGTTCACTGGAAAGAACTTGTGGGTAGTACCCATATGTCCCCGGTTCGAACCCCAGAATGAACGCTCTTTATTTACCTATTCAAGGGTGATGTTAAAAGTCAAAAAATTTTAACACCAGCTAATGGCCGATGTCTTTGTATGTTATAATATCGGTTACAAAAATATAATCGATGTTATAAGTTATTGTCTCTTCGGAGACATCTGATTTTATAAGTTATTAAAAATATCATTTTTAGTAAATAGAAACGATGTTATAAATACTATAGACATCGGGCTATTACTGATGTGAAAAACTTTTGATTTTTTACATCACCAACATAGAGATCGATTTTTTTTTAAAAAGACATCGGGTAATGCCCGATGTTAAATGATAAATTTCGAGTAGTACTTGAAGGACTCCCTACTAGGGACAAGATCTTCTCCTAGCAAAACTAAAGCCTCATCTGAATCTCCGGACTCTCCGAATTGATACTACACATACTCGGTCTTTGTCCTATTCAATTGGAGACCCCTAGATTCAAGCATATCCCTCCATATCTAACCTGTGAGCTGCATGTCCGATCTCGACTTATCCGGCCACAAGCACAATATCGTACGCAAACAGCAAGCACCAAGGCACCTCCTCTTGGAGTGGGGCAGAGAGTACATCCATAACAAGAGTAAATAGAAATGGACTAAGAGTCGATCCCTGATGTAGCCCCACTCGAACCTGAAAGTAAGTTGAGTCTCCCTTAGACATTCACAAGCTTATCATTGCATTATCGTACATATCTTTGATAACTCTGATATAGGTTCTCGGCACTCCCTTCTCCCTAAGTACCTCCATAAAAACTCTCTTGAAACTTTGTCATGAGCCTTTTATGTATCAATGAAGGTCATATGCAAATTCTTCTTCCTATCCTTGTGCAACTTGATCAACCTCCTCAGCAAATGGATAGCCGTCATAGCTGATCTTCCGAGCATGAAGCCAAACTGGTTCTCAGATACGTGCACCACCCTCCTAAGCCTCACCTCTACAACCCTCTCCCATAAAAAAATTACATAAGACGGATCCTTGATCCCTCCTAATAAATTAAAAAGGAAAAAAAATAATAAAATATAATATTAACTATCATCATTCTACCAAAAATAATCACATCTTTAAAAATAACCAATTAATACCCCAACTATTATATTAGCTTGTATACCAAAAATAATCTAACACAAATTCATCCCTAATTTTAATTTCAAAAATCCACACAAAATGTCCTCACTCACCCCCAAACCCATCCCCTTGATAATTTCACACCCTAAATTATTTCCTCTGCAACCTTCAATCCCAGCCCTCTCCCCTCCATCCATCTCCCTCTTTTAGATTAATTATCTTCATTTCTCCCCTCAATCCACCCCCTAGATTAATTCTCCAGGAGCAACAACCACTTTCTTACATTGCCAAGATCCACCGAAGCCCGAGCGCGGAGTGGGACTCACAATGATTGAATGTGTTGATCAATGAACGAAAAAGGAAGAGGATAGCTGACCGCGAATCGGCGATGAGATCTCGGATTACCAAGTGGAGGCTTCTAGATGATCGATCTAAGGGTCTAGGTTGCAGATCTTAAGAGAGAAAACAATATGTTCCTCGTCTTCGTTAGTGTCACCGTGAACCGGTGCTTGAACGATATGATGATGGGTGGTGCCAGCAGTAGTTGCAAAGATGATTATGGGCCCTGGAAGTGATGACGAGGTTGACGATAGTTGCAAGAGAAAATGTGCAAACGGATGTGAATGGGGGTTTGGGGGCTACAGAGAAAATTTAGGGAGGGTGGGTGAGAGAGGGCATTTTGTGTGAATTTATAAAGTTTGGATTATTTTGTAATTAAAATCAAGGGATGAAATTGTGTTGGATTGTTTTTGGTATATAGGTTAATAGTTGGGCTATTAATTTGTTATTTTAAAAGATGAGATTATTTTTGGTCGAATGATGATAGTTGAGATTATTTTTGGTTATTTTTTCAAAGAGAGAGAGGTTGTGATTTTGTGCAACTTTTTATAAAAAAACAGCAACACCAACAATGGTGGATCCATGATCCGTCCTAAATAACTCCAAACTACAGACGGATCTTAAATCCATGTGTATTTTTTTTTAATTTGTAATGATTGATGGACAGATGTCATCACGTGGTTTTAACGGATCATAGATCCATCCTAAGGAGTGCATATAGCACCTGTCGTGGGTGCATATAGCACCTGCCATGGGTGCATATAGCCACCCCAATTAAATTCAACATGGGGTACAGATTCGTCAAGTACTTGTTGTCTCGATCCATATCCAACATCGTCCTTGCTTGTGCTCATAATCACTTGAGTTCTCATCTGATTAGCTACGCACTTGTCCGAGCAAATGTAGGCATGTCCATGGGTCCTAGGTTAACCTGTGACCCGGCGGGTCTAGGTCAAGTGAATCACGGGTTAAGGTGGGTTATGGATTCGGGTTTGGGTCCAGGGATTTTAAACCCGCCGGGTCGGCCTATATTTTTTTTAAATATGCAACGGGTCCACACACTTTTCATCTTAGTATAAATATGTAGCCTCTCACACTACTACATTAAGAGGCTATTGTGGCACCCAAAAACCGCCATATAAAGAGAAAAATCCACTTCTTAAAGTCTAATCTAGTATAAATCTGTAGCCTCTCACACTACTACATTAGCTCGCGCTACCTTGGCTCAAATGTGGCGGTTTTTTAAAGCAATTGTAGCGACTATTAGACAATGTGATTAACCACCACATAATACATATAAAACCGCTACCTAATGATGTAATGTAGCGGTTTTTCCCAAGTTAAATTTTAATAGGTGGTGGTTTTTAGTGTTTTGGTGGCGGTTTTTGTCATCATAAGTGGCAGTTTTAAGGGTTTAGGTGGCGGTTTTTAGAGTAGCAAGTAAGGTGATTGTGGTACTTTTTAAGGGTTTAGGCGGCGGTTTTTAGAGTAGCAAGTTAGGTAATTGTGGGTCTTGTGACAGTTTTCAAAGGTATATGTGACGATTTTGGGAATCACAAGTGAACCAAATGTGGCAGCGTTTTTAGCCTTAGCTAGCGGTTTATAGTAAGTTTCTACAATTATGATATATTTATTTGTTTTGACCTGATAATATATATAATCAATATTATATGTTTCATAATTTGCATATTACATAGACATATTACATACATACACATGAACAAAAACTAGCAGCAATTATCATTCAGCGGTAATTAGATATAAAAGAGTATTCATCCTACATACTTCATCCTTACCTACTTTACCATCAACCTTAGAGATTTCATACAAAAGTTACAATAGCTTGGTTAATTGCAAGCACTTGAGGCTAGCTAGGAGAAGCTATACCAATATCACTTAAAACAAAAACCTAACATTTGGCTAGCTTCAAGTACTTGAAGCTGGGAGAAGCTTTACCAATTCAATTTCCCCTAAAGCACAAACCCAGTGCATATTTACCTTGCCAAAAAGAAGCCAAGAGCCTAAAGCACAAACTAGCTAGCTATCTAGGCAACTACATACCCATGCCATATATGCAACCATAGTTTATGCACATAACAAAATAGGTCTTAACCTTCAAAATGGATCAATGCACACTTGTCCTTAATTGGTCAACCAACATGCATTATCGATCTTGATTCATGCAAAGAAAAAAAACAACGATATATATTATTCATACAAATTTGACAAAGGAGAAGATTGTCTATTAATACACATATGTACTTGTCATTTTCGGGTAGAAAGATAGCCACTTTTCTAGATAATACAAGAATATGAAAAAATCCTATGCAAGTCCAGCATCCAACATAACAAGAGCTAATGGTTGGGCAAATAAAGCTACAAATGTGATGCTAGTGGGATATGGACATCTATTGAGTTTAAACTCCAAAGTTATGATGAATTGATCAGCATAACTTATCATCACGCCGCTGCTTAAGTGAAGATGTCTCCCACTAGTAGATGTCTTAATATCACAGACAAAGTAGGCATGATTTTGTGGTGTAAACCGAACTCATACATATATCTACGATTTGTATAAAGTTAATACACGATATGTTGACCACATTGAAGATAGGCAGATAAAAGACCTAAAATAAGCCACCTTAAGTTAAGAGGAAGCTAATAGAAACATTCACATCATAACTGGCAAAGCAAACAAAAAAATCCTACTTAAGCTCGTAAAACCATCATCAGATCAGGTCCAACAAAAACATTTTCACCCATTGTCGACTGCAACACCTTCAATACTGTATTTTTCTTTCATTTCCAGTTTTCCATAACTCAACTTGGAAACAGAAAAATCCTATCTAATGCAGACGCAATAGTTGATCTTGGAATCAGCACAAGCCTAACAGCAATCTATACTGCTCTACATCCTTTATAGATATATTTTTATGCAACCCAATTACCTATAAAACAACAATCATGACCATAGTTGTTAGCAGCCCATAACTCTTTGTCAACTCAAACTCATCCATTTGTAAAATCGGCAAAAGATTAGCATATTTGGTTAACAACAGCGTATTGGTAAGTCATTACTGCAGCAAGACAAACAAACATCACTAAAGTATACCGCATTTTCCAGAGCTGCATAAACTTAAAAAAGAAGAGAAAATATGTAATACTAAATAAACGATCGATAGAAATTGGAGGCTAAGAGCAAGATCTCCTATTGAGAAAGGCTTAAAGATGCAACAAGTGACACAAACATCACGAATATAGAATATTTAACAATCAAAAGCATATAAAAAAAATGACCACTCATCAAACAACCATAAGTATAACAAGAGAATGAACAACATAATGCATACCTTAGGGCTGACTAGAATGACCAATTGAGTCATCGTTGACTGAATTGTGAGGGAAGGTAGATGCATCTACTTCATTTTCTTGAAAATCTGGAAGAACAAGATTCATTCCGGGGTTGGCCTCCTTTACCTTCGATAACAATTGAGTTAACTTTTCTTCCAAACGTGTAGCTATTGTTTCTTCTAAGTGAGTTGCTACTTCTTCTCTTACTTTTCCCTCAAGCTGTTCTGTGATGCTCTCTAAGAAAACCGAGCGGACTATAAATGGCGTCTTTCCATCCTTGCACTTCACCTTTGAATCTGTGGCACCTCTCCCATACAAACGCACGCGACCATTGTGTTCTTTCTTAGTGATAACATCAAAATAGGGATCACCTTTGCTACTTCCATCCTCTGATGTTTTTAGAGTTTTCATTTTCTCCTATGTAAGCCAAAAAAAATAACAAAGAAATATAATATGCTAAAAAAACAAGGACATGTTATTCGAATGATTATAATTTGACAATTGATACTAGGAATCTATGAGCATGTATTGTTGAGAAACATGAAACATAATGAGTTTTTTTTTTTCCAGAATTAAAGTTGAACTCTAGAAAAGATATAGGGATGCTTATTGCATAGAGGAAAGAAATAGAGGCATCGATTGTAAAGTATATCGAAAAGGTGAAAGATTATGCTCTTAATATTTTCTAGAGTGTCTTCATTTTGTGTAAGATAGTTACGTCCAGCAGTCCGCTTTCTAGCTAGATTCCATGTACAATTCGGCTTGTGATGGAAACTTCTTGTTTGGGGCTTCTTGTTGCTTTTGAAATATGGTACAAAAGAATAAGATGAATCTTAATTAGAAGTCTATAAAAGTTGAAGTCAAGTTTTTTTTTAAAAAAAAAAAACAAAAGAAGGAAATGGTTCATCGAGGGAAAACAACATTACCAACTCATGAAGTAAGATAGCCAATGATTTTGGACCCATGGTATGCATGTCAATTTGCATTTCTCTATTCCTTTTGTTGGTTGCACTTATTTCCTATGGATTATCATTTAAAACATAAGATAACGTTTATAAGAAAAGAAGAATGACGTCCTAATAATTAAACATGTCTTCGTTGTTAAAATTATATAAAAAAATACATACCTTTGCTGAAATTGTTTCCCAATATTTTACAAGGTATGTCCATTGATCTATCGGAACTGGCTCGGGTCGATCGGCCAACCCTTCCTCTAGGGTTTTATGTGGATAATAGTGTATATCCTTCAATCTCGCTTTGTAAGACCCCCATAATGCATTAACCGTATGAAGCACATACTTCTTACCTTCCATTGGGAGTTGGGACAATGTATCTCTTCTAAAGAAATGATAAATTCAAAGATTAAGTAATAAACACATATACATATATGGATAATGAATTCAAATGAAAAAAGTATCATGCACAAGTGTATTACCGTGACATAATCCCAAATTTTCTCTTTCGTTGGCACATAAATCCAGCTTAATTCAAATGAGTGAGAATAGGAACTTAAGCCTTGGTTCCCAAAAAGCAGCTGAACTTCTCCACAATTTCTTTGGTTGGACCGACAGGTTGATGCATACTATTTAAGATGATAGCATCACGTTGGTTAACAACAGCGTATTGGTAAGTCATTACTGCAGCAAGACAAACAAACATCACTAAAGTATACCGCATTTTCCAGAGCTGCATAAACTTAAAAAAGAAGAGAAAATATGTAATACTAAATAAACGATCGATAGAAATTGGAGGCTAAGAGCAAGATCTCCTATTGAGAAAGGCTTAAAGATGCAACAAGTGACACAAACATCACGAATATAGAATATTTAACAATCAAAAGCATATAAAAAAAATGACCACTCATCAAACAACCATAAGTATAACAAGAGAATGAACAACATAATGCATACCTTAGGGCTGACTAGAATGACCAATTGAGTCATCGTTGACTGAATTGTGAGGGAAGGTAGATGCATCTACTTCATTTTCTTGAAAATCTGGAAGAACAAGATTCATTCCGGGGTTGGCCTCCTTTACCTTCGATAACAATTGAGTTAACTTTTCTTCCAAACGTGTAGCTATTGTTTCTTCTAAGTGAGTTGCTACTTCTTCTCTTACTTTTCCCTCAAGCTGTTCTGTGATGCTCTCTAAGAAAACCGAGCGGACTATAAATGGCGTCTTTCCATCCTTGCACTTCACCTTTGAATCTGTGGCACCTCTCCCATACAAACGCACGCGACCATTGTGTTCTTTCTTAGTGATAACATCAAAATAGGGATCACCTTTGCTACTTCCATCCTCTGATGTTTTTAGAGTTTTCATTTTCTCCTATGTAAGCCAAAAAAAATAACAAAGAAATATAATATGCTAAAAAAACAAGGACATGTTATTCGAATGATTATAATTTGACAATTGATACTAGGAATCTATGAGCATGTATTGTTGAGAAACATGAAACATAATGAGTTTTTTTTTTTCCAGAATTAAAGTTGAACTCTAGAAAAGATATAGGGATGCTTATTGCATAGAGGAAAGAAATAGAGGCATCGATTGTAAAGTATATCGAAAAGGTGAAAGATTATGCTCTTAATATTTTCTAGAGTGTCTTCATTTTGTGTAAGATAGTTACGTCCAGCAGTCCGCTTTCTAGCTAGATTCCATGTACAATTCGGCTTGTGATGGAAACTTCTTGTTTGGGGCTTCTTGTTGCTTTTGAAATATGGTACAAAAGAATAAGATGAATCTTAATTAGAAGTCTATAAAAGTTGAAGTCAAGTTTTTTTTTAAAAAAAAAAAACAAAAGAAGGAAATGGTTCATCGAGGGAAAACAACATTACCAACTCATGAAGTAAGATAGCCAATGATTTTGGACCCATGGTATGCATGTCAATTTGCATTTCTCTATTCCTTTTGTTGGTTGCACTTATTTCCTATGGATTATCATTTAAAACATAAGATAACGTTTATAAGAAAAGAAGAATGACGTCCTAATAATTAAACATGTCTTCGTTGTTAAAATTATATAAAAAAATACATACCTTTGCTGAAATTGTTTCCCAATATTTTACAAGGTATGTCCATTGATCTATCGGAACTGGCTCGGGTCGATCGGCCAACCCTTCCTCTAGGGTTTTATGTGGATAATAGTGTATATCCTTCAATCTCGCTTTGTAAGACCCCCATAATGCATTAACCGTATGAAGCACATACTTCTTACCTTCCATTGGGAGTTGGGACAATGTATCTCTTCTAAAGAAATGATAAATTCAAAGATTAAGTAATAAACACATATACATATATGGATAATGAATTCAAATGAAAAAAGTATCATGCACAAGTGTATTACCGTGACATAATCCCAAATTTTCTCTTTCGTTGGCACATAAATCCAGCTTAATTCAAATGAGTGAGAATAGGAACTTAAGCCTTGGTTCCCAAAAAGCAGCTGAACTTCTCCACAATTTCTTTGGTTGGACCGACAGGTTGATGCATACTATTTAAGATGATAGCATCACGTTGGTCCATTGTACGAGCATGCACCTCTAGTAAAGTGGTTCTCCCTTGACGCTTCTTCTCTTTAGGCACTAGTTACAGTTACATGAATTAAGGGGAAGTCATATACTGTTTACATTTACTCAAAGGGCAAAATATGAAAGGAGATTAAAAGATAAGCACATCATTCTAAATGAAGTAGATTAACAAAAACTACCTGCATTCTCATTTTCGGCATCATTATTTCCAAGAATTTCATCTTCAGCAGCAATATCATTTCCAGCAACAGCTACATTTGTTTCGTCTTCGACTTCATTTATGTTATTTCCAACTTCTTCTTGAGAAGCAATCTCATTTATATCTTCAACCGTCAGTGGTGAGATGTGATCATGGTTGCGAAGATGCACATCATTATTTTGCAAGGTTGAATCCTATCTTTTCATGTTCACATATGCTAAAAGAGATCCAGGAGCACAATAAGCCTTTTGATTTTGTGGCTTACCCAACCTCTTAGAAGATTGTGCATCATTTAGTCCTTGATTCTTTGGTTGTTGTTGTTGACTTGTTACATTAGTCGAATCTTGCAACTCAATTTGGGTTAGCTGGACTTTAGTCTTTTGCTGGTCTTTGGCCTTATGTTGTTGCCTCTCTCGAGATTTTAACCTCACAAATCCAGCCATTGGCAACGTTTGAGTAAGTATTTTCTTTTCTTTCTGACCTTTTGAACACTTCATATCCATTGGCACCTACGAAATGTGTCAATATTGTCATAAAATGATCAATGACATTGTAAAGTTAAATAAAGCAAGAAATACATACTCTGTGAGGTTCACTCAAGGGTTGCGACTGAGGACCACGCCCTTCGTTCTCAACCTGTTCACAATTACACAATAGCATCAAAATTATGTGTGTTTATACAATGACAATTAAAACAACTACATATTCAACCATATGTCTATTTATAAGATCATTGTACGTACCTGCAATTGACAATTCATATCTTGACCTTCTTCTAATAAGCTTCCTTCAATCTGCAGATTTTTTGAGACTTATTCCAACCTTTTTCGCAATGCTTCATTCGCTATTAGAAACTTTCCATCACAACCAACTACTTTCTTTTTTTCAGCATTGGATAACACTCGTTTCAACCTTTGTTTATCATATTCAGGTATGCAATCATTCTGTTGCGAACACTTGTTCCTCTTTCCTAGAGCTGGCAAAATCTGACCCGACCCGAAAACCCGACCCGACTCACCCGAACCCGAACCCGACCGCAACCCAAAAATCTGGAGACATTCATAACCCGAACCCGAGACCGAACCCGACCCGAATCTGACCCGACTCGAAACAGACCCGAACACAGATAAACCCGAACCCGACCCAAACCCGACCCGACTCTGAACCCGACCCGACTATGAACCCGACCCGACTCTCAACTCGACCCGACCCGAATTGAAATGGTTATTTAACATCAACATTTTAAGCTTGAATGTTAAATGTTTTTTTTTATTTTAACACAAGTTTATGATTATACTTTAACATATAAAATACCAATTATTTTTGTTAATTATTATCATATGAATAAAGACCCAAGTAAAATCAATAAGTAAGCAGATAAGTCAACAACATATCCTTCCAACAACTACTAGCAGCCCAATAAAATATCCTTCTCGGAACCAGCAGCAATCAGCAATACCCCCGCAAGTCCGCAACAAAAGATCAGTATGATTATCTTCTACTCATACAGAAAAAATCCTAACAAATAGCGTGATTCTCTAACATTGCATCCACTTGAAAAATCAGTATGATTATCTTCTATGACCTTAACTTTTGGCTTTCACTAAAACCCATCATTCAGCTACTGGATTAAGTATAATCAGAATAGGAAGTGCTGATGTGTGGCATTTACAAATCACAAGTAGTCATAGATGTTTGTTTTATCAGATCAATGCATTTTAGAATAAGCAAGTTAAAATAAATTCCATTCAATAAAAAGTAATATACAAAATAAACTTACTTGGAAACAAATAAAGCTGGAAAAATATAGCATGAAGTTATCGTACATACACATATGATAATGATTTTGTTAGTGCTCCTCTTCACCGTCTTCTAAGTCAATTATCATTGGTGGTACATCTACTCTTATACGACTTACTTCAGCATCACCATCAGTATAATCAAAGTTGTTTTGATGAGAAACAATGGGCTCTTTCTAGTACATGTCAGCAAATGCATCACTTCCTTCATCCTTAGAATCAAACTAATCTCTAGGAAGCCCTTGAACCACAAAATACCAATCATTTGACGATGGATCTTCCACATAAAATGTTTGATATGCTTGACATGCCAAGATGAATGGTTCATTTTGAGAAATAGGTCTGCTGCGATTAATATAAATTAATCCAGAACTATCTTTCTCAGATTGAAACCACACACAATCACTCCACGGGCCATGACGTGACTCTTCAAAGTGCCAGCCACTCTCCCACTGATACATGATAATGCATATCTTAGATAGGCATTATAGACATTTTTAGGCTAGTTAGGTTGCATTTAGGTAATAAATTGTGGTTTAGTTGCATCTTGTGATTATTTTGGAAGAATTCGGATTCTGCAGGAATTTGTGGTTATTTTGTAAATTGAATCTAAATAACATTGAGAGATGCAATATCTTTGAGAGAGATGCAAGTGACATGGGAAAGAAGAAAGAATTGAAGAAAAGAAAGAAGAATTGGAGCTGCTCGCGGATTGGACAAGAGGATATGGCAGCGAGACATGCCGCAGCTGCATCAAAGGATGGGCGCACCTTGAAGCCGCAGCTGCATCATGTACCGTGGCCGCAACATGTACCACGGCCGCCACATGGGCCATCTGTGTGCCGCAATTTGTTTAATCGGAAACCCTAGTTTTGTTGTTTTGTCTTGTGGTTCGGCTTAGACTTCTTAAGGCCGATTTTAATTAGTTTTCATTGACTTCTATTATATTCCACGTTCTATCAGACAATTAGAGATTGAGCGATGTTTTCCATGAGGAACTAAACTCATCTGTTTTGCCTATAGTTTGAAGCTTTATTTGGATTGATTGTGAGTTTCTAATTCTCGTTCCTTATTTCCTTGATTGAATGCTTCAACTTCTTTGTGCTTGATTGTTTGTTGTTTTGTTCTATCTTGTCTGGCCAACTAGTTAGATCAATTCAATTCCTAGGGTTCTGTAATTTCCTGGTTATGAACCTTAACCCAAGTAGCAAACTTGTTCCTTTAGGGCTGGTTGAACTAATGGAATAAGTAGGAAGTTGGATGTGTTGTTAAATCTCTATTTAGGGACTGCAAATACCTTGGCTAATCTCTGGATTTAAAGCTATCAATTAGGTTAAATCCTTCTTTAGGAATTGTTCGATTGACAAGGGTTGCTAGGACTGGTTGGACTAGTAACTATATTAGGTCGGGAAAAGGGCATTCATAGAAACCTTAAAAGGACGAGAAGAAGTTACAAGGATCGTTTCAAACCAAATAAAGTGAAAAATTATAAGTAGAACTGCTTCTCACAATTGTTTGAATCAAATTCATTTACTCTGCTTTCATCAATCCACTTTGAGAAAAGGCGGATCATATACTTGAGAAAAGGCGGATCATATACTTGAGCTTTACTTTGACGGATCAACGAGGGGTTTTCCCTCCGTCAAATTTGCCGCCGTTGCCAGGGATTTTTATTGATTCTTGTGTGTTTTTTGTGTTGATTTTTGTGTGGACCACTTACATGGTCTACACTCGTGCTAGTAACATATGTTGAAGGTGAGGTTATTGCCGTTAAATGGAGAGAGTTTTCATCAATACTTCATCAGACTGAAGGAGTACATTAATGATGTCTATTCACGGGGATATCAAGCTAGTATAAGGGAAGTTCTTCTATGCATCTTTCATGGCATGACTTCTGAGACACGAAGTCTTGCCGAGCGCCTGAGTGATGGAGGTTTATTAGATATGGGACTCTCGGAGATGTGTGATTTTTTCTGCTGCATGGATTATCAATGTGCGCAGAACGAGTCACTTCCTCGAGTATCTCAAATCGTTGAAACCTCTGTGGCACCTCTTGAGGTCATTGTGGAAAATCACACTGAGAAGTTAGAGGAAGACCAAACTCCATCTGACGAGATCCTCCCTAGCTCCCCCATTGATGAATTAGGTAGAGAGTCTATTGCTGAGGCTACAGAGCAAGTAAAAGTTGTCTCATGCACTAGAGAGAATATTGGTGGATACGTTTATCCATTTGACTGCTACTTTGACAAGCCACCAATAGAACTAAATTGGTAGTATTATATACCCTATGTGGGTAGTCAAGCTCATGAATACAATAAGTCGAAACGGTTATTAAATGTATTAATATTTAATTTCAATTTATTTGTATGTAGTGCATGTTTGTTTTTTAGTTGTGCACAAAGTTTGACAAGTTGATGAGGGCTTTGACTATGTCTGATTAGTGTCTTGAGCTTCAACATTACGTCAAACATGAAATTAATTATCATGCATATATTTATATAGTCATGCAAACTCAAAAATGAAATTAATTAGGATTTTGAATGTAATAGTGTGGATAGTATGTATAGTGTAAGAAGCTAGCTAGGGTGATGATAAATTTGACAAGACCATAGCATACAAATACACTATATGTGTTTATTAATATCATAACTTGTGAAAACAAAAACAATGATGACTTTTATAAATAAATAAAAAACAATGATGGCATGTATAGTAGCAAAAGTGAATTGAAGTTAGTGTGAGCATGCAGAAAAAAAATTTGTAGGAGGGGTGTTTAACTTATGAACATTGCAAGTGAAAAGTATATGTTCAGTTCACCCAATGATCAAATTATTAGCTAGCTATCTCTCTCTCTTTATCTTTTCACTTCTTCCTTTTAAACCACTTACTCCATCCCGCTCCACTCACTTCCGTCTCTCTCATCCTCCTGTTTTCCCAACGCCGCCACCACACCCAATCACCCATTTTCCGTTCCAGCGAAAAAAATGACTGATAGTTCGATACCGACCGAGTTTTATTAAAGATGTTGACTAGTGGGGTGGCGATAGCGGTTTTGGTGATTTCTTTCGTTGTGTGGGTGGTTAAAAACTGTCGGTGCTACTAAGAGCTTGACGATATTTCCGATGACGCGAGGCGAGGCTCGAAGACATACTGTATTATGTAATTTCTTACCAAATATCTTGTAGTAAGTTTAGATTTACTAATTCTGTTTTGAAGTAAAGGGTTTAAAACCCGATGATGAAACTTCCCATTTTTTGTTTCCGGAAAATCTTCGGTTTCATATAAAAACTCATGAAACCGTGTTGAGCCTTTTACGTGTTCCATATTTTATGAGTTTTGAAAATGGATCTGAACAAAAATGATGTAAAACTGAAAGATCTGAGAGTTTTTATGAATTTCTAGTGTAGAAGATCCTAATTTGAATGACTTCAGAGTATACTCCTCCAAAAATCGATTTTGGTAAAACATTTTCATAATGAAAGAGTTGGGATATAAGAGAAAAACTTAATTGGTTTTTAGAAAACTCGTGTTGACAACGTGTGATAATTTTAATGGTAAACAAGAGAACTAGATCGTTTGTACTTGTAATTATACTTTGTTTATCTGATTTCTTACTTGATTTACAACAAATCGAATCGTCCTTTTATACTGGAGGTCCATCCCTATCACCACCAAAATATTCCTGATTTTGGGATATTTTATCATAAGATGAAATATTCACCGTATAATAAAGAATAATGGCATAAACCCATCATTTTTTTTATTTTTATTTTTTGATACAAGGCAAGGATTTGGGGGTGGTCAACCGCGGTTGAACCACCGCCCAAGGGCGTCCTGACGGACGAGGGCTCCCAGCTCAGCAGGAGCACAGTCTGTGACGAAAGATGAGGATAGACCGATATGCGCCAATCTATCAGCCACCTGATTCCCTTCACGAAATGTGTGGGAGAAGGAGATGCTGTGGAGATCACGACAGTAGGCAAGAGCATCCGAGACCACCATCTCTAACTCCCAAGGACATCGCCACAAACCTTTCATGACATTAATCAGCAGAAGACAGTCGCCCTCCATGTCGAGGCAGGAGAAGCCCATCCTAGAAGCTTCACGGAGACCCATCAGGAGACCAAGGCACTCTGCAAGCTCTGCAGAAACGGATCCGCACGGGCAGGCACCACATGATAGAACCGTCCCAAGGCTATCACGAATAACAAATCCTGAAGCTGCGAGACCCGACCCGACCTTAGCACCATCAAAATTAACCTTGACACAACCGGCAACTGGTTTTTTCCATTTTACCAATTTGTGCTTGTTTATGTTTTTTTGTCGGAGGTTTGTTTTAGTGTTGATCTGGTCCTCTTCTTGTTCCTCGCATTGCGCTTTTTTCCAGCTTCTTTTATAACATTTTACATTGTTGATCCATTCTTCCATTGTTGTTATATCTTTGTTATCAAACAGTATCCTATTTCTCATCGACCATATTCCCCAAAGGGAGAACGCGAGGGTCGACTTTTGGTCTCCAGGTAGGTTTTCAAAGATCTCCGTTATTAGTTTCTTATAGGGTTTATCCTCTTTATCAGTGTTACAAATTTTTTGCTGAATTTGTCCATCAATTCTCCTAATGAATTCTAATGATTTCGGGCATTCAGTGAAAAGGTGTGTACCGTTTTCGCCATTGTAGTTACAGAGAGGACAGTCCAAAGGTACATGCACTCCTTTTCCTTGGAGTCTGACTTTGGTCGGGGTTCCATTGAGTAAATTTTTCCAAAGAAATTTTTTTATTTTTGGCGGACAGTCGATCTTCCAAATCCAATCAAGAGGGTCTGATGTTATTCCTCTTGTCTTAGTGATATGGTCTAAAGCGCTGGCCGTAGAAAACCAACCGTTACGACTGGCCATCCAATAAAGTCTATCTTCTATATCATTATGAGGAATATGGACATCAAGGATTTTTTCTACTATCTCTGGGGGGAGCGATTGTTCTAGTCTTTCTTTGTTCCATACTTTTTCATGTGTTATATACTGGTTTATTGTCTCTCGTTCGTTCACTTGGTTGCGGATGCATTGTTCTCTGAGATTCGATTCAGTTGGTAGCCATTTGTCTTTCCAGAATCTAATGGTTTTCCCGTTTCCTACCTGCCAGATTAGAGCAGAGCAAAATTCATCTTTGAGCTCCATCATTTTAGTCCACTGCCAGGAAGAATTCTTCTTCCTTTTGTAATCCCAAATGGTATCACTCTTCAAGTATTTATCTCGGACAATTTTAACCCATTCATTGTTAGGTTCAGCAAGGATTTTCCAAAGCAGTTTCATTTGGAGAGCTTTGTTCATGTCTTTGGTCTTGTAGAGACCGAGTCCACCATCTCTCTTGGGTCTACAGATCTTATCCCATCCAATGAGGGGTTTGTAGTTTGGATCCTTGTTCCAGAAGAAATTTCTGTTTAGTCTATCAAGGTCATTGTGAATAGAAGCTGGGAGCATGAAATTTTGCATAATATGGGTTGGTTTAGCAGCGAGGTTAGCTTTAACCAGAATTGCTCTTCCTTGTTGGGTTAATTCATTTGCTCTCCATTTTGTAAGTTGGTTCCTAGTTTTTCCTAGAATATCTTCAAACGTATTCTTGTTCACTCTGCCATTAATAATCGGGCAACCGAGATATTTTTCTAGGGTAGTGTGGTTAGTGATCTGAAGGCATGATTGAATACGTTGCTTTTGGTCGGGTGTGATCCCTTTAGTTGTTTGAAACGCAGACTTCTGGAAATTAACTTTTTGGCCAGAAATCTGACAGTAGTCATCCAGGATCTTTTTCACAGTTTGACAAGCTTCCGTAGTTGCTTTGGAAAAAATCATAATGTCATCCGCGAATGATAGAAAGGGGATGGAAATCCCAGTCCTAGATATCTTAAAACCGATTGAGTTTTGGGACTCATTGTTCTGTCGTTGGAGCTTTCTAGCTAGAATCTCAGCGCCTAGGATAAAGAGGTACGGAGAGATAGGGTCACCTTGTCGGAGGCCTCTGTAAGGTCGAAAAGTCTTAGATGGTTCATCATTCACAAGCACGGAGAATGACACCGTTTGTATACATTCTTTAATCCAGTCGCAAAATCTTGAACAGAATCCAAACTTGGTCATTACCGAGAATATGAAGTCCCAGTTCATCCTGTCGTATGCTTTCTCCATGTCTAACTTGATTGCAACCCAGCCATTCTTTCCTTTCCTCCCCCGAAAGGAGTGAAAAATTTCATGTGCAATCAATATATTGTCCTGGATAGCTCTATCAGCAACAAAGGCGCCTTGAAGAGGATGGATTAATTTTCCCATGACAGATTTCAATCTTTCCGCTAATATCTTTGATATAGCTTTGTACATTGTCGAGCAGAGACTAATAGGTCTATAGTTATTGGTTGTTTTTGGGTTATCACATTTTGGGATCAGAGTGATAAATGTCTGGTTTATTTGCTTAAGCATTCGTCCGGAATGGAAGAATCCCTTTATTGCTTTGGTTACAGACGGTCCCACAATGTCCCAATAATGCTGGTAGAATTCGGCTGTCATACCATCAGGTCCAGGAGATTTGTCTTTTCCAATGGAGAAAAACGCATTCTTAACTTCCTGGTTTGTTATTGGTCTAATCAGAAAGTCATTTTCTGATTGAGTGATTTCAGGACTTATTAATTGTAGATGTTCTTCAAGTAGTCGAGAATCTATTCTTTCTTCTTGGAATCTTTGTTCAAAATCTCTCCGTATCTCCTTTCTTATATTATCTTCCCCAACAATTATAATTCCATCTTGTGTCGTAATTTCTCTGATTATTTTCCTATTTCTGCGGCCTGTAGCTACTTTATGGTGGTAGCTTGAGTTCGTATCCGAAAGTTTTAGATGCTTCGTTTTCGCCCTCTGTCGCCAATACAAGTTATGAAACTGTAAAATTTTGTTCTTCTTTTTAATAAGTCTCAGCTCCTTTGAGTTGTTAATTTGGGTTGTTTGGGTTGCATTTTTCTGGAGGTTTGCTAGTTTTTCTTCTATGTCCTTGAGTTGTCTGAAAATGTTTCCAAATGTCATTTTATTCCATTCTTTTGAGAGTTTTTTAAGTAGTTGGGTTTTCCTCGTCACTTGGAACATGTGAGACCCCGAGCACCGCAATCTCCATGCTTGAGACACAATGTTCCGATAATCTTTCCTCTGCAACCACATTTTCTCAAATTTAAACGGTCTTGCTTTTTTCTCCCATGATGATTTGAGATCAATCGATATCGGACAGTGGTCTGAGGAGGAGAATGCGTAATTTTTCGTTGCTAAATTAGGATACCACTCAATGATTTGGTCTTGTACTAAGGTTCGATCCAGTTTCTCATAGATGTTATTAGTATCGGACTTATTCTTTCTCCAAGTAAAGCTATTCCCAACTGAAGGGATATCTAATAGTTGACATTGGTCTTTGAACGAGAGAAGTCGGAGAAATCTGTTAGGGTTGGGTGGGTTGCCCCCGGATTTCTCAGAATAGTCAATTATCTCGTTTAAATCTCCCATCACAATAACGGGGACATTAAGTCCTTGGATATGGGTCGAAAGCTTTTCCCAGAAATCAGCTTTTTCATTTTCTTGGGCAGGAGCATAAACAAAACAGCATGCCAGATTGGTTCCTAAGTTGTTGTTTGTAATTGACATAGTGATAAATCGATCCTCCTTAGTCATTATTTTAATTTTTCCACTAACCATCTTGTAGTCTTTCCAAAGCAGACAGATACCCCCCGATCTCCCCCGAGCCGGAGACCAACAAATCGAGTCAAACCCGGCCTTTCTCCAGACCGCATCCGGGGGCTGCACTTCCGTCCTAGTCTCCAGAAGTGCCATGATTTGAATGTTTTCAATTTTACAGAAAATTTCAATTTCTGTCCAAAGATTTCGTTTCCCGATTCCACAACAATTCCATGAGCTTATCTTCATTCTTGATTATGGTGTGTTTTATTTGTCATTTTATATTTTCTGTTTTCGAAAAGTTCGGGCTTGTTGTGGAGTTTGCCAGCTTTATGACAACAAGGGCACCATATATGAGTACTTTGCGTCCATTCAAGGGGTACCAGTTTGTAAGTCTTACGTGGCAGAGGGGTTCGTCGTTGTTCAAAGTTCCAAAGGATTTGTAATTTTAAAGAGCCCGACCAAACAATTTCAAGGCTACCAACCGGAATTGATCGGGGTGCACAAACGTTGCACTTTCTCTTAGATACAGCTACAATCTGATAGCCTATTATCTGATGGGTTGTAAATTTTCTGAACAGCCCATTTTCATGCTTTTCTAATTTTGCTTGGTCACTGACTTTGTTCTTTGTTCGCCGGTTGTGATTTTCGTGCATTCCTTTATTTGTCGATATTTTTGTAATAGATTTCTGCTTTTTGTCCTCACATTCTAATGTGTTGCTCATTATGTTTTGGTTGTTGTCACTAGTTGGTTCCCTATTCTCTTGGTTTGTGTGTTTTATTAGTTCTATCAATTGGTAGGATCGAAGCCACAAAGAGGCGTATATCTTCCTTTTTGTCCTAGTCTTTCGCTCACCTCCCATGGAGGCATAGATCATGCTTGCTTGGGTTCTTGCTTAACTCCCAAAGAAAGGAAGAAATATTGACAGGGTATTTGGATCGTTTGGCATAGTTATTGTAATTGTTCACATACTCAATTTCACAAATAGGTTCAGTTTGCCATTCAAAGTTGCACTCAACTTCGCTAGAGTAAATCAGGGAAGGGTGCATAGACCAAGTAGAGTATAGTGACAATAAAAGGACACACCTGGGGTCGGGGGGACCAATATGCCCATCATTTATCTTGTTGTCTCTCTTTTCGGTTGCTCTTTGTTTTCGGATACGACTCCTAATGTCCTGGTTGCATGCAGAGGAGGAGCGTGACCCCAAGATTTGCTTCATTATCATCAATGCTTTCCTCAAATTCCAGTGTTCAAGCCTCCAATCAGTCTTTCGATTTTGTTTGATCAATACTAATTTTCTGCGGTCAGAATAAAGTTCATAAAGGGTCTTGGAATCAAGTGTAGTTAATCTGGGATACAAAGAATGCTTCTTTTTAAGCGTGGGTTCACATGATCCAACCATCTCCAAGTCAAGATGGGCAAAAATCGCAGCAACCCGGATCCTGAGTCGAGAGTGCGACAACAGGAAACGGAATTGACTAGATTGGGTGCCCACCATCACGAGTTTCATAGACTCAAGAGTTTTCATCCTTTGTCTCATTTGGGTCATTTTTTCAACTGGGTCAATGGTAATTTTCTTTTCAAAGCATATAGCTTCTTTGAGGTTGTTCATTTCTTTTCCTTTGTGCATAATACAGGGGCAGTGATGACAGTGAGTATTCCAAACCACAATTGCAAATTTGGGAATATATAGCATCAGTGGGATCATTGGGATTAATATAGAGCAAGCATAGGGGCCCATCATCCATATCCGAGTACAAGGACATTTGATCGAAATGGAATCGTAGAGAATAGGAATAGAATACCTCTGTTCAAAATGACCTTTCCAGTAAGCCGCAAGGGAGGGGACGCAGCAAGCAAGCCAAGGAGGCCACCTGCCACCCGCAAACCTGAGGCGCCGCCAGAGGTCGGAACGTCCGACCCCAATTTTTCTTGACTTCGTTGTTTTTCTCTCTTTGCAAATACATTTGATTTTGCGGGAACCAGCAGACGGAGAAGCACCGCACTTCTTCCACAACAGCCTCCCGACACCAGCAGCCCAGCCGCGCCGCCACGACCGAACCGACCGCCACCCGCCGTCCCCTTTTTTCCTCTTCTTCTTCCTGCTTCTTTTTTTCCAGATCCATCTCTTTTGATTGCGATTATAGTTCTTCATTCCCCTTAACTCAGATTTGGACATTTTTGAGTCTTGGAGGGGCTGATTAAGGGTACAAATTTCATGATTTGGAGGTTTACAATCCCATTCATGATTGAAGCGGGATCGACTTTCATACGGCCAAGTTGGGGTTTGGTTTGTAGGTTTTATGTTTGTGGCTTTCTTGTCGCCATTTTGGGTGAAGTGAGGCTCGGTCGGGCTTAGTGGTTGGGATAGGGTTCGACGTTCACGGGCGGCGGCGGTACCTGGGTGCCGGTGGTGTCTAGGGTTTCGCTTGTGAAATGGTGCACTTTCTCTCTCTGTCGCCATTTTCTTTTTGTTTTGTAACATAAACCCATCATTTATTCACTCTTTTTCCCAACTAACCACCCCTTATTTAAAATTTTTTATTTAACCGCTCTTTATAGTATATCTATTGTAACTAACCACCCACAACCTCAAACAGTTCCATTGGATACATCATCCGAGATTGATATGGTGACCTTATCAACATTGGTGCGAAACTATTGGAGCACAATCACCTTTCATGGCGGAAGCTCTTGCCCTACGTATTGGGATAGAAAAAGCCAGAGAATTAAAGATAACCGATCTCATAATAGAAGGAGATTCAAAGATTATCACGGACTACCTAAAAACACAAGTCGGGTGGAGGGGTGTGCATATCCGGGTACCCGACACGAACCGGATAATTGTGTCGGGTACCCGAAACCGTTAAGTTTAAAATGCTCGAACCGTATCCGAACCGTCTCAGTCGGGTATCCGACACGGTTAAGGTATTCGGTTCCGTGTCGGATACCCGAGTACCCGACACGAACCAAGTTTTTTTTTTTCCAATCAAGCTTAGTTGAAATTGTGAACTGTCGGAACAGTTTTTAGACCTCCATAAAACTTTTGAATAACAAATAATTAGCAAACTGTATCATAGATTCACATATGGAGCAGCATATTACAGTGCGTGTATTACAAATTAAAGCTTGAAATCCTTGATTTGCTATGCTATGGCAATTAGCAAACATCAAACCTAATTGGAGAAGAGAAAGGAGATTTAAAGAAAGGATGACAGATGTTGCTTTGTCGATCAGTCGCCACTCGCAACTCGCCACTGCCAAATATGTCACCGCTCGCCGTTGGCGGATCTCACCACCGATGGATCCATCACTGCTCGTCGCCTCTTCAAACCGTTGCAAATGGAGAATAACTCGCCACCATCGCAGTCGGAGGAGGAGCCGAAGATGAACAATAACCCATTGAAGTCCGGAGAAGCCCTAGAAGGAGATCCAAACATTATGAATCTGGAGATTGGAGATGATTTTGAGTTTTGAGTTTTAAGGGGAAGAGAGAGAAGAGAGAGGCGGACTGCACATGAGAAATGAGAATGGAATTGAAAATGTGCCTTCTAGGGTTTCAAAGAAAGAGAAAAAAATAAATTAAAAAAAAATTAAAAAATAAAAAACGCCTTTTTATGTGGATGGGGGGATTCGTTCCCTGGGCCTGGTACCAAGGTAAAAAAAAAGTCATTTGTCCAAAACCAACTGCGCCAGTTCAACTTCTTGTTTCATAAGGAATCGTTTAATATTAATTCTACATTACACATATATATAAATTAAAAAAAAATAAACGGTTCGTGTCGGGTACCCGATAAGGGAATCTGCCCGATCCGAACACGAACCGTTTAATGTCGTGTTTTAACGGTTCGTGTCATTATCGTGTCGTGTCTTTTCGGTTTCGGGTTTTTTCGTGTCGTGTTTTCGTGTCGTATCAGTTGTGTCGGGTTTTTCTGCACACCCCTAGTTGGGTGTCCTTGGGAAATAGAAATGGTTATGTCAGATATCCAAGTACTTCTCCAGAAATAGAAATGGTTATGTCAGATATAAGATACCTCTACATTGTAGAGGTATCTTATATTTCCCGCATTGGTAATCGGGTAGCAGATAAGGTTGCACACATTAGCTACTCTACCAGGGGTCAGAGCTATACCTAGATACAGGTCTTATCAACCTCATCCGCCATGATGCTTTCGGATAGGGTAGTCCCATCCGAATTTTTACCTACTAAAAAAAAAATTGTAACTAACCACCCATTATATCGACCCATCAACTTGGGTCATAATCGTGGGGGGTAAGCCCGAAATGAGAAACAACGCGCTCGACGCGCCTCTCCCAATCCCCTCCTTGTCCCAAATCTGCTCCCCAAAAAATTCCCCAGTTGAAAACCCTAGATCTGAAACCGAATGCTTAGAAGAAATTGCTCTCTGTCCAATCTACCCCAAATATGCCTTTTGGCGAATCGAAAGTTCCGATCGATCTCTCTGTAAAACCTATGTCCTTGGCTATCTCTCTCTTAGAGGAGATCTTTACATCTGGGCTACCGGTCCTTTGCCGAACAACGTCTTCTTGCCCGGTGAATGCTCAATCGTTGTTCCTTCTGCCGGCCTCTGTCGGAGACACCTTTCTCAGAGCAGATCTAATCATGGGGGTCGAAGTCTAGCCTGGAATGCCCGTCCTCCACCCTGGCCGTTGTTAAAAGTTTTGGTGCTGCGCTCTCCTGTATGTTTGCTCGAAAACGCCCCTCGGGGGGCTCTGCACTGGTCGGCTCTGCTCTTTTGCCGGAGCCATGTCTTCTCTGATCGGCTCCATATGGATACGCCTCTAAATCTCTCTCCATACATCGCACCTCATCACATCTGTAAGAACATTTGGGGTTGCCTGTCTTCAGCACCCCACAACATTCTTCTCTTTTCTCTATCCTCCTATAATTGCTTTTGTTCTCTCACTAATCTTCTACTCTCGGTCTCAACCATGACTTCCTCCTCAAAGGAGAAAGGGAAAAAACCAATGGGGGATGATCTCCTCATCCCCCATCCAAAACCATCCCGAAAGGGCAAAAATCAGGTTCACATTGAAGAAACCCCTGCTGGAGAGGAATGCTCAAGGGCAAACGCAGTTGGAGGGGAGCAAAGAATTATCTATGGTGTAAACTCTGGTTTGCTCATCTCTGCTATTATCAGTTTGCTTCTCTTTGTTGTTAGTTGGCCTACAATCCCATTTATTTCAAGAAAAAACACTTTTAATGATCTTAATCAAATATGGCGTGAAATTCTGCCTCCCACCTTCTGTTGGGCTTGTATAGCTGCTTATAATCAAATTATTTTGGATTATCACTACTGGCATGTCTCTGCCGGTTGCATTGAAATAGTTCTGGAGGCACTAATCGTTTTAATTGATTGTTTAACACACCCGGTCCGTTCTTGGGTCCCCGGCAAGAGCTCTGAGAGAACCCATGTTGAGACTGATCAATTCTCAATGTTGATTATCTGGAAGTTGTTTGGTTTTTCTTGCTGTTCTAGGCAACAGTCCGCTTCCTGCAGCTTCTCTATGATCAATTGGTTGGGGGACTTAGCCCTGCTGAACAACTTAGCTACTTACTCCCCCTTTTTTCTAAGAACTATTGCCAATTGCTTTTTGTTTCATAAATACTGTCAAGCTCATCATATGAAACTTGCATTGGGCAGGATCTTTAATTGCCATCTAAAGTCTTGGAATTTTCCTGTGTACAATTTGCTATATCACGAGGACCTTAATTGGACACCCCAATTTCAAGTACTGAATTCCAAGTTGCTTCAAGCAAAACCCATTAGCATCTCTTGGACTAGCAACACTAACAAATATTTTAAAAGGAAACCTTTTTTTGTTTGGATTAATTGCCACTATAATGAGTCACCTCTTCCGAGCAATCTCGTGGTGTGGTGGTACCCATTTTTTACTCCTATTCCAGTGCATTGGTGTTTGGGGTCTAGAATGGTGATTACTCACCCCATCTCACCAAACTTCATTCAGATTAATCCTTTCCTTGCTCCAAATCTTCATATGGATAAATTAGCATTGACTAATATGTTCTATTTGCTCTCTTTTACAATTAAAATAAATTGCAATGCCCTTACGAAGCATCTCCCATTCCATGGGACTTTGTCTTCTTATGAATACCTAGCTGATCTACGGTATTCATTGAGGAATTTGTTGATCCGTAGGGAATCCCCCTTCCGAAACTTCCCCCTCAAGCTAATATTGTTAATTCACCTCTATCTTAATCTCATTAATCGTCATAATAACATCTTGACAATAAAAAATGAGACCATAGGATGGCCTATCTGTTTGATTAAAATTTACAATAATACTTTTAAGAAACACTCTAGTGTATTTATGTATATTATGGTTGAAAGCACACTAGCAAATTGGGTCTTGCTGCTCTATATTACCTCATTCAATACGACCCTAGTTTCTAAGTCGGTGTTGCTCATTACACTCGTTTACTGTGTAATTGGTGTTGGTGAAAACAACTCCCCAAGTAAACAATTCATCTCTACTCCTTACTTTGCAAAATCTCTTCAATTGAGTAACACAATCCCATTTTGGAATGATACTCATACCTCGAATATAGTAATAGTGGAAAAATCCAACACCTTTAAAAATGTTCGTAAGATACTTACACAAAAATTCTATTTTCAGAAGCCAAGGAAAATCACAGAAAGGGTAGTGAGTTGGTATGGGAGAGATCACCTTCTGCTAGACCATACAAAAACGATGTGGTCATGATTATACGATATTGGAATTGTAGGGGAATTGGGAAAACAACCTTCTGGTCTAATATTAAGGGATGGCGTACTTTAGATCATGTACAAATGCTTATTCTAGCAGAAACAAAGACTGAAACAGAACCAAAAGAATCTCTATGGAAAAATGCGGGATTTACAAATATTTGTTGGTCACCGGCCTCTGGTCGTTCCGGGGGTATTGTGTTACTATGGAATGAAAACTCCTTTATAGATGAAACAATCTCAGTGGTTATTCACCTCCCGAGAATCATAGGAGTAAAATACGAAAATATAAAGGAGAGTTTTGAATGTCTTATGCTTTTTGTATATGCACCTCCCAATCCTGCAGAAAAAGAGGACTTTTGGAGAAACCTATACAGTCTAATTGTCCAAAGTAACCTCCCTTGCTTAGTGATGGGGGACTTAAATGAAATAAGCCAACCAACGGATAAGTGTGGTGGTGCAGAAACTCGATCGAGTAGATTCCAGAAAATAATGGAGTTTAAAGATGTGTGTTCCTTGGTAGAGATTCCTTCGTTTGGTAACCCATTTACATGGAGAAAGAATCAAGGTGGCCCAGATAACATTTTGGAAAAACTTGATAGGGTGTTAGTTCATCATGAAATTATCGACATGCTCCCCGAGTTGGCAACGAAAAATGGTGCATTCTCAAACTCGGATCATTGCCCCATTTCAATTACCCTCTCAAAGAACGCCCCTTTCAAACCCCCTCCGTTTAAATTTGAAAACGTCTGGCTTCAGAGGAAAGACTTTCGAAACATCGTCAAGCAATCTTGGAGAGCTACTTGCTCCGGCTCTGCTATGTTCCAAATCATATATAAATCAAAAATTCTGAAACAAAAAGCGAAAGCCTGGAACAAGAAAACTTTTGGAAATATTTTTCGACAACTCCAAGAAGTCGACGAAGCCCTATTGGATATACAATCGACCCAAAACCTAAACCAAAACTCAAATGCATCCACTAAAGAACAAAACCTTCTATCCAAGAGAGAAAATCTTCTCCGATTCCATAAAACTTTTTGGAATCAAAGAGCAAAGTCAAAACACTTGAAACTAGCAGATACTAATTCGGCCTATTTCCATAGAGTAGCGTCTGGAAGGAGAAATAGGAAAATCATTAGAACAATTACTTCTGCAGAAGGAACCCAAATTGTTGGGGATGAAAATATTAAAAAGGAAATACAGAAAGACTTTGAAAAAAGGTTTAGACGTGAGCAAATCTTCCCAATACAACAACTTCATGAATACCTTTCAGTTATCAACCCTGTCATCACAGACGAGGAAAATGATTTTCTAATTAAGCAGCCAACAAACAGTAAAATCAAAAAAGCTGTTTTCTCATTAGGAAGCAATAAATCTCCTGGTCCTGATGGTATGACTGCAGAGTTTTACAAAAAGTATTGGGAAATTGTGGGAATTGATATTACTAAGGCAGTTAAAGCTTTTTTCCACTCTGGTCATCTGCTGAAGCAAATCAACCACACATTTATCTCACTTATAGCAAAAAATGATAACCCCTCTACGACTACACATTATCGACCGATTAGTCTGTGCTCTACTCTATATAAAATCATCTCCAAGATAATCACTGAACGACTAAAAATGATAATCGGAAAACTTATACACCCTCTCCAAGGAGCATTTGTTTCTGACAGAGCAATTCAGGACAATATACTTATAGCTCATGAAATATTCCACTCCTTTCGCACAAGAAAGGGCTTGAAAGGCTGGACGGCCATAAAACTTGATATGGAAAAGGCGTACGACAGAGTAGATTGGCAATTTACAAAGTTGGTGCTCCAAAGATTTGGTTTTCGCCAACGGTTCGTGGACATAGTTATGGAATGTGTAACTACGGTTTCGTTCTCTGTATTAGTTAACAATGGACCCACGGAACCCTTTAAACCAACTAGAGGACTACGTCAAGGAGACCCTCTCTCTCCCTTCCTTTTTCTGCTTGGTGCAGAAGTATTGGCTCGTAAACTGTCGATAGACGCAGAGGGTCCAAATAATAGTATTGGCTTTAAATTTGGGAACTCTGGCCCTAGCATTCCATTTTTGGCCTTTGCGGATGATATTATTATTTTCTCAAAAGGAAGCATCTCTGCATGTACAAAAGTAAAAGAAATAATCGAGGACTACTGTAGATTCTCGGGACAGAAGGTAAACTATCACAAGTCATCTTTCCAAACGACGCCAGGAATCCCGAGGACAAGAGCACGAGACCTAGAAGGAGTACTTAATATACCCTTAGAACGAAGCTTGGAGAAATACTTGGGCTGCCCAATCGTAAACGGGCGGGTAACGAAGGAAACCTTTGGCGAGATTATATGTAAATCAAGAGAACAACTCAGTAAATGACGGGCAAACACCCTATCTCAGCAGGGAAGGGCCACTTTAATTGCATCTAATCTATCATCAAAACCTCTGTATTCTATGCAGAGCTTCTTACTCCCTGCATCAATACACAAGCAACTTGATCAAATTAACAGAACTTTTTTCTGGAACAAAGATGCGCAACACAGTCCACTGATAAGCTGGGACAAAATATGTAAATCCAAAGCAACTGGCGGACTGGGAATACGGAAAGCAAGAAACATGAACGAAGCGCTCCAGCTAAAACTGTTGTGGAAAATTTTAGCGGAACCCGAGAATAACTGGGTTAAGATTATACAACACAAATACCTAAAAGAAAAACACATACTTAACTACACTAGGAGGGGGAATGCCTCGTGACAATGGTCAAAACTCAGCTCCCTCATTACAAAATTTAAATCAGGACTTATCTAGTCGGTAGGAGACGGAAAATCTATCAATTTCTGGAAAGACAACTGGGTAGCAACAGAGCCTCTTTTGGATAAAATTGAACCCCAGCCCAATATAGACCAAAAAGAATCTGTAAGCGATTATATAATGGGGGGGAAATGGTGGAGAGAAAAACTTGATTCAATTCTCCCCGAGGCTATAACAAAAGAAATCATCAAAATCCCACTACCCATAAGTCCCCTTGCTGATAGGCTATACTGGTGGCCGGACAAAAAAGGCTGGTTCACAACTTCATCCGCCTATAACCTGATTACATCCAAGACACACATAATATCTGATGAATTCACATGGATTTGGAAAATTGATGCTCCCCCAAAAGTCCAAAATTTTATGTGGAGAATCAAACAAAAAGGATTACCCACTGCTACGCGATTAGCCCAGAAGGGGGTTGCTGTTCCCACTACATGCATCTTGTGTAACCAATCATCGGAAGATGATATTCATATCTTCATAGAATGCCCCTTCAATAACTTTCAACAACAATTTCCTAGAGAAATATCCCACAAAGTCAACACAATTATATCAGAAAACAGAGATATGGATCAAATTCTTCAGCTCCTGAGCACCACCCTTTCGAAGGGCAACAAACAGAATATAGCATTTAGATGGTGGACACTGTGGTTTGTGAGGAATCAAATAATCTTCAGGAATGCCAAGATCCCTTCTTTAGAAGGCATTAGAAAAATTGTTTTGGAAAATATCAATAATTGGAGAAGAACCATGAAACTGAACCTTGAAGACGACGAGGATACCACAATCCAAAATAGGGTAAAAGTTCACCCTAAAAATGTCAAAAAGTCCACCCGATGGAAAAGGCCACCCATGGGCAAATACAAACTAAACTTTGATGGATCATATATATCAGATTCAAAGAGCTCTATTGGCTACATTATACGGGACTGGAATGGTAATCCAATCAGCATGGATGGTGGGATGATTGGGGGACACTCTCCTATTATGGCAGAAGCATTGGCACTACGACTTGGGATAAAAAAGGCAAATGAACTAAACATCGATAACCTAATCATTGAAGGGGATTCAAAAATAATTACGGATTTCTTAGAAACACGCGTGAATTGTCCTTGAGAAATAGAATTAGTAATGTCTGACATTCAAACCATTCTCCGAGGTGTAAGGAATATAGGAATTTCCCACATTCCCCGTATTGGTAACCGGGTAGCGGATAAGGTTGCACACCTTTGCTACTCTACCAGGGGACCTAATTTATACAATCACTCAGGTCTACTTGACCTCATCCGGCAGGATGCTTTCGGGTAGAGTATTCTCACCCGAATTCTTACCTAATCAAAAAAAAAAAAACTTGGGTCATACGAACTCGGCGACCCGTGACTCTCCGGGTTAGGATTCAGGTTGATGATTTCGGATCCGTGCATCGATCCGGTGGTCCGACCTGTGGCCGCAATTTGGCATACCGTGCCTCCTCTAGCCCAAACCTCCCCTTCCCACGCTCTGCTGGATCACCGGTCGAGACACCACCGTAGTTCGTTTCTCTCTCGTCACCGGAGACTAAGTGATCGTTTCCCTTAGCCGCCCGCCTCCCTCTCCACTGCGGCACTGCTTCACAGCCTCTCATCAGTCAACCTGTCAAGGGCCAGGTATGTTCTACATTTATTCGCTCAAAATACATCTACCGTTTGCAATTTACTTGCTTTCAACAGTCGACTCATGGTTGATAAAATTTGTTTAGTTTGTTCTGCCTCCTTGTTGATGCCACTTCTTCAGTTGGTTGAGTTTTGCTTGTTGATTGAACTTGTAAATTTGTTTAATTGCATTTTTCTGATGATATCTGAATTGGTATTTTTCGAATGTGTAAAGTCGGTTAATTGTGACAGAACTAGTAAACTTGGTGAATCAACTGTGCTTTTTATCAGATCGCTTTGATCAGGACTTCCGGAGAGTAATTTAACCCATTATCGTCCATATGGATCGTCCAGTAATCCGAATCCGGGGTTGATAGGGTGCTTGATCGGATAGGATATCTAGGAATGAACATTCCTAGTAGCCTCAGCTTCTCGTTTTGCTGGTGCCAATGTCAAAACCCCTGAACTTATTTTATCCACTTTATCTTTCTGCACTCTAATTAGTCGCAATCTGTTATTAATTGAAGTTTAATTCATTCTCCCCTGTCACAACTTTCAGTCTAATGCTCTAATCCTCCAGACTCCAGGGTTTGTGAAATTTTGATTGTGCTGTTTTGATTTTGCTGATTGATTTAGGGATGCAAAATTATTAATTCAAGCAATGTCCTTTATAGTTTTCTTGGGTTGAACTTTCGACATTTTCCAGTTTTTATATACTATAGGCTTCAAAATTATTCATATTGTTGTCCTTTTGAATTGCTTGCATTTTAGGGGATGGGCATTTGGGGTTGCATTTTAGGGTATGGGAATTTGGGGTTTCCTTGTAGCAGGTGGCAATCGACGTTTGCTTATTGAATAAAACAATCGATTTCAGATGACTTGCTTATCATTACGAATCATCTAGAACTAGAATTTTATTCCAGCAGCTGATTCTTGTATTATTGGGTTCTTGGCAGTTAAATTGTTGAATTTGGAATTCAAGCCAGAGATGTTTTTTTAACCTCAATCAGATCTAGTAAAGAAAGTGTTTCATATCTGCTCAGTGGAGTAAATGTCACTTCGTAGGGCTCCAGTTCCTCGGCTGCTTCTTAACAATGTCTCTTGTATGCGAAATGCACAGCAAATCTTGCGGCATGTAAATGTGTCTCTTCATGATACGGGTGCTAATGGTTCAGGGAAATCAACCTTGCTGCGGATGTTAGCTGGCTTTAACAAGCCTTCTGCTGGTGAGGTCCTTTGGAATGGACATGATATAACACAGTCGGGAGTTTTCCATCAGTACAAGCTTCAGCTGGGCTGGGTTTCTCTCAAGGATGCCATCAAAGAGAAGTTCACTGTACTTGAAAACATTCAGTGGTTTGAAGTTCTTGAAAGCAAATTTGGCAGATCGGCCCCTGCATTGGAACTAATGGGACTTGGAAGATTGGCAAAAGAAAAGGCGAGAATGTTATCCATGGGGCAGTGAAAGAGGCTGCAGCTGGCGAGGCTGTTGGCAATTGATAGGCCGATATGGTTTCTGGATGAACCCTCAGTTGCCCTGGATGATGATGGGGTGAAGTTACTCGAGTATATAATCGCCGAGCATCGAAAGAAAGGCGGAATTGTGATTGTGGCGACCCATCTGCCTATTCAGATAGAAGATGCTGTGTCCTTGAGGTTGCCAGCAAGATTCCCAAGAAGGATGACTTTGGTAGATATGCTGGATCGTGGTGAATGGGCATCATGAATACTGGCTTGGTGGTTGCTTCGCGGCCTAACAATGTTTTCCATACAAGTGATGTCATAGTCATCTCAATCTGTTTCTCTGTCATCAATGTTCTACATTTTTGCCAGGTATGGGTGAAACAACAACTCTACCTTTAGAATTCTCGTCATGCGGAAATTGAAATGGAAATGGATATGGATAGAACTCTAGTGGAAATCAAAATAACAAGGAAACATTGTAATTTTTTTTATGGATGGATTTTCATATTGACGAAAACTTTACGTCGAATATTATTTATTTTCTCAAGACAAATTTCCTGATTGGATGATTTCCAATAGCAGTTAAGAGATTGGAATATTTTGAAGTTTTTCTTTCGTAAGGATGAAGTGAGAAGTTAGATATGCTTTTATTTTTATACTTTTTCTGGGAAATTAACTTCCCCTAGATTAATACTAATGATGATCATTTGCAGCATAATTTCAAAGCATTGAAATTGAAACTGACCGTTTCTTTTTCTTGCACGCACATCTAGTTTTAGTGATTTCATCCTTCATTAATGGAAAACATTGAAGGCTATTTCAAATTGATTATCACCATAAATGTAGCAATTAAGAATACTCAACAAACATAGATGACCTTTATCAGTATAAATAGAGAGAGTTGGGATGTGAGTATGCAGATAGAAAAAAGGAAGAGTCTTTCTAAAGTAGTTGAGAGGTTGGGACTATTCATTATCATGGCTCACTTCTCATACTATCAATCCACTTTCTTCCTCTTCCTTCTTATTTCCATGGCCATGATCGAAGTTTCAACTGTAAGCTTAATGCTCTCATCTCAGTCAGACTTTTCTTTTTCTGTCATTCCCTTTTGAGTCGTCTCAATACAGTCTGTGATTCAATAAATCTGAAAAAAAAAAAGACAATTCATTTGACTGCTAAAAAACTGATGTATATTTTGCTACAAATCTTCTTATATGACTGTTGAATTTGCTTGTTTCAGGCTGGGAAGGGAAGGTCATTTACTAGTAAAGGTAGTTGCTACTGTATTCATCATATAATAATTTCCATTCAGTTTTTGGATTATTTTGATTCTGCTATTTTCATCTTTTGAATTCAAGTGACATTGATATGATTCTTTGTTTGGTTGCAGATTGCCCTACTGCATGTGAACATAGATGCTCGAAGACTCATCACAAGAAACCATGTCTGTTCTTTTGTAACAAGTGTTGTTCAAAATGTCTGTGCGTACCGTCAGGGACTTCTGGACACAAGGAAGAATGCCCATGCTACAACCAATGGAAGACGAAGGAGGGTGCCCCTAAATGCCCTTAGTTATCGAGACTATTAGCCTTCTATCTCTGTTTTAGCCCGTCGAATGATTAATCTTTTCTTGAATTATATAAATGGTAAGAACACTTAGTTCAATAAGGCATGGTATTTCCTGACTTTATTTAGAATCCACTGTTGTTTTTGTTTCATTAGCTACTTGAATCACTTCAACTGAAATGGATACAAAGAGAAATTTTCGCAACTCTCGGTCTCCAGGAAGGACAATCACAAATCTTTGTTCAGTCCATCTTTCTCAAAGCGCTTGAACCGAAACAAATGGACTGATCTCTCTTGTTGGGAGTTCATCCATATCGTGTACTTTGGTTCATTGTGGTCATTGGATGTTTGGATTCGTGGTTCAGTTTCGAGTCTAAGATGAATTTTAAGATGCACTGAATCTTCATTTTTTGAAGTAAGCAGTTATTGTAGAAACAAATGATGAGAATGTAGTCTTTCAGAGGACAATAATAAGTAAAAGAAACCGTAAATCTCACTAAGGTGATATTCATAACAATCTCTCGGGTCAGTACATAGGCCTATTAAGATGAGATAGATGAACAATAAGATTCATATTTTTTTCTGCACTAAACATACCTGCAGTCTGTAGATTAGATGAACTCACTATGAAACTGTGAAGTACTTCATGAACAGCATCTTTTTGTTCATCTTTATTCGATTCCATTCTACTGATGCAAAACATCGCAAAGAAACAATTCAAGGCTGCGAGTGGATCCATCTTCTGCTACTGATCGCAGGAGACGTTCTCTTAGGAGTTTGCTTTTCTCGTCCAACTCTTTCCTCTCATGGCTTTCCAAATCCATGAACCTTCTCAGGAGCCTTGAGATATCCTGCCTGTTCACTAATTCTCGGCAGCTCTTCTTCACCCTCCACCCTACATTCCAATCTTCCACAAGCATCTTGCTGTCGAGAGGCTGATCAGCGCTTAGAGGAAATGTAAGGGCAGGCACTCCAGCAAACGCGGTTTCAAGTGTCGAGTTCCATCCACAATGGGTAAGAAAACCGCCTACAGAAGGGTGCTGTAAGACCCTCATCTGATCACACCAGGGAATCACCATCCCTTTGTCTCCGAGGATGGCACTCAGCTGAGAGACCTGATCCCGACCCACCCATAGGAAGCGAACACCACTCTCCTTTAAACCAGCTGCTAGTTCATCTACCTGAACACATGAGGTTGAAAGATAGCTTCCCAATGAGATGTAGAGAACCGATCTCTCCCGTTGACAGTCCAACCATTTCATGTAGTTTAGTTCACTGTGGACATTCGGATTAAGATTTGAGTTGAAGTAAGGAATAGCAGGGCCAATGGGGTAAACCGGGAGGGAGAGTTTAGTTTCAATAGCTTCCATGGCCCCTCCTTCAAGATCGTTGATGGTTCTGAAAAGGACGAGCTTCGCCTGAGATACAAAGGACATACATTCTATTACTACGTCCAAGGTTCTTCTCCTGTCAAGCTGAAACACATCCGGAAGATCTCCTAAACCGATAGGAGGAATCCCAGGGATGAAATCGATAATCCGGTCTTCACCTCCTCCTACCGTTGAAGCAAATTTCATGATTAATGATCATACACAAAATCTCACATATTATAAAAGTTGATCAGATATCATATATGAGTATGAGATATCCATAAGAGAGATATGAGTATCAAATCTAATATTTGATATCTAATATCCATATTTGGTATTACAAGATATCAGGATATGAGTTGCAGATTTGAGAAAGTCAAATGTTATATGATATTCATCCATTCGGAAACAACTACTTCAAGTATTTCAAAACCAAATGTTATATGCCATTCAATTAAAAAACAACCACAAAGATTAAACAAAAGTTAAAATTATATGAGATTCGATTCAGGATATGGATACCAAACAGGGGCTTAAGTACCTGAAAGATCAACAGGGTAGCATTGGCTGCTCGTGATCAAATCATGGTGATAGAAAACCGAGAACAACGATGCAGATGCAGGCCAAAAGGAAGCCACCGGTATACCCTTAGTCCTCCCAATGCGAATCGCCCATGGCAGGAAAGTATCTGCAATGATCACATGAGGTGGACGTTGAAGCTTGTCAAGGGCTTCCCCGACCGGACCTTCCATGTCTGTCAAAACAGCTTCCAAGAAGCCGGCATGGTCCGACCCTCGGATGAGCTCAGAAGGAAGAATGTTAGGTATGGTCAAGAACTGTATTCTATGTGGATATTGCTGAGAGGCGAGAAGGCCTAGCCATTCTTCAGTGACGACGACGAGTATGCAGATATGAGGCCTTGTAGAAGCTATAAGCCTGCAGAGGCTCAGCATAGGATTGATGTGGCCGCGGCCTGGATATGGAATGGCCAGTATGAGACGGGGAGCTGCGGGGGGCGCCATATATATATATATATATATATGTGTTGAGCTGCTGCTTGAGTTGAGATGGAGGCGGCTTACAGAACTGTATAGCTTGAAATAGGATGCTACTAAAAGCTTATCATGTGATGAAGCTTTGGAGGAAGACAAGGGTTTATTGGTAACCGAACCAAGCTTGGGATTCTAATGTAAACTTGTATCAATGGAGTCACTCGGGTCCGCATTTACCAAGATGAGTTAGGAGTAGGTGTGATTTGGGGGTGGCAGCAGCCGGATTTTCTAAGGGTATGATAACTGGCGGATCATGAACTTGTTGATTGAGGGGGCAAAAAATTACGATAAAAAAAATTGTATGTAAAATTAAACCCTAACTTTTCTTTTCCGAAAAATCATCAATATTATGGATATGTAACTAGAATAAAAACATAAATCTTGCATGATTTATTTCATTGTTTTCAAATATTTCAATATAACCTCCTAATTTGAAGTTCCCGGATATAATTATATTATTAAGATATGAAATTAATAAATGATAATTACAATAAAAATTATATCGTTTGGTAAATGATGTCGGAAATATTGTAATTCACTGCTGAAATTTGAAACGCTTATAACTTTTTGCTCAGATATCGAATTTGAGCTTATAATATATCAAATCAAAGCTATCAACGAGAGAAATATATATCTTAAATTTCAATTTCGACTGGGGGGTGACTGCCACCACTGGCCCTAAAGAGGATCCGCCTCTGGGTATGATGAATTTTTTTTAGAAAAAATATTGAAATAAAATAAAAAATTGTGCTATAAATATAATATTTTATTATAAAAATTCATTCAATAAAATTTAATAATTTTTGTCATAGTATGATGAATATTTTTGAAAAATATTGAAAGAAAAATATAATTTAAAAAAATATATCGTTTGTAAATGAAAAAAAATAATTTATAATTGTGTTTTAAATATGACTAAATTATTTTTTATAAGAATGAAAATTAGAAGAATTTTTTTAAATATACATGTAGCGTCATGAATATTTTAGGAAATTTTTGGCAAGAGTAAAAAGGGAACAATGAGGTTTTGAACCCTAACTTCTTGCATTAGAGCATGTTCATTCGTGAGTCCGAACCCGGGCCCTTAACTTATTTTCCCTCTGCCACATCAGCTTAAGGGCCACATTTCAGTTTTTTATTATTTGCACACTCATTTGTGAGCCCGACTTTCGGGTCCTTAAGTTACTTTTTACTATTTGCCCTTTTCAATTACTTTATAATAATAATAATTATTATTATTATTATTATTGGGGAAAATGTGTGATAAAACATTTTTCTATTGTTCAACAAATAAAATATTATTGTTTGCGTGATTTTTTCCGATTAAACATATGTAAAGTAGGTGTCTATATGTAGATAAAATTAAATCACATTCATAAAAAAAAATCAAAAAAAAAGTCTGAAACTGGTGTAAATTCTATTATAAAAAAAAACATAAATACAAAAGGTTGCCAAGCTACAATGCTACAATAATGTGAGCTTGTGAATATGCTCAGTGGGTGTTGAAACGCAGCACTTCCCTCCCCTTTTGACATAAACGATGTCGTTTCCCTCCTTTCCTTTGGTGTTACATGCACGGGTCTCGCATGTGCCATGGAAAGTTGTGTCATGAGCCCCAAACTTTCAGTCCCTTGCAGACGAACCCGAAAGGTCGGGCCCTTACCTTTTATTTTATATTTAAAACAAAAATCCTAGCTGGCTTCATCTAAGGGTCTCGAGGCTCACTAATGTTTTTGCTCTTAGTTATGATTTCTTTCCTTTCTTTATCAACTAAACTAGACACCATTTTTTTTAGGAATTAGAATATTAGGAGGGTTGAGTGTCTCGGCCTTCATTATGGTCTTATGGAAGCGGTGAAGAAGGGTTGTTCTCGCCTCGAGGTGGAAGGAGACTGCCTGACTATCATTAATGCCCTCCGTGGGATTGGTACGTGCCCGTGGATTATTGAAATGATGATCTCCGAGGCCCTCGGTCTCTGCAAAGCGTTCGAGGTTGTCTCCTTCTCCCACACTTTCCGAGAAGGTAACCAGGTTGTAGACATGTTAACACATGTAGGTCTGTCCTCGACCTTCTCTTCTGCACGCTGCCCTGCCGAGCTTGAGGATTACATCCGCAAGGACGCCATTGGGAAGTGGTTCGACCGAGGTTGACCACCCCAAAATTTTGCCTTGTATAAAAAAAATATATATTAGGAGTTATAGTTATAATTTGTAGAAAGTTGGGTTTGGTATTATAAATACCTATCTCAATGTGTTGAAGGAGATCTATCAATGAATTCAAGAAATACTTTCTACCTTCTTCATCTTCTATCTCTCGCTCTCTTTCTAATCTCCTTTTTCATCTCTTTCCCTCACAATTACAATTAATCTACCATGGTAGAACTAGGATCCTAACAAAGTGGTATCAGAGCATCGATCTTCCGACCGGTATTCCGGATTTTCAATCGTCTATTTCGGTAATGGAGACAATCAAGGAATTCGATTTGACCATTGTCGAAGAAACTCAAATGGACGTGCGACAACAACAACTCGATTTCGAGCGGCTACTCGGCCAGGGGCGACAAATTTTGTTGGATTTCGGCAAGCAACTTCGACAAGTGATGAAGCAGAACGACAAACGGTGGGACGAAATTGTCAAACGAATGCAAGAAAGCGGATCACGGATCAATCCGACCTCGCAAGGTGTGCTCCGTCGGCGGCAAATCCTTCAATTTCAGCAACACTGGCGCCAAACCCACCGACTTCGAACATGATTGCAAGTGGAGATTCCGGGGTTGGATCGCAAAGACGGGAAATCAACCATTCCAGTCTGATTTCGGTCCTCCAAACATCAGAAGATAAGGATCTTGGTGCGGCATCGGTCAAGATCCCAGAAGTGTGTAGCGACCCAATGAGTTCTTGGGGAATCGGGGTTAGAGATCAGGAGACCAGCATCGAAACACCCTCAGAGCTTTCGTCATCGCCGCAGTTGGAGGTTGAAGAAGCAAAACAAGAACGTGAAATCAAATCCGACCCTTCAAAGGTAAACCCTTGTCCTCCAACAGTTGTAGTCTTTGAAGAACTAGGGGAAGTGGATGGATTCAAGAGTATGTTAGCTGATCGAATGGAAAGAAGTGATGCATATAAAGTGTTTGTGAAAATGCATAAAAGAACTGGTTTTAGAGCTGATGCTATAAGCTTAAAATTCATTAGGTTTAAGCCAAGAGTTGATGATGATTTTGGGATGGAACAAGGACCCATGGCAAATTCTTGGCCATATGATAGAGGGAAAGGAGTATTAATTGTCAATACTTCAAGTTTATTGGATTGTGGCATGGAAGGAGTAGGTTTCAAGTTGCTTAGGAGTTGTGTTGAACCTTCACGGGTGGTGATTGATAGGGGTATAGACAATGAGAAGATGGGGATTGTGAATCTGATTTTCGATCTGAGAATTGCTAATCTAGGTAATGAATTGAGGAGGCCTAAACCCTTGAGAAGCACTCATCTTACAGGGCATCGGAGGGTTTTAATGGTGGCTTGCATTGGTATGTTAGACAGCAAGACATTAATTTTTTTAACCTGGAGGTATAAACTCATTGATTTTGGGTAAGAATAGTATGGCTGGTTCTGTTGGGTTGATCGATGTATTTCAGGCGTGGGATACATTTTTCGTTTTTGATCCCGGTGGAGTTCCCAACAAATCATCGATAGCCATGGGTTTTAGCAACACAGTCCTGCATTTTGTTATGTTGTTCCGTTGTGCAGCAAGTCGATGCCTCCAAGTGATATATTGTAGTTGTACAGTCCGATTACAAGGAACATAAGTGGTTTGTAATATTGTATAGTTGTATGTGTGCAAGGTGATGGATGGGCTAATATCAAGACATGAAAAGGGTTGTCATGGGTAACAATACAAGCTGCAACTGTCATAGAAAGTGGAAGGTGATTTGCTGTCATAGAAATTAGGAAGAAAGTTGGAATAAACTTTTACATTTTACTTGGAAGCTACTAGACCTGGGCAAACGCGGGCCGGCCCGCCCGGCCTGCAGCGGGAACGGGATTGGGTAAGCCAATCTACCCGTTGCGGGCCGCTAGGCCCGTAACGGGTACCCGCTAATTTTGTTATATATATATTATTAATTTAAAAAAAAACATATAAAAACAGTAATATATGTGTATATATATATATGTAATAAATAATATTATCATTCTTTTAAAAATAGGTATTTATTTAAAAAAAACAGTAGGTATTTATTTTAAAAACATAAAAAAACAGTAGGTATTTCTTTTAAAAACATATAAAAACAGTAGGTATTTATTTTAAAAAAAACAGTAGGCTTATGTAAATAATATGTATTCATTTTATATGTAACATATATATATATATATATATATATATATATATATATATATATATATAGAGAGAGAGAGAGAGAGAGGATAGATCATATGAGAACAACCCTTATTGTGTATCATGAGAACAAATTTCATCCATTGATTTAGGGAAATTGGATGGATGAGATTAATCAATAATATTAATTAATTTAAAAAGAAAAAAAAAAACACAAAAACATCCCTATATAGGCGCGTTACCCACACATTCCCAACCCTACCACACAATCGCAAGTTTCAACCGTAGAAGAAAGAGAGAGCGCAGGCGGGCGATTAGGCGAGAGCGAAAACCACCGAAACTAGGGCTTGGTGTTTTGACGAATTCCGACGGCGATGGCGTTGTCGGAGTATCGAGAAGTCCGACGGCGATAGCGGGTGAAGAAGGCGACGACTCCGGCGATGGCGAAGGTAGCGGTGGCGACGACTATGGCGGTTGCAGAGGCGGTCGAGGCTACAACACCCATCGGACTCCAGATCCGGCCTACCGCAGTCCTCGCTCTCCAGATCTCGCTCTCCTTCCTCGCTCCCCGTCGCGCCTCTCAGGTCAAAGATCCGGCCTTCCTCCGGCAACCACAAGCCCAGATCCGGCCACCCTTAGCCCAGATCCGAGCCCCACCACACCCAGCCGCCACCAACAGCCCCAAATCCGACCACTCTGGCCACCACTAGCCCAGATCCGGCCGCATCGGACTCCCCCGAGCAGGTTCGTCTTCCACTTCTTGAGCGACGGCGATTTGAGTATCCTCTCCCGGCGGCGATTCTCGTAAGGCTGAAGAACAAGGTATACAGACTTCGATTTGGGGTACTGTTGTTGTAGACATTGTAGATTTTTTTGTAATTATTGACTGCAATTCAAGAGATCTAGGAATCATGCAATTAGTGACTGGAATTGCATTGCTGCTACTGTAATTGCATTTAGGCTTTACACGACTTTGTAATTGCAATTGCAATTGCAATTGAAAGATTAGGCAGGACTTTGTTAATTTTTTGCAATTGTAATTGAATGGTAATTTTGCAATTTAGTCTTTGTGTTTGTAGCAAAAACTCGCACAGGTTTTGGTTTTTGTAGGCAACGAGCCCGAACAAACGAGCTCGGGTAATCGAATAATCGAATAATCGAGCGATACCATTGAATAATCAAACGATACCATTGAATAATTTTTGTAATTTAGGTTTATTCGTTTGTATGTATAACTTTATTCATATGTATATAGGATAATTTGGTGGGATTTGTTTATGGGTGAATTTAAAGTTGTCAATGATCAAGTAATACTATCGAATAATAAAGCGATATCATCGAATAATCCATCGATACCATCAAATAACCGACTGATATTATCGAATAATCAAGCGATAATCACTCATATACGGGTGAATAATCATCTATATATCACCGAATAATCATTCATAAACGACCGAATAATCAACCATTTAGAAAGTAACAAAAAAAAAATCATATACCATCGCATAATCTGTCGATACCATTGCATAATCAGACGATACGATCGAATAATCTAGATATACTGTCGAATAATTTGAAGAGAGTGCACCACACACGCCTCCATTCAGCAAGTGGGCAAAAAAACGACGTGGGTCCCACTGTTTTTTAATTTAAAAAAAAAGCCAAAATTGCCTATTAATTTCAGCCTTCCATTTCATTCAATCAACGGTCCAGATGTGTTCTCATGTTACACAATAAGGGATGAGTACCCATGAACCACCCTAAGAGAGTAGATCATATGAGAACAGCCCTTATTGTGTAAAATGAGAACACACCTGGACCGTTGGTTTAAGGAAAATGGATGGCTGAGATAATTTTGTAAAATTAATTAATTGAAAAAGAAAATTGAAAAAACCCAACCCCAATCTTATATCAGGCGCGTGTACCCATTCCTAACCCTACCCCCACAAATCGTGCTTTTGCTTACAAAGAAGAGAGAGAAAGAGGAGAGCGGCGATCAGGCGAAAGGGAAAGGGCGGGACGGCGACGGTGAAAGCGGGTGGTGGCGAGGAAGACGGTGAAGGCGGGACGGCGACGGCGATGGCGATGGCGTTGTCGGAGTATCGAGAAGTCTGACGACGATGGCGGGTGAAGAAGGCGACGACTCCGGCGATGGCGAAGGTGGCGGTGGCGACGACTATGACGGTTGCAGAGGCGGTCGAGGCTACAGCAGCCATCGGACTCCAGATCCGACCTTCCTCAGCCCTCGCTCTCCTTCCTCGCTCCCCGTCGTGCCTCTCCAGTCAAAGATCCGGCCTTCCTCCGGCCACCCTTAGCCCAGATCCGGCCACCCTTAGCCCAGATCCGAGCCCCACCACACCCAGCCGCCACCAACAGCCCCAAATCCGACCACCCTTACAGCGACGGAGACGAGGCACCCTTACAGCCCCAAATCCGAGCCCCACCATGAACAGCGACCACCCTTACTGCCCCAAATCCGAGCCCCACCATGAACAGTGCATCAACGAATGAAGTAAATCAATGGGTGAGTTCAGATTTTTTTTTTATGGTTAATTGATTGGTTGATCGATGTGTTAGGTTTAGGATTAGTCGATGAATACGGTGGTTGTCTGACAATTGAATCAATTGGTGAGAATTTTAGACCTAATTGAGAGAGATGAGAGGTCGATCGGTCATTATCGACATCCCAATTGGGGTTTGTCATGTTATTGTCAATTATTCGTTTATTTTGTGAGGATTTGTAGCCAATTGTGTATGAATAGACGTCGAATTTGTGTTGTTCCATCTAATTTAAGAGGTATTCGCAGGAAAAGTTGAATTATTCATATGTATGGACCGATGTGTTCTCATGTTACTTTAATTTAGATTTCAATGATACTGTAATTTAGATTTATTCGTTTGTATGTATAACTTTATTCATATGTATATAGGATAATTTGGTGGAATTTGTTTATGGGTGAATTTAAATATGTCAATGATCAAGTGATACTATCGAATAATCAAGTGATACTATCGAATAATAAAGCGATATCATCGAATAATCCATCGATACCATCAAATAACCGACCAATACCATCGAATAATCAACCGATAATCACTCATATACGAGTGAATAATCATCTATATATCACCGAATAATCATTCATAGACGACCGAATAATCAATCATTTATAAAGATTTACAAAAAAAAATCATATACCATCGCATAATCTGTTGATACCATCGCATAATCTGTCGATACCATTGCATAATCAGACGATACGATTGCATAATCTAGATATACTGTCAAATAATTTGAAGAGAGTGCACCCCACACGCCCTCATTCAGCAAGTGGGAAAAAAAACGACGTGGGTCCCACTGTTTTTTAATTTAAAAAAACCAAAATTGCCTATTAATCTCAGCCTTCCATTTCATTCAATCAACGTTCCAGATGTGTCCTCATTTTACACAATAAGGGATGTTCACCCTTATTGAGTAAAATGAGAACACCTTTTTCCTTTATATATATATATATATATATATATATATATATATATATAGATCATATGAGAACAAGCCTTATTGAGTAATATGAGAACAAATCATGAGCGTTGATCTATAGAAATGGATGGCTAAGAAAATTACACCTTTTTCCTTTTTTATATATAAAAACTGTGGGTCCCACTCGCTGAAATTGCTTCACTCTCTCATCAAGGGGCGCGTGTTTCACATTGCTGGCAGTTGAGATCCATTTTGTGGAAAGTGGAATTTTTTTAAAACAAAATTAAACCCTAATTGATAGCATTATTTGATTTGGGAAGATTTTGTAATAAAAAAATTCCTAAAAACTAGGGACTACGTTATTGCAATTGGAGTTACAGAATTTTGAATGAATTATTATTTTTTATTGTTGGATGAATTATTAACTTATTCAACCTAGATTTTATAAACTGAGATTACACCTTAATAATCCACCGATATCAACGAATAATCCATATTTACCGTCGAATAATCTAGCGTTACCATCGAATAACCCGAATTTCACTTGTAAGTTCAATTGACGTGTAATTTCCATTGGTGTATCTAGCGTCGTATAACCCGCATTTCACTATAAGATTAGAATAGATAAACCTTCATAAAAAAAAAAAGAATAGATAAACCAATGGAAATCCCTTATTATGTATGATAAACTTATCGATACAATCGAATAATCTCATAATACCGTCGAATAATTGAGCGATACAATCGAATAACCCGCATTTCACTAGAGGATGAGAGTAGATACACCAATGAAAATCCCTTATTATCTATGATAAATCTATCGATACAACCGAATAATCTCATAATATTGTCGAATAATTGAGTGATACAATCGAATACTAAACAAAATCCCAAATTCTATCCTACAAGATTCCAGATTTCGACCCATTGATGAACTAGCTTACCCATTGATGAACTCAAACAATCGAATAATCTCATAATATCGTCGAATAATTTAGCGATACAATCGAATAACTCGCATCCCTTATTATCTATGATAAATCTATCGATACAATCGAATAATCTCACAATACCGTCGAATAATTGAGCGATACAATCGAATACTAAACAAAATCCAAAATTCTATCCTACAAGATTCCAGATTTTGACCCATTGATGAACTAGCTTACCCATTGATGAACTCAGAGAACCTAGTTCTGGAACTAGGGCTGATCTTATTCGATTGTGTGGTCGTCCTGCTACTCTATCAGCTTCATATTCAGAATTGTTTCTTCACCTTCGACTGTGTTTCCCGTCTAAGCTCCTTCATCCTTGTGTCGTGATATGGAGTACTTCTTCCTGCTCTATGTGTAACACCCCCTTCTGTAAACGAGAGAATGTTGCAACGCAAGTAATTATGCAGACTTTAATGGTCTCATAATTACCTTAGGCTAATAGGGACATGCAACCATGCTCCCATAAACAAGATGGTAATTTAAAATAATGACAGCGGAAGACCTAAATATTATTTTTATTACAAAGTAAATGTTAGTGCTTCAAAACTTTACATATATCTGCGTTCAACACATTCAACAAAAGAAACTGAATTAAACCAGAAAACTCTTTTATTGAAAGATGTAATTATACAATTATAGTAGAAAACTTGAAGTACGGTTGTTATCATTAAACATGGTGCAAAGCTTTTACATATATTTTCCGGAATCTTGCAAGTTAAAGTAAAATTTCATACATAAAGTATGGAAATTTGAGAGACTTTATTATATAACAAAACGTTTAAAATCTTTACTTGTACAATGTCAACTCTTCAAGGCCTCTTTACCTAACCTGCAAAATTTGACTGATGTACATCATATGCAGACGAGGCACACCAGCCAACCATTTCACATCACGGTTGGTTAGTTCGGTGCAGAACTAGCAAATGACAAGGACATTAATTTTTGTGGATCTTTGGACACTTAAAAGAAATAGGAATAGGATAATCCAATAACATTAGATATATGAGAAACGGAATTTCTGAAGAATCATGTTTCCAAAAGAAAGGGAAAATGATATCAGAAGAGAATAATGATCACCGTCACCTACACGGGCCACACATACACACACACATACACACACATATCACTTGTATAAAATATTCACTTAATGTCACATACCATTCTTCGAATGATATCAAACAATGATTACTTAATTTCCACTACAAGACATTAATGCTTATTTATTTATCACTCACTTATATCGTTATTGAACCACGTTGTACTTGACGTAACAGTAGCAACGTCATACCGTCACATGCCTATTTACCACTCATCTGGTTAAAATGTATCATTTTGATAATATTCAAAATGAACTTTTCATGAAAAGCTTATAAAGCAAGACGTAATGAGTCTTGACCTGTTATAATCACGCACATTCACACACGCGCACACACGTTTAACACTCCTTTTGTTACTGAATTAGTAACACACACATGTCATATTATAAGGATTCATTAGATGAACCCGTGTGATTTCCCATTATATAAAATTATCTCGTTAGCCGTCAGGATATACACTAATTTATACATATGTTCAACATACACAATAAATATAAATAAGGATATGGTCTAAAAATCAGCCAAGGTCCACACCTGGAAAGTATATAACTAGCTTGAATAGAGAAGGAACGAACATAAATTGCAAGAATAAATAGACTTTGCAATTTATTTTCAACGGATAGATATACTTGATAATTAACAACTGACACATATTAAAAGAAAGGCATTGAGTCTTTTAAGAAGAGCAAATGAGACAAAGTCACTTGCCTTGGTTATAGATCCGAAGTCTGCAGATAATAAAGATTAGGATCAACCAAGAGATATAATTCCTTCTGAAGACGTAGGATCTCGATTGACTTCACCAACTATATAACCAGGCGCATCCAGCCACGTCGTACATATATAGCTGACAAATAATAATTTAATTAGCTTATGTCCAATAACTAAACTTCGGCAGAGTCTCCCTTTAAAATAATCTCCTTAATTAATCCGATAAAACATATACCCTTCACTTCCTGGCAATCATTTGTCCAACACTATTTTTAAAATGCCCAGACAATATTAGGACTTGCACACTTAGTTTATGATTTCCTTTCCTAAATTTAATTGGGCATTATAACGACTTGGGAATGCCATATAATCCAAAATAATTGGGCATTATCTCGACTTAAAAGAAATACATGTTTTATCCAATGCTATATCGTTTTAAGAAATACCTAAATTTCTTAATAACAACGAGCATCATAACGACTAATAAGGAGATACCTCGAATTATATACGAGTATTATAACGATATAAAATATCCAATATTTTAAAATAAACGCGAGAAATTTTACCGGTAGGATAATGTCGGATCGTCCCAAAATACAACGACCGAATCAATGTCACCCGGAATCGATGTGGTATAGCTTGTGACGGTATGGGCGATTGGGCGAATAGCTTGCTACTCCGTATAAATTTGTACGTACAATGTCTGAATGCCATGCCAAATTGCCAATCTCCTATTTATAGTATACTTTGGCCAATCAACGTGCGTTACGTGTACATACACACGTCAGCACCATCTTTCACTTTCAATTTCATATACATCTTGATGGCTAGCTAGTTATGTGTCAACCTATCTGATCAAGTTTGTAATGAAGTTATCAGTTAAAAATTATATAGGCTATTTTGAAGCTCTCTATTGCAATTATTGTAGATTATTTCCCGTTACTTCGACACTTACAAGCTACTGGTGTATCAGCCCTATGGATTATTACTGTCTCAAAGGCCCTCATCAAAACACCCCAAAAATTCTTCGTTTAACAATCCCCTCTAATGGGTACTTCTCCTTTACAAAGCACATCTTGGACACAAGTCACGCCTATTCTAGGTGGAAAGTATATGGTAACAAATCCCTCATCACATCCCCCGTAAAAATCCTGGATTGCCATTTAGTGGCATCTCATGCTCTGCCCTCTTTGGTCTGGAGTAGATATCCCCCCACCATGCCTTGGTTTCTTTGTAAGTTAAGGATATATGCAACTCTTATATCATATAATTCTACAAATGGGATTAACAAATCACATAACTATAGGCCTTATTTGCTTCCCATTTGCTATATCTTTAGCGGGGGCTCATATTGATTAGATACGTACCCTCTCCAATCCGGTTGGGAAAATCTTATCTCGCTGAATTTTACCAATTAAGGAAGCAAGTAATCCAAATCGAGTACCCATCCAAAATAACATTCCTACGGATCACGACAACTCAACGAATAATATTAACAATGTTTGCGTGGGGCTGATGATTATGAACAGTCTACCCCCCTTAATCTAAGAACGGTTTCCATCATTCTCCACTCTCTAGTTAAAAGGATCAATAGGCACATGAACGCAAATAACCCTCCTAAGAGCACTCGTGTTCTGAAGCATCCCAAACCGAAAAAACAAGTTCAAGTATCTAATCATACAAAAGCTAGGAGAAATCATAATAGAGGAAATGTGTTCGTAATGGTAGGATCACCTTCTGCCTGCCCATACTAAAACAAAGTGGTTATGATAATACGATATTGGAACTGCATAGGCATAGGAAATAACACCTTTTGGAAAAATATCAATGTGTGGCGAACAATAGATCATGTACAAATGTTAATCCTAGCGGAAATATATTGATGAAGATAATTACATGGAAATATATACAAACATAAAGCAACAGTAAAGCATAAATTAAGGGATATGATGAAGATATTATCCGTAAAATACTAGAGGTAATTAGGGGATTTACCTACATGAATAATTTGCTCAAATAAAATATATGATTTTATGTCTCAATACTCCCCCTCAAGTTGGAGTGTATGTGTTAGAATTGAGTAGAGCCAACCGGTTTAGTGAACAAGTTAGCAGATTGGTTCCGAGTAGTGATGTAGTGAGTGCGAACCTCTCCTCTTTGAATCTTCTCCCATATAACATGGCAATCAATTTCAATGTGTTTCAAACGCTCGTGAAAGACGGAGTTAGATGTGATATGTATAGCGGCTTTGTTGTCACAAAAAAGAGTGGCTTCCTTAGGATGAGCAACATGGAGATCTTTGAGGAGTGTTCGAAGCCATGTAAACTCGCAGCATGTGGTGGCCATGGAGAGATATTAGACTTTGGCACTTAATTGAGACACGATGCCTTGCTTCTTTGACTTCCATGAGATGAGTGAGCCAGCAAGGAAGATGCAGTAACTAGTAACGGAGAGACGGGAATCCCGACAACGAGCCCAATCGGCGTTGCAGTACTCAGTGAGTTGGAGGCGATCATTGGCGGGGAAGAATAACCCATGACCCGGAGAGCCTTTGACGTATCGGAGGACCTGGTGAGCCACATCGAGATGTGGCTGCCGTGGTTGACTCATAAATTGGCTGAGAAAGTGGATAACATATGTGAGGTCTGGGCGAGTGATCGTGAGATATATTAGGCGGCTGACCGAACCCCGGCATTGGAGGCATCTGAAAGGAGATCACCATCGGTGGCAGACAAGACAATATTTGGATCGAGTGGTGTTTTAGTTGGTTTTGCACCAAGAAACCCAACGTCTTCTAGTATCATGGGGGGCATATTTGTGGTGAGAGAGTACAATGTTAGTCTTGGAGCAAGCAACTTCAAGGCCAAGGAAGAATTGCAATATATATGCCAAAATCTTTGAGTTTGAAATGGTTGGCAAAGAATCGCTTAGTATCTTCAATCTCTTAGCTTGCAAGTTAGTTCTGGCAAAGATAACATCATCAACATCAATTAACAAAATCAGTAGATTACCTTTTGTTTTGCGAGTGAAAAGAGAATAATCAGACAATGATTGGTGAAAACCGACAGATTTGAGAGCTCCGGAAAGTTTGATAAACCATTGAAGAGAAGCTTGCTTGAGGTTGTAAAGGGATTTTTGCAACTTGCAAACCCTGGTCTCACCCTTTTTGCAAAACCCGGGAGGTAGTTTCATATAAACATCCTCAAGGTGGTCGTCGTGTAACAAGGCGTTGTTGACATCTAGTTGGTGCAAATGTCATCCTTGAGTAGCGGCGAGGCTAAGTAAGACACGGACGTACGATGGTAAGTTTGGCAACGGGTGCAAATGTCTCACGGTAGTCTATCCCCTCGACTTGGTTGTAACCCTTGACGACAAGTCAAGCTTTGTATCTCTCCACCGTTCCATTCGAGTCGTACTTGATTTTATATACCCATTTACAACCGTTTGATCGTTTGTTGGGAGGAAGGGGTACTAAACGCCATGTCTTGTTATCCTCTAATGCTTTTATTTATGAAGCCATGGCATCTTGCCACTTTGGATCTGTCATTGCCTGCGGAAAAAATGTGGGCTCCTTCTCGATCGAAATATTAGACAAAAAATGCTTATATGAAGTAGAAAGTCGACTATAAGATAAAACAGAATCGAGTGGATACAAAATACCCGAAGATACTTTATTGGTGGAGGAGGACTGCTTCGGACGAGAGGGTAAAGTTTTCTCAACATGGAAATCATGCAAGGTTGTTGGGGCATTGGTAAGTCGGGTGGAATGATGGAGGGGTGTGTTGGTGACGTTTGGTGGATAAGTTGACATGGGTAGAGAGGTGTGTTGTGGGGTAGGAGGGTTTGTAATAGGTAATGGCAGGGGAGAGTGTGACGTGGAGGGTATTAATAAGGAGGGTGTGATATAAGAATTAGTGGAAGGCAAGAGGTGATTGACATCGTCATCAACATAGGCAGCGAGGTTGGAAATGAGTAGGAGTAGTATATTTTCAGGTAGTACTGTATGGTTTTGCATGGTGGTATTTTTATAAGGGAAGTGGGTTTCATGGAAAATCACATTTTGAGACATTATGAATTTTTTTTCTTTAATGTGATATAATTTGTAGCCTTTGATTCCGGTAGTGTAACCGATAAAGATGCACTTAATGGCTCTTGGATCAAATTTGTGGGGGCGAAGATGATAGCTCTGATACCATATCAAAGTCCGACTCGGACCGATGACTGGAGGGCGTGTACCCGGGCGCACATGCGCTAGTAGCCTAGCACACAGGCCGAGTGAGGTTCCGTTCTAAAACCAATTAACAATAGAATGAGTAGCCCACCGACTCATATACTAGGGTAGTTTCAAATTATAGATCTTCTGCAACACTGATTTCTTGGGAAACGGAGTCATAGGCGCATAGGTTCAAAGCCAGATCAACTACCCCAAGAGCGCTCATCCAAAAACCGGTTAATGGTACAAATAATGTACATAAAGAAATGTAACCAACATTTATTGGAAAAAGCAACTAGGCTTGTTTTGTTCAACTTTCGATGTGAGACTCTTTTGGTCTCGTTCACACCTGACCTTACTCATCTAGTTGACACTTGGACAACTAGTAACCCAGACCAGGATCGAAAGATGGACCTTCCACTCTGATACCATGTAGAAGTCTATAATGAGAAATAGAGGTTTACAGAGGAATGGTGAACGAATAAAGTGTGTAAAATTGTATATTGACGAAGATAATTAAATGACAATATATACAAACATAAAGCAACAATAAAACATAAATTAAGGGATATGATGAAGATACTATCCCTAAAATACTAGAGGTAATTAAGGGGATTTACTTACATGATTTGCTCAAATAAAATATTTATGTCTCAATAGTTCTTTCTCTATTGTGGATTTCTACTTTCCATCTTTTCGATGGTGAGACATAGTGTCAGCTTCAACTTTCCCATGCGCTCACTATCCACATCCTCTCGCCAAGTCTTTCAACCTCGCTCAACTATACTTCTGCATAGTTCATAGTTTGATGGATCATAGGTTGTTATGACTTTTTCGTTGTATCATGACGGTAGTCTAGCAGATGTTTCTTGCACCCTCTCGTTTTACCAAACTTTTAACTTATATTTCCAATTATTAATCGTTTTAAAAAAATAATCGAAGAAGGATCATAAAGTTTATCGTCAAGATAGATTACGTCTATAGACAAGACTATGTTTATGTTATCTATTAATATTACTAATTCTGCTAACATTTTGCCGACGTGTCACGCCCACAGTTAAAATTGAATTTTTTATTCAAATGAGATTTTCTCATTGGTCAATATTATTATGGAAACTTTAAAATATTTTTTTTCCTATTTTAAATATGATTTGAATTCATTCCCTTTTTTTATTTTCGGTTATATTTCTGTAAATATTGAGACATGTTTCCTTTTTTTTTTTTTCCGATTGCAATATATCTATTAATCTATTAATCTATTAATATTACTAATTCTGCTAGCATTTTGCCGACGTGTCACACCCACAATTAAAGTTGAATTTTTTATTCAAATGAGATTTTCTAATTGGTCAATATTATTATAGAAACTTTCAAATATTTGTTTCCTATTTTAAATATGATTTGAATCCATTCCCTTTTTTTTTATTTTCGGTTATATTTTCGTAAATATTGAGACATGTTTCCATTTTTTTTGTCCGATTGCAATATATATTACTAATTCTGCTAGTATTTTACTGACGTGTCACGCCCATAATTAAAGTTGAATTTTTTATTCAAATGAGATTTTCTTATTGGTCAATATTATTATGGAAACTTTAAAATATTTGTTTCCTATTTTAAATATGATTTGAATCCATTCTCTTTTTTTTCGGTTATATTACCGTAAATATTGAGACATGTTTCCGTTTTTTTTTTCCGATTGCAATATTCTCATAATTCGTCTACATAAGTTGAACTTAAATTTGAATCTTGGTATATTTTATTTTTGGAAATTTATACTCTACATAGATCCATATCCAATTGTCAGTTTATAAAATGCTACGGAGTATAAATTAACTTTCACATATGTTCATATTTTCTCACCAACCATGTTGTAAGTATTTTATTTTCAAATAAATAATCAAAGATGTACTCGGATTGCCTGCATTCATTATCTTAACGGATTGAATTCATTTAAATATTTGTTTATTATATCACATGTATCCCAATCATGTTAAAATTTACTACTCTCTCTATTCGTTTAGCTAAATATGTTGTTTATTATTCATTCACGCTTTGTTAGGAACTTAGGATGGTAAAAATTATATAAAATATAATTTTTTTAATTTTTTTATAAATTAATTTCGATAATAGGTAATCTATTAATAATATTAATCCTACTATCATTTTGCTGATGTGTCATGCTCACAATTAAACTTGAATTTTTTATTCAAATTGTATTTTCTTATTGATCAATATTATTGCTGAAATTTTAAAATATTTGTTTCCTATTTTAAACATATTTGTTTCCTATTTTTATACTAAAATATTATTTAATTTGATATGTTGTATGTCAATTTGTGATCTATTTTAATCGTCTACGTACATTGAATATTCGTCAAGTCTTGGCTGATTTTATTCTTGATATTGAAATTGTTGATTTATCATATTTAACCGATTGCAATATTACCCACAATGTCTACATACAACGAACATGTAATAATCAATTTGTAAATATTCGATGAGGCTTCTTAGATCCTTTTCTAAGGATTTTTTTTTACCATCTTATCTTTATTTTCACTATTTATTTCTCTCTCTTTCTAACCATCTTTCTCGTGAAAATAATGAATAAGTTATGTACATCTACATAACTTCAAAATTATTCACACAATCATGTGGTTATGATTTTTTAATATTTGTACGGGAGCTTATATTTTACTTTTTAGATCTATGCTAATGATAATAATTATATATTTATTTCAAATTATATTAGGTGATGTGTTTGAGTATTACTAATACTTTAACTTATTAAATCATTTTCAAAATTTGTATCGTATCTCTTTCCAACTAATTTGTAAATTATAAAAAAATACTTTATACATATTTTTGTTGTAAACACGTATATATTAATATAGTATTATATAGATATATAAAATGATGTTCAAATTAAAATGGATGAAGCTCTCGTGCCTTCAAGGCACGGGTATTACACTAGTTACACCTAAATCCATTCCATTTTTTACTAAATAATTACGGTTTGACCCGAGACAAAAAAATTATTTAATCCTAGATTTTTAGGGTTGGCTAAGTTCAACCGATGCAGCTATCTTCAAAGCTTTCTACGGCCCACGTTCATCAAGTTCGTCCCCAACCTATTTGCTTGGAAATTAAATTTTTGTAACATAATCGAGTTGAATTTGAACTCCACTTTTGTCATGGTTATGTTAGATATTGCGGCGGAAACGACGAGTTCTTGGAAGCCAGGGGACACTTCTTGGACCAGTGTTGACTATAAGGTCATGGATATAATTTTCCATCATAGCGTTTTATATGCCATATTCAAGCTTGGAAATCGATATACTCGCATTTGATTTCGAATTCAGATCGAAAGTTGTTGGTATAGACGAGGAGAGCAGCCGAAGTGGAAAAATAATAAAAAGGAGTCGAGCGTAAATACATAAACTTCATCTTGCCAATAGATGAAACTCATCTTACCGTTAGACTTAACGAGAAGGATATATATTTTTTTATTAAAAGAAAAATGGGAATTTTAAGAAAATGATTTTCTCACTTAGCTGAAACGCAGCGTATCCATGTCCGAAATGCGATTGCACTCGCACTGCACCATTTTGGGTCCGTCCTGTCTCTCCCCAACCGGCAAGCTCGACCCAAACCCAGGCCAAAACGCTGCACCATTTTCTCTCTCCTCATTTCCCCCCCTTTTTTCTCTCTCTCTTCGAGCTTCTCTGGCATCTCTCTCTCCTTCTCTCCAAATTCATCTCCTCATCTCCTCTCCCACCTCAATTACAACTGTAATTTTTCTATAGAGGCAAACAATTGCACGTGTTATACCCTGCCATGGCTGTTGCAACAACCGTGTACATTTTCCTCCATTGAAAAAACGACGAAGTCCGCACAGCCCTAACTGTTCCATTTGCCAAACTGTTCTATTTGGTCGACGACTCTCCCCACGCCCTTTCCCGGTAAGTCGGTTCACTTATCAGACCTATTACGGGCTTCCCATTGTCTAGGGTTTTTGTTGTCTTAATCATAACCCAAAACCCTAATTTTGGGTCAATTTCGTTGCAAACCAATTCTAGGGTTTTATGCTGTTCGATTGGAGCTAATTAGCGTTTTGTAGTGTGGAGGAATAGTTCATGCTGGAATTATTTTGGTCTGAAATGGTGAATTAGGGTTTGGTATATTTGATTAGGGCAGCGCTTCCTAACATGATTATGCTGCAACTTTGACTTTTCCTTTTTATGAAATATGCTTAGTGTTATTCAGAATGGCCTAGCGCATAATGCCTGCCTAGGATAGTTGATTAGTGTTGGCAGGAGGTGCAAAATGCTGTTACAGTTGGATCAATTCCGTCTCAGAATATAGTTTCTTTCTGTTAGCCTTTTTTGTTGGGGTGGGGGGGGGGGGGGTGGGGGGGGGGGGGGTGTTACTAGGAGCCTTTCCCTCTCACTAGGACCTTTTGCACATCTGTTTTCATTAAGGCAATGGATTTTTGTTTATGTGCAGTTAACAATCCACCCATTTATTTCCTTGATGCATTAGTACCCTTTAACACATTGAATTTATGTTTCTGTTTATTCATTCACGTGTTTCTCTTAATTAATTCGGTCATTTAATGTTGGTTGCCTTTATCTCATTTAATACTACCTCCGATCCAAAATATAAGTCGTTTGACTTTTCAACACGTATTTCAAGAAGCCCAAAACTATATAAAATATCAACTTTTTTAAAATTATTTTTTTACAACTTAATATTTGTTGGTAATAAGTATTGAATTGTAAAAAAATAATAATAAAAAAGTTAATATATTATATAGTTTTTAGCTCCTTAAAATACGTGTTAAAAAGTCAAACGACTTACATTTTGGATCGGAGGTAGTACTTCTTACTTCATCTGCATAACAGATATTTGTTTTATTAATGATCTGCTAATGCGTTGCACATTTGTTCCTATTAACTCACTGAGCATTTTTTTCCCCTTTAGCACATCATGTATTGGCTATCTTATCAGCATAATGCACATGCATTAGTGAGATTTCAATGTTTCTTTTAACTTGATTTCTAGAGAGTGTCACAAACTGGAATTGTGGTTTTACACTTTATTTTCTGTAGCATTGTGGTTGCTTATATACGTTTCCTTTATTTGTCAGTTTTCCATGACATTTAGTTATGCAAGATTTCATGCTAGTTGTGGCAGCAGCATTATACTAGCCCAATGGCCAGTGAGCTTATATAGTGTTGCAACACCTTTGATGTTTTCTGTAGTTGATGAATAGATAACATTTGATTATATTTCTCCAGAGATATTTACTTGGTCCCCATGTATTTTTAGGTTTCCACTTTCCATACATCTTTGGATCTTCAATCGGCTGTCACATGCAAGAGGTGTGTTCTTAACAATCCAGTTAGCTATTCCAATATTCCACACTTAACTGTCTAACAGACAGTACTCCATTAATGCTTCACTCTCCATTAATGCTTCACTTTGTCATTTTGTTTTCTCTGGTCAGTGAATATTAAATTTGGCTGCTTTGCTTATTTGATTATGAATTCTTTTTGGTAAGGTATGACAGATCTGCTTAACAATATTTATTTACTCAAACCCACACAGGAATTGCAATGTATTTCTTGATTCTCTAATTAGATTTTCACGAAAATTTATATCTGTTGCCACTGTACCTATTCCATCAGGCAGAAACAAGTTTTTTTTTTGGGGGTATGTGTAGCAAATTGCTCTTGGAAACACTCTGTTCTTTGTCATGGAGTTGTATTATAGGCTTGGAACACAGGATATAACTAGATTGTTATGTTATTCCTGGGGCAAGTTTCTAAGCCATGTGTTCCTGATTCATGTTTGGAGCTTTTGACCGATGTTTAGATTATAGTTATGCTTGGACATCTGAAATTCTTCTAGTTATATGTTTGTGATTCATTATAGTGAAACGATCCTTATTGTGTAACGGAGGGACAAATTACATCCAATTGGATCTAAGTGAACAAGTGGCTCGGATTTACTTAGAGAAAGCCGTGTAAATGAAGGGTTGGGAAAGCGGTTTTCACAGCCTTCAATATTGGAAATTTCAAATACAGTTATTAGGGATAAATACGTACTTTACCCTTTGCAAATTAAAAAAAAATATTCACGTAACACCTCGCCTCTTTCCAAAATGTAACTGTTAACCCCGGCCATGCATATGTCAAAATTTCATTTATAATTTATTATATATTCACATTTTAAAAATTAACTATTCAAATTTAAGTTACATTGTGAGTGTATTTTGTATTCCTTAAATCCTTACATATGAATATTTATACCGTTAACTTTGAATAGGTAAATACTCCCTCCGTCCAACAATACATGGGTTTTTAGAGGTAAATTTTTGTCCAACAATAGATGGGCTTTTAGGTTTTCTAGGTAAAAAGTTGTAATGATTTGTATTGGTTTGTGTGTTGTTGACTTTTTAAAATAATTTGATTGGTTAAAATGTGTAGTGGGGGTTAAAAAATAATAAAATTTCTGAAAAAGTTAGTGCAATGATGATGTTTTTTAAAAGTAAGGTGTTTTATTAAAACTTGTGCAAAATGCTAAAAGGCCATGTATTTTAGGACGGAGGGAGTATTAAATATGAATAATTATGTTTAGAATATGGGTTTTTTGTTAAATTTTAATGACTAATTAGTAATTTATATATGAATAATTAGTAATGTATATGAACATTGTGCTCATTAAATATGAATAGGAAGATGTTAATTTTTGATAAGTTTATAAATGAATAATTATCTAAATTTGAATAATTGGGTCATAAAAATGAATAAGAAGTTTTGTGTTATTATTTTAGTTATTATAAATAATTACTCCGTAGTGATTTAGAATTGCATAATTAACTTGTTAAATGTGAATATACACAATATAAAAGACTAAATTAAAAGAACACATATTTATTTTAGTTTATATTTAAAATTGATGTCTTTCTTTTTGAAATAACTCATCACCGATCTCCATCAAGAAATATACAGAGTATTGCTTTCAATCCAACAAAATTATTGTACGATGCTTATTACTGTAGTTGCTTGCAAGCGTCTGAGTGAAACAGGGTTGAACCATTCCGGAATGGCTCACCGGAAAGGACTTGTGGGTAGTACCCATAGGTCCCCGGTTCGAACCCCGGAATGGCCGCTCTTTATTTTACCAATTCAAGAAACAGGGTTGAACGATCGATTAAAGAAGGTAGTTTCATTTCCATGTAACCGCTCTTCTTAAAATTACAATCCTATCCTTATTCTTATTTAAAGAAAATAAATTATAGAATTATCTCGTGCGTTGGATGTATTTGATCTAATGATCCAGATTTCTCCTCTCGTTACATGGTAAGACCATGTTATATATATATATATATATATAAAATTACCATGGTAAGACCATGGTAAGACAATCTTTGCTTGTTCTGTTTTCTTCAGATACTATTCTGGAATTCATGCTCAATTGTAGATCTTATCTCAGGAATGCATGGATTTAGCTCAGGATCTTCTCTCTTAGTAAATGCTGAGGTTGATTCTATGGGTGGAATTGTCGATAGTGGAGTTGGCATCAGTACCAAAACCTCTCCACGTCAAGCTGCCATTGTGAAAGCTCAAGTTGATTTGAGGTAATGTAGCCATTCATTTGAGTTTATAAAGATGTTCTTTTTAAATATTCTTGTTACAACAATTTTAGCCTCTTTAACAACAGCTTGGAGTATGATGTTCGTGAGGAAAGGAGAAGAGAGCTTGAATTCTTGGAAAAAGTATGAGAACATTCTACTGTTTTTTTTTCTTGTGTCCTTTCTTGTACTGCATAATGTATGCTAATGTAGGGTACTGGATTACTTCTATGTAGGGTGGCAATCCTCTTGACTTTAAATTTGGGGTCGTGACTCCTGCGAGCGTGCAATCTTCCTCACTTGCTGATCAAGTGAATGATCAGCTTGGGACCTGGTAATGTCTATTTTCCTTTTTTTTTTTTTTAAATTTCTTTATGTACTAGACCATCTTTTTTTTATACATGAACATGTGGGCACCATGGTACCGGCTGCTTTTCACTGTTCTGTTATTCTTTTTTTTTTCCCCTCTCAAGGAATGTGCCTTTTTTTTTTTTAGTGAAGCAAAAGGTAGTTTTGCTTTTGCTGCCTCACCTCACGGAGATTCCATTGGAAGTAGTGGCAGGCAGGGAGCCACTGGAGTTTGTGAACCAAACAGTGCTGATAATTTTGATGGAGAAAATGTTTTAAATGAAAATGACGGGAAGCCCACATATGATATCAGGAGTAACATTACCCCATCAGAACATTCTTCCCAGCTTGGTGGGATTCAGAATGTTAGAGAGTCAGAGGATTCGCCAATTTTTCACCCTAAGAAGGCATATAGGAGAAGAAATAGGTCAAAGACAAACCGGGATAGTGCTCGATCAAGCTCTACTGGCATCGGATTCCGTGGAGGTCACAGCTCTTCTTTGTCTGATTGCCATAGGGTGGTGTCCAAAGTCGTTCTTCAGGAACCTCCATCTGATGCAGGGATGGATGGTTCGAATGCTGCTCCTGCTGGTCCAACTAACGGCAGGTCAGCTGAAGATAAGTTAGACTTACCCAGCTCTGAACACATGCATGTTGATCCAATTAAGCATAATACAAAAGATCTTGGAGTTGGAGCTTCAACTGCAGCAGCCTGTGCAGAACCCAATCCTTTCATTGTAAGAGAGCAGACGACTTCTGTAGTTAGGGAATTCCCTACTTGTTCAGGTGCTGAAAAACCTGAGATTAATGGGGTTCCTAAGCAACTGAGAGAACAAGATCAGTTAAAAGGTGACAAAGAGTGCAGTCAAACTGATGGCATTGTTAGTAGTGTAGCAATCACCTTGAAGGGATTAGAATCTGGAACATCTTGCTCCCAGACTAATGTTAGTGTAGATAGAAATGGAAATACTAGTCGGAAGAATGTAGATATAGAGGAGCAGATAGATCAAAAGTTACCTCTTCTATTGGCAGCCAGTATTTATGATGAGAAGGTTGTAAGGGTTAGGGAAGTGGCTGATATTGCAGAAGGTGAATATTGCACAAATGCCCACCACTTCTCACAGAACCACCAAGCCAGTAATTTTCCTGAGAAAGACAAGGGAGAAACAAACAAAAACCAAATTTCTGCTCAATCTGAAGCCCAATGCATCCCTTCTGCTAAGCAGATACTATCTAATCAACTTACTAGTGCTGTATTAGTTGTGAAGGAAGGCTCATTAGATGACACCATCCATAAAGTGGAGGGCTGTTGTTCAGAGAAGCCTCAACAGCTTCACAATTCATCAGCGGACAAGCTTACCAAAACTGATATTTCCTGCTCAGTTTCTGTTTCCGAGCTTCAACTATGCGATGAGAACCAAACAACAGCATTTCATATAGAACACGAAGAGCGGATTTTGGACGAGGCGCAAAATATCAAGGTAACTTCTACATAGCTGCAATTTGTGGTATCTACTCTTCTGGAAACTTCTTTTTTAAGATTGGTCTTGAAGATCTAACATTGGGATCTATATTCTATGCAGGCTAAACGTCAAATTATGAAAGAGTTAACCCTAGGTACAATGCCCACGGAGTACCGCCATAAGTCTCATTGGGATTTTGTCCTTGAGGAAATGGCTTGGATGGCTAATGACTTTTGTCAGGTTTGAGAGTCTATCCTTTTCTATGGTTTATGTCCTTTAAGTCTTTGACTGTGTTGCTCATTTATGTATTATGCTGCAACCTTCTAAATAGACTATAAGTCTTACTCCCTCCGTTTCGAAATTTAGGTCGTTTTAGGTGTTTATTCATGTATCAAAACAGATGTCATTTTAGGTTTTCTAGGTAGGGGATAGTAATGATTTGTATTGATTTGTGTGGTGTTGAATTTTTTAAAGATTTTGATTGGTTAAAAAATGTAGTGGGTATTTAAAAACAATAAAATTTACGGAAAAAGTTAGTGGAATGGTGATGTTGTTTGAGGTGTTAGGGTGTGTTTGGATTCCCAATGTATTATGCTTATAAGCATAAACACTTGTAAAGTGTTTGGTTAAAAATGATTATAAGATATTTAAAACAACGTAATTTTAAAATAAAATACCTTATAAATTGTGTAAATTAATTATATTAAGGTTATAAGGTAATTATAAACTTAACAAAATATTGAGTATTTGATTTATACAATATACGCAATATTTTAGTTTAAATTCACATTATTTGTAATAAATAAAAATTTAGCTAAACAAACATTTTCAAAGTGTTTATGTTTATAAATGCATTATAAACATAAACACTTTGGAATCCAAACACACCCTAAGTGTTTTATTAAAAGTTGTGCAAAATTCTAAAACGACTTAAATTTTGAGACGGAGGGAGTATTGAGCTTCTGATATTTATTTATTCAACTTGTGAGCGACTGAGTGAAAAAAAGACAGAAAAAGAACAACGTGTGAGCAACTATATTTATTTGTTTATTTATTTAGGAACGGGTATGGAAGAGAACAGCAGCAACTCAGTTATGCTACCGGGCTGCATTTGCTTCTCGGTTAAGGTTGGAGGAACAAAATAAATATCGGGGTGACAAAGTTGTGGCGCAAACATTGGCAAAGGCTGTTGCAGACTTCTGGCATTCTGCTGCATTGCTTGTAGGAGAAATTGGTAACAATTCTGTATTTGACAACAGTAAACATGGTACCTCTACCTCCGAAAATACTGATGGCAATAGGAATGCCAAAGATGGGAATGGAGGTCACGATGAGGTGATTTTTTTCACCATTATTCAATACCACTACGATTTTTAGCTTTGTCAAGCAGGCTATTTTGTTTCTTTGTTGCCAAAGATTTGGGAATATATTGTAGTTAGATACATTTTCAATTTGTCATTTGTCTTCATAAAAAAAGTTGCGGCACTTATTCATTTGGCAATTGGAAGCCTATTACTTTTGTATTTGGAATATGGAAAGCGAGGAGCTAGTAGTAGATCAAAGGGCCGGGAAGTTATATTACCATTTCAGTATTTTAATTGTGCTCAGTTACTCACAAGGTTCTAATCAACGTTCAGGGGTATCCAGTGAAGAATTTAAAACTGGCTGTTCAGGGGTACGCTGTCAGATTTTTGCAGCATAATATCATGCCAATTGTCAAAGATGCATTTTCAACAACTCCAGAGAGAGTAACCACTATTGACATGTCAGAATTGACATGCCAATACCAGCATCCAGAAGTATGTATTGATTTATTATAAGTTCTAGTTTATGAGTTGTGTGTTCCTCAACTATGCAATCTGATAAGGTCAGAGGATGTCTCCCAACTTAGTTGGAGGATACTTCAATAATTGGATTTTTAATTGAATCCCAGAAGATGCTTACAAAATGGCTCCTCTTGCTATTAATTTAGATGATAAAAGCTTAGCCCTTGAGCCAAGGAATATTCCAAAGAGGTACCAAGGATTAAGTTAAAATATCTAGACAGGATAAGGAGGATAAGCGAAATCTCTAGAGGTTAATAGTTCAATAAGATAAGGTTAAGGTTTAAGCGATGTCTAGAAGCTAATAGCTACTTGAGAGGATGTCATATTGTCATTTGACTTGCATGTGACTTCTTAAATTTCTTGCTAAAATAGGTGTGCAGGGGCTGGAATGGTTTTGCATTACAATCTCTTAGACTAATTCCAATGTGCACATTTACACAAGGTGTGCAAAAATGCACATCACTTTTGTTATAATGCTTGGTATTCAACACTTATGATACTAAAAAATTATTATCTGATAAAATTTAATGTGACCCGTCTTGAACCCTATTGAACTCAAAATTCATTTTGACCAGATCTGACCCGACCCAACACAAGCACATAATATACTCAACATTGACCGAACCCACATTTATATTACCTGAACCCAGCCCGACTTGCCCAGTTGCCAGCTCTTCTTCTCATCTCATTCTCTTTGTGAATCTCTAGGAATACATATTCATGACTATGGGTGTTGATGATGAGTGGGTATTTTTATCACGACTGGATGGTATCATGTGTATACTTTTTGTAGGACATGCTTAGTATTTATCATTGGAAATCAAGGGATTGTTTACACCAACATTGAGTTTTTAGCTTCGAGTATTTTGCAAAACTAAAATAAGATTTCTGGAAACAACTTTTTCTCATTGCAACTTCTCAAATAATCTTAAAGCTGTAGTAATTTTGAAGTAATTATTTTATGATTATAGAAAAATAAAGACATTCCTAAGCTAGGAAGAAAAAAAACTCACAACAATGCTGGACAAACCCTAAGTTCTTTGTACTTGAGTACCCGAATGTTTGCATTGGAGCCTGACCAGATTTGTTTAGCTTTGATCATAGTAAACCAAGGATTTGTTTCCTCCGACATTGAGTTTTTAGCTTTGAGTATTTTGCAAAACTAAAAGCAGATTTCTGGATCAAACTTTCTCATTTGCCGTTTCACAAAGCGTAGTGATCATCATGGAGGTATATTAATTTTCAAGTAATTATTTAATGGTTATAGAATCATAAAGACATTCCAAAGCTAGGAACAAAAAACTCATGGTGCTGAACGACCCTAAATTGGTTGCACTTGAGTACTGTGCTTAGGCAAAGAAATGCTTCTAAATCCTTGATGCATTAGGCTTATTGTGCATTCATCTTTTTTCAATCTGTCCTATGTGAAATGAAAGGGCAAAATATTTGGGCAGTTATGTTTGGATGTTCCAGTCTTGTCTTATTTGTGTTCTTCCATTTGCAGGAGACTCTTTTCTATGTAGTGCCACATCGTGCTATGGAAGCTTATAGAAATTATGTTGAAAGATATTTGGTGCATTGTGAGGTAAAACCTTTGCCTCCATTGTTATTCCTTTTTGCTTAGGTTACTTGTAACAAAACGACTCTTATTTTCAAAATTTGTAAAATCTAACCTCTCAACATATGTTGTAAAAGTAATAGATCTCATTGACCATTTTTTAAAGATCACCTCTTGAAGACAAGTGAGGTTGGTGTGACTCCTCTAACATTTGTTTATAGAGGTGTTTTATTTCCTTCTCTAACAATTTTTAAAAATAAGATAGGTTTTTGTTAGAAATGCCCTTAATAAGAGGTGGTTTTTGCAATATAACCCTTTGAGATATTTCTTGATTTTGTTAACAACCTGGTCAGGAGTCATGCTTTCTTCTGGGTCTTTACTATATGTTAAACAATTTCTAACAATGGCATAGGTTAGGTATCTATATCTAGTAAACATATCTCATCTCTAGAGATGCGATGCTCCCCTGATTGGATCACTACCCCTAGTTTAACAACAAAAATTTGAAATCGAAAAACAAATGCCCAAAATAGATAAATAAGGACATAGTTTTGAAAACCCATTTTTTTAATAGTTGAAACGGTTTTATCATCCTGCAGAGAGCTAGTAACAATATGCAAGAAGTTAATTCGTCGACGTATGAGGCAGTGGCAGGTAATTCTGAGAGCATCTTCATTCTTGATTGTTTTTGTTGACAAGTAGGCCATTAGTATCGAGTCTATTCACTGATATTAATCTTTGGTGTTCAGAGTTTGATTATCATGAGATTGAGTATGAAGAGGATGAAGGAGAAAACCTTTATTGCTCCCCTGGGGCTTTTGAAGGTAGGAAGGCCTCAAAGTTTGCTCAGAAGAAATGGAAAAACCCCAAACTCTACAGTCCTAGGGTATATGAGGTGAGAGGTGATTTGTCATACTGTCCCTCCGTGGAAAACAGGACTAGTGGTCCCCCGTCTACCACCAAAAGGCTTGCCAATGGGCCTAATGCTTGTCCTATTCCAACCAAGCGTGTACGTACTGCATCTAGGCAAAGAGTTGTTGGTCCCTTCAGAAGTGGACCTATTGGGTTTATGCCTGTTCCTAGTACAGATGCATCCAGTGGTGATACTGATTCCTTCCAAGATGACCAAAGTACTCAATGTGGTGGATCTTTCATCCCCAAAGGCTTGGAGATTCAGTCTGGAATGGACTACAATAAGCAAGCAGCATTTGATTCCGCTGAAACTGCAGTAAAGCCTAAAAAGAAGAAAAAGACTAAACATCAGGTACAGTAAATAATATGCTTGGGAGCTTGGGAAGACATCCCTTTTTCTTGGTGAAGGCAACTATTTTATTTGTTTTTCATTTTTCGGGTGGAATGGTCTAGTCAGTTTACTTTGGCTGGGACAACTTATATGCATTTTATATTCTTTCCTAAAAGTAATTGATGGTGCGATTGTTCTCTTATTCTCTGTGCTCATTTGTCAAATTTGGACTCTGTGATATTAGGCTACGGCATATGAGCCAAGATGGCAGGTTGATTGCATCACACAAACTGAACAGGTTAGTAGCCTTTTAAGAATGTTGTTACATTGGAGGTGACAACTTGCAGTGTAAACTGGCAAAACCTATCCCAGTATGACTAAAAAAATTAAGCTACATGCTGTAATATCTTATGGCGAAATTTGAAGTTGAGTTTACAGATGTCCATGTGTTTTCTAATCTTCAGTGACTGATTTTATTTCAAAGATTTGCATATATAGATGCATGGATTGCTTGTACTTATTCACTAAGGTCTGAAAAACTAATGGTTTTCATGTTATGTAGAAGGACCATTCCAGAAAGAGGTTGGAACATCTTCAGTTTGATTCTAATGGCAATATTGGTAACTCTTCTAATTTACTATTTCATTGTTGTAGTTAGTTTATTTAATGAGGAAATATTTTGATCTTCATATGTTTTGCTAATATTCTCTTCTCTAGGTCCATTTGGCCCTCATGCCAAGAAACTTAAGTTAACAAAGCAGTCACTGGATAATTTGATTGAAAATACAAGCCTTATGAGTGGATCTGTTGCCTCTCCTGTGGGATCGCAAATCAGTAATATGACAAACCCAAATAAGCTTATTAAATTGATTGGTGGTAGAGATCGTGGCAGAAAAACAAAATCCCTCAAGGTACTCATTGGGAGTTACTGCTGTATACATTCTTTTGTTTGTAGTGTATATCTTGTTTGGTATGACATTTGCTGGGAATTGAACATCAAATCTTCCATGTAGATGCCATCTGGACAAACTGGGTCAGTTACTTCGTGGTCTTTATTTGAAGACCAGGTATTGTACCTTGTTTCTCCATTGCAACTTGCATTAATTGCTGGCACTAGTGGGCTACGCTTAAGATATTCCAACCCTTTTGTTTTCTTGCAGGCGCTTGTTGTTCTCGTGCATGATATGGGCCCCAACTGGGAGCTTGTAAGTGATGCTATCAATAGTACCTTGCATTTCAAGGTATGCCTCAAAATCCTTCCCTTGGCCTTGGGAGAGGTGCTGTATGCATTCATGTTTTTCGGTGGTGGTTTTTGTGATTTTGGAAATATTTCATGGTTTAGCAGCTGTTTGATTTGGTGTGCCAGAGTAACCCTTCTCTGCTTGCTGCCTTTTTGGTGAGCTGAAAAGCTTTGTTATTAAAAAATTAATAGAAGCATTTTATGGAAGCTTTCATCTAATGGGTCGTCTTGTCTATGCAAGGAAAAAGTGATTATAGTAGAAGAAAAATATACTTGTATCACCAACGAACTTCAATTGGCGCAATTTTGGTGACCCTGACTTGGTTGGAATTTGAAAAAAAAAATTAGTGTTCCAAAATTCTAGTTTCCCATCTGAATTCTAGCAAAACCTGAAAAGGTTGGAGACAAAGTCTTTCTTCATTAGAGTTAATGAAACTCAAATACCAAAAGCTTTGGGGAGCTCTTGTTTACAATGGAATTCTAAGGAAGCTCCAAGGCCCTCAAACCTGCCAAAATTTGCTGATGAAGCCATTCCTACTCAATTAAACTTAAAAAGACCTCTGGGGGAGGTATCCTTCCGAATTCCGATAGTTGTTGATGACCTCTAAACTTTGGCTTCTACTTTATGTTCATTTTTTGCATGCTTGTGCTTTTCATCGTGTTTTTTACATAGACAAAAGTAATTGAGTTGTTCTCTGTACAAATATTCAGTGCATTTTCCGGAAGCCTAAAGAATGCAAAGAGCGTCATCGAATTTTGTTGGAGAAGAGTTGTGGAGATGGGGCAGATATAGAGGATTCAGGGTCTTCTCAGCCTTATCCGTCTGCGCTACCGGGGATCCCAAAGGCAGTGACTTACTTTCCTGTTAATGCTAAATTTCTACTGAGCTGATCTAAGAAACAAAGAATTATGAAGTAAAGAGTAACAAATATGCTGGTATTTCGTTTGATTTATTGAAGTATATTGAAGTAGATGCTATCCTGGTACAGGGTGGAGCCAGACAGCTGTTCCAACAGTTGCGTGGACCTTTGGAAGAAGGTACTATCAAATCTCATTTCGAGAAGATCATATTAATTGGTCAGCAGCTGCTTGGAAGAAAGAAGGTATTACTCTGTAGATACCTGCTTAATGGTCATGATTAAGCTAATAGAAAAATGCAGCATTAGCTATAGTTAAGACCAGATATCAATCTAATTACCAAAGGCTTCATTTGTAGATCTCTTTCACTGTTCCCATGTTCCATACCTTTCGAAGGCTAAGATTTCCAGAGGAAAATGCTTTTCACAAACATTCCATTTAGGATTATAGATCTCCAGATGACTATTCTTTAATTTTAATTTATATCTAACTTATTTAAGAGTCACTAATTAATATATTCATTTATCAAGAAAAGAATGAATTTCTTTCTTATTTTTCTAAGCATAATGGATGCCAAAAAAGAATCAAAGTTACAAAGCTTTTGTTGAAGCAGCCCTGTTTCTGTGAGCTGAGCATGAAATATATACATTACTTTAATTTTTCCTACCATGTTTTCTATTTTTCTCTTTTTTTTTCTTATTTGGGTGCGTAGCAGATTTCTTGGTCGATGTAGTTACTAAAGTCCCAGCTTTGCTTTTACTGTATCGTATTCGTAACATAATATGTTGCGGAGAGGAATAATTGTGAACTATTTGCTTACCGGCTGAAGGTTGAGATGTTCTATTCTGCAGGACAGTGAGGATTGGATGGGATAATCTATTATGCGATATTATCAATACATATAAATATTATCCAGTCAGGAACTCCTTTGGCACTGTGTTATGAACATATTATCAGTATAAGACTGGATATAAATATTTGCTCTCTTCCTTCAGTGTTGTTTCTTATATCTGATGATTTCATTAATATATAGTTATATACTCTCCCCCACTCTTTTGGCCTCCTAACTTATCGTGGTTAATGCTCAGGAGCCAAAACACTTGGCGCCTGCCCACAGTTCACATCTTGCTGCACTTTCTCAAGTGATCCCAAATAACCTGAGTGGAGGTGTTTTAACGTAAGTTATAGTCTCAAACTATATGCTTATGGTGTTTTCACATATGTGGGTCAGCATTATTGGTACCTTTACAACGTCTGTACTCTATTACACCAATTGATTTTTACCTATTTAAATGTTTCATTGAAGGCCACTTGATCTCTGTGATATAGCCGTGTCAAGCCCAGATACTTTTTCCCTTGATCTCCATTCTGGAGGTTTACCATTGTCAAATCAGGGCAGTGTCCATTCATTGCCTCCTTCGAGCACTAATTCCTCTCTTCAAGGTTCAGCATCTGCACATCTCAAGGACTCTCTCAGGTATTGTGCCGAGAATCTGAGAATATTTGTTTCCCTTCATAGATCATTGCAAATTATCAATCTGAATATGTGCCTTCTTTTCTTAGAGATGCAAGATATGGTAATCCGAGGACAAATTTACCGATTGACGAACATCAAAGAATACAGCAATCCAATCACATGGTATCCAGCAGAAATATTCAGCAACCAAACATGTCTGTTCCTGGAACGTTTTCGACCAATGATCGAGGTGGAAATGGCATGGCTATGTCTGGAATGAATAGAAGCATGTCAATGCCAAGACCAGGACTCCAAGGGGTGTCTTCATCATCTGTTACAAGCTCTGGAAGTATGGCTGCTTCAAACATGGTGGGGATGACAAGCAGCATGAACATGCCCTCTGGGGCAACTGCTGGTCAAGGAAACCCAGTGTTAAGACCTCGTGATGGTTTACATATGACAAGAGTAAGTTTTTTTTTTGGTCGTTAATTATTTATTGCCTGCAGTTATCCGTTGAATCCCTGAAAATATTTATTGTTTTTATTTGCAATCGTAGCCTTCCAAGAATTCTGAGCATCTTAGGCAGATGATGCCATCAGAGATGCAAATGCAGGGATCACACCTAAACAACCAAGGAGTCCCAACTTTTGGTGGGTTGAGCTCGACATTCCCTAATCAGTCAGCTTCTCCTTCGAGTCCAATATATCCCGTCCACCAGCAGCAGCATCAAAGGCCCCGGCAGCACTCCAATGTTCTGAGCAATTCTCACCATCCACATTTGCAAGGATCTACTCATCCTGGCAGTACAGAACAACAAGCCTTTGCTATGCGCCTTGCTAGAGATCGGCAGTTGCAGCAACGTATATTGCAGAGACAGCAACAGCAACAGCAAAATCAGCAGCAACTTCAACAATTTCCTGCATCTGGTGCATTGATGTCACATGCTCCTACACAATCCCAGCTCCCTATATCAAACTCTCTACCTACTAGTTCTCAGATAAAATCGCAAGCTGCTTGTCAGCCAGGATCTGTGACACCGTCTTCCCCAATTATTCCTGTTACTTCTCAGCAACAACAGAAGCATCATGGACTTGGTCAGACGGCTCAAAGTGGTGTGAGAACAATGATAAATGAAGGGGGGAAGCAAATACAACGCCAAGCTCAGCAATCACAACAGCAATTGCCGCAATCTGGCAGGCATCATCCTCCACAGCGCCAACAATCCCAGTCTCAGCAGGCTAAATTGTTGAAGGGAATAGGAAGAGGCAGCATATCAGTCCTTCAGAATCGTCCAGTAGATTCTTCTCATTTAGATGGTCTTTCTGATAGTCCAGGAAGTCAATTGGAGAAAGAAGAGCAGGGAATGCGTCTGACGCCAGGACAAGGTTACCCAATCCAATCATCTACACCTGTAGCACCTCCTCACTCAACTCAATCCCATCCACAACAAAAACTATATCCTAACTTAGCACCTGCATCAGTAAAGCAAGTCCAACAAATACATCCACGCTCTGATAGTACCAATGTCAGTAAGGCTGCAGCAGTAACATCTGCTTCTGTAGTTCCAAGTTCAAATCAGGGTAACCCTCCAACAATAATGACATCTCCTAATCATCAGCAATTGAAGTTGCAACCACAGCCTCCTTCAAAGCTGGTAAATGATGGTCACCCTACCATTCAGAGGGCAGTTTCACAAAATTTTGTTGCACACTCTGACAGACTGGCCAAACCACTAAATGATGATCAGAGACAGGCTGAGCAGCAGATGGCAAACAATACTCATTCCACAAGCACATCCTCTGGAATTCCACCCACATGTGTAAAGTCTACCAATGCTATCCCAGTTCCTTCTTCTGATGGGTCAGCACAGTGGAAGACTTCTGAACCACCAAGTGATCCAGTGATTCCTAATTCTCAGTTGTGTTCTGTTGGTAGCCCTTCTATGTTAAATTCATCAAACGATGAACCAGTAGCACCAGGTGGTTAAAAGGTGTAGGTGTGAAGCAGCTGTCTATTAGTGTTGCTTGACTTGGTTGTCTTGAGATAATAGTGGAAGCTGATGCAGCAATTGAAGACAACAACACTTTTAAATGTAGCGGTGGCCACAATCAACACCAATCTCAGCAGCAGGAATTACCATAACAGACATACCGAGGCAGATACTCCTACAAAAGCATCCTTGTCCTCAGGTTTTCTCTTTCAAGATTGGAATGACAATCCCCATGGATGAGCAGTTCTTGCCTTCATTGGATAGCTGGTCTGTCCTAGCCCATGGGATTAAATCGGCATGCCCTTTCCAAAGCATTGTACAGGTAATCGTTGCTCAACTCTAGCATTCAGTTGATGCATTATTTAAATAGAAGATATTTGAGTTGTTTCCTTTGGTGTTGGTACAAAAACACATAGGCTTTTCATTTCATATTTACTTAAACACGGATTATTCAACTACCCTCCCGAAATGATTGGCCACCAAAAATTTTACCTCGTGAGGTTCTTTGAACTTCATATTAATTAACTATAGTGAAAGTGAAAATGCATGGACATAGAACTAAAGAAGTTGAAGTAGAATGATGAGAAACTTGTGTCAAATGTTTGGCCTATAATAAACTGAAACATTTTCTGTTTCGTTAAAACAGCCAGTCGGCCTGGCTGTTTTAAACTTTTAAAGACACATGCAGATAAAGATTACACCAATGTAGATCCTCTATAAAGTGAAGAACAGGGTCAGGAGAAGTCTCTTACTACCCCAATTTGTTGCTTCAACAGTCTTTTGCTCTGTCCCATGTACTTGTCTTAGAGCAACCCTTCTTAATGAAAAGAGCAATTGTTAGTAGGAAAATTTGCATTGGTCTTTCTCCTAGTCTGTTTATAGTTACTGATATGATATCTGAACATGGATAAATTTTTGTTCATTTTTTCCTAATTTGCATTTTCTCTATTGAGCCATTTCTGTGACTAAACCTGTTAAGAATGGGGCTAAAATTTATGGTGTTGGTTTACTATGTAGCTGGTCACCTTCGCAAGTGCACAATGGGATAAGATTAATGAAGTGATCCCCTATCAGAAGCCACAAGACTTGCAGGCTTGACCTTGTGGAGCTGGATTCTATTCGGGTAGTCATGTATATTAACTAGCTTAGAGCTTTGCAAAGACAGACAGATAGAGGTATGTGTACAGGCTTCATCTCTCCTTTTCTTTCATCTTTTGTTTTCCCCTTTTTGTATTTGGCTTTCAGCTCATCATTTGGGGCCCTTATTTCACTGTATCCCAGTATACTTATATGTAATGTTTTTTCTTGTATATTTTTTTTACAAGGGGTTGGGGGTGTAATGTCAACGTCATGTGTAAAAAAGGCCTCGAAAATTTTGTGGATATGATCTCTTTAGTGTATACACCAGTCCTATCATCTCTAGATTAGAGTTGTTATCATATACATTGTCATGATCTCCACTTTAGTGATTTGTCAGCTGTGTTCTGGGTCTAGTGCGATCAGTTCTGTCTAAACTCATCGATACACTCCCTCATTCACGTCTCCATGTGGAAATCTTGCAGGACTCCTTATTTTGTATTCATGGCCAATTTTGTTAGCATTGGAGGATATTCTCTTTCTATTTCTTGAGTTGTACCAAAGCCACTTCTTTTGTTTATGATTGTGGCAAATGTAAATATATAGTTAAATAGCTGTACAAATACATGGGACATACCCTTGGGTTATTTATCGACCATCTCGGCGGGCATTACAGTGCCAGTTCTTGGTGCAGCCAAAAGGAGATTTGGGAAATTCATATACCTCAAGACTTGAAGATAATGTGTTGTATACATGAATGTTGATCCTGCTAACCATGGCATGCCTTTGAGATCCCTCACCTTCCAGATGAAAGTCTTTGCCTTCTCGTTGCCATTATTGCGTGTGGGCTTTTCTTCCTATGTATACGCAAGTGAATAAGTGATGTTGTGGGCAAACCTATACCATCCTTGTAGATGAAAACCTGTAGCTCTTTATTAAATTGAAAGTTAGTGGAAGGGGTCAGATGACCATATTGTGTTAATTTCTTTGAAAATATATGAAATATGGACAATAAAAAAGGTTATGTTTACACATAATTAATTAATTCCGGATTCTTCCCGCGCTCTTCGTTCTCCTTGCGGTTGTGCTTCATATGCTCGTGTGGTTTGGTGTCCGTCCGTTGGTCGTGGTTAATTTCGGTAGAGGAGCAGTTCTGCGGCCCTGGTTGATCGATGTGATCGTGTTTGTGGTCTCCGAAGATCCTTCATCCAGGTGGGGGGAACGTAGTGTGATCCACACTTCCCTAGGTGTCGCCTTTGCCTTACGAGGATTGCTGCTTTCCGTCTTTCCGGCGGTGAGACATCGTGTTAGCTAGAGCTGTCTCATGCGCTCGCTATCAACTTCTCCGCGACGACTTCCTTCATCTCGATTGCTATGTCCACTGGTTTGCTTAGGTCTTGGTTTTTTCCGGGTTTTCTTTTGGGTGCTCTTTTGATGTATTTTATGTTTTCTTTTCTATTTCGTTGTTGTATGTTTAGACAGCTTGTCGTCTGCCGACTTTGTCGGCCTCTCAAGGCCCGGGCCTGTCCGACCTCGAATTATTTCCTTATATAAAAAAAAAGAAATATGGACATTAAGAAATTTTGCGTGTTGGCTATATACACCCCAAATCATGCACGTCCTTAGGACGTGCATGGTTAAAAGGGGTTAATTATTTTTTCTAAATGTTAATTAGTCACAAGGCTTGCACGTCCTTAAGGACGTGCATTTTCAGCCTTTGGATTTGTGATGTATATAACCACACCCAAATTTTGTAAAGTCCAAATGAGAGTATGATATAAAATAAATATCTCATTTGCCCATGGGCTTCTCTAAATGCTATCGAGTGCATTAATGCACAAATCATTTTGTTGGATCCAAAATCAGTTCTCATATCATAGCAAAACCTTTCTGCTCTTAAGAAAGCCTTTATTTATTTATTTTTGATTAGGAAATAATTCGAGATCAGATATAACTGAATCTTGATGGCCGACAAGTCGACAAACGGAAACCCGTCAATACATACAAACTAAGCTGAAAACAAAAAACGGAGCAGTACAACAAGTGGAAACGCACCCTACAAGAAAACGAGCCAAGGAAAACTAAAATATAAAAACTTCACCAAACCAAGTTTCTCCTGGTTTTGGGTCTATCCAACGAGTAAAAAGACTCAAACTTTTTAAAATATTAAAATCTTATTAAAATTAAATTATAATATCAATATGTCAACTTAAACTAAATAATAATATTATAATTAAATATATAAGTATTATAATATGACTATGGATAGAGACAAGATGTGGGAGAGTTTGGAGCTAGTATTGCGGACAAGATGCGGGAGACAAGGTTGCGTTGGTTTTGACACGTTCAATAATTAAGAGATAGTTTCACTTACAATTATCAACTTTATTTAGTAAATCGGTCCTTTTTCCCTCTTAACTTCTTATATTTCCCTATTAAAATGTTTTATCTCAATCTTAGTTAGATTTTTAGTCCGAACGACTTCTAACTAATACTTACTCCAAGGCAAACCTATGACACGACTAAAAAATGTCTTAAGAGTAGCATAAAGCATAGAGATTTATTGATGATACACGTAAACCAACACACGAGTTGATGGAGGACCATCTCAAGCACCACCCGATAGGCGATGCTCATTTCGAAGATGGACCTATCACAAGGTCCCGATCTAAGAAGATAAGAGAGGAACTTAACGCCTTAATCCACCACCATATATGAAGTTGGTGCTACTAATGGAGCCTGTGGGTGACATCATGACATTGCTTGAAACCGCACCATTTCTGAGCTCGACTAAGAGTGATTCAGCCACCACACACACACAGCTTCTCATTTGCTTTATTTGTTTTGGACTTTGTGTTCTGGGCTCTTTGTTTGGGTTTAGTAGGACTTGTTGAACTTTATGTTTTTAGGCCCTTACTTTTGGGCTGATTTCCCCTTTTATTTCAGGCTTGTAACGTCTCATTTGAAGACATTTTTGAACCTTGATTATGAAAAACTAGTTGGTTTCACTCTCCAAAGGTGAGAGATTCATTCCTTGTATGCATGTGTGTTGCATTTAGTTTGATTTGTACTTAGTTTTGTCAATTTTCTGAAGATTGGTGATTCCCAGATGAGCACGAACCTTCTCCTTGTGCTTCTATGGCCAACCATGATTGGGCAAGGTTTTATAGGGTTGGTGTCATTCAAGTTGGTTCTTGGTGCATTGTCCCATGGGTCTTCTTGTTGTTCATCAAGGTTGATCCCTCCTATCTTTTCCCTTTATTTTGTTATGTTTTTCCCTTTCACTTTGGTGGAGCCTTGTCCCCATGGTTTAACCTCCCTTTGTTGCATTTTCTTGCTAACTTGTGTCACTCCTTTGTGTTCTTGTGAGTCTGAGTGTACAACGTCAAGAAGGTAGGGAAAGTAGTGGCTAACCCCAGATCAAATTGACATCATAGCATAAATTTAGTTGATGTTGTTGGAAACAAGAACAATCAAGCCAAGAATCACTTTCTCTTGGTAAGTTTTACAAGAAATTACTTGTTCAATGTCTTGATCTTATTCTATTGTGTTGATTTTGTGTTTATTTTTTTGCGCTTGTTTGTGCAATTTCTCATCTCCGACCACCCTAGCACCACCACAAAAGGCTACCCACTAAAGCCTCTATCTTAGCCACCATCTGAGCATGTGTGATTCCTTAAGAAATTTTGTCCTTTGAACTCCCCCCTCCACCCCCCCCCCCAACAAAAAAAATAGCCCTTATGCTTCCCCAAAAGGCTACTCTCCAAAAGTTGTATCTTTTGTGCTTTTTCAAGAAGAATTGACTTTTATGTTGTTATTGTTTCAGATTTGTGTTTAAGAGAGAGAGAGAGAGAGAAAAGCGAAATTAAAAAAAATCAGTTTCGTTTTTTCTGGAAAAAAAGAAAAGAAAAGAGTGACATCTTATGCATGTTATTGAAGTGTTTTAGTTGATATTCATACTATAACATTTGCACTTCATCTTAGTGTTGCTTGAAAAACAAAGCTTATTTTGGCTTGTTCTTATTCCAAAAAAAAAAAAGAGCTTATTATGTTGATCGTTCATAATTGTTTCGGGTGTTTGTTTAGACATACCTCTATTCATCGAGTCTTTAGCCGTACCTAGAATCTGCGTGTTTGGTATTGAGATCAACCCTTGTTGTCATTGTGCTCTTTAAAGATTGATAATCTTGTGGTTGATTATTGACTCGACCAAGGCAGATTTGAAGCTCGGTTGCAACACTCGGAGAGAGGAGTGAAGCACTTGTGAGGCTAATTTTTGCTTTCACTAACATAACAAGTTTGTTAGTGTGTTTTGAGAATGTCTAACACAGATCCTCCCCCTTCGGAGTTCGGACTATTCCAATGGAAGTGGGTCGGAGCCAATATCCTTGGAGTTGGTCAACATGCTTAAAACCATGTCGGACAACATTGGCCAGCTCACGACTCGATTGGTGGCCTTGGAGACACGTGCACCACCCCAACATATGCCAAACGCGCCCCATCAAGATTGGGAGGAGCCCTTAACATTCCCGCCAATTAACCCTCAACATGGCCCGGTGCCTCCACGAGAAGGTAGATGTGTTGGTCCTAACAATGTTCCTCTTTTACATGATGATCGCATGCCTACAAGAAGGCTATAAGACAAATTTTAAGAGCAAGAGGAGGATTGAGAACAACCCCGAGGCCCTGGATACCAACAAAGAAGAGCTTGTGAACAAGAGCAAGATGTAATAGGCAAAATAAAGGTCAAAATTCCAGCTTTTGAAGGGAAGTGTGATCCCGACTTTATTTGGAGTGAGAGACAAAGATTGAGAAAATTTAGAGCTGCCACAATTTTCCAAAAGATAAAAAGGTACAACTTGCAACCCTTGAATTTACCGGTTATGCACTAATTTGGTGGGATAATCTTGTGAAAGAAAGGAGGCGAGTTCTAGATCCAGTCATGGTAACTTGGGAGCAAATGAAGGCCTTGATGAGGCCTCGATTCGTTCCTCAATACCACACCCGAGAGCTAAGACAAATGTTGGAAAATTTGAAGCAAGGCTCTATGAGTGTGGAGGAAACATACAATGCCATGCAAGTGGCAATGGTAAGAGCCAATGTGATTGAGGACGATGAAACCACAATGGTGAGGTACCTAAGAGTTCTTCATCCATTTCTAGCTAACAAAATAGACTTGTGTCCTAATGAGTCCATGAAAGATTTGCTACACTTAGCTCGCTCCTCGAGGAGATGGGCCATTCAAGGGTTTGCAACAATTAAGGGACAATGCCTACCAGGTTGACCTACCTGATGAATATGGAGTTAGTGCAACATTCAATGTCCTCGATATCAACTCCTACCTAGCTAAGGATGAAGACATGGGAGGTTGAATCCTTTCCAAGAAGGGGAGAATAATGGAGGACCATTTCAAGCACCACCCGATGCACCTCTTTTCGAAGATGGACCTATCACAAGGTCCCGAGTTAAGAAGACAAGAGAGGAACTTAACGCCTTCATCCACCACCATATGAAGTTGGTGCTACCAATGGAGCATGTGGATGACATCATGACATTGTTTGAAACCGCACCATTTTTGGGCTCGACTAAGGGTAATTCATCCACCACCCACACTTAACTTCTCATTTGCTTTCTTTGCTTTGGACTTTGTGTTTTGGGCCCTTTGTTTGGATTTAGTAGGAATTGTTGAACTTTATGTTTTTGGGCCCGTGCTTTTAGGTGGATTTAACCTTCTATTTAAGGCGTGTAACCTCTCATCTGAAGACACTTTTGAACCTTGATTATGAAAACCTAGTTGGTTTCACTCTCCAAAGGTGAGAGCTTCATGCCTTGTGTGCATGTGTGTTGCATTTAGTTCGGTTTGGTTTGTACTTGGTTTTGTCAATTTCCTAAAGATTGGTGATTCTGAGATGAACACGAATCTCCTCCTTGTGCTTCCATGGCCAACCATGGTTATGTAAGGTTGTATAGGGTTGGTCTTGGTGTCACTCAAAATGGTTCTTGGTGCATTGTTGCATGGGTCTTCTTGTTGTTCATCAATGTTGATTCCTCATAGCTTTTCCCTTTCATTTATTTTATTTTATTTTATTTATCTTTTTTATGTTTTTCCCTGTCGAGCCTTGTCCCCATGGTTTAACCTCCATTTGCTGCGTTTTCTTGTCTAACTTGTGTCACTCCTTTGTATTCTTGTGAGTCTGAGTCTACAACGTCAAGAAGGTTGAGAAAACAGCGGATAACCCCACATCACGAGTGATATTGGTATAGTTGATATTCCATACACACCCAGTTATTCCTAACGAGATCTAAAAGAATAGGATTGGTACTATAAATTTATTAGGTTCTCACACGAGGAACGAAAAACCTTAGCGGTCCATTAATTTTATTAAGTTGGTCAAACAAAGAAGAATCAAACACAATAACATGCAAGCACAAAAAAATCAACCTAATTCATTAGGAAAACGGAACTAGAATAAGAAACTCACGATTCAACCAAACACAATCTCTCTCTTATTCACACATTTGATCTCTCAAAGTCTAACCCTAAAACGTGCTTAAATAGGCCACAAGAGTCGACCTAAAAAGAAATAAGAAAACCCTAATTACACATAAAGTTTTGGAATTCCGCATCACAGAAACGACAAGGACGCGAGGCATGGCCTAGGAGGCGGCTTTTCCAGTAGCTTCTACTTCTCAACGTTAAGAGTGTAACGACCCGAATTCTTGAGTAAGCTCTCGTAGGAAATCCGGAGGCGCGTAGAATCCAAGCAATGCAGCATACAATATCCAACCAGTTCACATGCTACCTAACGAGCACTCAAATATGCATAAGTCTAGGTCTAAGTTACACAAGGCGCCCCTAACTATCGCATGTAAGTTCACATATTTCATAGATCTCATCATAATCATCATCATCATTGTATCAACTCATCTCATATCATAACATATCATCTGATTCATTCCATCGTATCATCTCCCATCTTGTCTCAACATGATACCTCATAATCATTTCATAATATCTGTCCCATCATCTTATAAAACTCATATCTCAATATATCATGCTTGATAATCATTCTCGTAATTAACTCATCATTTCAACATAAAGCATGCTTCAATTCATATTTATATTCATGCCACTATCTCACATAAATTCACAAGTAATTTCGTTAATCAATTCACAACCAAGTTCCAATTAAACCGGTTCAAAAGTTTCAAAAACTCATTTGATCTCAAATAAAGGAAATTTGCATGTTAGCCAAACAATTTATTCCAAACAGTACTTAGTCAAATTCCAACATTAAACATTTGAAGCTTCAAACTACTTACCAATATTATTTACGAAAATTTCACGAGATACCCTCGAGGTATAGCTTAATTCGTGAACTACACTAATTCTAACTAAATGTGTCGGTATAAATAGGCTCTATTAATGGGGCTATTCAGTCTCCGCGTTTCCATGTGATTGTTACTTCAAAAAATGTGTTTTGTAGGGTGGATAAAGTTGAATATAGACGAGGCTATTAAGAATTTTTACGCTTAGGGTGGTGTAGACATCATAATCGTTTTTGGTATGATAATGGTTTTTGGTCGGGTGGTTTTGTGCGCCAGTAATTTGGGTATTTGATATGTCCTAGAAGCATAATTTTGGAGACTTATCGTAGAACTACTATTACTATGGGACTATGGTTTCTGTCGGGTGGAGGTGGATCGAGATTGACTCAACTTTGATTACTAATTTACAAGGTTATTAGGATCCAGATTCTAGAATCGAATCAAAACAGGGTTTGTGGATCGGATCGTATAATCCCATTAGGGCATCGTAAGAATATCCTCGAAATATAATTAAATAATAAAATGATAAAATAAAAAATATGTATATATATATAGAGAGTATGGATCTTTTGTTCACAAGCCTTAGGGTGTACCTTGTACACGAATATGGGCCCTTGATCTAAACGGAATGGATGGTCAAGATCATGTCACGTTAATGTTTTTTTTTTTTAAACCTGTGAAAGGAGGCCCGATTGCACTTAGTAAGCGCGTGTACCTTAAGCTGATTAAAACCCTAACCCATGTTTTCTGCTTTTTCATTGTGGAGCGGCAAGGCAGAGCATGAAGTATCTTCAATCACCCGGATTTGTTGCCCAGATCGTTCCCGATCTTCCTTTCCGTTTCTTCGCCCTAATCGGCTTCGAGCACCAGTCCGACGTCATCGGCTACAAGCACTAGTCCTCACCGTCATCGACCACAAGCACCAGTCCGACGTCAAGTCCGATGGAGACCTCTACGACAACGTCCGTTGTGAAGGACGAAATACTCGGTGGTGGTTGGAGGAGGGGGAAGTTCTCAACATCCGAGGTTGTTGTTGGACGCCTTTGCCGAAGACGATGGTATCTGCGTCTCCTTTCCGATCGATCTCGCTCCTCCTTTGATTTCGATCACCTGCGTTTAACTTTTTTTTTTCTTTTTTTTTTTTCTGGGGGTTGGGGGTTGGGGGTTGGTGGTGAGGTGGTGGGGTGGGGGAGGAGGGAGGGGGTGAGGGTGGTGGTGGGTTCGGCCACTTCGGTGGGTGGGTGTTTGAGGTTTGGGTTAGTGTTAGTGTTAGGTATCGGTGAAATCGGGAAGGTTGTTGTTTAATTAACATGTGAATTCCGTATTATTCGGGGAAAAACGAAGAATTATTAGGAGGTATGTGGTGAATTTAGTGTATGATTTATGAGATGCATAATTTGATTAATTAGTAGTAAATTATTCAGACGAATATGTTGAATTTTGTTTACTCGTGGTAATGAATTGGTAAATTATTCAGTGAAATCTGGTAAATTATTCAGTGAAATCTGATTTATTATTCATCAGTAGTGGAGTTTTCGGTTTGATAAATAATATTATTCGGTGAAATGTAAAATATTATTCGGTGAAATATAAAATAATATTATTCGGTAGTATTCTTTTATCTGAAATTGATTAACAAAAAAACATTATTTTGTAGAATTTGACAAATTATTCAGTGGAATTAGTAATTTTTAATCTAAACGGGATGATATAAGATAATATTATTCGGTAATATTCTTTTATCTGAAATTGATGAACAAAAAAACCTTATTCGGTAGCATTTGATAAATTATTCAGTGAAATTGGTAATTTTTCATCTAAACGGGATGATATATGATAATATTATTCGGTAGTATTCTTTTATCTGAAATTGATGAACAAAAAAAACATTATTCAGTAGGATTTGATAAATTATTCCGTGGAATTAGTAATTTTTCATCAAAAAGGGATAAAAAAATATAAAATAATATTAATCGGGCAACATATAAAATATTATTTGACTAAATTGATAAATTTTAAAATAAACGAAATTCGGGTTAAAAACAAATCAACTTTAAAAAAAAATAGCGTAAAAAAAAAAAGCCAAACCGTGGGCCATGCAAGAGGAAGCAAGATTGGGGTTGGGGGAGGTTAATTAACACGCGCACGAAGGGAGTGGGAACATGAATTGTGGGATTTTTTTCACATGGGGCCCACATATTTATAGAAAAAAAAGAATAACTCCTTTTAATCATAGCCTTTCATTTCTTTTGATCAACGGTCCATAATTGTGTACAAGGTACACCCTGAGGGTTGTGAACACCAGAACCACACCATATATATATATATATATATATATATATATATATATATATATATATATATATATATATATATATATATATATATATATATATATATCTTATTATGTAAAATGTGAGCAAATTTTACTCATTGGATAAATGGAAATAAATGGATGAGATTGAACCACAATTTTAATTAATTAATTATTAATATTAGTGGGTCCCATAATTAAACATTCTCCCATTGCATTTTATAGAGCGTGTAATTCAACTACGCTCTTTTAAACCTAGACCTCCCTAATTTCTTTCATCACCGCTCACCGCCCAGTAGATAATCAGAAGCATATTAGGCCAGATTGGAATGGATCTCCTATTTTTGCAAGCGTCGGCGTTCTCGCTCGTCATCACCGCCCGCATCCACCTCCAACAATTTCCGATTTCCTTGGATCGACCCATCCATGTTACCTCCCATCTCCTACAATGATATGCAGATCCGGCTCTTCTTTGATGCATATTCTGCAGGCTGCAGCGATCAGTTCTCCCTAGTACTCGCTTTGCAAATCTGCTAACTTTTTTTTAATCTTTAGATCCGGAAAGAGGTCAACCAGACACTGAATCTCCATGCCCAATTGCAAAGGTTTGATCCGTTTGACTTTCTTCATTCCATAGTTATTTATTTGAATCACTAAAAACATCTAGATTGTAAATAATTTTTTGCCTCATTATTGTGCTAGTTTTTTTTTTTTTATCTATAATTATATATACCATTTTTTTTCCAATAACAACCATTCAAGTAATTGTTCGAGTATATATTTGTATAATCGTGCCTTCCTTTTATTACAGATCATTGCTTTATGAAGTCCAGCAACTCGCCTTGTGAAGATTCCGGTTGTGTTTTTATAATTGTAAAACACCCGGTGGAGTTGAGTTTTGACAAATTATTCATCTATCCAGTTTATTATTCGTATGTATGTAGGATTTTTTGGGGGGTGGGGCTGTGTATTGACGGATATATACGGAGATTATTCGTATATATGTCAGTATATGGGGAGTTTTGTTCATGTACGGAGATTATTCGTATATATACGGAGATTATTCGTATATATGTCATAATTATTCGTCTGTATATTCAAGTATATCAATGGGTAATTTATGTTTTTTGGTTTGATGAGAAGATTTTATTCGTATGAAAATGAGATATTATTCATCACAATAGGGAAAACGTGTTGGTAAGAACTTTTAATAAACATGGTATTACATATGAATAATTTCGCGGTTGTCTATGAATAATCTTGTGGAGAGTGAAAATCACTCTCTTTAGAGGAGAGAGTGAACTAGAATTTAGTGTGGGTCCCATAATAATTAATTTAAATTTGATTTAAAAATTGAATTAATCTCATCCATCAACTCTCTCTTAATCAAAGGTGATGATTTGCTCACATTGTACATGGTAAGCCTTGCTCACATAGGAGTCAACCTCTCTCTCTCTCTCTCTCTCTCTCTCTCTCTCTCTCTCTCTCTCTCTCTCTCTCTCTCTATATATATATATATATATATATATATATATATATATATATATATAGCAAAGTGACTTAATTTAAAGTTCTAGAATGAGAAAAAAAAAATGTTAGTTACACAATATATTTTGGTTTCAAGACCAAAAATACTACATTTACGGCCTTAAACATTGTCATATTCGTTAAAAGACTCAAAAACAATTGTCTCTAAGCCATTTCACGTTTCATACATGGATGTGTACATTTAAATACCCTAAAATCAACCAAACAAACAAAACAAATGTTGAATTTTTTTTTATAAATTGTTAAGAAAAATAGGATCTTTAGGATCACTTAGGATCGTAAGATCCCATCGATTGATTAAGATTCTAACGATCCCACAAAAAAGATTCTATGTATAGATTCGGATCGGGCGCCTGTCTAGGATCGTAGGATCTTAGGATTCTAAAGATCCGGATCGGGATTCTAATAACAATGCTCATTTATTGACTTATGAATTACTACCATTCCATCAACTATACAACTTGGTTAATTAGTCGTTTTCAAGGCTAGATTGCTATATAGGGATTGAATCGTCGAATTATGTCAGATCTTTTATGAAGCAAATCGATTGGTTGATTTTCTAGCGAATCTATAGCTTTCTCTTTTCCTCCGGGGTTTCTTGTTTTACAATTTACTCTTTTTGGTTGTAATGAGCTTCTAATTCATAACTATAAGACTGCTTATATTCTTTTTCATGTAATTTGATCTTTTATAGTAATACAAAAGGGATTTTTAGCCAACCTTTTCGACCCAAAAAAAAAAGATATCTTGAATAGGACCATCTATGAGGATGAAATCTGGGCAACGTTGGTAGAGAAGGAGAAACAGTAATTGACAACCTCTACTCAATTCTCATATGTACATACTCTCTTCGATCTTTATCATTGTACGTCTTCAAACTGATCTTCTCCTCATGTCTCAACTGATCCACTAATTATAGCTAGCATGGATAAATACATATAGTAGACACTCACCACGCACCCAATTGGCAAGCCACTTGCACGTACTAAATTAATTAAAACTAGTATAATTCCCGCGTCATGACGCGATTTATAATAAATAAAGTAATGAAGGTAGACTTGAAATATTTAAGAAAATGGTAAAAATGTTAACCATAAAGTTAGGCTCCATAAAAAGGTTTTTAATTAAGATATTATATTGATATTGATTATTAGTATTGTAATATATAAAGATTTAAATATAGATTAATAGTAAACATTAGATTTAATTCAATATTTTGATTTAAACCCAATGGTTAGTAAATGGGTAAAAAAAATAAAAGGGGGAAAATATAAATGTATGAAAGAGATGAATAAAAAAAAATTGTTATTAGTTTAAAAATTTTAAATTAAGAAGGTGTTGACACACCATCAAAAATATTCTAAATTAAGATATTATATAGATAATATTTTGAATTAAACACAATGGTTAGTAAATGGGTAAAAAAAGAAAATTAAAAGAAAAAACGCGATTGGTTGAAAATGAGTGAAACATGGAGAGGCTGCCACGTAGGCGTAAAGTATTATGAATTAAGTAATTATATAGATATAGATGATTATTAAATTGGTAAAAAAAAGAAAATTAAAAGAAAAAACGCGATTGGGTGAAAATGAGTGAAACATGGAGAGACTGCCACATAGGCGTAAAGTATTCTGAATTAAGTAATTATACGAGGGAATTTGGTGAAAAAGCCCTTTTAGCATATTTGGTTAGCTAGATAGACCCATTAATTGTTTTTTTAGTATGCTTAGCCCATTAATTGTTTTTTTAGATTGCTTAGCTCTCTTGGCCGGTCAACCCATTTTGATGCCAACTTTTTTTTTTTTTTTTTTTTTGATGCCAATTTTTTTTTTTTTTGATGCCAACTTTTTTTTTTTTTGTGATGGCATATTTTACCGTTTTGATGCCAACATTTTGTGGTGACAATTTTATATAATTGATGGCATAAGAGATTAAAACGTGGAATCAAAATATTGTCACCTTATTGTCACTTTTCTAATGAAATGATTGGATGACTTTTTTTTAATGCCACTTTTTTAAAACATTGATGACATTTTTTGTGATGTCATATTTTACCGTTTTGATGTCAAAATTTTATTACATTTTATTTTCAATCTGATGCCACTTTTCTAATTAAATTATTGGATGACACTTTTTTTAAACTTTGATGACATTTTTTGTTTACTCTAATGTCACGTTGACCATTGATGCCATTTTGAAAAATTTGTATCACATTAAAGAAAAAAATGTCATCAAAAATACTACTTTGAAAAAATATCATCAAAAATATGGCATCACGGTAAAAAAAATATTATAAAAAAATTGACATAAAAAAGTGGCATCAAAGTGAAAATAAAATATAGTAAAATTTTGGCATCAAAACGGTAAAATATGACATTACTAAAAAAAAAAGTTGGCATCAAAAAAAAAAAAAAAAAAAAAAGAGTTGGCATCAAAATGGGTTGGTCAACGTTGACCGGTCAATGGTCAAACGGTTGACCATTGACCAACCCACCCAATTGGGAAAGGGGCTAGGGCAAACTAATTAAATTGATTTATGGGCTATGTGATTAATTGGATATTTAAAAAAGGTCATGTACCAAAATCGCCCTAATTATATAGATACATAGAAAAAATTATATTTGGAAATTAAACGCATGCAAATAAAAGTAGATCTATCAAAATATATATATATATATATATATATATATATATATATATATATATATATATATATATATATATATATATATATATATATATATAGTACATGCATGGACTTAAGGATGATTTGGACTTTGCTGCAGCCTACCCCAAAATTTCAGAACTTGTATAATTAAAATTATGATGTATCATGAAGTTTCTCTAGTACAGTTTGTTGGTTATAAATGCTCAATATTAGTTTATCCTGAACTAAACCACTAGGGTTTGAATCCCACCAATTCAGGTTTTTATTTTCATCAATATGAATGTATTGCCTATGGGTTGTATATGTGATATTAAATAAAAATTTATTTATTGTATTATTTATTATTTATTTATTAGTTTTTTCTCCCATGTGTGTATATATGCAATATTAATAACTCTTGATAAAGACAATTTCAATCTACCGTAGTTGAATTGAATGTGAAAGGATGTATTGCATGCATTATTAGGGGTATTATTCGAGCCGAACGAGCCGAGCTTGGCATGTTCAAGATTGTTCGTTTGTTAAACGAGCTCGAGCCGAGCCGAGCCTAATTTTTAAACGAGCTTTTTATTTTGTTCAAGCTCGGCTTGTTTAGGAAATGAACGAGCTCGAGTCGAGCTTTTTTCGAGCTTTAAGTATTTCAAGTTGGTTATAACATGTTAACTTAAAGGAAATTTTAGAAATTCCATAGAATTCGAGCTATTCGAGCTTTATTCGAACGAGCCGAGCTTTCAACCGAGCTTAAAATTTAGTTCAAGCTCGGCTTGTTTAAATAAGTGAGCGAGCTCGAGTCGAGCTTTTTCGATCCGATCCCGAGCCGAACTCGAGCTGTTAAGTTCATGTAACAACCCTATGCATTATTATCAGAGCATCCACAACAAGCAATTTTAGTGGGGGTTTTTAACTCCAAAAATTATATTTTATTGGAGAGAGGGCAGGGTAAAATTAAGAAATGATGTAAACAATAGCTGGGTTCAGCGGCGGAACCTGAATTATACATTCGAGGGGGCCAAAAAAACATTTGGGATTTATTTATTGTTTTTATATCACATTCACACCAATTTTTAAAATTATTCTTCTGAAAAGTAAAATTGAGATTTGGACCCTTGATTTGTAGATTAAAATACTTCTCATTTACCAACTATGCTAGATAAATTAGTTGTTAAAATACCATTTTACCAATAAATATAATAACACATTTTTTACATATTACATTAAATTTTTTCCGTCCGAAGGGGCCACGACCACCTCCCGCCCCCCAAGGAGTTCCGCCCCTGGCTGAGGTAGAAACACACTTAAAACCCCACTATTCATAGATTTTTAGTGGAAGTGGGGACCACACACTCACAAGCCACATTTATTTGCATGACATGGGCCCCTCAAATGCAAAAATTTTAGCTTGTGAATTCACATGCATACACACTCCAGTACTTCACTATCATATTTTGTTTTATAGCATGTGTGTTCGGCCACAAAATTAAAAATAAAATTATAAAACTTATTTTGTTTTATACAGTATAAAAAAAGACCCAATATTTTGAAGAGGTAACAAACATCCAATATCATATATGTTAATTTAGCACACGCTTCACAACTTCATCCATCTCCACCATCTTCATCAATCTCCTCCATCTCCTTCATTACACCACTCTTTCTCTTTAAGATGGATCCAAATGATCCACAACATCCCTACAATTTTCAGGATTTTTTTTTCAAACATTAATCAATCTCTAAACCCAAATCCTGAATATTTTTCATCTCCTCAAAATTACACACATGATCCAAACTTTCCAAATTTTCAAGACAACTTAAATGTTCATCATCCGTCTTCAACTCAAATGTACTCATATATACCCTCTAATGTCTTCATCACAATCTCCCATTACTCCAGGATCTCATCGAAGCTCTTCCCAGATGAATACATGTAGCCAAGGCGAAGAAGTTCCAAGTCTCGAAGAGATTCAAGTTCCATCCCAACATCCTACTCAAGGGAGAGCCACCCGTGGGAGATGCACTCGTGGAAGAGGCAATTGTGGGAGAGCCACAACCGAAAGGGTTGTAACGGCCCAGAATTATGATTTCCGGGTTACGTTTCAAGGGATGAAAACCCTTGTTCGGATCTTGCAATCCAGGTACGGGTCGAGGTTTCAACTCATTTTAAGATTAGTAGAAGGAGGGATTTCAAACCCATAAAAACCTCGAAGGGCCATTGGGTACCCTTTACATGTCCTAAAACTATGTCGCAAAATCCAATTCAACCGAACGTAAAGCGGAAGCAAAACTAGGATACAAATGCCACGACAAAGCCTGGTCAGAATCAAATCATAAGCGAGTGATTACCATTTTACCAAGTTAGAATATTAGCTAGGTTCTTCGATTCGCCAAAGGGTTTCCCGTCACAGAAGCAAGGAGCAAACAATATCTGCAGAAAATACCTTAAAAAAAAGAACGGGGAAAGGTGTCAGATGGAGCCACTCATGCGGGACCAGCAGTCCTCGCTGAGGCCACATAGTATGTGCTATACCTAATAAAGATGCTCTAATGCAGTACAAAAGTCAAACACACTAGCATGCCCCTAAGTATAATAATGTGCAGAAATACTGTAAAGGGCCCAAGACAATGCCAAGTGGCATATCCCTCTCCTACCTCCACCCCCTTCCGATAGGGCGGAGACTGGCCAGCTCGTGAATGCATTCTATCATAATCGGGGGGCACGCATGCCTAACCCGCTCCACAATAAAGCCCGCAGGCATAATATAAGGAAGTTCATGACTCGATTGACTCAGGGTACCCGATGAGGCTGGGCTACCCTATGACCCTAGCAAAGACTCTAGGACTATCACAGATAACGGCCGTTCTGTTTCAAACGTATAAAGTAAACAGATGCTCATTCAATTAGTGCAACCTAACAGGATACTACATGGCATGCTTTTATGCATATGCAACACCTAACATAAAATGCAACAACATGCATGAATGTCCAACCTGAGTAAGCCCCCTAGGGAACTTACCTGAAGATGCAGAACAGCAAAATAGCGCAAGCAATGACCCAAATGCAAGTCCAAAGCAATCCAAAAGCAATACACACCTATCATCAAGCTATTTTCATAAGCTACTAGTCCATCATTCATACACACGAACTCCACATTCTCAACATGCTCAAAACCAATCGATAGTAAAACCATTTCATTTCCAATCAACCCATCGATAAATCTTACCAACAATATTTCCAAACTCATTTCCCAAGGTTTTCCAAAGTCTTAAATCTCAAGTTAAGTCAACTCATATCCAAAACAATTTCTCAATCGTATTTGGCCAAATTCCGACATTTGTCATTTAAAACTTAAAGCTAATCTCTCAAAATCATATAATAGAAATAATTCCGGCATTTTGGTTTTCCAAGCACAATTCCTTAAAAGATATTCCTGAAACTCGAAAACTCCTTTTAAATCATTTCTCATCAATACACATGATCAACCTAAACTTCAACCATTTTATTAATAACTCATTTCAAGTATTCAAAACCACATATTTAAATCAACACACACCTATCCCAAATAATGTTATTTTCAAACACTATTATAATAAATGATAATCTTCATAAATATATTAATCCAAAATCAGAAATAACATGAAATGATAATTTAATAAACTAACAATAATCTAATATAAATCACAATATATATAAACATAAATTATAATATATATAACAACTTAATAAAATCAAAACACCAATACTCACAACCCCAAGGCCCAACCCGAATTGAAGCCCAACCCGAAGTCTGTCAAAAGGAGAAGAAGGAACCAACCCGGATCCACAATTTGAAGCCCCAAAACCTGAATAAATAGGCCCAACAAAACTCAATTGTTTAATGAACCCATCCCCTTCCCAGAGAGACAAATAGATCTCTGTGCAATGCCGGAATGAACGGAAGAAAGAGGACGCTGAACCCAGGTCTGCCGGCGGCCTCTCAATCCGGTACCCAACCCCCGCTAGACCACTCACTCTCGCGACCACAACCGACTCGAAAGGATTCAAATGAGAACAAGGAGGAAGGAGGAAAGAGATCTCACCGAGGGTTCGAGAGCTTCGCCGGAATCTTCGTCAGAGGTGTGAATCGGCTCTGTCGGATTCGATCAGGATTGGCCTAGGACGAGAGACGAGTAAATAAAACAGGACCTTTAAGGGGGTATTTGGTCGGAATCGAAACGAGAAAGGAGATCGACCTTCGAACTGAAACCAGGGGATGAACGCGGCTCGGCGGCGGCTCATCTCAGGCTCCGGGGATGCTACTGGCGCGGGCAGCTGTCGGAGGGAGAAGAGACTGCTGCTTACTGATGCTGCTCGACGAGTGAGAGGAGGGCGACAGTGGAGTCTGTTCGGCTCGGCGGCTTGGGTTGGAACGATGAAGATGATGGTTTGTGGGGTTTCCTGGCGTTTGCAGAGAACGAAAATGGAGATAGGGGAAGGGGGATTTTTGGGTTTGCTTCTGCAGAGAAATAGAAGAAGGTGGGAGGTGCTCCTCTAGTGGGCGTTGGTGTATTGGGGAATTTCCTGATCACTGGGTGTTTCCAGAGGAAAAGAAAGAGAGCAAAGGTGAGGGTTTCCAAATTCGTGGGAGCTTACACGAGTGCCAAAATTCGCCAAGGTAGTGGAGAAAATGATTGTGATGTCATGAAGAACGCACACGCTATTTGCAAAGGCAATCACGACAATGACTTTCTGTTTGGGCATGCATGGCGTGAACTCAGGACTGAACCAAAATTCCACGGGTGGGTTGCATCAAATGCCGCATCTGTTGGAGGAGGCTCGAAGAGGATAAAGGTTAATGAATTTGGAGCTTACACATCCAGCGAAAGGTTAGGCACCCAATCGAGTGCTTCTGGAAGTGAGAGTGCTCCAGTGAGTCTTGAAGGCATAAAGGCAAAAAAAAAAAAAAAGGCAAACAACTTGCTGGAAGTTCAAGTGATCAAGCCACCAAAGATGCTGCAGAGGTAGTGCAATTCCTTTTCGAGCAAACCGGTGAAAGGAACAAGGAGTCAGATGCAGATAAGGCGAAAGCCGCTCGTGATAACATGGTTTCACAGAAGGTTATGTTGGTTAATAAGCTGATTATGGAGCCTAACCTCGAAGACTGGCAAATTAAATGCAGGGACGGTCTCATCAAGGAGTTGTTCCCGGACAACGATAAGTAGATAAGTAAGATTTGTATGTTTGTTATTGTGGGTGCATGTGTTAAATTTCCCTAAGTGAAGCATCGCTTCACATTGTGGTATGTTTGTTGTTATCATTTCATTTCTTTTCCCCTCAAGTGGAGACTAGCTCCACATTATTCCAATTATGTTATCTATGTTCTGCAAGAATTCCCTGTCGCAACAAATCAAAATTTATTTTCTAAATGATCTGCATAGATTCCTTGCCACAAAAATCCAAAATATATGGTTTCAATACTCTGCAAAGATGCTCAATGTTCTGCGAAGATGCTCTATGAATTTTTTTTTCTACATGCTCGTCAAATATCAATTGCGAAATAGATTAAAAACAAATTTATTTTCTCAATGCTCTGCGAAGATGCTCCTTGCCACAAAAATCCAAAATTTATGGTTTCAATACTCTACGAAGATGCTCTATGAAATTTATGGTCTACATGTTCTTCATTGATCATTTGCAAAGTAGTTTAAATACAAATAAAATCCTCTATTTTCTATTATCCCTTTCAACTTCTTTCAGTGACCAAACACGAACCTTCAATGGATCCTCAAGAAATGGATGAATTCCTCAACCGTTCATCAGGTTCATCCTCTGATGAGCTTGATAAAGCTTACGCAAAGTGGTTGTATCTATCTACCCTAGATAAGTCAAGAGTTGAGACTGAAAGTTATAGACCAAGGAGGACACGATCTTACATTAATAGAGAACGGGAGAAGGGTCATGATCGTCTTGTCGCAGATTATTTTTCAGAAGACCCCCCTCCGGTGTGTCCAGATGCTGTTTTTAGAAGACGGTTCAGAATGCGAAGACCATTGTTCTTACGCATTGTGAACGAACTGGCAAGTACGGTTGAATTTTTCAAACAGAAGCCTGATGCCACTGGGAGACTTGGGCTATCTGCGCTACAAAAATGTACCGCGGCCATGCGCATGTTGGCTTATGGGGTGGGTGCAGACGCGGTGTATGAATATCTTCGTTTGGGTGAAAGCACAACCAGACTATGCTTGTCCAACTTTGTAGATGGTGTCATAGCTTCGTTTGGTGATTCATATCTTCGCAAACCAAATGCTTCAGACATACAATACCTTCTTTACGTTGGAGCACAACGAGGATTCCCAGGTATGATAGGTAGTATCGATTGCATGCACTGGGAATGAAAGAACTGCCCAACTGCATGGAAAGGCCAGTTCGAAGGTAAAGACGGGAGACCAACCATCGTTTTAGAGGCGGTTCCATCATATGATCTATGGATTTGGCATGCATTCTTCGGTACCCTAGGTACGTGTAATGATATCAATATTTTTGATCGTTTTCCTGTATTCGATGATGTATTGAAAGGGATATCTCCACCGATTAACTTCGAGGTTAATGGTCATCAATATCGTTTAAGTTACTATCTAGCCGATGGCATTTATCCTAATTGGGCGACTTTCATACCATCTATCAAACTTCCACAAGGAGAAAAGGCTAAATTATTTGTTCAATACCAAGAGTCTACTAGAAAAGATGTGGAGCGAGCTTTTGGAGTCCTGCATGCTCGATTTGCCATAATAAAAAAACCCAGCACTTGCTTGAGATATTACTGATCTGGTGGGGAGAATAATGAAAGCGTGTATAATTTTGCATAATATGATAGTGGAGGACGAGCGGGAGAACTACAGTCTTTCCTTTGATCTTTCACATTTTGACCAAGTGGAGGGTGTTGACACTTCATACTCCACCAATCGACCTGCGGCCATGGAGGAATACATTGACAATCGAACACAACTTCGAAATAGGATTACACACTATCAACTGAAGCAAGATCTGGTCGAACATATATGGCAGAAGTTCGGAAATAGATATTTGGGAAATTAAAATATTGTTCTAGATTTCATTTCTATGTCTTTGTATTTCGATGCTTTCTATTTCATGTACTCTTGTATGCCATTTATGTTTCCCTTGTATTTTGATGATTTGTGGTTTAAGTGAAGATTATTCCCGTAATATTTAGAGTCTATTTGTACTTTGCTTGATATTATATTAATTTCATAAATTACTAAAGAAATTCTTAATTATTTATCATTATTATATTATTTTATGAGAATTATAATTTGTGTATAAATTAAATAATGTAAAAATAATATTATTATAACTATTTTAATATATAATAGATGGTGAAAGTGAAGTTAAGAAATTGAGATGGGTAGACCTGTCAAAACACAACCCGACTCGGTGACCCTACCCGAATGCCCGAAAATTTCTGACCCGAACCCGGAAATTTTGACAAGGAATTTTTTTTCGACCCGAACCCGAAAAATCGGAAATTTTCTGGGTAATCTGGGTTTCGATCCGGTGACCCGATTGACCCGATTGACCTGGTAACCCGATTGACCCGGTTAATTTATAATTATATATAATTAATTTTTTTTATATATAATTAAAATTTATTGCAAAATTATCAAATCATGATTTTTTCAATTTAAAAAAGAAAAAATTGACAAACCAAAAATCAACCCGAAATCCGGTCAAACCCGAATTCGAGTCAACCCGAAAATACCCGAAACCCGTTTTACTCGGGACCTGTTTTATCCGAGACCCGAAGTAACCCGACCCGAATGACCTGTCTGACAGATCTACTTGTAGGGATGTGGATAAAAAAAGTAAGTTGAGTATTTTAAGGAGAGAAAAGTGATAAAGTGGAGTCAAGAAATCCTATAGGATTTTACTATTTTATTATTTTATTTTTATAGGGAGTCAAATTTAATTAAAAAAGAAGGAAAGAAGCACGTAGCATACGTTTGAACATGCAGGATTACACGTGCATTTCCGGACAAATGAAGCACTGCCCACCCGCTGTATCGATCGATCTCCTCTTTAAAATCAAACCTTCTCAATCCCAAATTAATGTATTCCGGCCAGCAATTAAACACACACTGCCCCCTTCTCTCTCTCTCTAACTCTTAAGAGGGTAGGTCGATATCGATCGATCGATCCATGGAAGAAACTAGGAAGATGATGGGGTTGAGAATGTGCAGTTTCTTTCTTTGCTTTTGGTTGGTTTTATATCAATCAACCGCGGTGCTGAAGGGCGGCGCCTTAGGGGATGAATCAGATGATGTCGGATCGGCAGGGCGGTTGGTGAAAAAACAAGACCGGAGAGAGATTGCGAAGACAGAGTATGGGACGATATCTGCTGTCGATATCGACGTCGATGCCCGAATGAACCATCTTCAGTTCATAAGTTTGGGCCCCAATTCCGTCTTCCTCCCCGCCATCCTTCATGCAGACATGCTCCTCTACGTTCACTCTGGTAATCCCTTCATCTCATCTCTGCCTTTTATCCGCCTTTTCATTCTACATTTTTTTTCTTCTTATAAGCTACTGGCCGAGAAGTATGCAGCATTTATAAACTGTATTTTTTTTTTAATTAAAAAAGACACATTTATTTTTCATTTTGTTAGGCCATTTCATAAAAATTGGGTCGTTTCATCCATTTCAAATTGCCGGAGCCCAAATTAAATGCAATGCCACCAAGCCATTTGAAATCACCTGTTGCACTATGTAACTGATAAATTTGTTAAATAAAAAATATTTTGTATTTTAGAACATTATTAATTTTGTTATTTAGAACAAGTAATAATGGCCCTAAAGAAATTCAATTTAAATACTACTATTGCTTCTATTAGGGGTGGGCACAAATCCCGTAAATTCCATCCCGTCCCGATCCCGGTGGAATTTAGGAATACAAGAAATACAAGCATTGCCTACTGTTTTTTCCCCTTCTAAAGATATTAATTTTAGCCCCATTTGGTATAAGATTATATAAGTTAAACGAAATATATAAAAACCAATTTCATATGGGAAAATATATTATAGAGAAGTTTTGTGAGCCTAAATGGGATAATAATATTCATTTTTGCATGCAAAATATCATAAGAGCTCTAATAATGATTAGAGAAGTATAAGGGATATGTTTACCGCTTATTCAAATATAAGTAATTGAAACGATGGAAGCAAAACAATGTATATTGGGAAATGAGAATAATGATTAAAATTTCTAACAATGTATTTTGAATTACAAATAGATTACATTCATCTCTTTTTTGTTTAGTTTTCCAAATTTTATACCAAACTCTTAGTTTCTCCACACCGACGCTACACTAGTAAGCACTTGGTGTCAAAGTAACCCATCCCCATTCAATAGTAATCCCCATTGCCAAAGTTAAAAACATTTTTTTCGGCCACTTAGGAAGTGGAAGGTTGAGTTACACAGACGAAGACGAAGTGGAAGCGATCAAGATAAGCAAAGGAGATGCATATAGGCTGAAATCAGGCTCTGTTTTCTACCTCCAGAGTACGATTGATCCTCAACCTGAACCTGAAAGGCTGCAAATTTTTGCCTTATTCTCCAATGCTAGTGAAGAGTTGCAGGTAACTTATTATACTTTCCAACTTAGCACCTCCCAAATGGAGCACTTTGATCAAAGAAATTGACAACGTACCGATAAACTACTTGATTATATAATCTCAATAGGAAACATGGATCGGGCCGTATTCCAGCATTCATGACCTGTTTCAAGGCTTTGATGCGCGCCTCCTGCAGGCAGCATTTCAGGTTACACCACCTGGCCGATTAAAATTTCCCTTTTTCTTGTAGTTGACGAATACTAACTCCAAACATAATTTCTGATCGCAGGCCCCTGAAGAAGTAATCAAAGAAATAACGAGCACAACCAACATGCCACCAATCGTGCAAGCGGACAAAGAGACGGATCCATGCGTCAAGAAAAATGTATTCATCAAGGCCATGTTGGAGATCAATGGATTGGACAAGGACACTCTTGAGATGATTCGAAACAAGAAGAAGGATAAGCATGAAAGCAGCATCGCATTTAACTTATTCAAGGCTAAACGCCATGTCGACAATTGCAACGGGTGGAGCACGGTTGTCACTCCCAAAGACTTGCACCCCTTTGAAGGTTCAAGAACTCATCAGGTCTACATGGTGAATCTGAACACGGTAAGTAACGATTAACATCATCAAAGTACTCTTTATTTTCGTAGCATTTTCATCCGTTTTTGTGCATGCGGATGACTTATAAGTGAACTCACTATTTAGGGCTCCATGGTGGGACCACACTGGAACCCAAGTGGGACAGAGTTAGCAGTGGTGGTAGAAGGGCGAGGGATGGTGAGGGTGGTTTGCTCAAGCAATTTAACGAGGCCCGACGAGTGCGACAACAAAAGGTTTCTTGTCAAGAAAGGTGATGTATTCGTTGTACCCAAGTCTCACCCGATGGCTCAGATGTCCTTCAACAATGAACCACTTGTTTTCATGGGGTTTAGCGTCCCAAGCGGAGCTAGAAGGGGTTGGCCTCAGTACCTAGCAGGGAAGGACTCCTTCCTTCACACCCTGGACAAGCGAATCCTGGGATTGGCGTTAAATGTCAACAGCTCGACACTAAGCCGGCTGTTGGGATCTAGGACAGTGTCGAAGATACAAGATTGTGTTTCGTGTGCTGAGGGAGAAGAGCAAGTGATGGAAGAGGAGGAAACAGGGAGAGGCGAGATAAGAAAGAAGTGGGAAGAAGAAGAAGAAGAAGAAGAAGAAACAACGAGGGGATGGGAATTGGAGCCGCAGAGGAGGGGAAGAGATCGAGAAGTGACTGCCAAGCCAGTTGGAAAATGAGTACTGGGTAAGAGCAATATGGTCGGGGCAAAACTTGGTAACTGAGTGGAGTTCATTTGAGGTTTGTTGCGTTGTGTTGAATCTCGACTAGATAGCTAGTCATCGATCTTCATCTGGAAAATAAGGGTGTCCTAGTGATTTCAGTGACATTGCTATGTTGATGTATGTTTTAAACATTGTTGGTCCCTTTGGCTCATGAAGCTGTTTTTTACCTGCTCATTTAGCATGATTTTTGTTTCACTTAAGTCACAAATTTTGCGTCATACTCTGTGTCCAGAGGTATTTCACATAGTGTACAAAATTCGACATATTTCATCCCGCATCCCGTCCCGCGTATTTTTTACGGGATCGGGACAGGATTGAACTATTTTTTTTTAATCCCACCGGGTCTTATCTCTCGCGGGAAGGAACGGGACGGGATTTGTCCCTCGTGAAAAAAAATTCTAAAATAATCTAATAAAAAGGCTTTTATCTTTATATAAAAATCAAATTTATTAAATACGTAAATATGCTATTGAGGATTTTATACACTACTACTACAAGATAGAAATAAAATTTATTAATTATGTAAATATGCTACTCAATATTTTATACACTACTACGTACACCAAGTGATATATACCCACTGTATGAAGGTATATATGCTACTGATGAGTCCTTATGCCATGTTTAATCAATGGGAAAATTAATTCAAATAATCCAACCTTTTATGAGGGGAGCAGGTAGCACCACAACCTTTACAATGTTATAAAAATACCCCAATCTTAATTAAATAACTACCAAGGCTGCCACAAGCTCTAAAGTAAGTGATGTGTTTCTCATTCATCTCTCTTCATACGTCATACTCATTCCTCTCTTTTCCTCTTTTCACTGTTCAATAATAATTTCCCCCCTATTCAATGAATCAATGGTATTGAAATTTGAAAAAAAAAAGTGAATTTGAGAGCAATTATACCAAGACAACAAAGTGAATTTGACAGCATATGTTAAGCAAATTGGTTCATAACAGTAAACTGAATAAGAAAACAAAGAGCAGGTTTTAGCCAAATTGCCAAAAAAAATTTATATATAATATGCATTATATAAGTTAGATAAGTATACTTGGCTTAGTTACATAACAAACCCAACTATCCAAAACCCCAAAAAACTGCCCTGTATAATGTCACAAAATATCAAAACTCAAGTAGTAGCAAAATGCGATGTTAAATTGTTCTTCAATCCACATCAGGGTTGGGAAGATTGCAGCCCCCTAGTAGAAATTGCTTATGAATGAAAACTTGGTTGGGCCATGCAAATTGGAGCTTTCATAGGTCTACCTCTTGGCCTTTTAGGCTGGTTGGCTATCTCCCCTTGATGCTCACATGACTTCCTTGGTGGCTGACCATCCTTTCTTGGTCTTCCTCTTGATCTCACCTATGAATGTAGCAGTATAATTTGAAGTGTCATAACTGAATTTTGATTTCAAATGAGAAAAAAAAAAAGCAACCATAAAGGCATAGAGTAATACTTGTGTAGGAGCTGATTCTTGTAAGGACGTGTCACCTTTCCGAGGACATGTTCTCTTATTATGATTTTTTCCTTTACAAATTTGGCAAGTCATTTCAATTCCATGCTTGGACAACTTGCCTTTCTTGTCAAATCTCTCATGAGCCTCCTTCTTTCTATTTTTTTTGGGTCTTCCTGCTCTAGCCTTGATTGATGGAGGGTCTAATGCATACTCTACTTCTTCCCAATGCTTCTCCCCCTTAATTGTCTTAATGGAGCGATTATAACTTTGAAGATATTTTTCCTTCTTGAACCAGTCAGATACATGATTTTCTGAAGGAACTCTTAGCCAATTGTAACAAGCTACAGCATGACAGCAAGGTATACCAGTAAGATCCCACTTTCGACAACTACAAATCGTATGCTCAACGTTCACACTAAACATGTCACAATGATGAATCACTTGAAACTCAATGGGGGATGAAGGTTTGACCTCACAGTTCCGAGCTTCTAACTTCTCTAATTCCAACTTTCTTCTAATTATTGGACAAATATCATCAGAAGTGTTACTCATTAGACAACTTTTGACAAACAATCTTTCCATCAATTTTAACCTATAAGAGGATCATGGGGAAACAAGAATAGTATCATTTAAATGTCTCAATTAATCATTATGTAACGGGAAAAAAAAAAGTATGACTCGTACCTTATGTCTTCAAGCATGTAAATGAGAGGTTTTGCTCTAGCTTCCAGTATAAAGCCATTAAATGTTTCAGCCAAATTATTGACAATCATCTCACATTTACTCATTGTTCTCAGATAAGCTCTACAAAAGCGTGTTGGATTTTGGTGTAGAAAGTCTTCTGTAGCATGATTGCTCACAATTCTCATCTCATCCAATGCGGCATTCAAATCTGCTTGAGTATATGCTCTAGCAGCTTTCCAGAATAGCAATTTCAGTTGATCTCCCTTGTGTTTCTTGTGCCAATTTGCATAAATATGGCGTGCACAATTCCTATGCTCCACTTTTGGAAAATGATATTGTACAGCATTGCATAAACCCTGAAATATATATAAATCTATATAAGTGAATAATATTATTAATTAATTTCACCAAAGGTAATGTCTATAGAAGATGAAGAAAAAAAATTACCTTTTGTTGGTCAGAGCTGATGGTACAGTTTTCGCCACCAAATCCACTCAAATCCTTTTTCAAATTCTCTAAAAACCAGCTCCATGAGTCATTATTTTCAGCTTCCACAACTGCCCAAGCTATTGGATACATTTGGTTATTTCCATCTCTCCCAACTGCACATAACAACATACCACCCAAATAGGTTTTCAAGAAGCACCCATCCAAACAAATCACTGGCCTACCGTGCTTTCACTTGAATATTCTCATAATCTTTTGCTAACCACCGTGCTTTCACTTGAATATTCTCATAATCTTCTCTATTGCATGTGTGGTTAGGAGTAACTGATTTCACAACAAATGTTCCTCTTTTACCATCCCATGAAGCATAAATCTTCCATGTGCAACCCTCCTTGCACTTCGCTGCTAGCTTGTTATTTTTTTCACTCTTATACCATCTAATGCTATAGCCTGCTACGACAGCATACCTAATAACTTGATCTTTAAATATCTGAGGTGATGCAAAAAGCATTCCAACTCTCCAAACAAAATTCTTCAATGCATCATCACATAAAACTTTGAAATGCACTTTCTCCTTCCCCGAATCAATTTCAACATCGTCATCCTCTACAACCGGCAATGCATAAAGGCTCTCCGAGTTTTCACTATCACTTGCATGTTGTTCATTGTGTGCATTTATGTAAGAAGACCCAACATTCTCAAATGGAGTGTTTATCTCCATCAATTTCTGTCTATGAGCAAGCCATTCATCATCACTGTCACTTGAAGATCCTCCACTTTCACAACTATCTTTCTCACTATCTTCTATTACATTGCACTCATCCTCACTAGCCACGTAGGTAGGGTCTATTTCCAAGCCAGAATCTTGAAACCATTCTAGATAATCTTTATATAAGCTTTCATCACCAACCACATAATAATCTTCCATTTTCACCTTAATAAGATATCAAAAGGCAAAAAAAAAAAAAACATTTTTTATTAAATTCCCTGAATTTCAACACCAATAACCCTAAACTCATGATCAGACCAAACCCTATCACCAATTCTATGTCAAGAAGAAAACTTTACAAATAAATCATGGAAAAAAAATCATACCAAATATGTTCGTCGACTCGCCTCGGTGTTCCTGCGCTTCTACAAATCACCTCTCTCTAGACTGTGACCTTGAGCTTTTCCCTCTTTCTTGCCCTCCCCTGCAATAATATCCCTCTATCAGTATTACTTATGGTATTTATTTATTTATTTAAATAATCATCTCACTTAAAAAGCAATAAGCAACTATCAGGGCTACATCACCCCTAGTGAAACTAGACTTACTTTAAAGGTGGTGCTAGATTTGTAATTATTTAATTAAGATTGGGGTATTTTTGTAACATTTTAAAGGTTGTGGTGCTACTTGCTCCCCTCATAAAAGGTTGTATTATTTGAATTAATTTTCCCTTAATCAATTGATAATAGGGATACTAGCAATACTAATATTTTATTCTTCTCTCTCCGCCACATCATCACAACATCTCATTCCCATTTTTCCCACTTTATATATAACATCCATAGTATCCCAAGACCCATCTTTTCATACCCACTCAATTTACAAATATACCATTCTTCAACAATTATTTCCATTCTCGATTATATTATTATATTTATTTATTATTATTAAAATAGTAATATTAAATTAATATTATTTATAAATGACATAGTGCGAACTATATATATAACAAAAAATGACATTAATTAAATAAACGAAAGGACATTACAACAAAGACAATGCATAAACTTGAGAATTTTTTCAATAACATAACATAATTCGGATAGCGGAAAATACTAATTGTATATTTCATTTCTTGCAATATTTATAGGCAAAACTACTCATATCAATGTTGTAGTTCCGTTTTTGAATGCTCAAGGATTCTAAACAAATACGGTATAATTTTTTTTTATATATAAATATTTATATATATATATATATATATATATATATATATATATATATATATATATATATATATATATATATATATATATATATATATGTATTGTTATATATATATATGTGTATATTTATATATTTAATCCATATAAATATTGGGATTACCTCCCTCTTTCATTTCTTGGGATAATCTCTCTTTTTATCCCGGGATAACCTTCCTATATCTATCTTTGAATTAATCTCCTACACGTTCTTATCTGGTGATAGAGTTGTTTGCCCCGACTTGTTCTAGAGTGTATGTTTGCTTGATTCTAGTGGTGATATCTTATTGAGCTTTGTGGTCTTTCTTTTGCCGCCGTGCGAGAGGTCGTGGACGTGATCGAGATCTGACGGCTCGCTGCCGACCGAGTCCATATCTGAGGTCTCCACTTTTGTTCCACAGGGATTCCCTGCGCTACCTCTACCAACTGTCAGAAGTCATGACACACATTGTCCCGGTTCCAACACCGTTCGCCCTACTAGTTTCAATCTTCGTTCTCTAGTTTTGTTCGTGGTGGACTTGTCTTTGTTGTATTTCGGTTCTTTCACAACGGTTTGTCCGTTGCTGTTCTTTCGGCCTCTCGTCTCACCGGGCATGTCCGGTGAGTCGAATTATTTCCGGTTAAAAAAAAAAAAAACTTCCTCCTATTAACATTTTTTTTTTAATAATTATGTATTTCATTTCTTGCAATATTTATTATTTCAAAATTTTCCATTTTTATAATTCAATTTTCGGATTATTTTATGCATATTTATAATCAAAGAGAAATTATTTAAAAAATAAATATAGTCAAACATATTCAAAATTGGTGTCTACATGTAGATAAAAATGAATCTAGTATTGCGGTAATTTTTTTTAACATTTTCATGTCCGAAATTCTTATTTACTTGTGTAAAATCCCCCCCCCCCAAAGAACAGATCTGGACGCTCCATCATGCGGACAGATGTCGCGTTCTGTCGCGCCACGCTGACGCGCCACTCCGAAGCCGGCACGTGTCGCCATCTGCTGCGCCTCTCTGCCGCGCCACTCACCAGGGGACACGTGTCTCCCATTTTGCTGAAGATTTCAGGTGTGCTTCTCCACTCCCGCGTTGTGGCCTACATGAAAATCCAAGGTATCGATACTTTCCTCCAATCCCTCAAGCATCCCATGACCACTATTCACATTTTTTTATATTAAATCCCCTAGCATTCCTACTTGTTTTTCTACCGTTAAAAGTGCCCTTACCAAAAAAAAAAAAATGCTACTGAGTATATACTACTATGTTTTTTTGGTGGGAATGCTACTGAATATACATATATATAACATATATAAAACTTATTAAAACTGACATTATATATTATATTATATAAAATATATATATAGTTTTATATATATGCGGGACGGGACGGGATTTGCGTGACGTGAACTTTCCGTCCCGCGTCCCGTCCCTCGTATTTTTTGCGGGACGGGATCGGGACGGGATTGATATATTTTTTTCAAAATCCCACCGGGATCGGGACGGGACGGGATTTGCGGGATTTGTGTTCACCCCTAATTTTATCACCCCATACCCCTATCATTATAATTTTGTGTGGCAAATTTTTGGTGCTTATGGAAACTGAAAAAAGTGATATGTGGAGCAAGATTCATAGGCCTCTCACCCATGAATTTCCTATACTTGATCTCAATCCTCTCAGAATCACATTCCAAGGATCTCGACCCTTTGACACCTTCGTCTTTCACTAGGGGATCTCGACCCTTTGACACCTTCGTCTTTCATAGGGTATCTGACAGGAGGAAATCGTTGTGTTTTCTATCAAAAATAAAACTCTAGCCTACAAACTAGTATATCAAGCAAGTAAAAGGTCGATCCCACAAAAAAATCAAGAATTTCTATGCAATGTATATTTATCAATTAGTATAAAGGGGGTTTGGGTGATTGAATTAGAGAAGAAGATAAAATAAACTATAAACAAAATTGATGCAAAACAATTTAAAGAAGATCCCTCTACCTACAACTATCCACTTTATTTGGTTGAGTTGATGTCGTAACTTCATCTTGTCCTTTTAGACTTCCTATGAATGTCCTTATCCTGATCCTTTTTTTTTTTTGAAATCAAACGGCTTGCATATATATTAGAGAAGATCGATTTCTGCAAGGTCAATCAACCCTTATGGAAAGTGATCATACCAAACACAAGAGGTACAATCATCTAACAAAAGTCTAGCCACAAGATGAGAAACCGTATTAACAGTCCTACGAACATGAGTGAAAGATACAATAGCGGGGTTCGGAAAGTGAGATAGCAAATCCTCACACACAAGGTCAATGTAAGAGGCTGATCGGTTAGGGCCCTGTAGACATCGAATGAGATTAATGTCATCCGCATCAACATGCAAATGATCAAATTCAACACCCATTATCAATTGGACACCGAAGAGAAGTGCCAAGGCCCCCGCCAATTCTACAGAAATAGCCCCAGGATAGTGCTTCGACGCAACCATAATGATGGCGCCTGAGGAGTCCCGGAGAACTGCACTGAGGCAAACCGAACCATTGAGGAGAGCGACATCAGTGTTGAGGGTAAGAGATCCCGGAGGAGGTGGTGTCCAAGTAGTTGCACCCGACGGAGATGTGGTAGCGACACAGTGGCTTGGACTGTTGGAGTTCCTATGGTCATAAACAAGTCTTCTGAACCCATCCCTTAGTATTTCTGGATTACATTCTTCCTCCGAAAACAGAGACTTGTTGCGGAGAGTCCAGGCAATTCATGCGTTAGTTAACAAGTCACAAGCTCCCACATCTCCCAAGGGTTTATAAACAGCGTTGAACACATGATTTGGTGAGTGGCCGAGTAACGAAGAGACAAGCCCAGCAGAGGAAGAACCTGGCCAAGCAACCGCTGAGAGACTACAAGTAAACAGAGCATGCCAGATTGTCTCATCATCAGTTGCACAACGGGAGCAAGTAGGAGAAGAGACAATCCTCTTCGAGAATAGATTCGCTTGGACACTGAGGAAATTTGAGCACAAACGCCAGCCAAAATTTAGGACTTTAGGCAGAAGGCTTAAACGCCACAGAGGGTGCCACCCATCTTCCGAATGCACAGCCGAGCCTCCCATATACCCAAACCAGTAAGCCGATTTCGCAAAGAAGTAACCGGACTTGTGAGGAAACCAAATTTGAACATCCTCCGGAGATCGAGAGCTGAGAGGGATTGTGACAATGCGACGCACGTCCGAAGTAGCAAAAGCTGCAGAAAGCGCGCCCAGATCCCAAGTATGTGTGGAAGGGTCGATGAATTCAGACACCATCACATCCGGATTCATGCCTTCTAACAATGTAGGACAACCCAAGCCTGAATTCGTCGGCACCTGTGCTTCTGAGGAGGCTCAAATTTGAAGATCGTTACCACTCTCCAACCTAAGCCTTCCCGCAAAAGAGACTTTGCTCCCCAAATGCTTCTCCATGAGTAACTCAGTCGTCCACCCCGGTTCGAGTGGAGAAAAGAGGAGTTCTTGAAATACTTGGCCTAGAGAAGGGTTGTTTTTGGGTTTTGGGTTGAAAACAACATGTTCAAACCCAGGGGCAGATCCTGGAACGTTATTCCGGGGATACTTGAAGGTAAAATTTTCATCATTCCGAAAATGCTTAATGGTAAAAAAAAATTATTTTATAATTTTTTTTCCCGGGTTGGGGATGCTTGACAGAAACTATTAAGAAATTAACACTAAAATTTTTTTTTTAGGCAATGCTTGAGCATCCACAATGATACACGTAGATCCGCCCCTATTCAAACCCAAAAAATTACCGAGCGTTCAGGTCGGTTTTTCCGAGTCGTGTCAAGTTTTGACAAATCTAAGGCTGTGTTTGGCGGTAGTTTTTCAAGCTTTTCGAGATTTAAAAAAAAAAACGAAAGCTCATGGTCTGGTGTTTGGCGGAAGATCTGGCGGAAGCTTTTCAAGCTTTTGGCGAGATTATGGTAGATTGCAAAACGCCCAAAATAAAATCTTGGTACCCCAAGATTTTGGAGATTATGAGGAGGTTTCGGATTGCTGAAGCCATTTTTTCCCCCCGTCTCGCCTCTCTCCTTCCAATTTCTCCACATCGGCGACTCCGCTCAGACTTCTCCTCCTCGTCGCGAAAGGTACGTCACCGCCCTCCTCTCCTGTTAAATGCGGTTCACCGGCGGCCCCATTACACTGGAAACCCCCTACGTCGGCTCGTTATTCCACGACGTCGAGATTTCTAGGGTTTCGGTGAGAATGTTGGTGGATACGCTTTCGATTTGGGGGTTTATGTAGTTTGTAGGGTTTCGGTGGAAGAAATTTTAGGTTTTTTGTTCCAACCGATTTGGGGTTTTGCATTCTTTCGATTTGTAGGGTTTGGCTGGAAGAAATTTGGGGGGTTTTTCCTTATTGTTTCGATTTGGGGGTTTTTGTTTGTTAAATTCGCTTCCAATTTGTTCTCCCTTGGTTGATCATGCTCTCATCTGTGTATTCCATTATTGTGTTTGACGGATTGAAATTGCTTATTGGTTCGATTTGGGGGTTTAGGGTTTGTTAATTTGTGTTAATTCGCTTACAATTTGTTCTCCCTTGATTGTTCATGCTCCCATCTGTGTATGCGATTAGTGTGTTAGAGGGATTGAAATTGGTTATTGTTTTGATTTGGGGGTTTTTTGTTTGTTAATCTGTGGGTTTGGTTCAACTTGAGGAAGAAAACTGAGACGGTATACACTACTCGGCCATTGCTAATATCACAAGAACATACAAACAGATAGTGGTCAACATACCATGGTTTTCTTTATACATCCACACTGATGAATGGATCAAATGCTATCATGATTTTGTATAATGAATAATAACAATATATTGCACTGATCTGTCACAGATTTTACAATGCTATCCTGATTGAAAATGATATCATGATTTAAAACTGATCTGTCACAGCTTATACGAATATTTTTATCATGATTTTTTATCTGCATGGAATTAGATATTTCGCTATATGTTGTCATTCATCTCCTGAAATATGCAGTGTGTGGTGGAAATCAGTGTTTGGCATTCGGATGTTGGCACAAATCGATTGCTTCTGTATTCTGTCATTCCTTGTGTGTGCATTGCTTATTTCCGATCTTATTTTTTCCCTCTGTTTCAAACATGTTGATTTGCATTCCCTGTCAACCAGGATCTTCCTGGTGATTGTGAATGTTTTCGAAAACAGAGGAATTAACATAATCTCATTGATGTGCTGATCACTGCTTGCAATTGTCCATCACATGTGTTGTTTGTTGTTGTTGATGGGGTGATGACTGCTGTGTGGATTTACAATGAAGTGATGATGGCTACTTTCATCCTTCATTTTGTTTGGGTGATCATGCCTGATTCTGAATTGACATTTGATCATGGTATTTTGCATTTGTTCATGGTCTTTGCATTTGTTAATGGTTGACCTTATTCTGATTTCGACAATATGCTTCCTATGTGTACGTAGGAAAAATGTGGCCTCACTCTGACACTGAGTCCGAAACTGACTCGGACAGTGACCACAGCCACCCTAGCGGTGACCCGCGGAAGTACCCATGGCTGAGGTCGACGTACGAGCAAGGCCAGTCCAGTCGTAGAAGGCGACGGCATGACGACGACTCTGACTCTGACTCCGAGACCCTTGACCCCGAGGACGTGAAGGAGGATAATGCACTTTGGGCCTACGCTAAAGACGAAATGAAGGAGCTGCGCGAAAAGATCCGGGGCCTCCTGGCACAAGACGCAGTCAGGGAGAACGCTCTCGACGTTGCCAACTACGAGTTGCAGGAGGCGAGGGACCACAACGCCGCCTTGACCACCAGCCTCGACGCCTCTGAGGCGCGCAATGAACATCTCGTCAAGAGGGTGGCCGAGCTGTGCTCCTTCATGTGTGGTCGTTGGGTGGACCACGCAAGCGACCAGCTCCGGGCTCAGAGGCTCTCCTGCCTGGTCAGGCTCCTGGGCTGGATTGTAATTGTTTGTTTGGTCATTATACTGCCTCTGGTCGCCCGCCCGTAGGACATCAAGCCTCTACATGCTGTTGTTTCCCTCTTTTTGTGAAGATTTCCATCTGTTGTACTAACGAAACTATGGTTTAGGGCCCCCATTTTGTGCATTTTCGGGGCCTCGGATGTAGGAACAATGTTTGTGCAACCTCGGCATGATTACCCCTTTTTGTAAGCCGAGTGTTGTTGCACCCTTTTGCAATGGTGCATGTACCCAACTGTTGTACCTAAAACAGTTTATCTAATTTAACGCAGCGTACGTTATATTCATCCACTACACTTGCAAGTGTTATACTTTCATGGTTTTCTTTTCATAATGTCGTACACAACATCAGTGAACAATTTCCGCCTCTATCGGAGGACCGACGGCCGGCAAAGATGACCGGAAAGGCCGAGGACTTTGGTCCCATTACACTCGAGCAAGAGAAGGGTGCGCAGGTTAATCCCTCGGACTAGTGTCGGTTGCAAGGGCGATTGTGTTCGTGTGTAAGGACAAGGGTAGGGGGAGGGTAGTTTGAAGGGCAATATGGACTTTTCCCTCGCATAAACCCCTTACAAATCTTACACCCACCAAACACCTTTCTAGCTTTTAATGAGATTTTCGTTCCCAAAAAACATAATCTTTGAAATCTTCATAATCTACAAAAAATACCCATAACCTACAAAATCTACATAATCTAGACAAAATCTACTTTTCACAATCTACAACCAAACACAGCCTAAGTTCTATATACTATATCAGAGTATTTTTGAGGTTGACTTGTGACCCGACCGGCAATCCAAAATACTGATCCAGGTCGGGTCGCGGATCATCGGATTTGACCCGACGCGAAAATCCGAAATCCCGGGTTGGGTATGAATGAAAAATCCCAAACGATTAACCTTCTCAGGAAAATCCCAAAAGAAAAGACCTTCCTTACAAATGGAGTATCCCCTGAATTCCTGATTCTGATCTCACACTTTCCAAAAGTTGCGACCGACTTCCCTAACCTCAAATCATATGCATCATTCGCTCGCAAGTGGCAGCAGAGCACCATCGGAATGACAATCTCATCAGCTGCACTCATCATCACCCCCTCCTCATCTTCGGGCCTCCGCCCTCTGATTCTCAATGTCATCGCATCACCCATTGATCGACGCCATCTTCTCCACAACTCAACGATCGCTGGTCTCCTTCACCGGCGTTTCTCTTCTTTTACGGCCTCTAGGGCTTCTCCTCCGCCCCATGTCTTCCGTTTATCGAGTTTCAGGTGAATTTCTGTCTGTTTCTTTTCCTGTTTCTTCGCAGGTTCTGTTTTGTTCCTTGTGATTTCTTCGATTGGGATAATGGTTTTGTGACAAATTATCTTAAACTAGGACTGGTTTTATGCGATTTGCCCACACTATGTGATTAATTTTGATTTTCCTTAACATTTTGTCACCAAACACCATTAGATGAATGTTCGTGTGATTTACTACCGTTTCTTCTTTATCACATATTATGTGACAGAATCAGATGTTTTCACCAAAAGAATACAGAAGAGTTCAATGGAGAAAGTCCCGGCGACTTGATTGAAGAGTCTGATCAATTTTCAGATGTATTAGTTGGGGCACAGGAAGAGAAATTTAATGGTAACCGTGGGTCGTTTTTGGCAAAGTTGGCGATTGCCCTGGGGATAGCTGCAACAATAACTGTGGTATCTCTTTATAGTAAGGGACCTGGTCTTAGATCATCTCTTGGAATTCAGTGGCTAGCTGACGACTCATCATCTTCCGTAGTGGCTTCATCCTCTCCTGGGTTTACTTTCAAGGCTTTTGGTTACAAATTTATTCTTCCTGAATATGCACCCGGGTATGCAATTAACTCATTATAAATAAATGATATTGGAAACTGCTTTAGTTGATTCTCCTTTGGTTCAACAAAATGGAAACGAGCAATGAAAGAAAATGTTTTCTGGTATAAGATTTTATATCTTACCAGAAAGAGCCAAATTCTGTCTCAAGCGGCTTCAATCTTTGTTCTCCATACCTTGTATTGAGATAAATGATGGCATAATTTTTTTTGTCAACTCTCCCGTTCAGGTGGATCTACTTTTGGTTACTGATGGCTGCAGGATGTGGACTTTTCATCAGTGAAGAGGCTTTAAATATATGGGTCTGTTCTTTCTGCTGGTACTTCAGTTTCACTGACTCAGTGACTAGCATCAATTGTGGTTGTCAACCAAAATCTGGCATGTCTCTTCCAGTGACACTGTCAGTCCCTTGAATGGTGTAGGTTGGAATAACCTTGTCACGGATGCTAACTTTAGATGGGACCTGGCAATCTCTCGCCCAATCATTCTCAAGAAATGCTCCTTATATAATATCTACTGTTCTGTGGGTATACTGGTTAGTAAACTTGCTATTTTGATCAGTGAATTGTGTTCCTTGGGATCCTTGCAGTTGGTAACTTTTGACTACTTTCCCTGTAGTCAAAGTCTTAAATTTACTGACCACTGCCAATGTTTCAATTTATGTTTTTGATTGAATGGTTCTTGTTCCTCTCTCTGGATTTGTTGATTGATTTTCCTTGGCTATTGTGTTATGCATCTTCAGGGGAGTTTGTATAAGTGATATGATACCATTTTACTTGGGCAAGCTTTTTAGGCAAACTGGCGCATCCGATGATGTTTGTGCAAAGGTTTGTCTGTAGTTATTTTGTCCTGTTAAAATATCTATCATAAAAAATGTGCAGCATGGTGAAGCAGTTACATTTCTCATGTTCTTATTGTTTTGGTTCTTTTTAAAAATGCAGTTAGGAATCGGGAAGGATAGGGTGATGACCATATCTCAAATTGTGCAAAAATATGGCAATCTTAGTGGTTTTGGTAATTTTATGTTTTCTGCTTTGTTAGTTACGACATCGAGTCTCCTTTTTGTTATTTATATATTTCTTTTATTGCATTTATTTATTTATTTTCACGACAACATTAACTTTGTGCATGTGCATTACATACTGGCTATATAGTTGTTGTGTACTTTTGTGTCACTACATTTTGGATTAGCAATGATTCTTAGCTGCTGGGTTTGCATAGCCACAGTACCATAATGATAGTACATTATGGTAATGCATCATCATTGGTAATGACCATCAATTGCAGAAAATGAATAGAACTTGGGGAAATCTGTGCCTTTTCCATTATTTTCTTGAAAATGAGGAATGCTGTTGTTTATATGTTAGGAAACCTGTTTGGATTCTTATCCCTTTAGTCACAAGTTCCCCATGCCGTAATTGATATTTAATATTTGATTGTGCAGTGATCTGCTATAATTACTCACTCGCTTTACATCTATCCATGTCTATGCCTTGATATTTAACTAATTTGACTTCATGTATGCTAATGCATCACCACTTGCAGTCGAGAGATTCTCCTTTGGTGTGAGAAACCCAACAGCTTTCCTTGCTGGAGCAATGGTTAGTGATTCTGATCTCTTTTGCATGCAAATATAAGTTTTTGCACTACTGCATTCTGATTTTCATATCCTTAAACATACAAGTAGAGTTGTGAACATATCTAAATTTGTTGTGATCATAGAACTATGTAAATTTTGTCTTGAGTTTTCCTATTTGTTATTTATAATCCCATTACTACTATTAATGTGTACAATGTTCTTCAGTGAGACTGGCCATGTTACGTATTCCTCACCCTACCTACTTGACTGGTGTTTCTTGAGAATAAACTTAGCATTTGACCTATGTTTTTAGATCTTGGAAATAAGTGGTGGGGCAGATCTCTTGTATATGGAGGTCTTTTGGGGTAGCATGTTCGGCCATGGTAGCTCAATGGCATAGAGGTGAAGATGGTCAGGATTCGGCTCCGGTCCGTAGGTGCGAAATCCTGAATTTGGGAGAAATCCGTAGGGGGAGAGGTAGACCTAAGAAGAGCTGGCGGGAGGTTATCAGACATGATCTTTCTCTGCTGAACCTATCGGAGGATATGACTTCGGACAGAGACCACTGGAGAAGGAGCATACGAGCTGCTGATGTCTAGTGTCTTTTGTTTTGAATTGTTCCCTCTGATGCTTTTTCCTTGCGCCTTCCATGCCTTATTTTATGTTGTCTATGCGGTCCTATTGCACTATTGTTATGGGTCTATCGGAAACACTCTCTCGACTTGTTCGGGGTATGAGTGCGTACATCCTGACCCCCAGACCCCGCTTTTAGCGGGATCAACTGGGTTGTTGTTGTTGTTGCTGCTGCTTTGATAATTTGAGATCCTATATGAGAACTTTGCAGCAAGATCCAACTAATTAACAAGAATTGAATAAGCATGACCAAGGTGATTGACTGAAAAAATTGATCGCGGCAGAGAAGTTGCAAAAATATGCCATGTTGTACTCAACATTGTCAACATTTAAGAGTGACTTCTTCTGACCAACCAGAACATAGAGCATTGTGTCCACTTGCCTGTTTTAGAATGAAAGTTTTCCTTTGGATTATTGTGGATATCCCATGGTGCTTGGGGGCCTTGGGTAAATTTCCTAGTGGCCCCTCCTGGGACTTGAACTGTTGAGTCTGTTGACCTCTGAGGAATCTTTGCTTCTCCCCAAGTTTTAAACCGGCTGTGTCAGCTGAAGTTGGTTTGGAATGAAATATTATATCCCATTCATTCTTTTATACTTGCAGGGTGTTTCACCTGATTGTTTCTTTGCGGGTGTTTGCTGTGGTGGTCTAATCACTCTTCTTATCCAGGTTCGTGCACTGAAGGAAATATAATTGTAAAAAGCATATTACACCTTTTTTGTATACAAACACCCTATTTGATTGACTTGTGATATCACTTTTCATAGGATCCTAAAAGAAAAATGAAGCAAGATTTTGGATATCGTAATACATTTGTCAGATTAATATTTCATACTTGTGACATCACTTTGGCTGTAATATTTAGAGACTAAGGAAACACTTGTCTTTTTTCCTACTACAGTTGGCAATTGGTTTCCTATTAAGAGAGCATCCTGTGTTTGCTGTGGCTACAGTTGCAACTGTCGTGGTGAGTACTTTACCTTTGGTTACTACTAGGATTCCACTAATAATGTGGCTGGGATATAAACTCCAGTTTGTTCTCTTAAAACCCAACAGGGAATCTGGACAGTGTTTCCATATGCTGTGGCTGCTTTAACAGCATTGTTCTTGTACTTGCGGAAATGGATTTCTACATAGCTGTACAAGAATTGTGAATCTCAATCGCTAGTCAGAATAATGAAACTGCATACTGTGGGCCTGTGAACCGTGGTAAGTAGCTTTTATATAAACACGGAAACTAAATATACCGCAAATCAGGGTTTAGGGCCCACGTCGATTTGAACGTGGTGCACATCGATTTCTAGTAATCCAGATTTGCAGTGTATTTAACAACACCCTATATAAATCAGATGTCTACATTATTAGATCGTTATATGTAGTTTGTTTGTTGCAGCCTGCCTCAGCGCTGTCCTTCTCAGTAGCCAAGTTCATTCAGACATGATTGTAATAAAGTGTATGCCCAAATCCTGCGTAAAACAATCGTAAATGAGCTAATTTTTTCAATTTCGATAGATGAATTTCGTTCTGCCTACTTATTTGCAATCAACTTTGCATATGGGACTTTCCTATTTCAGTCGTTGCTTTTCATAGTTTAAATGATAACGATTCTTAGATTCTTCTTGGCATTGTAATTAAGGTTAGAAATTCCATCATCTGTAACTCATGCCTTGCCAATGTTATTCAGATTAGATATCAAGATGCAAACCCTACTAAAGGAAATAACCCAATCTGAACATAAAATGTGGGTTCTAGTGCAAATATTTCAACCACGTAAATTCTCTATGTTTTTTCTTTGTTACTACTTGATGAATGCGTTTATTGGGGTTAACGTACTATCCAGCAACACCAAAAACCAATATCTAAATTAAATTTATTCCATTTCTTTCAAACACACATGCAGGGCGTTGACAGACTTGCATCTGGAAGTGCGGTCAAACCACAACCTGGTCCCCCAATGCCGCCAAGCTGTCCTCATGTCGGGCTATGAAGTACAGATCATGCACGTCCGAAGGCAAGCGAACGTGGCGGATGACACGATCGCTAACTGGTCTTTGAGCTTTTCTTCCCCTTTTATTGAACATTTGACAATTCCGGGTGATATCCGTGCTCTAATAAACGCGTTCCCATATAGAGGAATAGCGATCTAAACTATTATATCTGAATAAAAGGGCTATAGCCTATCTTTAAACCAAAAAAGAAGAAGAAGGAATTAGCTGGTAATAATTAAGTTGTCTTAGAGCATGAACAATAGAGGGAACTTAGACCATCCGCAATGGAGCTCCCCCCGAATCAAAACATGTTTCAGCTCAGCGATTTTTTGCTTTTGGAGGAGAGAGAAACGAATGATTCGGGGGAGGAGGATCAATTAATGGCATCGGCTCATCCTCTTTTCTTTGTTTTCTTTTTTTTTGCTAACCAATATGAGCCCGCCATGTGGCAGTGTGATTTTAATTAATTTAAAACCCCATTTATTCGTTAAATAAATTTGTATTTTTTTTAAAAAAAAAATTTGAATATGATTTATTTTTGTCTATTCAATGACACCCATTTTGCATATGTTTGGAAGAAAAAAAATTCGCTAAGTTTACCATATGTTAAAGATTTATAGTCACATAAACAACATTAATTTAAATCAACGTAAACTTACACCATAAATATACATAAATTTGAACATTAAAATTAGTATTGGATTACACATAGTTAGCCTTATTTTTTTTGTTTTCGTGTTTTTTTCAGTGTATCAAGTTAATAAAATATTTATAAATTTAATCGTATGCTTTTTTATTTTAATGATACGTATTAATATTAATATTAATATTATCATTAACAAAAAAAATTAAGTAAAATAAATCAACATTTAGCTTAATAAATATAAAAAGTGTAAAATGAGTTTTGATTCGCGCGATTCTCTGTTGTGGGTGAAAAATGTAAAAAGCTGAAAAGTTAGTGGAAAGCTGACGTGTCGTGAATAGTTGCTGATGTGGTTGAAATGAGTTTTGATTCGTGTGACTCTTTGTTGCCGATGGTCTTAGACCCATAATATTCGGGCCCTTAACTTACCTTTTCTCTGCCACATCAGCTTAAGGGCCCCGTTTCAGCTTTTAATTATTTGCACCCACATTCGAGGGTCCGGACCCGGGCCCTTAACTTACTTTTTACTATTTACCTTTTTCAATTATTTAATCATTATTGTTATCATTATTATTATTATAATAATAATTATTGATGTTGTTGTTGTTGTTATTATTATTATTATTATTATTAGGAAAAATGGACAAAAATAATACCACGTATCAACTTTTGGCCAAAAATAATACGAACTTTGAAATTGACCGTTTCATCTACGAACTATCGCCCTATTAACCGAAAATAATACATATGTGTATTCCGGTGAACTTTTCGACCAAATACGCCACGTGGACGCTGGAAAACACACTTGGCATAAATTTTTGCCACGTCACCAAACTTGTAAGTTATATCATCTCATAAATTAATTTTTCAGTTTTTTTTTTAAAAAAGAAAAAATAAACAAATAGGCAAATACCTACCGTACCTTTCGAAACAATGGAATCGAGGGAAGGCGTCTTCACTTTCTTCTCAATGTTATCTGCTCGTTCTCTCCTCCATTGTTTCGAAAGGTACTATAATTATTTGCCTATTTGTTTAATTTTTCTTCTTTTTTTTAAAAAAAATGAAAAATAAATTTATGACATGTCATAATTTACAAGTTTGGTGACGTGGTAAAAATTTATGTCATGTGTGTTTTTCGGCATCCACGTGGCGTATTTGGTCAGAAAGTTCACCGAAATACACATATGTATTATTTTCGGTTAATAGGGCGATAGTTCATATATGAAACGGTCAATTTCAAAGTTCGTATTATTTTTGGTCAAGGTATTATTTTTGTCCATTTTTCCTTATTACTACTACTACTACTACTACTACTCCTACTCCTCCTACTCCTACTACTACTACTCCTACTCCTACTCCTCCCACTATTATCGGAATTTTCGCCTGGTGCCCCTGAGGTAAGGTCAAATTCGCCGGGTGTACAAAATTTTGGGATAATTCGCGAAATGCCCCTGAGGTTTGTAAAGTTTTCACGTCGTGCCCCTCCGTCCCTTCTGTTAACATTTTCGTTTTAAAAAAATAAAATTAAACAAATTTAATGGAACGTGCAGGTCGCGAGCAAGAAGACGATGGGCGAAAAGAGAAGAGCGAAGAGGGAGGACGCGGGAGAAGCAGAGAGCGAGGCGAAGGGTTTGGCACATGACTGACGCCGGTGGAGCTCAATTAATGCCGAAGGTGGAGGTGAGTATTTCTCAGTTTAATCTAGGTTTTGGGGATTTAGGGGTTAGGGGTGATGATTTAAGGGTTCGGGGTTTGGGGTGCCGAAGGTGGAGTTTGTGTTTGAATGGCTGCCTAGGCACTGCTCTTGTAGTAAGTTTCTCTTCTCAATTTCAACTTTAGGGATACAATTTGAGGATTTAGGTTTTTCGATTTGGGATTTTGGGGGGATTATCGCTTTAGGATCTTTGAATTGGTTTTTTTGGTTGGTTTCGTGACATGTATTTGATTCGACTCCTTTCTAAATTATGGGATTAGGGTATTGGGATTCAGGGCTTTACGAGTTAATTGGGTTTGTATGAGTTATATGTTGTTTTTTCGATTTGGGATTTTGGTTTGTGAACACCTTTTTCAGAATTCTGTAACTTCATAGCTAGTCTGTAATGCCATTCTTAGTTTATGAAATTCTTGTTATGAATTATGTAAGGTCAAAAAGGTATCTTCAAATTCTGCCGATGATTAGGTTGCCTACATGAGAAAAAGTATTTACTCTTTTTACACCAGGAAATTCAATCATCTAGTTCTATGTTATTCTTAATAAACATAGATGGTGTAGAGTTAATCTTTTCATGTGTGCTCATGTGAATCTTTCAATGTGATTTGTATGCAGGTGTGGGACTTTACTGTAGGAAAATTGGTGCATGATTTCAAGTATAACGAAGGACAAGTTCAGTCTAATAGATTTTCATCCACATTAGTTCCTCTTAGCAACAAGTTGCTAAGATATGCTTCAGTTTTGTGTAACTTTCTGTTCCTTAAATTTGATTCAAATGTGCTTCAGTTTTGTGTATATTTCTGTTTTTCAGTTTGTTGAGGTTAAATTTGGAGGACATTGGATTATCTTATCAAGTCTATTAGCTCAAATGGTAGAGCGGTGTGCTCATGCACAACAATGCGGGTTCGAATCCCGCATAGACTAATGTCCGCATAGGCTAATCCTGCATAGACTAATCTCTTCTAAATAGAAAAACATGTGATTCTCATCTGTCCAACATTGATTTGATGCATAGAGCAAAATGTTATATAATTTGTCACTAGCTTCGGGACGGATAGCTTCTGGGCATTCAATTAAGCAGAAACTTTGAGCATATTTATAGCTCTGAATATCATTTGTCATTAGGATTGAATAAGATTTGATAGATTATCAAAGTTGTACGTATACAACCACAAATACAGGTCAATGAAGAAAACGTAGAATCAGAAGGTGACTTGCCCAATTCTAAGGCAGTAATAGCATTCTACAAGACACATTACTTATTTCTGGGAACAAATTTATTACAGATGCAAACACACAACTCACTTTCAGTTTGAGTTAGACAAACATTGCATTATCTATCATCTCCTTATCTCCTGCTAAATTTTTTACCCTCACTATCATTCAGATCATCTTCTTCATTAGCCTTATCTTCAGGATTTCCCAACTCCATGAGCTGCAAAAATTGATTCATCCATTTGCACTTTTCTTTCCCAACTCCAAGATTTCTGCTGTCATAAAATCAGTATTTGCTTTTTCGCTTTTCTACCAGTGCTCTTTGTCCACCCATCTGCACTCTCTTCTTGCTTTCCTTTGCTTTCCTATGGTTGTTGGCATGTGTGGGCTGTCATTGTACAACATCTATTGCTTACAATTAAAAGTGCTCTTTTTAGTTGCTATCATGTGTAAAATAAGGGTTAAAACAAGGTTCAAAATTCAGTAAAAGTTCAATAAAATTTCTGTATTTTACAGCTTCAAATTTCAATAAAATAAGGTTCAAAACAGTCACATAAAGTTCAGTATAATTTTTGTATTTTACATTAAAATTCAGTAAAATAGTGTTGCTACATTACTTAAATTTCTATATTTTACATCTTAAAATTTCCATGTTTTACAGATTCAAATTTCTATAATTTATAGCTTCAAATTTCTATATTTACAGCTACTGAATTTTTACAGCAGACAAATTTTTTACAGCTTAAGATTTTTGTATTTCTATATTCTTAAATATCCAACTTATACTTTACAACTTATTTTTTGCAGCTTCCTACAATATTTTACATCTGCTCAATTTTACAGCTTATATTCTTAAATTTACAGCATCTGTTCAACAATTTCTAAATATTTACAGCTTCTGTTCAACCATTATGTCATGTATGATTATGAATTCAGCTTCTATTTTTTTCTTGATTCTGTAATTTCAATCTTTGTTTATGATTTTTTTTATCGGAATTCTATTTGAATTGGTCACAAAAGACCAAAAGCTAAGCAACATGATAACTATACATAACCATAAACAGTCTATACGAGATTTGAACTCGCATCTTTGTGCGTGAGCACAACGCTCTACCATTTGAGCTAGTAGACTTAAAACCTCACAAAATTTGATTTCAATTTATAAATCAAAATGTCCTGCTAAAAATCAATTTATAGGACTAGGAAAGTTTCTACCAAGTTTATCTAAACCTTCAACTTCTCTAAATACTCACCTTGAGGCTCACAAGAGCACCAACCATGGCAAATACATCAAAAGAAGTATTTTAACCCAAACAATACATTAAAAATATGTTTTACTTATAAATTGTATCGAACATAATGCCACTGCTGGAGCAAGTGCCACAAATGGCTAGATGATCCTTAATCTTGGATATTATGCTAAAAATATGTTTTACTTATAAATGGCAGATTACAGCTTAGAAAGCTCAATAGAGACATCTCTCCCAAGAATCTAAGATAGCTTTAATGTTTAATTTCTATATATCTTCTTGTGATAAAAAAAAACCTATAAGCTGCATGACAAGGACAATCGAAAGGTACCTCATACTCCATGTAAGATAACTTACGAATAGTGTTGGCACAGTAGCTATAACAAGTCCGGTGAATGTTGCAGAGGTCTGCATTTAGAATACACAGCCAAATATAAGTTAAGTAGAAGCAAAATATTGACATGACATAATCTAATTCATATCAGTAAATAGTTATTTGCCTAATCGAACCACACTTCATTCCTGAAGTTACAACACAAATTACCCAATCTCAAGTCACTAATCCATCTACATTCTAGGAAATGAGAAGCTAGGAAGCCATTCCCAATTACAATGAGCCCAATTTAGAAACATGTAGACGTCATTACAATACTTCATTAAGGCCTAAATATCTTCATTTTCCACATGTGAGTCTCTTACTTAAGATCATAACCTCTTCCTCACACCTATATCTTCATTTGCCACATGTGAGGCTCATAAGAGCACCAACCATGACAAATACATCAAAAGAAGAATCTTAACCCAAACAATACATTAAAAAGAAAAGAACCAAGTTTATGTAAACCTTCAACATCTAAAAGCATCCAGACCACTAAAGAAGACAAGAAATTGATATATATGTTGGTATGTATTCCAACCATTAGCACCCCAAATATCGAATATCTTAGAGACTAAGGTGTAAAAATCCTTCTCAAAGAGTAAACTCCTTCTCTAAAAAACTAAATCAAATGGCAGTTGAGAAAATTCGTGAACAGTAAGCACCCTGATAACAAATTTATTGTCATCAACAGGAGCAAGCAAATAACAAAAAGTAACAACAACAAATTGAACAACCCCCAAATCCCCAAACCCTAAATCCCATAATTCAGAAATGACTCAAAATCAAACACATATCACAAAATTAGATACATTCTGATCCATAAAACCAACACACAAACCATAATTCGAAGATTCTACAACGATAATTCCCCAAAAATCCCAAATCGATAACCCTAAATCCTGATATTGTAAACCCCTAGAGTTGAAATTGAGAGGAGAGACTTACCTCAACAGCAATGGCGGGCGTCCGCACCTCCTCCCTCCTAGCGTAGGCCAATCTCATGTGGCGGTCTGACTTCTTCCTCCTTGTGCTGGATGTTCTCTCCTTCGGTTTCAATGGCTTGAACTGTCGAAGGTTTGTCGCTTCTTTCTTTTCTTTCTTTCAATCTGCTTTAGTTTTAACTCCGTTATAACATTTTTTTTAACAAACCAAGCGAGGGGTATTTGGCGAAAAATTTCCAAACCTCAGGGGCATTTGGCGAATTATTCAAAAGTTTTGTATACCTGGCGAATTTAACCTTACTTCAAGGGCACCAGGCGAAAATTCCGTATTATTATTATAGTGTGAAATAGAGAAAAAATAAACAAAGGACAACAATGATCTTGAATCAAGGGTTACACGATACAACGATAATCAAAATAAAACCGAAAATACAATAAAACAAGCGTTACCATATAACGATAGATGCAAACGAAACGAAAATACAATTGTTGAAATGATAACTTGAACACTTCCACCTAATTCTCATCTCATTGTGTTCCAAATTTATGCCAAATATGTTCAACCAAGTCTGCCTTGAGCTGATGGTGCGAGCCCCTATCTCGAATATGAGATCGATTTTTAATGATGTCGGACATCGCAGGCGGTAATTCCATCTGGGTGATTCCATCATCTACGACTTGATCAAATTCTGTTGTGTGGAATTGTAGTTGATAGTCGTCACGTTCATCTTCAACAATCATGTTATGAATAATGATGCACGCCTTCATTATTTTCCCAATCTATGCAATATCCCACGAACGTGCTGGACGGCGAATAATAGCAAAACGAGCTTGTAGCACTCCAAATGCTCGTTCAACATCTTTGCGGGTCGACTCTTGGACTTGGGAAAACAACAAATCCTTTGCACCGAAGGGATGCTTGATTGTTGGGATAAATGTTGCCCATTCAGGGTAAATATCATCCGCCAAGTAGTAAGTCATGTTGTACTCATGCCCATTTACAACATATTTTGCCTTTGGAGCTATACCATGTAATACATCATCAAATACAGGAGAACGATCTAGAATGTTGATATCATTACATGTACCTGGTGTTCCAAAAAAAGCATGCCATATCCAAAGATCGTAGGAGGCAACTGCTTCGAGGACAACTGTCGGTTTCTTCTTGTGGCCACTAGCATATTGACCTTGCCATGCGACCGGGCACTTTTTTCATTCCAATGCATGCAATCAATACTCCCGATCATTCCCGGCCACCCACGTTGCTCGCCCACGTACAAAAGCCGTTGCATATCCGATGCGGTGGGCTTCCGTAAATACTCGACACCAAATAACAATATGACCCCATCAACGAAATTGGAAATACATTCTCTTGCTGTTGATGCACCAATGCGAACGTAGTCGTCCACTGCATCGGCCGCCTCTTCATACGCCAACATTCTCATCACGGCGGTGCATTTTTGTAGGGGAGAAAGACCTAGCCTCCCAGTTGCATCTCGACGTTGTCGAAAGTACTCAAACACATTACATAGTGAATTTGTAATACGAAGGAATACATGTCGCCTCATTCGAAAACGTCGTCGGAAGAGGGCGTCATTGTATGTCGGGATCTCGGCAAAGAAGTCATTGAACAAACGTTCATGACCACCCTCACGATCTCTTTGTATGTAGGATCTTCGCGCTCGAGGTGTTGAGCTAGACCCTCTCCTCGGCCGTGATAGCTGAATGATGTAATCATCCATAATCTCGGCGATCTTATCTTCTGCTTCGGTGTGTACGATCTCGGGAGGTGGGAACATGAGTTCATCAAGCGACGAACTCGAAGATGAAGAAGAGTTGAAAGATGACATCTTGTGTGTGGTTTAAGTGGTGTTTTTTTGTAGTGAGATGTTTTGAGAAAATAATGTGATGATTTGTGGTGAGAGTATAGATTATATATACTAGTGGGTTGATGGAAGTTGTTTGGAAGGGTGAGTATGGTTGGGAAGAAGAATTGATGGAAAGGTGTTGGAAAGAGGGAAATGCGTTGGGAAGAGGGAAATGCGTTGGGAAGAGGGAGTATGGTTGGGAAGAGAGGTTGATGGAAATGTGTTGGGAAGATTGAAGCGTGTTGGGAAGAGAGAAACACATATATTAATCGAAAATAACTAGACATCATTATCATTCATAATATAGAAATGGTACATTACGTTCGAAAAACATGAATGACAATGATCTACCGACCTAGAATGCTACTAAGCCAAAATACGAAAACAAGAATGAAAATGAGCTACCGAACGGGAATGCAAGACAGATAACAAACGACAATACGAATGAAAACGAAAAACGTACACCGACAGAGCCATCTAGTTCTCGAATAATTCCATCGAGAGCTGGTCAAACTGAACCTCCTCTTCAAAAGATAACGTACCTACAAACTTTGAAACAGTAGCGCTAATCTTCCCAAAATGGGACTTACATTGCTTTGTCGTCCGAATGGCGAGACTCCCAATCCTCTCGTTGTAGTAATTTGAAATTCTTTCCCAGAATTTGGACATGGTTTGCCCTCGTCCCGTGGCCACATCCTTACTTGTGTTGAGCCAGGCGCTGATTAACAAGTGGTCTTCTTGGTCACTCCATGCTCGCCGTGAGTTGACGTTCTGAGTGGGAGCCTCGTCAGCCTCTTCTTCTTCCCCATCTTCCTCCACACCAGTTTGAGAAGGGACGATATTTGGATTGGGAACCACATTTGGCGTTGGATGAACATTTTGATTTGGATCAACAACCCCATATGGGTTAAAGTTAAAATAAGCTTGAGGAGGGTAGTAGAAATTTTGATTGGGATCCATCTTTGAAAAGGGAGAAGATGAGAGAAATGGATGTGTGAGAAGTAGAAGGGGGTATCACTTTATTTATAGGAGAAATCAGTGAAAAAAATTAGTATATGGGTATTGTTGAAGTAATTTTTTTTTCAAAAATAACATATACAAAATGGGTGTCTATGGGTAGATAAAATTAATTCACACTTAAATATAATTTTTATTTATTTTTTTAATTACATAATAGGCAGAAAAATCATTTATAAAATCTGAATTTTAAGGCATGACACGTGGCGCCACATGTCATGCGTCAGCCTTTCCTCTTCTTTTCCTAGGCAAGAAATGGACCCTTGCGTATGCGTCCGGCACGTGACATGGGCTTGCGTGCATTAGGGCCTCACTTTTTCGGCCTCTTGCAGGCGGGACTCGTTCCCGGTCCCTTACATATTTAGCTTTTTTTTTAAATGATGATTTGACATCTTTTGGAGCCCTTAGGCCCTCTATTGATGATGCCCTTATATAACATACTACGTACATCGGATCCAAAATACATGTCGTTTGACTTTTCAACACGTACTTTAATAAGGTAATAAGTATAAAATGTCAACTTTTAAATTTTTTTTTTACAACTTAATATTTGTTGGTAATAAGTATGAAATTGTAAAAAAATAATAATAAAAAGTTAATATATTATATAGTTTTTAGCTCCCTAAAATACGTGTAAAAAAAATCAAACGACATTTATTTTGGATCGGAGAGAGTAGAATTTATAGCTCTGGGGCACAAATGTCTTTCTAGTATAATCTTTCCGATATATAAAAGTTAATTTTCAAATTAAGAATATGAAGACATGTACGTGTTTCCTTTTTATGTAATACAACAATGACAATTAAGAATATGAAGACATGTACGTGTTTCCTTTTTTTGTTATGCAATTATTATTTTGATTTGAATGAATAATATATTAGTTATGAAAATTATTTGACTAGAATGGTAGAAAAAAAATCTACCACTAATTCTAAAACTACCACCACAATCTACCACTAATATATTGTTTTCGCGTGCTTGTCCCTTTTTCATACATTGGTTGGTTTGACACTTTAATAGGTTTGGGTCACATGGAAACTCTTTATCGACCCAGTCGGAGAAAAAGAGCGTACAATGAGACCCCTAAATCATATTATAAACCATGTTTTAAGTGAGATATATTAGGCTTGTTGTTGTAGATAGATTTATACTTTTATTAAAAAAAAATGTATCTATATGTAGATAGATTGTGTCTTGTGGTGGCTTTCATAAATTACAACTATGGTGTTAATATAGAGAAAATAGTGAAACTTTTGGTCAAATTTGGAGAGTATCCATGATTTAGGAATATTTAGCAAATTGTCCCTCTTATATTTTTAACCCTAAACTGATTAATCTGAGATCCAAACCCCCAAATCTTCTCCTTTTCTGTCGCTCCTCCTCATCCGTTTCCAGATTTGGGCGGTGGCAATTAATATATTGGTTGTTGAGTTGAGAACACCTCAAATGATTCTGTATACATATCTTCATATCAGCCAAAATTCTTACTACTTTGAAGTCATTGTAACGACCATCAAACCCAAATCCTACGACAAATGAATTCCCAAAGAACAGCGAGGCCGGAAGATTATTGGGCCAGGCAAAAGATGCCATGGATGACACCTAAAACTTGATGTCGATATATATAGGGCTCTTGAGGATTGTTGAACGAATAGAACTACGTACTTATATTCCATTATTTGCAATAGGAGGTGAGATTTGTTAAGATCGAGTAGTCTGAGGAGGAAGTAGTGAATGGCCCGTGGCCGGATGGGTGATGAAGAAAGAGGACGATATGAGAGAGTTTCACGACTTGTAACTAAACGCATCGGAATCGGCCTACACACACGCCTTCATCCAACTATCCAAGTGAGTCATACTGGACGCCATTGATGAGCACAAAGAAGCAAGCTTGTGTGTTTCGGAGTTAAACTATATATATAGGTTTAGAATTATTATCAATGGATGGATTAATATGCTCAAATGATTTAAATAAATAAATCCATATTTTAGCTTTCTATGATGGATGTTGTGATTCTCACAATTCAGACTTAATTTTTAACCAATCAAAAAATGAAAAAACAACCAACCAACTGATATTATTAAAGCTAACCAAAAAGAAAAGACAACCAATTACCGACCGGACTTGTCCAGTTCGTTGAATTACTCCGATAAGGCAAGGCTCTTTTCGTCCATTAAAAACATGCTTGGCTCGAAAACGTAGCCATTGAAGGGCTGGTATGATCTATTGATCGTGCGCATCCGCCTCCAAATCGAAGCACAAAGATGCTCGATCTCGAGTCGGAGAACACCATAATCCCGAATATCCACAACATCGACTTGATCGCGTGTCAGCTTCCTCCATGAGCTCGCAACGCCATACTCCTCCATCACCCACACAGCCAATTTGTAGCTTCGGCGACCCATTACCATTATCTCCAATACTGACAGCATGCCAGTACAACAAGCAATAAAAGGAAGCAGCACCTTTCGACCATCGTACTCCTTGAGCTCCGTAGGGAGTTTCATCGTTTTGAACTCCTCGCGCTCACAGTCAAACATCAACAACACCTCCTCATTGCACCGTCGCACAATCCAAAGTATTGCGGCGTTTTTGAAACAGCCACCGTCGGTATAAGTAGGCGAGCAAGGGCCGATATGGTCCGCAGCGACGACCTTCCTCCAGCGCCTTTCTTGAGTTGAGAACACCTCAAACGACAATTGCTGTTTCCCGGGGGCCAAAATTTTCACCACCTTGAAATCATTGTTACGGCTATCGAAGCCGAATCCGGCTACGAGTCCATCGATGCCCGATAGAGGTATCTCGACGTACTTATATATGGAGGGCCGGGTTCCAAAGGACGGTGCGGTAGGTATATTTAAGCCCTCGTTGGGACAGGCAGACGACGCCATTGACAACGTCTATGACCCTGAGGGCTGGGAAGGATGGATCTTGGATCGGTTGGGGTTCAAAAGGAGTCCGTACAAATCTGAGCCGATGAGGATCTTGATCATCGGGATTCGGGAGTATAGAAAGTATAGGACGACGAATCCTTCGATGAGTTGAATAGAATGTAGGATTTAGTAGAATCATCTGAGGAGGAGAAGGTGAAGGAGAGGCGATGGTTGGCGAAGAAAGAGGATGATATGAGAGAGTTCCACTGCTCGCAAACGCATCGGAATCGGACTAGGGTTTCGACTGGGAGCTTCTTCAGGATCTCCAAACACATGTGTTCATCCAACTGATCAGTAGTACTACAGGACGCCATTGTTGCCATGTACAACGAAGGAATTAAGTTTCATTGTGCGTTAGGTTTAGAATATTTGATACCTATAAAAGAAAAACTATATCTAAAAAAATAAATTATATCTATATATATTTTAAAATTAAAGTTTTACATATTAGCATTTTCAAAAGTTATATCGATACTATGTAAATGCAATATAAAATCAGACAAATGTGTTAGGATTTAGTGATATTAATTAAGAACACGAGCACGCAGAATTACAAAATAGAGAGTTAGGCAAGATCAAGCATACACAAATTTACGTGGGAAACCCGAGTATCGGGAGAAAACCCACGGGTGGCAAGAGTCAATAAAATCCACTATAGAATGAAAAGAGTACAAAGAACCTTGTAGGATAGTACAAGGTAGTGAAAAGACTCTTAATACAAGTAGTGGATGTGGAATGTGGGGTGAAGGCTTTGTGTGTATATGGGTGAGTAGGTTTTGTGGATGGTTTGGGTGGATGGAAATGGTGCCTATTTATAGGCTTCAAACCAAGATGGTTTAATGATATAGAATTCTCCAATTTGGATGGGATTAAAGGAGAATTCTAGACAAGTGGAGAAGATGGACAAAAAGAGGAAAATTCTAGAGAATTATGGGAAGATATGCAAGGTGAGGAGAAGCTTCTAGTTAGGAAGCTTGGATCTCCATTAGCCCACTTAATCCACTTTTGCCAATGAGCTTAAGCCCAAACCCGATGAGAATTTAATGAGATTCACTGTCGAAAAACCTCCATTTATAGACCAAAGATTGAGCTCTTCAAGGGACTAGATGTGATAGATCGAGATGGAGAGACGTGTGTTTATGATGGTATATATTGCATTGATAATTGAGCTTGTTTTAACATCAACACCATGTTCATGATCTGTTAATTAAGATTTGATATACGCGTTCACTAGTCTTTTTTTTTTTTTTTTTTTTTTATCAGACTAGTCTTATTAATTTGTTATCACTTTGGGTGAATGGTCGTCATAAGTTTGGTTTTTATTTTTTACACCAATATAGATATTTAGCAATTTGTTTTTAGTGCTGACATCGTTTTTACTTGGATAGTATATATGTAGGAATATATGTATGCTTGAGTCCTTAAAAATTGGTTTGTTTTTTAGTACTGACATCGTTTTTTATGCGTATTTTTTAGTGCGGACATCGTTTTTATGCGTATTTTTTATGTAGGTATATATGTGCTGACATCATTTTTGCAATGTAAGAGATGGAGGAGGAAGGATGTACAATGATTTTGAGCGATTCGGTGGCATTGGAGAACGTCAGCGGAGGAGCCTCCAATGTCACCGTCGGTGAGGCTAGGAGGAAGATGCACAGTGATTTTGAAATTTTATTTAATTACACTTGTGCCTAACTTTTTTATTTATTAAACATTTGTGTTTATATATATTTGTGGTTTCTAATATGTTAAATTGTGTTAGCAAAATTAAATATTTCAGTGTCAGCAAACGTTATAAAAATTCAGCGTCAGCAAACGTTATTGTTAATATTCCCATCAGTAATCATATATATTTTTTCTTTGAAAGTTTCTCGTCAGCATTTGTTTTCTCCGACATCGATATCAACATAGTTGGCGTCCGCATCCCCGATGTTCGCATTGTCGACATCCCCCGAGTCAGCATTGTCAGAGTCCCCAGTGTCAGCGTCAGCATCAGCATCTCCGACATCGGCGTTAGCATTCCCGACATCGGTGTCAGCAAATTCGATGTACTTGGTGTTGGTGTCAGCAATGCTGACGCGCAAAAAAAAAGGGTGGGGGAGGGGGGCTGACGCGGAGGGGGGGCACACAGGGCACACAGGGGGAGAGGGGCACGCAGGGAGGGGGCACATGGGGTCCATGGGGATGGACAATTTGCTACTTATTTCAATAAGGTTGATACTTTGCTAATTTGGCCATTTTTTTTGGACACTTTGCAAAATGCCCCATTAATATAAGATATTTTTTGGTGAGAATTTTTTCCCAGAATCAACCACATGTTCCCACATAAAATGACATACATCGGTTTATATATATATAATTTAAAATTGATTTAAAATCTGAATTAATCTCATCCATCCATTATGTATTAATCAAAGGTCAAGATGTCATATATATATATATATATATATATATATATATATATATATATATATATATATATATATATATATATATATATATATATATTAAATCAATTTTAAATTAATTATATATATAATTTAAAATTGATTTAAAATTTGAATTAATCTCATCCATCCATTATGTATTAATCAAAGGTCAAGATGTCATATATATATGACATCCTGAGCTTTGATTTGCTATTTTAGTGATGGTGCTTAAGAGTTGAACAGTGCCAGAATGAGTGATGGTGCTTGTGCTACCATCCGGAAGATGAATGAGAATAGATTCTGAAACAGGGTTAGGTTTGTGTATGAGAGAGATGTCACAAGTCATATGATCTGTAGCACCACTATCAAGAATCCAAACCTTAGGATCTTTTGTGGCACTGCAGCACATCAATCGGCCTACAAAATTGCTATACTGCAAGGTTTTACCTGCCATTCCTTCAGAGATAGATTTGCCATTTGAGTTCCTGGGCTGCAATAGAGAACTCATCAGCTTCTGGTTTTCAAGTGAAAAATTTTGAAATGCCTTTAACCCATCCACAGGGGAGTTCTCATTGCTAATATCAGCAAGATTAGCCCCGGAACCTCTATCATTGGAGGCATGCTTATCTTTCCCTTTGCTCTCAATCTGAGGCTTGAATTTGCTTTTGCTATGCCAGCTGGGATACCCAAACATCTCCCAGCACCTGTTGGACTTGTGATTTCCATTGCAATGCATACACTTTTCCCTTCTTGGCTTGTTACCACCTTGTTTTCCCATCAGAGCTGTGAGATCTGCTTGTCCAAAGGAACCAGAAGAGCTAGGCAACCCTGAGCTTAACTCATCTTGAACCAAAAGAGCATGAGCTTGACTAGGTAACGGGGAAGATTGGAGAAATTGACGACAAGCCTGAGCATATTTCTCACTTAAACCCATGAGAAACACCATTAACTCGTCTTCTTGTTCAGCAGCATCAAGTCTTGCAAACACATTGCATTCACACTTCCCACATATGCATCTAATGGGAGTTGAAATGCCAGAGAGGTGCTGCCAGTGACCCTTTAACTGCGTGAAGTAGTCGGACACCTTTGAATTTCCTTGATTGCATTCCTGAATGTCTCGCTTGACCTGAAAGATTAATGGACCATTCCTCTAACCGAAACTTTCGCCCAGGTCATCCCCTATATCTTTTGCAGAATCAAACACATCCAGAGTCAGATAGATTTCTTTCAAAATAGTGTTTAAGATCCAAGATGCAACCATATCATTGCATCTTTTTCATTGAGAAGCATTTTCTACAATTTCCACTAAAGATCCATTGACAGTCCCTAATTTGTTCTTGACAGAATGGGCTTTTATCATAGCTCGTTTCCATCTCATGTAATTGTCACCTACTAGTTGAATTGAGATGAGAATCATACCGAAGTTTTCAGAGGGATGGATGAAAAGTGGATTATGAAGATCGACCATGGTGACATGGTCTCGGCGACGATCTCTCTCTGTAGATGATGCAAAATTCTCCATGCTTTGAATCACCAAGAATGCGAGGAATTGCAGCGATCAATGCTCTGATACCATGTTGATCTTCTAGCAATCCATCGATCAACACATTCAATCACATGAAGATCATCACAACAAAGAGAAAGAAAGGAAGAATTGAAGAAGAGAACAGAGCTAGAGAAGAGAGCTTCCTCTTCTGTGCTTCTTCTGTAAAAGTTGTAACATAAATACAACTGTCTTCCTTCGTTAGGAAGGAGATATGTATTTTAAATTTTAATTATTTACACATAATGACCCTAACTCTTATTTACACAATTCATCACATTTACAAACTAAGCTAGATAAATTAGTTTATAAAATGCTCTTTTACTACACACAAAACATTAGTTTTTTTCGCCCGAGGGCCATGGCCACAATCCGCCTCCAAAAGTTCCGCCACCGATCTTACCATATTCAATTTCACTGAACCAAAAGATCTATAAACCATGGTGTTCGACATATCTAGACTCAGCCTCAAGCAAGAAAACAGAGGACATGATGCCCGGTCTTTTTCTTCTATAGTAGAGAATCACAATGAACGATTTTGATAACATCACTGGGGTTACATCACCATGGGAGAGAGGTCGAGTGATTGAGAGAGAAAATTAAGAGGCGAGAGAGAACGGATGTTTGATACAGTCGATATTTGAAGGGTTAATCTGATTGCCATAATTGTATAACTAGCCAATAAATGAGTGAGGAAGATTAGTAGGCAGGTTCCCTGTAATTAATTAGAATATTTTTTTTTATCCTTTTGAAGGTCAAGATTTACTCGCAAATTACTATAGAAAGATTGGGGCGGTGTAACGTCTCAGGAGAAGACATCAATTTTCATGCAAAATTGCAAACAATACTCCCACAAACCATATCGCGATTTTGAAGACAGCAACTATACTAGCAAAGCAACTCAACGCATTACTTTGAAGATTATGCAAACAACCATTAGAACAGCAACATATAAACTAAAACAAAAGGAGAACTGGAGCAATTGTAGTCAAAACTATGGGTTGGTGAAGGCAACAAAATTTGGTGCAATAATAACACATTCATGGTGACAAAGTTACTCTAAGCGCAAAATTGTCTACACTTTGAAAACAAAATCACATGAGAACAACCTTTTCCAGGAATCAATATCTGACTGCAGCAAGAACTTCTAGCTGGGAGCCAAGCTTCTCTTCTGCAGCCTTCTCGGCCTTCACCCTCAGCTTAGTTAGCTGCTTCCTCCTCTCATAAACAACCTGGGCTCTCTCCTTCCTCTTGGACTCAAGTTCCTATCATAAGAAGTGGTTGTCAAAACTAGAGCACTGTCGCAACCCATACTAGAACAGTAACACTAACAAATTTATAGTACATTAGAATAACAAAAGTGTATATTAGTGTCAAACAAAGTATCCCTTTTCTTGTATGACATGTTTACTATATAATGAATATAGGACTTTCTTCCCTACCTGAAAAAGTTCAAGAATACAAGTGAATTTTAGTCGTCTAATCTATTTCAAGAACATACTAAATTCTTTTGGTAACATTTTCCAATTTCTCACACAAGGAATAATGGTGCCTTTGGAGAACTGTTATTAAATTTTGCTCCTTTTTCGGTTTTCTCCCAATCCTCTACAGGTTCTACCCTCAATCTCCAGAGGATGGTGATCAATCAATAGGATACAAGTTTTTGGAAGAATTCTTATTACATTCGAATCAATGATTCAGGCATCCCATCCTATAAATGTTGTTTGCTGTATAATTGCATACTAGCAATTACAAACATATTATGCCGACCACATATGGAACAAATATCACACACAAAGAGTTACAATTTGATGAATTTAAAGTTTATCCCTTACTATAAGCAAATAATTCTTGAAGATAGCATCACACGAAGAGATCAAGGTAGATAAACTAGTGAGACGTAAACATTACTGACCTTGATGGTCTCATAGTGGTTCCAGCCGACTTCACTCGACAGCCTGCCGAGCAAGCAGTACTTGTGGCCCTTTTGCAGCCTCAAGACCCTGAAATTAAAATGCAGCAACTTGTTCAACATAACTCACAAGAGGTGTATCGATCAATTAAGGATCATATAAGTTGATAACTTACTTAAGAGCATCAGGCACTACCATCCTCTTAATTTTGTCATATGGAGGAGGCACGCCCTCGAACACCTTCAATCTTGCCAATGCAGCGGCCCCTCTCTTAGTCTTGTGTGGAGTCATTCTGAATCAACAGAGCAATATATTTCATCCATTTGCACATAAAACTTCAAAATGTGGGTTTGATTTGTTTCACAAGATTTGTACACTCCCGGTTTCATATTTTTGCAAGCGCAACAAGAAAGATCCCAAACAGCTCACCAACAGTCTAAATTGAAATGAATTGCAGCAGCAGATTTGAATTCAAGTCAAGCAACTAAAGAGAGAAGGAAAGAGAAAGAGGAGCGCACCCTCGCACAGTGCGCCAGAAGATCTTGGCGGGGGCGCGGAAGTGGATGGGGCCATGGGAGGGCTTGGTGTTCATCCGCTTCCTGAGGAAACGGAGGTACTTCATCTTCTGGCGAACGAGGCCACCGGAGAGAGCGATCTCCTCGCAGCGCACCACCACGACGCGCTGGCCGCTGAGGAGCTCCTTGGCGACGATGGAGGCCAAGCGTCCGAGCATGTGGTGCCTCGCATCAATCACCACCCGGCGAGCCATTACTCCCGATCCCGACACCATTTTGGCACCTCTCTCTCGGCTCTCCTGTGCAAGTGTGCAGTAATAGCGTGGCCGTCGGAGTCTAGGGTTTCAGAGGACTGAATCTGTGAGTGTTTTATATCACTCGGGGGATCCCCGATACGGGCTGACGGGTCGGGTTTCCATTACTGCTGATTAGACAAGTAGATTTTTGGCCATGACATCGAACGATCATTTCCGGCGTGTTTGATAGGGGATGGGAAGGGATGCCGCGGGTGGGGTGGGTTCTCGGGAACCGCGCCTGCGTGTTTGGCGAGGAATGCGCGGGGTGGAAGAGGATGGGAAAGCGGGGATGAGAGGGGATGCGCGACGCATCTTGTTGAAGGAGGATTTGGGGGATGGGAAGCCGAATCGTCCCAAATCTTCCCCTCCCTCTCTCTATAAATTCGAAAATTTTTCACATCAATCTCACATTCCTCTCTCTTTTCACTCTTCCCAGGGACGCTTCGTGGAACAGCGGCGAAGAAGACGACTTTCGAGCCTCCATTGTTGTCTATCTGCATCTCCAGGTAAGCCGATTGTGTTGTTTTTTGGATTCGATTGTTTGTGTTCTTGAATATTCTTCCTCATTTCGATTAAAAGCTAGGTTTTTTTTTTGAAATTGGGAATTTGTCGCCGGTTTTCAACATCTCGCCCCAAATCGATTGAAAGATAGGGTTTTCCATCGAGTTAATTGCATGTTTAGGGTTATTACTCTCAGTTTTTCATGAAAAAACGATGAAAAACTTAAAAAGGTTTTAGGGTAACAATTGTCAGATTAGGGTTTCGATTGTCAGACAGGATTTTTGGCTTCCATGGATGGGGTTTTTGGAGTTTAGGGTGTTCATATCGTCAAAACCTTCGATTAGAGTTACCATGTTTACTCATATATGTTGTTGCTTGTTAACTAATTTAGGATATTATGTTGTTGTTCAATCTTAGAAAGTGTTTCAGCTTTATGTTTGAGATTATGTTGTTGTTGATCATGTTGCTTTCTTTAACATTATATGTTGTTGTTGAATCTCAGAAAATGTGTGACATTAACTTGTTGTTCCTCCTGAGTTCATTGTTGCTTCTGAAATGCTTTAGAAGAGACTCAAGGGATAATTTCTAGCTTGTTAACTGATGTGAATATGATATTGTTGGTCCTCTAGAGATTTTTGTTGCTTCTTAACTGATATAGGAGAGACTCTAGGGATATGGTGTTGCTTCTTAACTGATTGTTGTTCCTCCTATTGCTTTCTTTCACATTATGTTGTCGGTCAATCTCAGAAAATGTGTGACATTACGATGTTTGTCCTCCTGTTGCTTTCTTTTAGATTATGTTGTTGTTTTTTTTGCAAATATCACACCATAACTTTGGATGGTTGTTGGAATGTTGGTGGAGTGTTGAATATCTAATGAATGGCAATTTGCACAAACATTCCAATTCAAATCTCATTTGCCAACCATACGCAAAATGTCAATCCTACCCTTAATAAAATGGAATGCCAAGTGTTCTATGTAGAAACAATTGTCAGATTAGGGTTTCGATTGTCACTGCATTAACAAGCACTCATTCCCTAATAATTATCATGAAACCCGGACATGCTTGGTTTGTCTTTTCAGTTTGCTTTCTGTTAGGTATCTCCTTTCTTTCATATTTTTGTTTTGATTTAGCACTAAGTGGTTTATAATGTCCAACTGATCTGAACAAAGAAGTTTTGATTTTGCTCTAATTGGTGCATATCAAGTGAAGTTGTGAACTGTGAATGATGTTTGAACGTTTCCCTCCCCTATGTATAATTTCTATTTGCATATATGCAAGACTATGTTCAGGTTTACGTTGTGTCAACTTTTACAGTGCAGTAAGTTTGGTATATTCCCATGTGCAATGCGTTGTTTTAAATTTTTTTTTTTTTGGGAATCATTCGGCTGTGAATTAGTTATAGTTAAGTTTGGGTGTTTTAGGTGGCAATTGGTATATTCTCAGGTATTGCATGTTTTAATTTTGCTTCTTTCAACTACTTTGACAATCATATATGTCCTTTGAACATGCTTGTTGTTTTGACATATACAATTGTACACATATACTCCCATTCTTCTTCACACATTATTATGACACCATGAATGTCCATCTCTTCTTCACTGCGTTTTTGTCGTTGTTATGGTTACCTAAGCACTAACACTTGATATTTCCAAATGAAGCATGTACCCATATTCGGACACCGAGGTTCTCTCCGACACCGACTCTGATAGCGACCGTAGCTACGCAAGTGGGGACCCCAGAGCGTACTATTGGCTCCATAGTGACTATGACTATGGCGCGTCCAGTCTTCGTCGTCGCACTCGAGATGACGAGGACAAGGCGCAGTCGGACCGCCGCGACCCCCAGGATGTTGATGAGGATAACGCGCTTTGGGCCATGTACCGTGATGAGGTTACGGAGCTGCGCGCCCAAGTCCGGGGCCTCCTGGCACAGGACGCTCGCATGGAGCACCTGTTGATTGCTCTCAACGACGAGCTGCAGGAGACCAGGGCCCTGAACGTCAATCTTGGTGTCACTAACGAAAACATGGTCCAGAGGATTGCTGAGCTGAGCACATTCATGTGTGAGCACTGGGTGCACCACGCTGGGGAGCAGCTCCACGCTCGTCGCCTCTCCCACATGACTAGGCTGCTTGGGTGGATTATCCCCGTGCTCCTCATCGTCATTGTGCCGCTGGTCCACAGGCCGTAGTCGTGGAGCTGTTATGAAGATCTTCTGTTAATCTTTTGCCCTTAGTTTCTCTAGACTTTTGCTTTTTGTTCAGTTTATGGTTGACATAACTGGGAACATATAATTCAAGACAAACCTTTGTGGTTGACGACCCCCATTTTGTGCAGTTCGGGGTCGCGAATGTAAGGCAGCAGTAACCAACATTGCAACCTCGGCACATGTTGCCCCTTTTTGTATGCCGAGTGTTGTGGCACCCATTTTGCTATGGTGCATTTTGGCCCTTTGTATGTAGAACCATCATCATGTAATTTATAATATGTACGCAAGCTGTATGTCGTTGTTTATAATCAGTTGTATGTCGTTGTTTATAATATGTACGCAAATGTAATCACCATTCTCTCAAGTTGTATGTCGTTTATAATCAGTTGAATTGATGACGTCCAATTCAGAGTATGGCTTACGGTGTACAATGACACTGAAGCATCACAAGACGTACCCAGAACATCTGAAAGGATGTGGTCAACCACAAAATGTTACCACCGGAATGAAATTCGTCGACCCCATGCACACACTACAAGCCAGCTGACTACACAAAAAATGATATCCTCGTCTACCCATCGGACATCGAGCGTGCTTTCTATCTAACGCGATGGTCGTTCCAAATCTGGTGAGCAATTTCGTCCCTAAGCGCCTTGATCTCTTGGCTTGCCCCCGCGGCGTCGTCCACGGGGACAAAGGGGTCATCGTCCTCGTGGCCAACCTCCTCTCCCGCGTCGTAGGCGTCTTCGTCACCGTCCCCGTCGGATGGTGCATCAGTGTCCAGCGGGGGCTCAACGAACCTTTCACCGCCTTCTGAGTCTGAGCCCGACGCATCGCGGGCATCCCGGGCTTAGTTGTAAAGGGCGAAGCACGCAATGATGATCGCAATCTGCTTCCGTATCGGATACTTGGGGAGACCACGGAGGATCATCGACTTCATCTTCAACACACCGAAGGACCTCTCAATCGCGCCTCGGAGGGATGAGTATGACTTGTTGATTGCTTCCTTTTCGTTTTTCGGTTGGGATGCGACAAACTGAGGTCTGTGGTACTTCGTCGTCGAGTACGGGATCATGTAGCCATTTCGGAGACCATACCCCTTGTCGCATAGGTAATACTTCCCTGCTGGTGGATGTGGGAACCTCAACGCAGGCGTCTTCACTGCGTGATCAAAGACACGTGCATCATGTGCGCTACCCTCCCATCCAGCGGATACGAATGTGAAGCGAAGGTCGAAGCCGCAAACGGCCATGACGTTGAACGTTGTTGTCCCCTTCCTGCAACGGAACCTTTGTTGTTCTTCTTTAGGAAATGCGGCCTCAATATGCTTTCCGTCGATAGCCCCAATTGCACCCTTGAAATATGGCCAGTACATGTTGTCGTTGGAAATCTGCTCAGGAATGTCTCTGAAACGAGGGTCTCTGGGCCTGGTCAAGTCCCCTGCAAGACCGCGGTACCCGTTGCCTCTCCCCCCGCATATGGCATCAAGCACATTGGTTATGGACTCCGAAATTGTACTGCTTGAGCGTTGGAAACGCTTGCAGGAATTGCGCTGACTAGAGCCCCAAGCCATGGTATTGTCGAAGATGGAAACCTTCTCCATAACAGACATTTGAATTGATCCGCGCAGACCGTACTGGTGTAAAGGCTCAGATTTTCAAATTCTAATTTTTCGGAAAAGGAAATTAAAAATGAATTTAATTCGAATTAAAAGCTCGTTTAGCGGATTCCGACCGTAATATAAAATTTGACGAACGATTTCCGTCCTTTTACCTTGAAAATTGAAAATAAATATTCGGATGGCGATATCCTTTTTGATTTTATAAATCTAATTGATCGAGAAAGCGAGCGTCGAGAACAAACATTCGGGAACTAATTTTGGGATTCGAAATTCACGTATTCGAGATTTATTTCTGGGTATTGATTAACCAATTTCACACTCAATCTCACACCCACTCCCTCCCCATACCCTGCAACCCGAACCCATCCCTCTTCGGTTCACCTGCCCACCTTCACATCGTCCTCCTCTTCATCTGACTTCACTATCTCCCACTCCCTTCTTCTTCACTAACTCCTGCCCACCATCCCCGCAACTCGTTCTTCCTCCCCCGTCCGTCAAATAACAGCAGCAGCAGTGCCGCCCCAAGCGCTGCCGCCAACAGCTCCAAACACCCACCTCGCCTCCCTTCTTTTGAGTTCAAGCCAGTCCGAGTCTTCCAGCTATACGAATTCGATGAAGCTCAAAGTAGGCAAAGGAAGCTCCATCGTCGCCGATCACCACCACCGTTTGCCTCTGGTTTTCGGAGCCGCAACCCGCAACCCCCATCACTTCTTCCCTGTTTGAGTGCGAGCCGCGTTCCGGTAAGCGTTTCTGTCTTTGATCGAAATCACCCCCGAGCTCCTCCATCACACTCACCCATGTCTGGTGCAAGTCCGACGAGCCATCGCGAGCCACTGACGAAGCCCATAACTCAGATCGAGAGCTCCGAAGTCGCGAAAAATCCATTTGGGTGAGCTCCGAATTCATCCTTGTTTCGATTTGTTTTTAGTCCTTTTCGATGCTTACACTAACTGGGGGGTGAGCGTGGCTGAGTGCGGGACATTTGCGTGGGCTCCAGACCTCCGACGAGAGCTCCGACGACCTCGGAATTGGCGATGAACGAGACGTGGCCAAACAGCGAGGCGAGGCAGGGCGATCACGAGGCATAGTCGCGGGCGAGAGAGAGAGAGAGAGAGAGAGAGAGAGAGAGAGAGAGAGAGAGAGAGCAGGCAACGGATGGCACGATGCGAGCTGGGCGAGGCATGGACGCTGGCAGGCCGGCGCGACGTCGAGACCTCCGGCGAGCAGCAAGCGGGAGCAGATTCCTTCTTTTGAATTAGGAGGAAGAGGATGGCGGACGTGGCTCATGTGGGCCCTTGGCCTCTTTGGATTGTGTTTTATAATAAACCGGGTTGGGATTAATTAGCGGGTTCGGTTCGGTCCGGGTTATTCGTTTATTATTTAATTAATTAGCGGTAATTAAAATATATATTATTATATTTTGGGGGAATTATAAGGGTTGATTTCTTAAATAAAAATGATCGGGATTTTAGGGGATTTGAAAATAATTTATAAAAGTGTTAAATAAATGGTATTTAAAATACCATGTAATACTATTTGAGATTTAAAATATATTATTGGGACTTAAAGATTTGTAAAGAATTGGGAAATGGATTTCAAGGTTGGAAAGTAATATAATAAATAAATTTAAAAGGGAATTTGGCTAGTATTTGATACGGTTTTGAAACTAACTTGGGAATAAGACTTATTCGATGACTAACTAGCATGATAATATGATCGTTTGACTAACAGTATGATATGTATGACTAATAGCATGACTTTTGATGGATTATTATATGAGATTAAATGTTGGATAATTATGATGATCTAGTAGGATTTTATATCGCACAAATTATGTCTTATGATTTTGATGAACCATTGAGGTATATGTGGAAATGACGTATATGAACATGCAGAATTGGTTGAATTATTTATGGAGAATGATGCGGTCTTGAGGAGTGGATGATGTGATGAAATGACTTTCATAATATGTTACTTGTTCTATTGATTGAGGTGTGCTTGAGTGCTTAATAGTTGAATGTAGACTTATATATATTCCATTATGTACTAGGTGATACTCTGTGATTGTGAATACTGTGTGATGGATTGTTCTGTTGCCGGTCTGCTAGCTAGGTAAGTACCTCCGGGGCTTACTCAGTAACCAGTACCTCCTGCCTGATGTGTCATATAGTATGTAGGTGTTACATATGTATAAGAGCATGTCATGTAGTATCATGCTTAAGAATTGCATTTACGAATGAGCATCCTTATTCTGTATGCCTTTGAATACAGAACGACCGTTATCTGTGAGTCCTAGAGTCCTTGCTAGGGTCATAGGGCAGCCCAGCTTCATCGGGTGTTGTCCTCCTCGAGTCATTTATATATATCACGAGATACGAGATGGGCATGAGATATGATATGATGATGAGATATGATATGATGATGAGATTTGATATGATTATAGCATCGAACTGGCCAGTCTCCACCTTGTCTAGAAGAGGGGTGGTGGTAAAAGAGGGATATACCGCTTGGTATTCTTTGTTAAGGCCTTCCTCAATATTATGCACATATGAATTAGGAGCATGATAGTGTGGTTAATATTCCAGTACTGCATGAAGGCATCCTTTATTCTAGGTATATGCGTATTATATGTCCTCAGCGCGGTCAGAGGACCCGCGGGCGGACTCTTGGCCTGACTTGGTGGTATAGTTTCAGGTACCCGATACACTGCTTGATTTTGTGCTGTTATGACGGGGTCTATTTATATGGCGGAGAGTGAGTGTTTGAAATCCGACTTCACCAGATTCATGCTTTTGAGATTTCTCCCTACCTATACACCGTTTTGACCCGGCTCTGTCGTGGCACTGGTTGTATCATTTTCTGAACTCATGCCCTTTTCATGATGAATGATTTTCTGCGTTGTAGACTTAGGACAGGTATAGGGGTTTACCCCGGGGTCTCCAACGGACCTTCTGGATTTGGGTGCGAAATCCTACTTTAAACTACAAACCTTCAGTTTCAAACCTTCAACCTGTACTCGGGGCGCAAGATCCCAACGAGGGGTTTCATCCCTCGAAACGTAACTCGGGAATCATAATCCCGGGCCGTTACAAAGGTGGTATCAGAGCCAGGTTTTGCAATCCGAGTACAATAGGTTGAAGAGGTTTTGAAAATCGCCCAATGTTTTCAAAGGGTTTTGGAAAATATATTATAAAGGGCAAAATGAATTTAATTGGACTTAAAACCTAAAATGAATAAAGGGGAAATAATCTCGTGGGTAGAGACCCAAGCGGTAGACATCCCTTATGGATGTAGAATTCGGGGAACAGTAGGCAAAATACTAGCTTTTATTTACAGATGGGCCTAGAAGACTCCAAGGAACACCACGGAGGTTGGAGTGTTGAGTTAGGAGGCCGTGAGGTTTTGCCCCTTCGGTCAGTCGTCCCTCGAAGGACGGCATAGAACGTCTCTATGCTTACGTTTATATATGTACATATATGCAATTGAGCTCGAGGGTGATCCTCCTCGAAGAGGATCATATTAATATTGTTGATGGCTTCCGTGATGAGTGCTCTATTGTGCTTAGGATAACGAACTAATCAGTATGCCTTGACATGAATCATGTGTTGAATAACTGTGCAAACGGGATAGTGGGAGAAAACCTTGTTCTTATGTAATCGAAATTCCTGTTTTGTCGAAATAGCCCTTTCATAATTCAAACCCCCTGATGGTTCTGACTCTGTCATCCGCCCCACCAAAACGTCTAGGCATGTTAGCAAGGGTCGAGAAGCATCCTCTCCCCCTGTTTAGAGTCTTGTTTCGTATCCCACAATCGATGCTTCTATCGAGTCTCATACTTGTGATTGGGGTCTTTCACGGGAAATTTGGGTCGGTCAACTAAATACCTTCGGACATCGTGTCAGATGTGAGGGTTACCTGAGTATGTTAGTGGGAGTGAGGATTTTAAATCGTTTCGAGATAGAAGTTAGTTGTCTTATGGAGTCATCCTTTTCGATCCTCGTAATGGCCAACCATGTATTCTTGCAACAAGAGTCTAAACACGAGTTTTACCCTCACCTCTCGGAAACGGCGTGAATGTCTTTGTGTCAAGCGAGTCATACTAGCGTCCCACGGGAAAACGGGATGGTGAGTCGGTGATTGTCCTTAGAGAATTCTATCAAGTTATAATGATGGCCTCCTTGTGATTTCATGAAATTGTATATTGGTATAATTCAGCATGACTTGCCTGGTACCTTGCATGGTTGCACTTATGAGTAGATGTATGTGTCGTATGTATTGAATCCCCATGATTACCGTCTCCCTATGAACTAGGTCAATGATAGTGTGCTCAACTCTCATTGTATGTGAAAACGTGAATTGGATGACTTAGCATGCCAGATTAACCTAATTGGACCTCATTGGTTGTGTATATGTTTAATGAGTATTTCTAGTATCATGTATGACATATACCTCCCCGTTATAGGCCCTCGTATGATTGTGTGACGTCCTACTCTTACTATGCGAATATGGATGTATGTGATGACATAGTTGCTATACCAACCCTGCATGAACTGACCATACCCTTAGCATGATTTTTAGGGTACATCTTAGCATGCTTTCCGTAATATTATGACTTGCTTAATTGTGTATCTAAATGAGTGATAAGTCGTGCATATGATATCCTGTGATGTTTGCTAGATCTTGCATAACTTGGGTAATATGTGTCCCATGTCAGTCTGTGCATACATGTTCTTAGTCTGTCAAGCATGATTGATGAATGAAATGATAAGTTGCTAGCTTGTTCTGCGCACATATAAAGATGATTATATGAACATATTATGAATGCGTAAATCGATATTCCTTGAGATAGGTGCATACTAGTGTGAAATAATGTGATAATATCTCTTGATTTTTATGTGTTTGCGTGCCATAATTATAAGAGCATCATTGTAACTCTCGGGTGGGGATCTTATCCTTGGTCTCGTCGTCCCTAGTCCTTGTCCACGTCTGAACTCTTAAGGAATTGTGTTGTCCGCCCTTGTCTCTCCCCTATCTCCGTAACTTCTAACCCTTGCGATCCTTCGATGAGCGCCGATATGCAAGAAAGGACCGACGACCAAGTGGCACCGGAGCGGCGCAACGGAAGTGTGATGGGTCCATGACCCCTTTGGCCCCAGGAATAACGTCACCGATGGCAAAAAGGACGAATATACTTCAAAGATGACAATCGTTAACAGATTCATTCCAGCAGACACGAGGAAGAGCATTCTTAATTCAAATTGTGGATTCTTCTATACTAATCGGAATTGATGTTTTGTGATAGGTCTAGAACTGACATAATTGAATGTGTGATGACAGATGTGCTGAATTGGTAGCAATGATTGCGTGACTAACTTGTTTCGATGACGATGTGCCTTGGTGCTTGGTATACTGACTTGCGGGTGAGTAGGTTATGGGTTATATGTATGGGAGTGCTTTCTTCTTGAGATTGAGTCATGAGATTCTTCAGTGAAACGGGTTGGAAAATGGCAGGTGGATTAAGGTATTCGGATTGGGTCTTTGGTCGTGTCAGTTGGGGTGCAGAAAGAATGCGTTAGCTTGGGTAGAGCTGAGTGAGTTGGGGTGTGTGAAAGATAGCAGTCTGTGAGTATAGATGAGCTTTCAGGTAGGTCTTAGGTGAGCAGGGAGGCTAGTATGGGGAGATTTTGAGGGAGATGTCCAAGTGAGAAATGGTAGTCTAAGAAGGTAGTGTGTGCGGGTAGTATAAGAGAGTGGTTGACTGAGATCTGGACTAGTTTCATTAGGGTAATCTTGAGATTGGGTGTGGGTAGAGGTAGTTAGGATAGTTCTAGAGGTGGATGGGCAAGCTAGGAGTTGATCGGGGGATTCTTGAGGGGAGGTGTTGTGAGACGGATTGGTGTGCTAAGGAAGGTGTCTAGATACTCTATGAGCGGAACGTGGGTGGTGTCAAGGATGATCGATTAAGGAATGTCTGAGGAATCGTAGAATTTGGGACTAGGTGATGGGTGCTAAGAGTGGGGGCGATTTCGGTAAGGGATGAGGTTGAGGAATTTCCTAGGAAAAGTAGTATGAGGTTGCTTGGGAAATTATCGATCAGGGATATTAGGTTGTTCATATCAGGGTTGTTCGTGTGATGAGTATTTGGGGGTTGTTTAGATAGGATTGGTAATGCTTGGGGAATTTAAGAGTGAAAGATCTCTAAATGCGTTGTTGGAGGATTTTGGCATAGGGAATGAATCGGGATTTATGAGTGGAGGTCATTGTGGCTATTAAGGTAATTGAGGATGTGAGGTGAATCTTCGAGGAAAGGCTGGTAGCTATGCAATGATGTAGTTTAGATTCCTAGTAAGACTATGGGCTTAAGGTTGAGATAGAGAGATTATGCGCATGGATTTAGGGACTAGGCAAAGCAGAAGGTATTGAGGACGCTAGAGAGATTTTTGAAGGTTGGTGATGTTGTGATGCTTAAGAAATTCGGACAAGGATGTCATAGGAATTCGGTGAAAATTATGATCGGTACATAAGGGTTTAAGTGGTAGAGGTTTCGAATTTTAAGGAAGCGCGATCTGAGGCAATTTGGGGAAACATGCGGAGTTGAGGGAACTAGTCTAGCTAGGTACAGTATGCCGGGAAGAGGATCTAGAGTGGGTCGGCTTGATGGTCATGGTGATTCGTGGTTGGGAGTACCACTAGTTGAGTTCTACATTGGAATTGGTCGGGAGTGTCAGGTGTGAGATGGTCAGCATGAGTTGGGTCCTTAGAGGTGGATGATTAGTGAGGGTGTGCTTGATAGGGAGTCTTGGTAGATGGACGAGGTGGTGAACTTGACAGAATAGGGAATTGGGAAATTATGAGCTCCGGGATGTGGATTTTAGATGGTTGAGTGAAAGGTCAGGACTTGGGCTTTGGATATTGAAGTGGATTGATCTCTAGATGGATTGATGGCATAAAAGTTGGGGTACCTAGTAATTGGTTGTGATGTAAGCCTTGAATTGCGGATAGTTATAAAGGTAGAGAGTTGTAAGCTAAGCAGAATGCAATGGTATTTAGAATTAGTATCGGATTTAAGTTGGTAGACCTCAGTGAAGTTGATCTTAATGCAAGAGCTGATGGGTAGTGGTCGTGTCTTGTCATGATTGGTAGTTATAGACAAGTTCTCTTGAGGATGTGATACAGCGTATGCTTTACTTGGAGCTGAATGTGGGGCGAATTCTATGCTATAGACGGTTTTGATTCTAATGATGTATTGCGGTTGACAATAGTGAAATGTTAGTACTAACATAGTTATCCCCTGAACTCGATGGAATACTAGTGTACGTAAGTACTTGTTTGCCTCTAATTAATGACGCTTGGCAGTAGCATCAGTATGATGTGCTTACCTGATTGATATGGTGTGTAACTTCTGTGAGATGATGTGATGAATCCTACCATGAACGATACGATCGCTATGTTGACCAATTGCTATGATATATGATGCCTTGAATTGGAATTGCTAGGATTATAGAACCGAATTGATGAGATTTGATTCTGACTTGGAACCTAGGAAGAAAATTGGGATTAGCCTTAGAGGTGGATGATTCCACCTCCTGAAATTTGAAGCTTGCCTGACTAACATCGGGTTAAGGAATTATGAACGGTGTTTTTAAAGAGACTAACTTGGATTTTAAGAAACTAGCGCGACTCGAGTTTTCGTTATAACGCCCCACGAAGGGGATACAAGTATTTGAGTTATGATATGGCTAAAGAGTTGGAGTAAGGATGTGGTAGGGGCCCATATTACATTCTTACTACGATCTATTAGGGATATTATGATCACGACAACGGTACTGTGAGGATCTCATAGGGGCACTTATGAGATACTTACGGGGTCAATTACATGATACTTGGACTCACCAATTTCAAACTTTATCCCCTATTTTAAAATGATTTTAGTCTCGGGGACGAGACTTGTTTTTAGAGGTGGATGATGTAAAGGCTCGGATTTTCAAATTCTAATTTTTCGGAAAAAGGAAATTAAAAATGAATTTAAATCGAATTAAAAGCTCGTTTAGCGGATTCCGACCGTAATATAAAATTTGACGAACGATTTCCGTCCTTTTACCTCGAAAATTGAAAATAAATATTCGGATGGCGATATCCTTTTTGATTTTATAAATCTAATTGATCGAGAAAGCGAGCGTTGAGAACAAACATTCGGGAACTAATTTTGGGTTTCGAAATTCACGTATTCGAGATATATTTCTGGGTATTGATTAACCAATTTCACACTCAATCTCACACCCACTCCCTCCCCATACCCTGCAACCCGAACCCATCCCTCTTCGGTTCACCTGCCCACCTTCACATCGTCCTCCTCTTCATCTGACTTCAATATCTCCCACTCCCTTCTTCTTCACTAACTCCTGCCCACCATCCCCGCAACTCGTTCTTCCTCCCCCGTAAGTCAAATAACAGCAGCAGCAGTGCCGCCCCAAGCGCTGCCGCCAACAGCTCCAAACACCCACCTCGCCTCCCTTTTTTCGAGTTCAAGCCAGTCCGAGTCTTCCAGCTATACGAATTCGACGAAGCTCAAAGTAGGCAAAGGAAGCTCCATTGTCGCTGATCACCACCACCGTTTGCCTCTGGTTTTCGGAGCCGCAACCCGCAACCCCCATCACTTCTTCCCTGTTTGAGTGCGAGCCGCGTTCCGGTAAGCGTTTCTCTTCCGTCTTTGATCGAAATCACCCCCGAGCTCCTCCATCACACTCACCCATGTCCGGTGTAGGTCCGACGAGCCATCGCGAGCCACTGACAAAGCCCAGAACTCAGATCGAGAGCTCCGAAGTCGCGAAAAATCCATCTGGGTGTGCTCCGAATTCATCCTTGTTTCGATTTGTTTTCAGTCCTTTTCGATGCTTACACTAACTGGGGGGTGAGCGTGGCTGAGTGCGGGACATTTGGGTGGGCTCGAGACCTCCGACGAGAGCTCCGACGACCTCGGAATTGGCGATGAATGAGACGCGGCCGAACAGCGAGGCGAGGCAGGGCGATCACGAAGCATAGTCGCGGGCGAGAGAGAGAGAGCAAGCAACGGAGGGCACGACGCGAGCTGGGCGAGGCATGGACGCTGGCAGGCCGGCGCGACGTCGAGACCTCCGGCGAGCAGCAAGCGGGAGCAGATTCCTTCTTTTGAATTAGGAGGAAGAGGATGGCGGACGTGGCTCATGTGGGCCCTTGGCCTCTTTGGATTGTGTTTTATAATAAACTGGGTTGGGATTAATTAGCGGGTTCGGTTCGGTTCGGGTTATTAGTTTATTATTTAATTAATTAGCGGTAATTAAAATATATATTATTATATTTTGGGAGAATTATAAGGGTTGATTTCTTAAATAAAAATGATCGGGATTTTAGGGGATTTGAAAATATTTTATAAAAGTGTTAAATAAATGGTATTTAAAATACCATGTAATACTATTTGAGATTTAAAATATATTATTGGGACTTAAAGATTTGTAAAGAATTGGGAAACGGATTTCAAGGTTGGAAAGTAATATAATAAATAAATTTAAAAGGGAATTTGGCGAGTATTTTCAATGGTCGGAATACTTAACTATTTAACTAGGATTTGATACGGTTTTGAAACTAACTTGGGAATAAGACTTATTCGATGACTAACTAGCATGATAATATGATCGTTTGACTAACAATATGATATGTATGACTAATAGCATGACTTGTGATGGATTATTATATGAGAGTAAATGTTGGATAATTATGATGATCTAGTAGGATTTTATATTGCACCAATTATGTCTTATGATTTTGATGAACCATTGAGGCATATGTGGAAATGACGTATATGAACATGCAGAATTGGTTGAATGATTTATGGAGAACGATGCGGTCTTGAGGAGTGGATGATGTGATGAAATGACTTTCATAATATGTTACTTGTTCTATTGATTGAGGTGTGCTTGAGTGCTTAATAGTTGAATGTAGACTTATATATATTCCATTCACTAGTAGAAAAATGTGAATATAGCATGCTACATAAGAGGCCGGATGTGAGAAATCCGGGCTATAATATGCATCCAATCTTTTTTTTTTTTAAAAAAAAAATTATAGACTATATAGCCCGGATATATGGCACACCCGGGTTAAAATGTCATGGTGAATTTCCCACAACCTAAATCAAATAACCCGGAGCAGACATATCCGGGTTATTATGTTAATCTAATGACCCGGGCGTGTCCTCAATCCTGTAGATCCGGGCGTGTCCTCAATCCTGTAGATCCGGGCTAATATGTACCCAATTAACCAATCTAAAAAAACAGCCCGTATGACCATCCGGGGCATAAAACAGGGGCGCAAAGATGAAAAAAAAAACGCAAAATATGAAATTAATTGGCAATTCCCGTCTTCACCAACTTTGTCCTCGTCTGCTGCCGAAGGGAGCTTCGTCCTCGCCTGCCGCCGAATGGAAATCGCGAAGGGAGCTCTGTCCTTGGCGCCCTAACTCTCTCCGTCTTCACCAACTTCGCCGACCACCTTTGTCCTCGCCAGCCACCACCAAAGCTCAATTGCTCAGAGGAGAGAGCATGCCCTAACTCTCGCTGTCTTGCCCTAACTCTCGCTGTCTTGCCCTAACTCTCGCCGTCTAGCCCTTCGTCTCGCCATCTTCGCTGTTCACCGAGGTAATTGCTCTTTCTCGCCTTGTCTCTTCCCCTCTCCTTCTCTCTTCCTAATCCGCTGCCAGAAGATGTCTTCATCTCTCGCCTTCAATTGGTTGCTGTAGGCTTGCGATTTCTGGTTGCGATTCCTCTCTCGCCTTCTCTGCCAGAAATTCGTTCTCTCTCGCCTTCAATTTCTGTATGATTTGAGATTTCTGGTTGATGTATGCTTGTGTGTTTCTGCGATTTCTAACATGTTTGATTTATGTATGCTTCCATGTTTATGAGATTTCAGATTTCTAAGTCCGTTGGTTGTTCTGTTCGATTGTTTTCACATGTGCTGACTGCCTTCGATTGTTCTGTCAGATAATTTTGTGCAATTTTGCCTAATTTCATATTTCTAATTCAATTTTTGTATACAGTGGTCCTAGCTGGTTTTTTTTGTGGAGTATACAGTGGTCCTAATTTCAGATTTCTAATTCGATTTATGTATGCTTGCGTTTACTGTTTCCTGGGCATTTTGACTCAAATATAGCAGCATCAATCTGGAAAAATGCTCCATAGTAGCAATGATGCTTTCTCAGAAATTTTAACCTGCACAGTGTTTCTAGTTTGCTTGACTGAGTTCTCAGAAATTTTAATATTGAAAAATAAATGGCATATATGTTACTTTTTTTTTTCTGATGTCAGTAGCGTCGAGAAACTTATACCTACACACTTTTCTTGGATGATGTATACTGGTACATATTTGATTTTTTCATTCTTGCATTCATCCATAAAGGCAGTCCTACTCTCTTTTGCCTAGAGTACTCGATACGTTTTGCTGTAGAGGATTAGATTGTTCAAGAATCAGTCTCCTCATTGCCTTATTCCTCCATATTTGATCAATGTTAAGTATCTGGTATAGAAATGATATCTGAAAATTTAAATCCCCTTTTATGAAAGCGAGATGGAACATGCAGGGAGTTGAATTCTGAAAACAGTACTAACTTAACTACCTATTGATATGTATGTTGTTCCAGATTTTATTTGCTACTGGTGTTTCCATTGTCATCAACAACTTGTGTCTTACACGGTTTTCTTATTTGTCTATGGTTCAGTGGCGAGGATACTTATAAAACCCAAGATATTGTTGAAATCCAAAGAGAGTGGTTAGACAATTTATTTGCTCTGATCATGTAAGTAAGAATTCTTTGAAATATTACTGGTAATGTGTTATTTTATTAATCATCATTGCGAGCTTATGTTGATTGTTGGTAAAAAAAAAAGTAGGGCCTAAAGTCAGCCTATTTTATCGCATGTGCAAGTATCAAATGGTACGTATTAAAAATACACTTCATTTTCGAATCGATCCCACCCCTGTTGGGTTTATTCGGCTTTTCTGATGCGCTCATCTCTGCTGATTTTTGCAGGACTGAAGGTGATTTTAAATCACGAAGATTGCAATTCCTGTCAGACGAAGAACCCACAAAGATTGACTCTCAATTCTAGCATGTCAGTTGTGTCTTTTAGCATCTAAACTCTCTAGTTATGTTTTGTTTTAGTTAATAGCAGACATTTGGCCCTTGTCCTATATACATTAGGTCTAGGTACTATGCAAGGGAGAGACAAGATCTTTACTCTAGTTTCAAGCTTTATCAAGTGCCATGTTCATGGTTTGGATTTCACTAGTGTTTGGATTATCTTAATGAGAACATATTTACTTTTGATAATCAACCTTGCATTGTGTTGGTGCTTGTACGTGTTGTATATATTTGTAAAAAAACAGGTGAATACAAACAATGTCAAATGTACAGGTGGAATTGGACCTATACAAAATGGCCATTTAAAAAAATATATATACAAAAGAGCCCGGGCATATTAAATCCGGGGAATAAACACAATTTACATGCTGTAAAAAAACAGACCAAATAGCCCGGATCTACCAATATCCGGGCTATATAATCGGTTTACATGATTTTTTGGACAGGGGAAATAGCCCGGATCTAAAATATCCGGGATATTTGATATACTAAATAACCCGGATATTAAACTTCCATCCGGGCTATAAAAGCTGTGAGATTTTTACCCAAATCTGACTTACCTCTATTAGCCCGGGCGTGTAGATTTGGGGTCCGGGCTCTTTACCTATTATCACATCAACCAATCGCCCGGACCCCATATGCTCTATATCCGGGCTATAATATAAAAAACGCCCGGGCTAAAAGCCCTTTTTTCTACTAGTGATTATGTACTAGGTGATACTCTGTGATTGTGAATACTGTGTGATGGATTGTTCTGTTGCCGGTCTGCTAGCCAGGTAAGTACCTCCGGGGCTTACTCAGTAACTAGTACCTCCTGCCTGATGTGTCATATAGTATGTAGGTGTTGCATATGCATAAGAGCATGTCATGTAGTATCATGCTTAAGAATTGCATTTACGAACGAGCATCCTTATTTTGTATGCGTTTGAATACAGAACGGCCGTTATTTGTGAGTCCTAGAGTCCTTGCTAGGGTCATAGGGCAGCCCAGCTTCATCGGGTGTTGTCCTCCTCGGGTCATTTATATATATCACGAGATACGAGATGGGCATGAGATATGATATGATGATGAGATATGATATGATGATGAGATTTGATATGATTATAGCATCGAACTGGCCAGTCTCCACCTTGTCTGGAAGAGGGGTGGTGGTAAAAGAGGGATATACCGCTTGGTATTCTTTGTTAAGGCCTTCCTCAATATTATGCACATATGAATTAGGAGCATGATAGTGTGGTTAATATTCCAGTACTGCATGAAGGCATCCTTTATTCTAGGTATAGGCGTATTATATGTCCTCAGCGCGGTGAGAGGACCCGCGGGCGGACTCTTGGCCTGACTTGGTGGTATAGTTTCAGGTACCCAATACACTGCTTGATTTTGTGCTGTTATGACGGGGTCTATTCATATGGCGGAGAGTGAGTGTTTGAAACCCGACTTCACCAGATTCATGCTTTTGAGATTTCTCCCTACCTATACTCCGTTTTGACCCGGCTCTGCCGTGGCACTGGTTGTATCATTTTCTGAACTCATGCCCTTTTCATGATGAATGATTTTCCGCGTTGTAGACTTAGGACAGGTATAGGGGTTTACCCCGGGGTCTCCAATGGACCTTCCGGCTTTGGGTGCGAAATCCTACTTTAAACTACAAACCTTCAGTTTCAAACCTTCAACCTGTACTTGGGGCGCAAGATCCCAACGAAGGGTTTCATCCCTCGAAACGTAACTCAGGAATCATAATCCCGGGCCGTTACAACTGGTGTTGGAGCATCCCACAAAGTCGAATGAATGCTCCCTTTTCCATTCGGAATGCGTTGACGCTTCTTGTATGCGAACGGTGGGTAAGGATTTCGTCAACCCATCGTGCCCCTGTAAACTCCCCAATGAACTGGGGGACCTTGTGCACATGGGTAAAGTAGTGGTGGGCATATGAGAGCCACTTGAGGAGGATGGCGATGAATCCAGCTGCGCCATTGCCTTGTCGACGTATTCATCGACGACGACGTTCAATCAGCGTTTCCATCCGCCTGCATGGAGGTAGTCGTATGAGCTTAGATCTCAGAACCAACCATATCCATACACATGGGTGAACTTATTGCAACCATACAATGGGAAGAAACAACTTGCAAGGGAAAAAATTGTCAACAACATTGAAATGGTTATTACATCGCACACAATAATGTATGTAGCACAGAACAATGTATGTAGCACACATGAACGTATATATCAAGGCCTTAACCTGGCCTTCAAATGCGATAACACACGAACACAAATGTAATGACAAACATAAACATGTGGCATAAACTGGGTCCTTATTGAGATGCTCACTTCTCACATTGAAAAAAACGTTGGTCCGGGTATACTTGTTGAGGGTCAGTCAAGGGGTATGGCGCTTGGCTGCTGCCCGTCGTTCGTCGAATACAACCACCTAAGCCACTTCAGCCTGTCGACGTTGTTGTCAAGCTGAACAAAGAGATCACGTCGCGTGCTGTCTCTGATGATAGCTAAGCTGAAGCACCAAATGGGATCACCTTCGGCCACAAGATCCTCTGCAACCATCGACCGCACCACATCCAACATTGCTTTCGTTGTGTCTTGGGGGGCATTCGACGACACCTCGTCCTTGTGCATAGCGTCAATGATCTCTCGGGTGCTGTCTTTGATGACCCCGACACTGCGTTCGAACAGTCTAGTCCCCTCCGACACGCGGACGTTGCGCTTGGAGCTCCGCCTGGAGGAGGTCGTCTCAGAACCAACCGGACGCTTACCCGTAGACGGCTGTGACGGACCGGCGCCTGGTGCCACTTGAGCCACTTGAGGGGGAGGGGGAGTCCTCGTCGTCCACAATGCCCTGCACAAAGTCTTGCATGGAGGGCGTTGCGGCATCGTTGCGAGGGGTGTTGAAAAGATCGTCGAACTCCTGCTCAACACCCTCAAATTAGGACTCCTTAGGGTCACCCCTTGACTCGGTGTCATCGTCATCGACCTCTTGCTGATTGGCTTGCCCATTGTTGGCCTCCTGCACCACCTGCGCAGCACGCACAGCCGGGTCCATGGAGGGGGCTACGCAGAACTCGTCGGTGGCAACTGTGCCGCCGAACACCTGGTGGAACAACTCGTCCAGTTCCGGAGGGATTCCTTTCTTCCGGAACCTACTGAAGTTGCTATCCTCCTGGGCAAATGAAGGACGAGGTGACGACGTACCCAACGGGATCTCTTTGAATTGACATAAGGGGAAGGGAAGACGAGCACATACCGCAATTTTTTTTATCCCACCATTCGTCCGGTGCATTGATGGTTCTAGTCGCCTCATCCCATCCTAGGCCAGTCTCCCCTTTTTTTTAACTTATTCCACAATAGGTATATGCCCTTCATGTCACGAGTTCGGTTCTTAAGAGTGTACTGGTTGCACCTCTTCCCAGTCGCCGCCTCAAATGCGGTATTGATGGGCCCCCATTTGAAGGACTGATCCTTTCCATTTTACCGCTGATAGTCCAAGAGCACAAGCATCAACTTCTTTGAGAATTCCAGAGACCAGTAAAAGGCGGGGGGGGGGGGGGGGGGGTACGTAGTTGTTGGTGTCAGTACTCTTAACCGTTGATTTCTTAGCCTTGCGTTTTCCTTTCCCCTTCGGATTGGAAGAGGAATCCATATGTGCAGCTACAACATTTCAGTTCACGAGGATCGCGGATTTCGAATGAATCATGTGGGTTGTGTAAGGGAACATTGGAAGTACGACAAAGGCAAGCACATGAATGAACAACACAACATCAACAACAACAACAACAACTTGAACATGAACAACAACAACGACACCATCAAGAACAACAACATGAACATCAACATGGATGAACACAACAACTTTGTATAACAACGACATCAACAACGAGAACACCACCACCAACAACAACAACCCCAACAAGAACAACAACACCAACAAGAACAACCACATCAAGCAGAACAAGAACATCAACATCAAGACCATCTTCATTTATAACAACACCTACTATACAACGGAAATAATCGTGATTATAAGCACAGAGAAATAAACACCTAATTGAACTCATCGATTATCTCCATCAACATCCTAATACCCCAATGTCAGTTTCGTGGCAACCAATCGAAAATCAGTTCAAGCATACAACATATCATTTGCCAAGGCCTAACGACGTTAGTAGGGGCCGAGGAGAGTGACTATGTGCATCTCCAATTCCGGAACCCTAATTCCCCAAAAATCGTCGACCCCAATCGACTTCCCGTACCTCGCTAGTAACCCCCATGAGGGGCTCGAATCTTCAATGAACGAATTTCCCAGCTCCCCTCAACACGGAAATTCATCAAATTTCCCCAATTCAGTCTCCGACTAGAGAAAATACGGGAATGAATGCAAACACACACGACATCGATTTCTGACCTCAGTGAAGACACCACATATAGGGGTAGATGACTTACATGGAGACCGAGGTTGTCGGCGGCGTCGGTACTGCAGGGGGAGGGAGGTGACGGGTTGGAGGCTTCCGGAGTAGAGCTCGCCGCCAACGTCGACAGATTTGGGAGTCTGAATATGTCGAACTGAAGAGGAAAGGGCTTGACATCAGGGGTATGTTTGAGGGGTATTTTTGTCATTTCATGTCACAAAGTGGGGGCATAGGTGTCTTTTCCATTAACTCTCATCCCATGAACTTTAAACTTCAACCAAACACGAACGGGATTAAACTGGCTTCAAAATTCCACCCGGTCCCACCGGGGTTTCCATCCTCATCCCGTCCACCCCACAAAATCCATCCCATTCCACCTACCCCCACCCCGTTGCCAAACACGCTCTTCATAAACACTTAACTGTGCCCCGACTCGACCAAGAAAACTGAATAGTGACTAGCATGTCATTTTCACCTGCACGGCCGCACCCGACTCGAATTTGAATCACTGGATTTGAAAAGTGGATAAAAATCCGGAAAAAAACGGATGAAGAGGGGATGATGGTTGCGCGGGTGATGAGTCGGGTTGAATGTGGACCAGTCGATATATCATTCATCACCCGTTACAATCCACCATCCATATACAATATAATATGCTATTCATTTCAGAAGCGGATCTCTTTGGGAGCTGACCCAGCAATTGCTGGGTCAAGACTAATCTTGTAAGCTTAAAAAAAATATTGTTGGGTAAAAAAAATTTGATTAGTCTTTATATTAGGCCCAATTATAACTTAAAGCCTAAATACTCCTAATTTTACTCTTTTACTCTGTACGTACAAATAATTCACCTTGTACTTACACATAGTCCGTCATCAGTCGTTTTATTTATTTATTTTTTGGTTTATTATAATTATAAATATTTAAATAGTATTTGCTTATATATTTTACAATGTATTTAAAATAATGTAAATTATAAACTTAATGTAATTTATTAACACCCTTTATAAGGTCTTTTATTCAAATTTTACTTTATTTTTAACACATTATAAAATGTATAACTAAACATTATTAAAATATTTTTATAATTATAATTGCATTATAACCATAAGGCATTGGAATCTAAGACACCTTTAATTATATTTGCTTTAGCGATTGCAAATAAAAAAAAATCCTGCACTGCTTCAACAACTAACACTTACAAAATCACATTTGTAATAGTGACGATACCTAAAAGATCAAAAATTTCTCCTATAACATTAATCACGTCTCACTGAATTGGAATTATTTTTTAATATCTTCAACAATTAAGTATACCTCTTGAGTCTTAATACAAAGTTGCTAGAATAAAATTATTTATTATAATAAATGTCAAGTAACTCTTTTAATTTGGCGATGAAATACTATCTGAATTGTATTTTAGCAAAATTTGGTATCTTTACCATAAATAATTTTTCGGCCACCTAACTTTAAAACACTAGATCTGCCACTAATTCATTTATTTTAATATTGTGATTTATGAATAAAAATATATAAATTTATAATTTTTTTCCTTGCGAAACCTAAAATCTATAATATTACATATAATCCAGCATCGAAGCTCGAGTGAAATAATTATTATAATATAATGTTCTTCGAGTCCTTATGTTTATAATGTTAAAGATACACAACATATATTTTATTATTGACCTTTTTTTATTATATTATAATAAATAATATTATTTAAGTCTTGTAGTAGAGTTTATTTTTGCTTTTTCATTTTGCTTTTTCATTTTGCTTGTTGTCTGTATTTCTATCTTTTAGGTTGTATGTTTGACGGCTTACTTCCATGAGCAAAACTAAGAAGCCCCGGTTTGCAGCCCTTCTCCTCCATGTTCTCTCCAACAACTACTTCCTTACAATTAGAAAGTGGATTTCTCTTCCATGTTCTATTAACTTTCCTCACCATTATCTTCTTCCTCCGAATTGATTGGTGGCTATTGTTGTGGAGGCGGTGTGCAATCAGTTAGCGGCCAGAAAGCGAGCGGTGGGCGTCGGCGGCAACTCAATTGGCGAGGACTAAAGGCGGCAATCGGCGGGGGTTGAGCATATGGAGGCGAAGCCTTCTCCAACTCGGCGGGGTTTGGTGAAATCGATGGTAAAAAGCGGTTGCATGCTAGGGGCTGGCAAAATCGATCCCCATGGGTGAGTTTCTCTTCTTCATCTTCCTTCTTTTGTTCTAGATAGGGCTTATTGATGTTGATTCCATAACCGTCTCTCTCTCTCCATCATTCGGCTTGATGACTGTCAAAACGAAATCAGGATTTGGTCGAGACCATTACAAACTTGTGAACATACGAGGATGCCGATAGCCAGTGCTGACACGAGGGCGGCGCTAGAACTTCATTCATATGTATGTGTTCGATTTGAAGGTAGGGATTTCAATTTGGAGAATTCAAATCCAATTTGATTACAAAATCTATGCACCCACTTTTCCTGATGAGTAACTCATCTTGTTATAGATTTTAATTGAAAGTGCTAAAATTTTCAATTGAATTTTAAGGCAGCCACTTACTAACTATTAATGTTGCTAATTGAGCAGAGTGAAATCATTAGTGTACCAATGACACCAAGGATATAGATGATGTTCTTGAGAGTGAACTCTTTGATACATGACAAGGCTTTGTTAGTCTTTACTAGGGAAACACTTTTAAATTGAAGAATCCTAGCTTACGAGTATTAAATTAGGATGGAAAAAAAGATTGATGCAAATATAGAAGATTAATAATTACCTTTATGTGATTATTGCATAGTTTATGCTTATTTTCAGTATAATCTAGGGTGGAAATAATGTTGTTTCAATTTAGGTATCCTTCATAGTTCATATAATTTGGTTAACAACTCTCTTAATGTATTTAATTCTTCAATATGGTATGTAGTTGCAAATTGCAATTACTGGATTAAGTCTTTTGAACTCTTATCAATACTTCTTCCAATTGTTATGTTCTTGAATTGTTTTCATAGAATAAGATATACGACTTTTGATCTCTTGGGGTCAATGGATCTCTCCAAAAGAAGGTAAATCAAGGCATGTATAAGCAAGTTTACACTAACGTTTTTCTTTATTTGCTTTAAAGCCCATGCATTTTAACCAGATGGCAACCTAGATACATGTTTGCTCTTGATATTTACAGAGGAAATGGAACTAATGTTCTTCGCATAGTTCCTTATACAACATTGTATTTCATAACATACGAGCAATACCAGTCTTACCTTTTAGTTATCTGTCATTCTCTCAAGACATGGTCTGTTGTCGAAATTTTAACTGCTCTCCGCACATGGTGGGATAGCAGTTTTATGCACATATCCCTTGGATTTGGTTTGGATGAAGCTTGCCTATCGAGTATGCTATTTATACACGATATAAGGAAAGAGTGTCCGTTTTCTTATGTCTTTGTTCTATTTTTTTTTAATCATTACTCTGCCTGATCAATATTGTATGATGCTTTAGGTTTTAACATTTGATCACTAATATTAGATGTTTTAGGTTTTAAAGTACGCTTTCTTACCTTTTTTGCAATCATGCCTTTTTAAATACTAGGTAGAAGGCCATGCGATGCACGACTTAATGTGGTTTTCCCTTGTCAACTACCATAAGAGAAGCTCCGATGGTGTCTGATCACAGTGGCCTTGTGCGTCGGATCCCTTTGGTCTAAGCTGCCTTGTGTGCTCGGCAGCTCAAGCCTGCAAAAGCCACCAAGAGTTGTGAAATCTCTCTTCGGAACAAAGGCGACGCTCAACAAACAGAACACTCTTTAGGTAAATTAAGGTCATACCTCCATGTACTTCTTGGTATTATTCCAACTCCCAAGCACCACCGGTGTTGGATGCAGAGATGGCAATCTGATCCCGAGAAAAAACAAAAAATGAACAACTTGTCAAATTTCTGGTGCACTCGTGCAAGTTATATGATCATAGACTCTTTAGTTGTTGTTACTTGAACACCGGAGACGAGAGATCCAGTAAAGGACACCAGACAAGTTTTCCAACCGGCTAACATAGTTTTGCAAGCATCATTGTCATCATGTACCTAAACCAAAGCTACAAAAGAGCAAATCATATGCAAAAATAAAGGAACCTGATTCACAATTTGATTTATGCAGATCAAGCAATTGACGAATTGGGCCTCAGGTGTACTTTGACTTAGATGATCATGGAGCGAGGTTCAAGAAACATACCCTAATGTGTCTTTATACTGCCATTTGCCAAAAAACCGCTGCATCCTCTCATGTTAATGATTCGGTGTCTTGATTTTCCAACTTCTGCATATCCACCAGGGAGAGTATCTTGATGTACCACACATTGTTCACGAATGACCTGCACAGAGAAGTCGAAGCAAGATATAATTTTGTAGGGCAAATATGAACTAAATGGAGAGGAAATTTAATGATCATGAGGACTTACTCGCAAGAGTCATTGCCAAGGAGAAGTAACTCGTTCTCCTAGTCTACAAATTTAAGCAAACGTGATCTAGAACATGGCTTCATTGACAAACTGGGGGCCACCCAATTTTTTATTTTTAAAAACCCTAAAATTGGGAATCCATAATTCCCACAACTAAAATAAGAAAGAAATAAAGATTGCCTAAAATTGCAGGATAAAAATCTTAATTAGAAACAACTCAGATTAGAATCCCGGAACTACATACCCCCAAAATCATAAACGAATTAAAAGTGATCAGAGAAGGACTTTCCTGATAGATTGGTGGCCACCAACAGAACAACAAAAAAACCTAAAATTCAGAATTCATTACTTCCACAAATAAGGGATAATTCCAATGATCACTCCAAATAACCCAAGGGCACTCCCAAAAATCTCAATCACACAAATCTTCACAAAGAGTGAGGAGTTTTGGGCATCTTATACAGTGCAACTACTTCCAATTATTCACACACATAACCTATTGCACACATCAAGCTCAGGTATGATAAGGACAAAGAAATTTCATAGCCCACACTCTAAATATGCGAGAAAACTTAGGAATTCCCCACAACCAAGGTTAGCGAACCCTATAATAAACTGAACAGACAAGGGTTAAACCTCTGAACTTCCAATCAAACATTTTGAGTGAATAATATACACAGGGAAATGTATAATTTCATAATATAAGCTCCAGCCTTGACCTATCTAATATTCCAGTCAAGATGCTAGCTGAGAACTCTGAAATTTGAAGATACATTTTAAAGTGAATCATATACACAAAGAAAACCAAATCTTTGATAACATAGAGATGAAAGCGAGTGGCATGAGATCAAAGGAGGTTACCTGGTTGACAAAGGAGGCAAAATTGGAGAGCGGGAAGTAGACGGGGTGGCCGAGAATGAGGACAATACACGCAACTTTCTTGTGAAACATATCCTGCAAAATCAAAACCCTTAAAAACCAGAAATGGCCTCGAATTCTGAAATTCGAACACATAATTTTTTAAACGGAATCATATACAGAGTAGAGATTAGAACAATTCAAGTTATAAACAACAAATGCAATTGCAAATGTAAGAGAAGGGCTGAGATTAGGGTAGAAATCTAACCTCAACTTGATAAACCAATTAATCATAGGGAGCAACCGATGCAAAAGGAATCGAGCAAATTCATCGGATGGACAGTCTTGTTTGTCAAAATTCACAAGAAACCATTCATGTAACCAAGCAAGAGAACATTCTTGAATGAAGATGCTCCAATCTCAAGTCTGTCAAAGCAAGCCCAGAGGACCTGTTTCACAAAATTCATCACATGTTCAGTGGAGTCTAAAGGAGCATACTTCTAGTATTAACAATTGTGTAATGCTAAAATCCACATATTGGACAAAGGGCCAAGTATTGTAAAATGAATAAGAAACCATTGAAAATCCTCGTTTATGAATAACAAGATTCCAGCTAGATGGTTGAAGGGAGAAGTGTTTCAAAATGTATTGTTTTTGTGGCATATCAATTCTCACTACCCCCTTTTGAATAAACAAAAAAACAATTATTGAACCCTTCAAGGAAAAAAGGGAAAGAGAAGGAATACATTAAATGAAAGGTTAATTATCATTAAATGGAAGGTTGATCAACATTAAGTCAGGAATGAAACTGTGGAAAGCAGATCTCCCACTGGGAGAAAATGCATGAAAAGAATTGGATGAGGGAATTCTAAGTGTAAAGATACAGAAAACAAAGCAACTCGGTGAGCAATGGATAAGCCATGTTACATGTTGCAATAGGGAAAATGATCCTCATCCCTTCATTTAGTGATCGACAACAAACCCAAACATGTATGCAACAAGACAATAACCATTCGTCAGCTTGGAGAACACACTGACTTCCTAATTGTTCTCAAATTTAAGCCATGTATCCAGGAAAAAGAAAAGCCCAAACATTAAGGAAGATGAAGGTACCATACCTAAAAGATTAAAAAAAACCCTTTCGTCACCAGATTAACGCAACTGTAAAAGTCGTGATAATGTATTCATATAAATGAATTCCACCCCAATTGAACAAGAGCGGGTGTCAATTTTATAAGAGTAATCGAAATCCTATCTACAGAATCTGGGAATCGAATCCAAACGGGATTATTCAGATTTCAAAGCGGGATTCACTCAAGAAGAACAGTTTAGGAGAAAATCAAAATAAATAGAAGACGGTGGAAAGCTTACCTCCTAAACTGGGAGAATCAACATAAGTCGACTAACAAAAGCCACGAGGGAGGATCAAACCGAAAGATAGGCAGTGTAGAAGCGATGAAGAAGGCGACGAACCGGGAGCTGACGAAAATAAGTGCAGAGAGAGTGTGAAATCTGAAATAAGGCCATCGAAGAAGCAAGGAAGAAGGCGGCGAAGAGTAACCACGACGGGAGAGAAATTAGGATTTAAGAATTAGGGTTTAGATAGATAGAAGAAGCGGGGGAATAAGCGGTGGATTGGAATCGACGGTGGTGTTGGTTGTGTTGGCAAACAAAGGCTGTGGCAACCAAGAAATGGTGGTGGGAAGCTGACGTCGACGACGAACAAGGATATGCTCCCTCTCCAACCATTCTCACTTCTCAAGAATTTCAGTATGCACAGACGAGGAAAGGAGAGACGCGGAGAGAGGGGGCAACTTTAGGAATTATATGAAAAGACCGAAATGGGTACTGAAATAAAAAAAAAAAAAATTAAATTGAAGGTCTGGGGGGGCAAATGTGACCGTATACATGGAGAAGCATATAAACCGTTGATCACCTGGCTCCACCTCAGACAGACGTCCATGATTGATCCAAATCTGAAAGCTGCAGAAAGAACAGTAAGTTTTTGGGCCGCTCCATTATGAGCCGTTGATAATTTTAACTTCAACGGTCCGGATTAAATCTTGCCCACACATTTATAGTAGTGTCGATTGTAGTTTTTCCTTTCTTTCCTATTTACTTCTTTAAATAAATTTTTTTATTTACCCTAACATAATTTGCTATTGATCAACTGATGCAATGAGCGAGACGAAAAGAGTTTGTAATCTAATTAATGATGATAGACATTTTTCCTTAATTATTGTGCAAATGCGTAAAACATGTAATAATACTGATAGAAGGGAGTAAGATATACTCAATGTTACAATGCAAGTGTCTAATCAAGATTCACGCAAGGCTTAATGGATTTGTATTTCTCCGTTGGTTGTTTGCTTATTTTTCCTAATATTATCATTGCAAATCCAACTTACTCAAGTCGCTCTTAAGGGTTTTCTATGTAGAAGTGTAATGCTCTTTTGATATTTATCATGATAGTTATAACTTCAATTTGCTTTATGGTTATCAATTTTTCATAGTAGGAGCGTAATTAACATGAACGAAAAATCAATTGAGCATGCATTATCAATATAATGGTTTCAATCTAGGACGCCTTCATTTGGTTTTCATACTAGATCTATGAGAATCAAGATTCTAGATTGGACCTCTGTTGTTGTCTTCAATTGGAATTCGCTTCTTGTGTTTGTTTAGTGAGAAGTGAAGTTTGGGGGGATTTTGCATCCAAAACGGTGGGTGATCTACGTATTCGCTTAAGTGGGAATTGAAGATAATATTTCATTCATGAGTGTACAACTCTCTACTTCAGTTTATGTCATCTAGGTTTTTTTATAGAGTCATCTTGATAGTAAAATCCATGTACATGGAAGGTGTATGATTGAATGACTACTATAAGTTGTTCATCTACAAGTTTAGTCTTCTTGTGGTCATCCGAACATGGTAAGGTATATACACTACAAAAAAAAATTTTAAATTTGCTTCGGCAATTTCCCATGGCAAAAGGCCAATTTAGGGTGGCAAAAGCATGCTAGCTTTGACCATGTGACGTAAAATGGGGGCATGGCAAATTAGGGGGTGGCAAATTTTAGTATCTTCGGCAAAGAGCCGTAGCTAAGCGATGGCAAAGCTACCCCTATATATAAAAGACAATACGTTTTCCACGGTAAGGTGTCGTTGCGAAATTATTTCTGGAAAATTTAAAAAAAACCATCCATGTTCAAGTGCATCCATGACATAATAGCCCAAATTTTTTTTATCTCCGGGTTTTTAGTGTTTGTTGTATTGAAATTCTCCATATATAATAGCCCGAGCGTGTGTTATAGATCCGAGCTATATGTTTTTTTTAGCTTTCGAAAATAAAATAAAATAAAATACATAATTATCGCTTGAAAGGATATTATATCTTGGATATTTTATATCCGGTCTATTAGATCACGGGATAAAATGTAATTTTTGTACTAGTGTTATCCCGGATTTTTCAGACCCGAGCTTAAAAGGCCCATATATTTTAAAAAATATAATACACAATGATTATCTGTGCACTATATTCTTTAAAACTGAGCTATAAAATTTCCAATTCGATTCTTTCTCAAACAAATATACAATTTTAATTACAGAATGCATGGCCTCAACATACAACAACATAACCCCAAAGAAAGTCTAACGTCTATAATGAAAATTGTTCTAACTCACCAATAACATCAATTGCTACAGCTAGGTCAACAATCTTGTCTTCATATTTTTCTATTAAGAAACATCCATAATCCATTTACCATTTTGCAAGTATCACTTGTAACACTTCCCGGGTCGAACTCGACAACCAACTCGCTGTCTTGCAGATCTCTTTGATATAAGGGACATTGCTGAATTCTCAATATCCAATATCTGTAAAGAAGAAAAAGGTGGGGGGGGGGGGGGTAATCAGTATAGAATGTGATTAACATATATTGATTCTACACGCATCACAAGTTCACTTCAAACTCAATAGAAAGAAGTAATCAAAATAAGCACCGGATCATAGAATCGTTGTTGGACTTAAAATAATGCAAACAAAAGGTAAATAATTACAGAAAAATGCATGCAGATGGATAAACAGCAACTTGAAAATAATGCAAGCATATATATATTCAAACGGAATAAGCAAAAGGTAAAAATTAATGAAAAATGCATGCAAATGGACAATGTTGGACTTAAACAGCAACCTGGACTAATATGTAGTTATAAGAGATTGGAAGATCAAGTTCTTCTAAAATGTTGTGCATTTTTGCTACTATGGTCTACATTAAAAAAATAACTAATTACTTGTTCAACGAAGCGCTCAATACTTTCAGATAATATGTGATTAGAGGATGAATACACCAGACAGTTAACATTAACCTTGATCCCATCCAAATGATCGAGAGTAAAGTAGCAATGATCTTTGGATGAGGTTCTCAAAATTGCACATATGGTCTGGATTATACATTACCTCATGGCTATCCCCCACAAACCAATATGCTGAAATAGTTGAAAGTATGATAGAAACAAAATGAACACAAATGTTTTAGCAAGCAACCACAAACTATTACAGGAAAGAATCATCAATTCATCCATTGCTTTCAAACTCTAGCATACTGAGGTTAAGAATCCACATTCACTTAACACTTAAAATTCCAGATATTAACATTGTTCAAGCTTAAACTGCAAGATTTTCCATAATGAAGAGAAACATTTTCAGAGTGTGACTTAGAATACCCTTCAAAAAAAGAAGCATCATCAATATTTTAGTCGTGTAAACCGTATCAAAATAAAACTCAAACCTACAAAAATAGTATAGCAAGTAAGTAAGAGGTCGATCCCACAGAGAATCAAGTATTTCTCAGCAATGTGTATTTACCAAGTAGTAGAAATGGGGGTTTTGGTTGATTGAAATAAGAAAGAAAACAAAATAAACTATAAACAGATTGATGCGAAACAATTTAGAGAAGATCGTTCTACCTACAACTATCCACTTTAAGTTTCCTATGAATGCCCTTGTCCCAACCTAATATAATTACTAGTCCAACCAGTCCTAGAAACCCTTATCAATCAAACAGTCCATAAAGAAGGATTTAACCCAATTGATAGCTTTAAGTTCAGAGACTAACCAGGGTATTTGCAATCCATAAAGGGATTTAACAACACATTCAACTTCCTACTCATTCAACCCTAAAGGAACAAGTTTGCCACTTAGGTTAAGGTTCACAACCAGGAATCTACAAAACCTTAGCAATATATTGAATTGATTCAAACTAGTTGCGCGGGCTAGATAGAATAAAAGAATCAAACATTCAAGCACAAAGAAGTTAAATCATTCAATATAGGAAATAAAGAACAAGATTCAGAAACTCACGACCAATCCAAATAAAGGTTCAAATTGCAAGTAGAACGAAAAGAGTTTAGTCGCTGATGCCGAACATCGCTCTCAATCTCCCACTAAAATCGTCTTGAATCTTAATCTAATGAATCAATGAAAATCTAGGGCTAAGCCCCTCTAATCTCCTTAATTTCGTGTCCAATGACGGCCACAAGACAATTAGGTAGATAAATAGGGTTTAGAATAGAAAACTGTCGCTGAACTCCGAAACGCGTCGCTCTGGGCAAATGCAGCGGCCGCGACACTAATGCGGCGGCCACAAAATGAGTTTCCTGTGACAATTATGCAACGGCCGCAGCATATGGCGCCGCCCGCTGCATCGATCTTTTACGGAAAATTCACTTTGAATTAGCTCTCGACATCAACATAAAAATTGTAGCTCTCTGAAAGAGCTTTCCAAGGCATGGTCATAATAGTCGATCGGACAACTGAGGCGTCCAGAAAGTGCAAAACAAGTTCAGCATGTCTGACGACAACTTTTGCAGACTTGTTCTTCGTTTAGGCTCGCTTCTTCTTCTCAGGACCTCTTTAGATCTTCATGTAAGCTTCTTCGATTGACTAAAACTCCTCATCTAATGCGTCATCAACCCATGTCTCATCCTCGAATCCATAGTTACCTGAAATAATCAATAAAAGTGTGTAGATTCCTAAAACTAATGATAACCAACTTCCATTTAAACCATTTTTCCCTTTCTTTGTGTGGGGTGGGGTTAGGAGAGGGGAAGGCAATTCCGTATCTATTATGGTCACTTAGTCAATTAGATAAAGAGAGAAGTCATATAAGATAGGAGTGTGTTGAAGGAGGAAATCAAGATTGCAAACAAAATATGAATAAAATAAGCAAACCAATTCCTTTTCGAGCAAATAATGTTCAAGACTCCCTCCCGTTGTAGCGAAAGGAAGTCATGATCGATCCACGAGGAAGCAGGTCAGCCGATCTCAGATAGCGGATGAATTCACGTCGGTTTTCGAATCCAGGGAATTCACTCGATATCGACCAGTAGGTAGTCGATATCGACCAAACTCAGTCGATTTATGGGTTCTGCAAGACGTCAGTCGATTTCTTTCAATTCTCTCGATATCGACCTAATAGGTCAATTTCGACCAGTCTTGTCGACCTCTCATGTACATGCAGATATAAAAACAAGAAGAGGTCGATTTCGAGTGGGAGTGCTCGATATCGACCAAATCAGTAGAAAATATCGACCGGCACATAAAACTGCCAGTCGACCAGAAGACTCGATTTCGACTAGTAGAGGTCGATTTCGAGTGCTTTGTAAAAACTTTGTGTCGGTGAAAGAAGACCGAAGACTGTGACGATGGAAGCGAAGGATGGACAGAAATAAACAAGTTTGACATATTTAAAGAGAATATATGAAAGAAAACTTCCAAGACCGGGGTTTACCACAAAAATGACCATGCAAGAGAAAGGATAAGTCACAAAGATAGGAACTTTATCGATAAAGGAAAAATCTTTCACCAAATCCAAAAAGTAGGAATATAAACCTTTCGATCAATAACCCTAATTGTGTCTATCCCTTTTCATAATTAGAATTTATAAACTTCTGAATAGTAATCCTAATTACTACCCAAGTTTCACAACATGAGTTCCTTAATTCCACAATTAAAGATTAAGCACACAGGATAGAGCGGGATAAAGTACATTTCTTTAGCGATCAATCAATCTACCGGCATGGCTATTGTCGGGAAGTAGGGCGACTACTCGCTCATCGAATCACAAGCATCATTGAATGAAAAGAAATAACTTGCATTAAACTAAATTCAAAACCTTTACAATCCCGGCACTCCAACTTTCGCAGAATGCCAAAATCCTAAAAGTCTCAAACTCCTAAAACTGCATGTGAACTACTTGCTCTGAAATTGAATGAATGAAAACTAGCCCCCAGGGATTTATTTATAGGGCTTAATCCTTTCTATCTAAGGAAAACAATATCTATCCTCTATCTAAAGATAAACTAGATAAATCCTAAAGGGTAATTAAATGTTCAACCCTTAAGATAGATAAAAAGATAAAATATCTCAAGTCTTCGTGTGAAAGGAATCCTCCACTCGGAATTTATCTTCACTCAGAATCAGGATATGACTCGGAATCGTCTCGTACTCGATTTGGGGAGTTGGTCGATATCGAGAAGTCTGCTCGGCTTCAGCTTATGTTCAATCGATATTGGCTTTTGTGATGAATTTTGAGTGGATCATTGGTCGATATCGAGTTGGTAAGGTCGATATCGACCTATGTTCTTCTATCTTCGTGTCTGCACTGCATGTCGAGTCTGACTTGGGAATTTCGACTGGCTCTCAGTCGATATCGACCAAGTGTGGTCGATACCGACCACTCTCCAGTTCCTCGTTCCGTGCTCAGCTTTGCTTGATGTCAGGTGCTTTTCCGTTGATTGTTGAGCTCCTTCAGTAGACATCAAGTGTATTTCCAGTGCTTCTTGGTTTTGCTCCAAATTAGCTCCAAATTCTGCAATATTAAACAGAAACTCGTGTAGACCTCTATTTCTTGCAAATAAGAATAAACTACATAAATTTGTTATATTCCCAACCAGAATATATAAAGTGATAGAATAAGGAGCTGAAATTAGGTATAAAAACATGGCATAAATCATGGACATCAGAGTGGAAATTACCAGTGCTTGTGCATCGACGAAAGTGTCAAGTTGAAGCATGTCCATCACTTGTATATAATAGTCTTGAAGCTCATTTTCGGGATGCAGATACTTGTGTGGCCTGAAATTTCCATTTACACGAGGTTGCATGAACACGAATAGAGAATCAGAACATAAGAAAAAGACACAATGATCATGTCTACATACAAGTAGCAATAACTATATAGAAAGTACAAACATTTGGCAATGGTTCAAGGATTTCAATCAAATGAACTTAATGTGTTATGTTGTAATCTTTCTCTTTTCAATCGGAAGAATGTTATATATCTCATGTATCAAGTTTTACCAAAAATACATCAATGAACTACCGGGAGTAAATCTTAGCCACATAAACTCAAGAATATAAACCTGATTGTCTTGTGATTTGAATAATTAAAATCATACATTATAAAATATGCTAGTTAGAAATTGAAGCGAGACAAATCCTAAATCCCGTTGTTTTCTCGTAATATCTTCACATCCACCAGAATATAGTAATGAGCCTAAGCTTGTAAGGCCATGTGAGAGAACATAAGAAGAAAAAGAACTGGAAGCAGATAAATGAAAACATCATAACTCAATGAAAATCTAAAAGAATATCATAATAGCATTTAGAAGCAATATATGAATCAAGGAGAGCTCATAGTCTACATGAATTTGAAGTTTGAACAGACAACTAAACCACATAGAGCATAAGACAAGTAGTTAAAACAGGTCAAACCAAAATCAGTACTAAGCTTTTTCTTTCTTTTCAGTACTATATTAGTAAAATGGGATCTTAACCCAATGGTTTTGCTTTTTTCTTAGGCTCGGATTCTCCGCTATTGGTTTCTTTTAGTATAAGAAATAGAATTTGGTCATTGAATTGAATAGAAATTCAACCAAAACAAAGACAAATGCCCTTTATCCTTGTGTCTCTTCTGGAAATAAGAATTTGTTTCTACATATCCCTTACATAGCAAGACTCTTATTTCAATCAATCAAGTAAACCTGCTATTCTAAATATATGGTATACATTCAATGAAGAAGCAAAGTGATTTTTTATAGCCCTAAAGCTATCCAGTCAAACAACTATGCTTGTCACAGTTTCAACGCCTTGAATAAATCAACACAGTTTTATAGCCCTACCAATCCTTGAATAAATCAAGTAAACATGTTATCTTGACTCTTGATCCACTTACATATCAAAAAGTACCGTAAGCAAATTCAATCAAAATCCGGCCCCAACCTAAAACCCTAACCGTATATTTTGAAAAAGTCTGAAATCTCACCTCTAAGAGCCATTGGAATCAACAAGTTGAATACAAGGTTGGAAGATAGAGAGGAGAAGAAGAAGAGTGAACGATTGTACCTGGATTACCTTAATCGAATCCAGATTGTGGAGATTCCCTCGATGAGGCTCGAAATCGCCTGAAGAAGAAGAGAGTGGAATGAGCGTAGGAGCCATGCTTGATCTCGTTGACGGTGATGAAAACAGGCTTTCTCATGGTGGGCTTGGCATCTGGCTGTGTCTGGCGACGAGGGACGACGGTGGTGGTGTTCGACACCGTTTTCTCCAATTCGATTGAAGGAGCGGTAAAACCCTAATTCAGAGATGAAGAGGAGATTAGAGAGATCTCAAGATAAAGAGGAAAGACATGAGGATAAAGAAGGGAGAACAAGATCTGGGAGAGGGAGTTTCAGACTTTGAGAGAGCAAAGGAAGAGAGAATGAGATCTGCGAGAGAGAGGGAGATCTGTGTTCTTTGGGAGACGGAATTGTGGAGGGATGGGGGAGAGAGAGGCATTAGGTTAATTGAGTGTTTTTTTACCCAATAGCCACGGTAAATATTTGCCAAATCTATCACGTGTGGCTAACTTGTTTCATTTTTTGGATGCAACGCCTGCCGTGGCTATTGCCATGGCAAAAGGGTACCAATTGCCACGACAAACGCCCTCTGAAGCTAGATGGCGTGACGAATTTAATTATTTTTTGTAGTGTATATTAAATGTTTCTTCTATCTTCATCTTTGTTTGCTTGATGAATTCATTTATAATATATATATATATATATCTACTGAGTATAGTGGCGGCCATAGGAGTCTTTAAAAGGTGGGGCGAAATTTCGCATTTGTAAATTTATAGCCCTCAATACGAAAATAGTAACATCACTAATTCATCTACAAAATAGTACATAATATGGAAGATTAAATAAGTTCAAATGTCCAATATGCATTTAACATGAATTCATATAGAAGATTAAATAGTACATAATATAAGTTCACTTTGGCCGAAGGCAAGCACAAAACCAGGATTACAATCTTGGGTATGATGGATTTGCACATAGTTTTATTTGTTTTCCCTGTTTGTCACTATATATATATCTATTGAGTGAAAAATTAGAGATGATATTTGTATCTATATTTTTTTTTGTTACAAGGCGAAAATTTGGGGTGTTCCAACCATGGTTGTACCACCACCCATGTATTTATCTTTAATTAGTAATAATAGAGTTAATTACTTATAAATAAACTTTAATTTTTAGGGATTAATTAGTCAACTATTTAAAAAATAATGAAGATGAATTTTTTTTTTATCAAAGACCCTTTAAGCTTTAGAGATTAACTAGTCAAATATTTAAAAAAAGAATGAAGATGAAAAATATGTTTAATTTTCAAAGATCTTTTATAAACTTCTATCACATTGTAAATGGTTAACTATATTTTTCCAACTTGCCTATGTAATGCATTTCCCCTAGTTAATTCTCTGTCATATTTTATTAGTGAAGGGCCTAATTTTGCTCATTTAAATATTCTACTGCATATTAATTTCAATATGCTTTAATATCCAACAAATGTAAGACAACTACCCTCAATTACATACTGACAATAGAATTAGGGTTTGTTTGAGTGTAGTGTTTATGGGATTTGTGGGATGGAAAAAGTGCATCGGAAATACAACCGGACTGTTTGACTGCCTGTGTTTGTGGGATGGGAAAATGGGGATTTGTGGGATGGACCTGGATGGATTTTCGATCCTCTTTGGAAGAGGTTTGTTAGATGGGCCATCCAGCATGCCCCGAAATGCCCTCGCATCCCCCTCTCCCTCCATAAATTTTTTTTTTATCTCCCAGTTCCGACCGAGCCATCGTCTCTCTCTCATCTGAAGAGTGAATTTCGTCGGAATGGAGAGCCACTCGCATTTGAACGCCGCCGGCCGTTCCCGGAGTTCGAAAACGCAATCTGTGCTTCCTCTTTCTCGGTACATAAATTCCAGCCCTAATTCAATCGCTTTTGTATATTCCGGCGGATTTGCCAACCGATTCAATGGTCCCCAACGTCGATTTTGCGACTTCCAACCTCTTTTGCGCGGAGGACGACACTAGTATCTTCGAGGATGTTGAGAATGGGGGTGTTGAGGATGAGTTTCAAATTCGCAATTGGGATCGTGTTAATCATCGGCGACGCCCTTTTGGGCTCGATTATGGATTCAGTGGTACCGAGGGAAGATTTTTGTTGCCAATTCCGAGGGATGAGTGTTTGGATTCAATCTTGGAGAGGGAGATTCAGGATTTTCCTGCCAATGGCTACTTGGAGAGATTGGCAAGTGGAGTTGTGGATATGGGTTCCAGAAAATTAGAAATGACGTTGTTCATTGAATTTCAAAGGTGGGGTTTTCTTTGATTTTTACTAAAAAAATTGTTCAGTCCTTTTCATATGAACCTGATTAGATGATCTATTGGCCTTTTATCAATATCTCTTTTTGATTGGGAGATTGGGCCTTTTGTTTCCCTACCATAAAAGTGTGAGGTTTGATCGATTTTTCTTGTGTGAGTGATCTTGTGATTGATGGGAATTTAAGGTTTTCTTTCTTTGATCGGTTTGTACCTGCTGTGTGAGAGATTGTGATAGTGACAATGAATCGCCCACACCCTAATTCCCAAAACAAAAAGAGGACTCAAATAACAGAGCAAAGCATTCAATAAGCTCACCGATGGCGTCGAAGATCGTTAGTTGGATTTCGAACAAAAGAATGTTGACAACAATGGATCAAGTACATGACAAGAGGGGTATGAAGATGGGGGCAATTTGGTCTTTTCATGTGCGTAAGTGGGGGTAATTCGGACTTTTCCCATCACTCCATCCACCAAAAAATCAAAATACAACCAAACACAAAACGGAAAATTTTGGGTGTTGAGTTTCCATCTCTTTCATCCCACAAATCCATCCCCATCCCACACCTCCACTAAAATCCCACAAATCCACTAAAATTCATCCCATTGTCAAACACACCCTTAAAGATGAATTAGAAATCCATACTTTAGAATTTATGGCTCGTTTGGTTTAAATTTTAGAAAAGTAAAGATAAAAGAAATGAATGTATTCTATATATAGTTTAAGATACATTTTCAAAAAAAAATTTAATCATTATCCTCTCCTCCCAACTTTTCATATAAAATTAGTTTTATTCCTTCTTATTTCAGTCACTCATTTGAACAAGGGTAACCATATCTTCTATACTCCTTTAATCATTACCCCTCATATCTTATTTTTCAAATAAAAGATAGCACTCTTCTCTGATCTAGATATGTTTTCCGGCCTATATAAAATTTGTCTTCATTCCGTTTACTTTGCATGCTTATACCAAACGAGCCCTTAGCTTAAATGATTACTTAACGGTTCATTCATGAAATAATATATCACTTGCCAAACGATTTACAAGTCCAATTAGCATTTTACATTACTTTATTCATTTTAAGCATTGAGATTATTCAACCACCTACTAATGGATTATATTCGCTAGCACAATTAGTTATTATTATAAGGAAATTTAGAGATTTGAAGCCTAAATATCCCACATGTAATTTTCTTTATAACTGTAATGGCTCAGATATAAATACCCGGATTACGTTTCGAAGGTCGGATATCTTCGTTCGAATCTTGCAATCCAGGTACGGGTCAAGGTTTCAAACCTCTTTAAACATTAGTATGAAAGCGGGGATTTCGAATCCCAAAACCATCGTAGGCCGTTGGGTACCCTTAACCTGTCCTACTGGCTAAATTGTAGAAATTCATTTAAGGAAAGCGAAATGGAAAACAAAGATAAAGTACAATCGCCACGACAAAGTCGGGTCTAAACCAAAACCATAAGTATAATTGATTACCACTTAGCCAAGTTAGCGGGATAGAACAATTCTTCGGTTTTTCCCACAGAGATTTCCCGTCATAGAAGCATGGAGCAAGAAAGAAGCAAGTACCTAACACTATCCACAAACTAAGGCCCAGTATTCGCCTACGGGCCCTAAAGACCGCACTGATGCCATATAACATGCCTATACCTAGATAAAGGATGGTATAATTCATTACAGGATATATAATAATAAGTGCAGAAAAACTGTAAAGGCGCCCAAAGAATTCCAAGTGGCATATCCTTCTCCTACGCCGCCCCCTTTTCCATGAGCGGACCTGGCCAGTAAGGTACCCATTGTTTCATCATCATATCATATCATAATCATCATCATCATATCATACTCATGCCCGATGGTGCTGGGTTATCATGCTTATGTAACGACAATACTGACTCAGGGCAAACCCGATAGGGCTGGCTACCCTATGACCCTAGCAAAAGACTCTAGGACTCACAGATAACGATCGTTCTCTTTTCAAACACATAAAGAATAGGGATGCTCATTCATAAGTGCAAGTCCTAAGCATGATACTACATGACATGCTTTTATGCCTATGCAACACATACACACTATATGACACATCAGGCAGGAGGTTCAGGTTGCAGAGTAAGTCCCATAGGATACTTACATGGAGGCGCGCAGAATCCAAGAAATCAACACCAATAGCAAGCAATGTCCAACAAATCACAAATCACCTAACAGATATACAAATATCGATAAGTCTATCTAAATCACACAAGGTACCCATAACTATCATACATAACTTCACATATTCCATTTCAGATCATTTAGTCTTATCTCATCATATATCACATACCATTTCATGTTCATCTCATCTCAACATAAAATATCTCATCCATCATCTCATCTTCCATCATCATATAACATTTCATAGCTGATTTAAAATTCACATAATTCTCAAGCAAGATTCAACCATAAATTCACCGAGTTAAATCAAGTAAATCATTTTCCCAAAGTTTTCCAAACTCTTAAATCTCAAGTTAAGTCAACTCATATATAAGATAATTTCTCAATTCATACTTGTCCAAATCAAGAGGAAGCATCAAATTTTCTAAGGCAACTCATAAGCTTGTTTTATCAAAATATTCCGGCATTTTGGTTTTCAAATAGTAATCCTTTAAAAGACATTTTGGGGAAAAACCTAAAACCCTTTTTAAATAATTCAACACTATTTATCTAAAATAAAACACTAAAAATCAATTCATTTTAACATTTCTAAATCATATATTAAAACATCTCATAACAACATACTATATAATTATTCCAATTAATACTATTCTTAAACCAAATATATATTATATACTGACTTTTCAGAAAATATATTTATCACAAAATTCAGAATTGACATATACTAATAATAATCCAATAAACTAACAATAATTAAATATAAGATATAACATATAATTATGACATATAATATATAACACAACAACAACTTAACAAATAATATAACAACAACCACAACAACACCCTCAGCCCAAAACCCAACCCAGAATCCAACCCACCCGGATCCAACAGAAAGAATAGAAAAGACCCAACCCGAGCCCACAGAATCCGAAAGGAAAAGTAACCTGAATCCGACACAATGTCAGCCCAAACCAATAACACATCTCCTTCCCTAAACACAAGAACATAACTCTGCAACACGACAACAGAGGAGCGGAAGAGAAGGAAGAGAAGGAACCTGGCCTGCCGGCGACTCTCTCTCTCCGACCCAAACCTATCCCAACTTGACAAACCTGGAATTCCGACCACACCCAACCCAAAGAGAGAAAAACGCGAGTGAGAAGGAGAGAGGAGGAGGGAGCTAGTTTACCGTTTGCGTGAATTCTCCAATTCCAAAGGGACTCCGGCTCCAATTGCGGCTTGGATAGCTCGAGAGGGGTTATATTGAAGCCTAGGATGGAAATAGGGGTTAAAGGTGGATTTTGATGCGAGTTGACTAGAAATCTGTAGAGTTTATTTCATTAAGCACTTAGGTTTTGTACATTATATGTAACATGTAATATGTGTATATTATATGGGCTATGACTGAAAGGTGGAATTGGATCAGGCTAGGCTCGGTTTTAGGTGTTAGCTTAATAAGCTGCCAAACCGAGTTGGGCCCCCAAACCCGTTGAGCCCAACCAGTCCACTTCTTCTTTTGTGGAAGCTGAGCCCGGTCTTCAGCTCTTGTGGAACGCAACGTATTGATACTAGGGTTCCCCGTGTGCTCGCCTATATAAGCTCATTACCTCCTACTTGCTTGTCATTGTTGAAGCTCCCCGTCTGGTTAGTCCAAAGAAAGAAAGAGAGAGAGAGAGAGAGAGAGAGAGAGAGAGAGAGAGAGAGAGAGAGAGAGAGAGAGCAAGTGCCAAGAAACCCTAGCGCTGTCGTATCCCTTCCGGGAGCGTCGCTTCTTCCTGGCTCCGGTGGTCATCTCCGACGCTTGTCTTGGTGGACGATCTGCTGTTCCTCTGCAGATCTACCTTCGACGAAGATATTCTTCATCTTGCTCTTGTTTCTTCTTTAGTGTTTTGTGGTTTCTTGTTGTTGCATGTTCTTCTTGTATTTATGTGTTTGTTTTACTCTGTAAGCCCTTGAACATTTGAGTTAGTGGATTTAGGGTCATATTTGGAGGCCCCGAGGACGTAGGTCATTTGGACCGAACCTCGTAAAATCGATGTGTTCTTTGCTTGAGTTTCTTTTTCTTCCGCTTATCCGATTATCGAACTCTTATTCGTTGAACATCTGCGATATCAAATTGGTATGAGAGCATATGTTTTGATGCTAGAGCTTGAGTGTCCTCTTTCCAACCTTTCTGAATCTTCATAGATATTAGAGAGCAAAAATTGATGCAGGAAGTGGGTGGGTCTATATAGTGTATATCGCCTAGTGTCATTCCCTCCCGCATGACGCATCATATCCTGTTCTTAGATTGTGTGAAACCTTGTGTGTCTTGCATGCTTTAGGGTTTATGTAGATCTCCTTTTGCTGTGTGTTCTTCTGAGTTTGGAATCTTTGGATCTTGGTTATTCTTGAGTTTTTTTTTTCTGTTCTCGGAATCTTCAGATCTAGACTTAACTATTTGGATCTAGGGTTTCTTAAAGAACTATAAACTCTTAAATAACCTTGGGATCTTTGAGCTTGATGAGTTATTCTCTGCAGTTGTTTTGTGCTTGCTTTAGCTAAGATCTTCTTAGTTATTCTAAAAGCTAATTTGTTTCTTGCATTTGTTGACAATGTTTGCCATGGCTGATTCTTCTGTTCATATCAAGCCCTATGATGGGATTTCTAACTTTGCAATGTGGCAATTAAAGATGAAAGATGTTCTCATTAAGGAGAAATTTTGGTTGCCTATCAATGCAGTATACCCAAGTATTGTAGATGAGGAAAAGAGGAAAGAAGTGGACTTGATAGCACACAATGAGACTATGATACGCCTTTCTGATGAGATTGCACGACAGGTTATGAGTAAGAAAACAGCCAAAGAGCCGTGTGAGGCTCTTGAGGGGTTATACTTGGTAAAATCTCCTCCTAGTCGTATTAATCTGTTGTGTCGTTTGTTCAATTTCAAAATGGATGTGTCTGCTTCTCTAATTTATAACCTTGATAAGTTCTTGAGCATGACTCAGGATTTAACTAGATGTGGTGATGATATTTGTAATTTGCATCAATCTGTGTTGTTGTTAAATTCTTTACCCTTTCAGTTTGATACTTTTAAAGATGTTATTCAATTCAGCCGTAAGGATTTGAATTAGAAGGAAATTATAGAGTCTATTGTTCAGAAAAATGATGTCATGAAGGTATTTAAATCTAAACAGGAAGCTAAGTCTGAGGTTTTAATGGCTAGGTCTAAATTTAGAAAGGAAAGAAACAAGAACTTTAAGAAAAAAGATGACAATGCTAAAATTGACAAGCCTCCTTCTAATAACAACAATGGTAAAGAAAAAGTGTCTAAAAATGTGCAGGATAACAACCCTAAGAAAAATGTGAAGTGTTATTACTGTGATAAAATGGGACACTGTGAGAAAGATTGTTATAAGAAAAAGAAGGATGAGGCTAGGAAAGAGAAGTTTGGTGTCTCTGCACTGTTTGAAGCTGGTTCTTGTTCTAAGCATGAATTATTGCCTATTTGTAATGATTCTGCCTGTGATGATGTGTGGATCCTTGATTCTGGTTACACTATGCATGCTACACTTGATAAGAAATGGTTTGATCATCTTACCTAGCCTTGATTGATGAAGGGGATGTTTTGTTGGGTGATCATCATGTTGTTTCTATTAAAGGGGTGGGTTATGTGCCTTTGCTCATGTTTGATGACTAGATTATGATTATTCAGAATGTTAGATATGTGCATGATTTGAGAAGAAATCTGCTATCTGAAAGTGTGTTTGATGATATGAGATGCCACATTAACACTTATTTGGGAAATAAAAGAGTTTCTAAAAATGGGAAAGTCATGATTCAAACTGTGAAAAAGAAAGGTCTCTATCATGTTATTGCTAAGTCTGCTTTAAAACATCATGCTTATGTTGCTTCTGTTTCTATGTCTAATGTTGAAACTCCTTTGTGGCATAAAAGATTAGGACATATTGGAAACAATCACCTGTTACAGCTTTATAAAACCGACGTTCTTAAACTTAAACCTGCTGAATTGGATATGTGTGATGATTGTCTGCTTGGTAAGCATACTAGATCTATGTTTGATAAGTCTAGTTTCATTGTTGAGCGTCCTTTGCAGTATATTCACTCTGATCTATGGGGCCCTCCCCAAGTTGATTCTTTTTCTAGCATGAAATATTTTATGTCTCTCATTGATGACTTCAGTAGATATGTGTGGATTTATTTGTTAAAGGTTAAAAGTGATGCTTTCATTACCTTTAAGAACTGGAAAACCAGTTGAAAAAGAATTTGGTTATGTGGTTAAGTGTTTAAGAACTTATAATGGGCTTGAATTTTGCAACTCATACTTTGATGCATATTTTAAAGAACATGGTATTAAGAGACACTTGATTGTTCCTCGTACTCCCCACCGAAATGGCATTGCTGGGAGGATGAATAGAACTCTGCTTGAAAAAACTAGACGCGTGCTTATTTCATCTAGCATCAAATATTCTGTTTGGGGCGATGCTATCATGACTACTGCATATTTGACTAATAGATCTCCCTCCTCAGCTATTGAGCATAAAACCCCTTATGAACTGTTATATAAAAGAAAACCTAACTTGATCTACTTAAGACCTTTTGGGTGCACTGTGTTTTCTCACAAGTCTGGTGAAAAACTAAATGCTAGATCTGAAAAGGGTGTTTTCTTGGGGTATCCTGAGGGAGTTAAGGGGTATAAGATCTTATTGATTCAACCTGGTGCATATAAAGTCATTGTAAGCAGAAATGTGTTGTTTAAAGAGGCTGAATTTTATTTCATGTCTAAATTAACCTCTGCAGCTCAGCCTAATGAAAATGTGAAGGCATCTGAAGCTGCAACTAGCACCCCCTTCTATGTGCCGGAAGCTCAGATTCCCCCCTTGGAGGATGGTTATGATAATGATCAAGTTCAACCCCACGAGGGTCAGGTAAATGAAGGAGCTAATGATGGTGGTGAGACTGAAGCTTCATCTTCTTCCTCCTCTTCTTCTAGCTCCTCTTCTGATTCTGATTCTGATACTGGGGATTTGGTTCATGATGACACTAAGGATGCTATCTCAGTCAATTTGGATGGTCAACCTTTAGCTGATTACCAGTTGACTAGAGATAGGGAGCCCAGGACCAAGAAACCAAATCCTAAGTATACAGAGCCTATGTGGTTGAATTTGCTTTTATGGTTTCTGAAGTCATAAATTCTTACACTCCTGATCTTTATGAACATGCTGTTAAGTGTTCTCATTCTAATCTTTGGCTTGCTGCTACGAAAGATCAACTTGATTCTATGTATGCTAATAAAACCCGGACCTTAGTTAAAAGACATAAAGATAAGAGGATTATTGATTGTAGATGGGTTTAGAGCATTAAATCTGGTTCTACTGTTGATTACCCTCTTAGGTATAAGGCTAGGCTGGTAGCTAAAGGCTTTACCCAGAAGAAGAGTGAAGATTATAATGAGATTTTTGCCCCTGCTTTTAAATATAAAACTCTGCGTTTCTTGCTTTCCATTGTTGTAGTTTATGATTTTGAAATTGAACAAATGGATGTTAAGACAACTTTCTTGCATGGTGATCTATATGAAACAATTTATATGAAACAACCTAAAGGCTTTGTGGATGATCAAAATCCTTATTATGTGTGTTTGCTTAGAAAATCTATGTATGGCTTGAAGCAATCTCCCATACATTGGAACATTAAGTTTCACACTTGCATGCTTAAATTGGGTTATTATAGATCTAAGTTTGACACTTGCTTGTATATGAAGGGTGTGAGAACTGCTGAACCTGTCTATGTTTTGCTATATGTTGATGATATGTTGCTTGTGTGCAAAAATATAACCAAAATTAAAGAACTTAAAAAGGGTCTTAAATCCAACTTTGATATGAAGGACCTTAATGCATCTAAAAGAATTCATGGAATTGATATTATTAGAAATAGAAAGAAAAATCAGATCATGCTATCTCAATATCTGATTATATTCATAAAGTGATATGTGCTAAGACATCTTCTATGCCTCTTGGTGCTCATCTTGATCTGACTAAAATTGTTGATCCTCTTTCTAAAAATGAAGCTGCTTACATGAAAAAGGTTCCTTATGATACTGTTGTGGGTTCAGTTATGGAAGCTATGATCTGCTCTAGGCCTGATTTAGCTTTTGCAATTAGTGTTTTAAGCAGGTTTATGTCTAACCCCAGTGAGAAACATTGGGTTGCCATGAAATTCTTGTTGAGGTATTTGTGTGGAACAAAAAATGTTGGTTTGATATATGGCAGACACTTAGTTTTAAGCCTTCAAGCCTATGTGGATACAAATTATGCGAGCAACAAAGACAATACGAAGTCTACTACTTCTTACATGTTTACATGGGCAGAAAACTATGTTTCTTGGCAATCACAGTTGCAGCCTATAGTCGCTCTCTCATCAACTGAGGCAGAATATATAGCAGCTACTGAAGATGCAAAGAAAGCAATATGGCTACAGGGCCTGTACAGGGAGATTTCTGGAAAACCTTGGACTTCAATGATTAATATTGATTCTCAATCTGATTTATATCTTTATCGTGACCCTATGTATCATGAAAGAACAAAACATGTAGATGTGAGATATCATTTCATAAGAGAAAAGGTTGATAAAAAAATATTATTAAAGTTCTTAAAATAAGTGGTGATAAGAATCCTGCAGATTTTGGGACTAAAATTGTTACATCTGACAAGTTTATGTTCTGTAGGAACTTCCTCCATTTGAAGGATCCAACTTAGCTGGTGTCATAAGATAGGTTGAGCCTGAGAAGGATCGGTTACCCCTAAATCCAGTTGGCTATGAAGCTCTAACTCGCTGCAGATCCAGGATATGCGGCTTAAAGAAATACATGGGCATATTGTAGAGTTTATTTCATTAAGCACTTAGGTTTTGTACATTATATGTAACATGTAATATGTGTAATGTGTGTATATTATATGGGCTATGATTGAAAGGTGGAATTGGGTCAGGCTAGGCTCGGTTTTGGGTGTTAGCTTAATAAACTGTCAAACCGAGTTAGGCCCCCAAATCTGGTGAGCCCAACCGGCCCACTTCTTCTTTTGTGTAAACTGAGCCCGGTCTTCAGCTCTTGTGGAACGCAGCGTATTGATGCTAGGGTTTCTCGTGAGCTCGCCTATATAAGCTCATTACCTCCTAATTGCTTGTCACTGTTGAAGCTCTCTGTCTGGTAAGTCCCGAGAGAGAGAGAGAGAGAGAGAGAGAGAGAGAGAGAGAGAGAGAGAGAGCGCCAGGAAACCCTAGCCCCACCGTATCCTTTCTGGGAGCGTTGCTTCTTCCTAGCTCCGATGGTCGTCTCCGGCGTTTGTCTTGGTGGCCGATCTATTGTTCCTCTACAGATCTACCTTCGACGAAGATCTTCTTCGTCTTGCTCTTGTTTCTTCTTCAGTGTTTTGTGGTTTCTTGTTGTTGCATGTTCTTCTTGTTTTTCTGTGTTTGTGTTACTTTGTAAGCCCTTGAACATTTGAGTTAGTGGATTTAGGGTCCGATCTGGAGGCCCTGAGGACGTAGTTCATTTGGACTGAACCTCGTAAAATCAATGTGTTCTTTGCTTGAGTTTCTTTTGCTTTCGCTTATCTGATTATCGAACTCTTATTCGTTAAACATCTGCGACATAAAAACCGAATAAGAAGAACGAAAAATCGACCTTGGAGATGAAACATGGGCGGTGAGGTACGATGCGGCTCTGAGTGACTCCGACGACGAGGGAGGAGGCTTCTGAGTGCTCCTGGGTGTTGCTGCTACCAACCGGAGGGAGGTGGTGCGGGCTGCTACAACGATAACGAAGAGGAAGGTGCTCAACGACTTCCTGGCGAGACAGAGGATCGCGGACTCGGCTTCTTTGGTGACGACAAGGAGGAACGCAGTAGAAGGAAGGTGAGGGTGGGATTTTCTTGTGAGTTTCTGAGGAATGACGGGAGGAAGGAAAGAGAGGGCTACTACAATTGAAGAACATGGAGGGAAAGAGGGTTAATATGGGGAGAGAAGGTGAAATAGGACAAAATGGTGAGCTGAATTGTGTTTTTAGGGGAATCTTCAACAGAAATCAGAGAGAGAGAGAGGAAAAGAAAAGAAAAAGAAATAGAATAGAAATGATTATAAAATGACAAATTTAAATCCCACAAATCGAAACTTGCTAATCCCGACTCTAAAGGAATTTCAAATCGAAATCTCCAAATGATTTTCAACTATCGCATATAAATTAAATTCCCCAACTCAAAGTTCGAAAGTGGAAATGGAATCCGTCAAAATCCCAAATTTTAAAATGATGCCGGAAGGATCTTAAAATCGAAACTTGTGCTCGAAGATGAGTTTTATTCCACTTTAATAAATTAAATAAAATAATAATATATTTACGTAGAATAATATTAAAATCATATAAAAATATATTCGGCCTTTACAATAATCTTCAACGTCCACTTTTCTCCCACTGTAAATATCCTTCCTAAATGAAATCAATACCCTACGGATGATTGCCATCCTCTTATTTTTTTCCCCCACTAATCATGTACACTTCCACCACAAGCCCTATCATGGGGATATTCCAATCGAATCTAGTCCATTGATGAGCTTAAGATCCAATGCGTATAATTCCGTTACACGTTGCACCCTATTAGATAGGTCAATCGAGTCGTTTATCTAGTATTAATCGTCGTAGACTCGGCTCTAGATTGAACCAAATCTAGATCAAATAGAAAATGATCAGGACAAATAGAAAAGGTCCCGGAGCTTTCTCGCTCTCGCTGGATCTCCTTCAGCTCTCGAGACTCAGGCGCTTGAGATACTGGCGCTGCTCTCTTCTTCTCTCGACTTTTCTCTCACTAGAGAGCCTTGCACCTTTTCATCACCGTAGAAGGTAAGGTGGAAGCTCCCAAGCTCTCTCGGTGGTGTAAAGGGAATCTCGCTGAAAACCCTAACCCTCGCTCTCTCTTCTACTATAGTGTCAAGCCCCGTTCTTTGCTAAACTAGGAAGAAGCCTTTTATATGATGCTTCTTCAACAGCAAAACGCAACGTCGAACCACCAGAATGAGTTTGAAGTTGTTGCTATGTACAGAGGCTTAAGAATTTAAGGCTACTGGAGGAGGGTTGGAGTTGATGGGCCATTACCAAGACTAATGGGTTGCAGGTCCAAAGAATTTAAGGCTACAACACATATATAATACATGATATATATATATAGAGAATGAGTACTTTGTGCACAAGCCTTAGGATGTATCTTGTGCACAAATATGGACCTTTGATTTAAATTGAATAAAGGGTTGAGATGGTTACACGTGTCCCTTTTAAAAAAAAAAAAAAAAAAAAAGGCTATCAATCACTTATCCTAGAGCGTGAGGCGCGTGAATGATGCCAAATAAAAACCTAAATCCCTAATCATGTACATCAGTACATGTGAAACGAGGAAGGTGAAGCGGCGGCGATAAGGGCGAGATTTGCGGCAATTTCGGCAACGCTTGTGGTCTTCTTCTTCACCGACTTCATTGTGGAAACTGGAGGAAGCACAAAACGAAGAGGAAGGCGGCCATGAACAGGGGTGTCGAGGGCAAAGAGGAAGGCGGTGGCGGCGATTGGGAGGGCACCTCCCCCAGATCTGCGAAGAGCCGCCACCTCTCAGCCCCCTCCAATCCTCGACGGAGGGCACCTCCCCCAGATCTGCGAAGAGCCGCCACCTCTCAGCCCCCTCCAATCCTCGACGACATCGTGTCGAATTCGGCGATTGGGAGGGCACCGTCCCCAGATCTGAGGGAGAAACTCCTTCCGGCGCAGCTTCGATGCACAGAGACGTCGGATTTAGAGAGCCTTCACTAGTGACATCGACGAGAATGACTTCCTCCATTGTATTCATCTTTGTTTATGGTTTGTTAAGACATCCTCAATTTCATCGATCAGAGGTGTTTTTTTTTATTGTTTGATGCAAGGCAAGGCAGCCTCAATCTTTTGATCAGATGTTAGGGGTATTGATGAAATTGCCAATTTTTTTAATTGTTTAATCTATTAAATTGTTTGATAAAAGGTTAGGGGAATCGATGAAATTGGGGTAGGGCTGAAATTTGTTATTTAATCAACATGATTTCCGCATTATTCTGGCAAATGTGTCGATTGTTTTGTTATTAGTGGTAATGAATTGGTTAATTATTCGGTGAAATATGATTCATTATTCGTCAGTATATAGAGTCTTCGATATGACAAATAACTAAAAAACATTATTCAGTGAAATTGAAACATTATTCGGTGAAATATAAATCATTATTCATATAAATCGTAAGTATTATTTGGTGATTTGAGGGTTTTTTATCTGAAATTGATGAACAAAAAAAAATATTATTCGGTAGTATGTGATAAATTATTCAGTAGAATTGATAAATTTTGATATAATCTAAATGGAAAAAGATAACATAATATTATTCGGTAGCATGTGAAACATTATTCGGTGGAATTATCAAATTTTAAAAAAGAACGAAATCGGGTGGTTCCATCGATCAACCAATCACCCATAATCATTTACTTTTTTCAAAATATTTTATATATTAAAAAAAAATGACAAAAAAAGCTTTAAAAAAGGAATGAGTGATGGGTGTCATACACGCACTTGCAAAGGGGAATGGTGGTTTTTTTGGCATGTGGGTCCCACAATTTTAGTAATAAAAAAGAAACAAAATCCCTTTTAATCCTAGCCGTCCATCTTCTATCAATTAAAGGCCTAAATTCGTGCACTAAATATACTCTAAGGGGTGTGCACAAGGGAACCACTCCCTATATATATATATATATATATATATATATATGTTAAAAAAATGCCCAAAAGGCTTGAATTAAATCTCGAAAGGGCTTGGATTCCCTCTTGAAAGAGCTTCCTAGAGGTTCTTCGAGTTGTGGGTTGCTCGGGAGCGTGAGGCTCTGCTTTGATGCGTCTAGGCATTCTTCTTCGTCGTTGGGGTTCTAGCATTTAGAGTTGGACTGACTGGTGTCAAGGTGGTGTGTACGGGGCGACTTCGTGATCGGGAAGAAGCTTCCTGGAGGTTCATCTTCAGTACCCACAGAGATTCCTGACGTATCGCTGACCAATGTTGTTGTCAGGATGGTGCTTGACTCCGTCGGTTGTCTACGTTCTCAATGTGTTAGATTTAGTTTTGCCTAATTTCGTCTTTTGTATGTTTGGTTTCCGCTTGTTTTATTGCATCTTGATGTGTTTTGATTTTGTATTTTGACGAATTTTGAAAAGTGGATATAATAAAAATATATAAAATGTCATCTTTTTTCTTAAAACAGATTTCCCCTCTAAAATAACATATTATTTTTTTAAGAAGGGAGTATAAAACTTTTGATTTTCAAAACAATGAACGCCCATTGATCTACTAACAGCTGAAGGTCTCCAACCAATCTCAGCCATTTACCCCTTGATAGCATAGAGAATACGCGAACTGATCCATCCAAATTCATACTGTACAAATGTATAAGACCGGAATTTGAAAATGGAAATCGGTACCTGCAGGCCCGCTCAAATTAATAATAAGACCAAAATTTTTAATTGGACGACACTCATCATTCATTACTCCAACGAGCAACTCCATCAAAATGCCACAAGAAGTCAGGACCATCGACCTCATTGATGACCATCTCTGAATTCAAACACGGTCACTATCACATTTTCCGGAGATAGACATCTCCTACTCCACAATACAACCCCTCGGACACCATTACCTATAACATTAAATTAATTAGTATATACGGAGTACTGTATATTTATGATTATTTTTTATATATATTTATTTTATAAATAAACAATCATATATAATTGTATAAATTTAACTTGAAAAAACATATTAAAAAACATTAAAATTATTATCATCAAATAATCATCTTTTCAATTTAAATATTTTTTAGAATATGTTTTTTGAGATAAATTTATATAATTAATTATATATACATAAATTTAATTAATTTATATATATATATATATATATATATATATACTAATTAATTTAGTGTTCCGATAAACCGAACGTGGTACTGTGGTAGGAGCTAGAACTTATCTCCATTTTCCGCCATCCGACATGCTACAAAATACAAATACATCCAAAGAAATTCATGTTCACAACGATTGAGTTTTATTGGCTGCCCTTTCCTTTTGATTACTCCCTCGATTTCAAAATAAATGTCTTTTTACTATTCCGAACGCATTTTAATGATATAAAAACTTTATAAAATATTATTTTTTTAATCAATTTTTTTTAATAAACTCATACATATTACTAATAAGTATGAAATTATTAAAAAAAATTCATAAAAAAATAATATTTTATAGAGTTTTTATCTCCTTAAAATACGTGCAATAAAAGACAAACGACACTTATTATGAAACAGAGGGAGTAATTGATTAATTCAATTATTATTTTTCTGATAAAAAAAATTAGGTCTTACTATTTGCACGGTGAACTGTTCGTTGTTTACACGGTTCCGTAATCGCGCACTCGCAATGCACAGTTGCGCTTAAAAAAAAAAGGGCGCATTCGTATTGCACAATTGCGCTTTTTTCAAAAAAAATAATAAATTACTACAGTGTCTACCTCTTCCGTGGTTTCATCGACAAGCCTAGGTAAAGGCTAGTACAATTACTCAAACTTTCAAAAAGCATAATTAGTAAAGACTTTAAAGTACCCCGTAAGTCGTACCTCTCTCACTGTAACCGAAGGAAGTACACATAATAAAGATCAGAAAAAGGAAAAGGGGAGTCCTTTTTAAAAAATTCACAGGAGGAGTGTACGGTGTTATGGAAGAAGCGGATCCGGAGTGCGCAGATGCCATTGCTGTGCTGGCGGGCCCACCATCCGCGCACTCGCACTACGCATTTACAGTTCTCCACCGTGTATCGGGCGAGAAATCGACAGTGTATATAGCAATTTCGAAAAAATTTGGATTATCATTTCCTATTTATATACATTTTTTATAATAATAAAAATTATATAAAATATCTATTTTTTAAAAATATTTTTTAAGGATATTATAGATACACTACTATTTTTTACTGGATACATCGCTAATCTTCACAACATGTTACCAAATGAATTTCGTAACATGTTAAGGAATAAATTCAATATGTAATCAGACGAGACCCAAGAGAGTGGCAAAATGTCCGCACCATGTTGCAGAATAAAATTTGCAAGAGTGCGGAAATCTAATACGTACGTAGTAAATAGACTCCTACCTCTAAAGTAGTAAAGACCCGGAATTTCAAATCCTAATTTTTTTCGAAAAAAGGAAATTAAAAATGAATTTAAATCAGATTTAAAACTTGTAGAGCGGATACCGACATGGATTTAAAATTTTGACGAACGATTTCCGTCCTTTCACCTCGAGAATTTAAAATATTTTCAGATGACAATTCCTTTTCAGTTTTAAAAATCTAATCGATCGAGAACGCTGGATTCGGAAAAACTAACATACAGAGAACTAATTGTAGGATTCGAAATTCGCGTATTCGAAATTTATTTCCGGGTATTTGTTTAACCAATTCCACACCCACTCCCCAGCCACTCCCATCACTAACCATACTCACCCCTGACCCCATCATTCATTCTATCATCACCATCACTCCCGCTATCCTTCATCACCATACCCCGTCTCTCCCTCCTTCTCATCACCACCATCTCCTCTTCACCATTTCGTCGCCACCACCCCGCTCCATCTTCATCCATCATCACCGTTGCTCTTCCTCCTTTACCACTATCATCGACTCCTTTCACCATCGTCGCAACGATCTTCATCACCTTCCTCCATCGATCACCATCGGAACCAGCACCACCAGCCCCATCCTCCTTCCTCAGAGATACCAGTGTTAGGAGGAAAATCAAGTATGAAATAAATATCAAATATATATTCCAAACCGAATCCCTGACCACGCAAATAAAAATTACAAGACTTCCTCTCGTTGTAGTGGAAGGGAACCAAGATCGTGTCCACGAGAAAGCGTGTCAGCGCTCGCCTTTCTCGTTCCAAATTGCTCTCGTAATCGACCAGCAGAAGTCCTCGACGTCGGGTAAAAGTACTCGATGTCGACTACCTCAGTCGAGTAAACCTGCAAAACTGCACAACAGAAGCAAAAACAATCAATGTCGAGTAAGGCAGTACTCAACGTCGACCAATGTACTCGACGTCGACTAACAGTTGTCGAGATCGAGTAATCTGTAAATGCAGAAAACATAACTTGTGATAAAAATAAAACAGAAACAACACGAAATTGGTGGGAATTCAATAATATAAAAAGCTTTCAGAATTGGGGTTTCAATGCCACAACGATAACCATATAAGAACAATGCTAAAAGTATAAAAGATCATGTCTTTCGTCAAATAATTGTCGCCATTAACAAGTAGGAAGATAGAGGCTTTCACATAAACCCTAATTGTTACTAACCCTTTTCACATAATTAATCCAAGTTGTATGAAGATCACTTTCACTTTAATAACACAAACAAGGATCACATTCGACCGTCGCAGAAGAATCATGCTCATAGTCATAGAAGATGAAATCGCATTAAAAGTTGTACCTTTGTTGCATTACCTTACATGGCTACCGTCGGGCTCACGCCGACCCTAGAAGTTGGGTGCCTAATCGCTCTTCATCATAAAAACACACATCAATAACATAAAGAAACTAAACTGCATTAAATAAAAACAAAGCTTACAACCAATCGAAGCCAAATCCGCTCTCGCCTTTCCAACTTCCTACTCGGCCTCCAAAATAAAACTCTAAATTGCCTAACTAGTGTTTGCTCAATTGCTTGAGAGAAGAATTATTCCTAAAACCAGCCCCTAGGACCTTATTTATAGTATTCAATCATCGCTATCCAAGGAAAGAATATTCTATCTATATCTAAAGCTTAATGATAAAACTTGGATAAATAAAAGAAATAAATCATTAAGGGAAATATCTAAAGTGGATAAATCTCTTTAACTCTTGATATATCTTCACATGTCTTGATAGAACTCCACGTGACTTCGCTTGCAAGTAAACACCATCACTCGGATTCCACTCGATCTTGACTCGGAATGGCGCGAGTGAGTACTAGACACCGACAAGAGTAGTTGACGTCGAGTAGAGTTGCGTTCTCTGCTCGCTCTCCTCGGATTCGGACTCGAGCTCAGGAAGAATTCAGACTCTCGATGGGTACTCTACATCGAGTAAGGTACTCGACATCGACTAGAGTAGTCGACGTCGACTACTCTAGTCGATGAAGCCGAAGTCGAGTGCTCGATCTCGTGTGATGAAGCCGAAGTCAACCAAAGTCCTCGACATCGACCAGAGTAGTCGACGTCGACTAGTGCTATCAAGTGCCTATCTCTTTGTTTTCTGCTCGACATGCTTTGGTTCAGCTGCTACTCGACCTCTAACTTGGTGTAGTCGACCTCGAGCTTCATCCATGGTTTTCTCCTTTCTCCGAATTGCTATAGAATGCCTCGATTTCTGCGAAATTAATTAAACAGAAACTAGTGCAGACTCCATAATTTGGCAAATAAGCATAAACTACTTAGATTCTGTATAATTCTAACCCAATAATATGAAATGCATGTAGAAATTCGATATAAAAGTTAATGTAAAACATGACAATTTAGGCTCACAACAATCAGCAACAGCTGGAGCCACCCAACGCCGCCCAGAAGCCACCGGAGCCTCCATAGAGCCACCGCAACCCCGTCCTCTTCCTCCTCTGTTCAAGCGCGATAGAAGATGGGGGAAGGAAGGTTTGAGGATGTCAAAGGAGTCTCGTCGGCGGGATTGATCGGAGGAGCTCGTGCCGGCGGGGGACAAGGTCTCGAACAGGGCGGGCAGAATGTCTAAAATTGAAGGAAGAAGAAGGAGAAGCGAGCGGACCCCACATCCTTGCCTTTATTTTATACGGAAATTTCGCGAGGTACCCTCGTGGTATTGCAATTTTCGTCGGGTGTACAGAAGTTTGACATATTTCGCGTGGTACCCCTGTGTTTTGTGTTGATTTTGTCTCGCGCCCTTATGGGTTAAAACTAACGGAAGGGGTTTGGGCTCCGTGAGATACGATTTTAAAAAAAAAGAAGAAGAAAGAAACAAAGCCATGAAAAGAAGGAGAGAGGCGTACGAAGCCAGAAAGAAAAGAAAAGAAAGAAGTGGCCGCCGAACAGTGAAGGAGAGAGACGCACGACTAAAGCGCACACCAGCAGCCTTGTGAGCCTAGTCCTTGTTTGGTCACAAGCTGTCAATACAAAAAGATCGACATCACTCACCGTGATCTTCATAGTGTTAGATTTTACAAATTTTTGAATTGGACATTTTTTAAAACAGGATGTAAGATCATACCACCAAGAGAAGAGAGCCTATGGTAAAACATCCACTCATTGCTGGACTGATGAATTTAAGATCTCTTCCGACCTGCACATAAAACATCCACCAAGAGAAGAGAGCCTATGGTAAAATCTCGGTGAGCATTTGCATTTTTTGTAAAGGTTGAATGAATGCTTTTGTTTGATGCTTTAGATGGGCATTTGTATTTTCTCTTCATTTCTCTTAAATTTGTTTTGTTTTCCACTTGATTCTGGGATGTTTATGCAGAATTGTAGAATTTGGGAGTTTAGAAAAGTTTTGTTTGGTCGATTTAGGGTAACTGATTGTGTGATTCTCAAATTCTCACCAAATTGGGTGATTCTCCCGTCTAGAAAAGTTTGATTGTGTGATTTAGGTTAAATTGTCGATCTAGCTAGACCAGTTATAGTTGATGAATGAATTTATATTCCTGTCTAGTCAAGAAATTGAGGTCTACGTGAATTTTTTTGAATTGTCATTTATGTGGTGGATATAGCTTATTAGCTCAAATGGAAAGAGCAATGTGCATGAGCACAAAAATGTGGGTTCAAATCCCACGTAAGCTACTCACGATCTACATGTTGTTTATGCTCCTTTAGGCATGAAAAAATGGAGAACTTATTTGATGTCTTTCACTCTTTCCTCTATAACTTGCTATGTCATGCATTTAATTTGAACATTTAATACAGGATAATTGTCATTTTCTTGATCATATATGTGTTTGTAAGTTTCATATGAAAACATATCTATGTTTGTAAGCTTCCTAAATGCTGATTGTTGCTTGTGTTTATGATTTTTATCTTGTAGAATGATCTTCTAATGAGAGATTGAAGTGTCAATCTATGAGTTTTTTTTATTATTTTGTTTAGTTCCTATCACAATTTGAGTTTCTGTTTATTTTGATGTTTGCTTGTTCACTGGATATTTGTCGTTTGCTCATTCACATCAATAGACTAGTGTTTTAGTTGGTTCAATTACAAGAGATCCCCCATTAATGCTTTAGTTGGTTTGCATTTTGCAAATTCCAAAATTGAAGGATACATTATTAGTATAATGCATCTCCACATACGAGTTGATCAATAGCTATCTCCTATTGAATTATTTTTATCCATTACATGAGTCTAAAAATAGAGCAAAAATAATGTTTCTTTGTATTTTATTCTACCTTCACCTGTATGACAGCAAATTGTAAGCTGCTATGACAAGGGTTCTTTTACACGAGTCTAAAAAATAGAGCAAAAATAATGTTTATTGGTGATCTGTAATCATATATATGCTTCAAGGTTTATTTCCCTTCAAGCTAATTGATCTCCCTACAAACACCAATTGAAAAAAAGCTGTTTTTGCATTTCAAAATGAGTTACTTGCTCATGTTTATGACCTATGTGGGATTCGAACACACATCTTGTATTTAAACACAATGCTCTACCGATTGAGCTAATAGGCCAAATAGTTTTGTAACTAGGTCTACACACATCAAACAGATTTTTGAAGCTCATTACTGCCTGATTTTCCAAGATCAGGGAATTAATCGATTGGTGCTTATTATAACTGAGAAGACCTGCTAAATCCATATTGTTCAGTAATGATAAAAGTCATTCCCTCTCCAGAACTTCTATCGATTTGTGCCTTGACTAGATCATTATGTTTGAAGTGTTTGGTGCTTATTATAATTAGCTTATGCTACATTCAGATTTGGTGCTCCATCCACCAAATATTTTTATACCTTAATAAAGAGATAGGAAAAAATACCTTGAAGTGCAGACACATCACAAGCAATTTCTTGTTCAATATGATATTTCTAGTTGGCTAATTATCAAAATTTTCTATCGTAGAATTTCCTAGACTACAAGCTTGGTTATTCTTTCACTTTTGAGCTGCAAAAGCGAGCCATGACTTTATCATTCAAGTTTCCATGGTACTTAACATCATGTAAATATACTACCAGCATTCACGCAATTTATGCCGATGTTTAACAAACTCACTGCTTGGCAATGCTATAATGTAAACCTATAAATCAAGTTGTAATCACCCAAACAAAAGCTTTGTGGACGATTCGGCACTAATTACTAACCCCTAAATCCCCAAGAGTTCGAATCATCCCGTTAATTTCAACAATTCGAATCCTCACCCCTAACTCCTAAATCCCCAAACCCTAACCCCCCAGATCCCCAAACCCTAGATTCAAGTGACTCACCTGTCTCGCTGCCGCCTCAGTCACCGCCGCCGCCCTCTATCTGCTTCTCTGGGTGCCTTCGTTCTCGCCGGTGGCCACTTCGAACTCCTGCCGGCGGCCACTTCGTGCGTCTCTCTCCTTCACTGTTCGGCAACCACTTCTTTCTTTTCTTTTCTTTCTGGCTTCGTGCGTCTCTCTCCTTCTTTTCCTGGATTTGTCTCTTTCTTTTCTTTTCTTTTTTTAAATCGTATCTAACGGAGCCCAAACCCCTTCCGTTATTTTTAACCCATAGGGGCGCGAGACAAAATCAACACAAAACACAGGGGTACCACGCGAAATATGTCAAACTTCTGTACACCCGACGAAAATTGCAATACCACGAGGGTACCTCGCGAAATTTCCGTATTTTATATTATGTGTTTTAATTTTGAAACGGTTGGGGGTTTAGTTCGGTTGGTTCGGTTCGGCTCGTTTCGATCCGGTTCGGTTGGATTTATATGAGTTTGGTTCGGTTCGGGTCTTTCCACTTATTTAATTATTTAATGGTATTTAAAATAGAATATAATATTATTGGAGGTTCAAAATATATTATTGATTTAAAAAGCATTTGGAAAATAATTTCAAGGTTGAAAAGTGATTTAATAAATAAATTGGAAAAGGATTTTGGTGAGCTTTTTCAAGGGTCAGAATTCCTAACTATTTGCCTCGGATTTTGAAACGGTTTAGGAAATAACCTGGGAATTATCCTTGTTCGATGACTAACTAGCATGATCGTTTGACTAATAGCATGATAGGTGTGACTAATAGCATGACTTGTTGTGATTTATTATAAGAAGATAGATGTTAGTTACTTATGATGATGATATACATATTTATATATGCTAATGAAATGGTAATATGCGAATTTGACTAAGTATGATATGGAGATTGTCTAAGCTAATGAGTTGACAAGTTATGATGAAAACGATATGAGATGATGAAACGAGATGAGAAACTGAATTGAGACATTAATGTTGTTGATGATGGGATGGTTAACTTATATATGTTTACGTGAATCTGACGGAGGGAAAACCTGTCGTTGACTCCGCCAAAGAAAACTCAAACCTATAACTAGTATAGTAATAAGTAAGAGGTCGATCCCACAGGGAAATTTATGATTCAAGTATGATTTTAATGTCGATTAATTAACAAGAGGGGGTTTTAGTGTGAAAGTTTTGAAGCAAAGTAACGAACGCAGAGTAAGTGATTTTGGTTTAGACAATTATGCGAAGCAATTCCACCTACAATTTTCCACTTTATTGGATTGAAGCGATCCTTGTAACTTCTTCTCGTCCTATTACGTTTCCTATGAATGCCCTTGTCCCGACCTAATATAGTTACTAGTCCAACCAGTCCTAGCAACCCTTATCAATCGAACAGTCCCTAAAGAAGGATTTAACCCAATTGATAGCTTTAAGTTCAGAGATTAGCCAAGGTATTTGCATTCCCTAAAAAAGGATTTAACAACACATTCAACTTCCTACTCATTCAATTAGTTCAACCAGCCCTAAAGGAATAAGTTTGCCACTTAGGTTAAGGTTCACAACCAGGAATCTACAAAACCTTAGCGATTGAATTGATCTAACAAGTTGGCCAGACAAGATAGAACAAATCAATAATTAATTAAGCACAAAGAAGTTGAAGCATTCACAAATAGGAAACAAGGAGCGAGAATTAGAAACTCACAATCAATCCGAATAAAGCTTCAAATTGCAGGTAGAATAGATGAGTTTAGTTCCTCATGGAAGACATAGCTCAAAATCTCTAAAAAGTCTAATGGTTGAATGAATAGAATGAAGGTATGAAAAATAACATAAAAGTGCCTAATAAAAACATCCAAGTCAGCCTCAAAGAAACAAAATAGAAATTAGGGTTTTTTTCCTCAAAGCGGCGCGGATAAGCGCTGATGGTCCGTGCGGCGGGCGCCGCAAGTTTGCTGCGCCCGCCGCAAACTGTTTCTTCACTTCCCGCTGCGGCGGGTGCAGCTGCGGCCGCGGCACCTCTGCTGCGCCCGCAGCTCGGTCTTTGCCGTAGCCTTTGGTTTCCGTTGCGGGTTTCTCTCTTGTCTTGCTTCTTTCTCCCTTGTTCCTTCCCATGTATCATGTGTTCCTCCTCGAGATAATGCATCTCCCCAATGTGTTCCGATTCAATCCGCGAGATAAACACAAAATTGCGCAGAATCCGAACTCTTCTAAAATAGACACAAGATGCAATTTAACAACAAAGCACGCAAGAAATGCAACCTAACTATACTAAATATATCTATAATGCCTATCTAAAATATGCATTATCAAATTCCCCCACACTTAACCTTTGCTTGTCCTCAAGCAATGATAGAATGAACATGAAACAATGTATCCCACAGGAAATCCCTTCAAGTTTCGACATTACCAAAAAGCAACATCATAGCAGGTGAAAACATAAACCAAGCAAACAAACATCATAACATGTATTCCAGTGATCAAAGCTTAGAAGTAGACATCATCCAACCTCACCAGAAATATGTGTTTCACTCATGTGTTTAGGCTTTTAAGTACAACTCTCAACTCAAACCAATAATGCACTAAGCTCATAGACATTGACCACCATATCACCAATTCTCTACCGAAATGGCAGTACTTGCGGGACAACATAAAGAAAATAAAATGCAACGCTTATATATTTTTTCTTTTTCTTTGGTTTTCTTTTTTTTTTTTCTTTTTCTTGTCTTGGTGCTTTCCTTACGCGAAGCGCAAACATTGGTGTCATGAATGGCCCCGGTCTATCAACACCTCAACTATGAATATGAAGTCTACTTGAACACCTTTTGACGCAAGTTGCAAACATGAGTGTCATGAATGAACCTGGTTACTCAATGATCAAGCTTTCTTTCCTAGTGGATAGTTTTCAACACCTTTTTGCGCGAATCATACCCATGGGTGTCATGCGTAGACCCGGTTACTCAGTGCATCAACCATTGCCACATTATTCACTAAATATGCATAAAATTGAATAAAAAGACTCAAAATATAAACATAAACCCCGCAAGCAACAAACATGTGCATCGGTCTTCATAAATAGATACTGTAGTCAATGCCAAGAGGTAGCAACACTAGGCGAGTAATTTACACAATTGAGCAAAAGAATTCAAATAAGGCCAAACATCCTCATAGGGTCATGTTTTTAGGACTTCAATCATACTTTAGCTCAATCATACATGCTCAATTATATTTGCCAGCTCATGTTCCACAAAAATCAAATAGCAATAATAATCAAAATATCCAGGACTCCATGGGATTTTTATGAATCATGCTTGAAATTTAAAATAGAGGACAAACTAAGCAAGATGGGTATTTGAATAACACATATATATGCAATGCATGCTCTAATTTCTAATATTTTCGAAATTAATTTTTTTTTTTTTAATTTTCGAAAATGCAGAAAATAACATAATTAAAATCGAAAATGCAGAAAATAAAATAAACATAAAAGACAATTAACTAAACTTAACAGAATTAAAATAACTAACTATTACAGAATTAAATATGTGCATAAACTTAAACATGTCCTAAAAATTTATAGAAATAACATAAAATACATATAAGTCTCCTCCCCCACACTTAAAATTTTCAGTGTCCTCACTGAAACAGTACAGACAACCAAAATAATCATAAAAACTCAGAGTGAAGGAGGAAAGAACTAACCATCACTGATGCGGAGGCTGGTAAGGCGGTGACTGGTATGGCGGAATGTGAGGGAACTGCTGGCGGAAGTAGTACTGCTGCTCTCTCCGCATCTCCTCCAGCTGGTAAGTCGTCTCACTCCGCATAGCCGCCATGTTGGAGTCCGTCTCCCTCGCAGTGCGACCGATGTCGCTAAGGGCGGACTCAACTGGATCCTGACGTAAGGATAGACGATGGAACTCATTGGCCAGGTAGTCCCGCAAGTAGTTGTCCTCATCAGGCGAGAAGCGATGTCCCGCAGACGGGCCAGCATCATGTTGTGCATCCCCCATATGATGATCTGTCTGTGCAGGGGCATCCTCCTCATCATCATCCTCAGAGACCTCCTCCTGAGCCTGCTCCTGATCGCCTGCGATGTAGAGGGTGTTGTCGGAAGGTCCATAAGGTAGGAGCCTGGGAAGACTCAATCGATGCTCTCCACGGTGTCCAGACTTCCAAATCCAGCCCCTTCCGTCGTTACCCTCAAGCACAAACGCCCTCCTAAGCTGCTCAGTGGTGTAGGTGTACCCACCAGACATAGGTGCACCGCATTGGTCAGGCGATAGGTACTGGTAGGCGATGAGGCTAATCATGCCTCCCAAACCAAACCTGCTTGACGTCGTCCCCTGGATCCTCAGACAGGCCTCTATAAATATCTCAACCCAGTCTGGTGTACCACGAGACTGGGGAGCAAAGCTCCATAACCAGGCTAGATCAGCAGCATAGACCTTGTTCACGTCGCCTCGGCCGCTAAAGGACATGGCCAAGACCTTGTGCACCAGACGGAAGCAGGGGTGGACAAAACTGTAGTTGTACTCCCCCTTGTGGCTATCAAAATCGGCACCAGTTGCTTTAAACCACACGTCATGGCGTTGCTGCTCAGTAGTCATAGAAGACCAATTTGGGGTGGGCGCCTGTGATATCCCAAATTTCTGTCGGAGGTTGTCAAGTGTGCAAACATGAGGTTGGTCCAACAAGTTGAACCAAATCCTCGAATCGTCCACCCTCTCAAATGTAGACAAGAATTCCCATGCCAGCTCGGGATATGTTGGGGCACTGCGATTTAGAAATCCCCCCAACCCGCCATGGGTGAGCATCCGGTGGGTAACATCCAACATCCCCAGTGTCTGCAGGGCTGGGGTGTGAAAGAACTTCGTCTGAACGAAGCGCCGAGTATCGAAATTCTTAAAAATTCGCCTCTGCTCATCGGATGCATTCCTTAGTCGGCGCACCATCTGTAACAAATTCCAGCAGTATATATCGACAACCCCAAACAGATTCAGAATTCAACACGAACAAGCACAACTCAAACACAACCCAAGCCAATCAATAACACACACAAACTAAGCACACCACAAGGAATCAAGAATCACAATTGAAAGCCCCAACTCAAGAATACTTCACAAGGTATCAACAATCACACCTCAAATTTCCAATTCACACCAAAGCTCTAATTTTAATATTAACAACCCAAAAATCAGCCCCTTATTTGAGATGAAAAATCAGCCCCATATTTCATATTTGCACAAATTCACCCCTTAGAGAACAACAATAATATCCCACACAAATGTCACCTTTTCACATAAAAATTCCAACTCCAAATCTCATAGCCTTAACCAAAATCAGCCTTTTCATCATATAAAAATTCAGTCCCCTAATTTCCAAACACATGTAAAACACAAATTTCCACCGTTAAACAATGAACAAATCCAAGATCCAATCTCTACCTAATTTCCAAACACATGTAAAAATCTGAGAATCGGGGAGAAAAGGGAAGAAAATCATACCTTGAGAGTTTAAAGGATGGGAAACTTGAAAATCTAGGAGATTAGGGGCTGATTTCGGTGCTAGAACCGGCGGGGCACAGTAGCGGCGGGCGCAGCGTGGCAGAACCGGCGATGGCAGACGGGCTGACGGCGTGGATCCGGCGGTGGGACGATGGAAGGGGGAGGGTGGGTCCTAGATCCGGGGTTGGGGGAGAGAAAGAGAAAGCTTGGGGGCTTAGGGGAAGAAAGGAGACAATGGAGGTTATGGATTGTGAAGGAGGCGGCAAGTTGAAGAGAGAGGTGAGGTAGGTTAAAACATAAAAGGGATCCCGTGACATGTATTATAATTTTCTTTTCTTTTTTTCTTTTTTTTTTTTTTACGAGATGGTCACGGGTACCGTTGCGGCGGGCGCCGCAGAGGGTGCGGCGGGTGCCGCTTCACCCTGGGCATCAACTGCGGCGGCCGCAGCGTGAAACTCGTCTCTGGCGGCGGGCACCGCAGCTGCTGCGGCGGGCGCCGCATGGAGTGCTGCGGCCGCCGCAAATGGAATCGCCCTGGTACGCGGTGTTTTTATATATATATATATATATATATTTATTTATTTTTATTATTATTTTTTTTAATTAACTACCTATATGATTACTCCTAAGATAGCTAATGGACATTACCTAAGACAATAATAAAAATGAGAAAGAAAGGGAACTTACCTCGGGTTGCCTCCCGAGCAGCGCCTTTGTTTCAAGTCGTTGGCTCGACGTGATGGCCCTTAAGTGGCCTAGTCGGTTGGTTCAGCAAGCACCAACTCCTCTTCTTCATTATGTGGTCTGTTCTCAAAGTAAGGCTTAACTCTATGCCCATTGACCTTAAAGAGCTCATGAGACTTAGGGTCATAGAGTTCAATTGCTCCATGAGGGAATATCTTTGAGATGGTGTATGGTCCTTCCCACCTTGATCTAAGCTTTCCAGGGAAGAGTTTCAAGCGTGATTTGTATAGAAGGACCTTGTCTCCTATTGCTAGCTCTTTCCGCAGGATATGCTTGTCATGCCAAGCCTTTGTCTTTTCCTTATAGATCACTGCATTATCGTAAGCATCCAGACGCAATTCCTCCAGCTCTTGCAACTGAAGTTTTCTGAATTCACCCACTTCATCCAACCTCATGTTGCAATTCTTTACAGCCCAATACGCCTTATGCTGAAGCTCTACATGAAGATGACAGGCTTTTCCAAAGACAATACGATAAGGGGACATACCAATAGGAGTCTTATAAGCTGTCCGATAGGCCCAAAGAGCGTCATTGAGCCGTAGACTCCAATCTTTTCTGTTGGGTGCCACTGTCTTCTCCAGAATGGTCTTTATCTCCCTATTTGATATCTCCGCTTGACCATTGGTCTGAGGATGATAGGCGGTGGACACTCTCTGTGTGACATGATATTTCTTTAACAGGGCAGTGATCGTCCTGTTGCAGAAATGTGTCCCTCTGTCACTAATTATGGCTTTAGGCACCCCAAATCTTGCAAAAATGGTGTCCTTTAGGAAATCTGCAACCACTTTAGCATCATCAGTTCTGGTGGCTTTTGCCTCCACCCACTTGGAGACATAGTCCACCGCAAGCAAAATATACAAATTCCCAAAAGAGATAGGGAAGGGACCCATAAAGTCGATACCCCAAACATCAAAAATTTCACAGAATATGACAGTTGTTTGTGGCATTTCATTCCTAGCAGATATGTTCCCTACCCTTTGACATCTATCGCATGATTTACAGAAGGCATTAGCATCTCTAAATAAGTGAGGCCAAAAGAAACCTGCTTCTAACACTTTCCTAGCAGTCTTTTGAGGACGAAAGTGGCCTCCACATTCATGAGCATGACAAAAAGTAAGGACAGATTGTACCTCATTGTCCGGCAGACACCTCCTAATTACCTGATCAGCACAATGTTTCCAAAGGTAGGGGTCATCCCAAACGTAGAAGCGAGAGTCATGTCGAATCTTGTCCTTTTGAGCCTTTGTAAATTTCGGTGGAAATTCTCCCGTGACCAAGAAATTCACCATATTGGCGAACCAAGGTCGAGGAGTATGGACACCCATCAACAATTCAGAAATATCGGAACTTACCTCGTCGGATGGAACATCGTGCGGCGGGCGCAGCACAAGTGCGGCGGGCGCAGCACAAGTGCGGCGGGCGCGGCAACCTCCGTTTCCGTCTTTTCCTTCAGCTGTGAAGAGAGGTTGTGAGTGATATAGAATAGTGTATCGTCAGGGAACTCACCGTGAATAGGTCTTTGATCTTCCGGCTTGTCCTCTCCTTGGACAAGTCTGCTGAGGTGATCCGCTACTAAGTTTTCTGCACCTTTCTTATCTTTGATTTCAATGTCAAATTCACTCAAAAGTAAAATCCATCGAATCAATCTTGGTTTCGCTTCTTTCTTAGTTAATAAATAGCGAAGAGCAGCGTGATCAGTGAAGACAATTACCTTAGCTCCTAGGAGGTAGGAGCGAAATTTCTCCAGTGCAAAGACCACAGCCAGGAGCTCTTTCTCAGTGGTTGAGTAGTTCCTTTGCGCTCCATTCAGAGTCATGGAAGCATAGTAGATGACATGAGATCTCCTTCCTTCCTTTTGTCCCAAAACCGCCCCCACAGCATAATCGCTAGCATCACACATAATCTCAAAAGGTTGCGACCATATGGGTGCTTCAATTATAGGAGCGCTAGTTAGGCGACCTTTAAGCTCATCAAAGGATGCTCTACACCTGTCATCAAACTCAAAAGCTACTTCCTTTTTCAATAAATCACAAAGAGGTGCAGAAATCTTAGAAAAATCCTTAATAAACCTGCGATAGAACCCTGCATGGCCTAAAAAAGAGCGAATCTCACGCACATTGGTGGGGTAAGGTAGAGACTGAATAACATCAATCTTAGCCTTGTCTACCTCAAGACCCCTGCTAGACACAATATGACCCAACACAATGCCTTGCTCAACCATAAAATGACACTTTTCAGAATTAAGAACCAAATTGGTGTCTACATACCGCTTAAGCACAAGTGACAAATGATGCAAGCAAGTATCAAAATCATCTCCATGCACAGTGATGTCATCCATAAATACTTCAATAAACCGCTCCACATACTCAGAAAATATGCTCACCATACACCGTTGGAAGGTCCCAGGTGCGTTACATAGCCCAAAAGGCATTCTGGGGTATGCAAAAGTGCCAAAGGGGCATGTAAAAGTCGTTTTTTCTTGATCCTCCGGTGCTATTGGTACCTGAAAATATCCTGAGTAGCCATCCAAAAAACAATAAAAGGAGCGGCCGGCAAGGCGCTCAAGCATCTGATCAATAAAGGGGAGGGGGAAATGGTCCTTGCGAGTAACTGCATTCAATTTTCTATAATCAATACAGACTCTCCATCCAGTTTGAACCCTGCTAGGGACCAATTCACCATCCTGATTTTCAACAACAGTAATACCTCCCTTCTTAGGGACAACCTGAGTAGGACTCACCCATTTGCTATCAGATATGGGAAAAATCATACCTGCCTGAAGGAGTTTTAGCACCTCCTTCTTTACCACTTCCATCATTGGTGGGTTGAGTCTTCGCTGAGGTTGTCTAGATGGCTTGGCATCATCCTCTAATAGTATCCTATGCATGCAGAGAGTAGGACTGATGCCCTTAATGTCTGCTATCGTCCATCCTAGCGCCTCTTTGTTCTCTTTTAGAACATTCACCAATCGCTCCTCCTGTCCAAATGTTAATTTGTTAGAAATAATGACAGGTAGAGTATAATTTTCACCAAGAAAAGCATATTTAAGGTGATTAGGAAGTTGTTTCAATTCAACATCCGGCGCTTGGATAATGGATGGAAGAAGCTTTTCAGTAGGAATGGTCAGCTCGATGCGGTCTCCCCTCGGTGGCACATACGTGGGAGATCGATGGTCTAAAGCTACTATAGCCTCCTGCAAGTCAGATGACAATACATAATCTCTAGCAATTTCATCTATAGGAGCCTGTAAAGCAATTTCCATCTCATCAACACACTCCAATTCAAAGCAATCCTGTGCCATAGTATCAATAGCATCCATAAAGCACAGAGAAGGATCATCAGATGGGAATTTCATGGAATCATAAATGTTATATTCAACTCTTTGACCATCAAATTCCATAGTGAGAGATCCTGAATAGACATCTATCTTGGTCCTAGCAGTTTTCAAGAAAGGTCTGCCCAACAGAATAGGGCCTTCATTGTTACCAGGACCCATGTCAATCACAAAGAAATCAGCAGGGAATATCAAATTGTCAACCATAACCAAGACATCTTCAACAATCCCTTTCGGGTAGATAGTAGATCGATCAGCAAGTTGAATTACTACCCGAGTGTCATTCAGTGGTCCCAACCCCAAAGCATGATAAACACTAGAAGGCAAAACATTAATAGATGCTCCTAAATCTAACATGGCTTTGTCAAATTTAGTATCACCTATCACACATGGAATAGCAAACATACCAGGATCACTACACTTTTCAGGCATACGCTTTTGAAATACAGCAGTGACATGTTCGCTTACCTTCACCTTTTGCTTACCTTTTAGCTTCTGGTTCCGCTTGATAGTGCAAAGTTCCTTCAAAAATTTAGCATATCTAGGAATGCTTTTGATCAAATTAAGCAAAGGAATATTTACCTCACACTTACTGAATGTCTCGAAGATTTCCTTGTCATTCTCATATCTTCTTGTATCCTTCAAAGCTTCCGGGAAAGGCGGAATGGGCTTTGGAGTCTCCATAGGTAAGGGAGAAGAAGGAGTAGAAGAAGAAGAAGAAGGGGGAGGAGAAAGAGGGAGAGAAGAGGAAAGAGGTAAGGGAGAAAACTCACCAGGAGAACATTCGGCGGCGGGGGTGCCTGCGGCGGGCGCCGCAACTTGCTGGGCATCAACTGCGGCGGGCGCGGCTTGAAATCCGTCTCTGGCGGCGGGCACCGCAGGGGTGCTGCGGCGGGCGCCGCATGGTTGCCGCGGGCGCCGCACCACTGTTTGGCCGTTTTCATCTTCAATAATGTCTATTTCTTCGTCCATTATCTCCTCATCGTCCTTTTGATTTGTGACAACCAGTTCCTTGCCACTCCTAAGGGTTACAGCACTGACATTCTCCTTTGTCGGATTCTCAATGGTCTGCGACGGAAGCTTACCAGAATTATTTGCATCTTTAGCACTTAAGATTTGAATGAGCTGACTCATTTGATTCTCAAGATTTGTCATCCGATCGGATTGCTGCTTCTCTAGATTCGTCATCCGCTCTGTCAGTTTCTGCAACGGACCCTCATTATCCCTATTGGATTGCTGCTGACCTCCCTGTCGAGGTTCATATTGTTGTTGAGGCCTTTCCTGTTGCCCCCCTTGCTGATTGAAAGAGGCTTGATAGTTCCCATAGCCTTGCTGATAGCCTCTGTTGTAATTGTTGTTGTTGGAATACCCAGGATTTCCATAATTGCCTTGCCTAGGCCTTTGTTGAGTGAAATTCCCAATGGCATTCAAATCAAAATTAGGATCTTGTAGAAGCGGGCACATGTCCATGGGATGAGTGTATTGACTGCAGAGACCACATGCCTTCAGTTGTTGAAGAGTCCTATCAATAACCATTTGTTTCATCATCTCCTTTACCTCTGCCATATCAGTTTGAAGTGCAGCCACATTAGCATCAACAGCGAGTACACCCCCAGCGCGAGGGCTCTTGTTGAACTGTCTGGAGCCCTCAGATAGCTCCTTAAACACCTCCCAAGATGCGGCAGGCGCCTTGGTCAGCATGTTGCCTCCACAAGCAGAATTCACTGTTTTTCGCTCTATATCAGTCAGCCCATTAAATAGGAAGAGAACCAGATCCTTTTGAGAGTACCCATGGCATGGGCAGCTGGCGCAGAGTTTCTTGAAACGCTCAAAATACTCATGTATAGACCCTGTCGCGTACTGCTCAATGCTGCTGATTGATCTTTTCAAAGCATTTAGCTTTGTTGCAGGGAAGTACATTTCTAAGAAGACTCTTTTCATCTCAGCCCAAGTGGTAATAGATCCAGGCGGTAGATAGAAGAACCATTCATTTGCATCATTCTTCAAAGAGAAGGGAAAAGCTCTCAATTTGATTTGCTCTGCAGTGACGTCCTCAGGTTTCATCCCAACTACCACCCTGTGGAATTCAGACAGATGCTTGTGGGGGTCCTCCCCACTCAACCCATGGAACTTGGGTAAAAGATGAATTACCCCAGACTTAAGCTCAAATTTGACCCCTTCTGCTAGCGCAGGGAATTGGATTGCCAGGGGTTGCTGTGCCAGATCAGGAGCAGAAAGCTCCTTAAGAGTGCGGTTCGCATCGTCAGCCATCTCTGTTGTCGGTTCTTGTTGATCAAAAGGGAGTTCGCGAAAGCGATCACGAACTTCTCGCCTCAGAGCGGCAAGGGTCCTTTCAATCTCTGAATCGAAGGGTAACAAAGATGAATTAGTAGCACGGGTATGGACCATGTAAGACGGTCCACACCAAGATCAACACTAAAAACACACAAGAATTTAATAAAATTCCCCGGCAACGGCGCCAAATTTGACGGAGGGAAAACCTGTCGTTGACTCCGCCAAAGAAAACTCAAACCTATAACTAGTATAGTAATAAGTAAGAGGTCGATCCCACAGGGAAATTTATGATTCAAGTATGATTTTAATGTCGATTAATTAACAAGGCGCCTTAGCAAATTTGCTGTATTGCTTGGATTCTACGCTTCTTCATGTAAGTTCTTTAAACTTACTCATGATGGGCGCTCTATGCACATGGTGTTATATAGTAGGTTAGTGTTCATGCATCATACGACTTAGAATCACGCTTAGGATCTAAAATGAAAACCATATGACTTGCTATATGTCTTTGCTAGAAAACAACCGTTATAGGTGTTTATCGGATGGGACCTTCTTCTCTATTCTTGTCATCTTAGTGGGGCTTATTATAGAAAGTTTCTAGCACTTGATGGGTGAGGTAGGCTTTTTGGTAATAAGTCGCCATATGACTCTTAGTGCCTTAAGCCTTGTATGGGAGTCGTTGTTTGCCTTTCCTTCATAGTTAGTAGGCTCCTTACGTAGGGATGGCCTGCACCGTGGGTGAGGTAGTTCCCTTCGAAGGGAGTTACTAGAGGATTACTTACGAGCCTAGAGGGACATGCTATTTGGCATTTCTTGTAACGGCACACCTCTTTATTTATGTCCGCACTTAATTATCTACATGCTTTGTTTAAGTTTCGCTTTGCATTACACATTTCATCTTAGAAACATGATGCGTATTATATGCCTCTCAGAGTGTGTTTACACACGCGCATGAGTGGTCTGATGATTGACCCATATCCCCCTCTTTTTTTTAGATTTAGGTAACTGCTATCCGCTATCATTGCTTATGTGGATGCTTGGCGGGTTCGGACTTTTGGTGTTAGATCGAGGGCTTGAGAGACCACTAGACTTCTTCTCTTTTATAGTCTCTTACGTTGTTTTGTCCCAGCTCTGTCGTGGTGCCTTTGGGATTGTATTTTGCTTTAACCTTACTTTCGCTCCCGTTCAATTTCACGATTAGACTAAGACAAGTACGTGGTCCACAATGGACCCATGATCTTTAAGGGTACGAAATCCCTATTTCAAAACCTTTCTTCATTTACTTGTGAAATTTGCAACTAGTACTCAGCTTGTAAGATCCAGTTAGAAGGTGACCTTGCCTTCTTAAACGTAACTCGGATAGTAAGGTTTTCTTTGCTAAGCCCAATGGAGGGGCAAATAGGGAAAAAAGATCCTTACTTTTCGGGTCGTTACAAAATTTTGCGCAACAAGGCAAATAGACTCGTACGTCTAAAGTTATATATTTGTGGAATAAATTTTGCAACAAGGTAAATAAAATCATTGTAAGTAATTATATGTAGAAAATTCAGCTGACATACCAAATAATTTAATCAAATAGAAGTAATAAGAAAAAAAATGTCACAAAATATATTGATTGTATATATTAAAGGTTTGTATAAATATAATACATAGGAAATCACAGATAAAAAGAGAGAGGTCCACCGTGAAATCAATATTGGTCGATATTTATTCTAAAGGGTTCTTCTCATCCTATGATACTCGAGTGTTAGTATTGGTAGCACTACGAATAAATGGGCAGGAAGGGTGAATTCTCATGCAGTCATACCTATGAAAATGTGGTGCGTGTAAGGTCTTGGGTTGTTTGGTCGATCTTACAGAGAGTGCGTGCGACTTTTGCTAGACGTAGTAAGCAAGCTAATCATAACAAGATCAATAGTAATAAGAGGGAAAAGGGCAATAATAATAAAGATTGTAAATAAGAGAAAATATAATAATATGACAATATAACTTTACTTATAATGGCAACATCGGTAACTTCATGATCATCGGGTTGTTTGGTTATGCTTGGTTATCTTAGAGTTGATTTGTGCAAAGAGTTGAATAGCTTCATGATTCGATTACTTTCAACTCTCTAAACTCTTGCGTGGGGCTTGAGAAGCAATAAGTCCATAATCCCCGACAACGGGGCTAAAATTTGATACAAGGTAAACCGTTGTGTGTAAAATTTGCCAAAGAAATTCCCCTACAAATAACTAAGTATAGCGATAAGTGCAGGGTCGATCCCACGGGGAAATCTAAGACTCAATCTAAAAGCTACTTAACCAAAAAGTGGGAAATAAATAAAGAAATATGAGAAATAGAACTAAAGATTAAGATTGCAATTCAAGCAACAAAGCATAAGAATGATGGTTTTAGTAACAAAACAATGGAGAAAATAGTTCCACCCGCGAATTCATCGACATTGTTTGGCTTAATTGGTCCTAGAGATAAACTCAAGTTTTATGATTCCTTTAACTTACATTCTTCTCATCTTAGTTTGAATAGATTAAAGTGCAAAGAGCACAATTAACCCCTTACACCTTTATGCAACCTAAGCACGGACAAAGATTTAACATAAAGATGGCACAAGTTCCTAAGAATCTATGCATATTAATAAAACCAAGTATACAAGGTAACCGATGTTTAAGACATATGTTGAAATCTCTACTTAGTCATGATCAAACGAAGCTTCTCACAATCCTAAGCATGCTACTACGAAATTCATTCAATGACCAAAGAACAAAGACCTAGCAAGACACTATTATGATGTCCAATCAAAAAAATATCATCGATATGCGCAAGAGAAATCAAAAGAACAATAGGAAACAACTAAGTTTAAGCCTCACAAACCACCAACCAAGTCTCCGAAACACAGGTGAAACAAATAATGAACTTAGCCACTCATAGCGTACCTAAATCTCCTTCGAATTGATGGAAAAAATAAGCAAACTTGAATGGTTGATTGAACTACTATGAAAATACATTCCAAGTATGAGAATAAGCATCCCCAAGTATAATTTAGTGGCTCTCCTTTTGATAGGAAATAAGAGACCCCGAAAACCTAGATACTTTCCTTCAAGATAATGCGGAAATAATCATAAAATAATAAAAATATCCTAAAATTATTAAAACTGAAAATAATAGTAAATAAGTCTCAGAATATCTTCCTTAAACACTAAGGAATAAGTCTTCAAAAGATTAGGGTCAAATCTCCCACCGAAAAGATAGAATTTCGACCTCGAACTGATGTTCTCTGGACGAACTCGCCGCCGTGACAAGGAACTCGCGGTCGCGACTCTTAGGCTTCAGCAAACCTCTCGCGGGCATAACTCCATGGCAAACTGGTAATTCTCTCGGGCACGAATCAGGGACTCACGGCCGTGACTGGTGGTCATCGTGTGTTCTTCTCGCGGGTTGGCTTCACGGTTAAACACGGGGACTCGCGGTGGCGATATGGGACTCGTGGCCGCGACTCATGACAGAACCGTGTGTTCTTACCTTTCTCTTCTTGGCCTTTTCTCGCCAATGCTTTCTTTTCTTCTTCTTCTTCACTCCAATAAGAACTTTTCGAAGCTAACCACAAGCCGGAACTATGAACCTACATAAAACAATCGAAATAGCGTAGTTTCTGAACTTTCCAACCAACTGAGAAAAAAATGAAATTAACTCTAAAAACTATCCAAACAACTATAAAACACAACTAAAACTACTCTATAATGTCTATCTAAATATGCATGATCAAACTCCCCCACACTTAAGCTTCGCTAGTCCTCGAGCGAATCAATAAGAAGCAACCTATCCCTACGAGTTCATCCTTCATGCAATAGCCTTAGACAAAAGCAATATCAATATGAAATGGAGCACATGATCAAGTGAATAAACATCCTAGCATGTATTTAGTGATAAAAGCATAGAAGTAGAGATCATCCAACCACACAAGGAATATGTGTTTCACTCATGCTCTAGATCATTTAACATCCTAGCATGTATTTAGTGATAAAAACATCCTAGCATGTATTTGCTCTAGATTATTTCATTCTTTTTTTTTTTCATTTTCTTTTTCAATTTTTTTGATTTTTTTTTTCTTTTTCTTGCTATGGTTTCTTTCGGCTTTGGTGTAATCCTTACGCAAGTCGTAAACATGGGTGTCATGAATGGCCCCGGTCTATCAACACCTCAACTTACTTGAATAAATTCCACTTGAACATCTTTTGACGCGAATTGCAAACATGGGTGACATTAATGAACCCGGTTACTCAATGATCAAGCTTCCTTTCTTAGCGGATAGTTTTCAACACCGTTTTGCATGAATTATACCCATGAGTGTCATGCATAGATCCTGATCAACAAGCAACTAAAGCCAAATATAACATAAAAGCACATACATCTCCAAGCAACAAACATGTGAGTCGGCTTTGACAATAGCTAATGAAGTCAATATCAAGAGGTAGAAACATAGGAGAGTAAATCACAAAATTAAGCAAAAGGAATATAAATGAATCCAATAAGGCTAAAACAATCTCACAAGGGTCATATTTTGTAGGATTTTAATCGTACATGCTCAATTACATCACCAATCATGCTCCGTATGAAAACATTTAAGAACAATAAGGCTAAGCACTTCAAACTAATCGTAGGATTTACAAGTTCATGCCATAAAAAGATATAGAGTTTCGCTAACCAAGGTGGGTGTTTAAATAACAACATAGTATGCGATGCATGATATTTTTGGATTGTTGACATTTTCTATTTTTTTCTTTGATTTTTCTAATGCATAAATGAAAGTAAAGACACAACAGAAATTGAAACATGAAATGCATACAAAAATTGAAATATGACCTAACTAGACACACTAAATCCCTCCCCCACACTTAAATCTTTCATTGTCCTAAATGAAACAGAAAAGACAACAAAAATAGACAAATAAAATTGAGTTGAAGGAAAAGGAAACTGACATGCTCACTGAGGTGGTGGCTGGGGTGGATAGCCTGGAATTTGTAATCCACGGAGCATAGAGAAAAGATCATCAAAACTCGTCCTCTAGGTCTCCTAAGCAGCTCTAATCTCAGCCTGAGAATCGCACAGGATAACCAGTTGGCTGTCAATAGAATCGAATTGCTGAGCGACAGTACGAAAGTTATGATTGCTAGATGTGAACCTCTGATCAAAAGTAGTGAAGCATCAATCGTTGGACTCACCCATACACATGTAGTTATCGAACATCGTCTGCTGCTGGTCTTGAATAGGACGGAAGAAACCCTCGAAGTATGTCTGAGAAGAAAACTCGACGCCAAATCCTCCATAAGATGAACTAGCACCAGCATAATAGTTCTAGCCCTCGTAGATAATCTCCTCATGAGCAGGATACTCATAATTCATGTCATCTCCTTGCTCCTCTTGCTGAGGAATCTCGTGTTGTAGCGGTTGAGGCAGAACTACAGGCAACTGAGCTCCTGGAAGCTCCCTGAGAAGTAGAAAGTGGGTTGTGGTGGGACCAGTAGGCAGGTCCTAACGAGGAAGATAAATCATTTGAGCTATGTCTCTGCCAGAGAACCAATGGTAGCCATCACTGGCTACAACCATCAACCTCCCATGCTTCAGGAGGTTGATATCAATGTTGTGACCTCCTTTTAGCACAACATACTCATCTAAAACAGTCCCTAGCTCAATAGCAAGCAAAGTGATCAATCCACCAAATCCAATCGTAGCAGAATCGTTCATGACATTCGTGGCGGAGGTAAGAGACTGACAACCCATGAAGAATAGCTCCTACTAGTCAGGAATCGCATCGGGCTAAGGCAACAAACAAATAAGGCAACTCCATGTAGATCTCATGACCTTGTTGCCCTCATCCTCGCCAAAGAAAGTGTTGTTCAAAACCTTATGACATAGCATCACTAACCCTGTCAATCTATGCCAATATTGCTCGGGCATCTCAGTAGTCTGAATATCAGCCCAGTTTGGTGTTGGCTCTCTAGAAATACCAAACACTCTCCTCATAGTTGTATAAGACAATCTCCGACTATGGCCACCCAATCAGAACTTGCAAGAACTACTACCTTTCTTATATGCAGCCAAAACTCTCAAACCAAATTAGGGTACGTAGGCACACACTTATCAACTAAACCAGCAACACCGCTCTTATCCATAAACACTCAAACATTATCCTCTAAACCCAAAGATCAGAGAGTCAAAATATCCAAAAACTTTATGCAAGCATATTTCCTACCCTCTAGCCTCTTCCACTTATTGCTAGTATCGCCCTTAAGTCCATTCAGCATCTCCACATCAACATAAGCCATGATAAACAAGGAGAAGTCGAGAAGATTAACAAATCAGTAACTACTGCAGTTGTTCGCGGCGGCGAGAAGGTAATCGCGGCGGCGTGATTCAGGAAGTCGCGACGGCGAGATTCAGGAAATCGCAGAGGATTCGCTTGGTGAAAGTCGCGGCGGCGATAGTGGCTCTTGCAACAGCAACGACGAACATCAACGACGATTCTGGTCGCTGTGGCGATCTGGACTCGGTGTCACCTCTCCTTTACGATGTTTTCGAGGTTGGAATCACAACAAATCTTCACCAAAAACTCTACCCAAACACACAGATCTATGGATGGAAGTTGAAGGAAGTGGTTTTGGTGGATGTGGAAGATGGAAGATGGGTTTGATTTGGGCGAAAGGTTGAAATTTGGTTTGGGTGTGTAGATTGGGATGTCAGGATTTCAAATATGTGTTCGAGTTTTGGATTCAGAGAGGGATGGTGACGTATAGAAAGGTGTTGGGTGCTTGGAGCTTGGGGTGGCTATGGTGGTGTGAGTTTTGTGTTTTGGGGTTTTCGTAGAGGTAAGAGATGATATAGGGAAGATGGCAACGGGTAATGGTTATGGAAACGGGGCCCACATGGGTCCATTTTATTGTTTCTGGGCAGTACCCAGTCGCGGCCGCGACAGGTGTGGCCGCAGCGGCAACATGCAGGAACTTGCTGAGAGATGGTCAGGGACGGTGTGGCAGCCAGGTGAGATAGGTCATGGACGTGGTAGAGGGTCTCCCGGCGGCGACTTGACTTGAAAAACTGTCGACGCGGTATGTCCAAGCCCCGACTTGATATCTGGCCTCTGCATGACCGGCGCCAGCCGCGGTAAAACAAGATCGACCATCTCGCGGCGGTGACTTGGAGGGTCGCAGCGGCGACTAACCTAGCACCTTTTCCGTTCATTCTCTACCAAACACACAATGAAGCTCAACAAAACTCAAAAAAACGTTATGAAGGTTCGATAAAGTAAAACAAAGTAATATAGAAATACTCTAGAAGGGGGGTTGAATAGAGTATGCCGTTTTTCGCAGATAGTCTCAAGACTTTTGAAGCTCGTGCAAAACCCTTTGAGATTAGACTTAGTCTTTTATCTGAAAACCCGAATCACAAAGTTAAACAATCGAACTAAGTGCGGAAATAAGGTAAAGCAGTAAGTAAAGGACTCGATGAGTTATTTACGAGGTTCGGCACGAACTTGGCCTACGTCCCCGCCTAGGGTTCTTCCACAACCCTAGGATTCAACCGGCTTTTATTGATTCACAAGACTTAGGATCCTAGTAGCTCCCCGAGAAGCCTCTCTCCTATACAATTGCAATCTAGTCAACTCACGTTCTCTTGAAGTCCTAAACCATTCTAGAAGAGCCCCACCTCTCTATGCTATCTAGTATAATCCTCTTACACCAATCAATCGCCTAGTGTTCACTTCCTTAGTTACAAACTCTCGAATATAACACTATAACTGAATATATCCTATAAGCTCACTGTGTAACTCTCAAATGCTTTGAAATGAAATAACAGACTCCTAGGACAAGCAGAGAGCACACGAAGACAGATTTCTTCTTGAAGGCTGGAGTGTATGAAAGGCTCGTGTTCAATGAATGTGTCTTATGTCTTCATCTTCCTTTTCTTTATATTGAGACAAATCGGCACCAAGGATCTTCTCCAACGGCTAGTCTAGATCATGGCTTGAGCTGGATCATCTATCTTTGGAAACCTCGAAGGCCATAATCATTCCGATTTGAATCTTCTCAAATTGCATCATAAGGAAGGAAATAATATTCGAAAATACTTCCTGAAATGTTAGTTATATATAATAGTATAATGGAAGCATATAATAACACAAAATAATATTTCGAACATAATATCATATAGAACAGGTTTTTTGTTTCATCAACAATGTGAAATCTTCAAGACCTTTGACAGAAACATATTATCAAAGCCTTTGAAACATATTCCGATTTTCATCAAGGGAGTGGAGTTATCAATCTCCCTCTTGATGAAAGACAAAAACTATGCATCACTGTAACTTAGTCAAGCATGAATAATATAAGTGAAATTAGACTGAGTACCTGCATGGGTTAGACAAATGTTGGATCAAATATTTAAAGCATGAAAGGCCATCCAACCGAAAACCAGAAATCAAAAACCAAGGTCTTCCAAGACCTTCACAGCAAAAAGTTTTCAAGTCTAAACCACATATCATCTCCCCCTTTTTGTCTTTCAAAAAAGGGAGGAGGTAAAACAGTCACCAAAAGTTTTTAAATTGTTTTCAAAAATATCTCAACGGAAAAAAATATAACATAAATAAAAGATTTTGAAATCCGATAAAAATATACTTGATTAAATATCTAAAAAGATATTAACCAAATATATGTGATCCGATATATGTAATCTAACATTTAGTTCACAAACCTTGACATAATATTCAAAGGTCTTGACACTAAGTAGAGTTTATCTTTCGTAAAGGGAAAGCCCCCCCTACGAAAGTGCATCCTTGTTAAGCATCCCAATTTCTCGTCTAATGAAGGTGAACCTGTCCTCCGCCAAAGGCTTAGTAAAAATGTCAGCCCATTGATAATCAGTTGAAATAAACGAAATGTCACCTTTTTCAACGTGGTCTAGCTCTAATGAAATGATGCCTTACATCAATATGTTTGGTCCTTGAATGCTGAACAGGATTCTTTGTAATGGAGATGGCACTTGTATTGTCACATTTAATGGGAATGCCTTTGAGGTTGATGCCAAGATCTCGCATTTGTTGAGCTATCCAAAGGATTTGGGAGCAACAAGCTCCAGCTGCAATGTATTCGGCTTCTGCAGTGGATAGAGCGACTGAGTTTTATTTCTTTGAGTGCCAACTGATCAAGGATGCTCCTAAGAATTGGCAACATCCTGATGTGCTCTTCCTATCCACCTTATAGCCTGCAAAATCTGCATCAGAATATCCAATTAATGTGAAATCCTTTTGCTTTGGGTAGCATAGTCCAAGCTCCTTAGTGCCATTGAGATATCGAAAGATCCTCTTCACAGCCACAACGTGAGATTCTTTAGGATCAGCTTGAAACCTAGCACACATGCAAACGCTAAACATGATGTGAGGTCTACTAGCTGTGAGATATAGTAAAGATCCAATCATTCCTCGATACTCCTTTTGATTGACACTTTTCCCAGTCTTGTCTTGATCTAGAGATAATGTTGAGCTCATGGGAGTCTTGGCTGCTTTGGATGGATCCATCTTGAACTTCTTCAAGACATCCTTAGTGTACTTGCTTTGGTTGACAAAGATCCCTTTTTGGGATTGGTGAACTTGTAATCCCAAAAAGAAGTTGAGTTCACCCATCAAGCTCATCTCGAATTCACTGCACGTGATGTCAGAAAATTCCTTGCACAAAGATGTGTTAGTAGAACCAAATAATATATCATCTACACAAATTTGAATAACCAAAATGTCCTTTCCTTTGGTCTTGATAAAAAGAGTCTTGTCGATCAACCCCCTTTTAAAATCATTTTCTAAAAGATATTTTGACAAGCGCTCATACCAAGCTCTTGTGGATTGTTTCAAACCATAAAGCGCTTTGTCAAGTTTATAAACATGATTAGGAAATTCCAAACTTTCAAATCCTGGGGGGTTGAACCACATATACTTCTTCTTCTAAGAAACTATTAAGAAAAGCACACTTGACATCCATTTGATATAACTTTATGCTCATGAAAGATGGAAATGCTAATAAAATGCGAATAGCTTCAAGCCTGTCTACGGGAACAAAGGTCTCCTCGTAGTCAATACCTTCCTCTTGATTGTAGCATTGAGCAACAAGTCTTGCTTTGTTCCTCATGATCTTACCATTCTCATCTAGCTTGTTTTGAAATACCCATCGTGTGCCAATGACTGATTGATGCTTTGGCCTTCGCTTCAAGGTCCAGACTTTGTTCCTTTCAAATTCGTTAAGCTTACTTTGCATGGCAATGATCCAGTCTGGTTCTTGAAGGGCCTCATCTACCTTCTTTGGTTCAATAAGAGAAACAAACACGTGAAAAGCACAAAGATCGTTAAGTTTAGAACGAGTTTGAACACTAGAAGTAGGATCAGAAATGATATCCTTTAATGAGTGTGATGAGGAGCATTTGAATTTCCTTTTGCTAGTCTCAGCTCCTTGATTTGTCACACCCGTAGGATTGATTTGTGGTACATTTGACTCCGTGGTCTTGTTAGGTTCAGTTACAACAGTTTCTGACGTCTCAACACTGTTGGATTGGACACCAAGGGCTTTGGATGAATCTTCAGCACCTTGGGCCAATTCTTCAGTGTTGAGAATCTGTTCTTGCTTGTTCCTCTTCTCTATGTTCTTGGTAGCAACATCATTACCTTCCTCGTTCTCTGCATGGATGTTAAGATCTATACCTGCAATACTTTCACTCAAAGAACCGTCATTGCATTCATCAAATATAACATGTATACTTTCTTGGACTAACTGGGTCCTTTTATTGAAGATTCTATAAGCTTTGCTACTTGTGGAGAAGCCAAGAAATATACCTTCATCACTACGCGCATCAAATTTCCCAAGGTTATCTTTTCCATTGTTATGAACAAAACAAGTACATCCAAAGGGTTTAAAATAAAATATAAGTGGTTTGCGGCCTTTGAAAAGTTCATAAGGAGTTTTCTTTAAGATAGAACGAATAAGACAACGATTCAAAATATAGTTAGCTGTGTTAACTGCTTCAGCCTAATAGGTTTTATGTAATGCATTTTCTAAAAGCATAGTCTTGGCCATATCCTCTGAGTTGCGGTTCTTTCGTTCCACAACCCCGTTTTGTTGAGGTGTCCTAGAAGTAGAAAAGTTATGGGAGATGCCATATTTAGCATAAAACAAATCAAACTGAAGTTGATCAAACTCCCTACCATGATCACTTCGAATTGACACTATGGGCTCGTTTCTTAAAGTTTGCATCTCCTTACAAAGTTTTAAAAACTCAAATAAGGCCTCTGATTTTTCTTTTAAAAATGCAACCCAAGTATATCTAGAAAAATCATCAACAACGACTATCATGTACTTTTTACCATTGGGAGATTTGACTCGCATAGGACCACATAAATCCATATGTAAAAGTTCAAGGGGACTAGAAGAACTTACAACCTTTTTGGGTTTGAAAGAGCTACGTGTTTCTTTACTTCGTGTGCATGCATTGCATATATCAATATCTTTGAAGTCCATCTCAGGTAGCCCTCTTACAAGCCATTTGGACACAAGCTTCTGTAGTGTATGTGGGCTCACATGACCGAGTCTTCTGTGTCTGAGCTTTGGATCATCCGTCAAAGCCTTTAGACAGGTTAAGCTTCCTTGTGCCACTTGATCAACATTTACAGCGTATATATTGTTGTAATGATATGCAGTCAATATAACTTCACCTGTATCTTCTCTACACACTAGACATCTTTTCTTGTTAAATCTGACATTGTTGCCACTATCACATAATTGAGAAACACTAAGCAAATTATACTTTAAACCATTAACAAGATAGACATTTTTAATACTATGATTGGAATAACTTCCAACGCTACCAATACCAACGATGTCACATTTTCCTTTGTCACCAAGAGTGATTGTTCCCGTGGATTGCTCTTTTAGATCATGGAAGAGAGACCTCTTCCCACTCATATGCATCAAGCATCCACTATCAATAATCCATTTTTGCTCCTTCACCTTGGTAATCTCCTGCAAAACAAACATCAACCTTTGTGGCTAGACCAATAAGCAAATTTGGATCCATTATTGGGATAAACCATATTTGGTAAAATAGTGCCTTTTAGGACCCAGACTTGTGTTTATCCGTTCTTTTCTCAAATGAACAGGAAATGTATTGCGAATGATATATGGATCCTTTCTTCTATAGGGGTAGGTCTCTTTTACATGTCCCTTTCTCGCACAGTGGTGACATATAGGAGAGGTTCTGCTTCCTTTTGCCTTCACAAAGGTGGTAATGTGCTGCTTCTTTAAAAACCTTGGATTGTAACCAATACCACTTTTGTTTAGAAAACTTTGTTGCTCACCTAACATCCTATCAAGAGTGCCTTTGGATTTGGTAAAACTTATGAGGGCTGTCTGTTGGTCTTGAATCTTATTATTCAGGGAGATCTTCTCGTTCTCTAAGTCATGATGCTCATTTCTTAGAGATGAGAGATCTTGCTTGAGTTCAGATTTCTCTGAGTCAAGCGTCTTGACTTTAATGTCAAGACCTGAATAAGAAGCTTCAAGACTTTTGACCCTCATAGACAGATCCTCAATAGTTCTTTCTTGGTCCACAGTTCTCTTCATAAGAATGTTAGTCTGGACAATAATTTCTCTTCATTGACAATCATATTAGAAAGGAATTCCGATAATACCTCTTTTGGACTTGCCATAAGTTCTCTTACAGTTGCTTCAAGCTTCTCATCATGGGATTCATCTTTTAAGGCCGTAAGACAGATATTGGCCTTCTCATCATCGGAGTCAGAGTCAGAATTGCTCCAAGTTGCCACCATGGCTTTCTTTTTCCATTTGTCACCCTTCTTGGACTGACTCTTTGTCTTTTGAGGGCAATCCTTCACAAGATGATCTGTTTCACCACATTCAAAACAAGACAAAGGTTTAGTCTTCTTATCATACTTGTTGTATTGAGACTTACCTCGGAATTTAGAAGACTCTGATCCATCCTTGTTGTTGAATTGTTTCTTCATTTTGAGGATTCGAGCAAGGCCTCTTGTGATAAGAGCAAAAGGATCATCCTCATCGTCATCCTCTTCTTCGGAATCAGATCCATCTTTAGGCTCATCCTTCTTAGACTTGAGTGCCAAGTTCTTAGTGCTTGCTTAAAGTTCTCCATCGTCTTCATTAAGGATCATCTCATGCGTGATCATTTTCCTAAGCAGGTCATCAAGGGGCAGATTAGTGAGGTCGTGGGCTTCCTCTATAGCTGTTACTTTAGGACCCCACTTTTCTTTTGGGAGACACCTCAGTATCTTCCTTACTATCTCAACGTTTGTAAAGCTCTTGCCGAGAGAGTCAAGGTTGTTGGTGATTTCTGTGAATCGTGTGAACATGGCCTTGATTGACTCATCAGACTTCATTTTGAAAAGCTCATATTTTCAAAGGAAGATGCTGATCTTGGTGTCTTTCACTTGGCTAGTTCCTTCATAGGTGACGACCAGCTTTTCCTAAATCTCTTTAGCTGACCTACAAGATGAAATACGATTAAACTCATCAGTGCTAAGACCACAATAAAGTAAGTTAATAGCCCTGTAGTTTTTGGAGACGAGTTCAAGATCTGCTTGGATGTATTCAGACTCCTTCTTTGCGACTTTGGTTCCATTTGGTCCGTCTTTCTCTGGAATCTTCGGACCATTCTCTATAATGTTCCAAAGTTCCATATCTTGATCTATAATGAACATTTTCATCAAAGATCTCCAGTGGACAAAGTTGTTTCCTACAAAAAGTGGTGGTCTGCTGGAAGACCTTCCCTGTGCAAATCCTCCGCTTGCTTCACCAGACATGATCGAAAACTCATATAGAAATACTCTAGAATGGGGGGTTGAATAGAGTATGCCGGTTTTTCGCAGATAGTCTCAAGACTTTTGAAGCTCGTGCAAAACCCTTTGAGATTAGACTTTGTCTTTTCTCTGAAAACCTGAATCACAAAGTTAAACAATCGAAACAAGTGCAGAAATAAGGTAAAGTAGTAAGTAAAGGACTCGATGGGTTTTTTACGAGGTTCGGCACGAACTTTGCCTACGTCCCCGCCTAGGGTTCTTCCACAACCCTAGGATTCAACCGACTTTTATTGATTCACAACACTTAGGATACTAGTAGCTCCCCGAGAAGCCTCTCTCCTATACAATTGCAATCTAGTCAACTCACGTTCCCTTGGAGTCCTAGACCAATCTAGAAGAGCCCCACCTCTCTATGCTATCTAGTACAATCCTCTTACACTTAGTGAATCAATCGCCTAGTGTTCACTTCCTGAGTTACAAACTCTCGAGTATAACACTATAATTGAATATATCCTATAAGCTCACTGTGTAACTCTCAAATGCTTTGAAATGAAATATCAGACTCTTAGGACAAGCAGAGAGCACACGAAGACAGATTTCTTCTTGAAGGCTGGAGTGTATGAAAGGCTCGTGTTCAATGATGTTGTCTTCTGTCTTCATCTTCCTTCTCTTTATATTGAGACAAATCGGCACCAAGGATCTTCTCCAATGGCTAGTCTAGATCATGGGTTGAGCTGGATCTTCTATCTTTGGAAACTTTGAAGGCCATAATCTTTCCGATTTAAATCTTCTCAAATTGCATCATAAGGAAGGAAATAATATTCGAAAATACTTCTTGAAAGGTTAGTTATATATAATAGTATAATGGAAGTATATAATAACATAAAATAATATTTCGAACATAATATCATATAGAACAGGTTTTGTGTTTCATCAACACTGTGAAATCTTCAAGACCTTTGACAGAAACAAACTATCAAAGCCCTTGAAACATATTTCGATTTTCATCAAGGGAGTGGAGTTATCACGTTAGAACACCTAAAATACTATCCTAAAGAAGGGAAATTCGACACTTATTCAAATGAAATGAAATAAAAACTAACTACCTAAGAATTCAAAAACAAATAGAAAGAAACTAACCTTGGGTTACCTCCCAAGAAGCGCCATTGTTTTCCGTCCTAGGCTCGATGTCCTCAAAGCTCAAGTAGCAATAGGCTCATGCAGAGCCATGTTCTCCACAATCTCATCCGAAAAGCCATCAAAGTAGCACTTGAGCCGATGACCATTCACCCGGAGCACTTGAGCGCTCTTTTCATCTTTAATTTCAACCACTCCATGTGGATAGATATGAAGTATTGTGTAAGGCCCTTTCCATCGAGAGTGGAGCTTTCCCAAAAAGAGAGTGAGGCGTGATTGATTAAGGAGGACTTTTTCACCAACTTTGAAGTGCTTCCTCAAGATATGCTTATCATGCCATGCCTTAGTCTTCTCCTTGTAGTTGATTGCATTATCATAAGCATCCCATCTAATCTCATCCAATTCTTACTACTTGGAGCTTACGAAATTCACCAACTTCATCAATCCTCATATTGCACTCCTTCACCGCCCAATAAGCCTTGTGTTGGAGCTCCGCCGGAAGATGAAACGCCTTATCAAAAATCAATCGGTATGGTGATATATCAATAGGTGTCTTGTAAGCCGTGCGATATGCCCAAAGAGCATCATCCAATCGTTGACTCCAATCTTTTCGATTTGGGTTCACGGTCTTCTCAAGAATTCTCTTCACCTCTCTATTAAAGACCTCAGCTTGCCCGTTGGTTTAGGGGTGATAAGTGGTGGAAATATGATGAGTAACGTGATACTTCTTAAGAAGTGCAGCCATCGTCTTATTGCAAAAATGAGTACCTCTATCGCTAATCAAAGCACGAGGAATACCAAATCTAGCAAATAGCTCCTTGAGAAAGCCTGAAACATCCTTAGAATCATCATTCCTGGTGGCTTTTGCCTCCACCCACTTGGAGAGATAGTCCACCGCCAATAAAATATAATAGTTACCAAAAGAATTAGGAAAAGGACCCATAAAATCAATACCCCACACATCAAAGTTTTCACAAAAAATCATTCTAGCATGTTGCATCTCATTGCTAGGTGCAATATTCCATGTTCTTTGACATCTATCACATGAATTACAAAATGAATTCGCATCACGAAAGATAGTTGGCCAATAAAATCCTGATTCAAGTACTTTCCTAGCAGTTCTATTAGGTCCAAAGTGACCTCCACAAGCATAAGCATGAAAAAAAACTAAGGACAGACATTACCTCATTGTCAGGAAGACATCGTCGGATTATTTGGTCAGCGCAATGCCTCCATAAGAATGGTTCGTCCCAAACATAGAGCTTGGCGTCATGGTAAATTCTGTCCTTCTGAGCTCTGGTGAATTTCGAAGGAAACTCACCCGTCACCAAGAAGTCAACCATATTAGCGAACCATGGCCTAGGTGTGTTCAAAGCTTTCAAGGACAAGGGTGTGTCAGTAGTGATGGGTGAGATGACATGGAAAGTCTCATAAGGAAAGTATCCCAATGTCCTAGAGTTCTCCCCCTACACTATCCGAATGCATCAATCGACTGAGATTATTAGCTACAGAATTCTCAGCGCCCTTCTTATCCTTGATCTCAATATCAAACTCACTCAAAATTAGAATCCGTCGAATGAGGCGCGGCTTCGCCTCCTACTTCTTCAGTAGGTATTTCAATGCGTCATGATTAGTATAGATGATGATCTTGGCTCCCAAAAGGTAATGATGGAACTTGTCAAGTGCAAACACAACCGCTAGGAGCTCCTTCTCCATAGTGGTGTAGTTCCGTTGTCCTCCATTCAGCATCATGGAAGCATAGTAGATCACATGGGAGACCTTTTCAATTTTCTGACCTAGCACAGTGCCAACATCGTAGTCACTCGCATCACACATCAACTCAAAAGGAAGTGCCCAAATAAGAGCTTGGATGATCGGTGGATAAACAAGTCGATCTCTCAATGTATGGAAAGCTTCCTTGCACATCTCATCAAACTCAAAAGCATCATTCTTCTTGAGGAGCTCGCATAATGGCGCAGTGACCTTCGAAAAGTCCTTGATGAATTGGCGATAGAATTCAGCGTGACCCAGAAAAGATCGTATCTCTCTCACATTGGTAGGATAGGGCAAGGACTGAATGATCTCAATCTTCACCTTATCAACCTCAATTCCCTTCTTAGACACGATGTGGCCTAGAAAAATACCTTGCTCAACCATGAAGTGGCACTTCTTAGAATTCAGAACTGAGTTGGTGTCAACACACCTCTTCAATACAAGTGTCAGGTGAGCCAAACATGAATCGAAATCATCGCCGTGCACTGTGAAATCATCCATAAATACCTCAATAAAGTTCTCAATATACTCAGAGAAGATGCTGACCATACACCTTTGGAATGTTCCTGGTGCATTACACAACCCAAAAGGCATTCTGCGATATGCAAAGGTGCCAAAAGGACATTTAAATGTAGTTTTCTCCTGATCCTCTAGTGCAATGACAATATGAAAGTAACCTGAGTATCTATCCAAAAAACAATAGTAGGCTCTCCCAACAAGCCTCTCTAGCATCTGATCAATGAATGGGAGAGGGAAGTGATCCTTGCGAGTCTCAGCATTCAGCTTCCTGTCGTCAATGCAAACTCTCCAACCAAATTGCACTCGCGTAGGCCCTGACTCTCCTTCTTTGTTCTCAACAACAGTGAAACCCCCTTTCTTAGGAACAAAATGCGTCAAACTAACCCACTTGCTATCAGAGATGGGGTAAATCATACCAGCTTGAAGCAATTTCAGCACTTCCTTCTTAACTACCTCCAACATAGGCGGATTCAGACGTCTCTTGGGCTGCCTAGACGGTTTGACTCCTTCCTCAAGAAAAATTCGGTGCATACATGTAGCTGGGCTTATCCTCTTGATGTCGGTAATGCTTCATCATAGGGTTGTCTTGTATTCCTTGAGAACCTCAACTAATCTACCCTCTTGGTCAAGGTTGAGCTTGTTGGAAATAATGACTGGAAGAGTGTCATTCTCACCTAAGAAGGCATACTTAAGGTTATCGGGTAATGGCTTAAGCTCAATCTCAGGCGGTTTGATGACAGAGGGTAAAAGGTTCTATTCGGGAAAGGTTAAGGCTAAGTTCTGACTCTTCAGATGTGAATGGTGGGCATCTAAGGCTCCTAAGACCTCATGCAAGTATGGTGTCAATGGGTAATCTAGGGAAATCTCATCCAGAGGAGTTTCCAAAGCAACTTGCAACTCATCCTCCTTATTCAGCTCAAACACATCATCAACAATATGCTCAATAACATCAATAGAGAATAAAGAATGCTCATCAACAGGATATCTCAAAGCATCCATAATGCAGTACTGAACCTTTTCACCATTGAATTCCATAGTGAGCTTACCTTCCCAACAATCAATCTTAGTTTTTGCTGTTCTAAAAAAATGGACTGCCTAAAGGAATAGGTGCCTCCACAACACCAGGTTCCATATCCAATACAAAGAAATCAGCATGAAAAATCAACTTATCAACAATAACTAAGACATCATCAACAAAACATCTAGGATAAGCATGAGAGCAGTTAGCCAAATGGACAACTACACTAGTATCTTGCAATTCACCAAGCTTCAAGGTTTTGAATAATGAGTATGAAATCACATTAATCAATGCACCTAAATCTAACATAGCATGTTGAAATTTAGTTTCACCGATAGTGTATGGGATAGTGAACATACTTGGATCGCCACACTTTTTCAGGCATACACCTTTCCATCATGGCGGAGACGTGCTCACTCACATGAACCTTCTGTTTCCCCTTAAACTTCTGCTTCCTCCCGATGGTGCAAAGTTCATGTAAGAACTTAGCATATCGAGGAACCGTCTTGATGAGGTTGAGAAGCGAAATGTTAACTTCACACTTATCAGATGTCTCATACAACTCCTTATCATTCTCCGGCTTTCTTGTGTCCTTCAAGGCTTCATGAAATAGGGCTATGGGCTTATAAGGATCAAGGTCAGGTTGCGGAATCGGCTTCAGAACAGCAGCCTCCTCGGACACAACGATCTCGTCTTCCGTCATGGGTGGCGACATTAGTGGGTCATCTCGCGATGGCGAGTGGGGCATCTCGCGACGCCGACTCAGCATTCAGTTCAGGTTCTGGGACGGGTTCCGTCATGGGTGCCGACATCAGTGGGTCGCGGCGGCGACTCGTGGAAGTCGGGGGTGGTTTGGACAGGCTCTCTCGCGGCGGCGACTTCAGCAGGTCGCGGTGATGACAACTGTGATTTTGGACTTCCTTGTCCGATTTCTTCATCACTCTTTACCCAATCTTCCACAATTCCTTCTTGGGTATAATTGAAAGGTATAACCTTACCACTTCTTAGATGTATGGCATTGACATTCTCACATGGCAGAGGAGGAATAGATTGCGACGGTAGTGAGTTCGATGTAACTCTCACCTTGGTCTGGATTGGCTTGAGGAAGGAGCCTTTGTTGGTTTTGAGGCCTCCTCTGCTGGTAAGGAGCTTGATTCTGCTGGAACCTTTGGTTAAAACCTTTGTAATTGTTGAAGTTGGAATTGTAAGGACTGTTACCAAAGTTTTGACGAGGAACATAACCACCCAGGCCGTTGACATCAGTGACATTTTCCTGAATTCGCGTGCAAAAATCAGTCGGATGTGTAGGATCACTGCAAAGTCCAAAAGAATGGTGCACTTGATTAACAGCTTGATTAATTCCTTGCAATGCCATGGTAAGTCTACTCATTTTCTCCCTCAAATCCGGGTAATCATCTTGTGGTGAGTTGGCTTGCATCCTTAAGACTCCTCTAGCTCCTAAAGTCTTAGAGTATTGCTGAGATGAATTTGCAAGCCTCTCAAACATATTTGTAGCCTCATGTGGCGTCTTAAGCAAAATATCTCCTCCACAAGCATTATTCACTGACCCTCTATCTCTATATGTCATTCCTTCATAGAGTGCAAGGACTAGATCATCATCAGACAGTCCATAATAATGGCATGCATCAACAGTCCTTTTGAAGCACTCATAATACTCATAAAGTGATTATGAAGCCAACTGCTCAATACTAGTGATCTCTCACTTCATCTTGTTGTGTTTGCTAGCAAGATAGTACTTATTCAGAAATGCTATCTTCAGCTCAATCCATGTGCGAATACTTCCAGCAGGGAGGTAGTACATCCAATCGCTCGCTGCATCCTTCTGAGTGAAGGGAAAGACTCTAAAAAACATCTGATCATCATTCAGACTGCGGTCGTAGACAACATGGAACATAGTGAGATGCTTGTTCGGATTCTCGCTATGAAGACCATGAAAGTAAGGCAGAAAACCAGTCCATCCTGACTCAAACTTGAATCTAGAAACCATCAGGAAGATCAAGGAGTACAATAGTCAAAGGTTGAACATTCAAATTTGACTCCCTAATCTCTTGCGGAGTCCTCCTTGGAGGATCACCTGCATTATTCAGAACTTGATCGTTGTAGTTATTCTCATTCAGCACTTGATTGTTGTCATTCGGGTTATTAGCAATCTCAACCATCTCTTCTGCGCTTTTCGAGTTGGAAGAGTGATCTCTTCGCAACTTATAAAGAGTGTGTTCAATTTCTGGATCCAAAGACAAAAGAAATGCGCTAGTAGCACGGGTGTGAACCATACAACGATTCACACCAAAGTAAAGTAACAATTAGACAATGAATCAATTGATTTCTCCGGCAACGTCGCTAAAATTTGGTACGAGGTAAACCATCGTGTGTAAACCTACCAAAGAAATTCTCACACAAATAACTAAGTATAGCGATAAGTGCAGGGTCGATCCCACAAGAAAATCTAAGACTCAATCTAAAAGCTATTTTATCAAAAAGTGGGAAATAAACAAGGAAATATGAGAAATAGAACCAAAGATCAAGATTGCAATTCAAGTAACAAAGCATAAGAATGATGGTTTTGGTAACAAATCAATGGAGAAAATAGTTCCACCTGCGCATTCATCGATATTGGTTGGCTTAATTGGTCCTAGAGATAAACTCAAGTTGTATGATTCCTTTAACTTACATTCTTCCCATCTTAGTTTGAATAGATTAAAGTGTAAAGAGCACAATTAACCCCTTACACCTTTATGCAACCTAAGCACGGACAAAGATTTAACATAAAGATGGCACAAGTTCCTAAGAATCTATGCATATTAATAAAACCAAGTATACAAGGTAACCGATGTTTAAGACATATGTTGAAATCTCTACTTAGTCATGATCAAACGAAGCTTCTCATAATCCTAAGCATGCTATTACAAAATTCATTCAATGACCAAAGAACAAAGACCTAGCAAGACACTATTATGATGTCCAATCACAAAAATATCATCGATATGAGCAAGAGAAATCAAAAGAACAATAGGAAACAACTAAGTTTAAGCCTCACAAACCACCAACCAAGTCTCCGAAACACAGGTGAAACAAATAACGAACTTAGTCACTCATAGCGTACCTAAATCTCCTTTGGATTGATGGAAAAATAAGCAAACTTGAATGGTTGATTGAACTACTGCGAAAATATATTCCAATTCTGAGAATAAGCGTCCCCAAGTCTAATTTCGTGGCTCCACTTTTGATAGAAAAGAAGAGACCGGGTGCGGCCGTGCGGGTGATATTGAATATGGCCGCTCTTTATTAACCAATTCAACAAGAAAAGAAGAGACCCCGAAAACCTCTTACTTTCCTTCAAGATAATGCAGAAATAATCCTAAAATAATATAAAATATCCTAAAATTATGAAAACTGAAAATAATACTAAATAAGTCTCAGAATATCTTCCTTAAATACTAAGGACTAAGTCTTCAAAAGATTGAGTCAAATCTCCCACCGAAAAGATAGAATTTGGATCTCGAGCTGATGTTCTCTGGACGAACTCGTCGCCGCGACAAGGAACTAGCGGTCGCGACTCGTAAGCTTCAACAAACCTCTCGCGGGCATAACTCCATGGCGAACAAGTGATTCTCGCGGGCGCGACTCATGGACTCGCGACCATGACTGGTGGTCTTCATGTGTTCTTCTATCGGGTTTCCTTCACGGTGAAACACGGGGACTCGCGGCGGCGAAATGGGACTCGCGGACGCGACTCATGACATAACCGTGTGTTCTTACCCTTCTCTTCTTGGCCTTTTCTCTCCAATGCTTTCTTTTCTTCTTCTTCTTCACTCCAATAAGAACTTTTCCAAGCTAACCACAAGCCGGAACTATGAACCTACATAAAATAATTGAAATAGCGTAATTTTTTAACTTTCCAACCAAAAGAGAAAAATATGAAATTAACTCTAAAACCTATCCAAACAACTATAAAACCCAACTAAAACTACTCTATAATGCCTATCTTAATGCCTATCTAAATATGCATTATCACATATAATTCATGTAATTCCTGCATATTCGGCGTGTCACCTGGTTGTCAACTCAGCTATGTTTCCGCTAAGAATAACATTTAATTACCTATCATTACTCTCATATATGCATGAATTATTTCAACTTGTTCATCAAAGATATGTTTGCTACTTTATAGGATTAAGCCCGGAAATCTTCCATTTGGGAAGGGTCTAGTTAAACTAATTAAATTAGTTTATGGTATAATTATCTAATTAAAGGTTCATAAAAGACTACTTAGCAAAATCACCCTAAAATAAATGAAAAGCTAGCTAGTCAATAAAAACACATTTTTTAATCAAAATGAAAAAAGAAAAAAATAAGGTTCCATAAGTTTAAGAATATCTAAATTTTAGTTCTAAAACTCTTCACTTTGGAGAGAAATGGAAAACCCGACTCCGACCGTTTAACCTCGGCGTCGGCCTCGGCTGCCTAAATTCGCCTTCGGGCATATCGATATGGATCTAGATACCGTGTTTTCGTCTTCCCTCTCTTCCGTGAGGGTTGTTGGTTTCCTTTCCCTTGTTTCCCAAAATCAGCCACCACGGGCTCCGATCGGTCTGACCTTTGGCTACTATGGCGTTCCTATCTTCTAATCTTGCTTGATGATTGGCTGCCATGGCGTTCGTTGTCGGGCAACTCTCAGGCAGTTTGCAACTACTCCTTCCTGGCGTCCCTCGGCCTGGGAGTGCGACCAACTTCTTTTGGGTTGTGCTTTGGGCCCAAGGTATCGCCTTGGGCCCGGGTGCAACCCAAAATTAAATAATTTATATATAACCAAAAATAATTATATATATATATATATATATATATATTTGTTTTTTTATTTATATTGGTTAAAATCACATTCTCAATGACGGACATCGTCCCTATTGTTTTGTGAAAAAAAAATCTCTAAATCCGATCTCTATCAAGAAATGAAAAATCTATATATTCTTTTTGTTTCATTTTCTCTCTATAAATTAAATTTACTTGTTTGTTTGTTTGTTTATATGTTGTTATGGTTTCTATTACTTTATTTATACTTATTTGGTAATTTCATTCACTTTTTTTTTGTTTGATAATCAGGAGAAGTGGAGCTTTAAGTTGATCTTCATCACTTTGCTGATAAATTCCATTTTGATTATGCTTAGAGGTAAAATTAAATTTGTAATGTGATGTAATTGTATTGCAATATCTTACTTTGATGGCTTGTTTTCGTGTCAAGTTATAAGAACTTCTATATATATTGACATTTTTATATTCTCTAACTTGTGCATAGTATTTTAAAGTCATTGTTCTATACATGCAAAATTTTACTATCTACACCACACATCCCATTTTTTTATTTTTTATTTTAAAATAGACCTTGCCCTTCTTGAGTCATAGACGTGTGGCTCAAAGGGTGCAGGGTAATTTATATATAAAGTATCATGCGCCTCTTGAGTTACACGTTTGTGACTCAAGAGGGGTAAGATGTGGTGTACATAGTAAATTTTTTGTTTGTAAATATTATCATCCTATTTTAATTATTGAACGAGTGATTTTGATTTTTTTAAATATGATTAGTTTATACAGTAGTATTGTTTTAGGTTTCGGGCTGTGATTTCGTTTTGGGTTGGCATCGGGGCTCGATTCGTAGGGTTGTTGTTTGTTGTTGCTTGCGCTTGTTTCTTCGATCAGCTTGTTGTTGTGTTGGCTTTTTCTGTTGCCTACGCCTGTTTGTGTCGATTTGCCTGCTTGCTCGTCTCGTATTATTGTTGTTTAATTAGTTGTTCGTCTCGTCTGGTGTTTGCAGCGATTCATTTATAATTTGCTGCATGCGATTTGTGGTGTTGTTGTTTGCTAGTGCCTGTGATTGGTGGAGTTTGTGGGTTGATTTATTAATTAGCGAGTTTGTGGGCTGTTTAATTAGCATCTATATGCTCAGTATCAGCATGGTCAGAATGATTATGTGGCGCCTCCGGACTGTGGTGATGGTCTTGTTCACTTTATTATTCATGATATTCCTAGACCTTTAGCTCCGGCTCCTTCGGTTCCTTTGCTTGATGTTGAGGTTGTGCCTGTTGGGTTGTCTATATCTTCGCTTGCCCGTTTGTTCTCTATGGGGCTACGCACCATGAGATCCATCTCTCCAAAGTGTCGCCTAGGTTTTTCTTGGATTTTAAAAGGGGCGTTAGATGGTGTGGCTGACTCTCTTGGTGACACCTCTTGTTGGATTCGCTTGCTTGTGATGCCTCTTTGTATACTTAAGACCTTTTCCCCTCGAAGTAATCTTGAGTGTAGAACTGCTGTGAAGTGTCAGCGTCAAGAGGAGAGTATTGCTAGTGCTATTGGTGTTTGGGGTGTGCCTGGCGGTAGTTTGCAACTTATACAAGAGACCTTAGCTGAGGTTCCGCGTCCTTTTAGTGTGCAGGAGGAACTTGATTTGAGTGAGCTTAACCTCCAACATTATCGGAGGAAGATTTGTGATGGTCATTACACTGTCGTTGTTCGGGTGCTCTCTTCATCAGGTATTGCTCCCTATTCTGATGCCACTTTTGAGGCCCTACGGGATAAGCACCCCACTACCCCCTCTCCCGACTTGCCACCTTTTTCTGTTGATCACCATCCTCTAGTTGCCTCTTCAAATATTGTTTTGGATATGAGTCGAAGTTTTCCGTGGGGCACGTCATGTGGGAGGGATGGGTTCCGTGATCAACATCTTTTTGATTGTTTGGGTGGAGATGTTGTTGCTATTTCAGATGATTTGATCTCCTCTATTACTCGGGTAGTTAATCTTTTCCTGGAAGGCCACTGTCCGGAGGATCTAGGTGAGTATATTGCTAGTGCTCCGCTCACACCACTTGTTAAACCAGGAGGAGGCATACGTCCCATTGATGTTGGCACTATTTGGAGACGCCTTATCTCTAAGGTTGGTGCTTGTCTAGTTGGTCCCTCTTTGTTTGGTTATTTTGATGGTCTTTAGTTTGGGGTCGGGGCCGGGTATCCGGTGGCGGAGAGGCTATTCTACATGCCTTGAATCGGTTTATTGAGGCTCGTGCTAGTGAGGAGGGCATTTCGTTGTCACTGTTCGGTTCTATGCCGATGGGTGGAGTTTTGTTACTCTAATCTTGCCCAGCTGTATTATGGGGAGCAAAGACTCTACTTTTTGCTTTAGCATTGCATCCTTTGGTGTGCAAGATCAGAGACTCTTTTGCCTTGAGTATGCAAGCTTGGTACATAGATGATGGCACTGTTGTTGGGGACACTTTGGTGGTGGATAAGGTGTTAGTTCTGATTATGGCGGATGGTCCCCACTTTGGCCTTCAACTTAATGTGGATAAGACCGAGGTTTTTTGGCCTATAAAAGACCCCAAGAGTCGGCTTCTTGGTATTTTCCCCTCCTCTATTGCTCGGCCTTCGCGTGGTGTCAAAGTTCTAGGTGGGCATGTAAGCACGTGCCCTATTTTTGGTAGCAACGTTGTGGCGAAGAGAATTACTAGAACCATAGAGCTTATGGATTCTGTCGCGAGGATTGAGGATCCACAGTGCGAGTTGCTTCTGCTTCGGGCTTGTACGGGTATTTCTAAACTTTGCTTTGCTTTGCGTACTTGTTCTCCACGTGTCTTTAGGCCGGCCCAGCGCTCCTTCGATGCAACACTTTTTTCTAACTTAGAACGTATTGTCACTGCGTCTGGGCCTGGGTTTGGAGATTGGTAGTGACGGCTTGTCATTTTTCCTTTTCATTTTGGTGGGGTTGGAGTATATGTTGTTGGGGATGTTCTACATTATGCTTTTCTAGCATCTCGTTTGTAGTCTGTTGAGTTGCAGGCTAAGCTCATACGCCCTTCTGGTATTATTGCTACTGGTCTTATTTTTTATGATGTTTGTCGTGCTTTTAATGAGATTACAAGTTCTAATCTTCTGCGCGATCCTAGTGAAATCGCTGCCCCCAAACTTATGAAGAAATTGGCAGATATATATTTCGCAAAGGTTGCTGCTACATCAGACTCTATTTTCTTTTTGACTCCGGGTCAGGTGGCATTATGGAAATCTCAGCAAGGTGTTCACTCATCCGATTGGTTGCATGCAGTTTCTATTTCTGGGCTGGGGCAGACTATGAATGGAAGAACCTATTGTAGTGTACTTAGCTAGCGACTGGGTGTTCCGTTGTTCAAGAACCGCCTATCGGTACCGGGCTGGGATTTCTATCGGTAAGGTGGTTGATATCGGTTTGGGGGATGGGCACGATAGGCCTCTTCGTCCAGCAGATTTGCTTTTTTATTCATGGGACAGATGGCGTGATGTTTGTGTTTATTTGATGGGATCCTCCCCCTTGACTCAGTCGGGGGTGTCCGACTTTGTTCCTGGTCGTGTTGTTGTTGATGCTGCTCACCGTAAGCGTGTCAAGTATCATGATTTGTGCACGACAGCGGGTTATGGTTTTCTACCCTTCTCTTTCTATTCGTTGGGGGAGCTGGATGAGGTTGCATTACCGGGCTTCAAAGCGCTCATCGGGTCCAACCTTGATATCTTTTGCAAGTTTGAGGCGGTTCTTAAGCACCTAGGCCTTTGGTTTTGTGGTCATTGTTGTGTTACTCACACGGTGGAAAAGAATTGCTTTCATGACGGAGACGTTGTCGAAGCTCCTTTGTCTAAGGATGGAACAATTGCCTTTTTTGTTCATGGATTGCCTCGTCCTAGTATTGTTATTGATGGGCCTCCTGTTGATATAGCCCTTTCAAATGACCAGTGTGTCCCCTTTGACGTCGCTTTGTTTTACAGTGTTTTTAGTGCTAATGTTCACATGGTTAAGAGTATCCCTTAGAAGTGTAGATTGGGCTTCCCTAGAGTTTTCAAAGATGCTCTTGATAGTGTTATATCTGATCCGACCAACATGTCAGTGTGGGTGCATCTCTTCATTAAGGCACTTTGTATCCTTCATAGGTACAAGCCCAAAACTTGTGTTGAGAATCGATCAGGGGTGAAGAGAAGTTTACAGGTGTGAAGGTTCAATAAAGTAAAACAAAGTAATATAGAAATACTCTAAAAGGGGGGTTGAATAGAGTATGCCGGTTTTTTCGCAGATAGTCTCAAGACTTTTGAAGCTCGTACAAAACCCTTTGAGATTAGACTTAGTCTTTTCTCTGAAAACCTGAATCACAAAGTTAAACAATCGAACCAAGTGCGGAAATAAGGTAAAGCAGTAAATAAAGGACTCGATGAGTTGTTTACGAGGTTCGGCACGAACTTGGTCTACGTCCCCGCATAGGGTTATTCCACAACCTTAGGATTCAGCCGGCTTTATTGATTCACAAAACTTAGGATCCTAATAGCTCACCGAGAAGCCTCTATCCTATACAATTGCAATCTAGTTAACTCATGTTCCATTGGAGTCCTAGACCAATCTAGAAGAGCCCCACCTCTCTCAACTATCTAGTACAATCCTCTTAATCTCGAGAATCAAAAGCCTAGTGTTCACTTCCTGAGTTACAAACTCTCGAGTATAACACTATGAATGAATATATCCTATAAGCTCACTTGTAACTCTCAAATGCTTTGAAATGAAATAACAGGCTCTTAGGACAAGCAGAGAGCACACGAAGACAGATTTCTCTTGAAGGCTTGGAGTGTATGAAAGCTCGTGTTCAATGAATGTGTATCTTCTGTCTTCATCTTCCTTCTCTATATATTGAGACAAATCGGCGCCAAGGATCTTCTCCAACGGCTAGTCGAGATCATGGCTTGAACTGGATCTTCTATCTTTGGAAACTTCGAAGCCACAATCTTTCCGAATTTGAATCTTCTCAACACGTATCACAAGGAAGGAAATAATTCGAAAATACTTCCTGAAAGGTTAGTTACATATATACACTATAACGGAAGTATATAATAATATTAAATAATATTCGAACAATATAATATTTAGAATAGGTTTTGTATTTCATCAACACTGTTAAAGCTCCAAGACCTTTGACACAGACATACTATCAAGGCTTTGAAACTTATTCCGATTACTATCCCCAGTTTACCCTTCTCAAAAAATCCCCAGCCTGGAGCCTTCTCAATCTTGAAACCGTTTACTATCCCCAGCTTACCCGCCTGTTCTACATAAAACTAAAAGCCAAACACGATGCCAAAGGTTGGTCTTTGGAATCTGTTGTCAAAGGGGTTAGAATCTCTTTCAACTCCAATGACTTTGCAGATTTCCTTGGCCTACCTAGCCCTTGTCCACCCGCTGATGTACACCCCTCTAAAGAGAACTGTATCATCCTTGCCCGATCCAAATACCTCCTATCTGAAGCATCTAACATCACCTCAAAGCAGCTCACCCACTCATCCCTTACCCTAGAGGAAAAAATTATATTTAACATCATTGTTCGATGCCTCTTACCCCGTCTTAACTCTGGCTCACTCCTTACTGACAATGCCATGGTCCTCCTTTACCGAATCCTCAATGACCTTGATCTTGATCTGGCCAACACCATTTTAGGATCCATGGCTCACACAATAAAAACAAGGAAAGGAACTCCCCTCCCCTTCACTACCCTTTTGACCCCACTCTTCAAAGCATATGGAATTGATTTCAAAAATGATGAACAACAGCGTCACATGGGTAAGTTCGACTCCAAGAGCCTTGAAAAGATTGGCATCACTCGGTCTCCGCAAGGGACCTTGAGTCTTGCCACTCCTTCAAAAGCTCTTCCCACTGCCTCAGCTGTTGATGAACGCATGGACAACCTGGAGTTGGGCTTGGAGGAAGTTCGTCTGGATATCAAGGAGCTGCACAAGGAGGTTATGACGGAGATGAGCGGGATAACCAAGATGCTGCAAGGTCTGTGGACGAGGCTCACTGATGATGCTCCGGACGACGAAGCCTAACCCTATCCTATCCCATCCCTATCCAACTTGAAACATTGCTGGTTTTTGGATGCTTTTTAAAAACTTTTGGTGATGGTTTTACCTCCTCCCTTTGTTGAAAGACAAAAATGGGGGAGATGATCTGTGGTTGCTTAGACTTGAAAACCTTTTTTTTGCTGTGAAGGTCTTGGAAGACCTTGGTCTTTGATCTTTTGGTTTTCGGTTGGATGACTTTTCATGCTTTAAAATTTGATCCAACATTTGTCTAACACTTGCAGGTACTTAGTCCGATTTCACTTATATTATTTATGCTTGACTAAGTTGCATGGATGCACAGGTTTTGTCTTTCATCAAGGGGGAGATTGATAACTCCCTCCCTTGATGAAAATCGGAATAAGTTTCAAAGCCTTGATAGTATGTCTGTGTCAAAGGTCTTGGAGCTTTAACAGTGTTGATGAAATACAAAACCTATTCTATATATTATATTGTTCGAATATTATTTAATATTATTATATACTTCCGTTATAGTTCAAGCCATGATCTCGACTAGCCGTTGGAGAAGATCCTTGGCGCCGATTTGTCTCAATATATAGAGAAGGAAGATGAAGACAGAAGATACACATTCATTGAACACGAGCTTTCATACACTCCAAGCCTTCAAGAGAAATCTGTCTTCGTGTGCTCTCTGCTTGTCCTAAGAGCCTGTTATTTCATTTCAAAGCATTTGAGAGTTACAAGTGAGCTTATAGGATATATTCATTCATAGTGTTATACTCGAGAGTTTGTAACTCAGGAAGTGAACACTAGGCTTTTGATTCTCGAGAGTAAGAGGATGGTACTAGATAGTTGAGAGAGGTGGGGCTCTTCTAGATTGGTCTAGGACTCAATTGGAACGTGAGTTGACTAGATTGCAATTGTATAGGAGAGAGGCTTCTCGGTGAGCTATTAGGATCTTAAGTTTTGTGAATCAATAAAGCCGGCTGAATCCTAGGGTTGTGGAATAACCCTATGCGGGGACGTAGACCACGTTCGTGCCGAACCTCGTAAACAACTCATCGAGTCCTTTATTTACTGCTTTACCTTATTTCCGCACTTGGTTCGATTGTTCAACTTTGTGATTCAGGTTTTCAGAGAAAAGATTAAGTCTAATCTCAAAGGGTTTTGTACGAGCTTCAAAAGTCTTGAGACTATCTGCGAAAGAACCGGCATACTCTATTCAACCCTCCTTCTAGAGTATTTCTATATTACTTTGTTTTACTTTATTGAACCTTCAAACCTGTAAACTTCTCTTCACCCCTGATCGATTCTCAACACAAGTTTTGGGCTTGTACCTATGAAGGATACAAAGTGGCATAATGAAGAGATGCACCCACACTGACATGTTGTTCGGATCAGATATAACACTATCAAGAGCATCTTTGAAAACTCTAGGGAAGCCCAATCTACACTTCTAAGGGATACTCTTAACCATGTGAACATTAGCACTAAAAACACTGTAAAACAAAGCGACGTCAAAGGGGACACACTGGTCATTCGAAAGGGCTATATCAACAGGAGGCCCATCAATAACAATACTAGGACGAGGCAATCCATGAACAAAAAAGGCAATTGTTCCATCCTTAGACAAAGGAGCTTCGACAACGTCTCCGTCATGAAAGCAATTCTTTTCCACCGTGTGAGTAACACAACAATGACCACAAAACCAAAGGCCTAGGTGCTTAAGAACCGCCTCAAACTTGCAAAAGATATCAAGGTTGGACCCGATGAGCGCTTTGAAACCAGGCAATGCAACGTCATCCAGCTCCCCCAACGAATAGAAAGAGAAGGGTAGAAAACCATAACCCGCTGCCGTGCACAAATCATGATACTTGACACGCTTACGGTGAGCAGCATCAACAACAACACGACCAGGAACAAAGTCGGACACCCCCGACTGAGTCAAGGGGGAGGATCCCATCAAATAAACACAAACATCACGCCATCTGTCCCATGAATAAAAAAGCAAATCTGCTGGACGAAGAGGCCTATCGTGCCCATCCCCCAAACCGATATCAACCACCTTACCGATAGAAATCCCAAGCCTATTGGAGTGTACTTAGCTAGCGACTGGGTGTTCCGTTGTGATCATTGCTGGACGAAGAGGAAATCGAGTATGAAATATAACAAAATAAATCAAACCAGATTCTGCCCACGCAAATAATTACAAGACCTCCTCCTGATGTAGCAGCGGAAAGTCAGGATCGATCCACGAGGAAGCGTGTCAGCGGATCCTAGGCAGCGGTGGAATCTCACGGACAGAAGTCGACAACAGTGGTACTCGACCTCGACTAAGGGTTAGTCGACAGGGGTCAGGCACAGTCGAACACAGGAGCAGCAACTCGGCACAGGCTAGTCGATCTCGACGAAGTGTACTCGATATCGAGTAGGGCCTTTGTCGACTTCGAGTTGGCTTGTCGAGTACCTGCACAGGAGAAGCTACAGCGACCTTGGTCGAATATCAGTAACTCGAGGTCGACCAGGCTTGGTCGAGATCGAGTAGGGCAGAAAACTTAAAAACGAAAGAAAATAAAGAGCAAATGCTTTAGGGTTTCGACTAAACTTAATTTAAAAGACTTCCAAGATTGGGGTTTGCAACAACGATAACCAAGCATGCATAAGGCAGAACCAAACAGATAATCATGTAAATCGCATCAAAGGACTAAGCTTTCGCCTTTTCCAACAATTAGACAACTCTTTCAAGAAACCCTAATTGTCTCTACCGATTTTATGTTTATAATTCAAGTTGTTAGCATGGATCTCCATTAGATGGGCAATAAACACATAAACAAGTAGGAAAATGCTCAAAACATGATAAAGGTCGGATCTTTACCTCAAGCACACATGGCTATTGTCGGGCTCGCCCCAACCCTAGAAGTGGGTGGACTACTCGCGCTTCATCGCAACCTCAGACATTGATTGAAAGGAAATAACAACTTGCATTAAACTAAATTCAAAGATTTTACAATCCCGGCGATCCAACTCTCGTTGAACGCCAAAACCCTAAAACCTTCGAACCCCTAAACCGTCTCTGTGAACTACTTCTCTCTCCCTGAAATTGAATGATTAAAACTCAGCCCCATGGGCTTTATTTATAGGCTTCTAATCCTTGCTATTCAAGGATAGAAATCTTTATCTTAATCTAAAATTATATCTAAAATGCTTAAGGATAAATAAAAGCAACAAGGGAATTAAATCTAAATAGGGAATTATATCTAAAAGTCTTTAATGGATAAATCTTCTCCTTCTTTGATGATGGGTCTTGATAGATTCGGATAGAATCAGCAATGTTCGCGCCCAAGCAATCCCATGTCGAGTAGAATTGGTCCAACCGAGTAACGCGGCTCTGGAGGTCTACTCGATCTCGACGAAGGTAAGTTGGTCTTCGTCATCTCGGCTAGCTGGTCTTCGACAGACTCGGACAAGGCTCACAGGGTTGGTCGATCTCGAGGACCCCTCCTCGATCTCGAGTAGACTGGCTTTGTCGACTAGGTCCTCTCGGGTGACTCTACTCGATAGGCTCGGATCTGGGCTCTGGGCTTCGTCGATCTCGGGTAAGTCTCGTCGAGGTCGAGTAGGGTGTCCGGCTTCTAGGTCAGGTCGGGTGACTTCTCCTCGACTCTGGGTGGGTATTCAGAGTCTTGTCGACATAGAGTAGATCCTACTCGATCTCGAGGACGGTGTGGAGTCGGTTTCTTCGTCTTCATCTTCTCGACATTGGCTCCTCGATGCTGGTTGGTGTCTAGACATGGCTCGTCGAGATCGACTAATGGTTTGTCGATGTCGAGTGGCCTTGTGCTCCGGTTCTCGCTTCTTGACTTTATCTCGAAATGGTTCCATATTCTGCGATATTAAACAGAAACTTATGTAGATCTCCATTTCTGACAAATAAGTATATACTACATAAATTCGACATATTCCCAACCCGAAATATGCAAAATGTAAAGAATATGGAACTGAAGTATGCATAAAGACATGGCTAATTAGGCTCACAACATATATCATCTACATAAATTTGAATAACAAAAATGTCCTTTCCTTTGGTCTTGATAAAAAGAGTCTTGTCGATCAACCCCCTTTTAAAATCATTTTCTAAAAGATATTTTGACAAGCGCTCATACCAAGCTCTTGGGGCTTGTTTCAAACCATAAAGCGCTTTGTCAAGTTTATAAACATGATTGGGAAATTCCAAACTTTCAAATCCTGGGGGTTGAGCCACATAAACTTCTTCTTCTAAGAAACCATTGAGAAAAGTGTTGTTGCAGGAGGATGGTCAAGTATGAAATAAATATAAAATTAAGTTCAGACTGACTTGCCTGTCTCAGCAAATAAATACAAGACTTCCTCCCGTTGTAGTAAGAGAATAGTCAGGATCGAATCCACGAGGAAGCACGTCAGCAGTTCTTAGGTCGTTGTAAATTCTCACAGACAGAATAACAGTAAGACAGAAACACAGAAACAACGAAAGAAACAGAAATAAAAGCAGAAAATAACAAACAAAAGCAATGAACTAAACGAAGACAGAAAAGACAAAGCAAAGCAAAGCAGAAAGTAAAACCAAGCAACAAGCGTACTCGATCTCGACCACAAGCTCCTCGAGATCGACTACCAACAAATCGACAAAAGACAGAAACTTCAGAAATCGACAAAAGACAGAAACTTTACTCGACCTAGACCAAGCGTACTCGAGATCGACAAGATCTCCTCTGTATCGACTAGAATTGACAGAAAACTTAAATTGCAAATTCGAAACTAAACTCGGATTTCCGACGAAATAAATCAATATAATAAAAGACTCCCAAGACCAGGGTTTCAACACCACAACGATAACCATGCAAAGTAACACACAAAGGCACAAAAGATCATGCTTTCCATCAAATAACTTTCTTCATTAACAAATAGGCATATAGAGGCTTTCGCATAAACCCTAATTGTTACTAACCCTTTTTCACATAATTAATCCAAATTGCCTTAAGATCACTTTCGCTTCAATAACACAAACAAGGATCACCTTCAACTCTCGCAAAAGAATCATGCTCATAGGGATAGAAGATGAATTGCACAAAAAGATCTGACCTTTATCGCATCGCCTCACATGGCCACCGTCGGGCTCACCCCAGCCCCAGAAGTGGGTGGACTACTCACGCCTCGTCGCAATCGCAGACATTGAATGAAAAGAAATAACTTGCATAAAACTATATTCAAAAGCCTTTACAATCCCGGCAATCAACTTTCGCTGAAAGCCAAAACCCTAAAAACCTTAGAACTCCTAAACTTCTCTGTGGAACAACTAGTTTCTCTCTGAAATTGAATGAATAAAACTGAGCCCCATGGGCTTTATTTATAGTGATCAAACCCCGCTAATCAAGGAAATAATCATCTATCCATATCTAAGTCTATATCTACTTTGCTAAAAGATAAATAAAATGCTTCATGGAAATAAATCAATAAGGAAAAGATAATTCTAAAGTGGGTAAGTCTTCATGTCTTGATAGATCTCCTTCCATAGATCAAATTTGGATAGAATCTTCCTCCTTCGGCCCCAAGGAATCCCAGCTCGACTACGACAGCTCTCGACGACGCGTTTCTGGAATCTGGCCTACTCGACCTCGACAAAGGCTTGTCGATCTCGACCAGAATTCTTCGTCGACTGGACTTCCCGGCTAGCTCTGCTCGACAGGCTCGGACTTGGTTCACGGTGATCGTCGATCTCGACTACTCCTTGTCGAGATCGAGTAGGGATGTTCACCGACTGGGTCTTCTCGGGTAGGTGTGCTCGGCAAGCTCGGATCTGGGCTCTGACTCTCATCGACCTCGACAAGAGTTCGTCGATCTCGACCAGGGTTCGTCGAGTTGGGGCGTGGACTTCTTGGTCGAGGAACTTCTCCTCGGCATGGACTCGGAGTTGCACTGGGTGGCTCGTCGATCTCGACAAGAGTTCATCGAGGTCGACTAGGATTGTGCTCGGCTTCTCGTCCTCGGCTTCTCGATCAGCTCTTCTCCTTGTCGACTCGACTAGGGCTTGTCGAGATCGAGTAGACTTCCGGAGCTGGGTGGTCTGGCTCTCGACGTTGCTCCTGGTCGACAAGGCTGTGCTCGGACATACTTGTCGAGATCGAGTAAGGGCTACTCGAGGTCGAGTAGTCTGGTTTCTCGGCTCGATTCGACTGGTTCCGTTGCTGCTTTGACTTTGGACTTCTGTAGTTGTTTTCCGAGCTTTTCCGATCTTCCTTAGAATTGCTGTAAAATGCCTCGAATTCTGCGAATTAAACAGAAACTGGTGTAGATTCCATAATTTGGCAAATAAACATAAACTACATGGATTATGTACTATCTTAGCCCAAATGAATGCAATGTATGCAGAAATCGATATAAAAGTAAATGTAAAACATGGCAGATTCAGCTCACAACAAAAAGCACACTTAACATCCATTTGATATAACTTTATGCTCATAAAAGATGCAAATGCTAATAAAATGCGAATGACTTCAAGCCTGGCTACGAGAGCAAAGGTCTCCTCGTAGTCAATACCTTCCTCTTGATTGTAGCCTTGAGCAACAAGCCTTGCCTTGTTCCTCACGATCTTATCATTCTCATCTAGCTTGTTTCGAAATACCCATCGTGTGCCAATGACTGATTGATGCTTTGGTCTAGGCTTCAAGGTCCAGACTTTGTTTCTTTCAAATTCGTTAAGCTCGCTTTGCATAGCAAAGATCCAGTCTGGCTCTTGAAGTGCATCATCTACCTTCTTTGGCTCAATAAGAGAAACAAACGCGTGAAAAGCACAAAGATCTTTAAGTTTAGAACGAGTTTGAACACTAGAAGTAGGGTCAGGAATGATATCCTTTAATGAGTGTGATGAGGAGTGTTTGAATTTCCTTTGCTAGTCTCAGCTCCTTGATTTGTCACACCGGTAGGATTGACTTGTGGTACATCTGACTCCGTGGTCCTGTTAGGTTCAGTTACAGCAGTTTCAGATGCTTCAACACTGTTGGATTGGACACCAAGGGTTTTGGAAGAATCTTCAACACCTTGGGCCAATTCTTCAGCGTTGAGAATCTATTCCTGCATGTTCCTCTTCTCTGTGTTCTTGGTGGCAGCATCATCACCTTCCTCATTCTCTGCATGGATGTTAAGATCTATATCTGCAACACTTTCACTCAAAGAACCATCATTGCATTCATCAAATATAACATGTATACTTTCTTCAACTAACTGGGTTCTTTTATTGAAGATTCTATAAGCTTTACTACTTGTGGAGTAGCCAAGAAATATACCTTCATCACTACACGCATCAAATTTCCTAAGGTTATCTTTTCCATTGTTATGAACAAAACAAGTACAACCAAAGGGTTTAAAATGGGATATAAGTGGTTTGCGGCCTTTGAAAAGTTCATAAGGAGTTTTCTTTAAGATGGAACGAATAAGACAACGATTCAAAATGTAGTTAGCTGTGTTAACAGCTTCAGCCCAATAGGTTTTAGGTAATGCATTTTTTAAAAGCATAGTCCTGGCCATATCCTCTAAGGTGCGGTTCTTGCGTTCCACAACCCCGTTTTGTTGAGGTGTCCTAGGAGCGGAAAAGTTATGGGAGATGCCATATTTAGCACAAAACAAATCAAACTGAAGTTGATCAAACTCCCTACCATGATCACTCCGAATTGACACTATGGGCTCGTTTCTTAAAGTTTGCAACTCCTTACAAAGTTTTGAAAACTCAAATAAGGCCTCTGATTTTTCTTTTAAAAATGCAACCCAAGTATATCAAGAAAAATCATCAACAACAACTAGCATGTACTTTTTACCATTGGGAGATTTGACTCGCATAGGACCACATAAATCCATATGTAAAAGTTCAATGGGTCTAGAAGAACTTACAACCTTTTTGGGTTTGAAAGAGCTACGTGTTTGTTTACCTCGTGTGCATGCATTGCACATATCAATATCTTTGAAGTTCATCTCAGGTAGCCCTCTTACAAGCCCTTTGGACACAAGCTTTTGTAGTGTATGTGGGCTCACATGACCAAGTCTCCTATGCCAGAGCTTTGGATCGTCCGTCAAAGCCTTTAGAAAGGTTAAGCTTCCTTGTGCCACTTGATCAGCATTTACAGCGTATATATTGTTGTAACGATATGCAATCAATATAACTTCATCTGTATCTTCTCTGCACACTAGACATCTTTTCTTGTTAAATCTGACATTGTTGCCACTATCACATAATTGAGAGACACTAAGAAAATTATACTTTAAACCATTAACAAGATAGGCATTTTTAATATTATGGCTGTAATCACTTCCAACACTACCAATACCAACGATGTCACATTTTCCTTTGTCACCAAGAGTGATTGTTCCCGTGAATTGCTCCTTTAGATCATGAAAGAGAGAACTCTTTCTACTCATATGCCTCGCGCATCCACTATCAATGATCCATTTATGTTCCTTCACCTTGGTGATCTCCTGCAAGGCAAACATCAACCTTTGTGGCTAGACTAATAAGCAAATTTGGATCCATTGTTGGGGTAAACCATATTTGGTAAAATATTGCCTTTTGGAACCCAAACTTGTGTTATCCATTCTTTTCTCAAATGAACAAGAAATGTATTGCGAATGATATATGGATCCTTTCTTCTATAAGGGCAGGTCTCTTTTACATGTCCCTTTCTAGCATAGTGGTGACATATAGGAGAGGTTCTGCTTCCTTTTGCCTTTACAAAGGTGGTAATGTGCTGCTTCTTTAAAAACCTTGGATTGTAACCAATACCACTTTTGTTTAGAAAACTTTATTGCTCACCCAACATCCTATCAAGAGTTCCTTTGGATTTGGTAAAACTTATGAGGGCCGTCTGTTGATCTTGAATCTTATTATTCAGGAAGATTTTCTCGTTCTCTAAGTCTTGATGCTCATTTCTTAGAGAGGAGAGATCTTGCTTGAGTTCAGATTTCTCTGAGTCAAGCGTCTTGACTTTAATGTCAAGACCTGAATAAGAAGCTTCAAGACTTTTGACCCTCATAGACAGATCCTCAATAGTTCTTTCCTGGTCCACGGTTCTCTTGATAAGAATGTTACTCTGGGCAATAAGTTTCTCTTCATTGGTAATCATATTGGAAAGGAATTCCAATAATACCTCTTTTGGACTTGCCATAAGTTCTCTTACAGTAGCTTCAAGCTTTTCATCACGGGATTCATCTTCTGAGGCCATAAGACAAATATTGGCCTTCTCATCATCGAAGTCAGAGTCAGAATCGCTCCAAGTTGCCACCATGGCTTTCTTCTTCCATTTTTCACCCTTCTTGGACTGGCTCTTTGTCTTTTGAGGGCAGTCCTTCACAAGATGATCTGTTTCACCACATTCAAAACAAGACAAAGGTTTAGTCTTCTTGTCATACTTGTTGTATAGAGGCTTACCTCGAAATTTTGAATACTCTGATCCATCCTTGTTGTTGAATTGCTTCTTCATTTTGAGAATTCGAGCAAGGCCTCTTGTGATAAGAGCAAAAGGATCATCCTCATCATCATCCTCATCTTCGGAATCAGATCCATCTTTAGGCTCATCCTTCTTAGACTTGAGTGCCAAGTTCTTAGTGCTAGCTGGAAGTTCTCCATCGTCTTCATTAAGAATCATCTCATGCGGGATCAGCTTCCCAAGCAGGTCATCAAGGGGTAGAGTGGTAAGGTCATGTGCTTCCTCTATAGCTATTACTTTTGGACCCCATTTTTCTTTTGGAAGACACCTCAGTATCTTTCTCACTTTCTCAACGTTTGTAAAGCTCTTGCCGAGAGAGTCAAAGTTGTTGGTGATTTCCGTGAATCGTGTGAACATGACCTTGATTGACTCATCAGACTTCATTTTGAAGAGCTCATACTTTTGAAGAAAGATGCTGATCTTGGTGTCTTTCACTTGGCTCGTTCCTTCATAGGTGATGACCAGTTTGTCCCAAATCTCTTTAGCTGACCTACAAGATGAAATACGGTTAAACTCAACAGTGCTAAGACCACAATAAAGTAAGTTGATAGCCCTGTAGTTTTTGGAGACGAGTTCAAGATCCGCTTGGATGTATTCAGACTCCTTCTTTGCGACTTTGGTTCCATTTGGTCCGTCTTTCTCTAGAATCTTCGGACCATTCTCTATAATGTTCCAAAGTTCCAGATCTTGATTTATATGAACATTTTCATCAAGGATCTCCAGTGGACAAAGTTATTTCCTACAAAGAGTGGTGGTCTGCTCGTGGACCTTCCCTGTGCAAATCCTCCGCTTGCTTCACCAGACATGATCGAAAACTCACTAGATTGTTAGATCAAAAACAGTGAGTAAAGCTCTGATACCAATTGAAGGTTCGATAAAGTAAAACAAAGTAATATAGAAATACTCTAGAAGGGGGGTTGAATAGAGTATGCCGGTTTTTCGCAGATAGTGTCAAGACTTTTGAAGCTCGTGCAAAACCCTTTGAGATTAGACTTAGTCTTTTCTCTGAAAAACTGAATCACAAAGTTAAACCATGGAACCAATTGCGGAAATAAGGTAAAGCAGTAAATAAAGGACTCGATGAATTGTTTACGAGGTTCGGTACGAACTTGGCCTACGTCCCCGCCTAGGGTTCTTCCACAACCCTAGGATTCAACCGGCTTTATTGATTCACAAAGCTTAGGATCCTAATAGCTCACCGAGAAGCCTCTCTCCTATACAATTGCAATCCAGTCAACTCACGTTCCCTTGGAGTCCTAGACTAATCTAGAAGAGCCCCACCTCTCACAGCTATCTAGTACAATCCTCTTACTCTCGAGAATCAAAAGTCTAGTGTTCACTTCATAAGTTACAAACTCTTGAGTATAACACTATGAATGAATATATCCTATAAGCTCACTTGTAACTCTCAAATGCTTTGAAATGAAATAACAGGCTCTTAGGACAAGCAGAGAGCACACGAAGACAGATTTCTCTTGAAGGCTTGGAGTGTATGAAAGCTCGTGTTCAATGAATGTGTATCTTCTGTCTTCATCTTCTTTCTCTATATATTGAGACAAATCGGCGCCAAGGATCTTCTCCAACGGCTAGTCGAGATCATGGCTTGAACTGGATCTTCTATCTTTGGAAACTTCGAGGCCACAATCTTTTCGAATTTGAATCTTCTCAACACGTATCACAAGGAAGGAAATAATTCAAAAATACTTCCTGAAAGTTTAGTTACATATATACACAATAACGGAAGTGTATAATAATATTAAATAATATTCGAACAATATAATATATAGAAAAAGTTTTGTATTTCATCAACATTGTTAAAGCTCCAAGACCTTTGACACAGACATATTGTCAAGGCCTTTGAAACTTATTCCGATTTTCATCAAGGAGGGGAGTTATCAAGGTTGATAATATTTCAAAGGCTCTTCGGGTGTGGAAGGAGCCTGGGGTATTCATCGCCTAGTGTCTGATTTGTTGTCCGGTAATTTTGATCTTTCTTCTGGTGATAGTAAGAGGAGTCACGAGGAGCAGTCTATCAGTCTATGCAAGAGAAAGGTTGGCGATGGTCATTTTTCAGCATCCATTCGTATTCTCACGTCTTCGGGTGTGCTTCTCATTCCGATGAAACTCTAAAAGAGCTTGCTGACAAACATCCGGTTTCTCCGGCGCCTTATTTGCCTTCTGAGCCTATTGGTTGTGATGCCTTACAGGTTTCCAGGAATTTGGTTTTAGATAGAGTTAGAAGTTTCCCGAAGGGCACTTCATGTGGAAAAGATGGGCTTCGCGCCCAACATTTGTTAGACGCTTTGAGCGGTGGGGCACTGGCTATCGCGGAGGAGGTCGTTGACTCTATTAAGAGGGTGGTTAACCTATTTCTTAGTGGTCATTGTCCTGCCTCCTTGAGTGAATTTGTCGCGAGTGCTCCTCTCACGCCTCTCCTTAAGCCGGGTGGAGGGATTCGTCACATAGCTGTCAAGTCGATTTGGAGGTGCTTGGTGTCCAAAGTGGCTGCCTCTTCGGTTGGTAAAACCCTTGGTCCATATTTGGAGGATATGCAATTTGGTGTGGGTGTTTCAGGAGGCGAAGAAGCGGTGCTGCATGCGGTCAATCGATTAGTAGAAGCTCAAGGGTATGATAATAGCATGTCTATGCTTCTGTTTGATTTCAAAAATGCCTTTAATCTTGTTGATCGTAGTGCTATGATTAAGAAGGTTCGTCGTATGTGCCCTTTCATATCCCACTGGGTCGAGTTTTGCTATGCACGTCCTGCTTGCTTATATTATGGTGATCATGTCCTATATTCGTGTCATGGAGTTCAGCGGGGTGACCCTCTTCGACCTTTACTTTTCTCGCTTACACTACATCCGTTGATTCGTAAGGTCAAGGATAGTTGTGAGCTGAAGTTAAATGCTTGGTACCTTGATGATGAGACACTCATAGGAGACACGTTGATGGTAAGCAAGGTGTTTGGCATCATCCAGGAAGATGGCCCAAACATAGGACTTCACCTCAATGTTTATAAAACAGAACTATTCTGGCCGAGTGAGGACCCACGTTGTAGGGGAGTCAGGGCGTTCCCTGATGTCCACTAAAATATCCATGTTTTTATGCACATTTTAGCTCCTTATTCTATATACTTTGCATATTTCGGGCTGGGAATATGTCGAATTTATGTAATGTATGCTTATTTGCAAGAAATAGAGGTCTACATAAGTTTTGGTTTAATATTGCAGAATTTGGAGCCATTCCGGGACAAAACCAAGAAGAGAAAACGGAAGCCAAGTTTTACTCGATCTCGAGGAGACTTCCTCGATATCGAAAAAAATGAAGAACCATAGCCTGCTCGAGCAAAGCCTCATCGAGAAGCTGAGGAGAGAAGATAACTCGAGTAACAATTTTCCTCGATGTCGAGTAAATTCATCGACATCGACCAAACCAGAAACACCTGTCCGAGTCGAGGAAGGAAGAAGCTACTCGAGAAGATCTAGTGAAGTCGAAGTCGATGACGACTTTCCTCGAGATCGACCAAAATTTCCTCCGGGCCGCGACGCTGTTGGGCATGTCTGAAGTCGAGCTGGATTGCTTGGGTTCGAAGAAAGTCCGAACCTATCAAAATCTATCAAGGTTTATCCAAGGAGAGAAGATTATTCATTAAAGACAAAAGATATTTAGATATTTAGGTATTTGCCTTTAGATTTAATGCTTTACCTTTATTTAATTTTATCTTTAGAAAGTAGATATAGATTGTTTTCCTTGATTAGCAAGGATTAAGCCCTATAAATAAAGCCTTTGGGGCTGATTTTCTATTCATTCAATTTCAGAGAGAAGTAGTTCCACATAGAGTTTAGGAGTTCAAAGGTTTTAGGGTTTTGGCATTCTACTAAAGTTTGAGTGCCGACATTGTAAAGACTTTGAATATAGTTTATGCAAGTTATTTCTTTTCAATCAGTGTCTGCGATTGCGATGAGGCGCGAGTAGTCAACCTACTTCTAGGGTTGGGGTGAGCCCAACGAGAGCCATGTTGGTGGATTAGCGATTGCAAAAGGAGGTATTTTATCGTTATCTTATTCTATTCTATGTGCTTCATTTTTTATTGAGAAATTGAAGAACTCATGTTGTGAAATTTGGGTAGTAATTACGATTTCTATTCGGAAGTTTATAAATTCTAATTATGAAAAAGAATAGATGCAATTAGGGTTATTTATCGCGAGATTTATATTCCTATTTGTCGGATTGGGTGAAAGCCTTCTCCTTTATCGATAAAGTCACCGCCTTTTATGATTTATATTCCGCTTTCATGGTAATCATTGTTTCAAACCCTAATCTTGGAAGTTCTCTTTCATCCATCGGTTAAGATTCGAAGATTTTGCATTCGTTTTTACTTTATGTCTTCCTCGATTTCGACCAAACTGGTCGACATCGACTTCTCACTTTCGATCAACAAAGATCGTCGTAGCTTTTGGTTTCTGCAGGTACTCGATCTCGGCAAAAAGTTCCTCGACGTCGACGAATTTACTCAATATCGAGTAAATCTCCTCGATATCGAGTAAATCTCCTCGATATCGACCAAGAACCGTGACTGCTGCCTGCTTGTTTCGACTTGTCCGATCTTCTGTCGACTAACCCTAGTCGAGGTCGAGCAATCTGTAGTCGATTTCTGCCGTGAGATTCCTCCGCTACCTAGGATCCGCTGACTAGCTTCCTCGATGATCAAACCTGAATTTCTCTTGCTGCATCGGGAGGGAATCTTGAACATTATTTGCTGGGATCCAATCGGTTTGCTTTACTTTATTCGTATTTTATTTGCACTCTCGATTTCCTCTTACAACATTCCCCAAGCATATTTCACGCCCGGTGGGTGGAGTTAAGCTTCTTGGTGGAGCTGCTAGCTTGGATCTTTCCTTCTGCAATGAGGTGATGATGAGGAGAGTTGTGAAAACTAATGCCATAATGGAAGTCATCAAGAAGTTAGAAGATCCTCAATGTGAGTTATTGCTCATGCGAGCCTGCTCGAGTGTTTCTCGTTTGTACTTTGCGATGCGAACAACCCCGCCCCCATGTTTTATAGATACCCAACGTATTTTTGATGATTCTTTGAGGTCTTCAGTGGAACAGATAGTTACGCTCGGAGGATCAGGCTTCGGCCCTTTACAGTGGCGTCTATCTACTATGCCCCTAGATTATGGTGGACTTGGGGTCTACATCGCTACAGACACGCTGCATTATGCCTTTCTCGCTTCGAGGATCCAGTCCCGTGATTTGCAGGATCGTATTTTGAGGAGTACTAGAGTGACTGGTGATGGACCCTCTTTCGATTTAGCGGTATCTAGTTGGGTTAATGCAATCGATAGGGATGTCTTGGACATGTGTGTATTACAGTCGGCCCCCTGCCTAATGAAGAAAATGGCTAGCTGCTACTACAAAAATGTGGACAAGCACCTCAAGGTAGACTTTGCTCTTACTGGGAGGGAAGAAGCTCTTATTGCGAATCTGTAGCTCCCTATGGCCCAACAGTGGCTAAAGGCTGCTCCTATCTCCGGTCTTGGTAAGGTTGTGAATCCCATTACCTTTCGCTCAGTTATTAAATATCGTTTGGGAATTGAGCTGTTTACTGCGGGGTCCAAATGCCCGGCTTGTAAGAAAGGCATTTTAGATGCATGGGGTGATCACGCACTTGCTTGTGCTGCTGATTTTGGTGTTAAACATCGTCATAATGTGGTGCGTGATGCTTTGTATGATGAGTGCTTAAAGGTCGGAATCTCTGTACGTAAAGAGGCATCTACTGGTATGGTTGATGATAAAGGAGGGGAGCTTCGACCAGCTGATATTATGTTCTACAACTGGTTCCAGGGCAAAGATACATGTGTGGACATTACCGGAACTTCTATCTTCAGTTCGGCTAGTCTTTCAAGTTTCGTTCCGGCTAAAGTGGCTAGAGTGGCTGCTGATAACAAAAGGAAGAAGTACGAGGATATTTGCAAGGCCAAAGGTTATCACTTTCTACCATTTTCTTTTTCCACTATTGGCGACTTGGAGGATGATGCTATGGGACTTCTCAAGCGGGTGTGTGGGGTCACTAAGGGGGTACCTGGGATTAGTAGGAATTTTTGTCACACTCTGACTAGAATTGCATTTAGTATTCAAAAGGGATGCGGGGCTCAGCTTATTAGCCGGCTCCGATCTAATTTTATGTAGATACTTTTATTATAATATAATTATTATAATAAAAATAAAAATAAAAATAAAAATAATAATAATAATAATAATAATAATAATAATAAATCGTCTGCTAGGACATAGGCGATAGGGCGATCAGGGAAGCGAACGGCGAGGGTTGTCTCTCCGAATGATCTCGGTGGCCGGAGTCGGCCGTACTTGAGGCCGAAGCCGACACTTCTTCAACCTTGGGGCCTAGGCGAAGGCGTTTCTTCTTCGGCGGAGTCTGGGCAAAGGCGCGACGTCCTCCGTTTGTGATTCAGGTTTGTTAGTTGTTACTCTTCCTCGTTCGTCCGAGTCGATTGTTCTGGTTCAGCGGTGTCATTGCTCTTGTTGAATCGGTCCGAGCCGATTATTCTGGTGCAGCGGAGCCAATTGTTCAGGTTTGTGATTCAGGTCTTGCTCTTGGCCGGTCTGATTTGGTAGTGTGGTATCTAAGTATTGGTTTTGCTGATTCGGTTGTGCCGGCCGGGTGTGATTCAATGTGTGCACTGTGTGGTATGGTTGATCTTATTGCGCCTGGTTAATTCCATAATTAACTTCTTAATTAACTTAGTGTGGGGTATTGTGTGGGTGATCTCATTTGTGAGTGGGGGATCTCATTTGTGTGTTGTGTACCTAGCTTTTGATTTGTACGTGCTAAGTTGCTACTGGTGTGCTACATGCTTGCTAGTGTTTTGTTGGCAATTTGTTAGTTGAGTTGCTGGTAAGTAAAGTTTTCACCATATTATGTCTCTCTCTCAATCGGATGAGCAGTTTCATTGTCCTTTTCGAGGTAGTGAATGGTGTAGAGATGGTAATCCAGCTAATATCGGTCTCATGCCAAAGTATTTTGTTGATCACCTCTCTAGGCATTTCAGTACGCCGGAGGCAGTTGAGAAGTACAAGAGGATCATTTCTTCATATATATATTTGTTTATGATTTGCTAGCAACAAATCTTGAACAGGCTAGCCCTTGGTTGTGTGATATATGTTTGCGTAATCATACAGTCAGGATGGCATGTACACATGGAGGTATAGGAATCCCTATCGCGGGACCAGGGTGTGGCGATAATGGAGAGTCATTTGTCATCCATGGTATTCCTAGACCGTCTGGTTCTCCATGTTTGTTGGCTTCTGGTTGTCAGGACTCTCCTAATACCTATAGCGTCGTTATATCTAGGACGAGGGGGTTGACTTTTGATGAGCATTTGTTTGAGCATTTCCTTGAGCAACGGTTTGTTACTTCCAAAAGTATCCTTTACAAGCTACGTCTTGAGTTTGGGAGGGTTTATCTTGAAGCTCTTTCTAAGGTCATTGCTCAACCATCAGATGTTTTCTATTGGGTCCAGTTGTTTGTTCTCCCAGCTTGTGTTTTAAATACGGCTACTATGCGGGGTCGTCCTAAAAGCATGTCCGATAGAAGGAAGAAGGATCAGGTTGCATCTATGGCTACCGCCTTGGCCTTGTGGAGAGAGCCGGGAGGGATGCAAGCTCTGGTTGAGGATATACTCACTCCCTTTCCCTCTTACGGCTCTGGTTTGGTAAAGAAGAAACAAGATTTGTCTCAGTTTGAGTTTAATGTAGTTCAGTGCAAGCGCAAAATGGGGGATGGTCATTATGTTGCTGCTATTAGAGTCCTCACTTCCTGTGGGGTTGCACCCTTCAACGATGACAGAGCCGCAAAGCTTCTTGCTAAGCATCCTATTCCCCCCCCCCCCCCCCCCCACCAACTATTCCATGTGATCCTCTTTTGGTGCCTGCATTGTCAGTTAGTAAAGATGAGCTACATGTTAAGATTATGGGTGGGGTAAGTGACGACATTGCTAGTGAGCTTCTCGGAGCCATCACGGCCGTTGTTAACCTTTTCAGGTCAAGTGCTTGTCCTCGAGTGCTTGCGGAATTTGTGGCGAGTCCTCCCTTGACTCCGTTGCTTAAACCGGGTGGGGGTGTTCGCCCTATTGCAGTAGGTTCTATTTGGAGGAGGTTGGTTTCCAAATCGGCGGCTTCTATCATCACCAAGGAGCTCAACAGATATTTGGGCATACACCAGTTTGGTGTGGGTGTGTCGGGGGTGGCAAAGCTATCCTTCATTCTGTTAACATGCTTCTGTTAGATAAGGGTACGGATAAGGGCATGCCCTGTAACGGCCCGGGATTATGATTCCCGAGTTACGTTTCGAGGGATAAAACCCCTCGTTAGGATCTTGCGCTCCGAGTACAGGTTGAAGGTTTGAAACCAAAGATTTGTAGTTTAAAGCGGGATTTCTCACCCAAATCCGTAAGGTCCGTTGGAGACCCCGAGGTAAACCTCTGTGCCTGTCCTAAGTCTACAACGCGGAAAATCCATTTAGTCATGCAACCAGCATAAGTGAAGTTAAAGAAAAATACAATCCCAAAGGTGCCACGGCAGAGCCGGGACAAAACAACATAAAAGAGAGGAAGTCTAGTGGTCTCTCGAGCTCTCAATCTAACGCCAAAATTCTGAACCCGCCAAGCGTCCATATGAGCAAAGATAGCGGCTAGCGGTTACCTGAATCTAAAAAAATGAGGGGGATCTGGGTCAATCATTAGGCCACTCATGCGCGTGTGTAAACACACTCTGAGAGGCATATAATAAGCATCCTATTCCTAAAATGAAATGCGTAATGCAAAGCGAAACTTAAAAGACAACCATACGGATAATTAAGTGCAGACATAAATAAAGAGGCGCGCAGTTACAAGAAATGCCAAATAGCATGTCCCTCTAGGCTCCTAAGGAATCCTCTAGCAACTCCCTTCAAAGGGAACTACCTCACCCACGGTGCAGGCCGTCCCTACGTAAGGAGCCTACTAACTATCAAGGGAAGGCAAACAACGACACCCATATAAGGCCTAATGCTCTAAGAGTCCTATGGCGACTTATTACCAAAAAGCCTACCTCACCCATCAAGTGCAATCAACTTTCTATAATAAGCCCCACTAAGATGACAAGAATAAAGAAGAATGTCACATCCAATAAACACCTATAACGGCCGTTTTCTAGAAAAGACATATAGCAATTCATATGGTTTCCTTTTTAGATCCTAAGCGTGATTCTAAGTCGTATGATGCATGGACACTAGCCTACTATATAACACCCAGTGCATAGAGCGCCCATCATGAGTAAGTTCAAAGAACTTACCTGGAGAAGCGCAGAATCCAAGCAATACAACAATCAAGCAAATCCAGGCAGATCAGAGATCACCTAGTAATCCCATAAATAACATAATCAGTCTAAGTCTAATGTATGCAAGACACACAAGTCACATATAAAACATATAAGAAACACATAAATATGATAACTCGACTATCACATCATTATTAACATTATCATCTCGTATTCAGTTCTCACCTCGTATCATCATATCTCATAAATTAACATCTTTCTCAATTCAATCATAACATCATCCTCGTCAGCTCATGACAACCACCATACCATACTTAGCCAATTTCACATATTACTATTTCATACTCATACTTTTCATAAATATATATATCATTGTCATCACCGGTAACCAATATTTACCCCCTATAATAAATCACCACAAGTCATGCTATTAGTCACACATATCACGCCGTTAGTCAAACGATCATATTATCATGCTGGTTAGTCATCGAATAAGTCTTACTCTCAGGTTAGTTTCAAAACTATTTCAAATCCAAATTAAACAGTTAAGAATTCCGACCCTTGAAAATACTCGCTAAATTCCTTTTTCAATTATTTATTAATCGTTCCCGACCTTGAAATTCATTTTCCAAATTCTCTTCTAAACCGACAAGTCCAAATAATTTATGTTAAATCCCAATTATTATTATAGATATAATATTTTAAAACACCATTTAATAAACACCCTTATAGAGTATTTCTAAATCATTTATGAAATAATTCATATCCATTTGTATTCGATAAAACCAACCCTTTATAAATCTCCCAAAATAATATTTTATCTTTTAAATACTCAAGTATTATATAATAATCCAAATACCGCTAATTAGTTAAATAATAAACGGATAACCCAAACCGAACCCATATAAATAATCCCACCCGGTTCAAGCCAAACCCACCATTTAAAATGATAAAAGATTGGAGGGCCCCACTAGACCATGTCAGCTGCATTCTTCCTCCTGAATTGGAATGGAAGCTACGGCCGCGCCATTGCCCAGCCTCGCCTCTGCTCTCTCGCGGTTGCTCGGCCACGCCTCGCTCACCGCCAATCGAGCTCACCGGAGCTCTCGCCAGGGGCTCACGAGACCACCCGACTCCCCGCACTCAGCTCACGCACACTCGACACTCGCCCACAGCCCGACCCAAGTCTGAATCGAATTAAAACAAAGGAAGGAAAAGGCGGAACTCACCGAGGAGGTTCGTGACTTCGGAGCTCTCGATCGGAGGTCTGAGCGTCGTCGGAGGCTCGCGATGACTTGTCGGACCTACGTGGGACATTGGTGAGCGTGATGGTGAAGTTCGAGGGTGGTTTGGATCAAAGACGGAAGAGAAACGCTTACCGGAACGTGGCTCACGCTCAAACAGGGGATAGAAGGGAATGGGGTTGCGGTGCCTCTCGTGGCGGCTCCGGTGGTGACTCTGCTGCTTCTGGTGGCTCCGAGGAGGTGTCGAAGGTGCTTCCCTGGGTTGCTGCGCTCTCGAGGAAGAAAGAGGACGGGTGGCAATGGAGCTCGGTGGTTGAAATGATGAAATGGTGATGGTGAGGAGGTGATGGTGACGATGAGTGTGATGGTGATGAATGTGATCGTGAGGGTGATGGGGTAAGGGATGGGTTGAATTTGAAGGGTATGGTGAGGTGAGGGAGTGGTTGATGATGGAGTGTGGAATTGGTTAACGATTACCCGGAAAAAATTCCCGAATACATGAATTTCGAATCCCGTAATTAGTTTTCAAATGTTAGTTTCCCCGACTCTCGGTCTCTCGATCAATTAGATTTTAAAAATCGACAAGGGTATCGCGATCCGATAATTATTTTGAATTTTTGAGATAAAAGATGGAAATTATTCGTCAAATTTTATATTCCGGTCGGAATCCGCTAAACGAGTTTTACAACCGATTTAATTTCATTTTTAATTCTTCTTTTTCGTAAAAATTAGGATTTAAAAATCCAAGCCTTTACATCATCCACCTCTAAAAACAAGTCTCGTCCCCGGGACTAAAATCATTTTAAAACAGGGGGTGAAGTTTTAAATCGGTGAGTTCAAGGATCATGCCATTGATCCCGTAAACACCTCATAAGTGCCCCTATGAGGTCCTCACAGTACCGTTGTCGTGATCATAATATCCCCAAATAGACCGTAGTAAGAATGTAATATGGGCCCCTACCACATCCTTACTCCGACTCCTTGGCCATATAATAACTCAAATACTTGTATCCACTTCGTGGGGCGTTAAAATGAAAACTATGGTCGCATTAGTTTCTTAAAATCCAAGTTAGTCTCTTTTGAAACACCATTCAAAATTTCAAGTTCGACGTTAGTCAAAGTCATTTCCAACTTCTCAGTTCATTCTATCATCCACCTCTAAAGGCTAATCCCATATTTTCTTCCTAGGTTCCAAGTCAGAATCAAATTTCAATAATCCAACTTCTATCATTTCTATCATCATGTACCGTATATAGAATAGCAATCACATCTCACGTTCACAGGGCATAACACATCAAGGATGGTGACATACCATAACGTATCTAGCACATCATCACATCAACGAGGCTCATCACATCATATTACCAAGAATCTGCGCACAACTACCAAGCATAAGCACGAAATATAAGAGATACCACTAACCAATCTCACTGACAATCCACCTCTAAGAATGCAACTCATGCTAATCATCTCACACCTGTCACTCTCGACCAACTCTTATGCAGAAATCCATCTCGTGTTACTCTCAACCACAAATTTCAAAGACCATCATCACCAGCACCTGTCCTCAAAGACCAACCACTGATTTTACCTACTCATCCCTTGGGCATACTAACCCGCCTCACAACACTTCCCTTCAACAATCCTCCCGATCAACTCCTAGCTCTCTCATCCACCTCTAGAACCACGCCAACTCACCCACTCTTAAGGTCACCCTCACGAAACTATTCTAGACCTCAACCGCTACCCTTCTATCCTAAACGCTCACACCACGCACCCACTACCTACCGACACTTCTAGCTAGGACATCTCCTTCAAAATCTCGACATACTAGCCCCACTCCCCACCTAAGGCCTACCTGGAAGCTCGTCTATACTCACGGACCACTATCTTTCACACATCCCAACTCACTCGGCTCTACTCAAACTAACGCATCATTCCTGCACCCCATCTTACACAACCAAAGACCCAATCCGAAGACCTCAATCCACCTGCCACTTTTCGATCCGTCTCACCAAAGAATCTCACGACTCAAGCTCAAGAAGAAAGCACTACCATGTATATATAACCCATAATCTATTTACCAAGAAATCAGTACATCAAGCATCGAGGCACATCATCATAGAAATAAGTTAGTTAGACAATCACTTGCCACCAATTTAGTATATCAGCCATTGCACGCCCATTTATGTCAGTTCCAAGCCTATTTCACTATGCTCATTCCAATTGATATGTAAGAATTCACGATTTGAATGAAGAATGCCCTTCCTTGAGTCATCTAAGAGAATCATGTCCGCGACTACCATCTTCGAGATGTGTCTGTCCTTGTATACCTTTGGCGACGTCTGTCTTGTGGTCTATGGATCATAGGCCCATCATGCTTCGACTGCGCCGCTCCGGTGCCACTTGGTCGTCGGTCCCTTCTTGCATGTCGACGCTCATCGAAGGATCACAAGGGTTAGAAGTTACGGAGATAGGGGAGAGACAAGGGCAGACAACATGACTTCCTTAAGGGTTTAGACATGGACCAGGACTAAGGACAATGAGACCAGAGACAAGAGACAAGATCCCAACTCAAGAGTTACACGATGAATTCAGGGTATTTTGTGAGATTATGATTATGGCAAGCAACACATAACAATCACGACGAATCTCAATCACATTATTCTATACTAGCATGCACCTATCTCAAGGAATATCGATTTATGCATTCATATCATGTTCATATAATCATCTTTATATGTGCGCAGAACAAGCTAGCAACCTATCATTTCATTCACCAATCATGCTTTACAGGCTAAGAACATGTATACACAGACTAACATGGGACATATATGGCATAAGTTATGCAAGATCTAGAACATCACATGATATCATATGCACGACTTATCACTCATTTAGATGCACAATTAACAAGTCATAATATTACGAAAAGCATGCTAAGATGAACCCTAAACATCATGCTAAGGGTATGGTCAGTTCATGCAGGGTTGGTATAGCAACTATCTCATCACATACATCCATATTCGCATAGTAAGACTAGGGCGTGACACAATCATACGAGGGCCTATAAATGTGAGACATATGTCCTACATGATACTAGAATTGCTCATTAAACATGTACACAGTCAACATGGTCTAGTTGGGGCATGCTAGGACATTCATCTCATATATTAAACATACAACGACGGTTGACCACACTATCATGGGCCTAATTCATGGGAAGACAATAATCATGGAAGTTCCATACATATGACACATACATCTCATAAGAGCAACCGTGCAAGATATCAGACAAGTCATGCTGAAATACACCAGTATACTATGTCATGCAACCAAAAGAATAGCTACGACTATAACCGACTCATCACACCGTTTCCCCGTGGGACGCTAGTATGACTCGCTGGGCAGGACACGAGGACATTTACGCCGTTTCCGAGAGGGGTGGGTAGAACTCGTGTTTAGACTCTTGTGGCAAGAAGACATGGTTGGTCATTTCGAGGATTGAAAGAGATGACTCCATAAGACATCTCACTTCTACGACGAAAACAATCCAAATCCTCACCCCCTCTAACATACTCAGGTAACCCTCACATCCGACACGATTTCCAAAGGTAATTAGTTTACCGACCCAAATTTCCCGTGGAAGACCCCAACCGGAGGTACGAGACTCGATAGGAGCATCGATGGTGAAATACGAACCAAGACTCAAAATGGGGAGAGCGGATGCTTCTCGACCCTTGCTAATATGCCTAGGCGTTTTGGTGGGGCGGATGACAGAGACAGAACCATCAGGGGGTTTGAATTATGTGAGGGCTAATTCGACAAGACAAGAATTCTGATTACATAAGAACAAGGTTTTCTCCCGCTATCCCGTTTGCGCGGTTATTAAACACATGATTCAAGTCAAGGAATATTGATTAGTTCGCTATCCTAAGCACAATAACACTCATCACGGAAGCAATTAACAAGATTAATATGATCCTCTTCGAGGAGGATCGCCCTCTGGCCCAATTGCATATATGTATATATAAACGTAAGCATAGAGACGATCTATGCCGTCCTTCAAGGGACGGCTGACCGGAGGGGCAAAAACCTCACGGCCTCCTAACTCAACACTCCAACCTCCGTGGTGTTCCTTGGAGTCTTCTAGGCCCATCTGTAAATAAAAGCTAGTATTTCGCCTACCGTTCCCCGAGTTCTACATCCATAAGGGATGTCTATCGCTTTGGTCTCTACCCCCGAGATTGTTTCCCTTTTATTCATTTTAGGTTTAATTCCAATTAAATTCATTTTGCCCTTTTAAAACATTTTTCAAAACCAATTGAAAACAGTGGGCGATTTTCAAAACCTCCTCAACCTATTGTACTCGGATTGCACAACCTTAGCTATGATACCACCTTTGTAACGGCCCGGGATTATGATTCCCGAGTTACGTTTCGAGGGATAAAACCCCTCGTTAGGATCTTGCGCTCCGAGTATAGGTTGAAGGTTTGAAACCAAAGATTTGTAGTTTAAAGCGGGATTTCTCACCCAAATCCGTAAGGTCCGTTGGAGACCCCGGGGTAAACCTCTGTGCCTGTCCTAAGTCTACAACGCGGAAAATCCATTTAGGCATGCAACCAGCATAAGTGAAGTTAAAGAAAAATACAATCCCAAAGGTGCCACGGCAGAGCCGGGACAAAACAACGTAAAAGAGAGGAAGTCTAGTGGTCTCTCGAGCTCTCAATCTAACGCCAAAATTCTGAACCCGCCAAGCGTCCATATGAGCAAAGATAGCGGCTAGCGGTTACCTGAATCTAAAAAAATGAGGGGGATCTGGGTCAATCATTAGGCCACTCATGCGCGTGTGTAAACACACTCTGAGAGGCATATAATAAGCATCCTATTCCTAAAATGAAATGCGTAATGCAAAGCGAAACTTAAAAGACAACCATACGGATAATTAAGTGCAGACATAAATAAAGAGGCGCGCGGTTACAAGAAATGCCAAATAGCATGTCCCTCTAGGCTCCTAAGGAATCCTCTAGCAACTCCCTTCAAAGGGAACTACCTCACCCACGGTGCAGGTCGTCCCTACGTAAGGAGCCTACTAACTATCAAGGGAAGGCAAACAACGACACCCATATAAGGCCTAATGCTCTAAGAGTCCTATGGCGACTTATTACCAAAAAGCCTACCTCACCCATCAAGTGCAAGCAACTTTCTATAATAAGCCCCACTAAGATGACCAGAATAAAGAAGAATGTCACATCCAATAAACACCTATAACGGCCGTTTTCTAGAAAAGACATATAGCAATTCATATGGTTTCCTTTTTATATCCTAAGTGTGATTCTAAGTCGTATGATGCATGGACACTAGCCTACTATATAACACCCAGTGCATAGAGCGCCCATCATGAGTAAGTTCAAAGAACTTACTTGGAGAAGCGCAGAATCCAAGCAATACAACAACAAGCAAATCCAGGCAGATCTGAGATCACCTAGTAATCCCATAAATAACATAATCAGTCTAAGTCTAATGTATGCAAGACACACAAGTCACATATAAAACATATAAGATACACATAAATATGATAACTCGACTGTCACATCATTATTAACATTATCATCTCGTATTCGTTTCTCACCTCGTATCATCATATCTCATAAATTAACATCTTTCTCAATTCAATCATAACATCATCCTCGTCAGCTCATGACAACCTCCATACCATACTTAGCCAATTTCACATATTACTATTTCATACTCATACTTTTCATAAATATATATATCATTGTCATCACCGGTAACCAATATTTACCCCCTATAATAAATCACCACAAGTCATGCTATTAGTCACACATATTATGCCGTTAGTCAAACGATCATATTATCATGCTGGTTAGTCATCGAATAAGTCTTACTCTCAGGTTAGTTTCAAAACTATTTCAAATCCAAATTAAACAGTTAAGAATTCCGACCCTTGAAAATACTCGCTAAATTCATTTTTCAATTATTTATTAATCGTTCCCGATTAATAAATAATTGAAAACACCCTTATAGAGTATTAATCGTTCCCGATTTGTATTCGATACTCGCTAAACACCCTTATAGAGTATTTCTAAATCATTTATGAAAACACCCTTATAGAGTATAGCGAGTATTAATCGTTCCCGATTAATACTCGCTAAACACCATTTAATAAACACCCTTATAGAGTATTTCTAAATCATTTATGAAATAATTCATATCCATTTGTATTCGATAAAACCAACCCTTTATAAATCTCCCAAAATAATATTTTATCTTTTAAATACTCAAGTATTATATAATAATCCTTTGAACTTACTCATGATGGGCGCTCTATGCACTGGGTGTTATATAGTAGGCTAGTGTCCATGCATCATACGACTTAGAATCACTCTTAGGATCTAAAAAGGAAACCATATGAATTGCTATATGTCTTTTCTAGAAAACGGCCGTTATAGGTGTTTATTGGATGTGACATTCTTCTTTATTCTTGTCATCTTAGTGGGGCTTATTATAGAAAGTTGCTTGCACTTGATGGGTGAGGTAGGTTTTTTGGTAATAAGTCGCCATAGGACTCTTAGAGCATTAGGCCTTATATGGGTGTCGTTGTTTGCCTTCCCTTGATAGTTAGTAGGCTCCTTACGTAGGGACGGCCTGCACCGTGGGTGAGGTAGTTCCCTTTGAAGGGAGTTGCTAGAGGATTCCTTAGGAGCCTAGAGGGACATGCTATTTGGCATTTCTTGTAACTGCGCGCCTCTTTATTTATGTCTGCACTTAATTATCCGTATGGTTGTCTTTTAAGTTTCGTTTTGCATTACGCATTTCATTTTAGGAATATGATGTTTATTATATGCCTCTCAGAGTGTGTTTACACACGCGCATGAGTGGCCTAATGATTGACCCAGATCCCCCTCATTTTTTTAGATTCAGGTAACCGCTAGCCGCTATCTTTGCTCATATGGACGCTTGGCGGGTTCAGAATTTTGGCGTTAGATTGAGAGCTCGAGAGACCACTAGACTTCCTCTCTTTTACGTTGTTTTGTCCCGGCTCTGCCGTGGCACCTTTGGGATTGTATTTTTCTTTAACTTCACTTATGCTGGTTGCATGCCTAAATGGATTTTCCGCGTTGTAGATTTAGGACAAGCACATAGGTTTACCCCGGGGTCTCCAACGGACCTTACGGATTTGGGTGAGAAATCCCGCTTTAAACTACAAATCTTTGGTTTCAAACCTTCAACCTGTACTCGGAGCGCAAGATCCTAACGAGGGGTTTTATCCCTCGAAACGTAACTCGGGAATCATAATCCCGGGCCGTTACATGCCCTTGCTTCTCGTGGACTCTTCTAACGCCTTTAATCTTATTGATAGAGGCACTTTGACTCGGGAAGTTCGCATCCGGTGCCCATCCATTGCTCCGTGGGTTGAATTTTGTTATCCCCAACCCGCTCGTCTATATTGGCAGGATATTCCTTTGCGCTCTTGTTAAGGTGTGCAACAAGGTGATCCGCTAGGTCCGCTTTGTTTGCTTTAGTGTTGCATCCGCTTGTCACCAAAATTAATACCGCATGTCCTCTTGACATTAACGCCTGATACTTAGATGATGGTACCCTATCAGGTGACACCAGGGAGGTTGCTAAGGCGCTGGAGATTGTAGTTAGAGAGGGGCCGAAGTTGGGACTATTCATGAATATTCAAAAAATTGAATTATTCTGGCCGACTGAAGATTTGAGGAGCTTTGAAGCTGGTCTGTTCCCATCTGACATTTCTAGACCCAAATTGGGAGTGAAATTGTTAGGCGGCCCGGCCAGTAACAGTGCTACATTCTACAATATCTTGATTATGAAGAAGGTTGACAAATCGATAGAAGCTCTTAAGGCAGTTAGGAAGCTAGAAGATCCCCAATGTGAATTGCTCCTTCTACGAAATTGTATCGGGGTCTCTAGATTGATGTTTGCTCTTCAAATGTGCCGCCCTCATGCCCTCCCTGAGGTTATAAGGTGCTTTGATGATGAGCTTCGGGCCTCCTTTGAGTAGGTTGTTACTGCAGGAGTCCCAAGGTTTGGTCCGTGGCAGTGGCGTCAAGCGACTCTTCCTTTAAAACTTTGTGGGTTTGGGGTGCTTTCGGCGGAAGATGTTAGTCATTTTGCTTTCATCGCATCTCGTCTCAAAATGGCTGAACTCCAAACATCCATTTTGAGTAAGTCAGTGTCTTCACCTTCCAAACGTCTGGACAATTTCCTCGACAGCGTCCTCACCCAATCTATCTCGAGGTATGTCGCCTGTGTTGGTTTGGATATTGATGTCTTTTTTGTATCCCTCGCTCCCAAAAAAATCATGTCAGTATTGGTGGATCGATACTTCAAGTTCATTGATGACAACTTAGTCTCCACACTCAATCCGACTCCAAGGCAGTTGCATGTTTTGTAAGCGGTGAGAGGAGACAGAGCACATGATTTTTTGTTGACTACTCCCATTGAGGGTTTAGCTCAGACCATGCCGTCTCACCAGTTTTGTTCTGTCCTCCAGTAGCATCTTTCGACCCCTATGTTTAGTGGTTATCCGACATGTCCTAGTTGCGAGATTGATAGGATGAACCCATTTGAAGATCACGCTCTTCATTGCAGTCGAGGCATCGGGACAAAGCACCGACACAACATGGTCCGAGATGTTTTGGCTGACATTTGTTACAAAGCGGGTATCGCATTTTAGAAGGTAGCGCATACGGATATGAAAAATGAAGATGGTGTTCAGTTGAGACCGGGAGATTTGTTGGTTTGTGGGTGGGACAAGGGTAGAGACACTTGTGTGGATGTGGTTGGGGCTTCACCATTCACAACTAGAGCCAATTATTCCTTTATAACTGGCAAGGCAGTCTCTCAAGCTACTGAAAGAAAGGAGAAAAAGTACGCGGATATTTGTGCTGCTAAGGGGTATGGTTTCATTGCATTTGCGTTCTCTACTTTTGGAGAGCTAGGGGATGATGCAATTGGTTTTATGAAGCGGGTTCAATTGGTTAAGAAAAGTCATGGGGCAGGGTCTGATAATGGTAATTTCATCTTTCATAGAGCTGGTTTTACTATTAAAAAAGGAGTTGGAGCTCAATTTGTTACGAGACTTCCAACTAACATTATGTAAATCTTTCTCATCATAACAAAGTTTTATAATAATAATAATAATAATAATAATAATAATAATAATAATAATAATAATAATAATAATAATCTTACAATATAGTATATATATTATATAATTTTTGGGTTTTGCCCATTCAATACCCACCTAAATCTGGCAAAATCTGACCCGACTCGAAACAGACCCAAACACAGACAAACTCGACCCGACCCAAACCCGACCCGACTCTATATTATAATATTTTGATAGAATTAATTATTTATATCTATATTTGTTAAAAACTAATAATAATAATGAAAAAAAAGCTAATGGGCCAAAAGCTAAAAATGAAATGGGCATTGAAAATGAAACGGGTCAATGATATAGTCAAACCATAAATAAGATTATTTGCAACTTCCTAGTTAAAATAAGGTTAAATCCTACATGTACAATTAATTTGATTTAATTATAGCACCGATCAATTGGTTTAAATGTTTAAAAAAGGACGATGTTGCCGAATACTGAATTTCTGATTATGAATTTTTTGAAAATTGGTCGTCAACCGATAAGTCAATGACAATGAGTGTATTAAACCGAGTCAAAATTATATATTCAAGTATTCAACTGAATCAAAATCATTTATTTTAAGTAAATTACATATTTAAGTATTCAACCGAGTCAAAATTAACCTAATTATCCACACGGGTCGAATAAGATTCGACCGAAAATTCAAACAAACTATACCCATTTTGATTCGAAACTCAAATGAAACCGACCCGCCTCTTGACCCGAAACCCGAACGAGCTAGACTCGCTTTGACCCGAACTCGAATGGGTATAACCCGATTTAACCCAAAACCCGACCAATCTAAAATTCATTATCACCGAACAGTACCCGACCATAAATTTTACCCGAACTGACCCGACCCGTCAGTGACCTGACTCGAGCAAGACTGACCCGGACCCGACCCGAACGACCCACTTTCCAGCTCTATACCCACCATTGAACCCTATTAACTGCTAAATTGTAAGAATTTTGATTTACCTCAATATATATGGTAAGATTATTATTATTATTATTATTATTATTATTATTATTATTATTATTATTATTATTATTATAGTGATATAGGAGTTTACAAAGAATTAGTGGGGAGCCGAGAGATAATCTGGGCCCCCACTCCTTTAGCAATAGAAAACCCCACCCTAGTGAAAATATGAGCTGCATTATGAACCCCTATATCGTGAGCTTGAGCAAATTTCTGGATCCTCTTTAGAAGGGCTATAGCGTCTGCCTCAAGTTCCCCTAATGTAGAAAAAGAAAAGGGTAAGAACCCATAACCAATGGCTTTACACTTATCTTGATATTGACCCGCTTTCGACGAGCCGCCTCGACCACCACTGTTGTGAGCTGAATCTACCATGTTTTACAGTAACTTTTATATCAATTTCTGTATACATTGAATTCATTTGGGTTTAGAGAGTACATAATCTATGTAGTTTATGTTTATTTGCCAAAATTATGGAATCTACACCAGTTTCTGTTTAATTCGCAGAAATCAAGGCATTTTACAGCAATTCTACAGAAGGTCGGAAAAGCTCGGAAAACCACTACAGAAGTTCAAGGTCAAAGCAGCGGAATCAAGCTGAAGATCAAGGCTACTCGATCTCGAGTAAGCTTACTCAACAAAGACGAGCCTGTCCGAGCACAGCTTGGTCGAGCAGAGCCTGATCGAGAGCCAGACCAACCCGACCTCCGGGCCCTACTCGATCTCGAGGACCACTAGTCGAGATCGACGAAGCCTCAACGCCATGCCCGGAGTCGACAAGGAGAGGAGCCGAGGACGACGAGGCGAGGCCACTCGCTGCAGCGGACCACTCGCTGCCGCGGAAGAGGCCACTCCCTGCCAGCGGATGAAGCAACTCGCGGGAGCGGAAGCGGAAGGGAAGAGCCCTACTCGATCTCGACGAACCCTTGTCGAGATCGACAAGACCTTGAGTCCAGATCCGAGCTTGCCGAAGAGAGCCACTCGAGGAGACCTAGTCGACGATCATCCCTACTCGAGGTCGAGGAGGCTTACTCGAGGTCGACGAGCACCAGTGACCAAGTCCGAGCCACATCGAGCAGATCTAGCCGAGGAAGTCCACTCGACGAACCATGCTACTCGAGGTCGACGAGCCCAACTCGAGGTCGAGTAGACCCGAGTCCAGAAACGTGTCGTCGAGAGCTGTCCTAGTCGACTTGGGATTCCTTGGGCACGAAGGAAGTCGATTTGGCCGAAGATCTATCCGATTCCATCAAGTTCTATCATCAAGGAGACAAGATCTATCAAGACATGAAGACCTACCTATTTAGTTTTATCTTTTCCTTTTAGATTTATTTCCATTATGCAATTTATTTATCTTTTAGCAATTTAGATATAATTTTAGATAGAGATAGATATCTTCTTTCCTAGAATAGCTAGGGAATGAAGGCTATAAATAAAGCCCTAGGGGCTCAGTTTCATTAATCATTCAAGACACAATTAGTTAGTTCCACAGAGAAGTTTAGGAGTTCTAAGGTTTTTAGGGTTTTGGCTTTCTGCGAAAGTTGATTGCCGGAATTGTAAAAGGCTTTGAATTTAGTTTTAATGCAAGTTTTTTTTTCATCAATCAATGTCTGTTATTGCAATGAGGCGTGAGTAGTCCACCCACTTCTGGGGCTAGGGTGAGCCCGACGGTGGCCATGTGAGGCGATGCAATAAAGGTCAGATCTTTTTGTGCGATTCATCTTCTTTCCCTATGAGCATGATTCTTTTGCGAGAGTTGAAGGTGATCCTTGTTTGTGTTATTGAAGCGAAAGTGATCTTAATGCAACTTGGATTAATTATGTGAAAAAGGGTTAGTAACAATTAGGGTTTATGCGAAAGCCTCTATTTGCCTATTTGTTAATGACGAAAGTTATTTGATGGAAAGCATGATCTTTTATGCCTTTATGTGTTACTTCGCATGGTTATCGTTGTGGTGTTGAAACCCTGGCTTTGGAAGTCTTTTAATATATTGAGTTAATTTCTGTCAAAATCTGAGTTTTGGTTCGAAATCTGCAAATTTATATTTTCTGTCTTTCTTGTCGACATAGAGTAGTGCTTTGTCGAGATCCAGTAAGTTGTGGTCGATCTCGAGTAGGACTGGTCTAGGTCTAGTTGAAGTTTTCTCTGTTGCCGTCGATTTTCACTTTTTGAAGTTTATGTTTTTCTGCCTTTGTCGATCTCGAGGAGCCTCTTGTCGAGATCGACCAGTGTCTTTGCTTTGCCCTTTGCTTTGCTTTGCTTTATTTCTTTGCTTTTGTTTTAGTTGCCCTTGCCGGGTTTATTTGTTTCTTTCCTTTCTGTGTTTCTGTCTTTCTGCTGCTTTGTCTGTGAGATCTACAGCTACCTAAGAACTGCTGACGTGCTTCCTCGTGGATTCGATCCTGACTATTCTCTTACTACAACGGGAGGAAGTCTTGTATTTATTTGCTGAGACAGGGAAGTCAGTCTGAACTATATTTCATATTTATTTCAATATTCGATTTACTCCTGCAACGCAACAAATTGGCGCTGTTGCCGGGGAAGCAATCAATCGCGCCTTAGGTAGTCAGTTCTCACTGTTTCTTTGAGTTAGTTTGCAGGTGTATGCGTCGTTCTGGTCAAACACCTGAGTTTGACAGCTTAGACGAACCGGAGCGCTACCTACACATCCACTCCAAACTTAAAAGGATCATGGCGGCCGCTGAAACTCAGGAACAGCTGATCGCTAGGCTTAACAGGGAATTGGCCGCAAAGGATGCTGTTATCGCGGCTGAGAGAGCAGCAAGGGAACAAGCACAGGATGAGCTTGCCCAGTATCCAACCACGGCAGAGGACTACATGCACCCAACTCTCGTCGTGCCTGAATCGGCGATTCTTATCCCTGAAAACTCTTTTGAAATTCGCACTCAGTTTCTTATAGAGCTTAAAAATAATGCCTTTATGGTAGATTTAATGAGTATCCTCTTGAACATATTACTAATTTTCATGATATGTGCCGTACTCTTGCAGAAGGTACAACCTTGGAATATGTCAAGATGAAATCTTTTCGCTGGTCTCTCGCTGGACCTGCACTGAAATGGCTAGAAGGGTTGAAAGCAAAATCACTCACAACTTGGGCCCAAGTAGAGCAAGAGTTTCTCAACAAATTCTTCCCACCTTCCAAAACAGCACATCTCCGCCAGAAAATCACCGCCTTTAAACAGCAGAAAGGGGAACCGCTGGCAAGGGCATGGGAACGCTACAAGGAACTACTACGATCTTGCCCTACTCATGGACAGCCACCCTACATCATTCAGGAGATCTTCTTCAACTCTCTTGATCAAGTCACTAAGGACAGAATCAACAATTATACTCGCTACGAGTATCTGACAATGCCACCAAGTGACGCATTTGGTGTACTAGAGAAGCTCACCAACTACGACAACAAGTATGGGTCTACTGCAACCTATGAAGAGAACCCATACGCCAGGCCAACACCATCTATGCCTCTCTATGAGCCAGCAAAGGAAATTGATCCTGATGTTAGGGAGCAATACTACAGAGACCAGAATAAGAAGCTCATCAAGCAAGTCAAGTATCTCTCTGTCAACCAGCCTTGCATAGAATGCGGATCGCAAAGGCACACCACTACTGAGTGCCCGCACACAGAGCAAGTCAGGCTGGCAGAGCACCATGAGGATGTAGCTTACGCAGGGGGACCCAATCGCTACATGGGGGACCAAAGGTTTCAGCAACCACAGTGGAACCAAGGTGTCCCTAGGAATCCCCCGCCCTACAGAGCTCCAGGACATCCAGAAAAGGGATCAAAAGAAGGATGATATACAAACAGTCCTGGAAGAGATACGGAGAAACCACTCAGAAACTAGGCAATCTTTCAACTCCGTCTATAATCAGATGCAAGGTGTCAACTCTAGGCTTGGGGAAATTGATATATGGCGGAAATCAGTTGATACACAGATTGGTCAGCTAGCAGCCGGAGTCCCTAGACAGTCAGGGACACTTCTAGAATCTTCAGAACCAAATCCTAAGGGAAAGACTGGACACATCGCTGCTATAAAACTCAGAAGCGGCCATCAACTGCAAGAGCCAGAGGTCGGAAAGCAGCAGAACGACGAGGAACAGCAAGTCGATCTCGACAAGGCCGTGGTCGATCTCGACAAGACCTTCGTCGACCTCGAGGAGAACCAGCAGGAATCATCGTCTGCACTACACAACTCGACTGGGCCCAATCTGGTCGATGTCGACAAAGGCCTGGTCGACATCGAGGAGCCTCTGGTCGACAAAGAGCAACCTACAGCACCTCCGACGTCTGTTCTGGCTCCGACGCAGAAAAAGAAGCTGCCTTTCCCCACAAAATCTCTAAAGGACCCGGCGGAGAAAAAGTTTCAGCGCTTCATCAAGATGCTTCAGAAGCTCAACGTCACCATCCCCTTCACAGAAGCTCTCAATGAAATGCCATCTTATGTCAAGTTCCTGAAGGAGATTCTGAGCAAAAAGCGATCGATGGCTGAAATCACAGAGGAATGTAGCCATCTGGACATATTGGAGAAGAGGCCAGATCCAGGTAAGTTTGCTATAACTATTGGATTTGTTCCATACAAAATTAATGCCCTATGTGATCTAGGAGCTAGTGTGAGTATAATGCCTTTAACCATTTGGTCCAAGATTAAGATAGGTGCCCTAGAGCCTGTGGATGCTAGACTATACATGGCCAACAACACAGTGGTCATCCCAACAGGCATGGTGGAAAATGTCCCAGTACAAGTAGGTAAATTCTTCGTCCCTACTGATTTCTTAATAGTTGATATGCAAGAAGATCCTGCTTGTCCAATTATCTTAGGAAGACCATTCTTGGCAACGGTGGATGCCAACATAAGCGTAAGGAAAGGAGTGCTCACCTTCAACATCAGCGATGAGGTAATTGAGTATTCCTTTAACAAAACTGAAAGGCATACAGGTCCAATGGAAGAGGTCAAATCTATCTCAGCTGGCTATATCACTTGCGGGGAACCCAAGGTCAGAAATATGACCCCTGAGGAGATAGAAAAGAGGGACATGGAAGCCCAGGTGGAGGAGATCATGGCAATCCTCAAGGAGAACACAGAAAATCCAATCGACACAGATCCCGGTAAGTCGTTGTGGATTCATTATTTTTCGGATGCCTTGACAGGAGCTAAGTATGGGGTCAAGATCGACCAGGGCTCCTCGACCTCGAGTAGAACCCTAGTCGATCTCGACCAGACCAAGGAGACTCCACCAGAGCCGGCTTCGTCGAGCAGCAAACCGGAGGAGCCACCCTACTTGACCTCGAGTAGTCTTGTCGAGGTCGACCACCAGCGCCCTACGTCGACTCAGCCTTCCTCGACGCTGACGACACCAGAGCCAGGATCTTCATCGACTTCGACCACCCTTGTCGAGATCGACAAGCCCGCTGCTGACTCGGCTTCGTCTTCCTCGACACAGACTCCACTAGACGGACAACCGTCGTCGATCTCGACCACCCTTGTCGAGATCGACCACCAGTCGAGGAGCCCAGATCCACCTTCCTCGACGACGGCGACTCCAGGACCAGAACCCTCGTCGAGGTCGACCAGTCTACTCGAGGTCGACAAGACCCTGTCTTCCTCGACTTCTGAATCTTCGACCAGACCACCACCCGAACCTGCAGTCTTGTCGAGATCGACTAGCCCTAGTCGAGATCGACCAAACACAGTGGTCCCCGATTCCGTCTCTGCAAAGGTGAGTCAAGGTATGGATCTTTCTTCTCCTATTTCCATTAAGGATTTATCTATACATGGGAGAGGTCTACCTTGGTATGTGCGATTGTGTAGGATTTCCAATGATGAGCCTAAGGAATATGAAGTTGGAGACAAGCTCTATGTCTCTAAATCAAAGGATCATTGGTTTCCCAACAAATTCAACAAGAAGCGGATGGGACCATTCGTGGTGAACAAGATCCATTCTGGAGGATTACAGCTGATGGACAAGAATGGAGTCTTATTTGAGGCCCAAGCTACATGGGCCCTGCAGATGCCACCTTGAGCGTTAATGGAAAGTCGGCCTAGCGACTATAAAATCTAGAGCATGTACATAGACTTTTTAGGACATTTGAGACTTTGTTGCTTCTTTTTGTTTTTTAACACTTTTAGTTTTGCTATTGTGGGTATATGTCTTCTACTTTTCAGGTCAATGGATGGAACCAAGCTACATTAATACTCGGCCTAGGAGGTGCTCCATTCGAAATTATGAGGCCCTACACACATGTCTTGTGAGTTTCTTTCTTTACCCTTACCTTATTTTTTATACAGTGAGGACATTGTAATGTTTAAGTATGGGGTGGGGGAAGGGCTTACTTTGTGCATATTGGATTTATTGATCATATTTGACATTTTGTGTGCATTATTTCTTTGAATTGCTACATGGCTATTTTGGAATTCATTATTAATTTATGTGCTTATATACATGTTTTCCAAAGTGTTGAAAAATGACCCCCATTAAAAAATTTGGAAAATTTTGATTAATGTCATGGAAGCTATATTGAGCTCGACGATGCAAAATTAGATTCATTAGAGATATAGCATGAAATTGCCTAGTAAAGGGAAGTCACAATGAAGTGCATTATTTTATTGAAAACCGTGAAAGGAGGTAAAATTTGAAGTTGCTTTTGACATGTTGCATGATAAGATGATGGAGGACTTTATATTTCCATATACATGCTCATTGTTATAATCCTAGCCTTACCTATGCTTATGCATTACACAAAAGCCATATTATGCCTTATTTCCATTATTGCTCCACATGATCTAAATATTTCCATTCTTTACCTTATACGGGGATTATGTTGAGAATGATGTTACATTATGGAGATGTTATATGGTTGTTGTGATTATTATCATTATTGGAGTTTGGAAGGAAATTGTTTGAATATATGGAAAATTTAATGAGTGAAAGAAAATCCAATCACCTCAGGAGATAAAGGTAGATTGACCCTGCTCTCTGAGATAATAGTTTGGAGAGATGGGACACTTTGTGAGGAGTCCAAAGCACTAAGTATCCGGGGCCATTCATGACACCCATTTTTGCGACTCGCGAGAAGGCAGTGCTGAGGTTAGAGAGGTAAAAGCATTATTGTTGAGAAAAGCATTATGAAAGGTGATGAATCAAATGGAGAAGGAATGTGGAAATTCAAATTGGAAAGTACTCCATTTCCCCGGATCAAAAGCACCACATTACCAAAAATTGCCCACCTTTTAGCCTTCTACCTATCTACTCCTTCATGAGCTTAAATTAAAGTCTTCCTGATTATCAATGCTTTGTCATATGAATTGTTTTTGCATAAACCTCCTTTGATGAGTAGATGTTGCTTTTACATATTTGCACATGCATGAATCTGTGACACTAGTACCTTTTCAAGGATGGTAATTGATTGCAGGGACATGTGGCAATGAATCTAAGATGTTGAGAGTTTTGATTTCTTCCCCTGAATAACAAATAAAAGTATTGCTTGAGGACAAGCAAGCTTAAGTATGGGGTGTTTGTTGTGAGCTGAATCTGCCATGTTTTACAGTAACTTTTATATCAATTTCTATATACATTGCATTCATTTGGGTTTAGAGAGTACAGAATCTATGTAGTTTATGTTTATTTGCCAAAATTATGGAATCTACACCAGTTTCTGTTTAATTCGCAGAAATCAAGGCATTTTACAGCAATTCTACAAAAGGTCGGAAAAGCTCGGAAAACCACTACAGAAGTTCAAGGTCAAAGCAGCGGAATCAAGCTGAAGATCAAGGCTACTCGATCTCGAGTAAGCTTACTCGACATAGACGAGCCTGTCCGAGCACAGCTTGGTCGAGCAGAGCCTGATCGAGAGCCAGACCAACCCGAGCTCCGGGCCCTACTCGATCTCGAGGACCACTAGTCGAGATCGACGAAGCCTCAGCGCCATGCCCGGAGTCGACAAGGAGAGGAGCCGAGGACGACCAGGCGAGACTCGCTGCCAGCGACTCCACTCGCTGCAGCGGACCACTCGCTGCCGCGGGAAGAGGCCACACGCTGCCAGCGGATGAAGCAACTCGCGGGAGCGGAAGCGGAAGGGAAGAGCCCTACTCGATCTCGACGAACCCTTGTCGAGATCAACAAGACCTTGAGTCCAGATCCGAGCTTGCCGAAGAGAGCCACTCGAGGAGACCTAGTCGACGATCATCCCTACTCGAGGTCGAGGAGGCTTACTCGAGGTCGACGAGCACCAGTGACCAAGTCCGAGCCACATCGAGCAGATCTAGCCGAGGAAGTCCACTCGACGAACCATGCTACTCGAGGTCGACAAGCCCAACTCGAGGTCGAGTAGACCCGAGTCCAGAAACGTGTCGTCGAGAGCTGTCCTAGTTGACTTGGGATTCCTTGGGCACGAAGGAAGTCAATTTGGCCGAAGATCTATCCGATTCCATCAAGTTCTATCATCAAGGAGACAAGATCTATCAAGACATGAAGACCTACCTATTTAGTTTTATCTTTTCCTTTTAGATTTATTTCCATTATGCAATTTATTTATCTTTTAGCAATTTAGATATAATTTTAGATAGAGATAGATATCTTCTTTCCTAGAATAGCTAGGGAATGAAGGATATAAATAAGGCCCTAGGGGCTCAGTTTCATTAATCATTCAAGACACAATTAGTTAGTTCCACAGAGAAGTTTAGGAGTTCTAAGGTTTTTAGGGTTTTGGCTTTCTGCGAAAGTTGATTGCCGGAGTTGTAAAAGGCTTTGAATTTAGTTTTAATGCAAGTTTTTTTTCATCAATCAATGTCTGTTATTGCAATGAGGCGTGAGTAGTCCACCCACTTCTGGGGCTAGGGTGAGCCCGACGGTGGCCATGTGAGGCGATGCAATAAAGGTCAGATCTTTTTGTGCGATTCATCTTCTTTCCCTATGAGCATGATTCTTTTGCGAGAGTTGAAGGTGATCCTTGTTTGTGTTATTGAAGCGAAAGTGATCTTAATGCAACTTGGATTAATTATGTGAAAAAGGGTTAGTAACAATTAGGGTTTATGCGAAAGCCTCTATTTGCCTATTTGTTAATGACGAAAGTTATTTGATGGAAAGCATGATCTTTTATGCCTTTATGTGTTACTTCGCATGGTTATCGTTGTGGTGTTGAAACCCTGGCTTTGGAAGTCTTTTAATATATTGAGTTAATTTCTGTCAAAATCTGAGTTTTGGTTCGAAATCTGCAAATTTATATTTTCTGTCTTTCTTGTCGACATAGAGTAGTGCTTTGTCGAGATCGAGTAAGCTATGGTCGATCTCGAGTAGGACTGGTCTAGGTCGAGTTGAAGTTTTCTCTGTTGTCGTCGATTTTCACTTTGTGAAGTTTCTGTTTTTCTGCCTTTGTCGATCTCGAGGAGCCTCTTGTCGAGATCGACCAGTGTCTTTGCTTTGCCCTTTGCTTTTCTTTGCTTTATTTCTTTGCTTTTGTTTTAGTTGCCCTTACCGGGTTTATTTGTTTCTTTCCTTTCTGTGTTTCTGTCTTTCTGCTGCTTTGTCTGTGAGATCTACAACTACCTAAGAACTGCTGACGTGCTTCCTCGTGGATTCGATCCTGACTATTCTCTTACTACAACGGGAGGAAGTCTTGTATTTATTTGCTGAGACAGGGAAATCAGTCTGAACTATATTTCATATTTATTTCAATACTCGATTTACTCCTGCAACGCAACAACCACCTGTCCAGCAACAAAATCAACCATCCCAGATTGTGTCCAAGGGGATGCCCTGTCAAGTCAACACAAACATCCAGCCCTTCATCCCACCCATAAAGAAGCATGTCCGCGGGACGGAGGGGTTTCCCATCTCCCCCACACAGGCCAATATCAACCTCTTTACCAGCTGAGATCCCAGAACGAAAACAGACATTCACCAAAGTGTCACGAACAACATTATGGTGATGTTTAATCCCCACAATACCAGCACACGGCATGGCATGATCTCCAAAAATGTCTCCCTCAAATACCCTGGAGCAAGTAGAACAAGGCTCCGAAATGGAAAACAAAAGGATGCCTAATCGATAGCAAAGCACACAACGATACTTCTTACCATTCATGGTCTGACCTAGCCCGAAGATAGGGACAACCCTAAGCCAATCAGTAGCATGGTCTCGACGCTGAGAACTCCACAAAGCCATCCGATGCGGTGATAAGGAAAAGGTATTCTCTGCATCTTTCGTAATCTGTGTGAAATATATGTCTGCCAGTTTCTTCATGAGTTTGGGGGGCAGCGATCTCACTTGGATTACTCAGAATATCAATCCCTACCTTTGTATTGAAGACATGCACGGTGTCATCGAAAGCATAGCCAGGTGCTATGACATCAGTATGCCGGAAAAGCTTAATCTGCAGGCTAGCTGATTGCAACCGTGAAGCCAGAAAAGCATAAAAGAGGGCGTTATTTGCATAATAAACACCGAGGCCCCCAAACCTGAAGGGCAATGTTGAGAGCCTCCATTTTCAATTGCCAAAACCCGGCCCAGAAGCAGTGATAATACGTTCTAGGGAGCGTCAGAGGGATATATTAAACTTAAGCTGAGCAGACTCAAAGGCACGAAGCGGGCAAGTGCGCAAAGCAAAATAAAGTTTGGAGACCCCGGTACAAGCACGCAGCAACAACAGCTCACATTGCGGGTCACCAATCTTAGCAATTGCATCCATAAGTGCGATCGTTTTGTCCACTCTCTTCATCACAAGCTTGCTACTGAACAAAGAACTAACACTGACGGGTCCACCAAGGAGCTTAACCCATGCAGCGGCCTAGCAATATTAGGTGGAAAAACATCAGCCAGCCTACTCCTCGGATCCGCTCTCGGCCAAAAGATTTCAGTTTATCGACATTGAGGTGTAGACCATAACTTGGTACGTCCTCAATTATCATCTGCAAAACCTTCCCAATGACCAGAGTATCTCCAACAATAGTACCATCATCCAAATACCAAGCCTGAAAACACACCTGAAACGTATCCTAGATTTTGCGCACCAATGGATGCAAAACTAAGGCAAAAAGTAAAGGGCCGAGAGGATCCCCCTGCTACACCCCCTGGCAAGACCGAAGAGTATGATCGCCATAGTACAACCTAGCTAAATTGGAGTAGAAAAATTCTACCCAACGAGAAATTGCAGGGCAATGGGTCCGGACTTCACGAATCATAATCGGGACCCATATTGAAATACTACATTCATATTAATAATTATATTATTATTATTATTATTATTATTATTATTATTATTATTATTATTATTATTATTATTATTATTATCTTTCAATTCAAACTACAAGAAATTAGTGGGTAGCCGAGATACTATCTGGGCTCCCACCCCCTTAGCAATAGCAAAACTAAGTCTAGTAAAAATATAGACTGCAGCACGGGCTCCAGCATCCTGAGATACTGAGAATTTCTGAATCCGCTTCAGCAAAGCAACAGCATCCGTATCCAGCTCCCCCAGCGAAGAGAAGGAGAAGGGTAAGAAACCATAACCAGCCGCCGTGCATAAATCTCGATACTTAACACACTTACGCCGAGCAGCATCAACCACAACACGACCGGGCACAAAGTCAGACATCCCAGACTGAGTCAAGGGGGAGGACCCTGTCAGATCAACACACACGTCTCGCCCCCTGTCCCACGAATAAAGGAGCAAATCTGCTGGCCGAAGGGGCTTATAATGCCCATCTACCAACCCGATGTCAACCTCCTTACCGACAAAAATCCCGGACCTGCAGCAAATATCCAATAAGGTGTCACGAACGAGGTTGTAGCGATGTTTAATGCCCACAATACCAGCGCAGGACACAACATGATCACCATATACATCACCATCGAAGGTCCGAGAGCAAGCGGGACAAGGCCTAGACAACGTGAACAATGGAACACCTAGTCGATAGCTAAGCACACTGCGATAGGTCCTTCCATTCATAGTCTGCCCCAGCCCAGAAATAGGAACTGCACGCAACCAATCAGAGGAGTGGGCACCCTGATGAGACTTCCATAATGCCGTCTGTCGCGGAGTTAAGAAGAAATTAGAATCTGATTCAGCAGCAACCTTTGCGAAATATATATCTGCCAATTTCTTCATAAGTTTAGGGGCAGCGATTTCACTAGGGTCGCGTAGAAGATCAGAACTCGTGGTCTCATTAAAAACGCGCAAAGCATCATCGAAAGTAGGGCCAACAACCATGACACCAGAATGACGTAAGAGCTTATCCTGCAACTCAGCAGACTGCAAACGGGATATTATTATTATTATTATTATTATTATTATTATTATTATTATTATTATTATTATTATTATTATTGTTATTATTATTATTATTATTATTATTATTATTATTATTATTATTATTATTATTATTATTATTAGAAGAAAAAGGGTAAGAACCCATCCCAATGGCTTTACACTTATCTTGATACTTGACCTGGTTTCGACGAGCCGCCTCGACCACCACCTGTCCAGGAACAAAATCAACCATCCCAGATTGTGTCAAAGGGGATGACCTTGTCAAGTCAACACAAACATCCAGCCCTTCATCCCACGCATAAAGAAGCATGTCCGGAGGACGGAGGGGTTTCCCATCTCCCCCACACATGTCAATATCAACCTCTTTACCAGCTGAGATCCCATAACGAAACCAGACATTCACCAAAGTGTCACGAACAGCATTATTATTATTATTGGAAGAAAAAACTTTTTTTCTTTCCATTTTTTTTTAAAAGCTATAAAAATAATGATTTCATAAAGCTTACATTTATAGTTCAATATATAACAACAATTCATTCATCTACATAGTTAAAATCATACAAATAAAGCTTATAATATATATGCGCGCGCGCGCACACACACACATAGGGTGAGGTTAAAGTGGAAAAGGGGCTTAAAGTGAAAAAAATGCTTAAAGTGAAAATGGGTAAAATACACGCGCGCGGGGTCTGATTTAGAATTAAAAAAAAAAGAACCGATTCTTCCTGTTCTCTCAAACTTCACCCGTTCACCGGCCTTGAAGGCGGCGGTGGCTACTCCCGGAGACGGAGTCGACGGTGGCTACTCCCGGAGATGGAGGCGACGGTGTCTACTCCCGGAGACGGAGGCGACTGTGGCTACTCTCGGAGATGGAGGCGGCGGCGGCGCGCTCCTAGATCGTCCTCCCTCTATCGCTGCCGGTTGCCGGCCACACCCACACCTTGCCGGTTGCCGGGATCTGGCTTCTCCTCCTCGCAATCGCCGGAATCCACCCCGAAATCGTCGGAATCGAGAACAGTTCCCACCTTGCCCAAAAACATCGGTGCACCGATTCGCCGCCTTCGACCGCCGCTTCCCGCTACCGAAGCCACCAGTGATTGCCACCAACGAACTCGCCCCGCAACCACGGTCTCGTATCTGCCTCCCCCTTGCTCTGCCGAGCCCTAGGCTGCCACCGGGAGCTTGCCGAAGTCCACCAGTACAACCGCCATTTTTAATCGGAGTTTTACAGTGGATGTGAGGAAGGGGATGATAAAATTACAATTTTTGTCCCATATTTTCCCTCTCTTCCAAAATACACCCTTATCTCAATTTAATAAATTACAAAATTATTCCATAGTTTATAAACGCACGACATAATATTATATTTGTACAACTTAAAATTATATTACAATTATTTAGACTGTTTGAATGATTTAGGTTGAGATTGAAAATCTAGGGTTTGATTTAGAGCGGAATTTGGGGCTTTTTACCAAAAGCCAAATTGATTGAAATTGATGATATGGTTGTGTTGTTGGGTTGACTTTGAGCTAATTTCATGTTCATATCATTGTCAAATTATTTATGGATCATGAGCTAATTGAATTTTAGAATTTTATATTGCGATATGTTTTAGAATTTGGGGCTTTTTGCCAAAAGCAAAATTGACTGAAATTGAGGATATGGTTGTGTTGTTGGGTTGATTTGGAGCTAATTTCATGTTTATAGTATTGTCAAATTGTTTATGGATCATGATCTAATTGGATTTTAGAATTTATTGCGATATATTTTAGAATTTGGGTTTTTTTTGCCAACATCCAAATTGATTGAAATTGATTATATGGTTGTGATGTTGGGTTGATTTGGAGCTAATTTTATGTTCATAGCATTGTCAAATTGGTTGTGAATCATGAGGTAATTGGATTTTAGAATTTTGTTGCGATATGCTTTAGGTCGATTAGGTTCTTTTATTTTAGCATTAAAATCATAATTTAGCCTATTAGCTCAATTGGTAGAGCAATGTGCGTTTGCACAAAGATGTGGGTTCAAATCCCATATAGGTTACATAATAGACAAGAGCGCAACAATCGCAAATTGTTAATCATGCACATTATAATCTTAGTTATGCACAATTGTATACTACTTTTGCACAATCCTATCTTACTTTTGCACAATTGTATTATTAGATATGCACAACATAATGTTACATTTGCAAAACATAGTGTTATATTTGCACAACTTAAAGTTATATTTTGCACAATATAATGTTATATTCGCACAACATAATATTATATTATTAGATATGCACAACATAATGTTACATTTGCAAAACATAATGTTATATTTGCACACCTTAAAGTTATATTTGCACAATATAATGTTATATTCGCACAACATAATATTATAGGTGCACAACGTAACATTATATTATTAGATATGCATAATATAATGTTACATTTGCAAAACATAGTGTTATATTTGCACAACTTAAAGTTATTTTTGCACAATAGAATGTTATATATGCATTATATCATCTTATTTGTGCACATTATCATTTTATTATTTCACTTTATAATCTTATTCATGAACGGGAACACAAAAAAATGGAGGCAATTTGGGGGATCTATCAAATCAAATGGAGGCAAAAGAATAAAAATATAAAAAAGGGACAATCAATTCAGTAGTCGTGTAATTTTTCCCTCTTTCGTTACTGTTTTTCTTTAATCTTATTTTTCTTAATTTGTAGTTCATATATATAATTGGGGGTTTACAGTTTACTGGTGTTTCATTTACAATTGTGAATACACTATTATAATTCCTATCAATATATTATCCTATATTTAGGCATAATTTTTAATTAATAAATTCTCTGTAACTTTGAGTGAAAGTTTTGTGAAAATGAATGGAGTAACATATATTTATTTTTACAGTAGGTGGAATTATTGATCTCTGATCTCCACGTGAAATAGGAAGGCAACGGCGCCATTGAATCAACACGCAAGCAAAAATGACAAAGAAAACGTTACAGTATATATATCCAAAATGTCACGAAAAATAAGTAATCAACACTGTCACATTCATATAATTGAATTAAGGGCAATATTCGTATGAATGGAAAGTTTGGGGGAGGCGTGTGAAATTTACCCCAAAATTTATATATGTATAGGGTTGGGTTCAGGTGCAAAGGTCACCAAAAATGAGAAGGAAAGAAGCAATCTCATTGGTCCAAATAGATTAAATTAATTAAAAAAAATACAGCGGAGCGCGCGTGCCTAATGCCCCCAACGCAACACCAAAGCCCAGCGCATCACTCGCCCACCCGCACGCCTCCGCGTGTCCCACACGCGCCTGCTTTTTTAAAATTCCCATTACAATTAAGTGTTGTACAACAAAATAGCAAATGGCGTGGGTTTGGGAATTTGAACCGTAGACCTGTAGCTCCTCACCAAATACTCCAACCACTTTAACAACTTAATTTTCTTGATTCAAATGCTTATTTGTTTTAGTTTACTATAATTATTATTAAACATAAAAAATAATAATTAATATTAAAAAAAATTCAATTAAATATGTTAATTACACATTAATTAATATATTAATATATATATTTCGCCCTAAATAATAATAATTAATATTAAAAAATATTAAAATAAAAATGATAATAAATATATTTATATATATTTATATTAAAATAAAATGGTTCATGAACTACTACTCTTTATTTCAATAACCACTAATATTTCATTAGGGTAAAATTTTCATTCTTCTTTTATTTTCTTTTAATGTTTATTTGTTTATAAGGAAGTGGTTCATAAAGCTATAAAAAAGTGGTTCGTCGAGTTATCAAGAAGTGGTTCATCAAGCTATAGAGAAGTGGTTCATGGGCCTATAAGATGTGGTTCATGAGCCTATTCGGTCACTGAACCACACTCTATTCGGTCACTGAACCACACTTTATTCGGTCACTGAACCACTCCCTATTCGGTCACCAAACCACACTTTATTCGGTCACTGAACCACTCTCTATTCGGTCACTGAACCACACTCTATTCGGTCACTACTACACTCTATTCGGTCACTAAACCACACTCTATTCGGTCCCTACTACACTCTATTCGGTCACTGAACCACACTCTATTCGGTCACTGAACCACATTTTATTCGGTCACTGAACCACTCTCTATTCGGTCACCAAACCACACTTTATTCGGTCACTGAACCACTCTCTATTCAGTCACTGAACCACACTCTATTCGGTCACTAAACCACACTCTATTCGGTCCCTACTACACTCTATTCGGTCACTGAACCACTCTCTATTCGGTCGCTGAACCAATCTCTATGCGATTATTGAACCACGTTATCCGGTCACTGAACCACTATCTATTCGGTCACTGAATCACTCTCTATTCAGTCACTGAACCACTCTCTATTCGGTCACTGAACCACTCTCTATTCGGTCACTGAACCACTCTATTCGATCACTGAACCAATCTCTATTCGATCACTAAACCACTGTATCCAGTCCTTGAACCACTATCTATTCGGTCACTGAACCACTCTCTATTCGGTCACTGAACCACTCTATATTCGGTCACTGAACCAACCTCTATTTAGTCACTGAACCAGTTATTATAAAATTGATGAACCAATTCTATTTAATTCGTGAACAATTATGTGTCTAGTTGGTGAACCACTCTCTTTAATTAAATGCGCTGAACCATTTACATAATCTCCTCTACTAGTTGTTGTTATCTTTACAGGAGTGCTGTTACCGTTACCCTGGTCAATCCGAATGAAGATTGCACTCGGAGCTGCTAAAGGTCTTGCTTACCTTCACCATGCTGAGAAGCCAGTCATATACCGCGATTTTAAAACTTCCAATATTTTGTTGGACATGGTGAGTACATCAAGATTCCCATTTTTTGACAGTACTTACTGATTGAAATTAGCTTGTTTTGATGATAAAAATTCACAACAAGAGTACAATAGGAAGCACAAACAGAGATTAGAGAGAGAGAGTGAGAGAGTCAACTACGAGGGACGATCGATCGCAATCAAGATGAATAGGCGGCGACGACAGCGGCGGAACCGCGGAACCAGTCCCCGGCGAACGCTCGGCCATGGTGGCGGAGATCCGGGAGAAGGAAAAAGGAGGAGTCGAGCCTGGCCTCGAGGGCGGAGGAGGAGGAAAGAAGGAGGCGCGGGGAGGTTCCTGCTTCCACGGATTACCGGAGATTACGGTGCCGGAGAAGAAATCGAAATCGAAATCCGGTTCTTCTCTGAGGCGGTTGGGTCGGATCGGTGGCAGAGACTTGGATCTGAGTTCCTGCTTCCACCGGCGGCGATAGGAGGCTGAAATCTCTGTAAACGATCTTGGATTTGTGCAGATACTCCAGCGCCATCATCAATTTCGCTGTGTACAAGGATCGGCGGCGATAGGACGGAGGAAGGAGGAGGAGGAGAGAAATTGAAGAGGCCTCGACTGCGTAGGGCTCCGTGCCGGCGGAGTTGGCCTCGTTGGTGGCGGGGAGCCTCCTCTCCTGTGTGAATTCCATGGGGGAAGCATCAAAGTGAAGCCATGGGAGACGAGGAGCCATGGAGGAAGGAGAGTAGATTTGTCTAATTAAAGCGCGTGAGGTTGTTTTTTTATTAAAAAAAATTAGATAGATTTCCACCAATTAAAACACTTCTTTCCTTCTTACAGGAAGAGACTCTTCTCACTTGAACCCTACCCTATTTGTATATATGTATATATATATATATATATATATATATATATATGTATGTATATATATATATATATGTGTGTGTGTATATATATATATATATGCATATATATTATAAGCTTTATTTGTATATATATACACACACATAAATAAAGCTTAATTGAATTTAATGGGGATAATTAAGTTAGATTGAAAGACAATTAATTAAATGTGAGTTAAAAATAATAATTTAATAAAGCTTATATTTATAGTTAAATAGATAGTTAACAACAATCCATTCGTCTAGCTATATAGTTAAAATCATGCATATAATAATAATAATAATAATAATAATAATAATAATAATAATAATAATAATAATAATAATAATAATAAGAGAAAATGGCACCCAATATACTACTTTGTTGGGCCGTTTGCAAAAATAGCTCTCCCCTTGCCCAAATTGCAAAAATGACAAAAAGGCCCAATATTTTGCAAAACTAACCGGTTAGGTTCACCTCCTATTACGGGTTAACTGGAACGCTCCTGTTCGTCAAAGAGGGAGATAGAGAACCCGACCGTCGTTGATATAGGTTCAAGGGAGAAGAAAGATCGCCACCGAAGATGCACCCGGTTGCGACAAGGAAAGTCGGAACTGAGAGAAAGGAGAGAAACCCTCAGGGACGAACCGTCATTGAAGAGAGGGGAGACAACTTATGGGACGAACAACCATTGAAGAGAGGTTAGCTCTCATTCTCTATCTCTATTCTACATCCTTTAATGGCATTCTGAGGTTTCAATTTATGGAATTTTGAGTTGGGATCCTTGGGGAGAATGGGGTTCAAAATATTTGAATGTACAAACCCTAACCTTATTGTGGTAGATGGTTTGGAGATAGGGGTGGGAATTCTCCATTGATGCTTAGTTGGGGATAAAATTGAAGGTCCAAATAGGGTAGAAACGAAATGAAAACCCTCAATTGGGAAATTAGGGGAGAGATGGGTTTCGAATGATGGGTCCAACTAGCTTGTCAAGTGCGAGCAGAATCGTTCGTCTGGATTGGCTAGGTTTAGTAATATTTGTGTTGGCTTCGAATTGGGGAAGTAGGGGAGAGATGGGTTTCGAATGATGTTGGATGTGTATGAGTTTGGAAATTAGGGACAAAGGAAGAAAGAAGAGGAATCGAGAGAGGAGGAATCCGGCGAAGGAAACATACGCGGAGGCGAAGGGAGGTTGATGGTGAGAAAGTTGGTGTAAAACCAAATTAGTAAACCCCCATCTTTTAGTGTAGGATTCAATCCCAAATCTGATGTGCAGAAAATTTGTGTCAAACCCTATCTAGATCATTTTTTTAATAGGGGTGAAGGAATTTTAAGGATTCGAATGTATCTCATGCATAAGTCTCTGATATGTGTATTGCATAAGTTTATGAGAGTTGAGACTATTGTGTAGTTGTGCCATTTGTTTCATTCTTGATTCGTTTTCAGTTGAGCATTTGACCATATGAGCATCTGTCTGAATAACATTTCTTTTAGTTGAGCGTATGAGCATGTGTAGTTGTGTCATTTTTGTGGTTGTTTGATCTGTTTAATGTTTTTTGTAGTGATAGACATATATTTTTACTGGCAAGAATTATGACTATACTGCCAAGGATTTTTCCTATACTGGCACTAACTTGTACACTTGGATCACAGATTAAACCCCCCTGCAGCGATGCGTACTGTAAAAGAAAAAAAAACGTTGTTAAGCCGTCGAGCAAAAGGGTAAATACTTGTATATTGACACGTCGAATAATTTCTTGTATTTGTGTTGGTGATGTTAATCGTTTCATGTGATATATGTGCAGCCGACATTAGCTCTCCCCCCGGAGAAGTACTTCAGAGGGAGGTCCAACCACTTCTCCAAGATGGCCCTCTTGGATCGCATGGACGAAGGCCTCACTGCTGTGGACTGGAAGATGTTGAAGGAAAGCAGGCTTGGATGCATTGTGATGATCAAGAATAACGTCCTCTACTGAAGTTTTCTCTCCTCCTCATTATAGAGTGAATCCTCCTGCTAGGGGATATCAGCAAGAATATATGTCAAAGGATGGGTCGTGCGCCTCGTTGAAGACGTAGTGATATTTGTTTATTTGGTCTGGCACTTTACTGCTGATGTTTGTGTTGGACTTATATATTCTATTTTGAAGTTAAGGTACTCCTCAAATTGGTTACACATTTTCTTAAAACTTTAGGGTTATGTAAGGGTGACATAACTGGCAGTTTCATTCACAACAAACAGTCCAATTGGTTATATCGATCTTTTGTTTGTGTTGAAATACTTTTACAGCTTCATTCACAACATTGTGAAATACAAACCACAAAATCACAGTAATGTCCAAAGCACAATATTACGTAATAAAAAGCACAAAATCACAATAGTTTGACGACGATGCAAAAGACGAATGTTTGTGATTTTTGCTTACTATCCAATAGATAATTTTTACTTGCCAATAAAATCGATGCCTAAGCCAATAAAAGAATAACCACTGACAGATCTTATCTATCTCAGAAACTTCCCAGCAGAAGGTTATCGAACATTAAACCCAAACGAAATGAGTCCATAACAACTTAAGTCCAAAAGGTGGAAACGTTTAAACGTTGTTCATCAAATGTGTCACTAGTGATGACGAGGATACTATGTACGAGGTGACCCTAGGAGGAGGTTGGTTTCCTTCTACTTGGAGAGCTTGTCGGAGGAGGATATTATGTACGGGGATGACATAAGCAAGTGTGGAATGGTAAGGTCATCATATGACGCTCGTCTTATGGACGCCTCTTCTTTTACATAGGCGAAAGATAGTTTTTGTTATTTTGCATGTACGTAACTTACACTAGGGGTGGCATAACCGGGTACCCGACACGACACGGTTAATCGTGTCGGATACCCGAAACCGTTAAGGTTGAAAACGCCGATCCGAACCCGACACGATTAATACCGGGTACCCGACACGAAAACATGAAACGGTTCCGTGTCGGATATTGTGTAACCCGCCACGAACCGACAATTTAGATGTTGTACTGACTCAGTATCAAATAGCAAAGTCAGAACCTACTGATTTGTAAACTACAAGCACAAAACAATAATTTGATACATATTCCATCCAAACCAAATTGAAAATATTCAAAATAGCACACAATTAACAACTGAGTATGATAAATCTACACTGAATTGAAAACTTTTCAATTTGATTAAACCCTAATATCTACAAATTCCACCAAAAAATGCAATCAACCAGAGAGAAAGAAGATGGAAACCAAATTGAGATGTCTTCTCTCTCCCTCTTGCATTTGCCCCGGTGAAAGGAGATGGAAACCTCAATCGATGATCGTCTGCTCAGATCCGGGAAGACAATCTATTGCGCCTTAGATCCGGGATCCGGGACCTCGATCGATCCTCGTCTGCTCAGATCCGGGAAGACAGTCTATTGCGCCTTAGATCCGGGATCTCGAGCTCACTTCGACTCTCTCTGAAGCGGCGCCAATCCTCGAGGTCGGAGCAGTGCCCTGTCGCCGCCAGGACGAGTGGATCTGGAGAGAAAGAGGGAGGGCAGCGGATCTGGAGGCTTTCCCATGATCTGGAGAGAAAGAGGGAGGGCAGGTCTGAGGATAAAAGAGTTGATTAGCCTCTACGTGGATTTGGAGAGAAAGAGAGAGGTTGGATCTGGAAAATTAGAGAGAGAGAGAATGTGTTTGTGATTTGTGACTGTGATTCTGACGCTAGGGTTTCTATATCAAAAGAAAAGGGGGATTTTTTTTTAATAAAAAAACACAGCTTCGGCAAAAAAAAAGTGATGAAAAGAAGATTCGAAGCCCTACCTATTGGCTTTGTCAAATCTTGCGCGTCCCAAACCAAATGAGCCAATTCATTTTAATGTCTCATTTGACACTATATAACACTAGTACTATCACTATAATACCGTACCTAAAAAAATAAAAAAAAATAAACGGTTCGTGTCGGGTACCCGACAAGGCAATTTGCCCGACCCGAACACGAATTCCGCGCTTCGTCCATTGGAAAAATTTTAATGAATTTTTTTAATGTCAAAAGGTTACTTTTGCACCCCTCCCTCCTCGCTCTCCTCCATAAGCGACCTTTGAGAATTTCGATTAGGGTTTGAAACAAATCGCTCCTGGCGATCTTTCGACCAAAAAAAATTACTCCTGGCGATCTTGTGCACAAGCGCTTCTGGTGCAACCTTTGATTTCCAATTTTCCACCGGTTAAACCCCGCACCTGAAGCCAACAATCAATCGAGCAGTTCTTCCCTTCGGTGCCAACAATCTCTTCTTTTCTGGCTTGTTTTCCATTGATGGTCTATTGAACATATAAATTTCAATTGAACTTTTACTCTCTTTGATTTCACACTTGGTAAGCTAGGGATTGAAAATAGGGTTTTCATTCAAGTTAAGTGTCTCGTGATTTATTTTTAGGTTTTGGTGATATTTGAGGTTAGGCTCTCCATGGTTAATTTACATTTTCCTTTTTATCATTTAGAGAGCTCAACCTATCACTAAAGATGATGCTTTAGCTACCGTTCTCTATCACTGCGATCCTTTGGCCGATAACGACGTGAGGCTAAGCGAGGCCGGAGGAGCGGGTTCCTGGTGATAGAGGTTGTCTTGAATTGAAAAGGTAAATAATATACTTTCTCCCAAGTTATTTGTTGTCGTTCTAGCTTTATTGGTTTATGGAATCACTTGTTTTTAGCTCTTGGGAATTTGAATGATTTAATTTCGTTGTAGATGTGTTTTTTCTTTTTCTCTCTGATGCAGAGGGGTAAACACAATCTAATTATCTGTGTAAGGAAAAAGGGGTTTTGTTCCTTTTTTTTTGTTAGTCACACACATACACATGGTACTTGGAAATTATATTGTTCTTCATCACACAACATCGAAGGATTTTATTATTTTAATGGTGACTAATTCAGCTATGGCTATTAAAGGGGCTCACAAGTATAATGTTAGAAAATGTATAATGTATTGGAAGATTACACCCACACTACCATCGTAGAAAAGCTGTAATGCTAGCTAGCAGATTAGATTGTTCATATTTATAGTTTTAAGGTCTACTCAAAACTTAGTTAGCTAATGGTGGGGGGAATGCTAGTATTTATGTAAAGTTAAGGTTAAATACTCATCTTGGGAGCATGGTAAAACAAAGTGGCTATAAATCAGAGGTAGTAATGTACATTTGTGATTGAGAGTGTTAGTTTCGTTAAAGGGAACTTAGAGTTCGTCGAAGAATTTTAGTGTCTATAAAGGAGGTCTGGATATATTAAGTATCAATACACTATATCTTATAGTTGTTTTACTTTTGGAGTGTTAAACAAAAAATTCTTGTCTTTGTAAATGTCTCTTTCCTTTCATCTTGTATCTTTATTCTTGTTATTTTTGTAGTGTTAGAATTCAATACTACTTTTGCTTGAATGTTGCATTGACTTTTTTCTTTCTTTCTTGGCATGCCGTTGAACTAGGGTAGTTGATTATATTTCTTGATCTCGATCGATCATCTTCAATCCATCTATTTTCACTCGCAGCAAAGGAGAATGGTTTATTGCTTGAGGATAACCTTAATCTCTTCAAATCTTATATATTCGATGACAATTACCACGTCCAATGCAAGTGCTATCAACGAAAAGGTTTGTGTTTCTTCTATTTTATTTTAGGCTTCTTTTTAGATATAAAAAAATGTCCCTTCTCACTTTCTTTGTGAATGGTAGTGAAATCTAATAAGGGATTTTGTTCCAAGTTTTGATACTATTTGAAACAAAATGTTTTTGTTTGGATGATGAGTTTGATTGGCTGACACCTTAACGTTTCGTGCTTTAACTGCTAAATTTGGTGTTGGAAGTAATTTCCTAATATATTGAGTGATTCATTGTGCACTGATTTTGGTTGGAGCACTAGACTCATTGTAGGCTTATATATGTCAAGCTCAATTTAAATGAAGATTTTTTATATAATTATGTCAATGTAGAGCACGTTGCAATGGTTAAGGTGAGGTTTGATGAAACTTTTATCTAGAGTTCTATCTATTTAATCGCGAATTTTAAGGTTTTTTTTGGTAGTTTGAGAATTAGACCCATATTCAGTTTTTTGTTTTTTTTGAAGGAGACTATCTTTCATCTCCTGAATTTTTTATGATGCCTCTCTTGTTGATATGCAACATGTTTTCAGTTGATCATTTTGTGGAGCTACACATGTTTTTTTTTAATTTATGATTCATATGTTGAAATAAAGCTTCAAGGTTCTAATTACTAGTTGATTCTATTATAGATAAATTTAACAAGTCTTTATGGGATTTTTATTTATTACTTGTTTTGGTAGCTAAAATTGGCAAACAATCGTATCCTTCAAGAACAACTCCAGAATAAGGTATGTATTCTTCATTTACCTCTAAGCATAATCTGTTTGAGTCTATAATTTCGATTTCCAATGAAGCAAGAATTGATTTCTAATTTCTCTTTCCATCCCACTGCCCCATCTATTGGTACTTTCTCAAAAGAAAGTCTCTAAAAACTTCATACATTTACTTAACTTAATTAAGATTCTAATGTATTGCTTCTGCTAATTGCATTGATGCTTGCATTGCCCTAGCTCAGAGTCTTCCTCGATTGTTCTCCTGGTGGCAGCAATCAATCTTATAGCTCTTCCCTACGGTGTGATCAATCTGCTTGTCAAACTTTTCAGTTTCTTTCCTTCTGTCTATCCTCTTGTTTTTTGTTCAAAAAAGTTATTTTACTATATATTTATTTAACACATTGATCTACGAGCTTTTAAGTTAATAGACTTAAAGTCTTAAAAAAAATTGCATCAAATTCAAATATTATAAAATAACTCAAGTAACTTGACAATACCTAGTAATCATAAGAGACCCAATTAATGAAAATATACACTAATTAGTGACAATCTTACCACCTGTCACTCATAATACGGTCTATTATCATCCAAAATACAACATAAAGAGATTAATTATTACATTCACAAAAATCAGAAGCGCTTTGTTGAAGAATGAAAAATCTGAAGCTATATGCCTCTTGTCACACTTTACACACCAATAAATCACAAAAAGTAGGAAATGTATGTTCAATAATGTAAAATCTTAGGAAATCAGCAATGACAGTTTTAAAAAATATAGGGACCAAAGGAGAAGCATATGAAGTAACAGAAAATCTAAGGAAAGCAGGTGAAGTAAGAGAAAACTTAAAAGCAAGCCACGACATGTTTTGGCCTGCTTCTTGCTTTACTTATCACTAAGAAATTCAAGATTTCCATTCATATGAATGGTTATGAACTTTCTTCAGTACCCTCGGTGCATTTTGCTCATTGATCTTTAGTTTTTCCCAGCCTATGTACATGTGCTTCTTCAATTTTGAGTTTCTCACAAGGTGGATGGCATTGTGCTCACGTTAGGATGTATGAACTTAAAGTTATTAAATTGTTTATCATTGAGCTTACTTTTAGGATTGTTTCAAATAGGAACACAATTGCTCTAGCAGTAGCTGCTATGAATAATAAAGTGATTAATAATCTCTCTTCATACATCTGTTTCATCTTAATTGTCTGTCAATCTATGTTGAGTGACTGAATAACTAGAATAAGTATGATGCAAATTCTTCTAGAAAATGGACTTGTCCAAGATGATACTATCTAACCCTCAAAAACCCCCTGGTACGATGCAATTGGTTTTTATGTGGGCTGCGTGGCCTCCAGTGCCATGGAACATGTGGTTTGTGGCCATAGAGGAAAACATAGAGAAGAAGAAAATTAACAAAGAGGTTTCTGAATTTGATAAGAAGAAAACAGAACTAGGAAGTCTCTTAGAATCAATAAACTTAGTTGCATTATGTCTTGAAATTCTTGTTTAAGTGGTCATCTGTTTTCATACTTGTTGCATATGTTTATATTGTTTTTATTGCATCCATTCTGACGCAACTCAATTTTTTATTGCTTTCTACTGGACTGTGTACACCTGTTATCTTTAGGGGTGGTTCCATTTAGACAGATTCTAGTTGTTTAGATTCACATGATGTCCTTACTCACATCTTCTAGCTCTTTGGTCGTTTGAATATAATATATATACTTATTTTTTTCTTGACATGAATGAAGATCGATAATGCATTTTGGTCAACCAATCAAGGTCAAGTGTGCATTTATTCCCTTTTGAAGAATATGATCGACCTATTTTGTTATTTGCAAAAGCGGCACAGCGGTTGCATATATGGCATGGGTACTGATACGGGGTTAACCGTGTGATGGTCCGATCTTCGACAACAAGCAAGAAACTCAATAAAGACTCAAGAACTCAAACAAACGCAGCAAAGAAACTTAAAGAATCGATCAAGAAACAAGCAAGATCGATCAAGACTCAACAAGAACGCAGCAAGACTTCAAGAACTCGACCAAGAATTGATCAAGAGCTCCAAGAACGACGCAAGACAGCAACAATAACAATAAAGACTCAACAAAGATAGATAAAGACTCGAAATTGAATGCAAGAATGGAAAGACACGACCTGATAAGGACTGGGTCGATCTATATAGAACAAGATAAAGACCCCAAGCCTCCTCAGAGGGTAGGAACCAATACCAATGACTATATAACCCGCCTCTACAACCCTACACAACCAAGCGGACAACTTGGAGGCACAAGGAGGGGGCTTGTGGATACTAGATTCATCAAGTCTTGCGAAGTTGATGAACACAAAGCAAACCAAGCTGAGATAGATACCAATTCGTGATCAACGAGCACAACTCTAGTTGGATCAACATCACTCAATGTGTTTCAAACAAGTTTGAGAGAACTAATTCTATTCATTGAAAGCTGAATGTTTACAATGTATGAAATCGAAATATATAAGCTATGCTAAGGCCTGATGGGCCGAGTTTAATGATAGAAAGATAATATCTACCATCTAATTAAAACACCTAAAATCATAAGTAAATAAGATCTCTAGAAATAACACTTAAAATAGCCCAATTTCGGCCCAATAGGAACACTAGGCGAAATGGGGTTCCAACACTTAGTAAAATCCCGTCAAAACAGTGACAGCTTGCAAAGATGTGCATTTTCGGCCAATTTCGAGGTTGAATCTGGAAAAACCTTCAACAGAAAAGTTGTAGATCTCTTCGTCCTCGTTCCAAAACGATATGGCACGCCTCAATCCGATAAATATTGAATCCGTACGACCCATTTTACAGAGACGTCGAAAAGCTGTCAAATGACTATGAACGAACTAAACGTCAAGCTCCCACCTTTGGACCTTTTCCCATGGTGAAGCCTTCTTCTTCCTTTTTAGAAAGACATCATCCGAAGGTGTCTTGGATGGTCCCGCATCAATCTCACTTTCTTGAAAAGGATTCGTCCTCGAATCCAAGGTCATATATGATTCCGCACATGCAGCCACACGAGCTCCTGGATCGAACACCATATGCCCATGGAAATCCATCTCAAGAACGATTGGTGTAGAGATTGACCACTCCTCGATGGTTATTGTCTCAGCTTCATCTACAAAATCAAGAAAAGAAACTTTATTAGTGCATAATTCATATTTCATGTCATCTTCATGATGTTCTAACTTAATATGCACTTGAGTTTGGTCATTAATCCCTAAGTTTCCATCCAAAACTAGCAAGTTTTCATCCTTTTCCAAGGCTGAATTTTCAATTAACTCAATGCTAGCAAGAGTAGAAGAAGTTTCATCATCAATGATCATATTAGAAACTATGCCTTCTTCTAAGCATGTAGTTTGACACAAATCTTTGCTTTGATTATCAGCACAGGGTATAGGTTGAACATTTAAATCAGTCAAAGAATCAACATGCTCATGTTCAAGGCAATCATCTTTAGAGGCAAGTAAACTAATATCTTGATCATTATGAACAGCCTCATCATGTTTATCACTAGAATATTCAGATTCATTTTTGTCTAGGTGATTAGTCATGGGAGGCTTCTTATTTGGGCAATCCTTCATAACATGTCCACTACCTTGACATATAAAGCAAGGAATGTACATAGGTTCAAGAGTAGAAGAGTTAGGATTACTCCCTTTAGGGCCAGTAGATACCCTAGACGATTCATGTCCATTCCAAGACGCTTCACCATTGTCGATGGGCTGTTGGGGTGTTCGGCCTTCACTACCCCCATGGGGTTAGTTTGCTTTCTCCCTTGAGCCGCCATCAAACCTCCTTTGGGGCTGCTGCACATGGCCTTGGTGCCACCTTTGGGGTTGCCCACTCGACATTCTACCACCTTGGCTCCTGTATCTAGCATTCCTTTCCACTTTCATAGCTAAATGTAAAATTTCAGTAGGCGTAGAATATGGAAAGTAATCAATTTCACGAGCTAAGGCGGGGTGCAATATTCTAAGAAACCTAGCATTTGTATCTTCAAAGGACTCAACTACATTAGCTCTAGCCATGGTTTCTTGCATTGCATAAAAGGTGTCCTCAACAGTTTTGCTATCTTGCTTAAGATTTTCTAATCGTTGTCTAAGCTCGCTAGCATAATGTGGAGGAGCAAACCTACTTCTCATATGTGCTTTTAATTGAATCCAAGAAGCAATAGGTGCATCAAGGAATCTTCTTCTTTCTTTAACTAGATTATCCCACCAAATTAAAGCGAAACTTTGAAATTCTAGGGAAGCTAATTGCACCTTTTTATGTTCAGAGAAGTTATGACAAATCCATATTCGGTCCATTTTAATTTCCCAATCAATGTAAGCATCTGGATCGTTGGTACCATAAAATTGAGGGATCTTTACCTTTACCATACCTATGCCATCTTGCGCAGGCTCTCTAGGTGCTCGATAATGGTATTGACCTCCTCTATCATTTTGTCTAGGACGTTGCTCCCAATGATCATCCTCTTGGAAGCTGACTTTTATAGGCAGCTTGAAGATATAATCCAGTTGAAGTATTCAGGTGTCCCTTCAAAACAAGTTGTGCTTTTCAAATGTCGTTGGTTTAACCCAACTACTTGCACACAATCACATAAAAAATATGATCTTGTAGACGTGCATTCTAAGAAGTTCTATCGAACCACTGATCCCTTCATTTTGGCAGAGCAAGCTATTCAAGTTTATTATACTAACTATCCTGGTGCAACACGAGATCGGAAAAATTGGTGGGTTGTATGTAAAACAAAAGCCAGGAGCACAATTTTATTAGCTAAAAAAAGACAAATAGAGTTGTAGTTTGATAAATTTGTTATCCTCTGATGTTTTTTGTATCATGTTCAGGGTCATTATGTCTGGAAAGATAAACACTCAGCACAAGTCAAGGCAAATTGGAGATTTAAATGTTCTCAATATTTGCGTTCTAAGTTTGCAGAAGCAAGACCATCGCGTAAGAGACCCACTTATAAGAGACCTGATTTTGTGAGCCCTGAACATTGGGTAGACATGAAGAAGGGCTTTCAAAGGTATGATTTTAAGCGCAGAAGTGAGACCAACAAGCGCAATAGAGCTTCCGAGGCCCGTGATGGCACTGAAATCTACACGGGTGGTTCTAAATCTGTGGCTCAACATGTGGCTGATTATGTAAGTTCTTCACAAAAAGGTTTTGTCTGAGTCTTTTATTTGATTTTTTTTCTAAGATATGAGTATGTTGCTTTGTGTTAGGAGAAAGAGCACGGGAAGCCAATGTAACAAGAGATGTTAATCAAGAAGACATATCAAAAGAAAGATGGGACATGGAGTGGATCCAGACCACAAATAGTCCTAGTATGTAAAATTAGTGTTCATATAAGATAGCTTTATAAATCTACGTAATTTGATTAATTCATATTCTTTTTATAGGAACGCAACAAGGAGTTATATGACAAATTTGTGCAAGAACATCCTGAAGGAGTAACACAAGAAGATATAGATAGGTTGTGGGTAGAGGCTGCTGGTGGACAAAACAAGGAATGTGTCTTTGGTGGAGGTTCTCTATATAGCAAGACACCAAATTTTCGAAACCCGCCAATCCATGGTTGTACACCATCAAGATCAATAAATATGAACAACAATGCATTGGAGGATCTGAAGAAAAAGGTGGAGGAGGAGCTAAGGCAAAAGATCGAGGAGGAGCTAAGGCTAAAGATCGAGGAGGAGGTTCAAAAATCAATGGAAGGTAGAATGCAAGTGTTACTGATGTAGCAAAGAGATGAAGATGCTATAGAAATTCAAAGGAGGTTGGACATGCGACTTTCTCGGCATGTACACCCTACTCCACAAATTGACTCATCTTTTCAGTCATTGTTGACTTCTGGCACACACATGTATGTGTCTCCTAGTCATCCAGATGGGGCTTTTAGTTTACCCTCCTTGGGGAGCAACCGTGATCCTCAACCAGCATTTCCTGAGCAATTACATTCCGCATCCACTTATTTCAACACTTCACGACCAAGTAATGTTGGTGTGCCTCGTAGCGCTCTTGTTGATGTTGCTAATACTGGTCTTGCTGGTAGTATTTTTGTCCATAACAAATCTGTTGGTGGTGGTATGCTTGGAGACGAGAGTGCCATAGGCTAAAAAGCTCCATACTTGTTAGAAGGCATTTTCTAACTTTCAATATTTTGGTTGAAAGCTTCAGTACTTTAGATTTCAGTTTGGTACTTTAGACTTCAGTACTTTAGCTTCAGTACTTTATTTCACTAATGTGGAGCCTTAGTATTTAATTTTCGTTTGTAAGTAATTTTCGTTTGTAAGTGCTCGTGTTGAGCCTTAGTATTTGCATTTTAGCTTGTTTAATTTTAAACTACTTTCTAGCTTCTTTTTTTTTTTTTTTTATACAAGGAAAGAGTTTGGATGGTGTCAGACCCTGCTGACCCACCATCCAAGAGCGTCCTTTCGGACGATATGGTAATTATAAAAGGAAAAAAATGTCACCCACATTTTAGAATTCAAATAAAAAAGAAAAAAGAAAAAGGAAAGCAAAATGCTATTTAAGGAAAAAAATAAAAGTAAATAAAGCCCAACCACGTTCAGATATTTAAGGAAAAAAAAAAATAAATTAAACAAATTAACTATTTTAGTTTTAATTAAAAAGAGTGAAATTTTCACCATGGGAACTAGCCACGTTCAGAATAGTGGACATGATTTGCAACGCAATTTATTTCCACAGATGCCTTTTCATTGGAATTATCCCACAAAACTCAATATTAGTTGGTATTAGCCACAAGTGTTGTTGTTGTTAAGCAATATTATTCGAGTAGTGCAACCTCCATCGAAAATACTTTTTCGAATGGAGAGCTAGTGTCGGCTGCACATATATCACATGAAATGATTAACATCACCAACACAACTACAATTACACAAATATGCTCATATTGTAAAGGCCCGGATTTTTAAAAATAATAATTTAGAAATAAATAAAGTAAAATGGATTTAATTTGGATATTGTAAGGAAAACTCGTCATAAATAAACCTCGAAACTCTTAAAGTGGATTCCGGCCAAATTTTAAAATTAGGCAAAATATATTTTATTTCGCTTTTCTATGCCGAGAATTTGAAATGGTATCCGGATTTCATTATTAAATTCGTATTAGAAAATTAAAACTTTATTTTGACCGAGTCAGAAAGGGTCGAAAGAGCGGGTTCCGGGTTTTATTATCGGGTATTTCAATTGTGGGTTTTGGGACCATTTTATATGTCCCCTTCCTCTCCCCTCTTTTCGATTAGCAACAGTAGGAGGCTTGTAGCCCTTGTCTTCTAAACCTGAAATTGGTAAAGGACCCCTCCTTTTGTTGTTTGACCAAGCAACTCACCCCCAATTTGTATTGTTTTCCAAATCAGTTCCAACACCCACAACCCCTCCATCCTCTTATCCCATGCCTTCCTCCTCATTTGGGCAATTGGTCAACACACAACCCACACTGAACACAGAAGCCCCTTTTCTCTAGTTGCATACACCCGAATAAACCCAAGTAATCTCTTTCCCCCTTATCTTCTTTCAACAAAACACCATCACCATCTTCGATGCGCTCTCTGAGCTAGCGCCACCGAGAGCCCACCCCCGCCGCTGCTTTCGAAGATCCGAGCAGCAGCAGCATCCACCTCTGTCTTTCCCTTGCGCGTCGGCGAGCACCCAGGAGCAGCAGAGGATCCTCCCGGAGCGCCGCCGAGCACCTTCCGCCACCCTGTTTTCCGTTTCGACTCGGTGAGGTCTCGACTCCTCTCATCCTCTCTTCTTTCGCTCCTTATCAACCCAAAGGCTCCGCCTTTAACCTCCCCAACCTCTCCCAGGCACTCCCGTTCGTAGAATCAGCCTCGACGCGCCAGTACGCCGCCCCCCGAGCTCCGTCTCCGGCGAGTCGAAGACCCCTCGGTGAGCACTCCCTCCTTCCCTTTTCTTGTCGATTCGTGATCCATGAGTGTCATTTGGGTGGTCGGAGTGGCCAATCGTCGCCGGTGGGCAGTTCTCCTCTCCCTTCTTTTTCTTTCCAGTGTCTCGTCGCCGATTGAAGCTTTGAAGGAGATGAACAGTGTATTCCTTGGTCCGGTTTTCTGTTTTATAAAAGGGGTCTGGTTCAGCTCTATTTTTAAAATAAAACCGGTTTGGTCTTTAAAATTCAAATCACTGGTTCAGCTCTATTTTTAAAATAAAACCGGTTTGGTCTTTAAAATTCAAATCAAAGTAGGTAATGGGCTGGATCCGAAATTAACCAGAGTATTGGGCCTTTTTCATTCAAACAATATAAAGAGTTGTGGGCCTAATTTTTAAGTAACTAAATGTTGGGCCTAATTTTCTGAAAAATGAATTTGGGTCTATTTTGCAAAATGGGGCTCGGTTTTGGAAGACTTAAAATAAGGGGCTCGGTTTGGCATTTTTACAAAATAAAGGGGGTTGTTTTATAATCCTTCTAAAAATAAGGGCGAGTTTGGTAATCTCAGATGTTGATTTTATCAAGTAAAATGGTTGAGAATTTGAAAAGAGGATTTTGGAAATATATTAACCTTGTCGGATTTGTCTTGTAATAATGATAAAATAAGTTGATGAAAGGGAAATGTTTCATAAATAGATTTTTGGATGATTTGAGAAAGCGTTTTGAATAATGATTTGATCTAACTTGAGGTTTTATAAGAGTTTTGAGAAATCTTGGGAAAATGAGGAATAAATTTGACGACTTGTCTGTGACATTATATGCTTTGAGTAACATTAGAAGTAGACTTATTTATACTACTTATATATGTGTTAGGTGATCATCTGTGACATGTTGGCTTTCTGTATACCTAGTTGTTGCCTTTTGCTGTTCTGCACTTCCAGGTAAGTCTCTTCGGAGCTTACTCAGATTTAATAGAGCTATTCCCTGCTTTAGGTGCATGATATACTAGGTGTTGCATTCATGATCAGCATGCCATGTAGTACCATGCTAGGTTGCATTGATCGTTGAGCATTCTATTTCTCTATGTGTATGTAAACAGAACGGCCGTTATCTGTGAAGTAACTAGAGTCATTGCTAGGGTCATAGGGTAGCCCTGCCTCATCGGATACCCTGAGTCAATCGAGTCATGCACTTCCTTATATTATGAGATGCCTGCGGGCTTTATTGTGGAGCGGGTTAGGCATGCGTGCCGCCCTATTATGAATGAATGCATTCACGAGCTGGCCAGTCTCCACCTATCGGAAGGGGTGGAGGTAGGAGAGGGATATACCACTTGGTATTCTGTGCTAAGGCCTTATTATTATTATGCACTTGATCTTAGGAGCATGTTAGTGTGTTAATATTCCGCAATGCATCTAGAAGCATCTTTATTAGGTATAGCGTATATGTGTGCTTAGGGTTGGGATGCAGAGCTAAAGTGGGCATCGATCTGATCCTGCCCCATATCAATTTTTTTAGGTATCCATTATGCTTACTACTATTGATGCTGATTTGAGTCCATGACCGTTGGGTCTAACATGGCGGAAAGAGAGAGTTAAGATTCCAACTTCACCAATTTAATTACGGCGAATTTGAATGATTGATCATATTTTGACCCGGCTCTGTCGTGGCACCCCTTTGTATTATGCTTTACTTCCGCTACTTGTGTGATCTTTGGTTTTTCCACGCTTAGACTTACGACAGGTACAGGGGACTTCCCCGGGGATTCCAACGATCCCTTCGAGTTTTGGGTATGAAATCCCACTTCAAAATGTTAGAATAGAATTTCAAACCTTCAACCTGTACTCGGGGAGCAAGATCCTAACGAGGGGTCTCATCCCTCGAAACGTAACCCGAGAATCATAATCACGGGCCGTTACAAAGATGGTATCAGAGCTCAGGTTATGCAAACCGAGTATGATAGGTTGAAGTGGTTTTGAAAATGGCCCAAGGTTTTCAAATGGCTTTTCAAAATGTTTTAGAAAGGGCAAAATGAATTTAATATGGCTAACTCAAATGGACTAAATATGAACTTGACTCAATAAATCTGGTAATCAAACAAAGGGAAACGAAGGGGTAGTGAAGGCGCTAGACCATCCCTATTGGATGTAGTTAGGAACGGGTAGGCAAAATATAGCTTGTTCTTTACAGATGGGCTCATAGGATAGCTTGATTGTTGATTGTTCTGTGCTGAGTGTTGTTTGCTTAAATTGGAGACCTGACTGATATTTTGACTATGAATCATGTGTTAAATGCATACTTGAATGGAATAGCGGGGGAGATCTTCTGCCATTACAGAGTCGGGATCCCAGTCCTTGTGGGATTGCCTTTGATCTTTAAGCCTGACTATTTCCTTCTTTGGTCTTCTTTTCCCGATCCCACTAAACGTCTTTATTGAGCTTTTCTTGCGATGTCGGTGTGATCTACGGGGAATTGGGAGGAATAACCATGTTTGAGGTTGTATTGGAGTACGATGTTTACTTGATCCAATTGTACCCTACTCGAGAGTCACACGAATATTCCACGGGAAACAAGTCATGGGAATTCTGTGAGTGAGTCAGATTCGCCCTTGTAGATCTCTGTCGGGTTATCTTAATTGCTCTGTCCATGATTGCATGATTCTATATGTACTACCCCCTAGACTTGCAGATTGATTGTTAGTGTGAATTTATGCCTACATGCCGGGATGTCCATGTTTAGCCATTGCTTAGGTTCGTGTTACCTTTCATTGCCCTTATCACCCCAGCATAATCTACTTAGTATATCGCATTGTCAAACTTGTGCACGAATGCATGTGTCATATGTAGGAAACTGCATGATTGATGTTCCCTTTGCACATAGGCCCATGGTAGTGTGATCATTCCCTTTTGATATCTTGATAAAATGAATTCTTTACTTGATGAGTGCGTATTACCACTTGATGTTCAACCATATGATGTCTAAGTTCCAGCATGCTCACCCAACTGTCATGCCATGATGACTTCCATACTTCTCACATACTTTCATGAATATATGACCTGACACGCCGCACGAGCACACACCACTATAATTCCTGGTTTCATATATGCATGACTTGACATGATGTGGTATTCCCAACACATATTATGATGATCCTTAATGTGGATTTGTGGTTGTAAGTCATTATATATTCATGCTTGGCCACCTTGTTTAGGTCTCATGTCGTACTTTGTTGTATTCATGTCATATCCCCCATGCATGCGCAACTTGATTCATTTGGTTCCCCGCACCATTATACTAATGATTGATTAAACACATATGTCACAAGTTATGAACTCACATGAATGCATTATGTTTACTCACTCTCTTGGATTAGGATCGTCATAGTGTGACCCTTAGCATGTTAGTCTCACTCTTGCTACTCCTCGTACCTTTATGACCCCTAAATCATAGCATGATTATAATCTATCGTTTATGATGTTCTCTTGTTTACTCTGTAAAGATATACATGCCTTACCATGTGTCGCTTGCATCATGTAGGATCACGATGTGACTTGATAATACCACTGTGTTAAATACATGCCTTGGTTGTATACTGTCAATTTATACTTGTGTACTTGCATGCTTTATATTCATGTGAAGTCGTACTATCTTAAGCTCATATTGCCATTTCCGTCATAATTCCCCCTTGTCCTCATATGGTCACGTTACGATTAGTTGAGCCCTTAAATACATCCGTGCTAGTTGCCAAATGAACATGCAACCTATGCTGCATAGTCATGCATCTTATCATGTTAAAATATATCTTATAGGACCCATGAATTATGGCTTGTGTGTATTCATGCTCTATATGCTTTATGACATGTTCTCACGTAGGATAGACTCCACGAGATCTTGTATTATTCCCAACATCTCTGATATGCGATCCTTTAACTGTTAAGGAATTGATAAACCCAGTTATAGAGTTAGTGCCTATTTTCAATGCATGTTAAGCATTGCGTGATTATCAATGTGTGCCAATCATCTCATCACTCGATGTTGTTTCTGCATGCCCCTAACCTTTTAAGGCTTCCGTAAAGGATTATATGGCACCTTGCATGATTACCCTTGCATACATAATGTAGCATACCGCCCCCTTGAAGCATGATATCTTAGGAGCCTTGTCCTGTTTTGCACTATGATATGCGCATGACTCATTCATCACAATTGCTTATATTCCTTTTATATGTGCTAATGTTTGGGTGCAATAGTAGTCTTGCTTAAACTTCTATGACTCGTCCCACTATTATTTGGAGTTGCTCGATGCATCTTATTCATATACATATGTGAATGTGATGTAGTACCTTGTAAAATCTATGCCTGCAGAGATATGACTTGTGTGATCGCATGCTCAACTTGCATCCCATGTAGCCCCTCTTGTCATAGGTTGTGATAGCATTGTTATGCTCTCTATACATGATCTTATGAAAGTACAAGCATGTTAGATATTGTTAGTCCAGTTAGAATGCTATGCCTTCACATGGTTGCATCATGCTAAGTATGATTAGTGACATGCTTATGTGTGTTCTCATCCAAGTTGTTCTTATCACATGACGCCCTTCCAATGATTAACTGTGAACTCATACTTTTGTGAAATATGTGTTAATTAGCAGTTGAATACCACGTTGCATGTTATACCCTACAACATGGTAGATGCATGTATGCATGAACTGTGATTTCAGTGACAATTGTTCCTCAATGATTACCTTTGATTGCGCTTTTTCCTTAAATAGATATTACTAGTATCATGGATGACTACTTTCCAACCATAGCTCGTTATATGCTGACATTCCGCACTTACCCGATCATGAGAACGTTGTGGTGGCATGACATGGGTTCTATATGGCTTTATATGATCCTTTCATCTACTAGTCCGACTGATATGAAACATCTCGATAAGTCTCTATATGATTCTACATTGATTAAAACCTGCCTATGTGTGCCTATCATGAACAACTTACCCTACGTGTAATGCTCTGTGTTGTTTACTAGATCATGCATAAGCTTTATGTCGCACAATCTATTGTTGCATCCGTGTATACATGTCAAGCTCGTTTGATATATGAAATGAAAAGTTGCTAGTTAGTCTCGTATTCCCCATGCGGAACCCGATCATGTTATTGGTTGCCCCATCTGGTAACCTCTTTCATTTAGATAGGTCCATTATAGTGGCCAGTGAGGTGACTAGTTTACTCCACGATTGCTATGTGTTTTGCTTGCTGCACTCGTAACCTCATAGAGTTCCATAAGGGCATCATACTTTTTCTTGGGTCGGGATCTTGTTTTCGTCGTATCATCATTAGTTGGTCTGTGTTTGGTCTCGTGGGGAGTTCGGGTTGTCCTCCTTGTCTCTCCCTTATCTCCGCTAACTTAAAAGTTGATTGAAATACATTGACGAACGTTGGCATGGAAAAGAGCACGGTTAGCCAAATGGAACAGGAGCGGCGCAGCGGAAGCACAGTGGGCTCGTAAACCCCAGGTCCCAGAGTTAACATATTGATTCTTTGAATGATGAACTGGTATTGGATGTTACCTGGTTAACTTCTACTTATGATGATGAATTTTAGTGCTTTGGTGTTCCTATGTGACTGACCTGGTATTGGATGTTCCTATGTGACTGACCTTGTGATATGATTGATGTTCTGTGTTGGTAAGCCTTGCTTGTTTCTATTACTTGTGGAACGTGAACTATACCTGCTGAGATCCTGACCTTGTGTTTAGTAATCATGATATTATGTGTCCCCGTTAATATGTGACAATATGTTATTGTGATTCTGGCCTGATATTACCTTTGCTCGAATTATTATTAGCATGAGGTTATGTGGTAACTTGTCTTGCTATATTGATACCTAATATTCTACAATACTCGTTGAGCATGATAGTATCTTAGGATTTATGGCATGTGACCGTTTTGGAAAAATGAGAGATAATGATGTATAAACTTAGTGTGAAATCATGTTATATGCTGATATGAAATACCTGGAAATTAATTGATAGTAAAGTGTAGAGTCCATAATATAAGATGCATGTTATCCTGAGATAATGATATACGATGTCCTATTAAGTTAAATGTTGCCGTGATTATATTTTGTGCTGCTATTTTGTTAGACTTTGCTATTGCTGAACCATGAGAGCATGACAGGTTCTATGTTGCTAACTTGAACATTGAGTTGCTGAAATGTGATTGTGGCGATACCTCTATGCATTGATCTTTCGAAAATTGATCTTGAGTTAGAGCCTTGGCTAAGAAAATGATGAATATCTTGGTTTACTGAACATTGTAGGAATGGATTTGTTGTGCTGACTGGTTGTTGTTCTATTAGGTTGGCACCCCTAATGTGATAAATTCTGCTATATTGGTAGTGCTAAGTAGGAGACCATGCTGATGTGATTTGCTGTGGTTAAGGCTTGATGTGTTTGTGTGTTGCCCTTTCTAAAATGACATTTCTGCTTTATGCATTCTTATTTGTTGACACTTAGAAAATGAAATGCTAATTTCGAGTGTTGATGTTCCAATATACTGGTGTGCGAAAATGTTGGTAATAGCTATTCATGTTATGGTTTTGGCGTGGCCAATTTCGGTGGTTGGCTGGTTATGATGTGGCATGTCCTGGTTATATCGATTCTAGTAATGGCTAGAGATTTGTACATTGGAATTGCTTTTGAGATTGGAACCTAGGAAGAGAATATGGGATTAGCCTTTAGAGGTGGATGATTCCACCTCTTAGGTTTTGAATTTGCTTGACCAACTTGGGATTTAAAGCGTTTTGAAAGAGTTTGGAAACGACTAACTCGGATTTTGAAAAGCTTTTGATGGTTTTGAAGTCGGGAGGTTTGCTTGATTTTGAAAGGTTTTGAGCGATTTTAAAAAGGGCTAACTTGGATTTGGGAAGAGCGAACATGATCGAGAATTTCAACGATTTTGAGGCCAAACTTTTCCAGCTATGGAATCCCCTTTGAAACTTTTCAAACCCGGGCAACTCTATGATACTTCGCGAAGTGGATACAAGCATTTTATGGGGGCGCATGTAGGGTGTTTGCTAAGACCTAGTGATGATATTATAGAACTTTTAGAGTTGTGGTACTTCCGAAAAGTCGAAGCGAGGATGTGGTAGGGGCGCTTATCGCATACTTGTCAAGGCTAATTGGAGATGTCACGACCGTGACTAGGATGTTGTGAGAATCACGGAAGACGCAACCGAGAGGATTACAAGATCCATGGACAGGGTCCTTGGACTCATCCATTTCAAACTTCACACCTACTTTATTTTGGTTTTAGTCTCGGGGACAAGACTTGTTTTTAGAGGTGGATGATGTAAAGGCCCGGATTTTTAAAAATAATAATTTAGAAATAAATAAAGTAAAATGGATTTAATTTGGATATTGTAAGGAAAACTCGTCATAAATAAAACTTGAAACTCTTAAAGTGGATTCCGGCCAAATTTTAAAATTAGGCAAAATATATTTTATTTCGCTTTTCTATGCCGAGAATTTGAAATGGTATCCGGATTTCATTATTAAATTCGTATTAGAAAATTAAAACTTTATTTTGACCGAGTCAGAAAGGGTCGAAAGAGCGGGTTCCGGGTTTTATTATCGGGTATTTCAATTGTGGGTTTTGGGACCATTTTATATGTCCCCTTCCTCTCCCCTCTTTTCGATTAGCAACAGTAGGAGGCTTGTAGCCCTTGTCTTCTAAACCTGAAATTGGTAAAGGACCCCTCCTTTTGTTGTTTGACTAAGCAACTCACCCCCAATTTGTATTGTTTTCCAAATCAGTTCCAACACCCACAACCCCTTCATCCTCTTATCCCATGCCTTCCTCCTCATTTGGGCAATTGGTCAACACACAACCCACACTGAACACAGAAGCCCCTTTTCTCTAGTTGCATACACCCGAAAAAACCCAAGTAATCTCTTTCCCCCTTATCTTCTTTCAACAAAACACCATCACCATCTTCTAACCATTAGTCATTTTAGATCCCATAAAGTTGATAAAATAATTCCAAAAGTTGGTTAAATTCTAACCATTTAATTCTAAATAAATGATTTAGATTTAAATGCATTTAGTCATTTTTTAATTTATTTTTTTAGGGTCGATGAATTTCTATTGGTTAATCCTACCAACTTCACGGAATTCAACTCCACGGGATTCTCACCGTGATACGCATGGGTCTGAATTTTTTTTATATAAATTATATTAAAATAATATTTTGAATTATATAATTGAATTGAATTTATAATATATATAATAATGTTTTTAAGTTATAATTATTAATAATTTATCACCAGAGAAAAGATTTTATATAAATATATTAAGATTATTTATGATGAACTTTAACCAATAAATTGTTATCAAATGTATAGTTTTTCGTGCTCCATACTAATATTTATATTTAACACCAGAAACATTATACAATTAATTAACTTTTTTCTTGCTTTTAGATTCTGAAAATCTAAGATATTGTCTTTTTAATAAATAAAGATTATGTTTATTCAAATTTATATGATATATTATGATTTCTAATATTAATTTTAAAATAGTTAATTTAAATAGATGAGTATTGTTAATCTAAAAGATTGAAAAGCTACAGAGGATTGGTGGGAACTTCCCAAATTAAAGATGAATATAAAATCAAATCTTAATTAAGATGAATATATAATTAGTTGGTAGAATGAATTTGACAACTTTTTATTTTTCCATTATTTACGAAATTTGTCTTTCATTCTACCTTAATTATCCATATTTAATTCAAATAAGGAATATCGACAACTTATCATTTGCCTATTAATTAAAACAAATCGTATGTCCCCCTGTTTGGCCCTCCCCGGTGTCTCCTCCTCACATTTCAACATTAAAAAAAAAAAGAGAAAATAAAACAAAACAAAAAAAGTAGATTAAAACATTAAAAAGTCGGGTGATTTTGTGAGAGGGGATAGGGGAAGGGGATAGGGGAAGGGACAGAGGATTTGATCCCCAACTAACTATTAATTCGAAGGTAAATTACAACTAATATCCCAACCTTTAGGGATAGTTGCTTTCAATACCCTAACCTTGTAAATTTTCACAAAATATTCTATCCTATACCATTAGTTGCATTTAACACCCTGGATGAGATTCTTAAATTTAAAAAATTACCCACAACATACAAAAATTACAAAAATCACCCATATTCATAAAATGTTTGCAATAAACTCCTATTAAATTTTAAATTTTGAAATTAAAAAAAATCTTTTACAATTTAAACCCATCCAACCCACCATCCAAAAATAAATATAACAGTTATATAAAATCCACTCCTTTAAAATATAATATAATTACTTTAGCATCTACTCATTTAAAATTTTAATATAATCAATCAAAATAATTAATTATTTATCTAAAAAATATACATTATAATTAAAATCTAAATTTATATAAGTCTGTCTCGATACATGCCGATTTGTTCATCTATATATTCCCTATATATTATTTGATACGATATATACTGTCTTTTTGGTTAATATTATGTTATATATACTAAAATTAATACATAACATCTTATAATGTATCACACATAAATTCCATGGTATTAAAAAAAATGATTCTATAAGAAATGTCTAACATAATAGTTTTACAAAAATAAAATAAAGTAGATTTAAAAAAAATAAATGGTAAAAGATATGATAAATGATTTAGATTTATCATATCATTAGTCATTTAATTCTAAATGACTAGTCTTTTAAGTAAAAATTTACTACCGAGTATTTAACCAACAAAACGGAATGTACTGTATGTATATTCCCATAGGATGAAAACCTTACAGAGAGTTGCATGGTTTGCCTTGTTGTCTCCCTCCCTTCTCCCAAATCCCAATTGAGAGAGAGAGAGAGAGAGAGAGAGCCTTATCTCTGTGCGTCTGCCCCTTCTGAGACCAAAGGAAGACGACACCTCTCCCTCGTCCATTTCCAATGTTTTGCCATTTTCATTTCCCTTTTCGTTTCTGAAATTTGGGATGCCTATTTGTCCGACTTATTGGCCACCTTAACCTTTGTAATTATAATAGCATAGCGGCTCACTGACACCCACAACAACCCCACGGCAGGCACTGCAGACCCGGCTCTATCCATCTCCCCCCCTGGCCCCTGCACTACTCTCCATGTTCACACCGTTCGTTCAATCCTCCCCATCCGTTTATATACCTCTCGCTCTACCCTCGTTCCCCTCCTTTTTAGTGGATCCCCTCCCTCTCTTTCTCAACGGCATGTGGTTTCACCTCTTTCATCTACTTATTTGTTGTTGTTCATCACAGATTGCTCCTAGCTACCACGTGTCTCAATTTTTCTTTCTTAATTCATGCAGTTTTATTTCAGAGATGAATCACCAGGTTCCGTATTTCGATATGGATGAATTTTACACCGCTCCAGCTTCTGTTCAATCCGGCTATAAGAACATGTACCTCTCTCTTTCTTGAAATTTTGGATTTGAATTGCTTGAGAATTTCTGAATATGTTTGATTTTAGGCATGAGGACGAGATCACGGAGCTGGTATGGCACAACGGACACCCTGAGGTGCAGAACCACAGGCAACGAGTCTTCCGGAAATCATCGCCGCCGTTGAAATCCGATGAGGAACAGCTGCTCAACCAACCGCCATTGCATCCGATGGCGCCGCCGCCGCAGCCGGAAACCACCTCCGCCACTCAACTCTTCATCCAAGAAGACGAGATGACCGCATGGCTTCACTATCCCCTCGATAATGATACTTCCTTCGATCGGAACCTAACTGATCTTCTCTGTCATCCGCCTGGTCCGCCAGCTGCGCCGCAACCGTCCTCCGTTGCACCATCCCGTGCAATATCTCCAGCCGAACTAAGGCCCCCGCCGGCGCTGGCTCAGCATCCGCATCACCCTGTCCTCCAAACGAGGCACCAGTCGCGGCCTCCGGCACCTGCTGCGGCGGTCGGAGTTAATTTCCCGCACTTTGCACGCTTGAGACCTAGGTTTCCGGAAGCCGGACAGTCGGCGAGCTCGAGGAACAATGAGCCGAGGGAATCGGCGGTTGTGGATTCGAACGTCACGCCGAAATCGTCGTTCTTGCTGGAATCGAACAGCGTGGTGAAGATTTCATGTGGTGGAAGTCAAGGTGATGAAACCGTAGGCGGTAGCAGGTCCATCGAAGGAACGTCGACCGCAGGATGCAGTAGAGATTATACGACCATGATAAGTGACTCCGACACTTACAATCTGACATTGACGTCGTTTGGAGGCTCCTTTTCAGGCGCCAGCGCCACTGCCACCGCAGATCTGATCACTCAGCCGCCTGCAGATGACAGGAAAAGGAAAGGAATGGAACCAGCCGCCGCCGTCAACACCGAGAACCAGAGCGAGGTTAGTGCTCTTAACCAGTCGAAATAGATGAAGAAGAAACATGTTTCCGATATGTTAATCACTGTTTAATCGAAGTCCTCATTAGTGAATTTGGTTTGGTTCTTACCTATTTTGATAGGATCTAGAGATTGAATCTTCTGAAGCAATGAAGCAATACCCTGGAACTGCATCTGGAAAGAGATCTCGTGCAACAGAGGTGCATAATCTATCGGAAAGGGTGAGTATTTCTATTTCTGTTTCAACTTCAGCAAGAGTTTTAAACACCATTTTCCCTGCCTCATCAGTCTCTAATCACGCAGAAACGCCGGGACAGGATAAATGAAAAGATGAAGGCACTACAAGACCTCATCCCTCGATGCAGCAAGGTCAGCTGATCGATCTTAAAACTTCATTCAAAGTGAAAGTGATGTGTTTTCTCAGTGAATGTGAACATAACAACCTGAGCCTTCTTCCTGTTTTTCTTTTCGGGTTAAGAGAAACCAGACAGACAAAGCTTCAATGCTTGATGAGGCAATTGATTACTTGAAATCACTTCAATTGCAAGTGCAGGTAGTGCAACACAGTAAGTTTTGTTGCATCATTTTTAAACTTGGCCATCTGATTCCTGCATCCTAACTGTTTAGAGTATCTTTTCCCGTACATATATGTGTATATAACATTATAAGTAGGGAATAATATGCAGATGATGTCCGTGGGGTATTATGGTATGGTTCCGATGATGTTTCCTGGTGTTCAGCAATTCATGCCAGTGCCCCCAATTGGAGTGGGAACGGGGATGGAAACAGGAATGAGTCGACCACCTATGGTGCCATTTCCAGGAGCACCGTCTGCCCTGGGTCCAAGATTCACATTTCCATCTTTTCCAACGTCTCCTATTCCGGCATTTGATCCATCAACAGTTCAAAGAAATCAGATGGAGTTGGCTGCCAATCCACATGGAGCACCAGTTGCCAACTTTGTTACAATGCCAACTTCCGCTGATCTGTACCAACAGTATCTGGCTTCCCTGCAGATGCCTGGAGCAAGCGAGGCAAGTTATTCAGTTACTTCGACGTTAGGATGTGAAACTAAGCCTGTCATTTTGAATGTTGTTCATTCCTTTTCCTACAGAATCAATCAGCTTCTACGGTTGACACTGGCCAGCCAAGTACGAGCAAAGAAGCTGAAAGATGATGAAAACTACCCAAGAGATACTGGTAATCCATTTTACCCTTTTTAAAGCCAAGTACAATGTTGCTGGTATATTTATCTATCAGCTGCCAATCTTCCTCTTCACAGTCCTGTAGATTAGAGGCTGCTTTGCAAGTGCTTGTGTTAACCTGTAACTCGGTTGTAACCATGTGTGTATTATTTTCGGAGTGTTTGCAGGTTACAGGTTTCTTAGATATTAAAAATGGTTGGTATGGTTTACTGCGGGGCTACACTTACAATGTGAAATGATGTTTGAGGAGCTTGCAGCAGCAGTAGTATTGAACTGATATTATGCAATATGAATATCAATGTTTACTCGAAGCTGCATTCGTCTAGCAGGATAAGGATTTGTCGAGGGCCGACTATGCAAGGGGTGGACAGCCAAAGCGACAATTTTTAGCGTAAGAGATGGCGCATATACTCTGTCAAAGAGAAGACAGAAAGAGCAAGAGCTTTTCTTTGTATGTGATGGCTAGCAATGGTAGTTATATAAACCTCCTAACAGGAAGAAATCACTGAAATCTTGCATCACTGAAGTCATTCTCTATAGTCGCACTTTGTATATACACTTGAAGCTTTTTGCATTATCCTACTTTCTTTTGAGAGTCTAATTCATCTCAGTTGTTTGATGTTGTTTAAGGTATTTTGGATGTTCTGAAATTGCAGGTGATGTGGGCACAGTTTTGGTAATCAATTTTGGGTCCATCAGGTGTATTTTTTTTTTATTAGGTAAGGATTCGGATGTGCAAAAGCACTACCCGAAGGCATCCTTTCGGATGAGGTCCTGAAGACCGGAATCGGAAAGTAAATCTGCGAGACTGGTATGGTGGACAAGGTGTGCAACCCTATCTGCCACACGGTTACCATTACGAGGCATAAGAGCAAAACGAACTTCACTCACCCCACACAGAAGAATCTCGATATCTAACATAATCAGCTCTACCTCCCATGGACAGTGTCAACCTTTTCGTAGGTAGTCTATTAGAATTAACGAGTCGCCTTCTATGATTAACTTGTTAAGATTTAGTGACCTAGCTGCCAGGATGTCGTGTCTGTGAGCCATAGTTTCTGCCATAATCGGAGATTGGTAACCAATGCGTCAGCCACCAAGCTCAATCGGATGCCCCGCATTGTCACGGATAATGAAGCCAATGGAACTCTCCATAGTGTATGGACATGATCCATCAAAATTTAATTTAGCCCATCCCACAGGTGGTTTTTTCCAAGAGTGTTGTCTTTTAATCAGAGGCAATTTGGTGCACCAGTCGTTGTTATGACTTGATCTATGTCGGGATTCTTGTTTTCTATTATGCTTTATATTCTGGTAGGGCTGTTATTCGAGTCGAACGAGCCTAGTACTACTTGTTCATATTCAGTTTATTTAGAATATGAACGAGCTCGAGCCGAGCCTAAATTTTGATTCGAGCTTAAAAATGTGCTCATATTCGGCTCGTTTAGGAAATGAGCGAGTTCGAGCCGAGCTTTTTTCGAGCTTTAGGCCATTCTACTTGTTCATTATACAATAACTTAAAGGAAATTTTAGACATTCCATGAAATTCGAGTTATTCGAGTTTAATTCGAACGAGCCGAGCTTTTGACCGAGCTTAAAAATGTGCTCATACTCGGCTCGTTTACAAAATGAACGAGCTCGAGTCGAGTTTTTATCGAGCGAGTACGAGTCGAATTCGAGCTACTCGTTTTCACATAACACCCCTATATTTTGGTTCTTGTCATCCATCTTTCTGGCATTAACCCAATTACTCATATGCATTTCCATCATAAAGTAGTATTCAATAATTGTTGGCAACATAATTTGTCTAAAAATATACTGGTTGGGAACATACCATGCTGTTCACCAGCAGAATGCCATTTTCTGTTTCTCTGTCACAATGAGGATATCTCCCAAAACATCCAGGATTTTCCTCATGTCCCTAGTGGTTGAAATGATATCCTGCAATTTAGATCTCTTGTCACTAGACCAAGAATTACATATTCCACTATATTTGCATTCGAGGAGCGAGTGTGTCGTATCTTCTTCATGGTGATTACACATTACACAATACACAATATGATGGAATTGCAAGGCTATTTTTTGCAAGTCGGGATGCCGTTGGTAGACCGTCTTGAGCAACTTTTCACATAAAATTCTTAATTTTTGATGGTATGTTGATTTTCCACAACCATTCGTTGTTATTGGATTGTGTTGGTGAAGGCCAAGATATCATGTTAAATGCACTAGCCATAGAGAACCAACCGTTTCTGGCAGGTCCCCAATACAGTCGGTCCTCCATATTAGACTCTAGTAGTGGAATGTCAACGATTTTTTTCACCATGTCTAATGGTATGACATTCTGCAACTTATCTATGCCTCATTTCCCACTGTTAATGTATTCCGAAGTGGTTTCATCTGGATTGATGCTATCTTGTGACGTACAATATTGTAGCAAGGAAAGTTTGTCTACCCATTTATCCTACCAAAACCTAATTGTTCTCCCATTTCCTACCGACCATCTTAATCCTTTTTTAAACGTTGGAATTAGTAATCGTAACTTAGTCCATTGCCATGAAGCATTACCTCTCCCAGAGTATTCCCACACCGTACTTGTTTTCAAGTATTTATATTGAATAATTCTAGCCCAGACATTGCTTGGCTCAACAACTAGTTTCCACAGTAACTTCAACTGTAAAGCTTCATTCATATGTTTTGATTTTCTTAGTCCTAATCCTCGCACAGATTTTGGTTTACAAATTCTATCCCAACTAATCAGTGGTCTACTCTATAGATCTTTATTCCAGAAGAAGGTTATATTAATTTGGTCCAGCCGAGTATGGATATTAGTGGGCAACATAAAGCTTTGCATTACGTAAAGAGGTTTAGAGGCCAAGTTTGCTCCAATCAAGGTTTTCCGGCCCTACTGCGAAAGTGAGTTCGCCTTCTATTTGCTTAGTTGATCTACTGACTTGCTGATTATGTCCTCAAACGTGTTCTTATTGACTCTTCCATTGACAATTGGGCAACCCAAATATTTGTCAAGATTCATTTCTTTTGATATTAGTAAAGTACCTTCTATAGTTCATCTATTCTAGCTCTTGGAATACCCGGACAAGCATGAAAGGCCGATTTATGGTAATTAACTTTTTGTCTTGAAATTTGGCAGTAATCATCCACAATTTTCTTCACTTTGTCACATGCCGTTTTAGTTCCTTTGGAGAAAATTATTATGTCATCAGCAAATGCCAGAAAAGGGATTTTGGGCCATTTATGCCAAACGGGAAGCCCACCAAGTTCTGTCATGACTGCGATTCTTGTTGTAATTTATGCACTAGGATTTCTGCCCCTAAAATAAAAAGGAAAGGCGAAAGAGGATCTCCTTGCCTTATGCCTCTAGAGGGTTTGAAGACATCAGTTGGGCCGTTATTAACTAACACAGAGAACGAAACTGAAGAAAATTGTGGATGATTTTCTTCACTTTGGAGAAAATTTTCTTCACTTTGGATTTCCGGAAGACTCGTTGTCTGTGGTTCTGCACCTCAGGGTGTCCGTTGTGCCATGCCGTTTTAGTTCCTTTGGAGAAAATTTTCTTCACTTTTTTTTTTTTTTTTTTGATTAGGAAAGATTTCGGGTGAGAGGGCTCTACCCGGCAGCATCCTTACGGATGAGGTCCAGAAGACCTGAATCATTTTTAATATCGACTCCTCGGGCATAGTGGCAAAGGTGTGCAACCTTACGGATGAGGTCCATCAGGTGTATGGTTGCACATGTGATTGGCTAATCTAAAAAAAGATGTTTTTCATTTGTTTCTTATTCTTTTAATGAAAATTGTTTTTAGTTTTTTATCTCCCTTTTTCATTATTCGCCATATATTTGATTATTTTGTATTTATTTTCATTTATATGATGATTGCTTCCTTCTTGTTTCTATATTTTACATGCCCATCTCTTATGGCTTTGTCAAAAATATTACTCATGAAAGATGATTGAGAAATATGTATAAATTTCAAGAACAATATACACTTAATTTATATTCTAATGATCTCGTGTTGTCTAACAATTTTTGTTGAAGCGAGATTAGAACAATTTTTATCCTTGACCAACATTAAAAATAAGAGGGCTAGATCAAGAAAGAAAATTGATGACTTTAATATTTCATATATAGGTTTTGGTTATATCATTTGTTACAAGGAACTATTGTCATTCAAATAGTAATGTTTTTCATTATATAATTTTTATCATCATAATTATTGCTAAGTGTGTAACATGTCTAGGCAATTTTTTGCAACAGTATTTGGCAGGTTCGCAATTGTTATATCTTCGAAGGGATGAAGCATGAGCCATAACGGGGCATGCATGTTACTTATATGCCAAGTAAAAAATTCACTCACGCTAAGAGGGTCCCCCATCATGTGTCGTCATTGAATTTCAAGAGAAATGTTGTTAGATGATGCAAACCCACGACATAAGACTTATGAATTTCAATTGTGATGTCTTAATTTATAAATACAAAGGGTAAAGTATTGAGGTTATTGCTTGGGATGAGGAGGGTACATTGATGTTGTAGGTGCAAAAGCTATTCAAATATGTTCAATCTCAGAGTTGGTAGAGGCAGAGAAAATCCTATATGCTTCCAAATTGAGATGAGATGATGGTTTGACACATAATATTATAATATTGTGGATTTTGATTGGACAATAGTTGAATTTGCTAAATGTAAAATAAAAAATAAAAAAACATTTTGAGTAATGTGTTGGGTTTCATTTTGAAGGTTATGCCTGAGGATGGAATGAGCCAATTCTAATAGACTTATACTTATTGGAGGGTCTCATTAGCGTGCATCCAGTAGGAATTGAACTTTTCATGGCTTGAGTTGGTCTTCTGTTAGGAAGACGGATAATTCAATTGTCTATTTTATCGCTCAAATTTTTTTTTTTCTGATTAGGAAAGAATTCAATATGGTTCGAATTAAATATGTTTATATTGTTTTACCATATATCACAACTCTTCTTTATCTGTAAAATTTAGTTTGGCTTTGTTTGAAATTTATGATTAACAATAAATAAGAGAATTTTCATTATAAAAAAAAAAAAAAGCTTCGATGGTGTTATAATTTTATAACATTTTTATATGATATATAATATTAATTATAATGTATGTACTTAGATATTTTATTACGAATTTAATATAATAAACATTTTTATATGATATATATATTTTTTTGAATATATTTTAACCAATTTTTAAATTTATAAAGATGTTAGCTTTTTAAAAAAATAAAAAGCACTGATGGTATAAATGGAATAATATATGTGAAAATGTCTATATAATTAAAGAATTTTTTAATTTTTTTATTAGGCAAGGATTTGAAATACCAAGCAACAAGTTGTCGTATAACTCAATATATGTCAACGAATTGGCAGACGGATAACCGTAAACTTACAATGAAAAAACAATATATATATATATATATATATATATATATATATATATATATATATATATATATATATATATATATATATATATATGAAAATGTCTATATAATTAATGAATTTATTATGAGATCTATAAACTTTAAAAAATAATTAAAAGGGTTTATATAAAGGGAGAGAAATCATCTCTCTGTAGAAAATCAAAATTCAAACACCTTCACCATTAAAAAACAATACCTTTAGTGATCCAATAAATCTCACGACATATTAACCTAAGAGTTTCACAACATAAATTCCTCAAATTCGCATTCAAGGATTAAGCACAAGGTAGAAGAGAACGAAAACATGTAAAAATCAGCAACTCATCAAACACACATACATGGCTATTGTCGGGCTCACCCCGACCCTAGAAGAAAAGCGACTATTCGCTCATGCTAGAAGAAAGACAAATCATGATATGGAAATAAACTAATTGTTTTAAAACTGAATAAAAACTGAATTCTCCACAATCTTCGTGTTCAAACTCTCGTATGAACGCCGAAAAACTCTCGTATGAACGCCGAAAAATCGAAAGGTTCAAACCAAAACTCTATCGTTCTTGTTCTCTATGAAATTGGATTGTTGGATGATCAAAACATAGCCCTAGTGGCTTAATTTATAATAAAAACTAAAGTCTTAACCTTCATAGAAAAGTATCTACTCTAACTATAGAATTTTATCTTATGATGAAAAGATAAGATAAAAATCGTGGGATAACAATCCTCCAATGATACGGATTTACCCAAACCCGTCTGTTGCGCGTGCGCTTCCGGTCAACATCGACCAGAGTGGTCAATATCGAGCACTCTCAGCTTCAGTCGGCATCGGGTAGACTGGTCAATGCTAGTTCTCTCTTCCTTAGCTCTTGAGTACAAATCGTCTTTGGTCAACATCGAGTAGTAGTGGTCGATGTCGAGCTCTCTTCATACGTGGTTGATGTCTAGTACGGCTCGACGTCAAGGATGAATTTCGACCACTCTTCTCTCGATTATATTATCTTCTCTTATTCCATTATTCAAAATCCGTCCTTGTCATTGACTACTCTTAATCGATATGGAGCAGTGTCTTTCCATGGACTCCTTGAAATCCTGCAAAATCAAACCAAATTCGTGTAGACCTCATGTCTTGCAATTTATAACATTCTACACAAATTCCCATCATTCCCCAATCAAAACATAAATAAGAGACAAAAGTTGGAGTGAAAATAAGCACAAAATATGGTAAAAAATACGGATATCAACCATCAAAAGGACTACGAAGTGGACTAGAGGATTCTGCTCCGAGGTGAACTTAAGGGTTACCCCCTTCTTGAATTGGTAAATAAAGAGCGGCTATCCGGGGTTAGAACCGGGGACCTATGAGTACTATCCACAAGTCCTATCCGATTGAGTCATTCCGGAATGGTTAAAGACTGGGGCAGGAGGTCTCGATCCTGGGTGGGCTTGCAACCAGGCAAAGGTTGCAAGCCCACCCACACAACCAATCCGACACACCCCGACCCAATTGTGTATTGTAGATTACTGAAACTCCCTTTGAGACACCCCTCATCGATTCCATTCCAACACATAATACTTCTGAAACACCAAATCAAACCAAATCGATAAATCTTTGAAATATTCTCAACAAAAGCACAAGAGAAGGTATTTGCTCTGTTAACTCCATTGAGTGAGGCCACCACCGAAGTCCGTTGATCTCCGTCGCACGACTAAGAACACCACCAACCCTCTCTTGAGACCAACTCACATAACCTCCGAATCCCACAGATTCGATGCCTCCTAACCATCCAAGCCATCTTTAATCTTTGTTTCTTGATCAATCTGGCCTGAGGCAGTAAAAGAAAACAGAAGCCCCAAAATTTGCAATCCTGAAGAACCCTAAATAATCGGCTTGATTGATTTTATGTTACCTTGGTTTGTCATTCTTTGAATTAGATTTTTTTTTTCTTCGATAATCTGGGGCGGGGTGGTCTTTTGGCGTTTCGCTGCCGACCATTCTCCTGGGCTCTTCCATCACCGTCACCCTCATAATCAACTTGCTTCCCGTGGAGAATATGATTGTGGGAGTGTCCCACATTGGTTAGAAATTGTATCCAAGCCTTGCATATAAGCCGGTGGGCTACCCCACCTAACACCAATTGGTTTTAGGATGGAACCCCACTCGGCTTGAGTGCTCGGCTTGGTTAGCGCGTTTGCGCTTGGCGTGCGTTGCCCCCCCACGTCGGATGACCCACCGTAATTTCATATGGTATCAGAGCTGAGGTTTGGCATGGTGCGGTGTGGTTTGGATTCCTGGTCTTAATTGGCTAGCCGGCCTTAAGGCATTGATTCGTCAATCGCAACTGGCAATATTGCGTGGCCAGGCAGTTGCGCTTGAGGGGGGTGTGTGGAGAATATGATTGTGGGAGTGTCCCACATTGGTTAGAAATTGTATCCAAGCCTTGCATATAAGCCGGTGGGCTACCCCACCTAACACCAATTGGTTTTAGGATGGAACCCCACTCGGCTTGTGTGCTCGGCTTGGTTAGCGCGTTTGCGCTTGGCGTGCGTTGCCCCCCACGTCGGATGACCCACCGTAATTTCATACTTCCCTTAAGCATTTTACCAATTTTACTTAATATAATATTATTAATTGCAACTTAAGGCAATGATCCAAAAAAAATCCTCACAATTGCTCATGTGTTGGGCCCAACTACATTGTCCATCCACAAAACTACATTGTCCATCCACAACAAAATTGGTAAACAAAACCCCGAAAGGGGTTGATCAAAATCTCGAAAGGGTTTGAATAAATTCCGAAAAAGGATTGGAAAATAATTACGTGCAGACTAAATAGACCCAAAATCCTACACGTCGGAATTGACGTGCATGGTTTAAGTGAGTTAATTAATTTTTTTTAGCGTACTAATTAATTGGAAATGTCTGCACGTTAATTTCGACGTGCGCTTGATGAGGGATTTGCGGTGTATCTAACAACACCCCCCCCCCCCCAATACTACTAGTAATAATAGTATTATACCGACTAAATTTGTTTGAACCGACTTACTCGCTTTTAACCCTTTAACCCATTTCCTTTTATCTTGATTTAATTTGTCCTTCATAGTGGTGTCGCTTCCTTAGCGGCTAGATTTAGTTTCGGATGAAGATAAAGTTTCGGGCGCCCTGCTGATCGTGGTAGTGTTCGTGATTCTCGAAGATCCCTCATCTAGGTGAGAGGAACATCGTTGATCCAAACTTCCTCAGGAGAGACGTCTTTTTCCACTGATTGACTTGTCTCTGTCTCCCCGACGTTGAGATGTCATGTCAGTTTCTCGACTTTTCCATGTTCTCGACGTTCGTAGTCTTCCCTTTGTCTCCTTTGACTGTCTCTCTGCTGAGATCTTTTGCATTGTTTTTATTTGCTTTAATCTCTAGTTGTATCGTGACGGTCTCCCAAATATTGTGTGTCCTTTGGGATTTTGAATTATTACCTTTTAAAAATAAAAATTATAAAATGGAAAGCGTCTATAAACCCCGTTACATCTAGATTTAAGAGTTGGGTGGTTTTGTGCAAACTTTTGGTTTTTAAGGGTGGTTTTTACTGCAATTATGTGTTCAAGTGGTGATTTTGGGCAAATTGGATTATTTAAGGGGTAGTTTTCTGCAATTTGGCTTATCTTTCAAAAATTGTGAGGTGCCTTCGCCCTTCAGCCTTCTCGTCTCGTACTCTCGTCTCCCAAAATCCCAAATCCGAAGGATTCCATTTTATTTATATTTTTGTTTGAGTACAGACAGTTAAAGGGTTAGTGAACAAAAAAATTGCCATTGATGGCGTGTTCAACCGTGGTTCACACCTATCTTCGACCTTTTTCGAATAATTCTCGAAATCGAACTCTCTCTCTCACCCACCCTGAGTACCTCTCCTCCAGTTCTCTTTGCAGTTTCAGGAGCCAAATCTTTTTCCCGAAGCTTCGAATTAGGGGTGCTAGAATTCGAAGTCATGGTTTCGCCCCCGTGGTCGTCTCCTTGCAATCCAATTTCTTCCGAGGTCTTTTACCCATTCTGTATTGTTTTTCTTGCATTTTATCTTTGTTAATTTTGATTTACTTCATCAGTTTCCGTTACTGGTTTTAGGTTCCAACCATCAATAATACTACTGGCCTACTGCTGTGCTGATAATGAAATGAAATTACACTTCCGAATATCGCCTTTGATGACTTGAAATTCAGTTTCACTTAGCTTTTGATTGGGAATTGGCTTCTCATATTCTTAAATTTCGGATTTGCCTTTTTGTTATTGTCTGTTGGGGACACAAGTTATGAATTTTTTTTGTTGTATTTATTGATGATGGTGAAGGGATTAATTGCTCAAACTTAGTTCCCTTTCTGATGTTGTTTATTGGATTAGCTTCAGTGCTAGGTTAAAGAGAGCAAAAGCATCAAATTCAAAATTGTAGAGCATGTTTGGCATGAGCATTTCAAGTAACCTTTGAGGTATTAGCATTTTGCATTGTGTTTTATGTGGTAGCAGGTTCCCAACACTATCTCGCTATTATAAGAAGTGTTCTATAATGCTGCTAATACCTCTTATGAGCTTATTGAGAGAGCTTTTACTATGCTGTGTGTGATCAATGTATAGATATCCAGTCTTCTTCGGTATACGGATTGCAGAAAATAAATAAATGAGTTCCTTATTGGTTATTTGGTTCCATACACAGTGGTTCAAAAGGTTCTGAAAGTCGGAAAAGATGGAGTTGAAGCAGGAACCAACCTTGTTCCAGTAAGCAACTTTATATGCCGTTTTTTAAACCTCTCTTATTTTTCCTTTTCTGTTCTGGAACTAAGGTGTTATGATAAATTCAACTTGATTCATTATCAGGAATCTGTCCCTAGACCAATTGCGAAAGTGTCTGTGACGGTTGCTGCTGTAGCTGTTTCCTTGTTTTTTCTCAGATCATTGGTGTCAACTGCTCTCTTTGCATTGGTATGTTAATTCCATTCTTTTCAACAACTATCCTTTCTCTTTATCTTGTTGGCAGAAAAACAGAAAAGCCAACCCATAATGTAGAATTCCATATGCATCTAATCTTGAATCGGAATGTTCATATATTTCTTTGAATTATGGAGTGTAATGAGATGATATCATTAATAGACAGATAGGTCTTCAGCATTGTATACTATCCACTCAAGTGGGCTGCTGTGATAAAGTATATGTGGATCATTTCCTCATATGTTTTCGGACTTTCATGACATCTTTGATAGAGGAATAGAAACCTAATATTTCCCTTCCCTTGAGACTAAGTTTTGAATCTGTACTAATCTGTTTCAATTGATCAGGGGACAATGGGTTTTATTTATTTTGTGTATCTAGCTCTAAACAAGGACAAGGGCCCAACACCAGACGTGGGTGCAAAATCTGCTGATGAAGCTGTCGAAGAAGCAAAAAGAATCATGGATAAATACAAGTAACATAAAGATGCACAACGTCTCAAGACGCTGAACATCAGTAACACATTTATCATATATTTGACTGGGATGAGCTTATGTCTTATTATTTCTACATATATAAAGCCACATATCAGCTCTTTTCTATATACGTTTCATGTTACTTTAGTCGGAATGTGAAGTGTAGGAATTTTGTTTATGAATTCATGCTCCATGGAAATTTAGTTTATGAAAAGAGTGCAGAATTGATGCTTCAATCTGGAATGGAGCTCCAAGGTAAGACCCTTCATTATTAGTTTCCCATCTTTCAGTCTCCCATTTTGGCATCTACCATGGCACAATAAGAATTTTGTTAGGCATCTTCAATAATTTAACGAATGTTGGATATTTGTGGATTTATGAGATCAGATAAAGGCTTTGTAATTGCCTCTCGTTGAATCTGATTGCCTTTACATGTTAGATAGGAGAGTTTTACATACTATACAATCTTAAAATAAAATGAGATAGTACAGAAGGTGAATTATTCACCTCTTCACCCTTCTACACACAACACTCCCCCTTGAATAATCAACTTCTGTCATGACTCTTAAGGATTATATACAATTTTATTTCTGTCATTTGCATTAGTAATGCTACCTCATTAAAAACCTTGCCAGGAAAAATCCAGCGGGATAAAAATCTGATCGAAGGAAAAAAGAGTGTAGCGCATATGATTCTCCCCCTGAGTTTGACATGCTTAATGAGCTTCTCAAAGACGACACATTCCGATCTTGTGTACCAGTTGTTCGAACCTCTTTGGTGGCAAGGACTTTGTGAACAAATCAGCGAGGTTCTCATCTGATCGGATTTGTTGGACTTCAATTTTCCATTTTTTCTCAAGTTCATGAGTAGAGAAGAATTTTGGCGATATGTGTTTGGTCCGATCTCCTTTGATATAGCCTTCCTTTACTTGCGTAACACAAGCCGAGTTGTCTTCGTATATCACAGTTGGTTTGCCTTTGATTGACTTGATTCCAGACTCCCTCTGTATGTACTTTATCACCTTTCTGAGTTATACAGATTCTCTACCAGCTTCGTATAATGTTATCAATTCAGCATGGTTTGACGATGTCGCGGTCAAAGTCTGCTTTGTGGACCTCCATGATATGGCCGTCTCTCCAAATGTGAAGACATATCCATTTTGGGATTTGGCCTTATGTGGGCCTGATAGGTATCCTGCATCTGCATAACCAACAAGAGTTGCATTTGGACAATTTTGATAACACATGCCAAGATCATGTGTGAGCCTCATAGGTAACGGAAGAAGTGTTTGATTCCGTTCCAATGCCTCCTTGTAGGAGCTAAGCTGTATCTCGATAGTAAATTTACAACGAAGGTGATGTCAAGCCTTGTATTGTTGGCTAGGTACATCAGGGCACCAATAGCACTTAGATATGGTGTTTCTGGGCCAAGTATTTCTTCGTCATCTTCTCGAGGTCTGAATGGGTCATTGTGTATATTAAGGGAGCGAACGACCATAGGTGAGTTCAAAGGGTGAGCTTTGTCCATGTGAAATCTTTTCAGAATTTTCTCGGTATAATTTGATTGATGGACAAAGATTCCATCTTTTACGTGTTCAATTTGCAAACCGAGATATAACTTGGTTTTCCTAAGATCCTTCATTTCAAATTCCTTCATCAAGTACCTAGCTGTACTTGCAATCTCATTCGGGGTTCCAACAATGTTTAGATCATCAACATATACTGCAATGATGGAAAACCCCGATTTGTATCTTTTGATAAAGATGCATGGACATATCGAGTCGTTCTTGTACCCTTCATTCAAAAGGTACTCGCTAAGACGATTGTACCACATTCACCCAGATTGTTTCAATCCATATAATGATCTCCTCAACTTGATGGAGAACATTTCTCGAGGCTTTGATTTGCAAGATTCAGGCAATTTTAGTCCTTAAGGGACTTTCATATAGATGTCGGTGTCAAGTGACCCCTACAGATATACAATCACGACATCCATTAATCACATCTGTAGCTTCTCAGCCACTGCCAGACTAATCAGAAATCTTAAGGTAGTTGCATCAACTACCGGTGAATATGTATCTTCGTAATCAATTCCTAACAGTTGTGAAAAACTTTGTGCTATAAGCCTTGCCTTATATCTTGCTACCTCATTTTTCTCATTTCTTTTCCTCACAAAGACCCACTTATAGCCCACTGGCCTTACCCCCTTCGGTGTCTGAGTTACAGGACTGAAAACTTCACGCTTCTCAAGTGATTTTAATTGAGCCTGAATTGCTTCTCGCCATTTAGGCCAATCTTTCCTACGACAACACTCTTCAACTGTTTTCAGTTCAGTATCGTCATCTTCAGCCATCATTTCAACTGCTACTGAATAGGCAAAGATTTCATTGACAACTACATCTTTCATGTTCCACTGTGTTCCTATGGATACATAGTTTATGGAAGTTTCATAATTGTCGATTGTTCTGTCTTCTTCAAGAAGACTCTCTTTTTCATCTTGTTCAACAAGATTCTCTTCTTCCGAGGAATTTGCTTTGTCTTTCAAGATATCCTCGTTATTGACCTCTTTGCCCTCGATATTTGGCTGGACTATTATGGGATTACCAATCATGCCCTTTTGCCTCCTCGGTTGTCTTGGTTTCAAATCATTTGAACCAAGTGGTCTACCTCGCCTTTTACGTACATCAGATTCATTAGCGATTGACTTATTTGGTAGATTCATAGGTACTTCAATTCTTGCAGGGGCATTTACATCAGGTATTTGTGACTTTGTCACTTTTGCTATATCAGTAAATGCACCAGGCAACTGATTAGTCACTCCTTGCAAATGAATTATCTTTTGTACCTCTTGTTCACACACTTTTGTTCGAGGATCAAGATATGACAATGACATGGCATCCCAGGTGACCTCACCTTTACTAGGATTAACTTTGCTCTTTTCTCTCCATAGAGTTAGGAATGTATATTCATCAAAATGGCAATTAGCAAATCTTGTTGTAAATAGGTCACATGTTGTTGTATCAAGATATTTAATAATTGAGGGGGATTCAAAACCAACATATATTCCCAGTCTCCTTTGAGAACCCATCTTTGTCTGTTGCGGTGGTGCAATTGGGACATAGACGGCACATCCAAACACCTTTAGGTGCGACACATTCGGCTCCTTGCCGGATACAAGTTGCACCGGGGAATATTTATGATATGCAGTTGACCTAAGTCGAATCAAGACCGCAACATGTAATACTGCGTGTCCCCATCCTGATGATGGTAGCTTGGATTTCTTCAGCAATGGTCTAGCAATCAGTTGTAATCGTTTAATAATGATTCTGCAAGACCATTTTGAGTATGTACATGCGCTACTAGATGTTCAACTATAATCCCAATGGACATGCAATAGTCATTAAATGCTTGGGAAGTGAATTCTCCTGCATTATCCATACGAATTTTCTTTATTGTATAATCTGGGAATTGTGCTCTTAATCGTATGATTTTGGCAAGGAGTTTAGCAAACGCAACATTTCTTGTCGACAATAAACTCACATGTGACCATCGTGTAGATGCATCTATTAGCACCAAGAAGTAACGAAATGGTCCACACGGTGGGGCAATTGGCCCACATATATCCCCCTGAATTCGTTCTAAGAATGCAGGAGCCTCAACTGCTATTTTATTTTTCGAGGGCCTAGTGATCAGTTTGCCCAACGAGCAAGCAGTACAATTGAGATCACTTGTCTGGATAGTCCTCTTGTTCTTTAATGTATGACCAAGTGAATTCTCAATGATTCTGTGCATCATCACTGTACCTGGATGGCCCAATCTGTCATGCTAGAGGGTAAACATCTTATGGTCATCCAGACTTGGTCTGGTTACCATATTAATCTCAAATGAACTAATGTAGGTATAATATACCCCAGAGGAATAAACTGGTAGTCTTTCTACCACTTTCCTTTTGTTCGATACATGTGCTATCAGGCACAAGTATTCCCTTTCATTTTCATTCATGGTTTCAATATGAAAACCATTCTGACGCATATCTTTAAAGCTCAATAAATTTGTTTGAGACTTGCTTGAGTATAATGCGTCTTTTATTACCAATTTTGTCCCTTTCGGAAGCAAAAGGCAAGCCTTTCCAGATCCTTCGATCATCTTTGCCACACCTGATATCGTGTTGACATTTCCTTCAAAGATTATCAACTGAGTGAAGTATTCCTTGTTTTTCAGGATGGTGTGGGTTGTTGCACTGTCCACTAGACATTGCTGCTTATAATTAGGCTTAATTCCAGATGGATATATTCATGACTTCAAGAATTAAGAAAAACACAGAGTTAGACATTATATTACATGGTGGAAATTAAACTTACACAAATATCTTACATCACATGACGAATATCTTACATTACATGGATAACGCAAGGAAACATATATATATATATATATATATATATATATATATATATATATATATATATATATATATATATATATATATATATATATATATATATATATATATATATATATTACAAGCATCCTTAATTTATTTCATGCATAGAAATTTAAAAGCTAGTGTCTTCATCTTGGCCAAATCCATCACCGACCAAGCTCATTATCCATGTAGTCATTGATATTCAGGTCACCCGGCATTAGTGGGGTATTAGTGGCAACAAAGTTTGTTTCCATATCCTTCCCGTTTTCCTTGAGAGAGGCTTGATACAGCTCACACAAGTGTCTTGTTGTGCGACATACTTTGGCCCAATGACATGTCATCCCACACCGGTAACATTGTGACTTTGGTTTGTTTGAGGTTTCTGTTGAACCCCTCTGGACCTTTGGCTTCATCCCCTTGGAGAATGATTCTCCATGGTTGCCTTTCTTATGGAAGAAGCGGTTTCTCCCATAGCTTTGTTTGCGATTGTTGCCACGATACTTCCCCCTTTTGTAGCCTCGTGAGCCTTTAGGGTCATTACCCCCTTTTGGGCTGGCATTAATAGCATCTGCAGCATTAGCTTCGGGGTATGGTGTTGCGCCAGGGGGCCTCATGCTGTGATTTCTCATCAGGTGCTCATTGTTTTTCTCCGCCACTAGCATTACATCTATTAGTTCAGAGTGCTTCTTAAAGCCACTCTGTTTGTATTGTTGCTGTAACAGCACATTAGATGCATGCATTGTGGAGAATGTCTTCTCCATCTTTTTCCCATCTGTGATCTCATGACCACATAGCATTAGCTGCGATGTGATTCACTGCACATCGGAGCTATACTTCCTGATATTTTTGAAATCTTGAACCCTTAAAGTGTTCCATTCATATAAGGCCATTGGGAGTAAGATATTCTTCTGATTGCCATATCTTTCATTCGTATTCTCCCATAGTTCCTTAGGATCTTCCACCAATAAATATTCATATTTCAGGCTTCCATGAATATGGTGGCGAATGAATACAATGGCTTGTGCCTTTTCTTGTGGAGTGGTGGTATTGTTAGCCTCAATGGTCTTTTCAAGACCTCTAGCCTTAAGGTGTGTTAAGGCATCCACCCTCCACTCAAGGAACTTGTCTCTCGAGAGATCCAGGATATCGAATTATCTCTTGGTGATGTTTGCCATAATAGCTAACACTACAAAAATTATAAGACGTATATGTGAGTGTAAATATTATGGAAATAATTTACTAAATATAAATTTAATTAGTAGGATATAAATGATATGTGTGCAAATTAATACACTAAACTACCGTTAGATTATATATCTTATCATGCATGTACGTGTATTTGTGGTTTTAACAAAACATGAATATTGTATTATATATGCATGCATACAAATCACACACTACACACATGCAGGTACTAGCTTGCTATATACGTAGTATATAAATAAGAAGTGTATGTAAAGTCAAGGGTGACAGGTAATTTTCCTGATTCACATAAATAGTTTGCAAAGACTATCACACTTTGCATGCAAAGGCATCACCTATTTTTATGCAATATATATAATATTACATGCAAAATTCCCTTCAGTAATGTAGTACTAATCAGTAAAGAAAGGAAAAATTATTTCATTGCATTTGAAATTCAAAAGAAGAAGAGAAGGTTTAAGGGTATGTTATATTATGTTGGGTTGGGGTTTTAACCTCCATTCATTTTACCCCCCTTTCCCTGCTTTTCTTTTCCCTGCTTAAAATACCACCACTACCGCCCTTCAACTTCACACCTCCCTCCATTTTCCATCATCATCATCCTCCATCTCCCTCATCCTCTCGCTTTCGTTTTCTCTTTTCGACACCACTCTCATTTTCCGACCAAAAATGATCGAAACCAATCGGATTTTGCTAAAGATGTTCGTTATGGTGGTTTCCTACGTTGTATGGGTGGCCAAGAACTGCCGGTGTAACTAGGCTTCTTGATGGAGGTTCCGACAAGGCGTATTTCAAAAATGAAGTCCAAAACGGTATTGTATTATGCAGTATTTTTTGCAAATATCTTGCAAAAACGAAGTCCATATTTTCTAGGGAAGGTAATGATTAATCTTATGAATGTAGTCTGTGTTTCAGTTAAGATTCATTGATCAATATTTTAATCATTACCCTCATTTTTCATTCATTTTTGTAAGATCATGAGATTGATTGTAATGTCCTCCTTAAGAGTTTCCATTCATTGATAAACATATATATATATATATATATATATATATATATATATATATATATATATATATGTTACAAAGGTATTGAGCCTTAACGGGCTTTTAGCCCACTATACAAGAGGAGAGCTTTGTAATCTATCAAACCCCCGCAGTCGAAACGGGAGGGGTCCGTACAGTGAGACTGGAATGAAAATCAATGAACAACTGTCTAGGTAAACCCTTGGTGAATATATCAGCGTACTGATAAGAGGACGGGACATGTAGAACGCAGACATGTCCCATGGCAACCTTGTCCCTGACGAAGTGGAGATCAAGCTCAATGTGCTTCGTGCGTTGATGCTGGACTGGGTTGCTAGCCAGGTAGACGGCGGAGACGTTGTCAGTGTAGACCAGAGTGGCCTTCTGCAAGGGGCATCGTAGCTCAAGCAGGAGATTGCGGAGCCAAGAGCACTTGGAGACAACATTGGCAACACCCCTGTATTCGGCTTCAGCGCTGGAGCGAGACACGACGGACTGACGCTTGGCTGACCAAGACACAAGAGTGTCATTGAGGAAGACACAATAACCAGACGTGGAGAGACGTGTGTTAGGACAATCACCCCAATCCGCATCAGTGTAAGTAACAAGATCAAGCTTAGAGGAATGAGTGATGGCGGTGCCGAGCTCGAGGGTGCCGCTCATGTACCGAATGATCCTCTTCAAAGACTGAAAGTGAGGTTCCCTAGGTGCATGCATGAACAAGCAGATCTGCTGAACGGCGTAACTGATATCAGGCCTGGTGAAAGTGAGATACTGAAGAGCACCAACGAGGCTCCTGTACAATGTCGGATCATCAACCAAAGGACCAGAATGAGCACTGAGCTTGTTGGATGTATCGACTGGGGTAGCGACGGGATTACAGTTGACCATCTTAGCCCGAGCAACAATCTCAGCAGCATACTTACTCTGTGAGAGAAACAGACCAGACGCATGACGCTGAACAACAACTCCCAAGAAGTAAGACAACTGACCCAGATCAGACATGGCGAATTCCAAACTCAACTGCGAAATAACGGACGTCCGAAGAGCATCAGAAGAGGCGGTGAGAATGATGTCGTCGACATATAGCAACAGGAATGCCAAGTCTGAGCCTCTGCGATAGATAAACAGAGACGTATCCGAACGGCTGCCAGACATGCTTTGGACGCTCAGCATCAGCAAACCCCGGCGGCTGAAACATGTAAACTGTCTCGTTCAGATGACCATGCAGAAAGGCGTTCTTGACATCTAACTGATGGATGGCCCAGTTGCGCGACAAAGCTAGACTCAGGACCACTCGGATAGTGGCAGGCTTGACCATAGGGCTGAACGTCTCATCACAATCAATACCTGCCTGTTGAGATCTACCGTTCACCACAAGACGGGCCTTGTAGCGCTCCAACGTCCCATCAGAGCGGAACGTGTGACGAAAGAGCCACGCACAACGAATGACGTTGCCTCAAGAGGGCGAGGAATAAGAACCCAAGTACCATTCTTCGTAAGGGCCCTGTATTCGTCGAGCATAGCCGCCTGGCAATTCGGGTCGAGGAAGGCTGTTTTGTGGGAGGTGGGAACGGGGAAGAGGGAGGTCTGGGTGGGGGCAGAGGGTGATTGGGAGCCAGGAAGGATAGGGGCAAGAAGGGCTAAGCATGGGGATGAGGCGGCGGGCGCAGCAGAGCTGCGGGCAAGGGGTTCAAAGGCGGCGAGGGTTGCGGCGGGCGCAGCATGCCCTGCGGCGGCCGCCGTCAGTAAGTGATGCGAGGCTAGGGGCATGGGGTGTTGATGGGCGGCGGGCACAGCATGCCCTGATGCGGCTGCCGCCAGTAGGTGATGCGAGGATGTTTGGCGGGGTGATGGGCGGTGGATAGCGGGGTGATGGGCGGTGGTCATGGAGACGATCTGACGGGGTCGGAAGACACCCGAGACGCTGCGGGTGTGTGGTCTGGTGGTAGGGGGTGGTGGGGGAGGTGGGGGAGGGGGAGACGCAGGAACACCGGGAGAGCTCTGGGAAGAAGGAAGTGAGGGAATGGTGACTCAGACTCTGACGGAGACACAGGGGGTATGGGAGACGCAAAGGGAAATCGCGACTCATCAAAGGTGACATGATGAGAGAGAATGATCTTTTGAGTCTTGATATCGAGGCAGATGTAACCGCGATGATCAGACGGGTCGCCAAGGAAGACACAAGGGGTGGAGCGTGGGTGAAGCTTGTGGGGGGGAAGTGGATAACTGATTAGGGAAGCACAAGCACCCAAAGGTACGAAGGTGATCATACTTGGGCAAAGTGCAATACAGTGCATGAAACGGTGAGCGATGGTGGAGGGTGGTGGAAGGGAGAATGTTGAGGAGGTAGCGTGTGGTGGCTAAGGCGTAAGGCCAATAAAGAAGGGGAATGGATGCGTGGAAGAGGAGAGTGCGCATCATATTGGTAATGGTTCGGATGATTCGTTCGGCCTTGCCATTTTGTTGAGAGGTGTAAGGGCAGGACAAGCGATAGGAGATCCCATTGGTATTGAAGAAAGTGTGAAAATCTTTGTTGTCAAATTCGCGGCCATTGTCGCATTGGAAACACTTGACAGAGGTGTGAAACTGTGTTTTGATGTAAGCGTGGAATTTGGCAAAGATAGGGAACACTTGAGATTTAAAGTGCAAAGGGAAAACCCATAAGAAATGTGTATAATCATCCAGAAACAAGAGGTAATACTTATGACCCTCCTTGCTAGGCACAGGAGATGTCCAAATATCACTATGAATAATATCAAAAGGTGAAAATGTAGTGTTTAAAAATCGCTGAAAAGGAAGTCTGGCATGCTTGCCTAACTGACAAGACGAACATAAACTAGAGCGATGCTCTTTATTACATTGGACAAGACTCTTAGAACGAAGTAAATCTAAAACTGCAGGACTGGGATGACCAAGGCGTGCATGCCAAAGACTGGATGATGATGCCGAGAGGGCGACTGGACTTGACGGGCTGGATGGTGAGGGCGACGACACAGGATAGAGCTCCCCGGTGCTATTACATCTCAGGCGAGTAACCCCCGTAGTAAGATCCTTCACAGAGAAACCAAACGGATCAAACACAAGAGAAACATTATTGTCAGTGGTGAACCGACGGACAGAGATAAGGTTTTTGACAAGTTTGGGGGCAACAAGGACGTTGTTGAGGTGCAATGGGTTGGTAGGGGTTGGTAGTGTGGTGTGGCCAATGCCCGAAGTAGCAAGGCGACCACCGTTGCCGACGATAATAGAATGAGCAGGACCCTTAAAAGAAAGAGATGAGAGAGTACCTGAGGAGTTCGTCATATGAGAGGTAGCGCCAGTGTCCATGTACCAAGTGACATTAGAAGGTGTCAGCTGCATTGAGGAGAAGGCATGGTGCACATCAATCGGAGGAGGGTATGTATGATCAGACGACGGGTAGGCCTGATGACCGACAGGGCGGGGAGCTGGACCCAGTAAGCCCTGCTGGTGGTTAGGATACGGGGCTGGGCCACGAAACGAAGAACCGGGGTAGCCAAAGGGCATCCAAGGAGGGTAGCCAGGGTTGGGGTACCAAGAGGGGTTGCGGGAATCGTACTGCTGCGGCCGGTGGCCATTGCCGCGGCTGCCGCCTCTCGGTCCCTGCTGGTCGTTGCCGCGGACGGGCTGGAGGGCAAGCTGCTCGATGATGTCACTGGACGAGACCAATGTCGTCTTGTCTTTGGCAGCGTCGGTGGTCTGACGTTGAAGGCGAGTCTCTTTTAGGATCAGTTGAGACCGGGTCTTTTCGAACGTAGGGAGAGGTTCCGTCTGCTATATATGAGTAGCAGCAGCATTGTATTCGGAAGGGAGGCCCGAGAGTACCTGGAGGACGAGACGGGTGGCGCTGGGTTTGGAGTCGACGGCGTCGAGCTGATCAGCCAGGGTCTTGATGTGCTGGCAATAGGCGGATATCGACGGAAAAGAAGAAAGTTTGCAACTTGAGAATTCGTGCTCGAGATAGACAGCATGGGTGGACTTGTTGTCTTGAAAGATATTCTGAAGTTGCTTCCAAGCATTCAAGGCGAAATCTTTGGGGTCGAGTATGGTGGTCAATAGATCTTTTGAGATGGTGTTGAAGATCCATTGAAGGACAATGGTGTCAAGTTGAGCGAAGAGATCGTCGTCTTCGCTTTCAGGGCGTTTGGCGGAGGAGTCAATGTGGTGGAGGACTTTATGAGCCTTAACATGGGTCGTGAAGAGGTGCGACCACATGGTGTAGGTACTGGATTCATGATCAAGAATGATAGGGATACAATTTTTTATATTGGAGATGGTTAGGGCGAAATGGAAGGGTGATTTGGTGGCGGTGGGTTCGGTAGCCATTGAGAGAGAGAGAGAGGGAGGGGGGGAGGGTCGGCGGCAAGTGGGGACGGGGAGGCCGACGACAAGGGGGTGGCCGAGGCGGGTGGGGAAGGTGGCGGCGAGGAGAGAGAGACACGGAGGCTGACGGCAAGAGGTGGCCGAGGCGGGTGGCGGCGAGGAGAGAGAGAGGAGTGGTGGCTAGGGTTAGAGAAAAAGAAATTTAGGGTCTTTGGATCCTAGGCTGTGATACCATGTAAGATCATGAGATTGATTGTAATGTCTTCCTTGAGGGTTTCCATTCATTGATAAACATACATACAGATTACAAAGGTATTGGGCCTTAACGGGCTTTTAGCCCACTATACAAGATGAGGCCTATGTAATCTATCAATTTCACCCCATTTGATTACCTAATTTTAGTATAACACATATTTTCTAGAATGATCCAACCTCTCTCTCTCCTCTCTTCGAGATTCAAAAAAAGTGACGATCATTTACATTTTAAATATAAAATTTTATTCGTTTCCTGTTCATTTCCTACTTCACAAACAAACATGGCCTTATTGTTCCCCTAGTAGGTGTCGTACATCAATGCATGTGCATAATAATTGATAAACTACTCTTCCCCTTCGTGGTTCTATTTTTAAACAAATGAATTCATTTAGCTAGCAAGGTCCTCCAATGATAAACCATCAAATCCACAAGGAAAAACAATAGTAGTACAAGCAGGGCCGAACATGAGATTTTGAGTGTTCGAGACGAGATTTCAAAATATGAGACTTGAACCCACGTCACCTCCCTCACCTCCCATGTCTTTTTCTGCGGAGCCAGGCCGTCCATGTAGTCTTAGGGTTTATTCAATTATATATATATATATATATATATATATATATATATATATATATATATATATATATATATATATATATATATATATATATATATATATATATATAAATTATATATATGGGCAATGGGCCCCCAATAAAAGTGGGTCTGAGGCGAATGCCTGTTGGGCCTCGCCTCAGTTCCGGGCCTGAGAACAAGAAATCAAAGCATGTACAAGCAACAAGCCTATATAATACGCAAGTGTGCTGCTATATTTGCATCTCTCCTCGTGTAGCTTCGATCGGTTGCATTTGTCAAAATTAGCTACTAAGCTCCGAATCTCTTGTAAATCCAGTTGAGATTGAACTTGAATGAGCCAGATCAAATAGAAGATCCCAGGAAAATGTAGACGAAGACAGCAACATAAGAGCAGGAAAATGGAGCCCCAAAGAGGGGTCTATCTCTCTCAATTACGTTCTTGGAATGTGAGGCTTTCTTTATATATGCAGTACACCAACCTCCTACAACTTGACCGCTAGACAAGATCAAAATGACATGGAGGAAACAAAACGACAAAATGTACATCAAAGCAAAGTGCCTCTGCTACACTACCCCCCCCCCCCCCCCCCCCCCCCTCTCTCTCTCTCTCAAGTTAGAGGGTGAGTAACTAGACCCAACTTGCCAGTGAGACACCCCAGTCAAGAGCTTAGTAAGGACATTAGCGAGCTATGAGGAAGTGTTGTGAGCCTAAATTGCCATGTTTTACACTTACTTTTATATCGATTTCTGCATGCATTTCATACATTTGGGTTAAAATAATACAGAATCTGTGTAGTTTACACTTATTTGCCAATTATGGAGGTCTACACAAGTTTTTGTTATATTTCGCTGAAATCGAACGCACTTTGGAGCTTAAAGGGAAGTCATGAAGAAGCTAAGGATGGTGCAGCTGGAGAAAAGCCCATTTTTCACCATTCATCATTCTGATTCAAGCTTTGAAGTCTTCATGAGAGTTGTATCCCTCGAAAAGAGCTTTCCAACGCATGGTCATATGCGTCGATTCGACGAACGAGGACTCGGGAAAGTGTGTTTCAAGAACAGAGGAGGATGCTGAGAAGACTGGTCGATATCGACAAAGCACACTCAATATCGACCAGATTTAGGTCGAAATTCTCTAAATTGACTTAGAGTTGGCTAGAATCGACAGGGATGAAGAACAGTGGTCGATATCGACTTAACCAAGTCGATATCGAGTGCCCCATATCGAGTCAACGTCATGGAATCGAGTCAAAAAAGCTGGAGCTGAGACATGCTAGTCGATATCGAGTAACTCAACTCGATATCGAGTACAAATCAACTCGATTTTCATCTCTGGAGTCAATATCGAGCAGCTGAGCAGAAGACAGGAAATTGCTAGTCGATATATCGAGCAATCCTACTCGATATCGAGTTGACCCAGGCGGCGGATTCCGAGCTGAACCGGCTTCTTGTTAAGTTTCTATCCCGAATCCAACGGAGATATTTTCGAGATCAAATTCCATCAAGATCTATCAAGTGATATCAAGAGGAGAAGATATAATTCCTTTTAGATTTATTTCTTTATTTCCAAGTTTTTATCTTAAGTAAGTAGATAGATAGATATAGATATAGATAGAGTTTCTTTCCTAGATTAGCTGGGAATGAAGCCTATAAATTAGCCCTAAGGGACTGATTTTCATTCATTCAAATCAAGTCGTCTTAGGGCGCAAGGAGAGAGAGAGAGAGAGAGAGAGAGAGAGAGAGAGAGAGAGAGAGAGAAGGAAGGAGACGAACGGTTGTAAGTTTTAGTTTATTTTATGTTAAAGTTAATTTCTTTCATTATGGTTTATTTCTAATTTCCTTCTTCTAGGTTTGGGGTGATCCCAACATAGATATGTGTGTTTGATTTATAAATCCATGAATTTATATGTCTTTATCATCATCTACCTATGTACTTAATCTGTTGCGAGAGTTAAGGGAATTCCTTATTCATTGAAGCGAAAGTGATCTTATTATGAATTTGATAGTAATTAGGGTTTATTTGTGAGAGCTGACTAATCCTAATTAAGAAAAGGTAGAAACAAATTAGATTTTTATGCGAGAGCCTCTATCACCTAAATTGTTGGAATTTGCGAAAGTCGAATCTTTGATATAAAGCATGCATCTTTATGTGATTTATGATCTACACATATGTTTATTGTTGTGGTGATCCCTAACCTTGGAAGTTTGCATCTTTATTTGTTTTATTTTATTCGGCACATATTCTACTCGATATCAAACCACCATTCTCTCTCCATCCCTCGACATTGACCCCTCTATTCTTTGTTGACAGCCACCGTCATCACCTTTTCCTGCTATCCCTGAACCCCAAAACACACTAAACCTAGAACCGCTGACTTCTCTCATGAGGACGAACCTGACTCCACTATCCTATAGCGAGGTCTTGACTACAAATTTATTTGATCGAGAAACCCTCTCGTTAGGAAGATGGAGTGAAATGCAAAGGGATAGGCCCATCAAATAGGTTCTCCCGAACAAAGTGACAATCTAACTCAATATGCCTGCTTCTTTCATGATAAATGAGGTTCCGAGCAATATATATTGCAGCCTGATTGTCACAGTGAAGGGATATTGGAATGATATTAGGCACTTGTAATTCATGTAACAATCCGGAGAGCCATGTGAGTTCAAAGACACCACACCGCATTGATTTATACGAGGACAAGGTGATAGTTTGTTGCCTTTTCAATTTCCAGCAAATGGGACTCGATCCAAGGGAAACAAATTAACCATTGACTAAAGGACGAGTATTAGGACATGCTCCCCAATCAGAATCGCAGTAAACTTGCAGCTCAAAGTTATGGTCCTTGGAAAACATAAGCCCAAGAGCAAGACAATCAGACAAGTAGTAGAGCAAGACAACCAGACAAGTAGCTTAAGGTGTGCAAAAGGTCTTGGTAAGGAGGGAGACATGGAGCTTTCTTGAATTGACTAAGGTACTAGACAACAAAACACAAATTAGGCCGCAAATTAGTGAGAAAATTGAGCTTTCCCAATAAACGTCTGTATATCAAAGGATCATATTGAACAACTCCCATTGATCAGGCAACAATTTGCAATTGAACTCAAGAGGTGCAATAGTAGATTTGGTAGTTTGTAACCCTGCTTCAGCAATCAGATCCAAAGCAAATTTTCTCTTAGATACTATGATAGCATGAGACTCATTGAAGACTTAAGACCCAAAAAGTCACTTAAGGAACCAAGGTTCTTAATTTTGAACGGATCATCCAGGAATTTCTTGAGATCACCAATCTCATTCTCATCATTTCCTGTGATAACATCATCAACATACACGCTACTAGTACAAATGAAGAATCAGTTCATTTGGTGAAAAAGGAGTTAATCATTTCTCAAATAATGATATCCCTTCATGGTCAATGCATCATACAATTTGGAATACCATTAACGACTAGCTTGTTTAAGCCCATAGACTCATAGAGTGAATTATTGAGCTTGTAAACAATCGTGCCTATAGGAAGGAAAGGAGTATAACCAAGTGGGAGTTTCATATAAACATCTTCATATAAATCCCCGTGAAGAAACGCATTATGGACATCAAGTTGAAACAACTTCCAATTGTTTTTGGCTGCTACTACAATCAGACATCGAATGGTACTATGGTAGTCATCATGACTACAAGTGTGTAATACTCCCATCCCATATTGGGTATAATAAGGATGTCGGGAGTGATTTATAAGTGATTTAAGCCCTACCCATGTTACAAGAGCTCTTCCTTTTCAGACTCCAAGGGAGGACAACGTACTTGAGAGGACTAGGTAGCATGGGCTGGCGCCTCTTAAGACCCCGAGTCTTACAAGAATGTCTCTATGTAATCTAAGACTGCTCGTTGTGTATTATCTTTGACAACAAGCCTTGCTTTATACGTTTCAACCATCTATGTATTATCTTTGGCAACAAGCCTTGCTTTATACCTTTCGACCATGCCATCAGCTTTATGCTTGATTTTGTAAAGCCACTTACTAACAGTTGGTTTCTTTTTTGTATGAAGAGACACAATATACCACGTGTTTTTGAGATTAAGTGTTGCTAACTCAGCACCCATGACATCCCTCCAATGCTGAGACTAAATAGTTTAAGCATAAGAATAAGGCTCTTGATGAGCATCAATTATGGCCAACTTCTCGCTTGTAATAGGGCACTAAGACATAGAGACTAGACTAGCTTGACATTGAGTAAGACATCATTAGGATGCACAATTGCAAAGTGACATACACAATCTTGGAGGTATGAAGAAGAAGGTAAAATTGTTTTAGCACACATCTTAGGAGGCACCATAGATGCATGTACGAAATCATGATTATAATGTTGGGTAGGCTAGATTTGCGTATAATTCCCCCCCTCCCCCCCCCAATCGTCAGTATATCTATTGAATTAAAAATAGAAATAATTTTTTATGTATATTGAAATTAGTAATAATAGAATAACTATCTATCAAAGATAATCCTAAAAAAGCTAGGAGCATCAAACTCCGAGAGTTTCTCTCTCTTAGGAGAGAGAAAATGTCAATTGAGAATCCACTTTTTTAGCAAATTCCCTTCTTCAATCCCTTCTCGTCGATCTAAATCTATGTGCATAAACCTTTGGCTCTCACTTTCTTTTTGTTGATTTGGTTTGTGTATCCGCTTCCCTGCTCGTCTTTTCCTCGCGACTGCCTTTGATTTGGCCTTGGCCTTTGCGAGTTGTATAACCCTTGTCCTGCGTTGATTTGGGGGTTTCTGCATCCAAATCCCTGGATCCTTGATTCCTCTCCCCGTGCGACCTTCGGCCTGGCTTTGGCTGTTTTCGTGTCCTCGACCTCCGATTACGCTTTGCTGGTGTTGATTTGTATAATCAATCGTGCTCTCGGCTGTACTTCAAGTTCCGTGCTCATCGAGGCGTTTCTTTGGTGGTTGGGAGGTTTGCATCGACTGTCCGTCGCCGGCTTGGTGCCCCTTGGTTCGTTGCCGGTGTTGACCCCCTAGATGTTGGCCTCTAGCTTCACTGTCCTCTGACGGCTGTTGTCTTACTGCCGACGTCTCTTAGTGGCCCTCTGCTTGTCCTTGGGCCTGAAGGCATTTCGTGTTGTTGTGTGGATTGGGCTTGGGCTCTCGCTTTGGGCCCAAGTTTGTAGAAATGATATAAAAAAGGGGGGGCTTGTATGATCCTAAATTACATCCCGAAAGGGTTTGAGCAAATCCACCCGAAAGGGTTTGATAAATCCCGCAAGGGCTTGATGACATTCTTGTAGATGAAATCTTGTAGGCGTTTTGGTCGAGCAGTTTGCGGCTCTGCTTCTAGGATATCTTCTTCTTGGTTGGGAGGTGTGGAGTTTGGAGTCGGGTCTGACTAGGGTAGAGGTGGTGCGCTCAGGGCGACTCCGTATCCGGAATTGAGTGTCCTTGGAGTTCGCCTGCACTACCCACATGAGATAGGGTCCTGCTGTACCGCTGGCTCGCGCTGCCACTTTCGGTGGTGCTTCGCTTTGTTCTTGGGCGGCTTCTTCAACCTTCTTGGAGTTGGTCTTCTCGGGTCGTCTTGTTGTAGAGTTTATTTCTGCTTGTTTTTTTTCGCTTATTATCTGTATTTCTGTACTAAAGCTAAAAAAAAGAGAAAAAAACAACTGCAGTTAAAAAAGAAAGATGACTTGGGAGAGATATTTGAACCCCCAATTTTATTTCTCCACTTCGTACTCTCTAACCAATCGTGCCAACCAAGAAACATGATCACTTACATACCTATTCCATGTATACACCAGTCTACCCCTAATTCCTTCCATGCATAGATGGAACGGGAATAGACACGTTCTGATTCGATAAATCCTGAACTGGAGCAGGAATAAGTTGAAGAAGATAATAATAGAAAATAGCGGAAAATGGAGCCTTAAAATGAGTTTTCTCCACTATGAAACTCTCTCTGAGTTCTTGGGAGGCGAGGCTTTCTTTATATATATACAAGTACACCAACCTCCTACTATTGCTTAACTAGTGATCACTGTGATGATCGGTTTCAATTCAGTGGTGAAGGGTTGGTGGTGGTGGCTCCTCGGCTACGGTGGGGGTGGGGGGGGGGGGGGGGATTAGGGTCTCAGTGGTGGGATGTGGTGAGGGTGGTGGTAATTCGATTCGATACTGGTGAAGGTCGGGCAGTTAGTGGTGGAGGCCGCTGATAGTAGCTTGGATTGAAGGATATTTCCTCTCTCTCTCTAGTTTTCTAGAGAGAGGAAAAAACTTTTTTTTTTAATTTGACAAGGAGTGTTGTTAGATATACCGCAAATCTCCCTCGCACAATCACGTCCATTCGTGAACATTTTTAATTAATTAGCTCACTTTTTTAATTACTTAAGATACCACAAACCACCCCCTTCTTTTGGATTTGGTAATTTGTGGTGTATTTTTTTTTACAGTAGGCAAACATTAGGAGCTCCTACTAAAAAAGTAGCGTAACTCCAGGATCATCTTGAAGGATGATGTTACAAAATTCCCTATGGAAGGGGATGGACTGTAAATTACAGATGATGTTTTTTCTAGCAATATAATCTGCCGACATGTTGGCTTCTCTGTAGATATGATTGACCTCTTCCCTTTCAAATTCTGAAAGAAGAGTAGATATGTCTTCAATATGTCTCATAACTTCCCACCTTGGATTTTGCTGATGCTTTAAAGATTTAACCAGAACTTGGTTGTCACTTTCTAGAATGATCTTCATGAGCCCTTTCTCCTTCGCTCTTTGTAGCCCCATCGGGATAGCTGACGCCTCCGTTTGGATGACTGAAACTTCACTAACTTCCTTGTAAAAAATATCAATAATATGACCCTCGGAATCCCTAATGATCCCACCTATCTGGCTCTTACCAGAAAGGTTGATAGAACCATCTACATTAATTTTGTAGATAGTTCTAGGTGGCCTACTCCATTTAGCAGTAACCCTTTTGTTTTTTGCTATATTGGCCTTTGTTGGACGGCTCAATCCTTCTCCCCAATCCTGAAGAATCTGCTTGATTCTCCGAAGAATCTATGCATTATCGTCAGGCTGTTTATGTCTGAAAATAAGTTCATTCCTAATTTCCCATATAGTTTGCCAAATACAAACAAGATCTTCAAATTTATGGTTAGCCTTTTTAATACGATCTAGATCAGTGTGGAGAGAGTTCGTACTATTTAGGTCAGGGAAAAACGTACCAGTTTGTTGCTCGAAAAGGGATATAACTTCTCTTGAAAAAGTACACTTTGTGAAGAGATGGGTTGCGTCCTCCTCAACCTGATTGCAAAGCGAGCATTGACTTGGGACCCTGTTGACATACCTATTAAGTCGAGCTGCCATCGGAAGCCCATGAATCCTTAATTTACATAGGAAAATTTTGGTTCTCGGGGGAAGATTCAATTTCCAAATCCAAGTGTGTGCATCAAGTTCATTTGTTGGAGGCGTAAGTATATTTCTAGCTGACTTGGTTGGTAGTGAAGTTTCCCGCTGCATCCGGTTTCCGGATCATCTTATCCTTGGCCTGGTGAGCCGGAATTCTAATTGAGTGGGTCTTTTGAATAATTTCTAGAGGAAACAACAATATTAGGAGATCTTCATTCCATTGTTTTCTATCAATAATAAGGTCTTTAACCTTTAAAGAAGGATCATTGTTACCCATGTAAGTGAAAAGCTTAAGAGATGGGATCCAAGGGTCCTTCCACACATTGATTTTGGAGCCATCACCTACAAGCCAAAGAATGCCTTCTTCAAATTTCTGTCTAAGTGAGATAAGTCTACCAAATCGCCAGGAGGTGTCCTTTTTATTAAAATTACTTATATCCTCATGGTTAAGATATTTTTCTTTGATAATTCTCACCCAAGGGCTATCCTCATTTTTATAAATTTTCCATAAGAGTTTCATTTGCAGACATCTATTAAGGTCTTCTGTTTTTCTAAGACCCAGTCCACCTTGAGATTTTGGTTTACATATTTGATCCCAACCAATTAGTGGGATGTATCTTTCATTTTGAGTTTTGTTCCAAAAGAAGTTCCTATTGATCTGATCAATTTGATTGAGAATACCTTTTAGGAGTAAGAAATTCTGCATACGATAGTTAGTCTTGGAACTAAGATTTGATTGGATGAGGACAACTCTTCCAGCCTGAGAGAGACTGGAGGCTTTCCACTTAGCTAACTGTTTTTTAAGCTGTCCACCGCTTTATTGAAAACACTATTTTTAATTCGACCATTTACAAGAGGGATACCCAGATACTTTTCGAGAGTTTTCGAAATAGGAATGCCCATATGGGCAGAAAGATCTCTTGCCAGATTTGGACTGACATTCCTGGAATACTGAAGAGAGATTTTATGTTGATAGTGAGGCCCGACAAATTTGAAAAATTGTTTATAATATTTTGGATCGTATTCAGACTAGTGTGAGCTGCTTTGGAGAAGATAATGGAATCATCTGCGAAAGTTAAAAAGGGGATAGGCGTACCATTCTTTCTAATTTTAATACCAATCAAAGCATCTTCTAGTAAAGCTCATTTATGAAGTTCTCTTGACAATCCTTCCATGACTAGGACAAAGAGATAGGGAGCAAGAGGATCACCTTGTCTGATCCCTCTATTTGGTTTGAAGACATGACCAGGGGTATTATTAACTAAAACTGAAAAGGACGTAGTCGTGAGACATTCCATTACCCAGTTAATCCAAGTCGGATGAAAACCAAATTTCTCAAGAACAGCTTTAATGTAAGACCAATTTATTTTGTCATAGGGTTTCTCCATATCCAATTTTAGAGCCATCCAACCTTGTTTACCTTTTTGTTTATGAAAGGAATGAAAGATCTCGTGAGCTATAAGGGTGTTATCCTGAATCGATCTCCCTTCCACAAAGGCACCTTGAAAAGGGTTTATGATTTTGGGGAGGACCTTTTAAAGACGATTTTCAAGAATTTTGGAGATAACTTTATAAAAAGTGTTACATAGACTAATAGGTCTATAGTGATTAATTGTTGTGGGATTTTTAGTTTTTGGAATAAGGGCTATAAATGTTTGGTTAATTTCCGAGAGAAGTTGACCAGAGTGAAAAAAGGTTTTGACCGCTTTACAGAAGGAAGTACCAATGATGCTCCAGTAATGGTATAAAACTCAGGGGGATAACCATCCGGCCCCGGAGTTTTATCTTCAGCCATACTAAGAATCGTTTGCTTGATTTCAGAGTCAGAAGGAGGAGCAATAAGATTATTATTTTCTCATTGTGAGATTTGAGGTTGGATATTCCAAACTTCTTATGGGGAGATTTTCCTCTGGTTATGACCAATGAATCTCTCAGCCATTTCTGTAGAAATATGATCTAAGATAAGCACTTGGTCAGTTAAGATCATATTATGTTTGGTGATAAAAGATTTTGTGGGTCGTTTAAAGTTTCGAATTCTAGCATTGATTTGAAAAAATTTAGTATTCTTATCACCTAGCTGAATATGTTTGGATTTAGCTCTCTGTTTCCAAAATTTATGGTTGAATTCTAGAAGACGAGATCTTTTATGCTCTAATCTGCTTAATTTAAGCTCTTCAGCCATGGAGATTGAGCCCCATGGCAGATGCCCCTAAAGAACTTTGATTTGATTCTCAACATAGGAAAGTTGTTTAGTGATATTGTTAGGATGAGTTTTATACCAAGATTTTATTCTCCTCTTGAGTAACCTTTGCTTCTGCATAAGGTTATAGCTAGTAGAGCCCTTTAACTTGTAAGACCAAACTTTCCTAATCATAGTTTCAGTCACCTTATTTGAAGTCCAAGCCATTTCAAACCTGAAAGGCGAGCCTTTCTTATTCCTTTGGAGACCAAGTTCTAAGGAGATAGGACAATGATCAGAATTAGAAAAGGAGTGGTGTTTAGTACAGAGATTAGGAAACCAGTTTAGGATTTGTTGGTGAACCAAGAGTCTGTCTAGACGCTCAAACGTATTATTCTGAGTAGATTTACTCTTTCTCCAAGTAAAGGGTGAGCCAGAGAAAGGAAGAGTATTAAGACCAAGCTCTTCTTTCACAAAACTCAATCTTCTAAATCTGTTGAGGGTGGGAGTAGCACCCCCAACTTTTTCTGTGTCAGATTCAATATCATTAAGATCGCCTATGATCATGAGAGGAGTATTAAAATTGCTGAGGGAGTTAAAAATTTGTTGCCAGAAGTAATCTTTTTCACTTTCAACGGAGGGGGTATAGACAAAAACTAGAATAAGTTCATGATTTTCTATAGTGCACTTAATCAAGATAAATCTTGGATTTACTTCAAGAACAACACTGACCTCTGCAATATCAGCTTTCTAAAGGATCCATATGCCACACTTTCTTTCTACCGGTAGATTTGATGCAGATGGACTTCTGGAATCCGGATATCTTAAGCTGAGTGTCCAAGGGTGGTGACTCTGATTTGGTTTCTGAAAGAACTAAAATATCTAGATTGTTAGTGTGTCTAAAGTGATTGATTTCTTGCCACAAAAGTTGCCTTCTAGTACCCCTCACATTCCAATAAGCTATATTAATCATAAAACAATTTGTAGAAAGAGACCAACTGGTGTTTATGTATTAAATGATCAAAAATCTTTGAGTTACAAAGTATACAATCCAACAAACTAAAGGTAATAAGGTCAGAAGTACTAGGAGTTATGTCACTAAATTCTTCATCTTTGCTGATGCCCAGACAGATCACTGTCTTACCCTTCCAGTTTTTGTCTTCATCAGCCTTGCCTTCCAGTTCATGCAGGTAAGCTTCTTGAGTCAAAAGATGTATGCTTTCAAAGCCTTGTGTACAGATCGTATTTGTAGTAGAAAGTTTGGTAGTAGATTTGGTTTTCAAAGGTTTGTTCAGAAGTTTGGGGCAACTTGCCACCACCTGAATATCCAAAGGATCAATGGGTCATTGCTTGAGATTTTTTGTGAAAGAAGAGAAAGAGAGTATACCTGCAGTGTTCTTGTAACACATCCAAATTTTCTTGATATAGTACCTGCATTTGGTTAGTATTTTGCTCTCCACAAGGAAGATCAGAAAACAGACAAAGGTTATAATAGACCTGTCAAGCATGTAAGCATGAATATAAACAAAGACTGAAACATAATTAGCCGCTAAGAGATCCAAAAGAAACCCATGGTCGACCATCAGCCCTCCACAAACAATTGTGTTGCTTACTTATAGAAGAAGTCCCTTGGTTATGGAATGGGAACCATCCAATTTGTTGCTTCAAGGAAATGTAAAGGTAGTTTGATCCAATCAAGATAGTTGTTAAATGGTTGAGTTCCTCAGTAAAGTGGTAGCTAGAGTTGTTTGAGAGTGTTGTTGTTGAGTTTTTGATAAAAGGTTTTGGTGTAGCCTACCACCACGCACCTATAAAAGGAGCTTATGGGGATCAACTTATAGTTTTGAGGAGGATAAAGGAGAAGAAACAAACCCGTATCCACCATAATGGTGTACTCGGAGATGAGCATGAAGATCCTGGTGAGCAAGGGAGCATCAATAGCGGAATCACACACCATCACTGTAACCTTAGTGCTCCAAACTTTTATACTATTCCTGTCCTTCAGCAATATACTCAAGCAGATATGCAAAATATATAAGCCAAACCGATTGGGATTAAGTTCGATGCCAACAACAATACAACAATATTTCCCCAACAAACATGAAGAAGTAGGGAGACATCGCGGGATACATCGATTATAGTTGAAGATAGATATATAAGCATAAAGCGTAACTGAATAATGACTAAGAAAACTGCCCTTGCTTATTCTAATAGGAGTTTTAGTCCTAATTCCATGGCCAACCTTATTGATGAGAGCATCAACAAAGGAGTTTTGAGGATCCATAGCGGGGAGGAAACATGTGGCAATTATACTATGATCAGAATACAAATAAAAGTGTGGGTTGACAGGGCTGGAGCATCAACCTTTTGTAGAGTAACTACTGTCACCTTCCGCCCACAAACATAGCAAATCCGAACCTCGTAAAAAGTCTTGTGTCCTTTCTCTTCCTTTTAGATCTTGCATGCCTTTGTTGTTCTTGCGAAACTGTTAGAATCGATCTTGCTTTTCAATGTGGTATCAGAGCGTGTGTTCTGTTGCTAGCGCTTGAGTGTCATCTTCCCAACCTAGCCGAGTCTTTATAGATCTCAGAGTGCGGGAACTGGCGTAGGAAGCGGGTGGGCCTAGATAGGGTGTATCGCCTGCTGCCATTCCCCCATACGCGACGCAACATGATCTGTTCTTTGTTGTCTTTCAATTACTTCTTGTTCTTGAAAGATTTTCGCTTCCGTTTTTTGTGTGTTTGTTCTTTGTTCTTTCTTTGCTTGAGTTATTTGCTGTTATTCTGCAATATGTCTGATTCTGTTCGTATAAAACCTTTCAATGGCACTACTGACTTTGCTATGTGGCAGGTGAAGATGCGAGCCATACTTATCAAAGAAAAGTGTCATGTGGCTATAACGAACAAGTTCCCAGAAGGAACTAGCAAAGAAAAAATCATGGAGGCTGATCTTCAGGCTCACAGTGAGATCATGCTTCGTCTTTCTGATGAAGTGGCCAGGCAGGTACTAGAGCACACCACTGCTAAAAAACTGTGGGAGGCTCTAGAAGGTTTGTATATGGTAAAGTCTCTCCCATCTCGTGTAAATCTGTTCAATAAGTTGTTTAACTTTAAAATGAACACTGCTTGTACTTTAGCTGATAATCTTGATCACTTTTTAACTATCACACAAGATCTGGTAAGATGTGGTGATAAATTGGATGAAACTTAGCTATGTGTGCTCTTGTTAAATTCCTTGCCCAATCAGTTTGATACTTTTAAAGATGTTATTCAATATGGTAATGCTTCTTTGGTTAAAAAGGATATCATTGAATCTTTGATCCAAAAGAATGAGTCTCTGAAGGTTTTTAAAATTGCAGCTGGTGTTAAAACTGAACCTAAGACTGAGGCCAAGGATGAAGTCCTTATGGCTAAGCCTAGAGGTAAGGGTAACAAAAGGAATAACAAGAAAAAGGATAAGCGGGGGCAACCTAAGCCTGAAAATGCAGTTGATAAGACTAATGGCATTGATAAGTCTAACTTGAAGTGTCATTATTGTTCTAAAACTGGACATTTTGAGAAAGATTGCTACAAAAAGAAAAGAGATGAGGAAAAGGCTGCTAAACAACCTCCTGTGTCTGCTGTGTGTGAAACCCACCCCTATTATACTCATGAAGTTTTAGCTTTACTTGTGAATGATGCCTCTGATTGCTGGATTCTTGATTCTGGGTGTACTATGCATGCTACTCATCATAAGTCTTGGTTTTCTGATTTGAGATTATTTGATGGTGGTGATGTTATGCTTGGTGATCATTCTATCCTAAAAATTAAAGGTATTGGTTTTGTTGCTATGAAAATGCATGATGGTGTTATTAGGGTCATTAAGGATGTTAGATGGGTTCCACAACTTAGAAGAAATCTTATGTCTGAAAGCACACTTGAATCCCTAGGCTGTGATGTTCACAGCAGCAATGGGATCAGAACTGTCTCAAGGGATGGCAAGGTACTTATAAAGTGCATTAAAAGGAAGGGCATCTATGAGGTCCAAGCCACCCCTGAGATGAATTTCTCCTCTATGTTGATTGCCTCTGATACATGTATGTCCATTCCTGAATCTGTTACTTGGCATAATAGATTAGGACATATAGGAAATAAGAGTTTGCATTATCTTTATAAGCATGGCATTTTAAATTCCAAATCGGCTACCATTGACATGTGTGATAATTGCTTGATGGGTAAACAAACTAGGAAGAGTTTTAATAAATCTTCTTATATTGCTAACAAACCTCTTGAGTATGTTCATTCAGATCTCTGGGGCCCTGCTCAGGTTGAATCTTCTGGGGGCAGAAGGTATTTTATGTCCTTGATTGACCATTACAACAGGAAAGTCTGGGTTTACTTGCTGAAGACAAAGGATGAGGCCTTTGATGTTTTCAAACATTGGGTAACAAGTGTTCATGTTGAAACTGGTCTCTTTGTTAAATGCTTAAAAACAGATAATGGCTTGGAGTTTTGTAATTCTAGATTTAACTCTTATTGTAAAGATGCAGGGATCAAAAGGCACCTTACCATTCCTGGCACCCCTCAGCAGAATGGTACTGCTGAGAGGATGAACAGGACTCTCCTAGAGAAGGCAAGGTGCATGTTGATTTCTGCAGGCATGAGGCACTCCTTATGGGGTGAAGCTGTTATGACAGCTGCTCACCTCATAAATAGATCTCCATCCTCTGCCATTGGTTTTAAAACTCCTTATGAAATGTGGTATAATAAGAAACCTGATTTAAACTATCTTAGACCTTTTGGTTGTGTTGCCTATGCTCATAAGAGTGATGGTAAACTCAATCCTAGGTCTCAGAAATGTGTTTTGTTAGGGTATCCTGAAGGTGTTAAAGGTTATAAACTTCTTATTATCCAACCTGGAGCTTATAAAACTATTATCAGCAGGGATGTTGTCTTTGTTGAGGATGAATTTCACTTTAAAAAGGTGTTTACTCCTTCTGTTGAAAAAGCTTTGCAGGTACCCACAGGATCATCTGCAACCCACTTCTATGTCCCTGATGGTGAAGATGATGAGGATGGCAATGATCCTGATGAGGATACCCAAGGTACTCCAGAGGATTCCTCAGACACTGATGCTGATGATGTGCAACCTCACCAATTGGGTGGGGAAGCTCATGATGAACCTACTGATGATGTGAATGAAGTTGGTAATGATTCTATCTCTGCTAGTTCTAATGCTCCCTCCCCCTATTCTGAGTCTTTAGATACTGCTAATGAGTCTTTGTCTGATGAACATGGTGCTGGCTCTTCTAGCACTTCATCTCTTGGCAGACATGACTTAACAAATTGGCAATTAACCAGAGATAGATCACCTAGAACTAAGATTCCAAATAAAAGGTTCATCAATAGCATTGTTGAGTTTGCTTGTGTTGTCTCTACTGTTGTGAACAATTATACTCCTGAGACTTATGAGCAGGCTGTTAGATGTGCTCATTCTGGTGACTGGCAGAGAGCAATGTCTGAAGAGATCGAGTCCATGATGGCCAACAAGACCTGGACTCTTGTGAAAAAACCTGAGACTGCCAGGTTTATTGACAGTAAGTGGGTGTTCAAACTTAAGGAAGGTAACTCTAAGGGTGACCTCCAAGGTACAAAGCTAGGCTTGTAGCCAAGGGTTTCACTCAAAGAGAAGGTGAGGATTATAATGAGATTTTTGCCCCTGTGGTAAAATACAAAACTCTGAGATTATTACTTGCCATGTCTGCTGTTTACAACTATGAACTTGAACAGATGGATGTTAAGACAGCTTTCTTGCATGGGGATTTAAATGAAACTATATATATGAGGCAACCAAAAGGTTTTATTGATAAATTTAAACCTGACTTTGCTTGTTTACTAAAGAAGTCTATATATGGTTTAAAGCAGTCACCCAGGCAATGGAATATTAAGTTTGATATCTGTATGAGAAGACAGTTGGGTTTTAAAAGAAGTAAATTTGATACTTGTTTATATTTTAAGAAACCCAAGTCTAGTTCTGTGCTTTATGTGCTTCTTTATTTTGATGATATTCTCTTGATTTCTAAATCTTCTACTGATATTGTCACTGTTAAGAAGGAACTCTCAAAGCACTTTGACATGAAGGATCTTGGCCCTGCCAAGAAAATACTTGGCATCAAGATAGAGAGAGACAGACAAAAGGTAAGCTTTGGCTTGACCAGACTGACTATGTGCTAAAGGTATTGGAGAGATTTCATATTAAGAATGTAAAACCAAATGATATTCCTTTGGGTTCACATCTTGATTTGTCTAAGAATTATGTTCCTTTATCTATTATTGAAGCTAAGAATATGAAAAATATTCCATATGATGCTGCTGTAGGTTCTGTGATGTATTGTATGATATGCACCAGACCTGATCTTGCTTTCTCTATCAGTGCTTTAAGTAGATACATGTCTGAACCTGATGAGAAACATTGGCTTGCTATGAAGTATTTGTTAAGATATTTGCTTGGATCTGCTAAGTTGAAATTATGTTATTCTAAACATACATCTTCTAATGAGCTATATGGCTATGTGGATTCTGACTTTGCCAGTAATAAGGACACTAGAAAATCTATTACTTCTTATGTCTATACTTGGGCTGGAAATTGCATATCTTGGAAATCTCAGCAACAGCCTATAGTTGCTCTCTCTTCAACTGAGGCTGAGTATATTGCTGCAACTGAGGCTTGCAAGGAAGCCATTTGGTTGCAGGGTATATTGCGTGAGATTGAAGGTAAAACTTATATTTCTGTGCTGCATATTGACAATCAATCTGCTCTATATCTGTGTAGAGACCCTATGTATCATGAGAGAACTAAACATATCGATGTTAGATATCATTTTATACGTGAGAAGGTTGATGATAATGTGATACATATTCTGAAGATTGATGGTAAGCTCAATCCTGCTGACTTTGGTACTAAAATTGTGCCTAGAGATAAATTTTTGTTTTGCAGGGAGTTCCTTCACTTAGGTGAAGGAGGCTGATGGCTCTACAGGTATGAGGGCTCAGGACGGACCCAGTTACCTAATCCACACATAGGCATAGTCTGCCTGGAGCGGACTTAGAAAAATATAGGGGGCAATTGTTGAGAACTTGTATATTTTCCTAAGTATATTTACATTGTTATATGTATGTAATATTTGTATTATATATGTGACATGAAATCAAGGTGTAATATGGTTAAGGATGTTGGACCAGGCTTGGGGGTTAGCTCGAGTCTAGATGGATTGGATTGAGCCATGTGGGTTTGATCTCCAACAAGAAGAAGCTGCCAAGCTTGGGCCTGAAGCCCAAACCATAGAACACAGCCCAACACTTGAGCCCAGTTGCTGGAAGCCTTGCTGGAGCTCTCCAGGTTTCCACTAGGGTTTGCCTATAAAAGGCATAAGCCTTCATCTGGCGCCGCGAGCTTCTTCATTGTTCCTCTTACTCCAGAAGAAAAAGAGAGAGCGAGAGCGAAGGCGACGCTAGGGTTTGAGTTTGCTATTCAAGCTCCTCCCACCTCCGATCGGTGAAGCTCATCTTCTCCGACGTCTTCCCGGTGTTCAGAGTTCCCTTGGCGGCCGGCAACAGCTTGGTGTTGGGTTCCAATTCTCGGATCTGAGTCTGTATCCTCAGATCTGAGATTGTCGAAGAAGTTCTTCTTCTTCTTGCTTGTTTTCGTGTCTGTTTGTTTCGTTTATGCTTAGATTTGTACTTGTACTCTTGATTTTGCCTGATCTGTACTTTCTCCCTTATTTGATAGTGGATTAGGGCTGACTCTTGAGGCCCCGGAGATGTAGGATCGCGGATCCGAACCTCGTAAAAAGTCTTGTGTCCTTTCTCTTCCTTTTAGATCTTGCATGCCTTTGTTGTTCTTGCGAAACTGTTAGACTCGATCTTGCTTTTCATTGGGGGAATTGTTTAGATATACAAAAAAAGGGATTTGGTATGATCAGATCTAGTAGAAAACAACCATCGGTTGTTACTACTAGATCGATCGAAATCGATCAAAACCAGCCCAGGAAACACAACGATGAAGAGGGAGCAGAAAGAGAGTTTCAATTTGTAGTGTATTTACTTTTCGTGTTTGAAATTTTTTTTTATATGGGACAAGTATTTTAATACTCCGTATGTATGAAAAAATGTGATCTTTTATTATTTTTTTAAAAATTATTTTTTAAATCTATTAATAATTAATAAATTTTTAAATACTCATATATTCGAACTTTTTTTAAATATTTCATATATTCATCACTGTCAATTTTAAATACCTATTTGATATTTTGAAGTCGACATGCATTTCAGCGACACCGTCGGCCAGAGACGAGAACGACAGAGTCGCCATCAGCTTCTAAAGTCGGCATCCAGTAGCCTCGGATTTGCCTGCGAGATTCGCTTGCGAGATTTCCTGCTCGACTCGTGCCATATCACACTTCAGTCCACTCTGACGTTACCGACTCCATATGTCTCATCCTCTCTTTTTGCAGGGAATCTAGGCTGCAAGTAGGGGCGGAGCTAGGGGGTTCTCGAGCACCCCTCGGCCGGGATAAAAAATACAATTTTTTTTACATGTATTTAGTATTTTGAAGGTAATATAACATCTTTAAAGGAAATTTGAAATAAGAGTGTTGTCTAGCTTAAGTGGTAAAGGAAGGAATGATGGAGAACCAAAACGTCTTAGGTTGTTCAAATCTCAAATGCTTCACTTTTTATTTCTTTTACTATTTCATTAATTCTTTTTCATTTCTATCTATATTTATTTTGTTTTTATCAACTATTTCATTTAAAAAATGTGATATCTATATATAACCTTAATTTAGAAGACTTTGCTTACGTGTCAATCTTAGAGGAGTTTTAGGAACATTGACCAATTATGTTTTTTTTCCTTGATTTTTTTATTTCTCCTTTTCTTTTTTTTTTCCATTAATTTTTTTAATCATCCATTCTCTTTTATTCTTAACATATTTACTAACAATCTATATATAATATAACCTTAATTTAGAAGACTTTGCTTACGTGTCAATCTTAGAGGAGTTTTAGGAATATTGACCAATTATGTTTTTTCCTTGATTTTTTTATTTCTTCTTTTCTCTTTTTTTCCATTAATTTTTTTAATCCTCCATTCTCTTTTATTCTTAACATATTTACTAACAATCTATATATAACCTTAATTTAGAAGACTTTGCTTACGTGTCAATCTTAGAGGAGTTTTAGGAATATTGACCAATTATGTTTTTTCCTTGATTTTTTTATTTCTCCTTTTCTCTTTTTTTCCATTAATTTTTTTAATCCTCCATTCTCTTTTATTCTTAACATATTTACTAACAATCTATATATAACCTTAATTTAGAAGACTTTGCTTACGTGTCAATCTTAGAGGAGTTTTAGAAATATTGACCAATTATATTTTTTCCTTGATTTTTTTATTTCTCCTTTTCTCTTTTTTTTTTCCATTAATTTTTTAATCCTCCATCTATATATCTATATATCTATATCTATATCTATATAAAATACTAAAACAGAGACCGCTGGAGCGACCTCGCTGTCACGGAATTTTCTGGATTAAACGGGATTATTTTTGCTTGCGTGTCATTTTCTGGATTAAAATGACATTATATTTTTGGGCCACATCAATTAATAAGCCAAATAGTTGGGTAGAAAACTTATCTTTTTAGACTCAATAATCTATCCAATATAACCTTATATCTTAATTATGTTTTTTTAATAAATATTCAACCTTATATTTTAATTAGTTAGAAAACTTAGCTTTTTAGATCAAATAATCTATCAATTATTTGGTATTATTATTTGCGCGTATATCATTTTTTTTATGAAACAACCGTATATCATGAATCTCTATCAATTACACAATTATATAATATTACAATTACAAACCGTTAATCTTAGGTCATTTAATCTTTTTTTTTTATATTAAATTCCAACATATATACAAACCGTTAATCTTAGGCCATTTAACCATTAACAATTACATAATCATTTAATAATACAAAAAATATAATAATAAAAATTAATATACATCCCAATTTGATAAAATATAAAATTGAATTTTTATTTCTCCAATTTACATAATTTATCTTTCTTTTTCTTTGTTAATACCTATCATTTATTGGAAATAGGTACCACATAAAATATTTTGAATTTACAAAATCTTAGCGAGAAATTAGTTTACATTTAAAAAAATTGTACACAAAAGTTCTTATTTTATATGACTATAAAATAGTCAAAATAAAATTAAGTTAAATATGTAGATTGTGATTTACAAAAATTAACAGAGAATGTATATTTATAGATTTTTCTAAATGATGAACTTTTTAATGTATATAATAAATATAATGAATATTGAATTAATGTTTTTTGAAATAAAAAAATGAAAAAGATGGAACTATAATTTAAAAATAATGTTTTTTTTGTAATATACATGCATATGATTGAAACATAATATAAATTATATATTTAATTATTTTTACTACATAGATTTATCATTTTATCCTTTATCATACATGGTATTATGATGAATATTTATCCTTTTTTTTTAAGTTGTTACGAAGTAGTAATTTATATACTTGCTAACCATATATTGATTTTAAATAAAAAGAAGGTTAGTTTAGTTTATGATTAATTGAAAACTTCCAGAATAAAGATTAAATCAATGTTAATCTTTATAATTTAATAAAAAATAATAGTTTAAAAATAAATTAAGTAAGTAATAAAATATACTCCGTATTTTTTAAAGAAACCGCGCAAAGTCGCGGGCCACGATACTAGTAAAATACTAAAACAGAGACCGCTGAAGCGACCTCGCTGCCACGGAATTTTCTAGATTAAACGGGATTATTTTTTCCTACGTGGCATTTTCTGGATTAAAGTGGTATTATATTTTTAGGCCTCACCAACTAATAAGCCAATATAATTAGTAAAAAGATCAATAATCTATTCAATATAACCAATCTTTTGTCAAATATTCTATCTTTTTAGATAAAATTGAATATATGTATATAAAAAAATATTCAACCTTATATCATACTTAGTTGAAAATTTTATCTTTTTAGATGAAATTGAATACATTTGTATGGATATATATCTCATAAGATTTTGTTTTGAATAGATAAATAATTAACGGTTTAAGATAGAATATTTTAGTTGCTATATATATTCTAATCCATGAGTCATCACCAAGCACGAAACCTTCAATATCATTAGCCGGATGAGTTGCAAATCAAGATTTGTTATTCATCATGTGTAGATCCTACTACGTGTATAATAGCTTTATATTCCTAAAACAAGGTCACTAAAATAGCTTTATTCATCATAAGTAGATTTTTTGCGCCTCTTCAAGAAGTATATATATATATATATCCCTAAAATAGTTTTATCTAAAATTGTATCATGTGGATGAAGATTGGACTACTGACGCTCTACAATCTACACACATATTTGAGGTGGATGATGGATTTAATTAGGAGTCTGTCGAGTATAGTTTGCTTGCCGTCTACGCACAAATCGGGAGCCGACGCTCTATAGTATACACACAAATTCTATCATGTAGATTTAAGTCACCGTATAGTTTGCTCGCAACTCCTACCAAATCCCCTTCGAGTTTCATCATATACCTTGATCGAATTCATCGATCTTAATTCCAAACGGAAAATTTTGATTAATACATTTAATTTATCATATACCGTGTAGTTTTCCTTGAAACAATGGATTTGTACAATTGTACGTACCAAGAAAATATTAAATAACTACAAGAAAAGGATTTGTTCCAAGAAAATTAAACTGGAAGAGATGATAAATTTTGTCATCTCAATTACAATTAAACAATTTTACTAAAAAAATATTTAAAATATAGTTATCCATATTTTGAATAATATTTACTTAAAAGATTTATATCAAATCTTAAAAAAAAACATTATTAATATATCATTTAGTTAGATTGTTTATGGTGGTTAGGTGAAAAATTACGGGATAAATATCAAGTTTGCCGTAGGATTTTAGAATTTGGCTATTTTACAAATCTGCTACCTTCTGCCTACATGTACGTATATGAGTATATCCCTCCAAATTTTATTTTTTTAAATATCAAATTTAAAAGAAATAAGTTTAAAGAAATATAGAATTTTACTTTTTATTCTTCAATTTACAATCAGGGTCGTACAACGACCCATTTTATTTACCCATCTATCTATCATCCTATGTGTCAACTTTAATTGATGATTAAATATTCAATATCATTTTTTTTAATTAATTATAAAATCTCTTCATTTTTCAATAACAAAGGAAGAGGTTTCATATTATAAGAATTTTCTGGATTAAAGCGGGATTATTTTTACTTGCATGACATTTTCTGAATTAAAGTGGTATTATATTTTTGAGCTACATCAATTAATAAGTCAATATATTTAGGTAAAAACTTATCTTTTTTAAAATTTTAATGACAAAATAGTTTTCCTTTGAAATATTTTAATTTTCAAAAGATGGATAAGGTAACTACTAGAAGAAAAAAAGGATTTGTACGTACCAAGAAAATATTAAATAACTACAAGAAGAAAAAAAGGGATTTGTTCCAAGAAAATTAAACTTGAAGAGATGATAATTTTTTGTCAAATATATTTATATTAAAACAACCCTATGTAATATGGATTCACTTTATTGATCCCATTTCACGAGCCCATATTTCTTACTAAATATAATTAATTAAAAATTTAAAAGTCATCTATTAGTTTTAAAAATCTTTAGGGATTAAAATAAAATTTTCAATAAAATATAAGAATTTTACTTAAATATATAATTTTATTTGTAAAAAATCTCATGAAAAGATTATCACTAACTTTTAGAAACAATAAGAAAAGATCGATCTATATAATAATCACAGTTGATAAATTGGTTGAATCATCATTCGCCAGTATATATCGGCAAAATCTATCTCATATAGTAAATATGAATTAATTGTTTAAAATGAGTGTTTAACATTTTCAACGTTAATTATATATATTATATAACCTTATGTGTCTAGATTAGATTGAATTTGTCTTTGTGTTGATTCCTTATGCAATCTAATCCTTACTTTTTTTTAGACACAACAATCATGGGATTTGGTGCGATTTTGCGTCCATTAAATTTTCTGGATTAAAACGAGAGTATTTTTACTTACGTGTCATTTTCTGGATTAAAATGGTATTATATTTTTGGGTCACGTCAAATAATATCTAATATAATTTTGTCATCTCATGGCCCCGCTTATTTTTATAAATATTCAACTTTATATCTTAATTAGTTAAAAAAAACTTATCTTTTTAAATCAAATAGGATATAATATAAGTCAACAAAAATAGTTAGAAATAAACAAAAATCAATCGAACTATTTAATAATAAAGATATAATTTCGCATTTTTAAGAATAATCTATCCAATATGTAAATATACTCCGTACATGCATATGTATAAAAAGATATACTGTATATCACAATTTCTTTCCCATCAATTTTTTCAAGGATCGATCTTTATAGATTTTTAACCACCTACAATTTGACTTAGTTTCTCTCCATTAAAAGGTGAAAATGATGTTAAATTATATTTTATTATCATCTGATTGAGTTTTTTATATTTTCTAATAATTTTAGATAAATTTGGTCAAATAAGTTAGATAAAAGATATAAAATTATTAACTGATATGGATAAAAGGGTTTAGACTACACGAGTAAGCGACATATAAGTGAAATAAACCTCTTAGTTGTATATTCAATTTCATCTAACGAGATTTTACATTAATTTATTTTACAATTGATTGAACGTTTTATTAAAATATTTCAAGCATAAAATTTAATAAAAAAATATTTCAAACAAATTAACATAATAAAATATAATTTATTGACAAAACGCGCAAACGTCCGGGTACCGATACTAGTTCTCTTTTATTCTTAACATATTTACTAACAATCTATATCTATATCTATATATAACCTTAATTTAGAAGACTTTGCTTACGTGTCAATCTTAGAGGAGTTTTAGGAATATTGACCAATTATATTTTTTCCTTGATTTTTTTATTTCTCCTTTTCTCTTTTTTTTTTCCATTAATTTTTTAATCCTCCATTCTCTTTTATTCTTAACATATTTACTAACAATTGGGTTTAAAATTCAAAACATTGAATTCAATCTAATATAACCATTAGGCTTAACTCACATTTATGTACTAACTATCTATATATAACCTTAATTTAGAAGACTTTGCTTACATGTCAATCTTAGAGGAGTTTTAGGAATATTGACAATTATGTTTTTTCCTTGATTTTTTTATTTCTCATTTTCTCTTTTTTTTCTCCATTAATTTTTTTAATCCTCCATTCTCTTTTATTCTTAACATATTTACTAACAATCTATATATAACTTTAATTTAGAAGACTTTGCTTACATGTCAATCTTAGAGGAGTTTTAGGAATATTGACAATTATGTTTTTTCCTTGATTTTTTTATTTCTCATTTTCTCTTTTTTTTCTCCATTAATTTTTTTAATCCTCCATTCTCTTTTATTCTTAACATATTTACTAACAATTGGGCTTAATTCAAAACATTGAATTCAATCTAATATAACCATTAGGCTTAACTCACATTTATGTACTAACTATTGAGCTTAATTCAAAACATTGATTATAATTATTAGTTGTGACACATCACATTTAAATGCATGATTAAATGCATGATTCAGATTTTAAAATTTATAAAAAAGTTACAATGATATTGATAATATTATTACTGGGTGATATAAAATATCTACATTTATGTATTATACTTTAGACGAGATATAAAAAAAATTATTTCAGAATTATAAGATACATTTATGGTAAAGTTTTTTTTTATCTTAACTTTTATTAGTATTTTATAATGTATTTATAAATATTATTAATATTTTAGTTTTAAAAAACCGTGTCATAGCGCGAGAATTTTACTAGTTTATATTTAAATTAAAAAAACTCACAATTTTAGTGTTTTTTTAATATTTTCTTAGAAAACATCTTCTTAGTAAGTATACACCGAAAAAAATATTTTACGAATTTTTTTAGAATTTTTTTTTATCACCCCTAAAAATAAATCATGGCTTCGCCACCCCTGCAGCCTGTGTCAACCAACACCGGATGCCTCATGCCTATGTCAACACAATCTTCACCGACTACGAAAATCATCATCAACACTCTGTATTTAGCAAGATATGGCCGTGCCAATGGCAAGTCCATTTTGAAATCAGGCCAGTAAGCCACTGTAGTCCACTACTGAACTCTCTTTCAAATTGAAACAGAGAACTGAAGGAATGAAAAAGTGGGAGCGTATGTGTCTCATCTCAATCGCTCTGTCTTTTAGAGCATCAGCATCCGTGGGTTTAACCCTCCCCCATCCCTCCTATGGGGTAAACCCATGGATGTGGAATAAAACTCATTCCACCAAGGGGAAGGGGCAACCCTAGTGGAATGGGTTAAACCCATCCCCTCCCCATCCCATTTAATTTTCTAAAATCAATAAAAGTGTTGTTTTTTTATTTTTTTATTAAGTGGGTTAAGTTTTGATTGGTTAAAACATGTGGTGGGGTATAATTAAAGTTAAAAAAATAGTAATGGGGTAAACTTATGGATGTGGGATAAAAGTTAAAATTCTTAAAGGATGGGGTAGAGTTAGTGGAGAATGAGGTGTCAAAATATTACGAAGAGAGATGGATGGGGTAACCCTATGAATGCTGATGCTCTTACACACTTTCTCCTTAAGAGCATCCACAATGAGGGTTTCTTAACCCCAAAATAAGAAATTAATTAATAAAAAATTGAAGAAAGGGGAGGAGGGGTTAAGGAATGATTTGACAAGTTTCTTACTAAGAAACCTTTAAAACCCAAGAAAGAGAAAGAAAAAGAGAGGAGGTGGGGCAACATGAGGAGAGAGAGTGAGAGTAAAAAAAGAGGTGGGTCCCGAAAATAAAATAAAATGGGGTTTTAAAGGGTTTTAGGGATGTGGGTGAAAAATTGTATTGGGTTTTTTAAGGAGAGAGAAATATAAAAAGTGGAGTTAAGGAACTCGGGTGGGTTTCAGAGCATGGGCAATGGGGGTTCTTTAACCCAAATTTAATAAGTTTAATACTATTTTATTTGAGATTGTAAAAAATGGGTTAAGGAATGATTTGACATGTTCTCTCCTAAGGAACTCTTAAACAACCAACAAAAGAGAGAAATTGGGGACCACATCAAAAAAATAGTTGAAAGAAGAGTGAAGAGATAAAAGATAAAAGGGAGTTAAGAAACTCTTATGGGTTCTAGGGATGTGAGTGAAAATGTATAATGGGTTGTTTAAAGAATAGTAAAGAGAGAGAAAGATAAAAAGTGGAGTTAAGAAACTCAAATGGGTTCGAGGGATGCGGATGCTCTCACTAATGCGGATGCTCTAAGAAAGAAAAAGTTGTCTGAAGGAAGAAGAAAAAACACTCAAAATTTCATTATCCTCTCCACTCCACTAAAGTCTAAACCCACCAAGATTCACTTTCTCTTTTTGATTTTTTTTACAGTGTTTCACTTTTAGGCCAACTCAATCTCTCTTCTTCCTCTTCCAAGCCCTTCCAATGGCGGTTCCCACATCCTTTGCTCTTCTCCTCTTCTGTATCTTCACATTCTCCTCCACCAACGCCATCTTCAAAAAGATACATTCTCCACTCACAGACATTGAGCTTATCCTTTACAAAATCAAGCCAATTTTACAAGGCACCACCACAATCGGAGGAGATGCAGAAAACCTCATGCTTTCTTCATGGAACACAAGCACTCCCCTATGTCAATGGAGGGGCCTCAAATGGGTCTTCTCCAACGGCTCTCTCCTCGCCTGTCAAGATCTCTCATCTCCCCAATGGTCCAATCTCACTCTCTACAAACACCAATCCCTTCACCTCCTCTCTCTCCAGCTCCCATCAGCAAACCTCTCCGGCTCCCTCCCAAGAGAAATCGGTGAGCTATCCGCCCTTCAGTCACTTTATTTGAGTTTCAATTCTCTATCTGGGTCTGTGCCTTTGGAGCTTGGCTACACCCCCTCACTCTCTGACATCGATTTAGGTCACAATTTATTAACTGGGTCACTGTCCCCTTCAATTTGGAACCTCTGTAATCAACTTGTTTCCCTTAATCTCCATGGAAATTCCCTAACTGGGCCTTTGCCTGATCCTGCATTGCCCAATTCTACATGTGATAGTCTCAAGGCTCTTGATCTTGGTGATAATAAGTTCTCTGGGGTTTTCCCTGAATTTATAACTAGGTTTAGGGATATTCAAGAACTTGATCTTAGTCATAACATGCTTAGTGGCACTGTTCCCATGAGCTTAACTGATTTGAAGCTTGAGAAGTTGGACTTGTCTTACAATAACTTTAGTGGGTTGTTGCCCAATTTTGAAGGAAGTAAGTTTGGTGCGGAGAATTTTGAAGGGAACAGCCCTTATTTATGTGGGTACCCTTTGGGGGGCTGCAATGGTGGTTCTGGATTGAGCTCAGGTGCACTTGCTGGGATCGTTATTGGCTTGATGACTGCGGTGGTGGTTATAGCATCATTATTGATTGGGTACTTACAGAATAAGAGAAAGGGAAGGGGGGGCGATGAAGAGGCGATGGAGGAAGGCTATGAAGAGGATGAGAATGGTGATGGGGCGGGTGGCGGTGAAGGAAAGCTTCTTGTCTTTCAGGGAGGGGAGCATTTGACATTAGAAGATGTGTTGAATGCTACTGGGCAGGTTATTGAAAAGACCTGCTATGGAACCTCTTACAAGGCGAAGCTAGCGGATGGAGGAAGCATTGCGCTTAGGTTGTTGAGGGAAGGAAGTTGCAAAGATCGGAACTTGTGTTTTCCGACAATAAAGCAGTTGGGACGTGTTCGACATGAGAATTTGGTTCCGTTGAGAGCTTTTTATCAAGGCAAGAGAGGCGAGAAGTTGCTCATTTACGACCACTTCCCACACAGAACACTTGATGAGCTTCTACATGGTAACTGTTACTTCTTCTGCAATTTAGTTGCTCTGGTTTACATCTTTTATACTCTTAATTGAACTATTTTGGTTTCTCAGATCATGTGAAAATCTGCTTGATAATTGACTGATAAGTGATATTTGGTCTCATTAAATTCAATTTAAAAAAAAATTGGCTATTAGTTTGCCTTGTTTAGATAGTATGAAAATTTTGATGCTTTTATAACCCTTTTGTGATGATGTATTTGATCAAAACCAGACACCAAGGCTGGAAAGCCGGCACTGAGCTGGGCAAGACGTCACAAAATTGCACTGTGTATAGCCCGAGGTTTAGCATACCTCCATACCGGACTTGAGACACCAATAACTCATGGGAATGTGAGGTCCAAAAATGTTCTTGTTGATGACTTCTTCGTTGCTAGGCTAACCGAGTGTGGACTGAACAAGCTAATGATCCCTGATGTCGCTGATGAAATATTGACCCAAGCAAAGGTAGATGGCTACAAGGCTCCCGAGCTTCAAAAGATGAAGAAGTGCAATTCCAGGACAGATGTTTATGCATTTGGCATATTATTTTTGGAGATTTTGATAGGGAAGAAGCCTGGAAAGGATAGTAGAAGCCGTGATTTCTTGGATTTACCGTCAATGGTGAAGGCGGCAGTCTTAGAGGAAACAACTTTGGAGGTTTTTGACCTTGAGGTCTTAAAGGGGATAAAGAGTCCAATGGAAGATGGGTTGGTTCAAGCGTTGAAGCTTGCGATGGGATGCTGCGCTCCCGTGCCTGCAGTTCGGCCCACAATGGATGAAGTTGTGAAACAGTTGGAGGAGAATAGACCAAGGAACAGATCTGCCTTGTACAGTCCAACTGAAGCAAGAAGCGGAACAGGTACCCCTTTTTGATCTCAACTTTGTCCTTCTTGACACAGGGTTATGGATTAACACATATTTCCTGATTATCTTAACAAAAGGAACTTTGTAGCTGAGAACTGATAACCTATATATAGTACTCCGTAGTTTTTATTTTACAAGAGTTGTAGTTTTAAGTATCCTTATTGTGTTCCTTTAGTTCCCCCAAGTAAAAATGTCTTACAGTAATGTTAATGGCAGTAATTCTTAGGGATTTATTAGATCAAATTGAGCGAACAGGAAAAAAACGATTGAGATCTGTTACTATTATACAAACAAAGAAATGGAAAATCTTGCAGTTTTGGTAAATTTTCATAATTTTGCTTACATAAACAAGGTCCAGCTTCATTTTTTCTGTTTCCCCTTTACTCTTCCTTTCCCTTTTATGGGAGTTTGATTTTGCGGGGAACAATATACGTCTGGACAGCTCTATAAAGGAGAAAGGCGTAGGGCATGGAACTAGGAGATGTGAAGGTCAAGGAGAGCAGCGGGCATGGAGGTTTATCTCAAGAAGGTAAAATGTGATTGTATCTTTAGGTATGGAAGGTTCTTGGTGCGTAGGTAGCTAGCACAGGCCGCCACGACGACAGTTGAGAGCACCTGAACCTGATGTCAAAGAGCCGACCCAGTTTGATGGCTTGGCTGCTAAGCTGGATGCTCTAGCATAGCTGGCGCCTGCGCCTCTTCCTGATGGGGTGAAGTAGGCTCCATCGAGTAACAGATCTCCAACCGATCTCCAATTCCAGGTCTTCCAAACCCAGTGGCGTGTGTAGACCCTCTTAGTCACCTGCACATCGCGCAATTTGTATTGAGATTCATTTCAGAAGAAGTGATAGAGGCCATAGCTGGTATCTTCTGTTTGCTCTACCTCTTTTGCATTGCGGTTTGCAGGGGCGAGGTATCTGTTTCCTTGGCTGTTAATGGTGGGATTTGCACTTCCGCCAATGGCGTACATTTCCCAGTGGGTGTAGTCGTTGTTTACGATATGGAAATTACCGTGTCTACACCTGCATTTACATAGGGAAGTTGAATGAGCATTGAAAAAACCGAGAAGTCGTTTATAGGAAGCTTTATACCTTGGCATCCTCTGGATGAGACCCTCGCCGAAATGGTTGTAGGCTATGGTAACCTGCATTACCCTATCCCTTGCATAGGAGTCACTGTGACCCAACAAAATCACCTGTTGAAGGCAAACTCGAATTAGACTGATCGAGCCGTTCAGAGAAGGGCTTGGTGGTCATCTGGCCAGAGCGATTACCTCATTGTGGTGAGTGAAGTAGTTGTTTGAAATTGTGATCGCGGTGGAGCCAATGATTACGTCAACGAGCCCATCCGCGCAGCTGGAAAGCGAATTGTGATCGATCCAAATATGGCTGGAACCGAAGATGGAGATAGCGTCTCCATCAGCCATCGTTCTCCATCCGTAATGGTGAGGCGTGCTCCTCACCATTGCATTCCCAGTGGGCTTACAGTCATGGATGTGAAGGCCATGGATGATCACGTTGGTGATGTACTGGAGGGTAAGGCAGGCCCCATTGGCGATGTGGACGCTGACACCGCGCCCATCGATTGTCTTGAAGCTGTTCATAATCAGCTCTTGCTTCAGGGTGATCACCATGTCCCTCTTGAACACGATCCACAGTGGCTCGTCCTGGATGACAGCGTGGCGGAGGGTGCCAGGCCTGGGGTTCACAGGGTCATCATCACCCGAGTCACCCACCACGTAGTACCTCCCATCGCGGCCCCCAATGGCATTGCGACCAAACCCAACAGCGCAGTCAGCAAGGCGCCTCCTGTTCCTGTGCCAGTTAGGGTCACACCTCCAGCAGTCGTCAATAGGATTGCCTGTTCCGCAGGAGAAGTAGCCCAGCCTCCTCCTGACTGTGCCGTTACCGTCTTGGATGATCCTGTTGATAAAGCCGTTAAGACGTGAAAATGATGTGTTGCTTCGAGATAGATACGGAAACTCGATTCAGTGAATTATTGATTTGCTATATAGGCTTCTTGTTTGGTAGCTGACAAATGAGTTTCTGTAGAATAGCAACAAGTTACATCAGAGATCTACCGACACGATTGAGACGCCCATATCTTCAATCTAAAACACAAGTCTTTGTACTTTTCCGCTGAACCAACTATAAGCTACTTTGATCTTCAACAATTCTTATGAAAACACTGCTTGATATTCATATCGTGATATTAGGTATGGGTATTAGATATCGATATTAGAGATATGGATATCAAATCTGATATCTGATATCTAATAACCGCGTGTCTGATATATGATATCTGATATCTTACTTAACAAGATGTCTCATCTTCAACCATGTGAAAGAGTGTTTGATTGTCTTAAAGTAGCTCCACTAGTTTTGACAAAAAGAAAATGTATAATTTGAGGGCCAAGTAAACAATGAATGTGTGAGGGCGGTGCTGGGTGAAGTAGATACTAATGGGCTCTCAAGATATCCATGACAGATCTAAGAATGGGGTGTCGGTGGATCCAAATCCATAATAGTGTGTGTGGGTGTGTGTGAGTGTATGTAAGATAGATGGGAGTGTATTGATGATGGGGCAATGGGTGACCACATTCATTAGTCAGTAGTTTTCATCAGCTGCTTCACTCAAATACAAATTTAAGACATTATTTTTTTATTCTGAAATGGAAGTGATTACTGTACCTACCATCACCTTTTTGTTTGTTTGTTGCATAAAAATACAGATCTGTATGTATATGCAGCTATGTTAAGAGGATTAGTCTTCAAGGATAGCGTTTCCCCATTTCCATTTATTGCAAAATTAAATGGCTGAACTATCAGAAGCAGTCAGGAAGAACGAATTGAATTTAGGAGGGCGTTCTATTTCTTCGTACTAGGAAGAATGTACATCTTCCATCAGTTAGATCAGTTCAAGTTGAGAAGTTAATAACAATTAACAATGTTAGGTAGCATATATAAATCTGGTTTGCACTCTTAAGAAAATTTGCAATTGAATTGAAGGTGATCATTTGTGATGGCTTAAAACTTACTCATGATTGGGCAATGCAGTGTGTTCATGGTGAGCAACAGCTTGCTGATTCAGCAGCTTGACTTCACTGCAGAAATGAGTGTAATTCCACAGAAGAAAACATATATAGCATTGTCAAATTGAATTCAGGGAAAGGGATGGAGAGAGTAAGTGGTTGGAGCTCAGCTGACCTTTTAGCCATTGATGAGTTCTTCAGGGGATGCAGCTGTGGTTCAGCACTTGAATAGAGACAGAAAGACAGTCAAGATTGAGCTTCCAAATGCATAAACAGAAAATCAATGGAGCATATTAGCATTACCTGAGCTGCGTAACTTGCTCATCGTCTTTCGTGTAGTATTCACCATTTGTGGTACAAGTGAGGAGGAGCATTGCGATCAGCATAGCGTGAAGGGAGATGCAACCCAGAGAGAGTGCCATGGTTGATCCCTCTCTTTCTGATCTCTCCCTCAACTCCTCTGATGTGTAAGCTTGTGTGGTTTAGGCTTTAAGGGGCAATGAGTCATCAATACAAGTGGTATGGGGAAGGGTAGAGGACGCCCTTTTATATATAGCCTTGTTAATTTTTACCTTGTCCTTTTTTTTTAAAAAAAAAACTTCCATGTTATAAGGTGAAGAATAGAGTTAATTGGATTGGTATATAGGTTAAGTAGCTCAAGTTTGGCTCGGGATCGGATAAAAAAAATTCAGTTTGAACTCGTTCATTTGTTAAATGAATCGAGTATAAACAAAATTTTAACCTTAATGAGGCTTAGCTCGATCCAAGCTCGAATATTGTAAAATTTGTAAAATTTCCTCTTACTTATTACGTTATTAATGTTATGAGTGAGTAGAGCCATTTTAGATTCAACTAAATTTTCTTTTAAGTCATATAACCACTATTCACGACCCCTACTACAAATTTAGAGTTATAGGTTCTCATTCGAAAGAGTGATCTAGGTTGGAGTGTTGGACTACCGATCGTTCATAGTCCATTATAATCGCTTTCGTCTTAAAAAGAATGCTTTATTCAATCTCGTTTATTTACTAAACGCGTCGAGTAAGGAGTTTAAAATTTAGACTCGGTTTGAATTATGCTCATTTCTCTCTAATATCAGCCCTACTTTTAGGCACAACATTTCACCGACGGTGTTTTGGTTACTAATATGGCTGTTTTGGATGAAAATGAGGCCGTTTTGTATGAAAATGGCGCCAATTCAATAAAACGAGGACGTGTTTGGGTTTAAACTATGATTTAAATTGCTTAAGATTGAATTGCAGATTACATCAAAGCAAGTATGGGACCCACACGTCTTCGGCCAGGTGGAGGAGGATATATATATTTTTTTAATTAGGAAATAATTCGAGAGTCAGGTATTGACTCCTTGAGTGACCGATAACGGCGGCAGATGATGAACCGTCAAACATACAACCTAAAGTAGAAACGAACCTAGACTTAATATGGTGGACACAACATAGACTACATATAAAATACTCCATCCATCGCAAAATACTTGTCATTTGATTTTTTAACACGTTTTTTAAGAAGCTAAAAACTCTATAAAACATTAATTTTTTTAATAATTTTTTTCCATTATTTTATCGATAATTGTATTAAGTATGAAATTATTTTTTAAAATTAATAAAATCATTGATATTTTATATAGTTTTTACCGTTCTTAAAAAACGTGTCAAAAGCAAAACCACGAGTTTTGCGAGATAGAGGTAGTATTATTTTAATACTAAATTACTACCTCCGTCTCGAAAGATAAATAAGAAATAAAAACAATATAAAATAAATTTTTTTATTTTTCAAAATAATATTATATTTATTATTAATAATAAGTAAAATATTATTTTAAAAAGTTATTTAAAAAGTTAATATTTTATACTATAGTTTCTTAAAAAACGTTCCAAAAAATCAAACGAACTATATTTTGAGACGTAGTGAGTATTTTTTTTTTAAAAAAACTAACTATATTTTGGCACGTTTTTTAAAAAACGTGCCAAAAAAGTTTTGTGGATTTGAGGGTCGTGGGCACCCATATTGGAAAAAAGAATTTTGGAAAGATTTGAGGTTAAATTTTCGTGGGAGAATTAAGGGTAAGATTTGTATGCAATTTGCGACAAAATTTAAGGTTTGGGATTTTGGTTTTGATTTTGTGGGTAATTGAGGAAGGATGCATGCTGGATAAGAGGGGATAAGAGGGGTTGGGCGAGGGGTTGCTAATCAGATCTAAAAATTTGGGGATTGCTATTCAGATCTGAAAAATTAAGGGTGGGTGGGTAAGAGGGATTGAAGGAGGGGTTGCTAATCAGATCAGAAAAATTGGGGATTAGGGAGAGAGATAGTCGGGAGTGAAGGCGGCATCAGCCACCACCGTGGGTCAACGGCGAAGGGATGGTGTAGTAGAGAGGAGGAGGAGGAAGGTGGCCGACGGAAAAGGTGGCGATACAATTGAAAAACATCATCCTGAAGGATGATATTACAAAGATCTCTGTTCAAAGGGAGAATAGACAAATTACAGCTCCTACTACTCTTAGCAATGAAATCTGCAACTCTATTTGCTTCTCTATAACAGTGCTTAAATTCAATATGCTCAAAATAATTAGAAATAAGCTTGATTTCTTCAACTTGGCGCAAAATCACCCAATTCGTTGTTGTCACTCCCGTAATTGCTTTCACTGCTTCTAAGTTGTCACCTTCAATTATGAGTTGCTTGAAGCTCCTGTCAATCGCTTTCTGCATACCTGTGCATATAGCTGAAACCTCGGTTTGGAGAATAGAGCTCTGTCTTATCTCCCGGTGAAAAATATCGATAACATGACCATTGGAGTCCTTGATGACCCCTCCCACATAACACTGACCAGTAGGGTGCACTGAGCCGTCAACATTTATTTTATTATTGTATTTGGTGGTTTTTTCCATTTAGTCTTTTGCCGCTTATTCTTCATGTTTGTTTTTAGTGTCTCATCATTTGATTTTTTCCAACTCGTAACGTCATTTAGCACCCTTTGGACCAGGGGCCGATGGGTTGTTTAGTTTGTTATTTTGAAAGATTATGTTGTTCCTTATTTCCCACACTATCTGCCAAATGAAACAGAGTTCTTCAAAGTTTGTAATTTGATTCCTAAGAGACAAAATGTCATCCATAGAGAGATTTATGCCTTGGAGATATAGAAAAGATTTATTTGTTACTTGTTCGTAATTTCTAATTATCGATCTTGTTACTGGGCAATTTAGGAATAGATGGTGTATATCTTCATCCTCATTATTACACAAGCAACAATGAGAAGGAACTCTATTGAAGTACCTATTAAGCCTGCATTTGGTAGCTAGTCCGTCAACAGCTATTTTCCAAACAAGATTTTGTAATCGAGGTGGAACTTTTAACTTCCAGATCCATTTGTAATCATAGTCGTCTTGTTGTGTTTCTTTGATTAGTTGGTATGCAGATTTGGTTGTAAAGTTTCCACTCGGATTAGGCTTCCAAATCAGTCTATCTTTAGGTTTCCAATATGGAATTTTGATTTCTTGTATCTTATTTGCTATGTGTCGAGGAAAAAGACTCACAAGAAGGAGGACATTCCATTGGGTTTGGTTTATAATTAGGTCAGCCACTCTTAGATTATGATTATGATTATTCTTATATCTTGTTAGATCATGGTCCAGAAGCCACGGGTCATCCGAAACACTAATGGATTCCCCATTTTAAATGATCCAAAATAAGCCACGGGTCAGAAACTCTAGGTAAGTTGTTGTCATACTCATCACCTATTTTTATACATCTTTCTATCGTAAATTATCAACATTATTTAGACCTTTAAAACAACATACTCCCTACGACTCAGATTTTATTTGATGTTTTGGAGAAATGCACAAAGATTAAGAAATATCACTTCCATCTTTAGCTACCTCATAAAATAATTTTTATTCTCTCACGTTTATTATCCACAAATGTAAGTAGTTAAATTAAAAAAAAAAAGTATAAATTATATTGATACTAGTGCAAAAGTAACAGAAAGTGTAATTATTACTTCTAGCTAAAACATCAAATATTGTTGATCAAATTTCACATTCTAAAACATCAAATAAATCCGATCGGAGAGAGTATTATTTATGTTACCCTGTCCCTAACATATCGTATCCTATATTTTTGAAATAATGTTTCCCCGTGTTCAAATCGTGTTTAGGGGTGGGCGCGGGACGGGACAGGATGGGACCGGGACGGGATGGAGGTCGTCCCGTGTAATTTTTGCGGGATAGGACCGGGACCGAGACGGGACGGGCCTTGTCCCTCAAATTAAAAAATTATTAAAAAAACTCAAATTTTTCATAAATATATTGCGATTCTCAAAGGCGTAATACATATATATTTAAATTTTTTTATATTTTGCAGGTTCCCATATATGCGTACGCATATATACGTGTGTAAATGTATATAAACACCGATGCAGTGTGTATATATATGGCCTTACAGTGGAGGATGTAGTGTATTTTTTTTTTATTAGGAAAAACTTCGGGTGGACTGGCCCTACCCGGCAGCATCCTTGCGGATGAGGTCATTAAGACTTGGGTTGTTGTGAATATCACTACCTCGGGCAGAGCGGCAAAGGTGTGCAACCTTATCCGCCACTCTATTGCCCATACGAGGTACATGAAAGTAACCTACTTCTTTTATATGTGATAACATGATTTGAATATCAGATAGGATTAGTTCAATCTCCCAAGGGCATTTAGCTGTCTTATTTAGATAGTCTATGATTATTTTGCTATCACCTTCAATCTGGATTCTTTCAATGCGGAGTTGTAGTACTTTCTCGACCCCCAATCTGAGAGCGAGGGCTTCTGCTTTGATGGGATGCTGTTTTCCCAGTGATTTGTTCTCAATGGCAACAGACCGCCCATTCTAGTCCCTAATAATGATTCCAGCCGTACTATCACCATTGGTTAAAGAAGAGCCATCGAAGTTAAGTTTGAACCAATTGCAGGGAGGCTTGCGCCATTTAATTGGACGTGGTTTTTTGGTCTTCCTTAGAAAGCCCCTTGATGAGGGATGAATAATTTCGTCACCTTCTCCTTCCACCACGGATGTTTTTTTCCAGTTATCTATGTGCGTTCTGACTAGATGAAGGACTTTTTGGTGCTCGGGGATTGTTGCTTGTTGGAACAAGTGTTGATTCCTGATGTACCAAGTAGTCCACCAAGGGAAAGAGAGGTCAGCCAGCATGGCAGGGTTTAGGCTGCTTCCAAGGCTGGATAGAATGGGTCTAAAGTCCCGGGATTGGTTGATCAAACGGGTCGTTGTTGCTTGTTCTGGGCTTGGGAGTTGGTATAATTTTCGTGTGAAAGGGCATTCCAGAAACAGGTGTGCCTCGTCTTTGGGAGCCATATTGCAAAGTGAATAAGTAATTGGAACCGCCGTCCCCCTACACGATAGGCGCACAGCAGTAGGTAGTCCATTTTGTGCAATCTTCCATAGAAAGTTCTTCACCTTTGGAGAAGCATCAATAGACCAAACCCACGCGTTCCTATCGGGCGTAGCAGTGGATTGTGCTGTTATTAGTCTGTAAGCACTTGTCGTAGTAAACCACCCTTCCCTATCCGACCACTAGTAAAGGCGGTCTTGTAAGTTTGAAGCCGGGATGGGGATGTCTAAAATTTCTTTGACGATGTTGTTTGGTAGAGTCATTTGCAATTTTTCTTTCCACCATTTCCCCCCTATAATATACTCACTCACGGTCTCATTCTGATCATGCCCCTGGATGTCACCAACCAGAGACCGAAGGGAGGAGGTAGATATACAATTATCCGTCCAAAATTTTATTGTGCGTCCATTCCCTACCGACCAAATAAGTCCTGATTTAAAATTGTCAATCAGATTAGCAAGCTTAGACCATTGCCATGAGCTAGATCCCATTCGTTTGTACTCGAAAATACTTGCAGAACGCAGGTATTTATGTCTGGTTAAAGTTACCCAAATATTAGTGGGCTCTGCCATAATTTTCCACAGAAGTTTCATTTGGAGAGCGACATTCATTTCCCCCGATTTGCGAATTCCCAACCCGCCAAACTTCTTCGGTTTGCAAATCCTATCCCAACTTATTAGAGGCCGATATTGTAAATCCTTGTTCCAGAAGAAAGAACGCTTTATTTGGTCTAGTTCTTTGTGTATGGCAGCGGGGAGCATGAAGTTCTGCATTACATGTAAAGGCTTAGCCGATAGGTTAGAATTAATCAGGGTGGCCCGACCTTGTTGAGAAAGGGCATTGGCCCTCCATTTCGATAGTTGTTGTTTGGATTTACAAATGATATCTTCGAATGTGCCGCTGGTTACTCGACCATTAATGATAGGACATCCCAGATACTTCTCTAGTGAGATTTCGTTTGAAATGTTGAGGCAGTTACGTAATTCCAAGATCCTATGGTTCGGAATCCCAGAAGTCGGTTGGAAACTAGATTTATGATAATTGACCTTCTGGCCTGACACCCTGCAGTACTCATCAATTATCGTTTTTACTTTGCGCCCCGCATCCACACTCCCTTTGGAGAAGATGATGATGTCATCTGCAAAGGCGAGAAACGGAATACGAGGCCCGTTTTGTCCAATCGGAAAGCCGATGTGGGGACGATCAATGCTGGCTTCCGCAGTGAGTTTTCGGGCCATCACCTCAGCACCCAGAAGAAATAGTAATGGAGAAAGAGGGTCCCCTTGACGAATTCCACGGGATGGAAAGAACAACTCTGTAGGACCGTTGTTTACCAAAACTGAGAATGAAACGGATGTGATACACTCCATAACCCATGAAGTGAAAGTTTTGTGAAATCCAAATTTGAGGAGCACGCTTTTAATGAAGTGTCAGTCGACTCTATCGTATGCCTTTTCTGTAAAGGCCCGGATTTTTAAATAATAAATAATATAAATGGATTTAAGACGAAAAAATAATAAGATAAAATAAAATAAAAATTCGGATATTTAAAAAAAAAACTCGTCCTTAATTTCCTAAATCGAAATTGAAACCCTTAAAACGAGTTCCGGAATTATTTAATTGAGAATTTAAAAATAATGTTCATATTTCATTGTGAAATTCGGATTTGAAAATTGAGGAGTATTTTAATCGCGTCGAGATAAGGTCGAGTGGGCGGGTTTTGAGATTTGTTTTCCGGGTATCTTGAAATATATTTTGAGAACCACACAAATTGTCTCCTTATTTCTTCCATCAGAATCAAAGAAAGAAATTGCAGCTCTTTCCCTTCTTGTTATCTGATTGCCCAGCCAGCCTGCAAATTGGTTCCCTTCTCCTTTGTCTCGTTGCTACAGCAGTAGCACGCCTTGTCTCTTTCCCAATGTGAAACCCAATAACCCCCTATGGCTATCTGCAGATCCCACACCCTCTTTCAATTGGAATTCAACATACAACACTCCCTCACCACACCCCTTATCCTCGTTTGATTTCAATTCAACACCCACCCTTCTCCTTGCTCTCCCCTCTTCCGCACTCGGCCGCCAGTAGAAACCCAAACCCACAAACACCTTTCCTCCTGAATTTCACAGCCCTCACCCACATTCCTTCCATTCAATCGAACTCAGCAGTGCACCCTCCCCTGTGTCTTCCTCCTTTCTGAACATCAACACCCAGAGCACCTTCCGGGCACATTCCGAGCGCTCCCGACCTCTCTCTTTTGAAGCTTCCGACACCGAGCTCCACCAGAGCTATCCGCTCCCCTGTCTTCGGAGCCACTCTCCAGGAGCTTCCCCCTTTCTCCTTCCGTCAAGCAGTAGCAGCAGGATTCCGACGATCGAAGCGAATCCCGAGCAACCGAGCACCGCCAGGAGCGCCGACGCCGACCACCGGAGCCCCGAACGCAGCCACTCGCCCCATTGTTCCGATTTGAAGGTCTGTTTCGATTTTCATTCGATTTCAATACCAAACCCCTCAGATCGAACTCGTATTCATCTCTCTCGCGCTTCCTAGGACATCCCGGTGTCGATTCCGCCATCGACGAGCCCGAATCGAATCTCCGACGAAGATTTCCGGCGAGAACTCCACACCACAGTGAGCACCTTTTCTCCCTCCTCTCTTTTCCGCGTTGGTTCTTTTGTTGGGTTGGGGTCGGGGAGAGGCGTCGGCCAGGCTGAGCGAGGGTGGGTTGAACGGATCTCCGGCGAGGGCCTTCTTTTCTTTTCCTTCTCTTCCGTCGTTTCCGCGAGCAAACAGGATTTGGAGGTTGGGGATGGGTTCAGCGGTTTGTTTTATTTTTTTTTTGGGTTCGGTTCAGCAATTTTAATTAAAATAAGGCCGGTTCATGGGTTCCCTTAAATGAAATTTGGGGCTTGGTTCTTGGATCCGATTTTGGCAAAGGGTTGGGCCTATCCGATTTGGGCTCATGGGGTCCGGTTTCTTTTAAATGGATTTTGGGCCTATTTTGTAAAATGTGTTAATAAAATGAGCTTTAAGGGATTTATATATTCAAATCTATAAATATTAAATAGAGGGAATGTAATATAGAATTATTTTGTGACTAAATGTCCGAATTTATTTACGTAATGATTTTGAAAATAAACATGCCGGGATTGTGTCAATAATATGATTTTGGGAATTTGTTAAGGAATTAAATGATAAATGTCGGAATTTGGCCAAGTACGATTTGAGAAATTATTTTGAAAATGAGTTGACTTAATTTGGAATTTAAGAATTTGGAAAACTTTGGGAAATGAGTTTTGAAATATTATTTTAATATTCAATATTAAAGAAGGGATTTGACGGAACTTGAACTATTTGATCTTGAGCTTGAAGTTATGTTAAAAGTGTCATTTTAAATGTTGAGATTCCTTGTCTTGGTTTGATGATGTTGGGTTTGAGAAGAAAGTTAGAAAATATGGCTGGTACGATTTTATCGATGAGTTTAATGTGAAGAATGATTTTGGTTGATGTTGATCAAATTGGAAAGGTTTTGGAAAATGGTTTTACTATCAATTGGTTTGAAGATGTGGAGAACTTGGGTATCGTGTGTATGAATGATGAACCGATAGCTTATGGAAATGGCTTGATGATAGGTGTTTATTGCTTTTGGATTGCTTTGGACTTGCATTTGGGCCCTTGCTTGTGTTATCTTGCTGTTCTGCATCTTCAGGTAAGTCTCTTCGGAGCTTACTCAGATTGAATAGAGCTATTCCCTGCTTTAGGTGCATGATATACTAGGTGCTTACATTCATGATCAGCATGCCATGTAGTATCCTGTTTAGGTTGCATTAATTGAATGAGCATCTCCTTTCTTTGTGCGTATGTAAACAGAACGGCCGTTATCTGTGATAGTCCTAGAGTCTTTGCTAGGGTCATAGGGTAGCCCAGCCTCACCGGGTACTCTGAGTCAATCGAGTACTTCCTTATATTATGATATGCCTGCGGGCTTTATTGTGGAGCGGGTTAGGCATGCGTGCTGCCCTATTATGAATGAATGCATTCACGAGCTGGCCAGTCTCCGCCTGTCGGAAGGGGTGGAGGTAGGAGAGGGATATGCCACTTGGCATTGTCTTGGGCCCTTTACAGTATTTCTGCACATTATTATGAACTAGGAGCATGCTAGTGTGTTTGAATTCCGTACTGCATTAGAGCATCTTTATTAGGTATAGCGTATATGTGTGCTTATGGTTGGGATGCAGAGTTAAGTGGGCATCGATCTGATCCCGCTCCAAATCAATTTTTTTAGGAATTATTTATGTTCATCCTATCGGTGCTGTTTGCTTATTGCACGGGTCATTTTGTCGGCGGAGAGTGAGCGCTGGAGTTATACCAGACTCTGATTATATTGTTTTGGATTTATACTTTTGACTCCGTTTTGACCCGGCTCCGCCGTGGCACTTGTATCTGTACTTTACTTCCGCTTTACTTCCGTTTGAAATGGTTTCCGCGACATAGTCTTAGGACAGGTTAAGGGTACCCAACGGCCCTTCGATGTTTTTAGGGTTTGAAATCCCTCTTTCAAATAACCTTAAAATGAGTTTGAAACCTCGACCCGTACCTGGATTGCAAGATCCGAACAAGGGGTTTTATCCCTTGAAACGTAACCCAGAAATTATAATTCTGGGCCGTTACATTTTCCATGTCCAACTTTATTGCTAGCTAGCTTTCCCGCCCCTTACGCTTTTGTAGGAATGGAAGATTTCATGAGCTATGAGTACATTGTCCTGAATCGCCCTGTCTAACACAAAAGCCCTCTGCAGAGGATGTAGTGTATATCTATATATGGCTAAATTACAGTATGTAGTATATATACACACACACTATATAATATTACAGTGTGTATGAAATATATATACAGTGTGTACGTATGTAATATATATACAAACTATAATAATAATAATTATTATTATTATTATTATTATTATTATGCTACTCTAATCCAGCTAGGTTGTATTATGGTGATCATACTCTTCAGTCTTGTCAGGGCGTGCAACAAGGGGATCCTCTCGGCCCTTTACTATTTGCCTTAGTTTTGCATCCATTAGTGCGCAAAATCTGGGATACGTTTCAGGTGTGTTTTCAGGCTTGATATTTGGATGACGGTACTATTGTTGGAGATACTCTAGTCATTGGAAAGGTTTTGCAGATGATTATTGAGGATGGACCAAGTTATGGTCTACACCTCAATGTTGATAAAACTGAAATCTTTTGGCCGAGAGAGGATCCGAGGAGTAGGTTGGCTGATGTTTTTCCACCTAACATTGCTAGGCCGTTGCATGGGGTTAAGCTACTTGGTGGACCCGTCAGTGTTAGTTCTGTGTTCAGTAGCGAGCTTGTGATGAAGAGAGTGGACAAAACGATCGCACTTATGGATGCAGTTGCTAAGATTGGGGACCCACAGTGTGAGCTATTGTTGCTGCGTGCTTGTACCGGGGTCTCCAAACTTTACTTTGCTTTGCGTACTTGTCCGCCTCGTGCCTTCGAGTCTGCTCAGCTTAAGTTTGATCTAGCCCTTCGACGCTCCCTAGAACGTATTATCGTTGCTTCTGGGCCGGGTTTTGGCAGTTGGCAGTGGAGGCTCTCAACATTGCCCTTCAGGTTTGGGGGCCTTGGTGTTTATTCTGCAGGTGACGCTCTCTTTTATTCTTTTCTAGCTTCGCGATTGCAATCAGCTAGTCTGCAGATTAAGCTTCTCCAGCATGTCTTCAATACAAAGGTAGGGACTGATATTCTGAGTAATCCAAGTGAGATCGCTGCCCCCAAACTCATGAAGAAATTGGCAGACATATATTTCACACAGATTACGACAGATGCAGAGAATACCTTTTCCTTATCACCGCGTCAGATGGCTTTATGGAGTTCTCAACATCAAGACCATGCTACTGATTGGCTTAGAGCTGTCCCCATCTCAGGGCTGGGTCAGACTATGAATGGTAAGACGTATCGTTGTGTGTTGTGCTACCGTTTAGGCATCCCTTTGTTTTCCATTTCAGAGCCTTGTTCTGCTTGCTCCAGAGTATTTGAGGGAGACATTTTTGGAGATCATGCTGTGTCGTGTGCTGGTATTGTTGGGATTAAACATCGTCATAATGCTGTTCGTGACACTCTGGTGAATGTCTGTTATCGTTCTGGGATCTCAGCTGGTAAAGAGATTGATATTGGCCTATGTGGGGGAGACGGGAAACCCCTCCGTCCTGCGGACTTGCTTCTTTATGCGTGGGATGAAGGGTTGGATGTTTGTGTTGACTTGACAGGGTCATCCCCTTTGACGCAATCTGGGATGGTTGATTTTGTTCCAGGACAGGTGGTGGTTGGGGCGGCTCGTCGAAAGCGGGTCAAGTATCATGATAAGTGTAAAGCCATTGGTTATGGGTTCTTACCCTTTGCTTTTTCTGCATTGGGTGAACTGGAGGCAGACGCTATAGGCCTTCTAAGGAGGATCCAGAAATTTGCCCAGACTCACGATATAGGGGCTCATAACGCAGCTCATATTTTCACTAGGGTGGGCTTTTCTATTGCTAAAGGAGTGGGGGGCCAGATTGTCTCTCGGCTCCCCACTAATTCTTTGTAAACTTTTATTATTATTATTATTATAATATTATAGAATAATAATAATAATAATAATAATAATAATAATAATAATAATAATAATAATAATAATAATAATAATAATAATAATAATAATAATTATTATTATTATTATTATTATTATTATTATTATTATTATTATTATTATTATGTAATGTATAGTATTATAGTATGTAGTATGTAATGTATACTATATATATACATTGTGTACGTACATATGTAATGTATAGTATTACAGTATGTAGTATATATATCTATCTATATACATATACTAAAACCGATGCATAGCGTCCTGCGTGGCGGCGTGTGAATGAATCTGCCTACGTGGCGGCGCGTGGGTGCGTCTCGCAAAACTTTCTCCCGTCAAAAAGGAAATATAATAAAAATAATTATTTTATTTTACCATTAACTCTTATAATTGGATATATATGAAATATCTTATAAGGAAAAAATTATATCAATATAGCACAATCAATATAATTAAACGTACTAATACTAATAATAATAATAATAATAATAATAATAATAATAATAATAATAATAATAATAATAATAATAATAATAATATCTCCCACCAAAAAATTTGTCATATAGGCCGTATGTATATACAAGTTATATATTAGATCATTTGCTCGTAATGTATATTCGTTCATTAGGTATATTCGATATAATTAGATATAATTAAACACATCGTATGTCTTACTCTATTTCAATATAATTAAACGTATTAGTAATAATAAAACTAATTAAGCTATCATTTTGATGGTTGTTAGATTCAGGGTTTGAGTGTCTAATGGAGTTTTAGAAACACTCTGTAATCTATATCTATATTTTTTATTCTATTCTATATACATATACTAAAATCGATGTATAGCATTTTATGTGGTGTGTTGTTGATTCTAGGGAAAAATTAATAAAATAATATGTTATCATAGTTTATAGAAAGTTGCATAAGTCCCAATCTATCTATATATATTTTAGTTAATTTACAAAAATATAGATAAACAATATTTCATGGTCATACTTACCAAAAATATTAATAGATAAATATGTTATATTTGTTAGGTGCTATTTTATTTATATCTATTTTTTTTTGTGGAAATAATTATTTATATCAAAACCAATCATTTAATAATTGTTATTTTATTTCTATCTATATTATATTTGAGGCCAAAATAAATAATTAAGATATTATATAGCCATAATATGTAGCTATAATCCATTCGTGTAGAGATATTTCAGTAAACTAACGTACTATATATTTAATAAAAAACAATATTGAAATATTTAAAAAAAAACATGTATCTATTAAATTAAATGAGATTCAATTAATTGTAGAGTAGAAAAAAATTACCTTATAAATGTGAATTTTATTTATATTTTGACAGAATCTAAATAAAAGATATTTGGATTTTTATAATATGTCGAACTAATTTTATTTATATCTATATTAATTTTTGGTGAAATTTTGATATATATTTATATTTTTTTTTTATTGAAATCTATCCAAATTATTTATAATATTGTATTAATATATTCCCCGTACACGGGACGGGGCCTACGCATATGTAATGTAGTGTATATATATATACACACACACACTACGTATACACACTATATAGTATTACGTATGCAATATATACTATAATACATACTCTATATCCTAATATTATATATGTATATATAGTATTACATTATTATTATTATTATTATTATTATTATTATTATTATTATTATTATTATATGTGTGTGCGGGACGGGATAGGATTTGTGGGATCCCGCCAGATCATCTCGCGTCCCGTCCCGTATCATTTTTACGGAACGGGTTCGGGATTTGTGCCCACCCCTAATTGTGTTACGTAGTATGTCCCTATGTCAGAGTCTGTGCAACATAGCTCCTTTGACCGTGATGAATGATCTCACATTCCAATGTGGATCATCCGAAATGTTCAGTACTACAATACGAAGTACTATTTATTTTTCTCAGTTGATGCAAATTTGAAAAATGAAAATTGATGATATTTTAGTCTCTTTCAATTGCAAATTTGCTCTTACTAGTCGCGTAAAACTATAGATTATGCGATGACCGGAGGCGATCCATTCTCTCTCTCACAGTTGACGGTGTTTGAAGGTGTATGCCACCGGCCCCCTCTATGCGTTTAATTTCTCATCTGGTCCAAACCTCCTCTTTTGTGCTTCTGATATTTGGTTTGGATAGCTTCGCTGTTCCATTTTGGGGCTTTAGGGTTTTGCATCAACGAGAGCAATACTGACCCAACTCGAACCTGTTGACACTCAAATAATTGAATTTTTTTTGGTTCCGAGAACGACCGACCTGACCCGAATTAAGCCAGAACGCGAAAGCAATCCGAACTCAATAATGATCCGAAATCTACTCGAAATCGGAAATTGTTCGATCCAGATATATCTGAAACTTGAAACTACCCGAACCTGATTATACCCTACACTTGAAACAACTAAAACCCGATTATATCTGAAACCAAAAAAAAATCTTAGCATTTCCCTAAAATACAGAAAAACACCTTAGTGTTTGATTACTTAATATTAATAACGGTTGTTAGTATTATCATGCATATATTATAATTAAATATAATTTGTACGCTCTCCATTAAAAATTAAAAGTCAATTGACTTATTTTATTTTATTTTTTTAAAGACGCTAAAACTATATAAATATCAATTTTTTTTTGTTATTTTTTATTTATCATTTCATAGTTATAAGTAATAAGTATGAAATTAATATTAAAAATAATAATATTCTAAAAAGTGAGAAGACTTGCATTTTTTTAACAAATGTAATATTGATTAAAATTGATTAACATTAGCTTAATCTATACTACGTATAAAAAGATAAATATCTCATAGGTAAAAAAAAAATTAAATAAATTTGATTTGATTTATGTAATACTACGTATGATTCTTGTGGGTTTGATTTGACTGAACCCAATTTGATGGAAATTGTTGTGAGCAAACCCAATTCACCCGAACCCGTTTAGACTGAAACTCGATTTGTCCCGAACTGAATATGACCTAAAATCTCGATTATATCCGATAAAATAATGCGCGAATAAACCGGACTTGAACTCGATCACACCTGAATTTTCATCACATCCGATATGATCCGAAACCGAATAACCCAATTCGAACCCGATCTAACTCACCTCATTGACACTGGCTTCAACCCTCCTCTTTATACTCGGGGCGAAGCCGGAGGGGCCTAGGAGGGTCATGTGATGATGTGCATGCATGTGCCCCCTCTCCGCCCAGTAATGGCCTGTTTTTTTCTTTAGAAGAAACGAAACGAAAAACTAAAGTCTGTTGTGTGTATAAGGGTGAAGAGGTGAATAATTCACCTTCTGTACTTCTCATGTTATTTTATGGATATACACTAGGTAAAACGTACTCTCCTATAAATAGGAGCATGTCTACCATGTAAAGATAATTCAGATTCAACGAGAGGCAAATTACAATGCCTTTATCTGATCACATAAATCCACAAATATCCAACACGTTATCAGCACGAGATCTAAAATCAACTGAGTTTTTGAGATCTCAAGGTAAAAACCTCAAATCTCATTTCTTCAATTCGAAAAAACGTTTTTACCAAAATCGATTTTAGAGGAGTATGCTCTGTAGTTGCCCAAAATTTGGGATCTTCTACATCAGAAACTCATAAAACCCTCAGATCTCCCTGTTTTACATCATTCTTGTTCAGATCCGTTTTCAAAACTCACAAAGAATGGAACACAGAAAGAGGCTCAACACATCTTCATGAGTTTTCATACAAAAACGAATTTTTCAAAGCCAAAATACGGGAATTTCATCATAGGGTTTTCGAAAATCCTTCACTCCAAAACAAGATTAGTAGATCTAGAGTTATTACAAGGTATTTGCAAAAATATTACATAATACAATATCGTTTTGGACTTCGTTTTTGATATGCGCCTTGTTGGAACCCCCATCAAGAAGCCTAGTTACAACGACAATTCTTGGCCACCCATACAATGTAGAAAACCACTAGAACCGCTACCGTCACCCCACAAACGAACATTTTTAGCAAAACCCAGTCGGTTCTGGTCATTTTTGTCGGAAAATGAGAGCGGTGTCGGAAAGAGAAAACGACGGTGAGAGGATGAGGGAGATGGATGATGATGATGATGGAATATGGAGGGGGGTGTGAAGTTGAAGGGTGGTAGTGGTGGTGCTTTAAGGAGGAAAAGAAAAGCTGGGAAGGGGGGTAAAATGAATGGAGGTTAAAACCCCATCCAACACAATATAACATATCTTCTCTTCTTCTTTCAAATTTTCAAATGCATGAAATAATTTTTCCTTTGATCATTTAGTACGTACATGCATGATTGATGGTTGAAGGGAGTTTTGCATATAATATTATATATAGGTTGCATATAATAGGTGATGGTTGTACATGCAAAGTAATCCTTGCAAGCAATTCATACCTACCACCTTGACTTTGCATTCTTAATTCTATGTAGAAAGTACTTGCATGTGTATATATAAATATAATATATGTGATTTGTATGCATGCATATATATAATACAATATTCATGTTTTGTTAAAAACCACACATACACCTACATGCATGATAGGATATACGGAGTATAATCTATTGGTAGCTTAGTGTATTAATTTGCACACATATCATATATATCCTACTAATTAAATTTATATCTAGTAAATTATTTTCATAATATTTACACTCACATATACGTCTTATAATTTTTGTAGTGCTAGCTATTATGGCAAACATCACCAAGAGAGAATTCGATATCCTGGATCTCTCAGGAGACAAGTTTCTTGAGTGGAGGGTGGATGCCTTAACACACCTTAAGGCTAGAGGTCTTGAAAAGACCATTGAGGCTAACAATACCACTACTCCACAAGAAAAGGCACAAGCCATTGTGTTCATTCGCCACCATATTCATGAGAGCCTGAAATCTGAATATTTATTGGTGGAAGATCCCAATGAACTATGGGAGAATCTGAATGAAAGATATGGCAATCAGAAGAATATCTTACTCCCAATGGCCTTATATGAATGGAACTCTTTAAGGGTTCAAGATTTCAAAAATATCAGGGAGTATAGCTCCGCTGTGCAGCGAATCACATCGCAGCTGATGCTGTGTGGTCATGAGATCACAGATGGGCAAAAGATGGAGAAGACATTCTCCACAATGCATGCATCTAATGTGCTGTTACAGCAACAATACAGACAGGGTGGCTTTAAGAAGCACTCTGAACTAATAGATGTAATGCTAGTGGCGGAGAAAAACAATGAGCTCCTGATGAGAAACCACAACATGAGGCCCCCTAGCGCAGCACCATACCCCGAAGCTAATGCTGCAGATGCTATGAATGTCAACCTAAAGGGGGGTAATGACCCTAAAGGCTCACGAGGCTACAAAAGGGGGAAGTATCGTGGCAACAATCGCAAACAAAGCTATGGGAGAAACCGCTTCTTCCATAAGAAAGGCAACCATGGAGAATCATTCTCCAAGGGGATGAAGCCAAAGGTCCGGAGGGGTTCAACAGAAACCCCAAACAAACCAAAGTCACAATGTTACCGGTGTGGGATGACTGGTCATTGGGCCAAAGTATGTCGCACAGCAAGACACTTGTGTGAGCTGTATCAAGCCTCTCTCAAGGAAAAGGGGAAGGATACGGAAACAAACTTTGTTGCCACTAATACCCCACTAATGCCGGGTGACCTGAATATCAGTGACTACATGGAGAATGAGCTTGGTGATGGATTTGGCCAAGATGAAGGCACTAGCTTTTAAATTTCTATGCATGAAATAAATTAAGGATGCTTGTAATATATGTTTCCTTGCGTTATCCATGTAATGTAAGATATTCGTCATGTGATGTAAGATATCTGTGTAAGTTTAATTTCCACCATGTAATATAATGCCTAACTCTGTGTTTTTCTTAATTCTTGAAGTCATTAATCCATCTGGAAGTAAGCCTGACTATAAGCAGCAATGTCTAGTGGACAGTGCAACAACCCACACCATCTTGAAAAACAAGGAATACTTCACTCGGTTGACAATCTTTGAAGGAAATGTCAACACGATATCAGGTGTGGCAAAGATGATCGAAGGATCTGGAAAGGCTTGCCTTTTGCTTCCGAAAGGGATAAAATTGGTAATAAAAGACGGATTATACTCAAGAAAGTCTCAAAGAAATTTATTGAGCTTTAAAGATGTACGTCAGAATGGTTTTCATATTGAAACCATGAATGAAAATGAAAGGGAATACTTGTGCCTGATAGCACATGTATCTAACAAAAGGAAAGTGGTAGAAAGACTACCAGCTTTTTCCTCTGGGCTATATTATACCTACATTAGTCCATTTGAGGTTAATATGGTAACCAGACCAAGTCTGGATGACCATAAGATGTTTACCCTCTGGCATGACAGATTGGGCCATCCAGGTACAGTGATGATGCACAGAATCATTGAGAATTCACTTGGTCATACATTAAAGAACAAGAGGATTATTCAGACAAGTGATCTCAATTGCACTGCTTGTTCGTTGGGCAAATTGATCACCAGGCCCTCGAAAAATAAAATAGCAGTTGAGGCTCCTGGATTCTTAGAACGAATCCAAAGGGATATACGTGGGCCAATTGCCCCACCGTGTGGACCATTTCGTTACTTCTTGGTGCTAATAGATGCATCCACACGATGGTCACATGTGAGTTTATTATCGACAAGAAATGTCGCATTCGCTAAACTTCTTGCTCAAATCATACGATTAAGAGCACAATTCCCAGACTATACAATAAAGAGAATTCGTATGGATAATGCAGGAGAATTCACTTCTCAAGCATTTAATGACTATTGTATGTCCATTGGGATTACAGTTGAGCATCCAGTAGCACATGTACATACACAAAATGGTCTTGCAGAATCATTAATTAAACGATTACAACTAATTGCTAGACCATTGCTGATGAAATCCAAGTTACCATCATCAGCTTGGGGACACGCGGTATTACATGCTGCAGCCTTGATTCGACTCAGCCCAACTGCATATCATAAATATTCCCCCGTGCAACTTGTGTCTGGCAAGGAGCCGAATGTGTCGCACCTAAAGGTGTTTGGATGTGCCGTCTATGTCCCAATTGTACCACCACAACGGACAAAGATGGGTCCTCAAAGGAGACTGGGAATATATGTTGGTTTTGAATCCCCCTCAATTATTAAATATCTTGAGCCAACAACAGGTAACCTATTTACAGCAAGATTTGCTGATTGCCATTTTGATGAATATACATTCCCAACTCTAGGGAGAGAAAAAAACAAAGTTAATCCTAGTAAAGGTGAGGTCACCTGGGATGCCATGTCATTTTCATATCTTGATCCTCGAACAAAAGTGTGTGAACAAGAGGTACAAAAGATAATTCATTTGCAAGGAGTGGCTAATCAGTTGCCTGATGCATTTACTGATATAGCAAAAGTGACAAAGTCACATATACCTGCTGTAAATGCCCCTGCAAGAGTTGAAGTACCTATGGATCTACCAGAGAAGCCAATTGCTAATGAATCTGTTGTACGTAAAAAGCGAGGTAGACCACTTGGTTCAAAAGATTTGAAACCAAGACAACCGAGGAGGCAAAAGGGCATGATTGGTAATCCCATAATAGTCCAGCCAAATAACGAGGGCAAAGAGGTCAATAATGAGGATATCTTGAAAGACAAAGTAGATTCCTCGGAAGAAGAGAATCTTGTTGAACAAGATGAAAAAGAGAGTCTTCTTGAAGAAGACCGAACAATCGACAATTATGAAATTTCCATAAACTATGTATCCACGGGAACACAGTGGAACAGGAAAGATGTCGTTGTCGATGAAATCTTTGCCTATTCAGTAGTAGTTGAAATGATGGCTGAAGACGACGATACTGAGCCAAAAACAGTTGAAGAGTGTCGTCGTAGGAAAGATTGGGCGAAATGGCAAGAAGCGATCCAGGCTGAATTAAAATCACTCGAGAAGCGAGAAGTTTTCAGTCCTGTAACTCAGACACCAAAGGGGATAAGGCTAGTGGGCTATAAGTGGGTCTTTGTGAGGAAAAGAAATGAGAAAAATGAGGTAGCAAGATATAAGGCAAGGCTTGTAGCACAAGGTTTTTCACAACTGCCAGGAATTGATTACGAAGATACGTATTCACCAGTAGTTGATGCAACTACCTTAAGATTTCTGATTAGCCTGGCAGTGGCTGAGAAGCTACAGATGCGAGTAATGGATGTCGTGACTGCATATTTGTATGGGTCACTTGACACCGACATCTATATGAAAGTCACTGAAGGACTAAAATTGCCTGAATCTTGCAAATCAAAGCCTCGAGAAATGTTCTCCATCAAGTTGAGGAGATCATTATATGGATTGAAACAATCTGGGCGAATGTGGTACAATCGTCTTAGCGAGTACCTTTTGAAGGAAGGGTAGAAGAACGACTCGAGATGTCCATGCATCTTTATCAAAAGATACAAATCGGGGTTTTCCATCATTGCAGTATATGTTGATGATCTAAACATTGTTGGAATCCCAAATGAGATTGCAAGTACAGCTAGGTACTTGATGAAGGAATTTGAAATGAAGGATCTTGGGAAAACCAAGTTCTGTCTCGGTCTGCAAATTGAACACATAAAAGATGGAATCTTTGTCCATCAATCAAATTATACCGAGAAAATTCTGAAAAGATTTCACATGGACAAAGCTCACCCTTTGAACTCACCTATGGTTGTTCTCTCCCTTAATATACATGATGATCCATTCAGGCCTCGAGAAGATGACGAAGAAATACTTTGCCCAGAAACACCATATCTAAGTGCTATTGGTGCCCTGATGTACCTAGCCAATAATACAAGGCCTGACATCGCCTTCGCTGTAAATTTACTATCGAGATACAACTCATCTCCTACAAGGAGGCATTGGAATGGAATCAAACACTTGTTCCGTTACCTTAGAGGCACACATGATCTTGGCCCGTGTTATCAAAACTGTCCAAATGCAACTCTTGTTGGTTATGCAGATGCAGGATACCTATCAAACCCACACAAAGCCAAATCCCAAAATGGATATGTCTTCACCTTTGGAGAGACGACCATATCATGGAGATCCACAAAGCAGACTTTGACCGCGACATCTTCAAACCATGCCGAACTAATAGCATTATACGAAGCTGGTAGAGAATCTGTATGGCTCAGAAAGGTGATAAAGTACATACAGAGGGAGTCTGGAATCAAGTCAATCAAGGGCAAACCAACTGTGATATACGAAGACAACTCGGCTTGCGTCACGCAAGTGAAGGAAGGCTATATCAAAGGAGATTGGACTAAACACATATCACCAAAATTCTTCTCTACTCATGAACTTGAGAAGAGAGGGAAAATTGAAGTCCAACAAATCCGATCAGATGAGAACCTCGCCGATTTGTTCACAAAGTCCTTGCCACCAAAGAGGTTCGAACAACTCGTACGCAAGATCGGAATGTGTCGTCTTCGAGAAGCCCATTAAGCATGTCAAACTCAGGGGGAGAATCATATGCGCTGCACTCTTTTTTCCTTCGATCAGGTTTTTATCCCACTGGGTTTTTCCTGACAAGGTTTTTAATGAGGCAGCATTACCAATGCATATGACAGAAGTAAAATTGTATATAACCCTTAAGAGTCATGACAGAATTTGATTATTCAAGGGGGAGTGTTGTGTGTATAAGGGTGAAGAGGTGAATAATTCACCTTCTGTACTTCTCATGTTATTTTATGGATATACACTAGGTAAAACTCTCCTATAAATAGGAGCATGTCTACCATCTATATACATATACTAAAACCGATGCATTGGTGCCTGCGTGGCGGCACGTGAGTAAATCTGCCTACGTGGCGGCGCGTGATTGCATCTCGCAAAGTCTTCTCCCGTCAAAAAGGAAATCTAATAAATACGGAGTATAAAATACTTCATAGTCATACTTACCAAAAATATTAATAGAAAAATATGTAGTATTTGGTAAGTGCTATTTTATTTATATCTAGATTATTTTTTGGTGAAAAAAATTATTTATATAAAAAATAATTATTTAATAATAGTTATTTATATATATATATATATATATATATATATATATATATATATATATATTATTTTTAGCCTAAATATTTATAAAAATATTATGTAGCCACAACCCATCTATGCATAGCTATTTTAGTAAACTAACATAATAAATATATCATATATATTTTATATAAAAAAATATATTTTTAAAAATCAGTTATCTATTAAATTACATAAGATTCAATTTATAGTAGATTAGAAAAAAAAACCTTTTACCTTATAAATGTGAAATTTGTATAATCTATCGAACTATTTTTTTTATATGTATATTATTTTTTGGTAGAAAAAATTATTTATATTTATATTATTTATATTTTTATTTATTGGAATCTATATAATAGATACATAGTAGCAAACATTACCAAAAATATTAATAGATACATATTATTTATATTTTTTTAGAATAGTGATCATAATTACCAAAAATATTAATAGATACATAGTAGCAAATATTTGATAGGTGTTATTTATTTATATATCGATTATTTTTTGTGGAAAAAATTATTTATATCAAAATTAATTATTTCATAATTATTTTATTTATATCTATATTAATTTTGTAGGAGAATGAGTTATTTAGATCTACATTAATTTTAATGTTATATTTCCAGTTATTAGTTTAATTATCATAATGTAATTTATATTTATTTAATTATTTATTTTCATATTTATAATAGGATTTTTTTATAGATAATAAATATAATTTTATAATATTGTGTTAACATATTCCCGTGCAGGGGACGGGGCATACACTAGTGTAAAGATAATTCAGATTCAACGAGAGGCAAATTACAAAGCCTTTATCTGATCACATAAATCCACAAATATCCAACAAAGTCATCGTTTTTTAGCTTTTTTTGGAATAATTTCGCTACTCTCACGAGCAAACAAAACAATACAAAACGACGTCGTTTAACCCTAAAAATCAAAAGCGGCCTCCGTTTCCAAACGTTGTCCAAGCTCTTCCGCGTCTGCTCTCAGCCTCTCCCTACAGTTCGGACTTCGCCGTCTGCTCCCTACCGTCGTCAGTCGTCCGTCTGATCCCTCCCGTCGTCGTCTGCGATCGCCACTCCCCGCCCAGGCAGCCCAGGCGCCGTGGATTCGTCTGTGTTTTCTTCCCAAGCAGCCCATCTTCATTGCCCTGATGCCGCCGTCGATTGTTTGTTGCCCCCTTCCGTCGCCGTATCCGTGTCCGTCACAGCCTCACAGGTTAGCATCCTTCCACTCTCCCTCCCTGTGCAGTTGTGATTTCACTGATTGGAAATTCGGAATTTGGATGTGAACTGTTGAATTGTTGTGCTGATTGATGTTGAAGTCGAATTGTGGGTTTGCCGAGCCTCACAAATTATTGGATTATTTTTGTGCAATTGTATTGTTTTTGTGGCTGTGCAGACTTCCAAATTGGAATGTGCTAGATTGAAATCTTAGACCATCAACAACAAAGAGTCACACGAATCAAAACTCATTTCAACCACATCAGCAACTATTCCCGCCACGTCAGCGTTCCACTCACTTTTCAGTTTTTTACATTTTTCATTCACAACAAAGAGTCGCGCGAATCAAAACTCAATTTACACTTTTTTATATTTATTAAGATAAATGTTGATTTATTTTACTTAAAAATTTTGGTTAATGATATTATTAATATTAATATTAACATTAATACGTATCATTAAAAGAAAAAGACATACAATTAAATTTAGAAATATTTTATTAACTTGATACACTGAAAAACACCCAAAAAAAAGTTTACGTATGTATTTATGTTTCCACCACAATTTGATGTTGATTTTTTTTTAAGCCGAACTTTTTGAAAAAAAAGTTTACGTATGTATTTATGTTTAGGGTGTGTAGTTGCTAGTGTTATTTCATGTTTAAGTTTATGTATTTTTATGGTGTAATTTGATGTGAAATTATAAGTTAATATTAATGTTTATATAAGTCTAAATTCTTAATACGGAATATATGTTACATTTAGCAAAAAAATAAAATTCTCCAAACATATGCAAAATGGGTGTCATTAGATAGATAAAAATAAATCCTATTCAAAAATAATTTTTATTTTATTTTTTGAATTTTATTTATGGGTGAAAATGAGATTTTAAATAAATTAAAATCCTCCTGCCACATGGCGCATTTCCATTGGCCGAAATTCGACCAATGGGAATGCGCCAGCGCGCACCATCAGCTCTGCCATCACATTGAAATGCAGTGTTTTGGGCCTGCTTTGCCCAAAACTTTGTGTTTTATCCCCATCCAAATATAAAAAAGAAAAGAAAAGCGAAATTCATGTGCTTTGATTCGGTTCAATTCAGAGCGTCTTCCCCCCGAATCAAAATTTTCTCTCTCCTCCAAAATGCCAAAAGTGATGACTTGTCATACTATTTGATCCGAGGGGATCTTTGTTGCCGATGGTCTTATGTTATTCGAATGAAGAATCCATCTGTCCCAAATGTTGGATCCTCTACCATTCCCAATCAATCTCAACACATTGATGAATTAAAACTATCTTAGTTTGGTTTGCTATGTCGAAAAAGACGTCTTCAACTATTTTTGAATATTTTCAGGGTATGAAAACTCCAAAAATGGATTTACCCGTTTATCATCGAGTTCAACTGAACCTTGTATCATTTGATGCTATTTTGTAATATCGAACCCTTCTCAAAACATCCTGGCTCCGCCACTGGTACTCGTCATCTGATATTCTGATCTTGGGTTTGGAGTTGGACAGCTCCAAAAGTTTGGCTGCTAACTGTTTAGGGTAGGTAATTTGGGCCCTCCAAGTCTCTTTTCGGGTGCGTATAGACGGTGCCGTAACCGGGTTGGAATCTTTCCCGCCGCCCCTTGGTCTCTCCGAGAAGACAAACTCCAACTTCCAACCTTCCATCCTCCAAATCTCTTTATTTGACCAACAATCTCAATTGTCACCCATTCTGAATGCCTAAAAACCCAAATCGGTACAACACCCCCTTGTTAATTTGCCCCCAAATTGAGCAAATTTCTTTTGCTAAAGTGCAAACAAGATGGAGGTGGGAAGGCCAGCAATCATCACAAACAAAGATGAGATGAGGACATGGTCAAGGGCTGCAAGAGCACAAGGCAAGACCATAGGGCTCGTGCCCACAATGGGGTTTCTCCACAAGGGTCATCTCTCTCTCATCGACCAAGCCCACGACCATGCCCAGCTCGTTGTGGTCTCAATCTACGTGAACCCGGGCCAATTCTCGACCTCCGAAGACATCTCCACCTACCCATCTGACTTCCATGGTGATATTGAGAAGATCATGTCGGTTCCTGGCGGCGTGGATGTTGTCTTTAACCCCAGGGATTTGTATGACTATGGGGATCATAAAGGGATCAGTGCTCCCAAGGAGGGTGATGAGGGAGGGAGTGTGGGAGAGGGTGAAGTTGTTTCCTGTTTGGAGGGAATAGGAGCTGCACATGAGACTTGGGTTCGAGTTGAGAAGCTGGAAAAGGGTCTATGTGGAAACAGCAGGCCGCTCTTCTTTAGAGGAGTGGCAACTGTTGTTTGTAAGTTGTTCAACATTGTGGAGCCTGATGTTGCTTTCTTTGGCAAGAAGGATTATCAGCAATGGCGCGTCATCCAGCGTATGGTTAGTTTCTCTTCATTTCAAGTCCTTGATTTTTCTTGAGTATTTCCTATGGATTGTATTTGAAGAAACAGGTGCTGGTTTGCCAATTTTTGGGATAGTTCTTCAACCATATTTATGGTATCAAACTAGTTTGAGCATTCATAATTGACCAAATGGATTTACGTTATTGAGTCCTGATGTTGCATCACGATCTCTATGGAATTGTATATTTACAGATTGATATATTTCCTTTTGCGTGCTCGTGGATGAAATTACCTTTCAATAGATGTAGTCAGTGGAAACTACATTTGAAAAAAAGTTGAAGAAGTTTCTGGATTTGCTTGCATCTTACTGCCATTTAGTTGGAAATTGACTTATGGTTTGAAATAAATGGATGCTTAACAGGTTCGTGATTTGGACTTGGCAGTCCAAGTAATAGGGTCTGAAATTGTGCGTGAAGAGGATGGCCTTGCTATGAGTTCTCGTAATGTATACCTTTCACCGGAGGAGAGGGAAAAGGTTCAAACCACCTTGTTAGACCGAAATCATATCTTGCTGCTTTTCATATGCTTCTTAATCTGATGAATGTTTCTGCTTTATTTATTTATTTGCAGGCATTATCCATCAATAAGTCGCTCTTCAAAGCCAAATCTACTGCTGAAAAGGGGCAAATCAGCTGCAAAGAACTGCAAGATCTGGTCATTCGGTCAATACACGAAGCCGGTGGAAGGCTGGATTATGCCAAGGTCCTGGCAACACACTCTTCTTAATACGTTTCATTCAATCTCTTTTTCTCTTTTAGAAGCTCAGCATTGGCTAAATGGTTTTTTTCGCATAGTCTCCTTAAAGTGAGTCCACCACTAAGGAATTTCTAAAAAAATGATGACTAATTGTGTTGCTATCAACTAATTATTTATTTTTGATGTTTATGCTGGGCAGATTGTTGACCAAAAGAGCCTAGGAGCAGTGGAGGCAATCAAAGCACCAGTTGTGTTCTGCGTTGCTGCCTGGTTCGGGAAGGCAAGACTTATTGACAATGTAGAGATCAACATATGAAAAAAATGGGATTTTTTCTTTGCTTCCAAGGTTCAGCAACAAACATAAGGTTGTCGCTAATACTTCTCTCGTAAACATAAGGTTGTCGCTGAATGAGCACCAGCTTGCCCCCTCAAAATTTCCAGATTTGATGTGCACTTGAGAAGATTACTGTGAGTGACAATTTTAATGATTTTTGCCGTTGGTTCATTTTCATACCGAAATAAATGATCATATGCAGAAGTCTTATCATTATAGATGAAGATGTCATGAAATTCAAACCCATGGTTCTGCCTGAGTTACTCCATTCAGTTGTGCCTATGTTCTTATTCAGATATAGAGTTCTAAAGTAACTTTCTTCTAGTTTAGTAAAGTGTCTACTTTGCGGCTTTGATGATGACACCACGCAGGATGAGTCCAGTCTTCCAATGCTCGCGATGCTCGTACAACCTGAAGAATGCGGAAGCTGTGTCAACAGGTGCAGGTGGCAGCATGATCCTGCCAACAGATAACAAAGCCGGGCCTTTTCCAATCAAGTGGTTCAACTTGGTCTCGAACTTGCTCATCAAGCCAAACGCGTTGCTTTGCTCTATTGTGACAGGGTGATCCCATCCTTTTGCGGAAGATTTGAGCTCAATGTCGAAGAAGATCTCATATTCAGTCATCGGTGTCAGCTTCCTCATGTCGAATTCACCCTTCACGTCCAGCCAGCAGAGGCTCACGATCTCTCCGATCTCAGCCCAATCTTCTGAGTTGCTGCAGTTTCATCAAGTGCCTCACACAACGCTTAGATCAAAATGGAATGAATCAAGCTAGAAGATAAATTGATCTCAAAACTACTTACTGTATCTTCTCGAACACGTAGGTCCAGTGTTCTGGATTCGTCCCCCAAGTGATCGTTAGCGCTTTGGCGTACAACTCAACGCAGATATGAGCCTTCTTGTCAAGCCAAAAGTACTGCAACCAGAAACGTATTTCCGCAGCACTTCATCCATGAGACTTAAACAAACTGTGGGGAAAAAAACTTCAACAAACGATCAATCGATTACCTTGTTACCATCAACGAGAACTCCGTTGTGCAGCCTAATCCACAGATCTTCCTCCGTCAAGTTCGGCATGGGAAGCTTATGGCATTTCATGATTTCTCTGCATTGCTCGACTTGCATATTGGAGTTATCCGCCATTGTCAGAACTCGATCTTTGAAGGCGAATGATGTACGTGTCGAGATTTGAACTTGCTTCGAAATCAGTTGTAGCTGCCTAGACTCCTTATATTGAGCGAGCATTTGGAGGGGAATCAAGGGGTGGGCGCCATCGATACTTTGGCTCTTCGCTCCCCATCATTTCCTATCTCCATCAACAGATTCGCGGCATTATCGAGAATTTTCGATAAGACGATAAACATGGCATTGTTTTCTACCATGGAGTGGGAAGTGGTGAAGAAAGTTGCAGACAAATCGATGCCCAGAATCTTTAAGAATGTATGGTTTGTGTCATGATGAAGAATTTGATGTCAAATTAAGTGGAAATGGAATCTGCTATTGGGCTATAAGGCGCAAGTTGTCACCACTGGCAATGTAATTGTGTCGACATGTAACCAAAAAAATCTATGATTGAAATGAAAGATATGTTAAAATGGATATAAACCATGATTATTTTTTTTAAGTAAAAATAAAAATATCTATTTGTATCTAGAGAAGTCATCAACAATTACAAAAATATAATTGTTTCCCTCTATATTTTTTACTCTCATAGGTCCATAGAGATCCATCATCCATGTGTAGTAGTTTTAAGGACGAGAAGTGTTTTCCATGATTTCGCTTAAGTTTTGGAAATCCCCTCACGACATGGTGTAAACCTTTGATGACCCTTAACAAGCCATGATGTTGAACCTTTTAGATCAAAGAAACACTTGCATATCCTAACCTATTATGTCACAAATCAACAAGGTTAGAAACTAATGGAAAACAAATTTTTACCTAAGAGGCAAACTCTAAGGAAAAACAGAACACAATCCCTTAAGATTACTTCCTTGGTTGAACTCTTTTTCACATTACGATTCTCAAAAGTGAAAGATAATTTGATTCTCCCTTGATCAATGTAAGGACCCTTTAGGGTGGGTTAATAAAAAATTACAAAAAATTAATTACAATCTATGTTGATTGAATTCAATCAGAGAGCGATATATTTATATTAGACTTTACATACGGATATACATAGGAGATAAGTACAAATCATAAGAACATAAAGGAAGATAAAATACAATCTTTATCCTTTCCTAATACCCCTGTAAGCTCATGGAGGGGGAGTGACATGAAGTTTGGATCTCAACAACTCAAAACGACGATGTTGAGACAATGAAAGATATGAAGAGACCAAAAGAGTCCCACATCGACAATATGAACAAAGAAACCTTAGTATATATAAGTCAGTGGGTTACTCCTCATATTGCCAATTGGTTTTAGGATGGAACCCCGCTCGGCTTATGTGCTAGGCTATTAGCGCAAGGGCGCATGTGTGCACACGGGCGAGAGCCTTGGTGAAGATATCAACTGTTTGATTATGCGAGTCAATGTGTGGAATTAAGAGTTAACCAACCTCTACCTTCTCACGAACAAAATGAAAATAAACATGGATGTGCTTGGAACGACTTGTTAGGATCGGGTTCCTTGTCATGAACATGGTGTTGAGAGAGTCACATAAGACAAGGGGGAGACCTGTGAGACGCAAACGAAGGTCGGTGAAGAGTTGATGAATCCATCCGACTTCAGCGACGGTTTCAGCAATGGCACAATACTCGGCCTCTGTGCTGGAGCGAGTGACAACCCGTTGCTTCTTGGAGGTCCAACTGATAAGAGAGTTTCCCAAGAAGACAACGAAACCATATTGTGAATGACAATTGTCACAGTCAGACACCCAACCAGCATCAGTAAAAGCAGAGATCCGAAGATGCGTGCACAGACGGAGGTGGAACGAATAGGATAAAATATGCCCTTGAGGTAGCGCAGCATACGCTTTACAGCAACCCAATGATCTTCAGTCCGACACTGCATATACTGAAAAACTCGATTCACAGCATAGGCAATCTCAAGTCGAGTGATGATCACATCCTGATCGGTCTAAAACCAACACCCCGCAAGCGTACGGTGTCAATTGTAGTAATCGAGTGTCGAATCTCAGGGACTGTGTGAATATCAATTGCAGAACCTCAACTAGTTTACTAAGCCAAATAAGAGAAGTGATTTTTTTGACGGAATGAGATAATAAGAAGAGGAAAATGACAAATTGCAAATGTTTTTGAATATATGATGGAAAACATTCCAGAGTCAGGGTTCACCACAACAATGCATCTTCGATAGACTATATAATTTTCATGCCTGAACAAATTAAAAAGAGATATTTGAAGGTAAACTATCTAAAGTCGTTATTGCTCAGCCTACGCATGTTACAGTAACTATTTCCGTTTCAATCAATTATCACTCAGCTTGCGCATGTTGCAGATTAATGAATCAAATTGGACTCATTAAGCTTTTAGACCCTAGCGAGCAAATCGATCAAACAATCGTAGGCGCAATCCGCATAATCAATTCAAACCTAGGTTGTCTACGATAGTTTATTATCCTCAAGAAAATTAAATAGATTGCTCATAAACAATTCTCAAGTTCAATCCATGTTTTCCAATAAAATTAATAACTTTATTTATATATCCAATCTCAGTTCGCAACCGGCGCATGTTGAACATCAAAAGGATTCCAATCAATCATAGAATTGATCGGATTAAGCACTCATGGATCAAATCAAACAAACAATAGAATTCATTAAGGCAATCATCACACACATGTCTATCTCAGCATCGTTAGGATCACCCTAACCCCAGAACAAGAAAATTAGCCAGACATAGATTCAGACACAATCAGAGAATTCATGATGAAAGAATATAAGACTAGATTAACAAAACGCATTCTTGAATCCAGCAAAACAAACCTTCAAGAATAAATCTCTGAAAGAGCCTAAAGCTTTCAATGTCTGCAACTAGCGTTTCTGACGTGAAAAGTGAACGTCCAAATTGCAACCCTAATTCTCTATATATAGTCCTAAAAGAGATATGAAAATAGTCCTAAAATAATAATAAAATATACCAAAAAGTTGTCTAACAATAGATAAAAGCGGATAAAATATCCCGACAAAATAACGCGGAAAGGAAAGTATCGAGTCGATACTTCAGAGTATCGAGTCGGTACTTGGCTACTATAAAGCTTTTTTTCGCTCGGAAGGTGAAGGTATCGAATCGATACATGTGGGTACCGAGTCCATATGTGGTGCTTTCCTCTCTTCTTGTTCTATCGACTCGGAAGATAGGGATACCGACTCGATACATGCTAGTTCCAGGTCGATACTTTGACTCAGCATCAGCTTCTTGGATCGAATTCTCCATATTGTAGGCCGAATTTGCAAAAGCGCTCAACATTAAAGTTGTAGGTCTTTTAATAAGCTTTCCAACAAGCTATAGAACATCTCAATCCGAATTTTGTGGAGCGCAAACCACTCACTTTACTGAGACGTCGTCAAACAGCAGATGTTCGGAAAACTTCGATTCATCAATGAGCTCTTCTTAGCTTGATTATTAGCACTTGAGACCTCTATGCAAGGCTATTTTGGCGTCCATGAACATGTCAAACATGCCTTCAATGAATCTTACTCCATCGTGCCTCCAAATTGATATCGAAAAAGCTCCAAATCACCGAAAAACAAATAAAAACAAGAGTGTAGACATCTATTCTAGAAATTAACCCAAAACATATATAAAAGACATGCAAAAAATCTAAAAATGACTATAAACTATTTCCTATAACATGTAGAATATGATGATATCACATCCTGGAGAGCACCAACAATACTATGATAGAGTGACGGGTTAGTCATGGGATCTCCAGCAAGATGAAGCCGAGAGTGAGACTCAACTGGGCTGCAGATAGGCTTACTTTCATCCATTTTTAGGGGTGTGCAGAAAAACCCGACACGACAGACACGACACGAAAACACGACACCAAAAAACACGAAACCGAAAAGACACGACACGATAATGACACGAACCGAGAAAACACGGTTATAAATGGTTCGTGTTCGGATTGTGGATTTTCCCTTGTCGGATACCCGACACGAACCGTTTAATTATTTTTTTGATTTATAAGTAAGGCAATACAAGATTAGTATTATGTAATTCCCTATGGATCACTATGTTGAAGCGGCTCACCTGGTGACGGGATTATGCACTTACAAAGGCGTCGCGGGATCAAATCCAAATACCGGCTTCTCTCCCTTTTCAAGTTGGCTTTTTTAAAAAAAAATAAAAATTAAACAGTAGAGGATATATATCCTTTCGTTTATGTGAAAGTGAAACTCCATCCAAAGTCTAAACCCTAAACTAAAACTCACAGAGTCACAGCCGCCTCAACAAAAATACTCCGTAGTAATGAGAGAGGAGAACCGTCAACCTTCCCGATCCCCTTTTCAATTTTTTAACCCTAGGTATCTCACTACCACAAATCACCAAAAACCATCTACCAAATCCGAAAATTGGTTTGGGGATTTACAATATTTCATCCTTAACCATGAATCTAAGCCGATTTACAATATTACCCAGCCAAATCCGTCCGGTTTTTGGAAGAATGCTACGATCGGCGAAGGATTGAAGTTTTCAGGAGACTTGCCCTCCTGGATCTGATCTCCCTTAATGAATTGAAAGGGGAGTAGAAAATGAAGATGGAGGACGACGGTTGCTCTCTCTGCAAACCGAGCGACTTTGTGTCTCCGACTTTCTCCCTGAAGAGCTTGGTGGTGACGGCGATTGTGGATTCACTTTCTCCCTCTCTCAAAGTGACACCAACTCTGGCCTGAAGAGCATGGCGGTGGCGGTGGCGACGACGGCGACGGTAGCTTCACTATTTATTTGCCGGAGACCCCATGTAATTTTAAGATATTTTGTTGTGTGAATTATCATAAGAGTCTAGTTGTATTGGTCATTCTGATTCTCCTCCATATGATTATAATGTTTAAGTCTTCAATTTTGTATGGATTTTCAATTTTGTTGATCGGTAGTGACAGACAGTAGATAGGGGTAAAAATAGCGGTTCGTGTCGGATAATCCGGGTATCCGACACGGATCCGAATAGTTTTACCGTGTCGGATACCCGGCTTAAGCGGTTCGTGCACGGTTCGGGATGTTGGAGCTAAACGGTTTCGGGTATCCGACACGGTTATCCGGTTCGTGTCGGATACCCGGATATGCACACCCCTATCCATTTTGGAGCGAGCAAGAAGATCCCGAATGTACTGCTGCTGGGAGAGGAGCATTCGATCAGATAGGCGAGAGAGACCTCGACACCCAAGAAATAGTGAAGAGGTCCTAGATCCTTAAGTGAAAACTCCTCATGAAGATAGGCGATGAAGTGAGTGATGACAGAAGGAACACTCCCTGTTATAATAATGTCTTCAACATATATGAGAACATAAATAAGACAAGATGGAGATGCCAACACAAATAGGGAGCAATCCGATTGGCAAGCATGGAAACCAGAGCTTATCAAGAACAATTTGAGCTTGCTGAACCAAGCCTGAGAGGCCTGCTTAAGATCATATAAAGCTTTATAGAGATGACATACATGGCCAGGGCGATATGGATCCACAAAGCCTGGAGGTTGATCCATGTAAACCTCCTCTATCAGATCCCTATTCAAGAAGGCATTGTTGATATCAAGCTGACGGATTGGCCAACCTCTGAAGAGAGCAGTGAAAAACACGAGACAAATGGTTATGGGGCGAACAACATGGCTAAAGGTGTGTCAAAATAATCAATACCTTCCTCTTGATTGTACCCCTTTGCAACAAGCCTGGCCTTGTAACGATCAATGGAGTCATCAACATTCCGCTTGATCCTGTACACCCATTTGCACCCAATAATATTAATAGACGGATGCTTAGGAACAAGAGACCACATATAAGAATTAGCAAGGGCATCAGTCTCAAAACGCTTGGCAGAGACCCAGTGAGGACACTTCTCAGTTTGGCGATGGGTTTTCGGCTCCGTTTTTAAAAAGGAGGGCAGAGGCAACGAATGTTTGGAGGTAAGGAAGACTTTTGGTTTAAGGGTGCCCTTTTGAGCACAGGTGGTCATAGGGTGTACATAAGTGTCACTGGGCCGAAAGTGAGGGAGATGAGGCGGAGAGGTCGGCAAGGTAGAAGGAGAGGAGCCGTCGGTTGTGGGATGGGTGGGAAATGTATCAGGCGATGGCTGACGAGTGGAGGATGGGGTCATAAGTGGTGAAGTATCAGCTGTAGTCGAGGACCCAATTTCTGGTGAAGATGGAGTTGCTGTCGAAGAACCTGTAGGGAGAGGGGAAGGTGGTGCTGAATGTGCGTCGACAATGGACTCAAGACCAGGAGACGGAGATGGCAAGGAGGAAGTAAAAGCAGCGACCAACATGTCAGTCGAAGGATCGGAGACTGGGGAGGATCAAGTGGAAGACAAAGGTGCCGAGGATAGAGATGGGAAGACGGACTCATGAAAGACAACGTGCCGACTGATATAGACCTGTTTTGCAACTGAATCATAGCATAAGTAGCCTTTGTGACTAGAGTTATACCCCAAGAAAATGCAAGCTTTGGTTTTAAACCCAAGTTTGTTGGCTCGATAGGAATCAAGAAAGGGGAAGCACAGACAACCAAAGGAGCGGAGAATGGAGTACGTAGTTAGGGGTTCTTTTGAATAGAGGATGATAAGGGGATTGATTGTGGAGAATGAAGGTAGGGGTGCGATTTTGAAGATAGATGGCGGTGTGACACGCATGTTCCCATAACTCTGGTTGGAGTTTGGAATGAGCGAGGAGGGTGAGGCCCTTTTCCTGAATTGTACGTTTTCTCCGTTCAACCATCCCATTTTGAGTTGGAGTGTAAGGACATGAGATGTGGTGAGCAATGCCTTGGGTTGGAAGGAGAGAAGAGACATTGCGGTATGTACTCTCCTCCCCAGTCAGTTTGGAGGGCTTTGATGGTCCTATTGAATTGAGTGTGGACCATGGCTTGGAAAAGTTTGAAGTAGTAGAGAACCTGTGACTTGTGGGTCATAAAGTAATTCCAAGTAAAACGAGTGCAATCATCCACAAATAAAACAAAATAGCGACAACCATTTATTGATAATGACGGGGCAGGGCCCCAAACATTAGAGTAAACAAGTTCAAAAAGGAGAAGTCTTAGACACATACTTAGATAAAATAGGTAAACGACGACTCTTTCATAAGGAGGAAGACTGACACTGAGACGGGATCAAGGAGAAAGGGGTGGTTCAATGATCTTTAGTACACTAAGGAGTCATCAAATATGAGCTAGGAGGCACGGGATCAAGAAAATGTGCCAAGAGATTCGAAGCAGAATCGAACAAAGTGGATAAGGCGGAGCAGCACGTAGAAACTTCCTATTTTCGCCCTACAACACTTCTAGTCAAGTCCTTATGTCTTTATGAGAGTTGTAGTCCTCGAAAAGAGCTTTCCAACGCATATTCATATGCATTAATCGGACAAGCGAGGAGTTCAGAAAATGCATTTCAAGGCGACCCTGCTGAAATCCACTCGGCCGAGTGCTCTAAACACTCGATCAAGTGCATGCTCGAGTGGCCCTCAGAACTGGCCAAAGTTCAACACTCGGCCGAGTGCCCTTTCCACTCGAGTTGTGTTATGCCCGAGTGTCTATCCTGATTCCATTTTTGCAGTTTCGTTTTGCATTATTTTCGATTTTTCTGGTTGGGTCTTTTAAGGACGTCTTGGGGGATAGAAAGAGGGGATCACCTGATAGTGTGGAGTCGATTTTGAGAAGGTTTTGAGATCTGTAATCGAAGACGGGATTGGATCGATCGAATTTCGGTAACTCTTCCACTTTATCAATGGTTGTTTTGTTGAATTTGATTTATTCAAGTATGGTTCCTGTTATGGGTTGCTAGATTTCATTGTTCTAGGATCGGGGTGATCCCGATGATGCAAAGATAGACTTGTGCTTAGTATTGTTTGAATGATATTTGATTCTATTTGGTGATTTAATCCTATCGCGCCAACCCTAGTTGACAAGAGTCGATTAGAACTGATTTTGGGGTTTGAAATCGAGAGACTAAGACCCCGAATTGGAACCTAGATGGTGAATTTAGGCTGAGAGACTATTGCAACCATTGGAACCATAGGATTATGCCCGAAGTTTAGTTGATCGAAAGAGAAATTGAACTTCTTGTGGATCTCTAGATCGTCATAGATATTTTAGGTGATAATTGTATTGACTGGGACCGAGATGGTTATGTTTGCACGATTATTACCTAGAATTCTAAGCACACAAAGGGTCTAAATTGGTTGGTTGAGACTAAGAGGTGATGATTAACCAATTTAGACACATTCGCTTTGATTCTGAGAGGAGCATTGCGATTACCTTGGACGATCTACCTTCACATTTGAATTAGATATCATTCAAGCAAGAAAATATTTTTGGTCTATCGATGATGCATTGTTGGTAATCCCTTGTCCTAGAACGCTTTCCATATTGATATTTCTCTACACTTGATCTGTTTTCGTTGTCACTTTAGAGATAAACTCTCAAATCTGCTTGTTACTTTTGAACTTGGTCGAACTAGCTCGAAATTACCGTTGATAATCCTCCGGTACTTGTGGATACGACACTTGATTACTACAACTGAACCCTTACACTTGCGGGGTAGGTTTTTAGCCTATCACCCTTCCTTGCAAATTCTTCAACAGACATAATAAGGGATGTAATTCAAGATATGCATTATTTTCTCTCGTTAAGTGAGAGATACTAATGAGGTTCTTTTTCATATTTGGAACAACTAGAACATTAGAGAGTTTAACAGGGGTAGGGTTGGCAAGTAAATCAGCATGGCCAATATAAGAGATAGGAAGGGTAGTACCATTGCCAAGAGATAACTAGTCACCTCCGCCATACGCTGAGTCAATGGAGACCTTATTGAGATCGTCGGTGATGTGGTATATGGCACCTGAATCGAAGTACCAGTTAAGGTCGACTAGAGTCGATTGAGAGGCCATATAGGCAGCAGGATTAGACAGAGACTGTCGTTGCAGACACTCTGGAGAATAGCGAGAAGGGAAAGCCTAAATGGCATGCCTGCTGAAACAGTCCTTTGCAGCATGACCCGTTCTGTCACAAATCTGACAAGGGAGTTTCTGCCGAGAGTGGGTGCCTTGGGAGGAGTCATGCAGAGTGGTAACATGCGGAGTAGAGGATTGGGGACTCGGGCCAGAATCGAATGAGCGATGTTGTTGCAAGGAGGAGAAGGAGTGGGACTGCCCATAGTGGGCAGTAGGTGACCGTCCGGGAGACACTACTCCTCATGTAGTAGGTGACCGAGGAGGGCTGCTGCAATCAGAGACCTGGAGCGCATCTGAATGGTAGCGCAGAATGGACCATAGGAAGAGTCCAAACCCTGAAGAACGCAGGTCGCAAACTCATCGGCAGAGATGGGCTGGAGGCAATTAGCAAGCGCATCATCCATGGCTTGTTTCTTCTCAAAGTACTCAATCATGTAGGATCCCACCTTAGGGACGGTGTGACGTTGCTGCTTCAAATACATCGCCTTATCCCGGGACTGATGCTGAAACATGTCGTTGATGGCAACCCACGCTTCACGAGGAGTGGTGGGTTTGACAAGATAACATGCAAGAGTATCGGAGACCATTGTGCGGAGCCAGATGAGAATGAATTTATCCTTTTTCCTCCAAGCGACGAAATTAGGATTGGGGGTGGATGATGCGACAGCAGTTTCAGAGGCGGGAACGGTGATGGTCTTGGGCGGGATTGTGTCACTCAACACAAAGTCCTTTAAATCGAAGGCGTCAAGGGCGTCAAAAACATTGGCGCACCAAATCGAAAAGTTAGAACGATCCAACTTGATGGTGAACTGAGGAAATTATAAGCCGAAGGAAGGGTGAGAACTAATAGCAACAGAAAGGAGGTTGGACGAATTGGAGTTGGAGGAATGGGTGGTGTCAGGAGTAGTAGAGGAGTCGACAGGGGTGGAATTGGATGCCATGGTGATCGAAGGTGATGGAATTTTTTTTAGGGTTTCAAACCTGCTCTGGATACCATAAAAGAATACACAAAAGTGATTGCAATCTCTGTTGATTGAATACAATGAGAGAGCGATATATTTACATTAGACTTTACATATGAATATACATAGGAGATAAGTACAAATCATAAGAAGAGAATGGAAGATCAAATACAATATTTATCGTTTCCTTATAGTTAACATTTCTAATTATGTTAAGTGGGGAAGTAGACATATAAAGACAAATTGGTTACAGTAGAAACCCTCAAATTAAGCACAGTACAGGATAAAAGCCACCACTTCGCTTTGTCTTGAGGAGAATTTTAAATACTTTTATTAGTTGGAATACCTAAGACACACTATTACAACTCGTAGCACTACTTTTTGACCGTTAAACCAACACTATAACCACAAGTGCAAGTATCACGTACATAAGCTCAAGCAAGTAACCTCAACATGCACACATCAATTCTTCTGCAACTTCCACACTTGAACAACTAATCTAAGTAATGTTTATCAATCCCAATACACATGCTTAAAATCACAAAAGAAAACCAAATATCTTGATTCCTTTGAACAAAATCTCACATATCTAAATTAAGGATCTTCAATATCTGTTGTACAAGATATTTCAACCAACATCAATGATCTTTTTTTCCTCTCTTCCCAGATCCTTGGTGTGTCCTTGATCATATCCAAATTAGTCATTGAATGACTATTGATAATCAAGCAATAAATTAAATAGAGAAATAGGCTCTAGAAGAACGTCAAAACACTCTAAAGGAAAGGAGTGAGGACATATAAATTGGGATCGTAAAAGCTGATGGAGAACTAATAATTGCCAGAAGTAGTGGTTTTCCTATAGTTTAGGATGTCAAAGAGGGGATCCGACATAATAAATAGATTACCCATGTTAGCAATATAGATGTAATATGAAAATGTTATCAATGACATTGATATGATGAACATATATATAAGCATCAAGAAGGTCAAGATTAAATCGACCAAATGAAGTTGTTACTTATCAAGAGTTTGATTCGACTTAGAGTAACAATAGAATAAATTGTCCTTTTTGTAATTTATCTCTAGGAGAGAGCTTGATATTTAGAAGTTTTTCAATGTTTGGTATAGGCACCGAAATCTCCCCAGATTACACTAAGTTGTTCTAAATCAAGAAAGTTGATGTATATGGAGGATTGAGTCCCCATAGATGATCAAATACATAGAGTTTATCATAGATGATAAAATACTCGGTATTTAGGGGGAGATGAAAAGGATATCAAGAAGTAATATGTTGTATGGACTAGAAGTGAACCAAAATTCCAATGAACTATAAAGCAAACAAGCTAATTATAAATGCATTAGTAAATGTAAAATTAAAGATAGTGAAAAAGTCACATTTATAACAAATAATGCACTAGCATGATTTAGATCAAGGTTCTAGTAGTCATTTCGAATAATGGTGATATGTCCACTGTCCACAAGTATAAAACTCTTGAAGAGATTTCATGAATGTTAACAATGTTAGAATTGATTATGAGTTTTCTTGAAATGAACAGATACTTGATTATAGTTAATGACACATATCTAAGTTTGCACTTGAAGTGCTTGATAAGAATAATAGAGCTTCTAAATAGAAGTATATCTACACTAAATGATTAATTTAATTGGATTCTTGAATAATTTAAACATTATATTTTGGAGTTGTAGCTCCAATATTGAAGATGTGAAATCATTTAATTATGAATGAATGTCCTTACAAAAATCTGAGAGCTTAACGCGATTGGTTTATTGACCAATTCATAAGATATCCAATAAGCAAATGATTAGTTGAAAATTAGTTGAAAGGTCTAGAAATATCTCGACATGTAGTTCAAGTGTACAAAGAGAGATATATTACAAAAGGAATACAAACAAGCTTTTCATTTTTGGTTAGATTTTGAAAGGATATTAGGTCCAAGAGTACCATGTCTTTATAAAATTAATGGCTTATATGCTAAAATGGGGGGGAGAAAAGTTGTATTTTTTTCCTTAACTTTGGTTTTTTGTCCCATTTGGGTTTTTCCAAAGCAAGGTTATTAACGAGGCAACCCCTCTCATAAAGATACATTGTATATCCTAAATTCAAGGAAGAATTCATCAAATGCGGTGTCACGGTGTCGATACTTTATAAATTCGATCAAATGAGGATCCAATGTTTACGAGGCTACTACCTCCAATGAAGATTGAAGACATCCCAAGAAGTTTGAAGAGCCAGACGTCCAACACGTTGAACTCAGGGAAGCATTACACACACTGCACTCTTTTCTTCCTTTGATCAGGTTTTTATCCCAATGAGTTTTCTTAACAAGGTTTTAACGAGGCAGTACAACAAGAGCGTACGTAGAAGGTTGCACTCTTTTTCCCTAAGCTATATATGATTTTGTCCCATTGGGTTTTCTTAGCTAGGTTTTTAACAAGGCATGGAGGAACAAGGAATGTACATCCAAGGAGGAGTGTTATAATATTATTATTATTATTATGTGGATGTACAAGATATACACTTTACTTAGAGTTTGATTTATCTTATGCTTGGAGCCTAAGAATATTATTCCTATATATTGTATTGGTGGATACACCATAAGATCGTCGATTGAATACACTCCATAATTTCTCTTTTCTTCTCTTTGTCTCTTTTCTATTATCTTGTTATTCTCTGTATTATAACAGAAAATAAGAAATTCATGTTTATCGTTCAAGAAAGGAAAAAAAATGGAAAATGGAAAATGTTTTTAAAACGAAATTGGAAATTGGATTGCACTATACAAACTTACAAATAGTAGATATCTCCTGATTTTACCTGTGTATTGGTTCTTTAATTTGTTGTACTGGGTTTGATTTGGTGGATTTATTTGATTTATTCATGATTTTACCCGTGTATTTGTTCTTCAATGATGCGGTGCTATTCTCGATCCTTAGCCCGTGGGCTTCGAATCAAGAATAACGACTTGTTGGCCCGATCTTACAATATCCTTTGACATCGTTTGATGGTACCTGATGGTCTTAAAGGTAGGTAAGTGTGAAGGCGATGAAAACAAAGGGATCACACGAACAGATCACAACAGAAGGATTTCGCGTGCGCGACAAGATGATGCCACGACCGCGGCAAGAGTTGCAGCGGCCGCCGCCGGTCTGTTGGCAAGTTACAGCAACGGTTTTCGGGTTCTTCCGATTTGTGTTTTCGGTATTGTGTTAGGTTCGATTGTTTGGATCCGAATTGAGGAAGTGATGAAAGATCCGATGAGAATGAAAGAAAATGTTTGGGTTGAGGATCGAAGAACAACTAGCCAAGTGCTCCTCAATAATTTTCAACCTAATTTTTACTAAATGAGATGAACGTGTTTGAAATTGAAAACCCTAAGCCATTTTACCCTTTGAAAAATGATAGACATGAGCTGAAAATAATTATAAATAATAAAGGTAAATCCTAAATAAAGATATGACAAAGTCAACTACTTGGTGGCCAAGGAAAATCTCATATATTTTTCTTTTCCACTTTATTTATACCAGTAGAAAATATAAAAGAAAACTAATTAGAAATAATATCAATTAATTGCAAAGGAAACTAATAGATATTGTTCTAATTTACATTATTTCTAAAAAAATATGATACTTAAATAATAAATTAATTACAGAAATATAGGTAAATTCATACACATAGTGACAGCTGCAAAGATAATTATTTTCGGCCATGCTCGAGGTTGATTTGGAAAAACCTTCAACATCAAAGTTGTAGATCTTTTCTTCCTCGTTTCAACAAGGTATGACACGGCCCATTTTACTGAGACATCGAAAAGTTGTCAAACCCTCCTAAACGACCCAAACGTGGACATAAGCCCGCCTTGCACCTTTGGGCCTTCTTTTAATGGTGGATCCTTCTTCTTCATTTTGAGGATGATATCATTCTCCTCTATTTGAAATTGACTCGTCCTCGATTTATCGTCAGAATCAAAATCGTTGTTCAACCCACAGAAGTTCACCCTTGATTGCATCATTTAATCTGCCGATGTAGGCCCATTTTTTGACTTTATTTACCAAGTGGATGCCACATATGGAGTTAGGGGATTGAAGATGACTTGAAAATTAATGAAAGCTACGAGTATGAATTAGATTAGTAGCGAGTTTTTGAAGAAATTTGGCTAGAGGTCCATTTTGTCAACCTTTTTTTTTGTAAAAAGTCCACTTAAATTCAGTTTTTGTTAAATGTCCTCAATTTTTTCGAAAACCCCATGCTACCCTTACCTATTAAATTATACTCAGTTTTTCTTTTTCATCAGACAAATAAACGAAGGGATCCAGATCTCCGCCATTGTCCTCCTCTTTCAAGGTCTTCATCCATGGTTTCCCTCCTTCCTCTTTCCTATTGGTCTCGTATCCCCGCCGTGTCTTCTCGCTTCTTGTTTTGCTGCCGCCTCCTCGGATCTGCGAAGTTCCGTCGCCGCTGCCTACATCTCCGATTTCACCCCAAAAGACCTTGAATCGCCGCTGCGTGCTTTGATTCTCGTTTCCTAGAATTAAGAAATTAAGGACGAGAGCAGCCAAGAGTTGGAACAGGAATCGCAATCGGAACTGGAATTGGGACCGCAATCGCAACATGAATCCGAGAATCAAGACGAGAAAGAGAGCGAGAGCGAAGATGAAGCGAACAATGAGATCTCGGACGGGGATCTGGATCATAACGTTCGCGATCCCGTCACAGATCTTGCTCTAGACGTCGAAGACCTCGATGATTATGCAATCCATTGCCTTGGAGACCACGACATCGATACCTCCCGGTTGGATCTGGAGGAGCAGATCCGAACTCAAATCGCAATTTCTCTGTTGATGACTATTTCACTGGATGAAATTCGTCTGAGTTCACCCGTTGTTGCTCGTGCGTGTTGGTGGCACGGTGCCGGGACCTATGATGCGAAGTCGAAGACCGGAGGCCCCAATGCTTCAATTATGAACGAAGAAGATTTTAGCCATGGATGCAACAATGGATTGAAGAAGGCTATCGATTGGTGTGGTTAGTGACTTTCTCCCTCCATCAATTTGTCTGCCTTTCTCTTCGATTGTGGTTTTTAGGTATATAGCGTTGACTGGTGACGATTTCCATCAGGAACTGAAATCCTGTATAAGTTGATGAACATATAGCGGTGATTTGATCTGTCGATATGAGGAGGGAGGGATTTGTTTATGTAGAGTGTAGTTATATGAGCAAATACTGACGTCAGTAGTTAGTTAGAGTTGCTGGGTTGTTAGATTAGTTGTTAATAAGGGGTTTCCCTCATCTATAAATAGCGGGAGGTAGCTTGTAAATAGATACAATAAACTGATTTTACAAAGAGCAATATACAGGGAGAGCAAGTAATCTCTCTTCCTCTCATCCTCTGGCTACGTTCTATGTTCTTCACTTCCTTCTATCATCTATGTGTGGATTCATGTATCTGATCATGGATACAAGATTCTAATTCACTCTGAGAATCTTGTGATGGTATCAGAGCCAAGAGATTTCGCAAGAGCGAAATCGTTGGTCGCGTGATAACCTAGCTTCGTTTCTCTCCGTCTGAAATTGCATTCTCGGATTTGCGGATTTCAGATTTTGCTCCAGTTGATTGCTTAGTTCTGCTGTGCGATTGACTCTGAATTGATGATTTGTGGCTAATTTTGCTTCATTGCTGGTCAATTGCTTCTGATTTGTGGCTATTTCTGCATAATCGCTTGTTAATTGCTTCCGATTTTTGCATAATCGCTTGTTAATTGCTTCCGATCTGTGGTTTTCCTGCTTGATTGCTGGCTAATTGCTTCCGCTTTGCTGTTTTCGTCTGCGATTAGTGTATTTTACTGTGTTTGCGCTCTAGCGAGTTCGGTTTTTTGCATTCTGGCTAGTTTGATCTCTGCGCTTTGCACCGATCTGGTTTGCGACTGGTTGTTTGCTGCATACTTCGTGAGTTCCGCGATTATTTGTAGAAGTCTCTTAGATCTACACAGAATTATGACTGACTTTGACTCGATTGCGTTCTCTCTTCCCTCGGTTGCTCCGAGAATTGCGTATGTCGTTCTCTGGATTTCGTAATCTCTTCTGCGATTGATATCTTGTTTTCTTGCAGCATGTCTGAACATTCAGATTCTAATGTGAACATGGAAACTGGACGTACTGAGCAGACTTCATGTGCGTCATTCACCGATCCTCTACACCTCACCAACTCAGACCATCCAGGTCTATTGCTTGTTGCTGTTTAGTTCTCTGGCACCAATTTCCTTAGCTGGAGCCGTGCTGTTAAGATGGCTCTAGGCGCTAAGGTCAAATTGGGATTTATAAATGGAATGTGTGCCAGACCTGAGGAGGGATCGGTGGAGCTGGACAAATGGATCCGATGCGACTATATGGTGATGTGCTGGGTGCTGAATTCTATGAAGCCTGACATAGCCGAGCAATTTATGTATGTCGTTTCAGCGAAAGAGCTATGGGACGAGATAATAGAGAGGTTCTCTGAGTCCAATGCTCCTCTGGTTTACCAGCTTCAAAAGGAAATCAGTGATATTAAGCAAGATAACCTGTCGATCTCAAGTTACTATGGGAAGAGGAAAAGGGCTTGGGATGAACTTCAAAGCCTACAAGGAGTTCCAGTCTGCACTTGTGGAGTCTTGAAGAGCTGCACTTGTCTTATTCTGAAGAAGCTCCTTGATAGGGAGGCAACGACACAGCTTATGCAGTTCCTTATGGGACTCAACGATCCTTTTGAGAACATTCGTAACAGCATATTGGCTATGGATCTCCTACCTTCTGTTAACAGGGCGTTCCACATGGTCACTCAGATTGAGCGCCAGAAGGAAATTACGGCTAAGCATGCCCAACACCATGAGATCTTGGCTGCTGGTCACTTTCAGAATTCAACGTTTGAGAAGGGGCAGTCTAGTGGAAAGGGAGGAGACTATAAACGTGATTACAAGAAAGCTAAAATGGATCAAGAGTGCACATATTGCAAGGAAAAGGGGCATGTTAAGAAGACGTGCTTCAAACTTGTTGGCATTCCCGATTGGTATAAGGAACTGAAGGGCCAAGGTAGTGGTAAGCCTGCACCTGGTGGTGGCAAATTCATCGGGAATGTCGAGGATGTTGCTCAGTTTGGTCCTAGGCAGGCGGATCACCCGCTTATTCCAGACGCAGAGTCTACTGCAATGAAGGACAAGGCATCACCCGATGAGCACATGATCAACGCTCTAATTGCACAAGCAACCAAGAAAGTTCGTGGTCAGGGAGGTGATGGGAATAAGTATGGTTCCGTGAATTTCGCAGGTAACGTTTCTGCTATTTCTTACTCACATGATAACCCCGGGAAGGCTCGAAGTTGGATTGTGGATTCGGGTGCAACCGACCATATTACATTCGACAAAAGCTTGTTTGTCAATTTGAGTTGGCTCGAGCACCCTATCCACATCAGTTTTCCCGATGGAGTTGTACAGACAGTACAGTTCGCTGGAACTGTGATTTTGCCCAACTCCATTGTGCTCCATGATGTCTTATATATGCCGTCGTTTCATCATCATCTGCTGTCAGTTTCTAAAATTTTGGACAGTGACGGATATGTGTTCTTATTCTACAAATCCCATTGTGAACTGCAGGATATTTCAACTAAGAAGGTCATTGCAACTGGAATTCGGAGAGCAGGTTTATATCATTTCAATGGGTTTAGCTGTCAGCCCTTGCATCAACGCATCTGCAGACTCGATGCACCATTTCCTGGTGTGAATAATGCTGTTTCTTTCAATAAGTTTGATTCATCTGTGTCCTCCTTTGCTGGTATTACTAATCGTCCAGCTGTGACATTGATTCATGAACGTTTAGGTCATTTGTCTCCTTCTAAAATGGTACATTTGGATTGCTTTAAGCAGAATGAATTGATTGATTTCAGTTGTGATATTTGCTCCATCTCGAAGCATCATAAGCTCCCTTTCTCTCCGAGTACGTCTCGGGCTTCTGCTCCATTTGAGCTGATTCATCTTGACCTGTGGGGGCCATATAGGGTGCCCTCACTATGTGGTGGAAAGTATTTCCTCACCATAGTCGATGATTACTCCCGGAGTACATGGACTTTTCTGATTCGTAGCAAAGAACAGGTTTTTCGTTTGATTGTGCAATTTTTCGCCTTTGTGGTTACGCAATTTAAGACTTGCTTCAAGGGGATTAGGACGGACAATGGTACGGAGTTTATCCAGGCTCAACTCCGAGAATTCCTTTCGTCCAAAGGGGTCATCCACCAACGCTCTGTTCCAAGTGTTCCCGAACAAAACGGACGAGTCGAACGGAAGCACCGTCATTTATTGGAGACAGCTCGTGCCCTCCGATTCAATGCTGGTTTGCCTATTAGGTTCTGGGGGGAGTGTATCCTAACCTCTACTTTTTTGATCAACATAATGCCCTCTTCAGTTCTTCGATGGAAATCTCCGTATGAGGTATTGTTTGGTAAACCACCGGATTTTTCAGATTTGAGAGTCATGGGCTGTCTATGTTATGCTCTTGTTCCCAAAACCCATCGAAGCAAATTCGATGCTACTGCTCGACGGTGTATCTTTTTTGGTTACCCACCTGGCCAAAAGGCTTTCAAAGTGTATGACTTATCTGATCACACAACGTTTGTCACTCGACATGTAAAGTTCCAAGAATCTGTTTTCCCTTTCAAAGTTAACTCCAATGTTCCTTCTCCTGATCACCAGCCAATTTCGCTGCCCTTTGTTCAATTTGGGGATGAGCCTTCTCCACTGTCTACCACCTCAGGTCAGCAGCAAGTGGTCCCTGGGTTATCTCCCTCTTCAATTCCGGATGTTTCCGGTTCTCCAGCCATTCCCCATGATCATACCACTCCCCATGATCATGTCACTCCGACTAGTGATGCTATTTCTGACTCTGTTGTTCCTATTGTCTCTCATGGGCATATAAAGTCTTTCGTAGCTGGTGATCAAAGAATTCGAAAAGGAGATCGACCAATCATCCGCCCAGCTAAACTTGTTGATTACATTTGTGATGCTTTGCCTCGTCGACAACCAACTCCCATTGAGTCATTATCTGCTGCCTTCTCGGTTATCAAATTTGAAGATTTGCAACATTATTCAGATGGGTTTGTTCACTTCTTATGTAATGTGCTTGCTCTTCATGAACCTACTACCTTTGCTCAAGCAAGCACTGATCCGGGGTGGGTCGAAGCCATGAACAAAGAGCTTCGGGCACTTGAGGATAACCACACTTGGGAATTGACTACTCTCCCGGCTGGACACACAGCCATTGGTTCTAAATGGGTATATAAAATCAAGTTCCGACAGAATGGAGAGGTGGAGCGGTTGAAAGCTCGACTGGTCGCCAAAGGTTATAATCAAGTAAAAGATCGTGATTATAAGCATACATTTTCACCGGTAGCAAAATTCTCCACTGTTCGGACTATCATTGCTCTCGCATCATGCCGGGATTGGTGTTTGCATCAACTCGATGTGAATAACGCTTTCCTACATGGCTACCTTGACGAGGAGGTTTACATGACTCCTCCACTTGGTTACTCTAAGGCCCTTCCGGGGCAAGTGTGTCGTCTCCGCAGGTCCTTATACGGCCTCAAACAAGCGAGTCGGCAATGGAACATCGAGCTTACGAAGCATTTATGTTCTCAAGGATTTGTCCAGTCGAAGCATGATTACTCACTGTTTACTTTGGTTCAAGGTTCTCTCATTGCGGTGGCCTTGATTTACGTAGATGACATGTTGCTTACGGGTAATCATGTCATGGCAATCGCTGATCTCAAATGCTCCCTGCACAAGGCATTCACGATTAAGGACTTAGGCGCTGCTCGGTTTTTTCTGGGTATGGAGATTAGCAGGTCTGACACCGGGATTTTATTAAACCAAAGGAAATACGTCTGTGATTTGCTTCAGGACTCAGGGTTTGTGGATTGCAAACCTGCCGGCTTCCCTATGCAGCGGAACCTCCAGCTTAGTATTGACAAAGGAGCTGCCATCTCTGAGCCGGAGTCCTATCGGCGTCTTGTCGGTCGCCTCTTGTTCCTCACCATGACTAGACCCGATATCTCGTATGCTGTCCAGCAGCTCACCCAGTTCATTGCCTCTCCTCGTGAACCTCACTTGAAGGCAGCTCAGTTCCTTCTTCGATACCTCAAAGCAGTGTTTAAAAAAGCCAAAGGCGACACAAGGCGATAGGCATACCTGTAGCTTAAGCGGGCTTTAGAAGCGAAGGCGATGGCTTTTCCATAAAAACTCTAAAAACACCTTAAACTTCAATTTAAATGCTATAAAAACCATCTTGGATGAAATAAAATCATATTTAAAACATACTAATGTACTAAAATCATGTTTTAGGTGATAAGCAAGTAAAAAAATCCCAAAGAATAAAAAGAAATCCGAGTTGAAAGGGAAATGATGGATGACTAAAGAGTGGGTCACTCAAAATCATCAATGTCAAGTAGATCATCTTCTTCCTCAATGTCTAGAAAAGAAGCAAAGTCCTCATCACCATCATCCTCAGACTTGTATCCTTCATCATCATCTTCTTCTTCTTCTTCTGGTTGAGATCTCAAATGCTGAGTTTGCGAGCCACTGCCTTGCTGAGTTTGCGAGCCACTACCACTGCCTTGCTGAGTTTGCAAGCCACTGCCACTACCTTGTCCTATGTTTCGGCCTTTAGTAGATCTCAGGTTGAATCTTTCTTCGCGAGCACCAGAAGCACTAGCAACTTGTCCCCAAGTAAGATCATCATTCTCATACACCAATTCAGTTTCAGCATCTTGTTCAAATGCTCCCGTCAACCATTCATTGGATTCATCAATGTCCTTCAGGCTTATTGGGTCAATGGTGTCTCGCATTTCATACCTCTTTAGCAAGGTTCGGTTGTACTTCACATAAACCAAATCATTCAATCGTTGCTGATCAAGCCTGTTTCTCTTCTTGGCATGAATCTATTGTAACAATCAACACTATTATATAACTTGTACAATAATATGATTTTAGTTAAGACACTTGAGTGAAAGTAACAAACAACTAGCAACAGATGGTAACTTATATGCTCAAAAGTGCTCCAATTCCTTTCACATCCTGAGGCACTACAAGTAAGACTTAAAACTTTGATGGCAAAATTTTGCAAGGTAGGAGTTGAAGCACCATAGCAGCCCCACCAATCAGCTGAAGTTATAAATAAAAAATACATCAGAAATTACAGAAAATACAGAAATTACAGCAAAATTTTCATGCCTTAGCTGAAAATAATATTAAAATGTGTTATTACAGAAAATACAGAAATTAAAGTAATATTAAAAGCAAACAAAGCTGAAAATAATTGGTTATTAGTTAGTATATTACCTGGCGCTTTGAGCTTTCTATGTCTAATAGCCAATGCATTCCCAAACAACCCTTCAGCTCGTTTGTACAGAGAGAGCTCTTCCATAATCTTGTCTTGGTTGCTTGCATTAGGAATCAATCTACGGATGACATGATATAAGCCATCAAGAACTTCCTTGCATGTGGCAGCCTTTTCATTGCCATAGTAGAATTCTGGATTTAAAAAGTATCCAGCTGCATGTAAAGGACGATGTAGTTGACATTCCCATCTCTTATCAATCAATTGATATATGTCAAAATACTTGGTGATGTCTTGATTGAATGAAGTAGCAATAGCCTCCTTAGCTCGATCCATGGCCTCATAAATATATCCCATTGCAGGTCTCTTCTCTGAATCAACCAATCTTAGCACTCTAACAAGTGGACCACTCACTTTAAGAGTATACAACACACTATTCCAAAAAGAAGGCATCAGAACAGTTTGTGAGGCCTTCTTCCCTCCCCCTTCCTTGATCCATTTGCTAGTTATCCATTCTTTTGACTGAAATAGCTTCTTTAGACCTAGTTGATGCTTGTGTAGTGATGACAATGTGAGGAATGATGTAGCAAATCGTGTTTTACCTGGTCGGAGCAAGTTTCTCTGATTGGTAAACTTCCTCATTAGATTCAGGAGACCAGGTCTTTGATAAATATAGCTGCACATCTGAATTGCTTTCTTAAGAGTCCTTGCAATTGAGGATATACCACCAATATCCTCAAGAATTAGATCAATGCAGTGAGCTGCACATGGAGTCCAATAGAGGTGAGGATATTTGGCCTCCAACAACTTGCCTACAAAATAAATTTGGGGTTTAGTATGTATGTATTTTTTTATCACATTTCTATAGCAAATGAAAAATATAAACTATTTTACCTGCATTAACATAGTTTGCCCCATTGTTTGAGATCACTTGCACAACATTTGTTTCTCCTACCCGCTCAACAACCTTGCTGAGCAACTCAAACAGCTTCACACCAGTTTTAGAGTAATTTGACGAATCAATTGACTCAAGAAACATACTTCCTCTTGAGCAATTAACCAAAAAGATGACAATTGACCGATGGCACCTATCTGTCCACCCATCTGACATGATAGAACACCCTGTCTTTGGCCAGTCATCTCTATGAATTTTCAGCAACTCATCAACTCGAGCAACTTCTTTTTTCAGTAAAGGAACCCTTACTTCGTAAGGTGTTGGTGGCTTTGCTCCAATTCCCGCCCTTGCAATAGAATCACATGCCTTGATGAAGTCAGGATCCATTAGGACATTAAAGGGGATTCCATTTCTATAGACAAATCGAGCAATATCTTCACACATCTTTGCCCGAGCCTCCTTTTTGTAAGCTTCATTCAGCGTAGATTGCTTCCCTGATGACTGATTTGGACCATAGCTTCTGGCTTTTTTTCGCCTGTGGCTTAAGCGTGGCTTTGGCGCTTTGGGGGCGCCTTTCCACCCTGTGTGCGCCTCTGCCAAGGTAGGCGACACAACCTCGCCTAGGGCTTAAGCGGGCTTAAGCGCGCCTTGGCCTGGCTTTTTTAAACACTGCCTCAAAGGCACGATTAACTGCTCCCTATTCTATCCTAAGTCCTCAGCTCTGTCCATTCGGGCATACTCAGACGCAGATTGGGGCAATTGCCCATTCTCTGCTCGTTCGTTGACAGGCTACTGCGTGTTCCTCGGTGATTCTCTTATGTCTTGGAAAACCAAGAAGCAGAAAACCGTTTCCAAATCATCCGCCGAAAGCGAATACCGCAGTATGTCCGCTACAGGGAGTGAGTTAGTCTGGTTGGCCAGCATTCTAGATGACCTTCAAATCTCTGTTGATGTTCCGATTCTCCTCTGCTGCGACAACAAGGCTGCCCAATACCTCGCTGCGAATCCCGTCTTCCACGAGCGTACTAAGCATCTCAAAATTGATTGTCATTTTGTTCGGGATTTGGTATTGGATGGGTTTGTTAATACCATTCATGTGCCCACGCATTTGCAGATCGCCGACATCATGACCAAGGCGTTGGGCACTGAGCAACATATCTTCCTATCATGCAAGCTCGGCCTTGTGTTTCATCCCACACGTCCGCCTTGAGGGGGGGGGGGGGTGTAGAGTGTAGTTATATGAGCACATACTGACGTCAGTAGTTAGTTAGAGTTGCTGGGTTGTTAGATTAGTTGTTAATAAGGGGTTTCCCTCATCTATAAATAGCGGGAGGTAGCTTGTAAATAGATACAATAAACTGATTTTACAAAGAGCAATATACAGGGAGAGCAAGTAATCTCTCTTCCTCTGGCTACGTTCTATGTTCTTCACTTCCTTTTATCATCTATGTGTGGATTCATGTATCTGATCATGGATACAAGATTCTAATTCACTATGAGAATCTTGTGAGTTTATTACTCGTATTGATGGTGCCAATGAAGACTTGTGAAATTGTTTATTTGCAGTTTCTTTTGGAAAAATGGTGGCTAGTGCTTGATTTTCCAGCTTTGACTTAGAAATTGTGCGTTATTAATTCATGTGTATTGTTGTTTTCTTTGAATTCGAAAGGTTGAATCTGATATGTAATTTTGTCAATTGTCCGAACCGAAAGTTAATTCATTCTTACATACTCGTGAACGTTTGATTATACTATATTTTTCGGTGATATTGTGTTTGATTACACTATATTTTTTAGTGATATCGTGTTTGATTACACTATATTGTAACCACATGTGTCACCACCGACAATGTCACCAAGTGATATCATAAAAAAAAAACTAAAAACAAAGGTGTCACCACAATGATAGGGTGGTGACAACGATAGAGGTGGCGACAACAGTAAGGGTGGTGACAGCGATAGGAGCGGTGGTGACATCGATAGGAGTGGTGACAGTGATAGGGCGGTGAAAGCAATAGATGTGGTGACATCAATAAGGGTGGTGGCAACAATATGAGTGATGGTGACAGTGATAGAGGTGGTGGTGACAGCGATAGGAGTGGTGGTGACAGCGATAAGAGTGGTGGCATCGATAGGGCGGTGACAGCGATAGAAGTGGTGACAGCAATACGGGTGGTGACAGCGATATGGGTGGTGATGACAACAATAGGAGTGGTGACATCGATAGAGGTGGTGATAGCAATAAGGGTGATGACAGCAATAGGAGTGGTGGTGACAACGATAGGAGTGGTGACAGCGATAGCGCGGTGACATCGATAGAGGTGACAACAATAAGGCTGGTGACAGTGATAGGGTGGTGACAGCAATAAGGGTGGTGACAGTGATATGGGTGGTGGTGATAGCGATAGGGGTGGTGGTGACAGCGATTGGAGTAGTGGTGACAGCGATATGAGTGGTGACAGTGATACGGCGGTGACACCGATAGAGGTGGTGACAACAATAAGGGTGGTGACATCAATATGGGTGATGGTGACAATTATATGGGTGGTGGTGACAGCGTGAGGAGTGGTGGTGGCAGCGATAGGAGTGGTGGTGACAGCGATAGGGCGGTGACAGGGATAGGAGTGGTGGTGACATCGATAGGAGTGGTGACAACGATAGGGCGGTGACAACGATAGAGGTGGTGACATTAATAAGGATGGCGACAACGATAGGAGTGGTGGTGACAGCGATACGAGTGGTGACAGCGATAGGGCGGTGACAGCGATAGAGGTGGTGACAACAATAAGGGTGGTGACAACAATATGGGTGGTGGTGACAGTGATAGAGGTGGTGGTGACAGCGATAGGAGTGGTGGTGACAACGATAGGAGTGGTGACAGCGATAGGGAGGTGACAACGATAGAGGTGGTGACCGTAATAAGGCTGGTGACAGCGATATGGGTTGTGGTGACAGCGATAGGGCGGTGACATTAATCTCGTAAAAAAAAAAATTGTCACCCAAAAATTTGTTTATCATCATACATGTGTCACCAAAGCCATTGACCGGTGTCACCACTTATAAAGGTGGTGACAGTAATTTCGTAAAAAAAAAAAATTCGAAAAAAAAACGTGTCACCAATTTTTTTTTTGTCACCAAAGTTGTGTCACCAATTCATTGACTTTGACCGGTCAATGATCAAAATAAAAAGGGCTATTTGCACAAATATACACTTTTTTTTTCCGGGTTTGCACAAATGCCACTTTTTTAGGAAATTTGCAAAAATACCATATGTGGTATTAGTGTAAATAGGATGGGGAAATTGCTTAGCCGGCTGCAGGTTGTCCCAAGGGGGGAGGGAGAGAGAGAGAGAGAGAGAGAGAGAGAGAGAGAGAGAGAGAGAGACAGATGGGACATCGGATTATGTGGGGGATTTTGGCGCCAAAATTGGAGAGAGAGGAGGTGAGGTGTTGGGAAAGGCTTTCCATCCATTTTTAAAGTCTAATAAGAGAGGAGGAGAGAGAGACCATCATTTTCGGTGTTCCTGTGGAAAATAGAGCTGGAGAAGAAGGCCACCATTGGAGAAGAATCCATCCGCATTAAGGTCCAGTTGGTGCGCACGTGTCGGGCTCTTTATTTGTTCGTGTCAGTGTTCGTAAACTTCCGTGTCACAGAGATATCTGAGAAACCCTAATTCTCAGTTGCAATGGGTAGGCTTCTCTTCTATTTCTCCTCATATTTCGTGAAGAGTAGATACCCATTAACAATGGTGCTGATCCGAGTTTTCAATTGCAGGGCAAAACGCCAAAGTATGTGCCACTCTCAACTTCAACGGGCGTTGGTTGTTCGATGGTGCGGGGTGGGTGTATTATGGTGAAACAGAGCGGAAGAATGTGATAATTGAAGAGGGCATCGACTTTGCCTCTCTGACTCAACTGTTGAGGGTGAAGGTCGGCCATGATTGTTCATGTGAAGATTGACGGTTGTCTTACATGCCAAAGGGGGAAGAAGCGGGTCATCCGATAACGATAGGTGATGACGACGACCTTGAGGCTTTTAAGTTTCTCAACTCGATGTCTGGGGAACATCCATGGCCCATGGCGATATATGTTGGCCCACTAGTGAAAGAGAGCCTTCAAGTACCACAACCCGGCGTCGGGGAAGAATGCTTGAGTGGGCCTCGTAACTCTCAAAAGGTGGACGAGCTGGAGGCAGAAGGTAAGCCACAACCAAACCCTATTGTTGTAGATGTGGGGTTATATGGTGGAGGAGGGGTTAGCCAGTCAATAGGGATGAACAACGATATAAGGGTGAAAAACAATGTGGAAACTGGGTTGGGAAGGGGTGACAAAGATAAATGTGAGGGTGAAAAAGGTAAGGGTCTGGAGGTTATCCTCTTGGCTGAGGTCATAGGGAAGAGGCAAGATGACGTTACTGAAATGGGTTTTGGAACTGGTGACAGATGTATTTTTAAAGGTGACAAGGGTAAATGTCCAGAGTCGAACCACATGGATGAGGTGATAGGGAAGAGACAGGAGGACGCTACTGAGAGCGGGTTTGGAACTGGTGAAAAGCTTAAGAGTGTAGGTGACAAGGGTAAAGGTCCTGAAATGATCCAGTTGGGTGGGGTGATAGGGAAGAGCCAAGAGCACGCAGGTGACATAGGGTCTGGAACTGGTGATATGGATATTCTTGAGGGTGACAGGTGTGATGGTCTAGATGTTATCCACTTGGGTGACACGGACTCCTCTCCAGATGACATGGAAAAATGTGAAGGTGATAAGTATAAGGGGGTGGATCTCATAGCCATTAGCAGTGAGGAGGAGGAGGAGGAGGAGGAGGACTTCGATTCCGGAGTGAAGAGGGAAGAAGATTGTTCATATTATTATGACTGGGAGGATTATGATGAAGACCGGGGTATGAGGGTGTCGTTGGAGGAGGACGAAGTTGAGGAGGAGGTGATTAGGGAACTTGAAGATCGGGTTCCTAGGTCCAGCACATCCCCACCGTCGATGGAGAACGTACAAGCTATGTTGGACAAAGCAACGCCTCGGACCCAGGAACCACGACGGAATCTGACAGAAATTTCGGAGGGACAAATGTTCGGCTCGAAGGTAGAATTGCAGACTTGCCTGAAGTGGATTGCAGTGCAGAAGTGCTTCGAGTTTGTAGTGAAGAGGTCGTGTAACAAAACCTATTTAGTTGGTTGTTTGGACAGCAAGTGCACGTAGATGTTAAGGGCATCGACTTACCGGCGCACGACTATGTGGTCCATCCGACAGTATGTCCAGGAGCATACATGTGATCTGAGCATGATGCACAACCATAGCCGACATGCTACGTCAAACATGATTGGACGCAACCTCGTGACCACGTAAGTGTTAATTTAGTTGCGAACAACTATTTCTGTCACACAACATTATTCCCCATGTCACATGACGTAACTCACCATGACACCATTATATGCAGGTTTACCGGGACTCGAAAGGACCTCGTTCCCGAGCAAGTCCAGAAAATGACGAAGTCCGAGTATGGAGTATCGTGTAGCTATTGGAAGGCACGAAGGGCACGGCTGACAGCGAGGGAGGTGAAGCATGGGACCGACGAAGACAGCTACCGAGATATTATTCCATACTTGCACATGTTGGAGCAGACTAACCCCGGGACATATACTAAGTTAGAGCTGGACGCATCCCAAAGATTCAAGTATGCCTTTATTAGCTTCGGGGTATGGCGCAAGGCGATTCCCTACCTTCGAAAGGTAATACCCCGTCTCGATACTATAATATTGCATGTCACCTAACATACATAACCATGTCACCTAACCAACTGGTGTCGGTATCCATGTCCAGGTGATTTCAGTTGATGGGAGTTTCCTGAAAGGGAAGTTCAGGGGCACGCTTCTATTTGCCACAACCCAAGATGCAGACCACAGTGTATACCCGATCGCTTTTGCGATTTTCGATGGTGAGAATCACAGTTCATGAGGCTTCTTCTTCAAGAACATGTTACATGTCGTCGAGGATACACTGGACTTAATGTTTGTCTCTGATCGGCATCTTAGTATCGTCAAATGTTTGAGGGACAACTATGTGTTTGCCAAGCAAGGGGCCTGCCAATGACATCTATTTCAGAATGCCAGGGTTAAGTACATGGGGGTGACGGGCCTGCACACATTGTACTTAAAGGTTTTTGCGCTCAGGCACCCGCTGCAGGCCAATACCTAAGAGAGGCTGCATTCCAGAACCGGGCCCGGGCATACTTCTTGGGGATGCGCTACAACATATTGACGACGAACAACTCCGAGTGTCTGAATTCGGTGTTCAAGGAGCCCCGCGACCTACCCATCACAGCCCTGATTGATGCTGTCATCGAAACAATATCCAAGTGGTTTTACGATCGACGAGAAAAAAGCACCAAATCGACGTCGACGGTCAGCGATTACGTTCAAGGTGAGCTGCAAACGAGCTATTCGTTGGCAACATTCTTGGATGTCAGAGCCCTCAGCGCACACGAGTACAATGTCCGCAGAGGGTCCGCCACCTGGGTTGTGAACCTGTGTGCTTGGACCTGCACATGCAAGCGGTTCGACATTGACCAGTTTCCGTGCCAGCACGCCATAGCGGCTGCAAGGTATCGAGGTAGCAATTTGTTCTCTCTCGTGAATGACTTCTACAAAGTCGCAGCATGGAAGGCGTGTTACGAGAATGTGCTATATCCAGTTCCTCCAAGAGAAGAGTGGCGAATCCCCCCAGCCATGTCAAGCGTGGTGTATCCCCCCCGGACGTGAAGCGACGCCCTGGCCGCCCGAAGACTTGTCGATACCCATCTCGGGGAGAATTTAGCCGTTCCAAGCGCCGTCGTTCTTAGATGTGTTCCTCCATTGGTGGTCCAACGCCTTACCTCAGCAGCTGGGTAGTCTTTTGCATTTGCCGTATCAGGTCAGTGGTTGGACCATTCTCCGTCTATGTTATTTTTTGAACGGGCTACGTATTTGGTAGTGTAATTAGGCTGTTTGTGCATATGACAAACTGTAAGTAGGCTGCTGTACTTTTGGGATGGGTTTCCACACTACAGTGAAGTGGTGAAGAACTTCGTAGTACTTTTGGGGATGGTTTCAAAACAAAACCCTGTCACCCTATTTGTATTCCTGTGTCAGGTAGAAGGGGTTATCATGTCACAAATTTCAATTTCATGGTAGAAATTTTGGTGGTTGAAGCTATGATAATGAATTCAACAATGCATTGGCACTTATTTGACAACATGTTTACATTCCTGAGTGGTCGTGGTAGTGGTGTTAGGAATTCACCCTTGTGAACAGATTGAAATCACCTTCATGACAATGTTGAAGGGGTTATTATGTAAGGTGACACGGGATTGTAAGTTGGGTGACACGGGTGATTTCCTGACAACTTATAACCAAAGTTTCGACAATAATAACTTAGTCAACCAGTGGTCAAAGATAGACCAAATTTTGGCCAAAGTTGCATAAATAGCACAATGGGGGATAATGTGGAAGAATTGACTCTTTCCCATTTTTGTCGAAAAAGTTGGCCGTAACTCAAAACAAAAAGAAACCGAAATGAAAACAACAAAGAATAAGTTGACACGCGTCCCGGATATCACCCCACACTCTGTTTCTGTATTCATCGGGACTCCAACTCTAAATATCCATAACTCAAAACCGCTCGAAAGGGGGAGGAAGAAGAGACGCCGGCGACGAGGAACAAAAGGTCGAAGAAGAGACTGCCGGGGACTGTCGGATAAGAGAAGAACGCCGCCAGGAAACTCAGAAGGTATGTGATGTCTCCAAAGTAGCCATGTTTTTATGCATATTTTGGTTCCATGTTCTTTACATTTTGCATATTTCGGGTTGGGAATATGTCGAATTTATGTAGTATATGCTTATTTGTCAGAAATGGAGATCTACATAAGTTTCTGTTTAATATTGCAGAATATGGAAACATTTCGGGAGAAAACCAAGAAGCGAGAACCAGAGCACAAAGCTACTCGACATCGACAAACCCTGGTCGATCTCGACGAGCCATGCCTAGACACCTGCCAGGATCGAGGAGCCTATGTCGAGAAGCCGAGGACAGAGACGCCGAGATACCTTACTCGATCTCGAGGAAGCCTTGTCGAGATCGAGGACCAGCACCGCGTCTGTCCGAATCCATGCCGAGGAGGAGTACTCGACATCACCAGCAGGCCATCCTCGACAACACCCTACTCGACCTCGACAAGAGTTAGTCGAGATCGACGAGCTCGGAACCCAGATCCCAATCTGTCGAGCAGAGCCACCCGAGAAGACCTAGTTGACAAAGCCCCAACTCGACATCGACAAGGGGTACTCGAGATCGAGTACACTTATGAGACATGTCCGAGCCCGTCGAGGACCAGCAACCCGAGACGACGAGCCACACCAGTCGACAACAATCCTACTCGAGATCGACAAGACCTTTGTCGAGATCGAGGAGACTTCCAGAGCTGCGTGACGCGTTTTGGGCAATTCTACTCGGATTGGGATTCCTTGGAGCCGAAGTTTGCCAAAGTCTATCCGATCTATCAACATCTATCATGAAGAAGAGAGTTCTATCCATTGAAGACTTTAGATATATTTCCCTATTTTAGATTTAATTTCATTGTAGCTTTTATTTATCTTTAAGTCTTAGATATAGTTTTAGATATAGATATAGATATTCTATCCTTGAGTAGCAAGGATTAGAAGCTGATAACTCCCTCCCTTGATGAAAATCGGAATAGATGTTTCAAAGGCTTTGATAGGATATTTGTGTCAAAGGCCTTGGAGCATTAACAGTTGATGAAATACAAAACCTATCTTAATTATTCGTATATTATTTTATCTTATTTTATAATTCTGTTATATTATATATATATTGGACTAACCTTTTCAGGAAGTATATTCGAAGATTATATCCTTCCTTTAAATACATATTGAGGAGATCTAGTTCAAAATGGATTATAGCGTTGGAGTATCCATAAATAGAAGATTCATGATCTTGCCTGATTCGAAAGAGCCGTTGGAGATCTGGCGTTGAAGATCCTCATGCTCCATGCTCCTATATAAAGGAAAGGAAGTAGAAGACAGATACACACAAGTGCTACACGAGTTTCATTCATTCAAGTGATCTGTCTTCCAAGTGTCTCTCTGCTAAGCGCTCAAGAGTTTGTTGTCTATTTCAAAGCCTTTGAGAGTCACTGTGAGCTTATAGGATATATTCATTTAAAGTGTTACTCGAGAGTTTATAACTCGGGAAGTTGCATTAGGCTGTTGATTTGTGGGAGTAAGAGGATTGTACTAGATAGCTGAGAGAGGTGGGGCTCTTCTAGATTGGTCTAGGACTCCAAGGGAACGTGAGTTGACTAGATTGCAATTGTATAGGAGAGAGGCTTCTCGGTGAGCTATTAGGATCCTAAGCTAAGCGAATCAATAAAGCCTTTTGAATCCTAGGGTTGTGGAAGAACCCTAGGCGGGGACGTAGGCCAAGTTGCGCTGAACCTCGTAAACAATTACTCGTGTTCTTTACTCTTTTGCTTTACCTTATTTCCGCACTTGGTTCGATTGTTTAACTTTGTGATTCAGGTTTATCTCAAAGGTTTTGGTAAAAGCTCCAAAAGTCTTGAGACTTTCTACGAAAAACGGACATACTCTATTCAACCCCCCTTCTAGAGTATTTCTTATTACATTGTTTTTATATTATCGAACCTTCAATTGGTATCAGAGCTTTACTCACTGTTGTTGATCTAACAATCTTGTGAGTTTTCGATCATCTCTGGTGAAGCAAGCGGAGGATTTGCACAGGGAAGGTCCACAAGCAGACCGCCACTCTTTGTAGGAAACAACTTTGTCCACTGGAGATCTTTGATGAAGATGTTCATCATAGACCAAGATCTAGAGCTTTGGAACATTATAGAGAATGGTCCGAAGATTCCAGAGAAGGACGGACCAAATGACACCAAAGTTGCAAAGAAGGAGTCTGAATACAACCAAGCAGATCTTGAAACCATCTCCAAGAACTACATGGCTATTAACTTACTTTATTGTGGTCTTAACACTGATGAGTTTAACCGTATCTCTTCTTGTAGGTCAGCTAAAGAGATTTGGGACAAGTTGGTCGTCACCTATGAAGGAACGAGCCAAGTAAAAGATACCAAGATCAGCATCTTCCTTCGAAAGTATGAGCTCTTTAAGATGAAGTCTGATGAGTCAATCAAGGCCATGTTCACACGATTCACAGAAATCACCAACAACCTTGACTCTCTCGGCAAGAGCTTTACCAACGTCGAGAAAGTAAGGAAGATACTGAGGTGCCTTCCAAAGGAGAAATGGGGTCCAAAAGTAACAGCTATAGAGGAAGCCCAGGACCTTACCACTCTACCCCTTGACGACCTTCTTGGAAAGCTGATCACGCATGCATGGTTTTTAGGATCAGGATCCTAGTGTGGGATCGAGACAAGGGTGTAGGATCGGATCGTAGGATCGTAAGATCCTAGACAAAAATTAAAAATAAAATAAAAACAAACCATCCTAAACAAATACCTTAATTTTAAAATAAAACTAAGCTTTTCCTCCATTAAACAAATTATGTAACTAAAATAGTCCAATAATAAGCATTTACCATTCATAATTTGTCAAGAATAATGTCTCAAAAGGTGACAAACAGACAAGGATAATGTCTTAAAATATGAGAAACATACAAGAGATAAATCACACATCCAAATATCCAATGACATATCTAGTTTCAAATGTCATCATCGCAATTAACCACATCATGAACAATTTCAGGCACTCGGACGTGGATTTGTCGAGTTGAGTAACGAAACAAAGGGGTTAGGGTTTCAATTCAACGTCTTCACTCTTTTGCCTTCAATTTCTAAGGAGATGGGCTACCAAAAAATAAAAAATAAAAAGGTTCATCGTATCTAGAAGGCCCAATATTCAAACAAAACAAACACAATTGCACAAATATGATTTTTACTAGGATCGAATTTTTTTTCTAGAATCGGTAGGATCCTACCAATCCCACACAATCCCATAGGATCCATGGGATCCTAGGTGGATCCATGGGATCCTAGATGGATCCTAGCACGAAGGAGTCTATATCCCCGATCCGGATCAAAACCTTGCCTAGAATCCTAGGATCGTAGGATCGTAGGATCCGGATCGGGATCCTAATAACCATGCACACATGAGATGATCCTTAATGAAGACGATGGAGAACTTCCAGCTAGCACTAAGAACTTGGCACTCAAGTCTAAGAAGGATGAGCCCAAGGATGGATCTGATTCCGAAGATGAGGATGACGATGAGGATGATCCTTTTGCTCTTATCACAAGAGGCCTTGCTATAATTCTCAAAATGAAGAAGCAATTCAACAACAAAGATGGATCAGAGTCTTCAAAATTTCGAGGTAAGCCTCAATACAACAAGTATGAAAAGAAGACTAAACCGTTGTCTTGTTTTGAATGTGGTGAAACAGATCATCTTGTGAAGGACTGCCCTCAAAAGACAAAGAGCCAACCCAATAAAGGTGACAAATGGAAGAAGAAAGCCATGGTGGCTACTTGGAGTGATTCCGACTCTGACTCCGACGATGAGAAGGCCAACATTTGTCTTATGGCTTCTGGAGATGAATCCCACGATGAAAAGCTTGAAGCTACTGTAAGAGAACTTATGGAAAGTCCAAAAGAGGTATTATCGGAATTCCTTTCCAATATGATTGCCAATGAAGAAAAGCTTATTGCCCAAACTAACATTCTTATTAAGAGAACTGTGGACCAGGAAAGAACTATGGAGGATCTGTCTATGAGGGTCAAAGGTCTTGAAGCTTCTTATTCAGGTCTTGACATTAAAGTCAAGACGCTTGATTCAGAGAAATCTGAACTCAAGCAAGATCTCTCCTCTCTAAGAAATGAGCATCATGACTTAGAGAACGAGAAGATCTCCCTGAATAATAAGATTCTAGACCAGCAGACAACCCTCATAAGTTTTACCAAATCCAAAGGCATTCTCGATAAGATGTTGGGTGAGCAACAAAGCTCTCTAAACAAAAGTGGTATTGGTTACAATCCAAAGTTTTTAAAGAAGCAACACATTACCACTTTTGTTAAGGCAAAAGGAAGAAGAACCTCTCCTATATGTCATCATTGTGCTAGAAAGGACATGTAAAAGAGACCTGCCCTTATAGAAGAAAGGATCCATACATTATTCGTAATACATTTCCTGTTCATTTGAGAAAAGAACGGATAACACAAGTTTGGGTCCCAAAAGGCACTATTTTACCAAATATGGTTTATCCCAACAATGGACCCAAATTTGCTTATTGGTCTAGCCACAAAGGTTGATGTTTGTCTTGCAGGAGATCACCAAGGTGAAAGAACACAAATGGATTATTGATAGTGGATGTTCGAGGCATATGAGTGGGAAGAGTTCTCTCTTTCATGATCTAAAGGAGCAATCCACGGGAACAATCACTCTTGGTGACAAAGGGAAATGCGACATTGTTGGTATTGGTAGTGTTGGAAGTGATTCCAGCCATAGTATTAAAAATGTCTATCTTGTTAATGGTTTAAAGTATAATCTGCTTAGTGTTTCTCAATTATGTGATTGTGGTAACAATGTCAGATTTAACAAGAAAAGATGTATAGTGTGCAGAGAAGATACAGGTGAAGTTATCCTGAATGCATATCGTTACAACAACATATACGCCGTAAATGCTGATCAAGTGGCACAAGGAAGCTTAACCTGTCTGAAGGCTTTGACGGACGATCCAAAGCTCTGGCACAGGAGACTGGGTCATGTGAGTCCACATACGCTACATAAGCTTGTGTCCAAAGGGCTTGTAGGAGGGCTACCTGAGATGGACTTCAAAGGTATTGACATGTGCAATGCATGCACACGAGGTAAACAAACACGTAGCTCTTTCAAACCCAAAAAGGTTGTAAGTTCTTCTAGACCCCTTGAACTTTTACATATGGATTTATGTGGTCCTATGCGAGTCAAATCTCCCAATGGTAAAAAGTACATGCTAGTTGTCGTTGATGATTTTTCTAGATATACTTGGGTTGCATTTTTGAAAGAAAAATCAGAGGCCTTATTTGAGTTTTCAAAACATTGTAAGGAGTTTCAAACTTTAAGAAATGAGCCCATAGTGTCTATTCGGAGTGATCATGGTAGGGAGTTTGATCAACTTCAATTTGATTTGTTTTGTGCTAAATATGGCATCTCCCATAATTTTTCTGCTCCTAGGACACCTTAACAAAACGGGGTTGTGGAACGCAAGAACCGCACCTTAGAGGATATGGCCAGGACTATGCTTTTAGAAAATGCATTACCTAAAACCTATTGGGCTGAAGTTGTTAACATAGCTAACTACATTTTAAATCGTTGTCTTATTCGTTATATCTTAAAGAAAACTCCTTATGAACTTTTCAAAGGCCGCAAACCACTTATATCTTATTTTAAACCCTTTGGTTGTACTTGTTTTGTTCATAACAATGGAAAAGATAACCTTGAGAAATTTGATGCGCGTAGTGATGAAGGTATATTTCTTGGCTACTCCACGAGTAGCAAAGCTTATAGAATCTTCAATAAAAGGACCCAAGTTGTTGAAGAAAGTATACATATTATTTTTGATGAATGCAATGACGGTGCTTTGAGTGAAAGTGTTGCAGATATAGATCTTAACATCCATGAAGAGAACGAGGAAGGTGATGATGCTGCTACCAAGAACACAGAGAAGATGAACATGCAGGAACCGATTCTCAACACTGAAGAATTGGCCCAAGGTGTTGAAGATTCGTCCAAAGCCCTTGGTGTCCAATCCAACAGTGTTGAGACTTCAGAAACTGCTGTAATTGAACCTAACAGGACCACGGAGTCAGATGTATTGCAAGTCAATCCTACAAGTGTGACGAATCAAGGAGCTGAGACTAGCAAAAGGAAATTCAAATACTCCTCATCACACTCATTAAAGGATATCATTTCTGACCCTACTTCTAGTGTTCAAACTCGTTCTAAACTTAAAGATCTTTGTGCTTTTCACGCGTTTGTTTCTCTTATTGAGCCAAAGAAGGTAGATGAGGCACTTCAGGAGCCAGACTGGATCATCGCTATGCAAAGTGAGCTTAACGAATTTGAAAGGAACAAAGTCTGGACCTTGAAGCCTAGGCCAAAGCATCAATCAGTCATTGGCACTCGATGGGTATTTCGAAATAAGCTAGATGAGAATGGTAAGGTTGTGAGGAACAAAGCAAGGCTTGTCGCCCAAGGCTACAATCAAGAGGAAGGTATTGACTACGAGGAGACCTTTGCTCCCGTAGCTAGGCTTGAAGCCATTCGTATTTTATTAGGATTTGCATCTTTTATGAGCATAAAGTTATATCAAATGGATGTCAAGTGTGCTTTTCTTAATGGTTTCTTAGAGGAAGAAGTTTATGTTGCTCAACCCCCAGGTTTTGAAAGCTCAGAATTCCCCAATCATGTTTATAAACTTGACAAAGCGCTTTATGGTTTGAAACAAGCCCCAAGAGCTTGGTACGAGCGCTTGTCTAAATATCTTTTAGAAAAATATTTTAAAAGGGGGTTGATCGACAAAACTCTTTTTATCAAGACCAAAGGAAAGGACATTTAGGTTATTCAAATTTATGTTGATGATATATTATTTGGTGCTACTAACACATCTTTGTGCAAGGAATTTTCTGACATCATGTGCAGTGAATTTGAGATGAGCTTGATGGGTGAACTCAACTTCGTTTTGGGGTTACAAGTTCATCAATCCAAGAAAGGGATCTTCGTCAACCAAAGCAAGTACACTAAGGATCTCTTGAAGAAGTTCAAGATGGATCAATCCAAGGCAGCCAAGACTCCCATGAGCTCAACATTATCTCTAGATCAAGACAAGACTGGAATAAGTGTCAATCAAAAGGAGTATCGAGGAATGATTGGATCTTTATTATATCTCACGGCTAGTAGACCTGTCATCATGTTTAGTGTTTGCATGTGTGCTAGGTTTCAAGCTGATCCTAAAGAATCTCACCTCGTGGCTGTGAAGAGGATCTTTCGATATCTCAATGGCACTAAGGAACTTGGACTATGATACCCAAAGCAAAAGGATTTCACTTTAATTGGATATTCTGATGCAGATTTTGCAGGCTACAAGGTGGATAGGAAGAGCACATCAGGATGTTGCTAATTCTTAGGAGCATCTTTGATCAGTTGACACTCAAAGAAGCAAAATTCAGTTGCTCTATCCACTACAGAAGCCGAATACATTGCAGCTGGAGCCTGTTGCTCCCAAATCCTTTGGATAGCTCAAAAAATGCGAGATCTTGGCATCAACCTCAAAGGTATCCCAATTAAGTGTGACAATACAAGTGCCATATCCATCACTAAGAATCCTGTTCAGCATTCAAGGACCAATCATATTGATGTAAGGCATCATTTCATTAGAGATCATGTTGAAAAAGGTGATGTGTCCATATCTTTTATTTCTACTGATTATCAATGGGCTGACATTTTTACTAAGCCTTTGGCAGAGGACATGTTCACCTTCATTAGACGAGAGATTGGGATGCTTAACAAGGATGCACTTTCGTAGGGGGAGCTTTCCCTTTACGAAAGATAAATTCTACTTAGTGTCAAGACCCTTGAGAACCATGTCAAGGTGTGTGAACTAAATGGTGGAGTACATATATCGGATCATATATTTTTGGTTAATATCTTTTTAGATATTTAATCAATTATATTTGTTTTAATCGGATTTCAAAAATTGCCTATTTCTGTGATTTCCTTAACCGTTAAGATATTTTATTTTTGGAACTAAATCGGTTTCTGTTTAGTCCGATTTTAATGGATATTTGAATTTGAATTTGAATTTGAAAACCCTTCAAATTGGCAATGTAATGATTTCTTTCCTTGGAACCCTAAACCCGTCCCATCACTCCCTCTACTTAAACCCAATACTGTACCCGATTACAACCCACACTCAGATTTTATCCAAACCCTTTCCACTTCTTCATCTTCAACCTCTCAAACGCCTCTCAAGAAACCCTAACAAAACTTCTCTATGGCACCCAAAACCAAGAAAGTTGTCACACCCACAAGACTTGGTGCCACCCCCAAGGGACGTCAGACCACTTCTACCTCTCCCACACCTGAACCCGCTCCTCAAGCTATTATCCCAACCGTCGTCCAGAGCACCATTGCTGAGAGCTCGGCCATTTTTCCCAAAGGCTCTCAAAAGCGCTCTGCTAAGAAGTCGATCAGTGCTAAACAGAAAGGGAAGAGGAAGATCTTGGCTGAGGAACCAGACGAGGAAGAGGAGGAAGATGATCTTGATGCCCTCCTAGAAAGAGATGCTGCCAAGGAAGCCGAGGATGAGGCCTTAAGGAAGAAAAAGGCCGATGAGGAGGCCGAACTTGCTAAGAAACTGGTCGAGGAAGAAGTTGAGCGAATTCGGAAGGAAGCCGAAGCCGAGGAGGTTCCATCCGAGGATGAGCCTGAAGAAGAAGAAGAAGAAGAAGAGTAAGAGGGATCTGGAGAGGACGAGGAACCTGAAGGAGATGAAGCGGGGTCCGGTGAGGACTCGGTGTCTGAGGAAGAGGAGGAAGAATCTCCCTCTTCTTCTCCTCCTCCTCCCCCGTCTCCGAAGAAGCGGAAAGCCCCTGCTGCTGTCAAGCCTCCATCCCCCAAGCGCACCAGGAAGGGCACTGTCAAGAGTCTTGTAGCGCCTGTCAAGAGAGTTGCTCCAACAGTTGCGCGCAGAAAGAACGCAGACCCCCCGGCCTATATCCAGGTAAATCAATCCTTGCCCTCCTCTTTGTTTCAAAATGCTGAGACTGCTAGTAAGTGGGTAGATGAGTTTCGAACTCGTAAGATTAGTTGTTCTGATTTTTTAGATGTTGAGTTCTTTGAAGCTTTGAAGTTACCTTGCATTGAGCTCCTCAAAAAATCCCCAGCCTGGACCCTTCTTAACCTTGAGTCTGTCTACTACCCCGAGCTTACCCGACTCTTCTACAATAACCTAAAAGCCAAGAACGACACTTATGGTTGGTCTTTGGAGTCTGTCGTCAAAGGGGTTAGAATCTCTCTCAACTCCAATGATTTTGCAGATCCCCTAGGTTTACCTACACCAGTTCCACCCGCTGAAATCCACCCCTCAAAAGAGAATTGCATCATCCTAGCCCGAGCCAAATATCTCCTACCCGAAGCATCCAACAGCACCTCAAAGCAACTCACCCACTCATCCCTAACCCTTGAGGCAAAAATTATCTTTAACATCATTGTTAGATGCCTCCTACCCCGTCTTAACTCTGGCTCACTCCTTACCGACAATGCCATGATCCTACTCTACCGCATTCTAAATGGCCTTGATCCTGATCTGGCCAACACTATCCTTGGAACCATGGCTCATGCCAGAAAAGCTAGAAAAGGCTCTCCACTCCCCTTTGCTACCCTTTTGACCCCTATCTTCAAAGCTTCTGGAATTGATGTCAAAAATGAAAAACAGTTGCGTCATACGAGTAAGTTTGACTCTAAAGGCCTTGAAAAGATTGGCATCACTCGGTCTCCCCAAGGGACCTTGAGTCTTGCCACTCCTTCAAAAGCCTTTCCCACTGCTCCAGCTTTCGATGAACGCATGGACAACCTAGAGTTGGGCTTGGAGGAGGTTCGCCTGGATATTAAGGAGCTGCAGAAGGAGTTGATGACGGAGATGAGCGGGATTTCGAAGATGCTGGAAGGACTGTGGACGAGGCTCACTGATGATGCTCCGGATGACTAAGCCTAAACCTTAACCCACCCTATCCCACCCCTGAAACTTGTTACTTTGCTGGTTTGTTGGAAACGTTTTCAAAACTTTTGGTGAATTTCTGGTGACTGTTTTTCCTCCGCCCTTTGTTGAAAGACAAAAAGGGGGAGATGATCGTTAGACTTTGAAAACCTCTGCTTAGAGGTCTTGGAAGACCTTGGTTTTTTATTTATGGTTTTCGGTTGGATGTTTTCTTAGTTTAAAATTTTTGATCCAACATTTATCTAACCCTTGCAGGTACTTAGTCCGAATTCCATTGTATTATCTTTTTTTTCTAAGTTGCAGGGATGCACAAGTTTTGTCTTTCATCAAGAGGGATATTGATAACTCCCTCCCTTGATGAAAATCGGAATAGATGTTTCAAAGGCTTTGACAGGATATTTGTGTCAAAGGCCTTGGAGCATTAATAGTTGATGAAATACAAAACCTATCTTAATTATTCGTATATTATTTTATCTTATTATATACTTCCGTTATATTATATATATATTAGACTACCCTTTTCAGGAAGTATATTCGAAGATTATATCCTTCCTTTAAATACATATTGAGGAGATCTAGTTCAAAATGGATTATGGCGTTGGAGTATCCATAAATAGAAGATTCATGATCTTGCCTGATTCGAAAGAGCCGTTGGAGATCTGGCGTTGAAGATCCTCATGCTCCATGCTCCTTTATAAAGGAAAGGAAGGAGAAGACAGATACACACAAGTGCTACACGAGTTTCATTCATTCAAGTGATCTGTCTTCCAAGTGTCTCTTTGCTAAGCGCTCAAGAGTTTGTTGTCTATTTCAAAGCCTTTGAGAGTCACTGTGAGCTTATAGGATATATTCATTTAAAGTGTTACTCGAGAGTTTATAACTCGGGAAGTTGCATTAGGCTGTTGATTTGTGGGAGTAAGAGGATTGTACTAGATAGCTGAGAGAGGTGGGGCTCTTCTAGATTGGTCTAGGACTCCAAGGGAACGTGAGTTGACTAGATTGCAATTGTATAGGAGAGAGGCTTCTCGGTGAGCTATTAGGATCCTAAGCTAAGCGAATCAATAAAGCCTTTTGAATCCTAGGGTTGTGGAAGAACCCTAGGCGGGGACGTAGGCCAAGTTGCGCTGAACCTCGTAAACAATTACTCGTGTTCTTTACTCTTTTGCTTTACCTTATTTCCGCACTTGGTTCGATTGTTTAACTTTGTGATTCAGGTTTATCTCAAAGGTTTTGGTACAAGCTCCAAAAGTCTTGAGACTTTCTGCGAAAAACATGCATACTCTATTCAACCCCCCTTCTAGAGTATTTCTTATTACATTGTTTTTATATTATCGAACCTTCAGAAGCCTATAAATAAAGCCCATGGGGCTGATTTTAGATTCATTCAATTTCAGAGAGTAGTAAGTAGGAGAAGTAGAGAGAGAGAGTGAGCGGTCGATTGGAGTTGTGAAGCGAGAGCGGAATTGGCTTCAAGCGGTTGTAAACTTTGGTTTATTTCAATGTAATTAGTTTTCTTTCAATCAATGATGTCTGAGTTTGCGATGAAGCGCGAGTAGTCCACCCACTTCTAGGGTTGGGACGAGCCCGACGATAGCCATGCGTGCATGAGGTAAAGATCCGACTTTTATCATGTTTTGAGCATCTACTACTTGTTTATGTGTTTATTACCCATCTAATGGAGATCCATGGTAACAACTTGGACTGTAAACATAAAATCAGTAGAGACAATTAGGGTTTCTTGAAAGAGTTGTCTAATTGTTGGAAAAGGCGAAAGCTTGTCCTTGATACAATTCACATGATTATCTGTTTCTCTCTGCCTCATGCATGCTTGGTTATCGTTGTTGCAAACCCCAATCTTGGAAGCCTTTTACATTAAGTTTATTTCGAAGTCCCAAAGCATTCGCCTTTACTTTATTTCTTTGTTTCGTTTTATTCTCTGTTTACTCGATCTCGACCAAGCCTGGTCGATCTCGAGTTACTGATTCTCGATCTAGCATCGTTGTAGCTTCTGTGTGCAGGTACTCGACAAGACAAGCCGAAGTCGACAAGACCCTACTCGATATCGAGTAGCCTTGGTCGATATCGACGAGACCCTGTGCTTGCTGTTGCGCTGTGTTCGACTGTCCGATCTTTTGTCGACTACCCTAGTCGAGATCGAGGACCCTGTTGTCGACTTCTGACCGTGAGATTTCTCCGCTGCCTAGGATCCGTTGACACGCTTCCTCGTGGATCGATCCTGACTTCCCGCTGCTGCATCAGGAGGATGTCTTGTAATTATTTGAAAGGGACGGAATCTGGTTTGCCTTAGTTTATTTACATTCTATTTTGCATACTCGAATTTCCTCCTATCAACAGTACGCCCCCTATCTCTGTTGTCCGTTATCTTCGAATCTGGGGTTCGGGGTGGGTGGATGGAACAACCTACTATGGTGCTAAGGGATTGAACGTTAAGGAGCGCGGTTTTGTCGATTATGGAGGTGGTTGCGAATGAAGGACAAGGAGCCGGGTTTTGGGGATTGGAAAACCCGCGGTTAGGGTTTAGTAAGCCCGAAGAGGATGGCTACGGTGGGGGTCAAAATAGGGAATGGGGTAGATTAGGGGTTTGATTGAAAATGGGGACGATCCAGGGTTCCATTAATTTGAAATTCAGATTTGGGGAGTTGATGTGGAATGTATGTCGTCATTGGTTTAGGAACGTTCTGACATTTGTGACATGGGTTTCCAAAATGAGTGACATGGGTTTACAAACCTAGTGACATTGAATATAAAATTTCTCGATAACTTATGGTTGCTCTTAAACTGCAGGAAACAAATGGCTCGCACAAAATTTACACAGCCATAGAATCAGCGCTTCCGCGCACGGGTAACCGAAGGGTCGAGGGTGACGATGCTTGCCAACATCGCCAACTACGTCGAGGAGACGGACGCCGCTAGGGATATCGTGGGGAAGACACTCGAGAAGATTATGGATACCTTGGAGAAGATGGATGATAGGGTACTTCAGTCTTTCGCATTATTCATTCTCATATTGTTCTTAAGTTCAACTCAGAGGTATATTGTATTTCTCACATTTTATTATGATTGGCCTTGTATACGCATTTGGGTTGGTGTTGGACTATGTTGTGGGTTGTCATGGGGGTTAACTTGACACATCACTTCAAGCAGTCATGCTTCCTGCTACGGAAACAAAGCGCGGAGAGGGGTTACGACAATGGGTGTCGAGTCATTGTGTTGGACTCCTACTTCTCCAGCTTTCTGGAGAGGGAGTGGAAGGAGTACAACTCAGACGTCGGGGGGTATGAGACGAGTGGCAAACTCCTCTCATACTTCGACGGGCGGGCCCCGATGCCCATGGCCCGTCCGTGGGCAGGCGGGGACCTCGTCCTCCTACCCCTCAACCTGAGGGGAAGACATTGGGTTGCCGTTGCTCTTGATCTGAATGAGTGGCAGTTGAAGTTGTATGACTGCGATGTGCACTGCGTGATAGATGCCGAACTCCCACCCCTGCTGATGCACGTTACCCACCTCCTCCCCATCATCATGGATGCATACGCTGAGTTGAAGGTGAAGTATGCATCGAAGCTGCCAGGCCCGTTTCGCATAATCCGCGACAAGCACGTTCCGCAAAACAAGCTCAGGTATTATTGGTGCGACCCCTGTATTTCATTTAACTTGATGATATCTCGGCCTCTGTTTTGACAAAATCTTGGTCATTGCAGTGGTGACTGTGGCCCTTACACGATCAGATTCATGGAGCTCCTCACGGAGACCGATCCCCCATTCGATGGGCTGGACGACACGTTTATTGAGCCATGCACACAGATGCTAGCGGCTGCCATCTTCAATGGTCGGCTCGGTGGACGCATAATCTGATCGTTGTTGTGAGCTGAATCTGCCATGTTTTACACTTAAGTTTATATCGATTTCTGCATACATTTCATGCATTTGGGCTAAGATAGTACAGAATCTATGTAGCTTATGTTTATTTGCCAAATTATGGAATCTACACCAGTTTCTGTTTAAATTTGCAGAATTCGAGGCATTTTACAGCAATTCTAAGGAAGGTTGGAAAAGCTCGGAAATTCACTACAGAAGTCCAAGGTTAAAGAAGCAGCGGAACCGGTCGAATCAAGCTGAGAGCCAAGGTTACTCGATCTCGAGTGGACCTTACTCTATCTCGACGAACATGTCCGAGCACAGGCCTTGTCGACTAGGAGCAGTGTCAAGAGCCAGACCAACCCAGCTCCGGAAGCCAACTCGATCTCGACAAGACCTAGTCGAGATCGACGAAGCCTAGACGCCACACCCGGAGTCGAGAAGAGGAGCTGATCGAGAAGCCGAGGACGAGGACGCCGAGCACAATCCTAGTCGATCTCGATGAGACCTTGTCGAGATCGACGAGTCACCATGCGCCAGTCCGAGTCCATGCCGAGGAGGAGTCCTCGACATCACCAGAGAGCCATCCTCGACCACCACCCTAGTCGATCTCGAGGAGACCTAGTCGAGATCGATGACACCCAAGAGCCCAGATCCGAGCCTGTCGAGGACCAGCTAGCCGAGACGACGAGAAGTCCAGTCGACGATGAATCCTACTTGAGATCGACGAGCCCTTGTCGAGATCAAGTAGACCAGATTCCAGAAACGCGTCGACATGAGCAGTCCGAGTAGAGTTGGGAATCCTTGGACTTTAAGGAAGTCGAGAAGGCCGAGATTCTATCCAAATTGATCAAGTCTATCTATGGAAGGGAGATCTATCAACATGAAGACATATTACCTAGTTTAGATTTATCTTTTCCTTTAAAGATTTATTTCCTTTATCGCATTTATTTATCATTAAAGCATTTTAGATATAATTTTAGATATAGATAGGAGCTTCTATCCTTGATTAGCAAGGATTAGAAGGATATAAATAAAGCCCTAAGGGCTGAGCATTAGGCATCTCATTCCAATTCAGAAACACAATCAATTTCATTCAAGTAAGTAGGAGTTCTAAGGTTTTTAGGGTTTTGGCTTTCTGCGAAAGTTGATTGCCAGGATTGTAAAGGCTTTGAATTTAGTTAATGCAAGTTTCTTTTTATACATCAATGTCTGCTATTGCGATGAGGCGTGAGTAGTCCACCCACTTCTGGGGCTGGGGTGAGCCCGACGGTGGCCATGTGAGGTGTTGCGGTAAAGGTCAGATCTTGTTATGCAATTCATCTTCTATCCCTATGAGCATGATTCTTTTGCGAGAGTTGAAGGTGATCCTTGTTTGTGTTATTGAAGCGAAAGTGATCTTAATGCAAATTGGATTAATTATGTGAAAAGGGTTAGTAACAATTAAGGTTTATGCGAAAGCCTCTATATGCCTATTTGTTAATAACGGAAGTTATTTTGATGGAAAGCATGATCTTTTATGCCTTTATGTGTTACTTTACATGGTTATCGTTGTGGTGTTAATAACCTAGCCTTGGAAGCCTTTTATATATTGAATTTATTTCGTCGAAGATATGAGTTTTGTGTTCGAAAATTTGCAATTTAAGTTTCTGAGTTTTCTAGTCGATACAGAGGAGAAGCTTGTCGATCTTGAGTAGGCCCTTGTCGAGATCGATTAGGGTCTTGTCTAGGTCGAGTTGAGTTTATGTTCTGTCGTTGATTTTTAAAGTTTCTGTCTTTGTTGTTGGTAGTCGATCTCGAGTAGGCTTTAGTCGAGATCGAGTACGTCTGTTGCTTTGTTTTACTTTCTGCTTTGCTTTGTCTTTTCTGTCTTCGTTTTGTTCGTTGCTTTTGTTTGTTATTTTCTGTTTTATTTCTGTTTCTGCCTTTGTTCTTCTGTTTCTGTTCTTTCTGTTGCTTGTCTGTGAGATCTGTTGCTACCTCAGAACTGCTGACGTGCTTGCTCGTGGATTCGATCCTGACAACCTTCTACTACAACGGGAGGAAGTCTTGTATTTATTTGCTGAGACAGGGAAGTCAGTCTGATCTTTATTCTATATTTCATACTTGACCATCCTCCTGCAACAACAAATTGGCGCCGTTGCCGGGGAAGCTATGAATCGCGCCTTAGGTAGTCAGTTCTCACTTTTTCTTTGAGTTAATTTACAGGTGTATGCGCCGTTCTGGTCAACCACCTGAGTTTGACGGCTTAGACGAACCAGAGCGCCTTCTACACATCAGAACTAAACTGCAAAGAGCCAAGGCAGCTGCGGAGACACAGGAACAGCTGATCGCTAGGCTTACAAGGGAATTGGCCGCTAAAGATGCTGCTATCGCCGCTGAGAAAGCAGCAAGGGAACAAGCACAGGCTGAGCTTGCCCAATACCCAACCACGGCAGAGGACTACATGCACCCAACTCTCGTCGTGCCTGAATCGGCGATTCTAATCCCTGATAACTCTTTTGAAATTCGCACTCAGTTTCTTATAAAGCTTAAAAATAATGCCTTTTATCGTAGATTTAATGAGTGTCCTCTTGAACATATTACAAACTTTTCTGACATGTGTCGTACTCTTGCTGAAGGTACAACCCTGGAATATGTCAAGATGAAATCTTTTCGCTGGTCTCTCGCTGGGCCTGCGCTGAAATGGCTTGAAGGGCTGAAAGCAAGATCACTCACAACCTGGGCCCAAGTAGAGCAAGAGTTTCTGAACAAATTCTTCCCACCCACCAAAACAGCACATCTCCGTCAGAAAATCACCGCCTTCAAACAAAAGCAAGGGGAACCGCTGGCAAAGGCATGGGAGCGCTACAAGGAACTTCTGCGATCTTGCCCTACTCATGGACAGCCACCCTACGTCATTCAGGAGATCTTCTTCAACTCTCTTGATCAAGTCACTAAGGACAGAATCAACCATTATACTCGTTATGAGTATCTGACAATGCCGCCAAGTGACGCATGGGGTATGCTAGAGAAGCTCACCAACTATGACAACAAGTATGGGTCTACTGAAACTTATGAAGAGAACCCCTACGCCAGGCCAGCACCATCCATGCCCCTCTATGAGCCCCCTAAGGAGATCGATCCAGATGTTAGGGAGCAATACTACAGAGATCAGAATAAGAAGCTTCTCAACCAAGTAAAGTATCTTTCTGTCAACCAACCTTGCATTGAATGCGGATCGCATCGGCACACCACTCCAGAGTGCCCACACATAGAGCAAGTCAGGATGGCAGAGCACCATGAGGAGGTAGCTTACGCAAGGGGTCCCAATCGCTACATAGGGGACCAAAGGTTTCAGCAACCACAATGGAACCAAGGTGTCCCTAGGAACCCCCCGCCCTACAGAGCTCCATGACATCCGGAAAGGGACCAGAAAAAGGATGATATACAGACAGTCCTGGAGGAAATACAGAGGAACCACTCAGAAACTAGGCAATCTTTCAACTCCGTCTATACTCAGATGCAAGGTGTCAACTCTAGGCTTGGGGAAATTGACATATGGCGGAAATCAGTTGATACACAGATTGGTCAGCTAGCAGCAGGAATCCCCAGACAGTCAGGTGCGCTCCCTGGATCTTCAGAACCAAATCCTAAGGGAAAGACTGGACACATCGCTGCTATAAAACTCAGAAGCGGCCATCAACTGCAAGAGCCAGAGGTTGGAAAGCAGCAGAACAATGAAGAACAGCAAGTCGACATCGACAACACTGTAGTCGATCTCGAGGAGGGCCTACTCGACCTCGAGGAGAAACTTCAGAAACCTTCGTCTGCACTGCACAGCAACTCGACTGCACCCAACCTGGTCGAGATCGACAAGGACCTAGTCGATGTCGAGGAGCCCCTAGTCAACATAGAGCAGCCTGCAGCACCTCCGACATCTGTTCTGGCTCCGAAAAAGAAGTTGCCTTTCCCCACAAAATCTCCAAAGGACCCAGCAGAGAAGAAATTTCAGCGCTTCATCAAGATGCTTCAGAAGCTCAACGTCACCATCCCCTTCACAGAAGCTCTCAATGAAATGCCATCCTATGTCAAGTTCCTGAAGAAGATTCTGAGCAAAAAGCGATCAATGGCTGAAATTACAGAGGAATGCAGCCATCTGGACATATTAGAGAAGAGGCCAGATCCAGGTAAGTTTGCTATAACTATTGGGTTTGGTCTATACAAAATTAATGTTTTATGTGATCTTGGAGCTTGTGTTAGTATAATGCCTTTAACTATTTGGTCCAAGATTAAGATAGGTGCCCTAGAGCCTATGGATGCTAGACTCTACATGGCCAACAACACGGTGGTCATTCCAACAGGCATGGTGGACAATGTGCCAGTACAAGTAGGTAAATTCTTTGTCCCTGCTGATTTCCTAATTGTTGATATGCAAGAAGATCCTGCTTGTCCAATTATTCTAGGGAGACCCTTCTTGGCGACGGTGGATGCCAACATAAGCGTAAGGAAAGGAGTGCTCACCTTCAACATCAGCGATGAGGTAATTGAGTATTCCTTTAATAAAACTGAAAGGCATACAGGTCCAATGGAAGAGGTCAAATCTATCTCAGCTGGCTACATCACCTGCGGGGAACCCAAGGTCAGAAATATGACCCCTGAGGAGCTGGAAAAAAGGGACATGGAGGCCCAGGTGGAGGAGATCATGGCAATCCTAAAGGAGGACACAGAAAATCCAATCGACACAACCCAAGGTACGTCGTTATGGATTAATTATTTCTCGGATGCCTTGACAGGAACCAAGTATGGGGTCAAGACCGACCAAGGCTCCTCGACATCGAGGACCCTAGTCGACCTCGACCAGAAACTTAAACCTCCACTAGCACCAGCATCGTCGAGCAGCAACCCTGAAGAGCCAGGCTCATCGAGATCGAGTAGGCTACTCGAGATCGACCACTAGAGCCCTACCTCGACTTCGCCTTCTTCGACGCTGACTCCACGAGACGAACCAGGCTCCTCGATCTCGAGCAGGCTTGTCGAGATCGACCACCACCCGGCTCCACCAGATCCTTCTTCCTCGACACTGGAGCCACCAGGAGCAGAAGCCTACTCGAGATCGAGTAGTCTACTCGATGTCGACAAGACCTCCCCTTCATCGACTTCTGCATCCTCGAGTAGACTACCACCAGAACCAGCATTCTTGTCGAGATCGACTAGCCCTAGTCGAGATCGACCAAACACTGTGGTCCCCGATTCAGTCTCTGCGAAGGTAAGCCAAGGTATGTATCTTTCTTCTCCTATTTCCATTAAAGTTCTATATATACATGGGAGAGGTTTGCCTTGCTATGTGC